>CM023481.1:275600414-276835004 GCA_013339685.2 Hyalomma asiaticum
CTCTGGCGAAGCTTTGTCGCTACCGGCCGCACCAGGGCGGCGCCGGCCAAGTACATCTTCGGAAGCGACAGCGACAGTGACTTCTGAGGCACAGTTCATGCTGCGGAAGCATATAAGAGCATTTTGTCGTGACCACCGACACGTACGCCTCGAAAAGCTGCGTCACGTGTCCGTTACTTCCAGTAGGTGGCGTGGCTGTCCGTGGAGACTATACGTGCTGCCATCACGAATGTGACTGCTACATGGGCGTGCGGTGACTTTCTTGATGACACACATTGTCACAGTGTGCATGTTTAGCTTTCTTTTTCTCTTTTTTTTTTTCACCGGCGGTGACAAGGTTTGTTAGTTTCGGTAGCGTCGCTTTGCAGAAGGGAGCTGCTGTATTTAAACAGCGTTCGACACTGTTTTTTTTTTTCCTTCAAGTTTAGGTTTCTCTTTCGTTTTTCATTTCTTTTGTTAAGGAAAGAAGCAGGCAGAAACTCTATGTTCGCATCTGCACACGAAAACCGTGGACGAGCCGACGTTTTCTGCTGTCTACTTGTGATTGCCTGTGTGCAGACTAGTGTTTTCTTTTTCTTATTTATTTTTTCTAAGGGGCAGTTCGCAGGCGACGGACGACAAGGGGCGGGAAGAATGGTCGGTTGGGGCCCTTTAGTTTCATGGTGGTCGGCGGTATCGTGTCGTTCCTCAGGAAAGTGCAGGGCGTTGTGCTAGACGACCGAGTGTTACAGGGCGCATTAAAGCTTTTTATGTCCAAGTGCTGTGATATTTAAATAAATTTGTCAGTTTTATCTGAAAGCACGATTTTTTTTCTCTACTTGCATTTCTATGGAGGCGAAATGTTGAGGCCCATGTACTGTGCGATGTCAGTGAACGCTAAAGAACCCCAGATGGTGAAAATTTCCTGAGCCCTCCGCTACGGCGTCTCTCATAATCGTACCTGATTTTGGGACGTAAAGCCCCGCAAATCAATCATCTTATTTTCCTACAGCAGAATCCGCTAGCAGGTGATGTATTGCTTTATTATTTTCTTGCATTGGCTTGAACAAGTTCTACCTGCTAGCGCAACACAGCTGGTGGGGGTGCGTCGCCGGGTTCACAGGCTGCGCCAACCTCCTTTCCTTTATCAGCCGTTGGACGGCGCGTGCAGTTTGGACGGCTGTTGACAAAGCTTGCAATAGTTTTCTGTAATTCAGATTTGGAGCGGGCAAGATTGCTCAGTCTACAACAAGCCTACGCAATTTCGAACGCCTTGTGGCTTCTTGTGTCAGCAGACTTGATCTCATGCCCTCTTCTTGGTCGTCCTGTGGTAATTTTACGCTTTAAGTGTTAGTGTTATGAAACGCATCCCAAATTAACCTCCACATAATCTTTCCGAGTAAACGTCTCAAAGCGTCGCGAAAGAAAGGGACGGATTACAACAAAGGTGAGATTTCCATGCAAGGTGGACGCAGAGGAGCCAGTGATTTTGGTTGTGTTATATGCAACGCAGCGTATATTCTTGTTGAAATAGAGTGGCAACGCTAACTTGTTTGTACTAAATTATCAGTGTCCTTCAAGCGTGTACGTGGGTTTTCGCACGATTAATTCAGTGCTGATCCGACACTGAAGTGGAAGTTGTTGCTCGGTTGGTTAACATCTGAGGCACATCATCTCAGCGCAAGCACAAAGCAACCCGCGGTGGTATTGGGCGCGAGGGCCACCACTGGAGATGCTGACGCTGCGGTTGTTCTGATGTGCAAAGTTGGATCACGTGGTCCCACGATCCCACCTCGCTCCGAGTCTCCGCCGAAGCGGACGGTTGACACGCGTTTTTAACGGACATTCGCCAGCGTTTTTAGGCTAGAAACATCGTTGCTTCGCGTTTATTTCACGTTCGCGGACACCTATAGGGACCACAAAAGCTGAAAAGTGCGCTCGAATTTTTGGCAGCATGGCACTTTGCTGCTCCGTGCCACAGTGCTCTATACGCACGCGACGGAGCAGTGAATGAGTACTTCTACCCCAAAGAAGCTACGACAACGTGGCCAGCTTCAAACACAGATTTTCTATTAGCAGCCGCGATGTGTCATAGTACTGTTCAACGATGAAGGTGGGATGCTGGACACTGGTAGTTTCACTGAAGCATTTAGACCACAATGAGTTACATCTTGCGGCGTGCTAGTGCATTCAAATGCGTAAAGTAATATGTCCGGATGTCACGCTGTATTTTCGATCGCTATTGGCACCTTCGTGCAAAATACAGACGGGAGTGATTCGTCGAAAAATGCAATCATGATCTGGCTCGATCGCGGTCGAAAATCGCCTGTGACGACTGTCTGGCATACGCGGAAAAAAAGATACAGAAAGAAGAAGCGACGGACTACTGTGCCGCAGACAGAAGTGTCCTTGCAGTCATACTGGCGAGAATTTAAGATGTAATCAAGCCACAACGTCGTAAGGTGAAGCAAGCTTTCATGACAAGCGCGCACGTTAAATCATGTGAGAAAGGTCGCCATTGAATGCATCTCTATGCATGCTACTTTGCTTTCCATAAAACGAAAGAACCACTCGTATCGCGGTTCATACGGGTATGCGTGTTGAGCATGAATACAAACTAATGCCATTTCTTCGTCTCAACAGTGATCCCTTTGTAGATGCAAACTTACAATGAATGAATTGCACAGGTAAACTCGTCGCACGCCTTTCTTGCGGCCATAAAATGTGTGTGTTTACCGCAACCACGCGCTAAAACAAACTTGATGCTTGCTTTTCATTCGTCAAAACGGTATTTTGCCTCTTAAAAAACCAGCGGGCTCCGCATGCGTGGTACCCTCGCCGGTGGACATAGAAGACGACGACAGCAGTCGACGCGGTGCCTAAAGCTTTGTATTGAAACTATTCTTTTTCCCGAACAGTTAATGAACTTGAAGCGCATTCAGTAACGTAGCCATAACAATATTTTACAGATTTCGTCTAGCTGAAATAAAACGACAACAACAAATAAAAGGCGACATGCTAAACAGCCCCGTGCTCAGCAACGCAGTGCTGGCGGAGCTGTCCAACCGGTCCAACTTTGCACGTCATGCCAGTTGTTCCGCATGGCGGCACTACGGTATGTCCTCGCTCCCATAGCTTAGCGGCTTGCGAAGGTCATGTACGCGGGTTCGAAACTCCGCAACGGCGGCCGCCTTTCGATGGGGCCGTAATGAAAGAAACACCCGTGTACTTCGACCCAGGTGCAGGTTAAAGGGCCCCAAGTGGTTAAAATTGCCATGGGGCCGTGCCTCATAATCGAAACTGGTTTTGGCGCGTAAAACCACATCAGTTATAATCATACGAAAACATCCACTCTGTTGCGCACCTCGTGTCGGTATCCTATTTTTGTGTAAGGAGCGGACGAGCAAACATTTTTAGGCCATCATGTCAAAGTGAGAGACTTTTTACTGAACGCCTGATATGCATAACAGTTAGCAGAGGAAGCAAACCAACACTCAAAGAAACTACAGAGAGCCCTGCACTACTGTTGAACGTCAAAGATAACGTAAAGGCGTTTTGACTGCGGGTTTGCTTCCTTTGTTAATTGTCATGCATGTCAGGGTATAGTCTAGTATAGTCTTTCCCTTTCGCGCGTTGGCCTTATACAAAAAAGTTACAGCATATCCACGGAGTGAATGATGATGAGTGGGGGAAGCTCGGGAGGTTCATCGTAGATCGTGCCGAGTTCCGGATTAATTTAGTTAACGCGCACGCTATATACGAATCCTTATGGTTCAACTATGCACAAGTGAAATCTCCCACCGGCACTTCATTGAAAGTAAAGATCCAGTGCATATATATATATATATATATATATATATATATATATATATATATATATATATATATATATATATATATATATATATATATGGGTGGCCGGTGGACGGTTCTCCAGCGCGAGCAGTCGGTATTTTTCAATCAAGAAACTCGCTAGAAGACGCTGCCTGCGTCAAGCTTGTCTCTCGCGGGTGAGGTCGCGTTCTCATTCTTTGCGAGCTGGTACAGCGTTCATCGAAGAAAGAGCGTTTACATAGTCAACGCGCGCCTTTCGCTCTCTCTCTCTCTCTCTCTCTGTCTCTCTCTCTCTCACAAGACAGCAGATGGAAGAGTGAGAGAGGTAGCGCGCCGGGAGGCACGCACCGAGCGCGAGAGCGAGCCTCCAGGCGCGCGAGCTCTCGAGCGCGAGCCTCCCGGCGGCGCGAGGTGGCTACATACATACGACGACGACTACTACTAGCTACTACAGAGGAGGGAACGACCCACACCCTAAGGAGCTTCGCCCCTAAAAGAATGCCAATAGCTTTATGGGACCACCGCGAAACGGTGCCACGATAGCGGGAATCTGTCAAAGTGGTCGGACACGTGATGCTGCTAAAAGGCAATTTCATTACTCGTGGGCCTGATTAGCACGTACCAGGAAATGTTGCGGAGGTCCACATGTCGCTTTACCTCCACTGAATGCGAAAGCAAGGCATGTTCGGGTGTGACGGTTATATCGACGTGCATATTTTGACGTCCAGGATACGTCACGTTATTATATGATGTCATCGTGCCGCCATATATGAATCCGTCATCAGGTCATATGATGGGGCATATAAATTTTTCGCATTAGTAATAGCGGCGCGGCAGTGACCGAGTCCGCACGACGAACGACGGTACGTAAACAAAACGGGTGGTGGGATGTGTAAAGCGGGCTTCTCCTGACGAGGCATGTTACCGCGGAAAAGCCACATTTTGCGAGCTTTTGTTCAGGGCTGTACGCATTCGTTTAAAACCTTGTGGATTTCTCCGCGATTACCGCGTTGTCAGATATATTTCTGCTCCTTAATAAAAGTGTAAGAGCAGTTACGCAGATAGCGAGGCTGGGAGAAATGCTGACGTTTCTGTGCGCCAATCATCTTTGCGCATTTGCCTAGACAGGTAGCTTGAAAAACAATTGTACCGGTACCACGGCCGCTTCACCAAAGCGCCCCAGTACCAGACTACTGTGCGAACTTTTTTTAAATATTTGAACGTATCTCAAGTGTCTATTATTAGTGCCAATCTAAGCGTGCAGTAAATTTGCATGGTGGATGATTGGGCTAGTTGGTGATCCATAATCAATGTATAGTGAGCACACGAAAACGGGGAAAAGAAGGCGGCGAGGGTTGTGGGTGAAAGAGGGGACGCACACAAGCGTGCAGTCTGCGTTTTTTTTAGGGGCGAAGCTCCTTATGGCGTCACCCGTTCGTCCCCGTTGTCGTTTGTTTGTAACCACCGCTCGTTGAGTCTACAATCCGGCCATAGATGATGCTACTTGTACTATATAACGAATGCATATACGCTGAGAAATGCAAAATCGCCCCACACTAGAGGGCGTTTTGTAGCAAAAGATAATAATAAAAGGTGAGTTTTATGAACACAGGATTTACGTCACACGTAGGGAAGGAGAGAGAGACGATCGCGCCACTGCGATCGCGTGTTCTTCGGCGGCGTTTTGGCGCGCGCGCCAACAGAGGCTCGTCGACGGATGGACAAGGCTGCCGAGCGGCGTGCGCGCAGGGCGGCGGCGGCTCGCGCTCGAAGAAGCGACCCCGCCGTGCGGGCGCGGGAGGCCGAAGCTAGCCGTGATTCTGCGCGGCGGCGCCGCGAGGACCCTGCAGTACGAGCGCTCACGTTACTCACGAGTTTCATTGAGGTGTGTGGCGAGGTATCTTTAATACTAGATGGACTTCGGTATTGGAAAAAGTTCGCGAGTGACTTTCATTCATTTTATTCGCATTTGTATGATGACAGCATCATCTCTGATTTTTTTTTCCTCTTGTGTATTTCCATTTATCCTTGTTCACACACACACACCTACGTTATTTGCATTATGACATTAAATGACGACAATGTAGTTCTGTGTATTTTCTGAAGCTGTCTGTCTGTCTGTCTGTCTGTCTTTTTTCTGTTACTCGTGTGATATAACAGTCATACGCCTTGTTCGCCAAGCCCGGGATTGCAGAACCTATCAAGATTGGTAAATGGCTTTTTTTCTATGTCCACCAAGTGTCATTAAGATTCACTGATACTGAAATAAAACGTTTATTTATTTATTTATTTATTTATTTATTTATTTATTTATTTATTTATTTATTGTTTGTTTGTTTTTATGATCACGGCAACCAGTGCCACAACACGGACAAGAGAACGTATGGACACCGAGCTGACCAGGAGTTGAATGCATCTACTGTCATGCTGTGCCTTTTATACAAGACAGATATACCTATTAGAAGAAAAAAATAGCAGGTGAGATAAAGAAAGGTTGGGAACGCAAGTAAGTGTTGTTACAACGCTGTGACAGCGTTTACAGCACTCGTTGCCGTGAAGGTTAGCCAAGCCGTGACGCCACGTAAACGAACGAACGTAATTATCTTGTGCACCTGTACAAACGCAAATTCTCTTAAATGGTATCGGTGGTTCTGTTATTCATGGATCATCACTTGCTATAAACTATCATCTCGCATCCTTACCGCTGTTCCAAAGGCCAGCCAACTCGGTGCCTACGGCTTCGCAGCGACCTCTGCCAGCGTTGAAAACATGCCTTTGCTTTTTCCTGCTAGTCTTCGCCAGCCGTTTGAGTCGTTTTCCCGCGTTGGCCTTGACCTTGGCCATTGTCCTACTTTGCTGCAACAAGTCTCCGCGCCGCCGCAAACTGTGCGACATGGTAGAGTCAGGGTCCCTCAGTACTTGAAGAGTGTATGCGCGTGTTCTTACCTACTGAAAAGCCCATACCACGATAAATACGCAACTAACACGTAAGTTTTCTCTTCCACGATGTCTTCATTACGGAGGTTCTGTGCAAGTTCTTATTGATATGGGGTCAGGAAATCTTCGTCGAGGCCTGTAGACTCGGCTTGTTCGACCCAGTATTGCTCACCATGGCCTACCATAAGTAGGCAGACGTCCTCGCAGAAGGCCTCGCCGATATACTACCTCTACGTTTACCGATACCACCACTACGGTGACCTTGCCTCACATTCACGCACAACATCGTTGCATCATGATATGGCTGGATATACTCGCCGTTCTACGTCTTTTTCAGCTGCAGATTGCTCCATACCCCTGGACATGGTGTTGCCATTGAGTGGCAGTACCGCTACTGCATATATGAACGTGAAGCCATAGTCAGGACCGACCATGAGCTCTCGGCATAGCCTTCAGGCGATTCTGCATATCAGAAAACTTCCATATATAAAGCCTCTCACTGCTCGCCGAACAAGACATCGCCACTCTGCTACCTTAATACCTTAAAGTTCCAGAACCAACATATTTAAGTATTCTTTTTTCCCTAGAACAGTAGCCGACTGGAACAGCCTACCTCTTAGTACACTCAGCAACACCGACTCTATTGCATCCATTACATCTTAAATCTAGCCCTTCCTGTCTCAATGCAGTGCACCATTATTGTTTTGCTGGCACCTTTTTACATGGATAGTTGTGTATTCTTTATCTTTTCATATTGTATATTCTTTTTGCTTGTATTATATTTTTCAGTGCTTGTATACTCGTTGATAGCTTGTCCTTGTTGTTGGTTTGCATAGATCCTCCTTGTACAGAATTTTGGATACCTGCACACTTTGTACTTTTTGTTTGTATTTTTCCCCTCCTGCCTGGGCCTTTTAAGGCCTGCAGTATTCCTAAATAAATAAAATAAAATAAATAAAGAGTATGACCGCCGTGGATGGCCCTCGTACTTTCTGGAACGGATCACCCTTCAAACTGCAAGGTGTCACTCGATGTCTCCGAAATCTTGTCCACCGGTGCTGTCCACGAAGCCGCGGACGTCAATCGCGAAGTCAGTCTTGGCCCCCGAGAATATCTGCTCACTGGTGTGCTGGTATTGCGCAGGTTGCAAGATTGCGCACGCAGAAGCCGTAAAGGTTTGCCATGGATCCTAACGGCCGACACCGACCGTTCAAATCACCTAGTCAGCGCCGACCGGTGCTGCAGCTATTCCGTGCCACTTAGAGTAGGACGACCAACAGCGGTTGTTGGTCAAGAAGACGCAACCGACTATAGCGCAGTAGGTCAACCAAATTTCCGCGCTCTTCTCGATCGCTCACGCAAATGGTCATTTTAAGCTGCAGTTTCTGCATTTCTTCCCCGTTACAGAATTGTCAAGTGCACGCGTAAAATGAAGACGCTGGGAACTTCTCTCAACGTGCTGTGTAGTTTTCAGTACGCGGTAATTGTTACCAACTTCTTTCACAAAGGTTTGCTCATAAAAATAACAAAGTAGTCGTGAAAGGTATAGTATGAATTGCGTTTAGCAACGCGAAAATGCGCCGAGAAAGCAAGGGGGAAAAATAGGTGATTTAGCTGCTTCATTTTGGAATAAGATGTTGGCTGAATGTAAGTTTGGAAACAACTTAATGAATCAACAAAACGTTGAAGCCTAGGAAAGCATAGGGGAAGTTACTGAAGTTTCTAAATGGGGTATTGTAATTTTGGAGTAAGTAGAAAGGAATTAAAGTGGATGAGAAGACAAACCTGCCTTCGGTGGGAACCGAAACCACGACTTTCGGATAACGCTTCCGATGCTCTTCCGTCCACTTTATTGGCAATTTATGTATATGTAATCCGGGGAGTGTTAGGCAGCGCCACTCGTAGCCATGGCGGCGAGTGTGGCACACGCTTATTGCAGGAAGGCGTCACGTAGAGCGTGATCTTATGGCGAGATGTCCCCTGCCCAATAAGCCCTCGTATGCTACCTAAAGGCTCTAAGTCTGCCGCAGCGAGGCCCAAGCTATGAAATAACGACAGGTAAGGGTTAAGGGCTCGTTCTTTATTTGTTAGAAACAACTTAATGAACACCTGCCTATATATATATATATATATATATATATATATATATATATATATATATATATATATATATATATATATATATATATATATATATATATATATCCCTCAAATGCGGTACCGCAAGCCGACGCTTCTGCCCTCTGCCTCCTACAGTCCTTGCTTTGCGTACAGGTTCAACACACCGCCACCACCTGTTTACGTACGTTTTACTGCGACACGCTCGCCTAGACTTCCCTGGCATATAATTCACGACACCACCTGTCGCAGCCACTGCGGTCGCTCCGTAGGTACTGCTACAGCTTTGGATTCCTGAGGCTAGTGATTGAAACCCAGCTTCAAAGAGAAGATTTTATTGTTTTTTTTTCTTGTTTATTATGTGCGGGAATTTAGAAAAAACAAAAGTACATGAACATAGTCTCCGTATCTGAGATATCAATGGCATCCTGGCTATAGGGACCCCGATAAAGAAATCTGGCAGCGTTCCACGTACATTCACAACCATGCATATCGGTGGCTATTTGCACGAGGCGGACAGTTTGGTCTTTTATTTCCCGAGCTTCGCTAGGACTACGAAATTCTTGAGGTTGTACGTGGTGAGACACATCAGAGCCCTCAAGTATGATAACGAGTGCGTGCGCCATGTAAAAGTTACAGCGAAATTGGTATCATGAAGGAGTCGTCGCATTCATCTGTCGCGACCATTATGGAATGCGTTCATTTCTTGCGGCCTCTTGCAGGGCTTGTTCAACACGCGGCGCGGGGTTTTCCAGGTAGATGTGACTGTCTGTGGTATCATTGCTTGTTGCCTGCGCCACAGACCTCACGGAATGATCAATGTTTTTTTGCTGTCAGGAAGCTTAGGGCTTCATATCGAGTTATTTTCTGGAAGATTGATTGTTTACCGTGTAGATATCCAGTGTATAGTAAATAGAGAGTCTTTGGTGCTTGGAATAAAATGTCATTTTTTTTTTCGTTTACGGTACAAAACACATTTGTGAACAAACTCCATGAACAGGAACAGCAATGACTATGATGATAAAAGTATTTTACAAATCACTGCACATGGGCTCATATGTGCGCGACTATTTGAACAGGTCTTGCAGGGACCAAATGCTTCCACTGTGCCTTCACGGGGATAGCTCCGACCGATCCATATTGCACTTTTTGGTTGCCCTAGAACAGGCTAGACCATTTCTCGCCAGCGCACTCTGCCGCATCTCATGCTTTAACCTTAATTACGAAACGATCAAGTCCATGGGAGTTCTCATTGTCGCGGTAGTTTTCCATGTATGCCTTGATCTGCTTCTTCGTTTTATCCCTGAATAAAGCTGCACAGCCGTGCGCTACGCTGTCAATGCGTGCTTTCACGGGTGTTGTGATAAGCGTCGGGCCTGCGAGTTCAAGCTGTGCCATGGCATATATGAGCGAGTATATATATATTTTTTTCACTCGACTGGCATTGTTATTTTCGTACGTCAAGCTTTCCAGGCGTTTCTTTGGTCGTGGACGGGAGTCGGACTCCGTCTAAATTAACGACTACATTCACTTGCGTAACCTCACCCTTTCTCTCTAGTCTCGTTTCAAGGTACGCTCTCAGATCCATCGCAACCTAAGAGCGTGTGAGGTGCGGCAGAAGGGCGCTCCTGGTGTCCTATATCATAAGTCCACACACTCCGAAAGATGATGTCCGTTGCGGGTCGTCCCGCTTGAGGTTGCTCGGGGCTATCTCTACCGCGGCGGTGCAGAATGACGGTGAAGTTTGAATGTGCGGGGCACCGTCGCGGTCGTCCTGTGCATTCCGTTGTGGCTTCCTGGTTCACCAGCCTCCTCCGCCGCCCCCTCCCATGTCCCATCCTCCGCCGCCTCCGCCGCCCATCCAGCCGCCTCCGCCATGACCACCGCCACCGCCTCCGTGTCCACCGCCGCCGCCGTGACCTCCGCCACCGCTGCTGATGAGCTCGACCTTCCATACCTCGGTCATGCCTCCGCCGTGACCTCCGCCGCCACCGTGACCACCGCCGCCTCCTCCATGACCGCCGCCACCTCCGCCGCCGCCTCCGTGGCCACCTCCAAGGCTCCCGAGCAGAGACTTGAGGTGCATCATGGCTCCTCCGCCTCCACCGCCTCCTTTCCTGCGAACGAGAACACACGAGCAGAGGGCTCGACCAGAGGGTCGTGGCGTCGTTGGCTGTTCGGCTATACCACGGTGCGAGTGTCTTCCGGAAGCAACTCTCGCGCGGGCTACAGGTTATTGTTATTTGCGTTCGCTGCGAGAAACTGCTAAGGTTGCACTGCCAGCACAGCCCCATCGTCGTAGAATACGTTGGGAAGCTGTCTTGAGAGGCACCTTCGACGGAAACAAACGTGCGCGTTTCCAGGCAACAGATCGCTTGCGGCACGCTGTGACCTGATGCGTGACTATGTACAATCGCCATCATCAGAGAGGGTGTCGTGACATTTACGTTCTCCAATAACACAGTTATGTTTTCCTCACGTAGCTCATGGCATGGTAGTTGCCCAAGGATCGACCTTCGACTGTTCTTCCGTAGCAGAGGCAAGGAACACACCGAGACCTCATCCGTGCTTTCCATAAGAGTCCATTGACGCCGTAGGGTCACTGTACTATGACAAGACTACACTGAACGAACACTCACAAATATTCTATAATGCAACAGTGTTTTTTTTTTTTGTCGGCCTATTCGCAAGCCAAACGAAAATTCAGTATATGAGATATTGATCCAATGACGGGGCGACAGTAAATCGCGAACAGCGACAAGTTAAAGAAGGTGCATGCGCGAGGCCACCGATTACCAGAGCATATGCACCAATTCATTGCTCGCTGTCTCAACTACTGCGATGTTCTATTAAATTACAAACCACTAAAGAAGCATTTTCGATGGCCATGCATGAAATTCGGGTATTTCATGACGTGATGGCATCATTTTCAGGAAATAAAGCACATCTTTTCGCAACATACCAAGTTAATCACAGTTACCTCTTGATTTAGTGCGTTATATTCATACAGAGATGTTAATCAAGATAAGCAAAAGCAAAACTCTCGCTCTATATAGTTCACTCAGACTTTCTTTAATAAGTAAGAAAAGATGGAAGACGCAACAAAATATACGTCTGCTCCTAGGTAGCTCCAGGCAGTTACCTATAGGCGTGGATACAAGAAAAAAAATACGTACAGTTGACGCGTTATACACCCGTACATGCAGGCACCACCGCGAGTGTGCATTGGCAGCAACGCGCGGCCTTGCGAGATAAAGGCGACGACGCCACACCGAACACTTCCGTGCGAGGAAACGGCTTTGCTCGGCGCTGGTCGTCGCCTTTGCTCCCATCGAGCGCTTCTCTACTCACTTTGGTATGGGTATGGGCAGAGGGATGATGATTTTGCCTTTCTTCATGAGCTTCTTGAGCAGGATGAGCTTCTTGAGCTTCTTCTTGCTGGCTTCAGCCTCCAAAAGCAGGCAGGCTACCAGTAGGAGCGCGAGCGCTACCGCGGGCCTCATTGCGCTGCTGGCGGCCGGCTGTCGTCGCTGCCCTGGCAAAGACCTCGCTGTGCCGACCCTGAGCGCGCTTCTTCAACACCGTGCCACTGCGACCGTCACCCGCGGAGTGCCGCTTTTATATACTGCGGCCGTGAGGGAGTCGTGACCGTGTTTTTGTCCTGACAGGCGGAGGGGAACAGATTTGGGTCATCCCCTCCTCGCGCGGTCCTTGCGGTTTCGCACCTTACTCGCGGCGTCGTCCGAAGGGTCCGCCCGCGACCACTCACCACAGACGCAGGACACGAAGTCCACCGGTTCCTGACCGGGGCCGTGGCAGGAAGACGCTGAGCTAACAATGCTATTCAGTTGACAGCGCGCAATGTTGCGGTTGCTCGCACTTCTCTATCTCTCTCTATGGAATGACATCGTAGAAGAATGCTCTCTGGAGCGCGCTGGGGAGGTTTTATTGTGCGTGCAATGCCGTTTTCTCGTGACTAAATAGCTCACTGTGCGTAAAATGAACATCCCGAAGACACTCCAAACATAAGCAAGCCAATAGGTGCTCCGCAACCGATCGTTTAACGATCAGCAATAAGTTTCCGAAAGCTCGGTGGCTCACTGTCTATGGGGCTATGCCGGTAAGGGTGGTGAGCACGGTGATGACAATGAGGGGTGTTTTTTGACGCAAGAGCCAAGTAAGGAGCGCATGACACGGTGAGCGCGTGAGCGTAGGATCCAATGCCGGCGGCGACATAAGTGTCACTTATATGAAGACAATTATTAATCAAAAAGACAACAGATAACGTATTTAGATATAAGTGCGAGCTGAGGAAGACCATGCGCGCATGGTCAAATTTGATTCGACAATCATCGCCCACTGCAGTATCCCTCACAACCAAAACCTGTTGCGTGGCGGTATTAAATGCTGGAGATTTTATTAAGGGTGTTCTGCTAGTCGTGTTTTCGAGAGGAATATGATTCAGCACCGATTCTGTCTCGAAAGAGAGCCACGAAGAGATAATGCACAAAAAAATACAAATTCGTTTTCCACTAACACGCACTGTTCATTATAGGACACATTCACAAAGCTTCTCTGTTTGAAAGTGATCTTTCTCATTATGTAGTTGCCTCGGCTGATCACATGTCCAACGTAGGATTAGCTGGAACGTTCTCGTACGATGAAATCTAGCCTGAGTACGTTTCATGAATACGGCTCAAAGAAAAGCAATCCGTCAATAAGAAAGATGTGAACAGAAACGCTACTTCCTAGTCTGCTTACAACGGTCATCTGAAGCAGCAAGCGGGATAGTATTTGTCAGAGAGGGCCTACGAACTGTGGTAACCCTCTAAAACCGCTTTTTTATTAATGAGACATGTGGCGCGTCGTATTCCACTTCCGCACGCCATCGCATCCATTCACGTGTGGTCATGCGACAGGAAGGCGAATGGCAAAAGGTCGATCGGGACGGGAAGCTGGCTCAACCTATGCATATAAACATTGGCGTATAACATCGAGGCAGAGGGGAAAAGTGTGACCGCTGCCTGCGTGCGCTCTCCTCCGCACACTCACGGACGAAACGCGCCGCCTTTTCGCACTGAGCTTCAAAACTTTCACAACCGTAAACGCACGCGCTGGAAACAGGTTCCGGCTTGTTTCGGACGAAGGCGATTGCGCCACGTATGGACAATTTAGTAACAGTGAAATGACGCTAGTGTCGCGTTTAGGAAAGTGCGGTTGCATTTGACCGTACATTTGACCAGTGGACACTGTTCGCCAGTATACTATAACCAAACACTTAGGTATGAAACATCATTGCACGCGGGTTGAAAGCGCTGTGCATTCTCATGCACATAATAATTATAGTAGATTCCCTAAACTTTCTAGACGGCAGAACGAGCGCAAAAGAAGAATATAATAATAAAAGGCGAGAGCGACTCTGCACCTCTTAAAAATAAAGCTAGTAAATAGGTAGTAGATGCATGCATTTACTAACTTCTTGGGCACTTTACTACCTTATTAGTAACATTTTACTAACCAGATTTCGGAAGCTAGTATTTGCTGCATTTACTACCTAGAGACGTTTCTTAGTACCTTTAACGAGGTAACTAGTAAGCCACTCCTATGTTGCCAAACGAATCGTAATGGCTGCACTTGAATAACAACCACCGCAACTAGTAGTTACAATTATAATTTGTTCATTGTGCTTGAATTACAGTTTTGTGCGACGTCACGACACGCATATAGGGAAAGAGTAAGCCATGAGAATCTGGATTCATTGTGTGCTGCACTTGTCTAAATTCATGACTGCGCACCGGTATACAATGTGTGCTACCCTAAACTAAGACCGCATATACCTTTGAGGTTGCTCTTAGACCTAGGTGTCGCGTAGAAGCCTTGGTATTCCGTGCATGTGTGCCTGCTCTCGTATGTCGTTTGTTGAGTTCCGTATGTGCACATGTATTCTTACTCGAGCATATCATAGTGTCGTGCATTTAGCAGAGTAATTATGCCCACTAATTAGCGAGTGTTAATTGGTGTAACGAGGCCCGGCCTACGATGTCTTTCTTTCTTTTGTAATAGAGGCGGCATGACATCCCAATTTCAAAGAATACATCCAAACCAAATTGCCGAAACGGGGTAGTGATTATTGCTTCGAAAAATTATTAACATGTAGTTAGTACTTGCAACTAACCTTTTTACTAATATGGTGAGCTTGAGTTAGTACTTTCCACTAACATCAGCAGCGCAGTGTAGGTAGTGAATTTCACTATACCTACACTTTTACTAACTGCAAATACTAAGAAGGTAGTGGTTGTTGGGACTAGTATTTTCTTAGTAATTTCTTAGTGAATATGCCTACCTTCTTTTTAAGAGTGTGTAATTTGTATAATACAGACTGTATCTTGATGCTAGGTACATAGGGTGGGGGTCATGCAATCCATAATTCTATATGGACAATGCTACAAGAGGGGAATAAACAGTGCGCGTGCCTATACAGTTTTCTTGGTGCCCATTCGAAGGGAGATGACAACGGAACCCAACAGTTCGTTTATCGGCATCTGTGACTCGCAGTGAATTAATTAATTAATTAATTAATGTTCTTCCTTTCCTTGTTTACAGTCCAAATCAAATCGGGAGGAATAAAAGTGAGCCATTTGCAGCCATTTCCACCAGCAACTCGGACGCCTAAGAAGATTTCAGTGGCATCATTTTTTGTGGAAGGGTAGCGGGTGGTGAACACTCATCTAAAGGCTGCGTATTGCGTGAGAACTGGATTTTCAAACAAATTGAAATGCCAGCGTTACATCTGCAAAACACACGCAGTGGCTTCGCTCGCTGAAAAGCTTGCCCAAAACTCACGCGCTCCGTGACAATAATAATAATAATAATAATAATAATAATAATAATAATAATAATAATAATAATAATAATAATAATAATAATAATAATGGCCGGTATATGACCGCGCGCACGCTAAGCTGCCACAGTGGGTGCTGTGCGGCATGCCTGTGGACCAAACATGGACGTTTCGGTAGGACGATTGCAGCAGATCTAACACCGTCCTTTCATTATGGACGAATAATCTTCGCGTTACTGCTCGAGGCATACAGAGGGTTACAAGTGGGATGTGCGAATAGTAAAGTGCTCTACGGGGGCGGGCACCTATAAGCAATTTTCTTGTGGTACGTAAACACGAGAGCGTTACTTGACACTCAGTTATGCTGCTGGGTTCATTGGTGAGGTGAAATATTGCTAAGTTTGGCGCCGCTGCCTTATGCTTCCGAGAGTAATGTCGCTGCTTGTGTGGTCACAACAACTCAATCCGACAAACTGGCGATATTTCAATCTCTCTTCCGAGTTTTGCTCTTTATTCTAGAAGGTCTCGTTAAAGTAAAGCACCCTATGCGCATTGCATTGCTTTTTTTTTTTCGAGAATACATCACTTCTCAGGAGGATGATACTCTTTGCCGAGCCAAGTACCCCAGTGGTGTTGACATTATATTTCTATATGTAGGTTCCGTAATAAAACACTGAATTCCGGAATATATATATATATATATATATATATATATATATATATATATATATATATATATATATATATATATATATATATATATGTGGTTTGGCGAAGTAGCTATAGCTTCGGCTTCCACATGAATATAAGTATGAGACGTAGAACTTCAGTAATATTTCATTTATTTGTCGACGTTTCTGTCAGAGCCTGACCTTTCTCAAGACAATATTTCGTTTTCTCCTGCTCGTTTATATAGGCATAGGAGAAAGGGCCCTTTCTCCTATGCCTATATAAACGAACAGGTGAAAACGAAATACTGCCTTGAGAAAGGTCAGGCTCAGACCGAAACGTCGACAAATAAATGAAATATTACTGAAGTGCTACGTCTCATGCATATATATATATAATCAGGTACGTAGGCAAGGGGGGAGGGCCAGGGGCGCCCGCACCCCCCCCCCCCCCCCCGAAATTCGTCCAGTCAGCCATTAGCGTAGGGGTATGGGGGCCCAAGTACAAGTAGCGCCGTGTGTATTTAAACAAATGAGAAACAAACGATAGTCAAGGAACTCACCAGGAACAGCTACCCAAAAATCTTTATTCCGAAAGCACTTCAATTCCAAAAACACGGCAATGCTTGCTGAGAAATTCAGCGTCCGGCTCCTGAATCAACACCACTACAGAAACACCTTACTCTCCCATATGTCCGAGGCGTTAGCGAAACCATCGGCCGTATTCTCAGAAAAGAAGGCATCCGAGTGACTCACAAGCCTACGAACACATGTTCTAAATATTGCCAAAGACCGCCCACCGAGGGGGAAAGCCGAAGGCACTGTATACAAATATGCGATGCGAGCTACATCGGCGAAACGAAAAACCTCAAAGAAACATTTCGACAGCACAGGAATGACATCTGAAATTTTGCAAGAGATCGCAATACGATGGCCGAAAATTCCCAACATAGCGACCACGGTATCAATCTTCCTGACACAACGGTCATACCAACTGAAACCAGTTATTTGAAACAGTTGCTGCTTTGTGATTGCGAAAAGAGACAAACAAATTTTGCAATGCGGGACATTTTCATATGTGTAAGACAAGCTTGTTGGAAACGAAATTACCAGAACGAACAAAATGTTGCCATGTGGCTTCGAAACCAGAAAAAACGACATTACCTGCCCATACTTCGTACGACTTTTCTTCGTCGCATCAGTTATGTTTAGGAAGGTGGTTCATTTGTTCTGTCGGGTTTTCTGGGCGAAAGCGACCATGGCTATATTGCGTGAAACGAGGTATCTCATCTACGGTCAAGGCGCTCTCGGTAGTTGGATTACTTCAAGGAACAGTGCAAAGAATGACAGGACATACAGAAAAGGACAGCGTTGACTCCACCAGTGGATTCCCTGACGAAATGTCTTTCTTAACGAGAGGATCGATGTATTTGTTGCTGCAGAGCTAGCAGGCGGTATATTGCCGGCGTCATATATACACAGTCGCGTAGTGGCTGCAACTTAGGGCGCATTCAGGTGCTTTGTTCGACTGATAGCTGCGCGGCGTGGGAACACGCACGTGTACAGCTTTGCTTTGCCGCAGATGCAGAGTTTTTCCACGACCGAACAGCGGAAGCTAACCGAAAGCTTGGAAAAGGGGACTTTTGTATGGAAAGCGATGGCTTCCATACAAACCCATTAACCCGTTCAACTCCGCTGCCACGTCTGCGAACCCTACCACCGTTTTCCCGCTGCCTGTGTCGTGGGGCAGGCGCCCATGTGGCGGAAGGAGTAAACAGGGTAAACAAACAGGGTAAACAGGGTGCCTGCAGTTCTATGGAAGGGTACTACAGGCGAGCCACGTTCATTCCATAGATAGATTACCTGAAAGCTTCCCTCAAACGGAGCTTTGTAAACCATCGGAAAATACTGCAAAGTTTGCAATTTGTGTTGCCAAAGCACGTCTACAAGGATAAATTTGAATCTGTGCAGCCGGTCTTCGATTTTTACCTCAGAGATAGGACAACAGCGCATATCCTTACGCTAAAAGGTGCATGGGAAATCTGGAAAACTAAATGACAAGCCACGCAAGAGAAGGAACTTCCCCGCTCTGCGACGGACGCTATACCTGAATGCGACAAAGCCCTCATCCCGAACGTTCACAAACTTCTCAAGATATTGGCAACTCTCCCAGTGAGTACAGCTGCTGCATAACGCAGGGTCTCGACACTGAAAAGAGTAAAAACATATTTGAGGAGCTGAACAGCTGAAGAGCGGCTTATTGGCTCTTATGTCCATTCACTGGATGCAAGTCAGTGTCGACGAAGTTATTACTGTCTTTATGGAGAAACCACTATGCATGAAAAGTGCAACGTGAACCACTATTTTTGGCGAAGCTGCACGCTCGTCTTTTTTTTTTTTCTTCTTATTTTGCATTGACTGTTACTATATTATAAAACAACTTGCAATGTCATTCTTTAGTACTGCTTCCTAAAACGAATCTTAGCGTTCTGCATCTTTTGTGTCATGAAAGCAACCGTGTTTTGTTTCTTTGAAGCTCAATAAGATTGTTCTCCCGAATATGTCTCTTATTCGTTTAAGAATTACTGTCGTAAAGTGGCTCACGTTCTTCTCGTACGCCTGCTGTTGAGACAGAATGTGAGAAGTTGGGTAGAGAAAGCGTCCGACATATTTTTTTATTTCCTGCACGCCCGTAAGTGGGCGCCAGATTTCTTTGCATTCTCTTTTTTTTTTTTTTTTTGTCACTCCTCTTTCAGTCACTGCCTCTGTATGACCCTTCTTCGTCGAGATTAGTTGGTTGGAAAGTATTCTTTATGGTGCACACTCGCTAGATTTACTGCAGTGTCAAAAAAACTCGTTTTCAATCTCGGATTACCTCGCCTCTTGTGCTGCATTCCACCTTGTTCTCATCGTCGTCTAACAATTAAGCGCCGTCTATATTCCCGGGCAAGTTTTTTTTAAGCATTGTATAATAGAGGAGACCAAGCTGTTGTTGATATTTTTGTCTCCCCCCCCCCCCTAATGTAATACCCTGAGAAGGGCCTTTAAGGGTCAATAAATTATGATGATGATGATGCTTTTTGGAAACACTTAGACCTTGCCCCCCCTCCCTCCCCAAAAAAGAATCCTGGCTACGTCCCTGATATAATATATATATATATATATATATACAAGCTGTAAAGGAAGTCGGCGTGAAACCAGTAATTAACCGAATTAGACTAACTTTTAAACCACGGCAGCCAGATGCTCAAACCCAACGGCAGATTGGGTGTTATTTATGCAGAAAATTAAAATGCGTTATTGGATTTGTAAAGGCACTATGCCGCTGATTTCTACAGGCTCTTGAAAACCAGGAAAATTTCACTCGTGAAACCGACACTGAATTACCAAAGACCGCAGTTAGTGCGACCTTCCATAGTGTGCAGTGTGACGTCCCGTTGACAATGTGAGCGAGCGTCGTTATCAAGCGGCTATTCCGGGGTGCTATCCTGTGCACTGTCAAATTCCGCCATATTGTCGAATTCTGTAAATGCGGCATTTTTGAGCCGATCAGAGAGCAATTTGAGGTGGGCAGCTTGGTCGTCACACAGGGCACTGTCGAAAGCCAAGGCAAGCGCGCTGTTTCGCAATTTAGTTTCGGTTTCTTGCGTGAAAGTAGCCGGATTTCATAGATGTGTAGAAACTAGCGGCATCGCGCTCTTGGAAACCTTACAGCGATTATGGACTCCCTGTATAAATAATTTACATTCTCCCATTAGGTATGATCGCATGCATATCCTAGTCTAAAGGTTAGTTGGTCTAATTTTGTTAATTACTGTTCAAAGTTTTACTCACATCCATTTTACAGTGCGCGCCGGCGTGAACAAAGTAATCTCGCAAAATTTGTGCAGTTATCTGGATTTATATATTTATAGGTATTTTGAATACGAAAGGAATATAGCATTTAATGTGAGGAAAGGAGGAGATGTCGGCCTGGAGAGTCAGTCTCTGGCCTGCTACTGCTCACAGGGGTAAAGGGAAAAGGGATAAATAGAGATAGAGGGAGGTATAAGAGCTGACGATGGTAAGGTACAATGAGTCACCGTACACATCCTGTAAGCGGATGTGCACCATGCGCAGTAGTCTTTACAGCACAGTATTAGAGACATTTTCTGAAACACTCTGTATATACGTTCAAAAGTACTAGTGGCTCTCATTCTTAAACGACACACAATATTTAGGACGGAAAACATTGCAAATTTAGCCGCTGTTTTCTAACATCTCTATAGCTTCGCTTCCGCATTGTTTCTCTCGCATTCTTCTCAAGCCAATGTGTTATATATCCGCCTATATAGAGCAGAGTCTCACTACGGCCCTTCGCTACGCTCTGTTAGAAGTCCTGATGTCCGATTCGTCAAAATTCGAGCTTAGTGGGTGCAAAATGTGCCGAGGCTTGACCCCACGGCTAAAAGTGCGCTGCAGGCAATCTTGGTGCTTGACGTGCTGTAGCGAAGTCGACCATTCAGCCAGCGGCAAAAAAAAACACTCATGAAAAAATCCTTGTGCATTAGCTAGAGTTTAAATGAAATGTGGAACTATTTCTTGCTTGCACCATTTAGTAGCTCCGATATCACGAGAAGGAGGATCACGTGGTCGTTTACCCTCGCTTCATACACCACACGAATTCTACAGTATGGCTGTTTCACAGGCGTCGATTCCTACGCGGCGCTATTCGCAGCTGCGATTTTCATGCATGCGACCTTCGCAATGCCGTTGCCGTGTCACAACACCATGGCTGCGATTCATGAAAATCTCAGTCGTGGCATTTCAGCTGCCAAACTCAAATTATTTTTGCCGTCAGTCCGCCTGGGTGCTGCGTGTGTGTGTGTGTGTGTGTGTGTGTGTGTGTGTGTGTGTGTGTGTGTGTGTGTGTGTGTGTGTGTGTGTGTGTGTGTGTGTTCGGCTCGTTACACTCACAAAAAAAAAAAGAAAAACTGGCAGTCCACAATGTCATGCCTGACGATCCGCGTTATTAGGTAACATGCCGCATGAAGCTACGAACATTAAGAAAATCGCCCGCATGAAGGAGCCATCAGCTAATTTGGCGCACCTGCTCATTCGCACTTGATAAATCGCGAACGATATACTTCTAAGCAGTGCTAATGCGACCTTCTCGAATATAGCGCATCACAGCAACCCACATGCAGCACTTCACCAATGAAACGCGTGTTCACTCTCTCCATGAGAGACTATATATGCTAAGAAGTCAAGCCTCTTACTTTATGCACCACGCGCTTTTCTTCACCCTAATGCACCAAAATATCCATTGTGGTATTAGTACCCTTAGGTACTGTATACTACAATAGGTACTATATACTACAAGGTGGGAAAGAGATTAGGGGATTAGGGCTTGATGAGCAGCTTCATTTCACGCCTTCGCACGGGTCAGTATACACTACTCTAAACAGGCCACTTTCACTTCCGTCTATTGCCATATCTTTTTGCGCTTCATTGTCGGACTGTAATAAATTCCGCACAGCTGTTATGTCAGAGTGCAGCAGATGTTCAATGCGCCGTCTGCCTTTTGAGAAAGCTGCGCATCTCCAGATGAGATGTTCTACATCTGCTCGACAAATCGCTTGACAGTGCGTGCATCGCGTTACAGAAAGAACGCGAATAAGACAAATATTTAGGTGAGCTGTCGCTTGGCCTTGATCTGCCTTGTGCACACACCGACATACAAGCACACACGAGCTTGCATGTGTGTGAGCCACCGTGGTACTTCGCGGCTATGATGTTGTGCTGCTAAGATCGAGCACGTAGTTTCGATTGCCGACGGCCGCATACCGAAGGGGGTGAAGCGAAAAACACCCATGTGCACCCATTCAGGTGCACGCGAACTGCCGATGGTCAAAACGAATCCTGAGTCCCCCACGATACGGCGGGCCTCATAATCGTTATCATATCGTGCACATGTTGTTCTGGTACCCAAAAAGCCAGCAGTGCGCGCGCGCGCGTTTGTGTGTGTGTGTGTGCGTGTGTGTGTGTGCGTGTGTGTGTGTGTGTGTGTGTGTGTGTGTGTGCGTGCGCGCGTGTGTGTGCGTGCGTGTGTGTGTGCGTGCGTGCGTGCGTGTGTGTGTGCGTGCGTGCGTGCGTGTGTGTGTGTGTGTGTGTGTGTGTGTGTGTGTGTGTGTGTGTGTGTGTGTGTGTGTGTGTGCGCGCGCGCGCGCTGGATGTTGACATCAAGCACCTAGTCCCAGTCATCGCTTTATGGGCACTAAGTTTCTACATTACATCTAATAGCGTGTCTGCGTTTGTACGCTGCAGCGATTGCAGGAATAAACGCGACATGCATGCGAGAAATATAAATGTCAGGGGGTTTGGCGAGTGTGTAAGACTGATATTTACCATGTGCGCTTTCCTTGCGGTGCTTCCTTGTGCCGCACAAAAATAAGAACGAAGACTCGACGGAAAAGGCCTTAGGAAACGTAGGGACGTATCTCTTCGCCATTTGTGTCGACACACAGTAGCAGCAAACGTTCAGATGGAGGCGCGCACTTCTTGTGTGCTGACCTGGCGAGCGACCCTGACAGGAGGCGCGGTCGATCCTCAGCGGCATCGATTGCGCCGAACGACGAACGTGGTCATTTTTTCGAAGCGATAGACAATAGAGAGCAAAGGTTCGCGTGGAAGAAGAAACGCTGTACGAGCGGGTGAATTTCCAGTACGAGCGACGTCGCCAGCGCTTGCTATAAACGGCTGCTTAGACGAAGCCCCGCAAGAAGCCATTTGGTGGACATAAAGAGGGTTCGCGCACCACATCATGGTGTACCATTGTATAGTGGCGTGGAGTATACGGCATAGCCCAAGCGGAAGCGGAAAACAACTTTCGCGGAGGTTGCTTTGCCTATTAAGCTCCGACAGGGAAGCGTCTCGGAAGGACTCGCGGTGCGAGCACCGAGGTGGCCTCGAACTTGTCCGTTCCTGCACGCCTAGATCGTTGACCCTGTTTCATTGAGCCGACGCTCACTTAGCGCCTGGCTGTCGCTAATGGAAAAGAACCGCATCACGCGATACAAGCGTCCGGTACAGTTACTTTTCGTCCTGGATTGGCCTGTTGACACCTGCGTGTCATGTGCAGTACGGACAAAGTTGGAAGCTTTATTATATACTCAAACAAAAAAGTAAGAATCTTGCCCTGCTTCGTTTTAATTTCTGCCCACCATGCAGCGTAGTGTTGTGAATTAAATAAATGTCACAGCTTGATTAGCTACCGCTTGCTGGCTTGAAGTATAGCGCGAAGGAAGCGAGCAAGAAGTAAATAAGCCGTCGACCGAAGCTCTAACACGGTGCCGAAGAGTCCTGTTAGAAGGAAAAAAAAAAAAAATAAAGGTCCTTTCCTGCAGATGCGGTTTTTAGATCGAATCGAACGCGACCATCGCAGTGCGAGACGGCGAAGGCTGTGTATACCGTTGCTTGCGCTTTTTGGTGACGTCGGGCCTGCGAAACCTTTCTTCGGTGACGATGGACGCTTCGTCCATATACGTCAGCCAAGATCGCGTCGGACGCTCTCGTTTTCCGCAACCAAGTTGTCCGTGCCGCCATTGTTCCCGCATTGAGTCACTATACTATACACTGCGTTTACCGCCTCTCGCCGAACTGCTCTTTTGTTCATCGATCCTCGGCAGAGACAAAAGCGCAACGACCGCAGGCGCGGCCGTCTCGGCGCTTGCAGACAGCCTGCGCAGCGGCGACGTGCCGGCCCCTCGTGCCCCCGCTTTCCAAATTGACTCGCGAAACCTGAAAAGTGATCCTGAAGGAAAAGCGCTGCTCTCTTCAGGAAGGCGCAGCACTGGGCGAAAGACGGCTCCCAGTCGTGAGAAGGAAACGGGGGAGGAAATAATGTCCAGAGCGTCCGGGCTTTCTGAAGAGATCGCGCAAATGCGCTCTCGTACGCAAGGCCATAGCAGAAAAGAGCTGTGGACGACATTTTTAGCAGCTCCAAGGGGCTCGGTCGCGGCCCCGTTTTCTTCTCAGCGGTGCACTGCGGCGGCTGTCCACGCGCCGTAACAATTCCTCCCTGATGGTGTGACGCGCCGCCGGCTCGCCCCACGGGAGCACTCGGTGCTTTCCCTCATCTTGCGGCGCCGCCAGCGAACAATCACGACGCGTTCTGGACAGGCGTTACGTAGCACCACGTGCTCGTAATGAAGATGTGATAAAGCCCACGCAGCTGTTACAGAAGGGAAAATAGTGCGCATTTCACTTACGTCCGTAATCACTGTCGCCGGCCTCGAGGGACGCAATTTTGGGGCAGGATTCTAAATTATCGCCCCACTGCGATTTGGCGTGAACTCCCATAGCCGCTCGGTGCGGGTTATTCTGCACTTCGTCTCCACAGAAAAGGCGGTCGACCATTGAGCCAGTAAGGATCCTGCGTCATGGTGCTGCAGCACGCACACAGCTGCGCCTCCGTGAGCTTACATATATACTCGTGCGCTTCTAAATCTATGAGGCTCGGGAACTTCAGTTGTTACGCGGCAAGCTTATGTATCCTCGCGCATCTTCCTGCGTGCTTCTTCACAACTCCTACTGCTGAGTCTACTGACACTGTAACAGACATTCGAGCTATTCGATTGTATACACATTCAGTCGTTCCCCTCCCCGCCCCCCCGTTTTTTTTTTTTTTCAATGTTGAATGGCCGTGCTTATACTTGCAGCATTAAAAACAAAGATTTCCCAAGTTTATTGATAAGAATTATTTGTGTGAGGTGAAGTTGAGGTATTCATACATTTATTATGCCAGCACTAATCCGCAGCTTTTAGGTTTACTGATATATATTATATTTATATATATCGGCGTTTGCGTACGACACATTTGAGGGTCGGCTCGTGCTAACACAATTTACGTTTTCTTTCTTTATTTTTTATTTATTCCTTCGTTTCTTTTTCTTTGCCGCATTTGTGACATCCTGCTAAGGGTTATGCGATACATCACATGTTTCGTGAAATGCAGGCCAGAACTTGTCTAGATAATTCCCTTGACACTTATAAGTGTTGTGGAATATACTGTGATATGCTGTGATACATTAATCTATGCAGCTACTGCCGATTTGTTATATCACGAGAGGTCAACGGACGGAAGAAAGTAACAAAAGAAAGAAACGCGTGCACACCCGTTCGCACACACAAGTTCGGAAGATTAGTAAGAGCGTGAGCGTCACGTACTACGTACGAAGTGAACCAATTGGAAAGTGGAGCTTTAGGGCAACGCATGTCAACGAAATGCTAACCCCCAACTTTGAGAATTTATCTCTGCGCACACCGTGATCGGCTTTGCAGAAATGCAAAAAGATAACAAACGGATAAGAGTTGATAAACCTAAGAAATCGAGTTGTGGGGCTTTACAAGCCAAAACGACGATATGATCACTAGGCATGCTGAAAGGGGGAAGCTGCGGATAAATTTCGACGAGCTCGGGTCCTTTAACGTGCAAATCTAAGCGCACGAGCGTTTTGGCATTTTACCCCCATCGAAATGTGGCAATCGCGACACACGACCTCGAGCGTGGTATATGTATGTATGAGAGAGAGAGAGAAAGAGAGAGGTTTCGGAAATAATTTGGGTAGTGTCGAGCTAGCGGGGCAGGCGTAAATCCTGGATTCACCACACAGAACTTATAATACCAACGGGCTGTTTCTTCGTATATGTAAAAGACGAGGATTTAATAAAGTCCGTCATACAAAATAACGAACAAGCAAAAAATATGCTGGGCCAGGAGCAGTGGTGAAGTCACCTGTGCGACATTAGACGCAGACAGATAGCGATAACTTAATGAGTACCTTACGCTGTAAGTGTGTATATAGTCGGCGCCTTTGCAGACGCGAGAGCTGTGGCCCATAGTGCTAGTGAGCGATGATGCACTCGCATCGTGGCATCACTCGTGGCGTAGCCGCGTAGGCCGGAGTAGACCACCTTTGCAGGCTTTCGCGTTCGAAGCTGGAACCCCTCAGGGAGGGTAAGCGGGGTTAACGGAGCTTCACCCAAGCGATCACCCGTGAAGAAACCTGGCGCCGCCCCGCCACGGTGGTCTATATAGTGGTTATGGCACTCGGCTGCTGATCCGAAGGTCGCGGGATCGAATCCCGGCCGCGGCGGCTGCATTTCGATGGAGGCGAAATGTTGAGGCCGGTGTGCTGTGCGATGTCAGTGCACGTTGAAGAACCCCAGGTGGTCAAAATTTCCGGAGACCTCCACTACGGCGTCTCTCATAATCAGAGCTGGTTTTGGGACGTTAAACCCCACAAATCAATCAATCAACCGGGCGCCTGGCCGGGGGTCGCTTGTGCCGAATTTGTATTCCGGTGGGTGTCCGGCTTAATGAGTAAATGCACATAAGAGTATAACAAGGATGACAGATAACTCTTCTAAAATGTCTTAATACTACATATATTGTATCGTCGCAGACGGCAGACAAGGGTCGCAGAAAATACATGACGAAGTCCGGCAGGCACGTAGCCAGGATTTTTTTTCGGGGTGGGCCCAAAAGCATCATCATCATCATCATTTATTCACCCTTAAGGGCCCTTTTCAGTGTATTACATAACGGGGGGGGGGGGGGGGGAACAAAAGCATCAAAACAGAACGGTCATTATTATGCAATGCTTAAAAAGAACTTGCCAGGAAATACGGAAGGCGCTTAATTATTAGACGAGAAAGAGAACAGAGTGCAATGCGGCCCAAGAGGCGAGTTAATCCGAGATGGAAAGCAAGTTCTTGGACACTACAGTAAAGCTAGTGCGTGTGTACGAGAAAGAATATTTTCTAACCAAGTAATCTGGACGAAGAAGGGCCATACAGAGTCAGTGACGGAAAGAGGAGCGCAAAAAAAAAAAAAAGAAATAAAAGCAATGCAAAGGAATCATGCGCCCACTTACGAACGTGCACGAAATAAAAAGAAATATTTGTCGGGCGCTTTCTCTGCTTAAATCCTCACACTTTGTTTCAACTACAGGCGTGCGAGAAGAACGTGAGCCACTTTATGGCAGCAATTCTTAAAAGAAAAACCAGACATATTCACGAAAACAATTTTATTGCACCAAAAATAAAAAATATCAAAGACACGGATGCTTTCATGACACAAAAGATGCAGAACGCTAAAATTCATTTTAGGAAGCAATAATAAAGGAGGACATTGCGAGTGCTTTCAGAATATAGTAAAAGTCAATGCAAAAGAAAAAAAAAAAACGACCATGTAGCTTGGCCGAAAAGAGTGGTTCATGCTGCAATTTTCATGCGTCGCGCTTTCTCTATAAACACAGTGATAATTTCGTCGACACTGACTTCCATCCGGTGAATTGACATAAGAGCCAGGTCATTAAGCCGCTGTTCAGCTGTTCGGTTCCTCAAATATGTTTTTACTCTTTTCAGTGTCGAGAAGCGGCGTTCTGCAACAGGTGTACTCAGTGGGATTGTCGCCAATATCTTGAGTGTGTGAACGTTCGGCAAGAGGGCTTTGTTGCACGTTAAAGCGCCCTCCGTAGAACGGGGAAGTTGCTCTCTTGCATGGCTCACCTATTAGCGTAACGATATGCACTGTTATCATATCTCTAAGGTAAAATTCGAAGGCCGGCTGAACAGATTAAAATTTGACCTTGCCGGCGTGCTTTGGCAACACAAATTGGAAACTTTGCAGTGTTTTGCGATGGTTTGCGAAGTACCGTTTGAGGAAGCTTTCAGGTCATCTATCTATGGAATGAACGTGACTCACAGTACTCTTCGCAGAACTGCATGCGACCCTGGTTAGCTAGTTTGTTTACCCTTTTTACTCCTTCCGTCACTCGGGCTCCTGCCCCCACGACAGAGGCGGCGGATAAGGGTGCTGGAGTTCGCAGAGGTGCCAGGAGTATTGAATGGGTTAATGAGTCGTCCAAGCCGTCGCTTTCCATACAACAGTCCCATTTTCTAAGCTTTAGGTTAGCTTCCGCCGTCCGGTCGTGGAAAAAACTCTTCGTCTGCGGCAAAGCAAAGCCGTACGAGTGCGTGTTCCCATGCCGCGCAGCTATCAGTAAGACAAAGCACCTGAATACTCCCTATATTGCCGCCACTATACGCGACTGTAGAAATGACGGCCCGCAATATACTGCTCGCAAGACACCGCTCCTCTCGTTAAGAAAGACACTTCCTCAGGGAATCCACCGGTGGAGTGAACGCTATCTTTTTCTGTATGTCCAGTCATTGGTTGCACTATTCCTCGAAGCAATCCAACTACCGAGCGCCCTGACCGTATATGAGTATCCTCGTTTCGCGCAATATAGCCATGGTCTTTTGCCCAGAAAACTCGACACAACCAACCAACCACCTTCCTAAACATCACTGATGCGACGAAGAAAAGTCGCACGAAGTACGGCCAGATAACGTCGTTTTCTCTGGTTTCAAAGCCGTGTGGCAACATTTTGTTCGTTCTATTAATTTCGTTTCCAGCAAGCTTGTCTTACATATATTAAAATGTCCCGCCTTGCGAAGTTTTCTGTCCTCTTCCACAATCACAAAGCAGTAAATGTTTCCGATAATTGGTTCAAGTTGGTATGACCGTTGTGTCGGGGAGATTGATACGATGGTCGCTATCTTGGGAATTTTCGGCTATCGGGTTCCGATCTGTTGAAAAATTGCATAGGTCATCCCTGTGCTGTCGAAATGTTTCTTTGAGGTTTTCCGTTTCGCCGATGTAGCTCGCATCGCATATTTGCATAGAGTGCCTTGGGCTCTCTCCTTCGGTGAACGGCCTTGGCAATATGTAGAGAACATGTGTTCGTACGCTTGTGAGTCACTCGGATGCCTTTTCTGAGAATACGGCCGATGGTTTCGCTAACGCCTCAGACATATGGGAGAGTGTGGTGTTTCTGTTGTGGTGTTGATTCAGGAGCCGGACGCTGAATTATCGGCAAGCGTAGCCGTGCTTTTGGAATTGATGTGCTTTCGGAATAAAGGTTCTTGGGTAGCTGTTTTTAGTGAGTTCCTTGACTATCGTTTGTTTTTCATTTGTTTAAATGCGCACGGCGCTACTTGTGCCTCTGTACCCCTGCATTAATGGCTGACTTCACAAGTTTCGGGGGGGGGGGGGGGGTGGCCCGGGCCCCTCTGGGCCCCCCCTTGCCTACGTGCCTGAAGTCCGGCACCCGAGGCACCGACTGACGCTCTTGGTCCTGGGCTGTTTTTGCAGAGCCCTGCTTTCCGAGAGCTTGTAAACGAACCGTCCTTATCATTTGTTGGAGATGCTGTGTTACGGAAAAGCAGCCCAGGCTCAAGAGTGTCAGTCAGTCGATGTCTCGGACTCGTTGGGCTGCCGGACTTTCTCCTGCGCCGCTTGCCTGTTATCTTCCACGATACACTGTCCGTCCACTTGAAACTTTTTCAACGCTTGCATTTAAAGCACAACTTATTTAATTTAATTTATTTTATGGAGATTTTGTGCCAAAAGTACGATGTGATTATGGGACACGCCGTAGTGAGAGGCTTAATTCGGATTATTTTGACCACGTGCGGTTCTTTGTACCAAAATACAAGCATACGCGGGCGTTCATTTCGCCCCCGTCGAAATGCGGCAGCCGCGGCCGGGAGTCTAACCGGCTTTCTGGGTATTTAGCCTCTCTTCTGAACAATTGCAACACGTCGTGCAAATTGCAAACTTGACGGTTCTTGCTTGCCAGTGAAGAAGAAAGAAAGAAAGAAAGAAAGAAAGAAAGAAAGAAAGAAAGAAAGAAAGAAAGAAAGAAAGAAAGAAAGAAAGAAAGAAAGAAAGAACGGTCATCTCGTATTCTAATCAAACTTCTGCAGTATTATCTGCAATCGGTTAGTTTTTATCCGCAAAGACAGGTTGCACCACTTGGTTCCCAGTACAAAAGAAAGCAACGGTATCTGGCGCTCCGCGGTTTGTCTCCTGTATAGTGTCGTGCCTCGCAAGCATCAAGCTTATTACGGCTTCCGTTTCTGCCACGAGCTAATAAGCACGTTAAAATGACCCGAAGGGAACGCAGGTGCATTATAGTATAAACAAAAACGTTGGAGGACGCTTCTTAAGTTTCGCCTTCGCCTCCTCGTAAGACAATTACGTTCTCTCGTACATTCGAGAAGCTGAAGTTCAGGTGCCTGTGTTGCGTGCATCATTGCGCGTTTGTCCTCGCTCCTCCAGTTTTGCGCTGCATGCGTGCAGTTAAGCCTCACACATTCAAATTATGTGCGGTCCGAGCTGTCGTACATGTAGATGTTGAGCCGTATATTTACGATGTTTCTGATGGATTTTACTTCGAGATTTCGTTCACTAACGCACCCGTGACGTGGCGGAGGGTTTGCGTGGTCGGGTGCTTCGAGAAACTCGGTGGCAGCTCGAGATGGTTATTCCCGCCGTGGACGCCTACACCGACACCGTGTTTTCTGCGGCACGAGCTACTTGACGCTATCGCGTTACTACAAAGATGTGAGTAGCCCGGCGAAGTGCAATGTCATGGTAAGATATGGAGTTTTGAAGTTGTCTCGTGTTCAGCTTTCTTGGCGGTCTGATCTGACCTATTGCACGTGGCTCGCACATTTTTCTTTCTCAATATGTTGTTATGTTGTTATGTGGGGTTTAACGTCCCAAAACCAGCTCTGATTATGAGAGACGCCGTAGTGGAGGACTCCGGAAATTTTGACCACCTGGGGTTCTTTAACGTGCACTGACATCGCACAGCACATGGGCCTCAACATTTCGCCTCCATCGAAATGCAGCCGCCGCGGCCGGGATTCGATCCCGCGACCCTCGGATCAGCAGCCGAGTACCATAGCCACTAGACCACCCTGGCGGGGCACCTCTTTCTCAATATTGTTGCTCAAGCAAAGCATCGCATGTCGCACTTTTTAGCACGTAAAAAGACATGTTTTCATCCTGTTGAGGTATCCTTGTTTTCCTTATGAAAAGATAATTTGCTTGACGTTTACCGCTGATAAGTACGTGTGGTTCTAAGTTGCATAGCGTTCTCCTTTCTCCTGGTGGAGAATATTTCAAAATGGGTACAGAGAAGCTATAATATATTATAATCTGCAAGAAATATGCGTTCACACGATAATCTGCAGTCTCTCGTAGAGGTCTGCAGATGGACGCTTAGTATTAGCATAGCGAATCCGTTCATTTGGATCACGCTAGATACAATCGCGGCAGTGGCTCAATCCTTTCTAACATCTGAACATGAGATCAGGTACTCGATTCTAGACCGTGGCTGCGGCGTCCTGATATGGACGGCGTGCAATGAAGCTTGCGTACCGTGCTTGGTGTGCACCCGCAGGTGGTTAAAATCGATCCGGAGCTCTCCGCTCTAGCGTCTCTCATTATCCACTGCTCCGTTTAACGCGCTCTTTTAAACACTAAATGAACTTCTGTACCACTTGAGCCGTCGGTGCTTGATCGGCACTCAGTAGACAGCGTGGAATGAATGCGTATGTGGACAGTGATATCCGGTACATATCGGTGAATAAAAGGCGCATCTGCATAATTTGTGCTTGCCGGCTGTCCACGTCCTCCCATCAACGTTTATCTCTATTGCCATTCATGCGAACAGTGCACGTGCACATCTGACGACATATACGCCACAGCTGTGGGCAAATGTAAATCGGAGCACTCAAAGCAACCTTGAAAGTTTGCGTTGCAAGGAGCGTGCTCGGTGCATATACATCGGCGCGAAAGAACTATCCGCCTGGGACGCCGAGAGCGCCCGTTGGGGGCCACCCTGACCGAGGAGCGGGCCCGAGGAAGGAAGTGCAGCGCCCAGAACGGTGATTGACAGGCCGATTGACGAGCAAGACGAAGGCTTTTGTCTCAGCGTGGGAGAAGGAAGAGTGCAGCGGAGAAATCTGCGAGAATAAGAAAAGCGAAAGCCGGGTCCCGGTGCGAGCGGCCCGGTCGCGCCGTTCCCAGCAGCGCACGAGGAAGGCCCGCGTTGAAGAAGACTTTCGCCTACGTCCGCCTTGCCGCCGCGTGCGCAGTGCTGTTCGCTACAGTGCCGAAGCTCGTGCGCACAATGCCGCCGTCTCACTGCCGCGGGGGAGTTTCCAGGGCGCGCTAACGACCGCGGGGCGCGTTTTCAAAGTCGCCGGTCTTTGACCTCGGCCGAGTCAAGAGCGTCGCCCGCAACGGAGCCCATCCTCACTGTTTGCGGCCGCGCCGGCTGATTCGCGCCTGTGTTAGCGCCCGGCGCGAAACGGTTACTCCCGTTCGCCGACGAGACTCGCTCTCGCCTGACCGCCCTTCCGAAGGCCACCGAGCGCCGCGGGTGATACGTTCGCCGAAGCGTTGAAAGAAATAAACGAGAGCAGGACCAGCGCGTCTGTGTTAACGCCTTTAAACCCCCAAAGAAAACCTCTTGTCTGCCGTGCACATGCTGCGTCCGAAACACTTGTTCGGCGCTCTGGACACGTGCCGTTGGCCTTAATCGTCAAGGCGCCTCGATTCCCTATATTTGGCATCGCTGGCGCGAAATGGCTTCACGTGGCTCACATTGTGTCCGCCCGCCACTACCGAATTTAAGCGAGACAACCTTTTGATTCCATCCATAGCTTTCCGTGCGCTGGACGCGTATTATGGCCAGTGTAGCGATAACGACGCGCTAAGCAGTGATGAAGCCGCCTTGGCAGCCAAGAGTATGTTCCGCAATAGAACGCTCCATTTCTCTAAGCGCATTTACTATCGCCATCTCTGATGTCTCAAATTTTTAAGCACGTTCTCAGTGTGGTTAGCCTATGCGTACTCTTTGGATGGCAGTCTCCTTCGACGATTGTGCAGTGCAAATTTAATCTGCGAATTGCTCATTTATTGCGGTTTTAAGGGCAAGCGAAAATGCGCCGTCAGCGTCGCCGTGATGTCGAATGTAAGACCAAGTGCAATAAATAGGTTTCCATCGCCCTATCGCGTCCCACGCGCGATACAACACGGGTGCGAGGGAAAGCTTGCGAGGGTGAGTCGACGCCAGGGAGGTTGATCATAGATGCGCCAGCGCTGAAGAGTCTGGTGGAATTCCTAGATGAGACGGGCATCACAGCCTACCGCTGAGCCCGGGTCGCCCTCCCGCCGGCTTACTTCGGCCGCGCTGAACGAGCCTTCACATCTCTCATTACCTTTCTGTCCTCTTTATTTCCCATTATCCCCTCCCCAAGACGCTGCGCCGTGCTCCCAATTTGGGCTGCAGAAATAAGCGTCTTTTCCTTATCGCAATCACTACCGATGCGCGCTGTCTTCCCGCGCGCGGTGAAAGAGTCGGGAGCAGGTAAACGTGGACGTCTCCTCCAATCAGCTCGGCCTTGAGTGATGCCACTCGGCTGAACACATGGCAGCCCGTACGCCCTATCCTGCATGCAGTCAATCTGAGGCGGATGCAAAGGCTGGGCGAGCCGAGTTGGCTGGTCCCATCGCGTGCTCTTGTCTTCGCAAGCGCACTTATAGTGTTGGAGGTTATGTTATGTCGACGTTTCGCAGAGCTTTTGAAGCAAGAAGCAACGCGATGTCTTTGCTCTTTTTTGTGTCGTGTCATCTTTCTGACAGCGAGTGTTTGCGGTCATCTAGTGAGACAGCCCACTCTAGCTCCCGCGAGCGTGACCCCATGCTTGTAATTTACTTAGTAGATTAATGTTTATTGCAATATTACGCGGCCGATGAAATTGCTGTCCTTCCTTCGTGTAGATATCTAACACAAGGAAATCTGCACTAATTCCTTAGAAATGAAATCCTCAGTTAAAAAATTCGTCTTCGTCTTGGAATCCAGCCCGTATATCCAACACCTGTTGGATAAGCAGCAGCTTTGTGTTGCAGCAGCTTTATATGCAGCAGCTTTGTGTTATCCTACGAGCGGATGTCAATTTTTCATTTCATAATCGTGACTCCACTTTGCAGAATCCTGCAAGATTGATTTGTCATGTCTAATATAATGCTACCGCTTTGAGTGATTTGCCTTTCGGAGGAAATTGCGACATTTTAAAGCGCAGCTCTTTGCACTCGTTTCCGTGTTTAGCGACATCCCACGGCCCTCGCCACAACCGAACGAACGAGCACAGCGAAAAATATTCTGGCTCGCGCTTTTCGAGCCAAGCGACTCTCTTCTTTTGCCGAGGCTGGCAGGATAACCGTGGACGTATGTGCTAGTTTTCTAGAACAACCTTCCACTATATACCGGCGAGAACCCACCGGAAGAGAATCACGTTGGTCCTTTCTGAACAATGAGCGACGCATGACTCCGGTTGATGTGCTTTGTTGTCGCGGCTCGCCGAGGTAAACGTGACGGAACGAGAACATGTGTCTCCACCTAAATACACGCATACAGCTGCGCGCACAAACTGCATTATAGGAAGCATCCTAACTCCGTAATCATTGGTAACTGGCTCTCCCTAATTAGTTGTAATCTAATACCCAATGTCTGCTTGGCCAGATACGGAGCATTGGAGAATACCGCCAATAATATGACTCGAGTTTTATTTTACGCCGTACATAAAAAAAAGGAAAACTATCATAGCTAAGCCCTACACACGGACTTTTATTTATTTATTTATTTATTTATTTATTTATTTATTTATTTATTTATTTATTTATTTATTTATTTATCATCATTATCTTCTTCTTCATCGTCAGCCTATTTTAGGCCCACTGCAGGACGAAGGCCTCTCTCAACGATTTCGAATTTGCCCTATCCTGAGCGAGTTTATTCTTAATTTCATCGCTCAATCTAACCTTTCGCCTGCCTCTGTTGCGTTTTACTTCTATTGGTATCCATTCCGTCGTTCTTATACTGTACATCTGTTATTTGTCCTCCGCATGACATGTCCTGCACAGGTCCACTTCTTTCTTCTAATTGATATAAGAATATCAGCTAGTCCTGTCTGTTTCATCTCGAGTTTTTTTCGTTATCCTCCATGTTTTCGTTATCCTCCATGTATAAGAATATCAGCTAGTCGTTATCCTCCATGTTTCTGCATCGTACGTTAGTGCCGGGATAATTCAGTGATTAAATACTTTTCGCTTTAGTCTCAGCGGCAAGCTTCCAGTCATGATTTCGCAATGTCTCCCGTACGCTCTCCAGCCTATCTTTATCCTACAGAGAATTTCATTTTCATGGATAGGCTTCCCTGTTAGTAACTCCCCTAGATATAAGAATTCGTTCGCACATTCTAAGGGTTCACTGCTAATTTTAAATTCCTGTTTTTCAGCTAGACTTTCGAGCATAATTTTGGTCTTTTGCTTATTCATTTTAGTCCAATTTTAATACTTTCCCGGTTTAGGTCCTCAATCATGTTTTGTATAGTTCGTCACCGTCATTGCTGAAGAGCACAATGTCGTCTGCAAACCTTAAATTGCTGAGATATTCTTCGTGTATTCTAATTCCCTTTTCTTCCCAATCTAGACGCTTGAACACTTCCTCTAAACATGTAGTAAATAATATCGGGAATACCGTATCTCCTTATCTGACCCCTCTCTTGATCTGAATTTTTCTGCCCCTGTCAGGGAGCGGTAGGGTGGCTGTGCAATCTTTGTAGATGTTACTTATGTTTTGCACGTATACTTCGGGTACGACGTAAAGCCTTTGTCGACGTAAAACCTCTAGAATTGCTTGTATTTCTATGAAGAAAGCGACGTATACGTTTGACAACAAAACATCTTATAACGTTTCGGCAAATGGGCCTGACAAACGTCTTCCTCAAATGTGTGTATATATATATATATATATATATATATATATATATATATATATACCGGCCGCGGCGGCCGCATTTCCGTTCGCGAAATGCTCGAGGCCTGTGTACTGTGCGCTGTCAGTAAGTACACGTTAAAGAACCCGCCTGGTCGAAATTTCCGGAGCTCCAGAACGGCATCTCTCATAATCATATCGTGGTTTTGGGACGTAAAAACCCAGAAATAATAATAATAATAATAATAATAATAATAATAATAATAATAATAATAATAATAATAATTATTATTATTATTATTATTATTATTATTATTATTATTATTATTATTATTATTATTTAATAACTTAAAATGTGGCTAATTAATTTCGTTAATTAAATATTTAGACGATCCAAAATACCCTGGGTTGCTAAAGATCAATCATAGTGAATTACAGTAAACTGAGTGCATTCTTTGAATGCACTCATATATTTCTCCAAGCTTCACACGACTTACCTGAAACACCCTGCGGTATTGCTGTTCATTGACATGACAGCATCAACACAACCATAAATTGAGTTTAGAACATGGAAATGCGATTTTTAAAAAAAAGCTTGCTAGCAATGACAATGAATGCGTGTTCTGGCATTGTGTAACGCAGCCGTGATTACTTTAGTCTATATCGTTTGTTTAAACGGTAAAAGCGTACATCTGTTAGGGGAAAAAAACGTCGTCATATACACAGCGCACCTGAAGTAATGGAAGTCCTCAATGCAAAAACTGCAGCACAGGCACATCCGCGCACACTGTAAGTGGAAGGAAAAGAGTGGAGGGAAATCGCTGGGCTTACGTTCGTATTTTTCTTCGTCTTGGAGGCTAATGCACACGCGAGGGCTCGTGGTATTTCCGTTGCCATCAGCAGAGCGGGCCTGTAGACGGAACTCGTGACGTCACTTCAGAGAAGACGCTTGGTTTTAAGGCCGCGTTCGTCGCCGGCGCTAGCGCCCATGCCACGCGGCAGCGCGTCCGTAACCCCACGCTGTCCCCAAGCCGACGCCCGAAACTCCCTGGCTGAGCCCGGAGGGTACCTAGCGTGCCCGCTTGCTCCCGGTGTGGCGGACGGGCCGTACGCCGAAGCTTCGCTACAGCGGACAAGTTGGACGCTCTTGCAGGACGAGTACCATAGCCACAAGATGTCAAACTGCGACCGAAAAAGTTGCCGACAGGATTTGAACTTCTCGTAAGGAGTTTATATCGACATCACCTGTTTACGCCTGCTTCCACAGATATCTCTATTTTGTTTGAGGAATGAGCGATGAGGCTGTGACCGCTCTGCTGACGGCACAAAGTAAATGGGTCATTTTTTAAATGTTATTCTTCACTTGCTGATTTTTATACCACTCACAATTCTGCCCCGAAATTCCTTAGGAAACGCCTTGCAACTGAAGCACTTCAAGGCCCATACAAATTCGGGCGCAGAAATAAGAATTTCACCTGACACAGGTGATGTGGTATACTACAGGGAAAACTGGCCGTCTTTAAGAAAGGCCACGGAGAAATAGGAGAAAATCAAGATCTTAAATAGGACCATCGATTTGGCGTTGCAGCGGCTTTCGAGTAGCAAACAGTGACGTTGAAGGGGGAAGGGGCAACCTTTGAGCCACGATTTTTTATGTAAAAAGTTGAAAAAAACGAAAAAAGCACTTCTAACGACCACCACCGGCTTCCGGCTCGGAGAGTTGGACAGTTGAATAATGGACATGTTCCTGTATATTGTTTGGGTCTACCATGTGGGGGTGTCGGGGACATGGTATGTGCATTATGATTGGAGACTTGCTGCACCAGGGGCAGTCGGCTCGATATAGCGTGTGGTATACACATGGTATTAAAAAGTTTGAGGTGCCTGAATTATTCGCCAATCCGTCGCCTAGCTCCTAGCTGTCCACTGTTTTCTGGGCGGGGACACGCAAGTATTTGTTTTTATCGCCGCAGGTGAGTAACTTTGGGATGTGTGGATCGTACATGTAAGACAATGGGCATGTGGCCGACGCTGCCCGTTTGGTGAATTCGTGAGCGATAGCGTCTGCCATCTCGTTTCGCTCCATGCTTGAGTGCCCCGGAATGATGATGATTTGTGGGGTTTAACGTCCCAAAACCAGTTCTGATTATGAGAGACGCCGTAGTGGAGATCTCCGGAAATTTAGACCACCTGGGGTTCTTTAACGTGCACTGACATCGCACAGCACACGGGCCTCAACATTTCGCCTCCATCGAAATGCAGCCGCCGCGGCCGGGATTCGATCCCGCGACCTTCGGATCAGCAGCCGAGTGCCATAACCACTAGACCACCGTGGCGGGGCGGTGCCCCGGAAACCAGGTGGTGGTGGTGGTGGTAGGCTAACTCTTTTGAAACAGTTTTCTACAGACCTGTCGATCCTGGCCTTTGATCATTATTCAACACGCATCTTGAAAGTTCTTTAGTATATGACATCCTCATCCGGGCCCATTTTATCGCTGAATATGTGGCAGATGTTCCCGCGGCTGATGTCGTGGAAGCTCTAAGCGAGTTGGTGCGCAGCATTTTTATTCGTTACAAATACTGTGAATTCTTTTCGTGGGTACTTTTTTTTTTTCAACGCCAGAGGCTGGTGGCATCCGTGTAACGCTTACAGTAACACCATGAGGTTTCGTAAAATTTCACTGGCCCCTTGACGTGTGCCCGAAGACGTGATGTATGATAGCACAGTTCTCATCCGCTTCTTTATCTATTTAGGAGCTTTGTGACATGATTCTCGCTGGTATGACGGATACGGAGCTATTTCGACAGTGGAGCTACTTCGACGGAGCTATTTCGACAGCAGACTTAAGCTAGAAGTTATACTATGAGAGTACGAATTGCATTAAACAAAGCAGCCATTGTAGTTGGATAAGTATCCATTGTGGTTGAACGTGTGTGACGTGCTAAACGGAAAATCTGCGACACTCTTATACCAATACAAAGTTTATACTATACAGTCAAACCTCCGTATAGCGAGCTTCTCTTTGAGTAAATCCTCTGTTAACGAATATTTTTCTTCGTTTTTAGTTGCATCAAAAACCATTAATTTTTTTCTCTACCTTTAACGAAGGAACTTCGTCACGTGGTCTCGATTTAGCGACGTTTTCGGCCATATGTAACATAGCATGTACTTGGAGCCTCTGCGCCTGGTAAATTCAGTAAAGATGTAAAGACGTGCGGTTGAGGCAGAAGTCACTTCTAAATGTCCCTTTTCATGAAATGTTTGAGCAGCAAGATTGTTGTTGTTGCTGTTGTTGTTGCTGCTGCTGCTGCTGTTGTTGTTGTTGAAGCAGCATCGAAATTTATGTGTATACTTTCCGTAAGTTGAATAAAAGGTGGTGACGCCCTCTCGGGGCTCTGTCGTGTACTCGGCATGTCTGAACACTCACATTCTTCAAGAAGCCGGCGCTTAATCGCCAGGCCGCGAACGAAGGCTATTGCTTTAACAATACACGTATCAGAAACACACATCTTATATACTTTACACACATTCATCCATAAGTATAAAACCAACAACAACAAACCCGAACGCAGCCGCGCACGAGGCACACCCAGAAGCTTATATAGTATTCCGACTCACCAAGTTTCGGTGAAGGTTTGATGTTTCCGATTCATAAGTGTACATTTTTAATTAGACTGAAACAGCTAGGGCTTAAAATCTCCCTTCATTGAGAGGGGGGGGGGGGTCACTCATAGGGCGGCAGCCAATACATACATACATACATACATACATACATACATACATACATACATACATACATACATACATACATACATACATACATACATACATACATACATACATACATGAGGGCTGTTAAAAAATAAATGGCCGTTTCCTTAAATATTTAAATATTGGTGCTCCAGAACAAAGTTCTGCATATGCAGCGCTATATAATAAATATTCTAAAGCTGCTGAAATTGTTGTTTCCACCCTGTGATTATTTGCTTAAAGGAAAACACAGATAACAATGTCCGCGAAGATCGTCACTCCCGCCCATCGCGAAGTGTACGGTGGGATTCGATTTTTGTGAGCACAAAGACCATCAGCTGCCGGAACCTCATGGATAGTTGCGTCTAGTTTACAGCCTCTCAGTGTTGTCTAACGTAGAGGTCAAAGAATGGCGTGAGGACTTCCGAAATAGCGGCTTAAACGTGTCTGATCAACAGCAAGGTGTCATAGACCCATTCTTCAAACCGATGAAATTGTTTAATTGAACCAAGAATTGTGAGTTCATCGACGAGAGCAGGTTAGTATCCGAACGGATAGATACACTCTTTTGCGGCACTCCTCTGCACGATTATAAACGAAAGGTTGTGATACCACAAATTGCGAGAAAGTGGATGCGGAAAGTGCTCACCGACCAAAGCAAAGAGGAAAGAATGTCAGAAAACGAGCTTTTTCGTACTGCCCAAAGCAAAAAGGAAAGAATGTCAGAAAGCGAGCTTTTTCGTACCGCTATGGACAGAACGACGCGATTTGTTGCGGGTATCAAGGCACGTATTCTTACGCTAAGGCACACGCACCTATACTCGTTGCTGTGAATTGCAATGTTGTGGACTCGCGGTTCGCCGGCGGCGGTCCTCTATAGACGTATGGATTGAAGTGAATTGAATTTCATTAAACGAAGTACAGTCAAACAAAAACATGTTTTATAACCATCTGGATCCTTAGCAGAAAGCTAGTATGGATCCATGCAACTATGACATGCATAGATGTACTGGCAGGAGACAAAGTTTTATAATCATTAAACCACATGTTAGCTTAACATACAGAACATATTGAAATCATCAAACTCGTACACAAAAGTTGAACAGCTTTAGGTTTGCATACTAAACATGAGTAAAACATGTAATGTTTCATACATCTGTTTAATATAATTTCTTTTCAGCATACATAACATAAGTTAGTTTAACCGGAGTGTATACCTAGGACGCTATACACTCCGGGAGTAACATCAAAAATATAATTTAAGTTGGCTAGTAATGAACACAGACAAATGTACCCGCGTTTCAAGTCTGTTTTCTTATTCCATTTATGACAAAATAAAGGATGACTGACTTCAGAATAAATATATATTAAGAATTAATTGCTGTATAACGAACGTTTAAACATATAACCGCGTTTTCTTCCTTGCAACGGAATATGAGGTGCCACGAAAATTGCCTGTTTAGATTTGACGCATTTATAGACAATTGTATCATAATTCGCTCATGGAGGTGTTAGAATGGGCTAAAAAAAGTTAACATTAAATCACTAGTGGCGCATACCCGCATTTCCCACGCGGGTATGAGCCACATGTGACCGTGTCATTGTTAATCGTGAAAAGTATATCATGCGCTAGTGATGTCAAGGTCAATCATTCCACTCATGTTCGTCATACATTATACCCTACCATGGCAATTTTGGTATATATACCATGTGACCGAGACGACCAGGAGAAAACCGAGTAGATAGATAGATAGATAGATAGATAGATAGATAGATAGATAGATAGATAGATAGATAGATAGATAGATAGATAGATAGATAGATAGATAGATAGATAGATACGGTCATAGCTGCTGAAGTTCGAAAGAAATGTAACGAATTTAATAATCAGCACACTATTCATACGCTCATTTCGTTGAAAATAATGTTTTTTTTATTTTGTATTTTTCTTGGGAGGCGGGGGGAGGGGGGGGAGGGTTGGATATATATAAGGGAAATCAATTATCTTTGAACTTATTGTTGAAAATTCATTGATTCAATCAATCTTCAATCGTTTCTTAACAGTAAATCAATAGTCATTTTTGTAAGGGATACACGAGAGGGGTCTTCAGTTTCGAGTATTTTTTTCGAATATTTTCAGTTTTCGAGTATTTTCAGTTTTTTCGAGTCTTCAGTTTTTCCCAATGCGTAATACGAAATGGCGTGTTGATGTTTGGAGTATTTTTTTCGCAATGCATGGCAAGTCTCATCTACTACTTTTGAGGCCTCGTTTTTTCTTCGCACAGCAGTGGACTGGAATGGCCTCCACCGTGACATTGCAGCCATCACGGGCTCATCAACTTTTGCGGAAAACTTAGCTGCTTGTTTTCCGTCATGAAGATCACGCTCTGAAACCTTCATTTGTGAACCCACCCCTTATGTGATAAGGTGATGAAGTGCAGTGAAGAAGGAAGTGAAACAACAGAGGAATTTGCCGAAAGTTTGACGGGGATTAACTTCCATGAGTGGTGCCCTTTCCGTATCTATTCCAAATGGATATGTCTAAAGTTCCTATATTTTTCCTTCTGAGAAAAGCGATCTAGGGACTTTATATATGCCTTGACAACTCACTGGGCTCAACCCACGCAAGTACCCTGCATTGCCCACAAGAAGCGTGTATATATACCGTTATTTCGTCCACATTTCTCCCACTCGTGTTCTCGGAATGTGCCCCCCGCACCATACCACTGTCCTCTTTATTCTGACCCACGTACACATACACATAATATATGCGTATCTTTTCGTTTCTTTTTTTCTTGCTCGTCTTTCGACCGTGTATATATTATCCACGTTAAAACTGCAGTGCTGCGGTATTTACCATCGGCGTGCCAGATTAGGCTGCTGCCGCTGTCGGCGCAAGCGAGCTTATATTGGTGTTTCTTCTGGGCGGGCCATTTTCCTGCCCCCTTGTTTGCTTTTGGCGTGTAGAGCTTGTCGGCGAGGTCGCACCTTTTGGAGGCGGCGAGTTTCTCATTCTGCCGAAACCGTATTTTCTCCGCCCTTTCACGGTCCATTCTTCGCCGCTTTTGGAGAGAGCGACGAGAGACGTACGGTCCTTTCTTTTTCTATCTTTACATTTTTAAAGCTTGTTTTCGACTTACCTTATGCCTCTTCCTCCACCACCGTCACGATCGAGGTGCTCCATCTTGCGGAGAGCTGTCTCGCCGGGGTCCACGGCTCTGCATCCTGGCGCAGTTGCACGAGGAGCTCAAAATATACATTTGTGATTTTTCATTTTCGGGTACTAAGCGCCTGCCCACGGAATAGTCAAGTGGATCTCAACCTTTGCATCCACGAGTGTGGGCTCTTCACTAGCATTGTGCTATAACGCACGAAATTTAGAATGTGCATTCGCATTCTTTATCGCTTCATTCCACCGGGCCACACTTGTACATAATGACTTACATGCGATTGCACGCGTAATCATTTAATTTTGGTACTTTTGTTATTGGTCTATTACTTTGTCACGCTTATTGTCATATTTCCCGTGCGCTGTGCGATGTCCCGTGCGCTGTGCGATGTCAGCACACGTTAAAGGTTTCCGGAGCCTTCCACTAGACGGTGTTTCTCATAATCATATCCTGTTTCCGGGCCTAAAATGTAACAAATTATTACCATTATTATTATTGTAGTTTCTTTCATGCCGCGGTAGGGATGGGCCCTGGACCGATTAAAACTGCGGCGCACAGTGGCGGAAAAAGAGAAGCAAAGGCTTGGAGGAAGAAAAGAAAAGCTAGGAGAATGTTTCAAGTGGCAATCTTGAAACCTAGTCAAAAAAACACTTAAAGGAAAGAATCGTGGGAAATTGGCCCCCGTCACGTGGTAGGCAAGCGGTAGATTAATGTACGGTCAAGTGCCACGAAAGGTTTGCACGTCCGAACAAACTTTTGCGGCCTGACAACCACGTAGGGCATTACTACCCGAGAGGCACCGCGCACTAGCGTCAAAGGAAGTTGGCTTGCTTATGTTGGCAGAATCACGTGATACCGCCGCCTAACTTCTTTATTTCCTCCATGAGCAAAGGAGATCAATGAGAAACACCCCATTTTGTGAACTACGCTCGGGAAACTGGCATCATGTGCCGTTTTCGTCTTCACGAAAAGAACTTGTCTGCGTTCTCTGTAAACAACTTAGGGGAGCTTCTTTATGCACATTCCAAAAAGAAAAGTTCACCGAAAACAGACGAGCTATTTTCAAAGTTGCTGGAGAAAAAAAAATCACAGCATACCCACGGAGCGAATGATGATGAGTGGGCGAACCTCCGGAGGTTCATCGTAGATCGTGCCGAGTTCCGGATTAATTTAGTTAACGCACACGCTACGAATCCTTATGGTTCAACTACGCACAAATGAAATCTCCCACCGGCACTTCATTGCAAGTCAAGATCCAGTGCCTATATATATATATATATATATATATATATATATATATATATATATATATATATATATATATATATATATATATGGGTGGCCGGTGAACGGTTCTCCAGCGCGAGCAGTCGGTATTTTTCAATCAAGAAACTCGCTAGAAGACGCTGCCTGCGTCAAGCTTGTCTCTCGCGGGTGAGGGCGCGTTCTCCTTCTCTGCGAGCTGGTACAGGGTTCATCGAAGAAAGAGCGTTTTCATAGTCAACGCGCGCCTTTCGCTCTCTCTCTCTTACAAGACAGCAGATGGAAGAGAGAGCTCGCCCGCCGGGAGGCACGCGCCGAGGGCGAGCGCGAGCCTCCCGGCGGCGCGAGGTGGCTACATACATACTACTACTACGACTACAGAGGAGGGAACGACCCACACCCTAAGGAGCTTCGCCCCTAAAATGTGTTGGATGCAGTTTCCGCAATGTTAAGTAATGCTGCTCCGCAATGTGGAAGTGCCATGCAGAGCAGTATCACTCAGCTCAGCGCGTCTTCTTCCTTCAGCAGCAATTACACGCGAGAACGAGCCGCATTGCACAGCGACAAAGAAAGGGAGTAGGACACATATCATCCTCCCTGTTCTCAGTCTTAGTGTAGTGCGCGCTGTTCTTGCTTGTTACTTTGGTAGCTTGCATTCGATAATACGATATATATATATATATATATATATATATATATATATATATATATATATATATATATATATATATATATATATATATATATATATATATATATATATGGTATTATGATGACAATGAGCTCCGCTGTAGCTTGGGCACTCGCGCTAGATGCCCAGGGACAAAGAGGAAGACTACGAGCAAGGAGAGAAGAGAGAATAGACCAGAAGGTAAAGAATAAGAAGAAGAAGAAGAAGGACTCCCGCCGTATGCATTCAGAGCGGTGATTATAATGGATTCCCTTTCGGCTTGCACTGCACTAACACCTTATAAGACTCCTGCCCAGCAGACGTTCCTCGCTTTAGTCCCTCCACAGATAAATCTGGTAAAATTATTATGGGTTTTTGTTACACTGGATTAAATATAAATGAGAGGAGGAGGAGGAATAAACTTTAATGTCACATAACACTAGGCGGATAACCGCGGGACAGCCGATTCATTAGCTCGAGCTTCTCTTAACGGACCAATGGTCTCGGTGCTCCCACCAATGGAATTGACCATAGGGATAAGATATCGGACATTTGCACTTCACCGGGATGTCAATGAAATAGTGACAACATGGACAGATTTTCGGCGCCTGAAATTTCCGTGAAAAATCCAGTGTTGTCCGTCGCGAGAACTCACCCTTATCCTTTTCGTAATCCCGAAAACTGGACTATTCCATACAGTCGATTAACTATGAGTGAGCAGATGCTTTCTTACAGACTGCCAAAACTATTAAACTACCTGATAGAACATGAAATATTTATTGAATCCACCAGTAAGAAAACAATAAGAAAATTTTTTATATCCGTTCAGTAGTGCCCGTCTGCGAAAAATTGTGTGTGTCTTATCTTTCAGTTTACATATGTTTCTATGATGTTCTATTTTTCTCTCCTTCGTTTTGTAAAGAAGAATATTTCATGTATTTTTGTAATGAAATTTGTATTTTATGTAATGAGTGCATTTCTTTCCTTCATTAATGCAATGTCACGCCACATGCCTTGTAAAGGGGGCCCGAATCCCCTTCAAGTGAACAGAGTTTCACTTTTTGTTCGGGCCTCCTCCATTTTTTTTGTCAGTGTATTGCAAGAAAATGGAAATAAATTGAATTGAATTACGAGGTTACGTTGTCGCGTCCCTCTTTTAAACCTCTATTCACGCAGGGTTGGTCTGGTGATATCGCCTGTGTGCCCATTCTGTTCTGAAATTGAAACTATAGAGCATTACTTTTTAAAATGCAGCCTGTATACACATCAATAAGAAAGAGACTTCTGGAAATTACTCTGTATAAGCTTGGGCTAACCTTCTCAACAGAAATTATTCTTTCTTTTGGTGCCTCGGTATTGGGCTTCAGCCGTAGGAACATCTTTGATGCATTGTACAGTTTTACTGAAACATCAAAACGGATACGCTTGTGTTACTTGTAGCAATTTACCGAAAAAAGTTCTTGGGTTATGATGGTGATGTCTGAAACAAAAAAGATATAAAAATAAACGTAAGCTCTCTCTGTTTTGATAGTACAAATGCACCGTCAGTCTATGTAACTTTTTCTTCTATTTCCTTTTTTTCTCCAAATTCGTTTTCTTTTTCTTTCATTATTTTTACTTCGTGAAGTGCTATAGGCGGAATACAACATAAAACTCAGATTACCAGGTCTTGGCCAATACCCCGATGTGAGTATGTGCCATTTATGTAGGAGCATCATCATCAAGGACCCGTCTTGGATCCCCCTCGATGAGTTGAGCCAAGACTTAAAGGAACAACCAACCAACCAACCAACCAACCAACCAACCAACCGACCGACCGACCGACGCAGCTCAGCTCTGGTGTTCCTTCCTAGTGGGGATTGGCCACGTTTAACTGTTCCTAGTCTTGATCTTTACTTAGATTTATCTGCTGCTGCTGTTGTTGTTATGTGGGGTTTAACGTCCCAAAACCAGCTCTGATTATGAGAGACGCCGTAGTGGAGGGCTCCGGAAATTTTGACCACGTGGGGTTCTTTAACGTGCACTGACATCGCACAGCAGACGGGCCTCAACATTTCGCCTCCATCTAAATGCAGCCGCCGCGGCCGGGATTCGATCCCGCGACCCTCGGATCAGCAGCCGAGTACCATAGCCACTAGACCACCTTGGCGGGGCTTATCTGTTGCCTTTTCAGGTATATCTGCATGCCGGTTGCCGTGGAGTCAACACCTCTGCCGGCATCTGCATTCCGGCAGAGGCGTTGACTCCACGACCATTGGATTGCCGGAACTGCTGGCGGTTTGGCCACAGTGCTAACGCTTGCAGGTCCTCAACGCGATGTCTAAAATGTGGTGGATCGCATTCCGCATCAGACTGCAGCGTGGAAACCCCCTTGTGCTGTCTATGTGAGGGAACTAACATCGCCTCAGAAAATAATTGCTCCACCTGAGGTCGCGAGTTGCAAATCATTGAGATCATCAAGAAACGGCATTCTTCCCGAGCAGAGGCTGTATCATTGATAAAAGAGCGCGGTCGTGGATATGCAGCTGTTACATCTCGTCAGTCCATATCTTTAGAGGCTACAGTCCTTGCTACTGTTGCTGCAGTAATTGATAAGGCCATCCCAATTGTCATGGAACGCCTGTTCAACACATTTGCTGAAGGCTTGACCGAGATGCTAGCCGCTATGTTAAAGGGCAACTCCGCTGGTTTTTTTCATCATGCTCTGATATCAATGTTTTCCAATCGTACTGACAGTCCTGTAACAGCCAGGATGGTTCAGTTTGCTCGGAAACGCACCAACAATTTTAAATAATTAAACGAAAAGCGTGTTCAAACCGAAACGGGTATAGGTGCTTCGTGCAGCGTGTGCGACGACGTCACAGCCTCCCCGCCATAAGAAATATGGAGCTGGTGCCAGAAAAATGCCAACAGCGAGGTCATTCGACGATGAATTGAGCTATGTCATGCTTTATTGAACTTGACAACGACGATTTGAACGCTGAAGTATGGTCGCTTTGCTTTTGACGGCCCGCTAGCTCGGGTAGGCAGCGTTGAAGGTGATTACGTCAGAAACACAGGGTGGCCCGCGTGGGAATCCGCTAAAAAATTTTAAAATTCATTTAAAGGGAAACTAAATTACTTACAACCGTCTGATATGACAAATATTATTACAGTAATGAGGATAATATATAGTGAAGTTTTCATTGAGATCAGTGGATACTGAAAAATCGCCGGAGTTGCCCTTTAAACAGCTTATATGTAACTTTTTTCACTGTTGCTGCCGCTACTGCTGGTGGACCCGCGTGTCCTGAAAGTGACTCATACATTCGTAAGCGGACGGAATTTGTACCAGATAAGCCCACTGTTGCCTCCTCAGCGTCCCCTGTTAATACGGAACCCACTTTTGGAGGTATAAGGCTGGGAAACGTTGCTAATAAGCGCGGGAATACCCCATTATCTCCGACACAGCCATCCGTATCAAGGCCCAAGAAAGGCTGTACTGCTGATAAACATAAGCAGGATGCTTTGTGTTCTGCAGTCGAGCCAATTATCGTTAAGTTCGTCGTAGCTCGCTTAAAGGTTCTACAATGGAGTTGCCGCTCTGTATTCTCCGGTTGCACTGACCTTCTTTATACAGTACAGAAAAGAGCTGCTGATATTATTTTACCTGAAGGGTCGTGGCTTCCTACGCATCAGAAATTTACTATTAATAATTTTTGAACATTCCGCTTGGATCACCCAGCAAGGGGTGACTGGTTGATAATTTTAGTTTCATCGAAAATATTTCATAAAGCTTCCATTACTTTTGAACATGTCTGTTCGGACTGTGAAATTTTGGGATTAGATGTCTTGTTGCCTGGACCTCCTACGTTTACAGTTGTGCAGTTGTTATTATTGTTATTTATTATTTGTTTGACAATACATGATTGTCGTGATGCAGGAGACGAGAGGTGACGTTATGAGTCACCTGAGGCCTCTAGCACCACGCTGTACATTCGTCGCACAACGCAACTGCATTGGAAAAAAAGAAAATACAAGATCACAATGACATTACAGAGACCTAGGAGAAAGCTTATACAAAATTAAGAATACAACAAAGCTTCGAAAATCTGTTACATAACATTCGTATCATTAAAGGCACAAAAAAAAATAAGGGGGGGGGGGGGGGGGTGAGCAATAGTAGTGTAGACATCGTGTTCCATATGGGAGCATCAATACCGACTTTTCAAACATGAATAGCCATAGGAATGGGTGCATATATGTTAATGCGTTCTGTATGTGTATTGGTCAATGCGTACTCCCCGAATAGAGTGAGAAATACAGATCATCTGGATTCCGCTCCACGTGATTATAGTTCGAAGGCGATCGTACTCGCAGGAGACTTCAACTCACACCATACTTCTTGGGGAATAAAAAGAGATAGTTGTGGAAAGCGACTATGGGATCGGACGATAGAGTAAAAGCTTTCATTGCTGCAATTCAGGTGAAATCACCTTTTTACGTGGTCGTTCCTCAGCAGCGTTAGACTTGACTTTTTCTTCCAATGTTGTTATTATGTGGGGTTTAAGGTCCTAAAACCGGCACTGATTATGAGAGACGCCGTAGTGGAGGGCTCCGGAAATTTTGACCACCTGGGGTTCTTTAACGTGCACTGACATCGCACAGCACACGGGCCTCAACATCTCGCCTCCTTCGAAATGCAGCCGCCGCGGCCGGGATTCGATCCTGCGACCCTCGGATCAGCAACCGAGTACCATAGCCACTAGACCACCGCGGCGAGGCTTTTTCTTCTAATCAATTGGCTATCTCATCTTGGGCAACATTTGACAATGGAACTAGTAGTGACCACATTCCCATTACCTTTGATATTATGCTCTTGCATCAAGCCGCCGTAGCACGACAACGTACTTTATTAATTACAAAGCATGCGAAACAGCGCTGAAGGAAGCTTTAACATCACTTAGTACATGTGATAAACGGCTGAGAGCACAGTCAGTCATATCTTGTATTACTACTACTATTCAGCCAGCAGAGCTTTCTGTAAGGGCTGTAGGTTTCGTGTCAAACTCCACTTGGTGGAATGAGGCGTGGACGCTTATTTATAGGCAACGGAAGGCAGCACTGAAACGTCTCCAACATAATTATGTGTCTAAAATATGGCGGGACTATAAATTTTTTGCTGCAATCAAGCAAACCGTTGCAGCAGCTAAAGACGATCACAAGAAGTATTTGCACTCGTTATTGTCAAAGCCTGATAGAAGAGCCGCTCTTTTAAGATTTATTCGCAACAGAAAATCACCTCAAGGACATACACGTTATCACTCTGGTGTATTATCCCCTAAAGAAATAGCTGATTTGTTAGAAAGTATAGTTACGGGTGTCGAAAAGCGGTTCTCTTCATTATATCGGACACCTATATTGCGGTTAAGTTTAGTATCGGATTTTCAAGAGGTGGTGATGGCGGAACTCGCAGAAGTCATGCTGACTACACATCAAGATCAAGCAGCTCCTCGTCCGGATCGTATTGCTAATTCTACACTCTTAAAAATAAAGTTAGTAAATAGTAAATGCATGCATCTACTAACTTCTCGGGCACTTTACTACCTTCTTAGTAGCACTTTACTAACCAGGAGATTTCGGAATGTAGTAGTGACTGTATTTACTTCCGAGAGACATTTCCTAGTGTTTTTAAGTAGGTAACTAGTAAGCCACTTTTAGGTTGCCAGATGCTTCGCAGATGGTTGCACTTGGTAACAACCAGCATAGCTTGAAGCTACACTTATCATTTGTTCATTATGTTTGAATAACAGTTTTGTGTGACGTCAAGACACACATACACGCAGACTAAGCCATGAGAATCTGAATTCAGAATGTGTTTTATTTCTCTTTATTCATGACTTCTTCTCACCGGTACAACGTGTGCTACCCTAAACTAGGTCCATATGAACCTTTGAGGTTGCTGTTAGACTAGGTGTCGGGCACAAGCCTTGGAATACTACGCATGTCTGACTTTTCTCGTCATCGTTTGTTGATGTATCTATGTGTATCCTTACTCGAGCATTTCATAGTGTTCTGCATTTAGCATAGTAACTGCATCAACCGATTAACGATTGTTAATTAGTGTGATGAGACACACTCTTAAAAAAAAGGTAGTGCTACTTACTAACTTTGAGGTAGTAACTGCTTGTCACAACATTGACTACCTAAGTAGTAACTGCAGGTAGTGAACGGCAAGGTAGTAACTTTACTACCATGTCATTTACTACCTGCAGTTACTAGCTCTAGGTATGGGTAGTAACCAAAGGTAGTAACTTTACTACCATGGCAATCTTTTATCGGGCTTTTTATAATTCGGTTTATATTTGCTTTTTACGTTGCCATATCAGGTGGACTGTATTGCAAAAGATTAAGATCAAATAAAAATGAGCGCCGTAAGGCATTGTCTGGTCACGCTGATTGGTGCTGACTAATTACATTATGTTACACCAATTAACGATTGCTAATTACTTCATCTGATTAGCCCTGCGAATACGCTGCACATATAAATACTTAGGTGACAGCTTAGAAACATGTTCGAACCAGAAACGATAGCACACACTGCCGCACACGGAAGGTGAAACCTTCTACGCGATATAGGTCCTTACTTAAGGACGCTCTCGTTGTCCCGGTTAGCAGAAGTAGATTCGGATAAGTATTCAACGTTTTGGATTGAGATTCTTGTATTTTTTTGTTTCCGTATATGTATGCAGCCACCGCTGCAAGCGACTTTTATTCAAACATGATCAAATCACTTATAGTTTGTCTAAATTCCGCGTACGCTTATCACAATTACAGCATAATATACTATTGCCAGTGGAGGTAGTACATTTACTAACCTGATACGTACGCATGTAGTCACAGTTACTACCCCTGACATTTACTACCTCTAGCATACGTCTAAGCTAGTAAGTGACAAAAAAATGTAGTAATGGTGCCAAAACGGTAGTAACTGGTCCCGTTACTAGCTTTTCTACTACCTTTTTTTTAAGAGTGCACGGCCGCATGGCCTTTTTTTCTTTTATAATAGAAATGTCATGACATGCCAGTTTCAAACAATATGGGCGAACCAATTTGCCGAAACATGGTAGTGAATATTGCTACGAAGACTCATTAATGTGTAAGTAGTAATTTCAACTAACCTTTTACTAATATGGTGAGCTTGAATTAGTACGTTTCACTAACATGAGCGGTGCAGTGCAGGTAGTGAACGCCACTGTATGCGTACACTTTTACTAACAGCAAACACTAAGAGGGTAGTGCTTTTTGGGCCCCGCCGCGGTGGTCTAGTGGCTAAGGTACTCGGCTGCTGATCCGAGGGTCGCGGGATCGAATCCCGGCCGCGGCGGCTGCATTTCGATGGAGGCGAAATGTTGAGGCCCGTGTGCTGTGCGATGTCAGTGCACGTTAAAGAACCCCAGGTGGTCGAAATTTCCGGAGCCCTCCACTACGGCGTCTCTCATAATCAGAACTGGTTTTGGGACGTTAAACCCCACAAATCAATCAATGCTTTTTGGGACTAGTATATGCTTAGTAATTACTTAGTGAATACGCCTAGCTCTTTTTTAAGGGTGTATGCTTAAATTATTGTTCGATCAGTATACCAGTGAGCTGCTGGACTGTTCCCTACAGTCCAGGAGAGTAGAAGGGTAGCAAGTAAAAAAAAAATCACAGCATATCCACGGAGTGAATGATGGTGAGTGGGCGAAGCTCGGGAGGTTCATCGTAGATCGTGCCGAGTTCTGGATTAATTTAGTTAACGCGCACGCTACGAATCCTCATGGTTCAACTATGCACAAGTGAAATCTCCCACCGGCATTTCATTGCAAGTCAAGATCCAGTGCCTATATATATATACATATATATGGGTTGCCGGTGAACGCTTCTCCAACGCGAGCAGTCGGTATTTCTCAATCAAGGAACTCGCTAGGAGACGCTGCCTGCGCCAACGTTGTCTCTCGCGGGTGAAGGCACGTTCTCCTTCTTTGCGAGCTGGTACAGCGTTCCTCTAAGAAAGAGCGTTTCCATAGCCAACGCGCGCCTTTCGCTATCTCTCTCTCTCTCACACACACAAGACAGCAGAGGCACGCGCCGGGAGGCACGCGCCGAGGCGAACGCCGAGGGCGAGCGCGTGCCGGGAGGCGCGCGGGTTACGCCTGACGACTGACGCGTGACAAGGTTAGACTGAGAGGAGCTTCGCCCCTAAAAAGAATCAATAAATCGTGCGTGACTCAGACGCTTTTCCACGAGCCAGCTGACAAGCCCACCTGCAAGCTTCGAGATGTGAAGACGCCCGAGTGGCTTGGTGAATAGGACTTTTGTGTGTTTGTTCTTTATTGCAGTGCATGAGCTTGTTCGTGTTTGTTGGTTTCGTGTAACGTTGTAACCCATCTGTGTTTATATTGTGAAAAGCCGTTTTGTGTACGTTTTCTGTAACTGCCTGTTGATGAGAATATATTTGTTTTGTTTGATAACCCTTGGCTCTGACTCGATCTTTGAACAACTGCTGGCGTTTTGCTAGTGTGCTGAAGGGGACCAAAAATCTTATTGTCCACGCTTTCGTGGGATTATTTCCGGGGGATTAATACGTTAGTCCTTGGGATCTTTTCCGGCGATTGCGTCCCGTACCTCACAGCACGGGTTTGGCGACACACTGGTCCGGTATCCGAGCAGCCCACCACAGCTACGAATTTGCTGCGAACCCTCCTTTCGCCGTGGATGCCGCCGGCGGGGATCACCGGGGGCACCGTATTGTCACCGGACACCACGCCTGGTGCTAGGCGGCTCACCCGACAGCGCAGCGGAGCTCGTGAGTGCCATCGCGCAACTGCGTGACACACCACGTTGACTTCACCGTGCTCCGGGCTGCCCCCCAGCGCACTGCAGGCATTGTGCACTATCAATGCCCTGATTACCGCGGACCCTGTGCTCTCTACCGGAACATTTAGCGGCTCCCCTGAGAGTGTCGGCACTCCACTTTCTGATTGCGCCAGCTCCTACGATTCAGCGCGCATCAACTTTCGGAAAGAGCTGGCGCTGTCGCACCCGGGCAGCCGAGTCGCCGACGGAAGGCTGCCACGCCCACTCCCCGCCACCGGATTCACTCGGCGAGAGCGCGCCTTCCTCCTCGCCCTGCGAACTGGTACGTGCTGGCCAGCTGAGCGCCGACACTTCCTCCGTGGTTTCCCCTCCCCTGCTTTCTTGGACTGCGGGGAAGTGGAAACACTCTCTCACTTGCTCCGTGACTGCCCGGCCGCGTATTTCCTTAACATATCCGGAGCAATGCACAAGACGCGTTCTGCGCCGCTATTGGCCGCACGCGAGAGAGTAGCCTGCACGGGGAGGGAAGGCTGCCGCCATTTTATCGCTGCCGGCGCATTTCCTGTTATAGCTATTAAGCGTGTCCGTGGTTCCGCCCGTGTCACTGGAGGGCCCGTTGACATACGCTGCCGCTTCGCGGTGCGCCTTCGGCGCTCTCACTATTTTGCTCATGTCACTACTGCCAGAGCCAGGCGCGTCAGCGACGGGCGCTAGCGCGCCCGCCGCTGAGACCAACGCGATTGCGGCTCCTTCGGAGCAGTTGTGTTTACCGGAAATGCGTAGCGGCGGCTCCCACGACGGCGGCCCTCGCGTGCGGCCAATGGCGGCGCAGAACGCGTCCTGTGCATTGCTCCGGATATGTTAAGGCATTACGCCCCACGCGGACTCGCGTAAACAACTTTGCGCGCGCTACCAGAAGCTCGGCCTACCCTGTTCCTCAACGGACCAGCTCCTGTTCCCTGACGGCTGCAACCAACGACGCCGCTCTGCCCTTGCAGCCCTCGTCACATTTATCGAGGACACCGGTCTGACTGGGCGGCTTTAAACACGCTCGCCAGGCTGTATATGTTGCCTGTTTGTGTTTGTGTTCTCGCTTGTGTTCCCTTTTCCGCGGCCGGACATGGTGTGGCTATGACCTCTGCCTCCCTTCTTTCTTCTCTCTGTCCCTTTAATTCCCCCTCCCCCTGAGTGAATCGGTTGAGGTGTCCTCACTGAGAGACAGTTACCCTGCACTCTTCACCCTATTTCCTTCACTTTCTTAACTAGAATCTCTAATAATAATCCTCTGAGAGTGCCGCGGAGTTCTTGCGCGTGATCAGCGTACTCTTAGGAACGTCCCACTCCGTGGCGTCAGGGAGGTCCGGGTCCTCTCCTGCTCCGTTGCTGCCACCGGCTGCTAGGAAATTACCGGTGTTTCGACGGTTCCAAGACGACGCTGGTGGATCGAAGCCGTGAACGTCCTCGGTGCTCGATATGCCTGGCCGGACCACTACAAGCTGCTCGTGGCTATCAACAACATTGATGATGCGGCCGCAGCATGGGCACCTGTATGAGGAGTCAGCCCTCCTGGCACTCCTGGCAGGAATGGAACGCCAGACTGATCGCTGTTTTCGGATGGATTCGCCACCACAATCCTGTCACCATCGAATCCGGCCGGTGCTCTACCGAGGAAGCGGCTCAGGAGGAGAGCCACCTCAAGGCTGTAGCTTCCAACTGCAGCTCATCGGCAGAGAGCATCACAGCTTGCCCTGACACGCTGATTGGTCTCTAACTGTGTTTGTCTGCATAGATCTCAATACAACACACCACATTCCATCCACGTTTAACACCTGCCATCCTGCCCAGCTGGCGTGCAAGTCAGCTGACGACGAAAAGCCATTATGAATCCCACTGCGCCCTCTGGGCGACGTGCAGACCACAACAACGCCTTGTTACTTAACAGAGAATGTGTCACTGATCGGTGTAAGGTTAATGCCAACAAAGAGGCGTGCCAAGAAAACGCTGAGCCGCATCCAAGGGCGTCGAAGCAGTCATTGGCCGAGTGTGCTGGCGTTCCCCGTTTGCCCTGCGAAGTCCCTTCACAAGATGACAAGGTGTCGACTCAGGGTGAGGCCGCCTTTAAGGACCTGCCACTACAGCCGAAGTCGATCGATAGCTGGTAGGCGGAACTCAAACCTCACGACTTGGACGCCGCTGCTTCACACAGCTTCCCAGGGTAACATTTTTCCAGAGCAGGGCCCGCCCACACTTTCCGACCGTTTACGCTGAAATCAAATTCTTTACAAGGATTTTCAAGCTGGTGGTTGTGTGGTCCAGTGCTTTGGATAAGCACTGGACCACACAACCACGCGAGTTGTGGCGATCTGCGCAGGTTTTCAGTACTTCCGAAATTTCCAACCATTTTTAAAGTGTATACCAAAGTAGAATAAGGGAGGATGCAAATATGTAAAATTTACTACGACTAAAATGAATTAGCACACTATCAATTAATGCCATTACAATGGTTAATTAATAATATAATAATATGTAATGTAAATAAATAAGAATAAACAAATATTGAGGGCAACACAACATACAAAGACGACAATACTTCCCCCACTCCCAGAAACGTTCCGGAGTCCCTACAGCTTACTGTCAAGGTATATTGAGTGCAGCTTCCCGTTGACCCTGATAGTGACAACGCTGTCGAAGTGCAAGTTGCGTCGCCCTACAACATGGAAGCTCGTCCATTTGTCACGGGCACCTACGAGAGGACCACACCTCACTGCACCTCAGAGCATGCGACACCTGGAGGTGAGCGGTCGAGAGCACGCTCCTTCGTCTACGTCCGATCTGCGGCAGAAGAGTTCCAGGCGAAAAGAACTCCCCCTACACCACATGCAATACTGCCTGCCGGGGACATGTCCTGCAGCTTGCCGTGTGAAGCCACAGCGTGGCCGACACCATCGACCACCATGGCAAAGCAAATGCCGCCTACTGGAGGTGACCTTGGTGGTTCCGCAAGTCAAGTCGCAGCATGACCAACAGATGCAACGACCACTGCGACACAAACAGTGCCGGCCCCCGGAGGATTTCTTCAGAGTTCTCTAGGCCAGATCACGGCGAGGCCGGCCACAGCGGCACAGACAGTGCCGCCCACCGGAGCAACGCCACCTGACACGGATTAGACACGGATTATGACACGGATTAGAACCTCGTTAAAGTGACGCGCCATGTTACTGCGGGAAGCTAATTTTTTGCCTTCCGGTAAACGAAAAAAAAAGGAAATACCTGCTTTATATACATTGAAGAGCAGCATGCAGTTGCATTGACATAATTATGAAACTCCTCAGTGAATCCAAATACTTTGTCATGCTATACGAGTTCTGCAGCGAATTGTGGGTATACTATACTCGGTTTCATAAAGTTGTTAGCAGCAACGGTGGAAGGTGCGTGCTTCCTCAGCTAAGAAGAAAAGAGAAATGTTGTCGGCTACTTCAAGAAGAGTTGGTCGTCGTTTTGGACGAAGCTGTGCGCTAGTGGCATGATGTCAAACGGGAGTTACTGAACGCGACGGCGCCGTCATATAGCGATGCGAAGTGCATAGCAGAAATGAAATCCGTGGACTACGAAGTGCGTCCGGTGGTGGGCTTCTTTTTTAAATGCGCGCAGTGGCCAGCAGTTAGTTTCTCTTTCTTTTTTCTAGTTATTAAACATGAGGGAAGCGAAGTGCACATGCAAGACTTGCTGCGCGGGTTAGGGCAAACACGCCGCGGCATTGTCAGTGTTTGTAAATAGTTATCAACACACGTGTTGTATACTAATTTGCCGTGCGCAGGTTTTCTCTCTTGCTTATGCCAAAAAGCTAAGTATATCGTTGTAAATGCTGACCAGTACGACCGCTTTTTCGCAAAGTATGGGCCAGTTTCAGTACTTTCATGTTAATTATTTCATGAAGCGGCGAGCTCGCCACTGTTGCTGAGTACGCATTCGCTTAGCTGAGAAATATTTTATGCAGTTCAATTTGAAGCTCAATCCGCAGTACAAAACTCTTGCGCGCTCGAAGCTTTGGAAAATACCACTGCAATCAAGTGTTCTCACTGCGCAGCTATAATTATCTCTCTTGAACTCACTCAAAATAATGCCACAGGGTTCATCAATTTCCAATTACAATTGTACATAGAGTATAACAGCAATGAAACACACTTTGTCATTGTCATTTCCCTACTGCATCGTCGGCATTGTGTGAAATAAATAAATAAATAATAAATAAATAAATATGTAATGCGATCCCCTCTCACCCTCTCAATGTGCAGTGTCTGTATTTTCTCTTTCCCTTCGCCCTCTGCTGTTTAAGATCTGTGTCTTGCAGATCGGAAGATTATTGCAAGCTTGCTTTTTCCTAAAATATAAACAAGAAAGAAAATTACAAGCGTTGAAAGCAGGTGGGCTTTCCATTGTGAATAAATTACGGCCATTCCTGATGATTTTATACATGCAAATGAATTCTTTGAAAACAGAAAACAGTGTTCGATGCGATCATACTCGCAACTGCAACATGCACCCAAAAAAAATTATGACAGCTCTACTAACGTGAAACGTGGGAAGTGCGAAGCATGCGGTGAGGCGCCGGTGTTTCGCACAGGAACACGTCGGTCGCTGCTAATGGGCTTGCTTTGCCATGGCCAAGACGACGACGTTAGACGCCGACAGCACGGGCACATTAGCAGAAAGTCGTCAGAGTCGCTTCTGACACGTCAACCCTACACACACACTGTCTGACTGCACCTCCTCCAGGGTGGGCCCACACATTTTTCGCAACCGAATTTAACAAATTTCTGCTATTAATGCAATTAAATCCTCACTATTCCTCTGTTTTAAATTATTATGTTAATTGATTTTGAACTGGTTTTATTGATTATACACTTGTTTTTTTTTTTACCATAGTATGACAACTTTACCATAGTATGACAAGCCCAGCCCATGAGGTGCTCCGCACCTAAAAGGTCATTAGTAAGTATTTGAATTGTTCCCCCGGATGTTGCATGCTGCATGCAATGCTGCGCCTGTCGGGACCCCAGCGTCCGAATGCACACATTCAGAGCCCGCATGCGTCAACATAGAAGCAAGTTTTGTGCTCTGCTGTTGCATACGGAACACAGTTTTACGCAATGCAAACGATGAAAGAAGGTGCATAGTTTCGCCATCATAAGGGAAGATTCATACATATACAAATAACGAAACCTCAGGAGTATAAATATTTCTTTGTACACAACTTATTAATCATTAAGACAGAAAATGAGACACGCAGCGAGCGCTCGTTGTCTTCCTTGTCCGTGTCTTCTAGCGCTATGTTTCCTTCAAAGGAGCTCGTGCTGCAGTACAACCTCCATCCCCGAGGCGCATAGAAAGTGACCGTGATTGCGCATCTTCCAGATACGTACAGCAGCTAACATTGGGTCACATGGGTTTGGTGCCCGCTTCGTGTTGGACGTGGCCTGCGCCGAGCCTCCACGGAGGCGAGGTGCAACGGTGTCCCTGTGACGGAAAGCCAGCGCTCCGTAAACCGTGCGGCGCGTGGCCTCCGCGGCCTGCCTAGACGAAGCCCTCCACGTGTGCACTAGGCTGCGGGGCTTCGCAGTCGCGCGAAGGGCTTCCTGCAGCAGTTGCCGACGCGAAGATCAAACCTACACGCGAGTGCGCGTCCTCCGTCATCTGTTATTATTGTGTCGTGTGTTCTCGGAACCCAACTGTATGCGTGCGAACACTTTCGGCTGTGGTCTAGCCAGTCTCAGACTGTGACAAAAATTAGCAAACCATGCCAATTTAATTGGTGTCAGCTACATGTTTTATCCGGGATTCTAGTTTTAGCGGATGTTACCATGTTGTAGAGGGATGTTCTCTATCTCTCTTTGTGGTATCCTGGAGAAACTTTGAACGAGGTGTTAGGGTAAGCGTGTATAAACAATTAATAAACTACCGATAAACCACTGGTGCAAGCACACTGTGCTTGCGAGTTTCTTGGATGGTTTCTATACCAGTGGCGCACCGACGGGGGGGGGGGGGGGTTCGGGGGTTGCAACCCCCCCCCCTGAGGCCGACCTAACCCCCCTCCCACTCCGTAACTGCTCCTATGTCCTAGAAGAATGTGGCGCTAATGTCTCTGCAAAACGCCCAAAAAAATAATAAAAATCATCATCATTGATGTTACTATTATTTGGCATTTTATTTACTTTTTTTTACACACGCAACAACCGTGTAATCGCATACCCGGCCCTTCGTGAAAAATTGAGCCCCCCCGCCTGGCAGAGATTCTGGGTGCGCTACTGTTCTATACTTTCGCCTTGCGTACGTAATGCTGACTTCTCCTACCACTATCCCAACGCCGTAGCTGGTACGATAATGACGATGGAAAATTGCAGGCGGATAACAGTTATGAGAACCGAGCGATGGCGCATTGATCAGATAGTGCGCTGATATACTCAAACATCGATATAACGAACCTCAATGTAACGAAGCCATTTATGTCACGAATTCTTTTCATTTACCGATCTTACGTTGCATCAAAAACCATGCTTGCTTGCTTGCTTGCTTGCTTGCTTGCTTTCCTTATTTAACGAAGTGATTATAACCTGTCGTGGTTGCTTAGCGGGGATAGGTGTTGGCTTGGGAAGTTCGAGGTCGCGGGGTCGAATCCGCATTTCGATGGAGGCGAAATGCAAGAACGGAGCAGTTCTCCGGTTGCAGTGACCGTGCGCGCATCATTCATTCACAGATGTTTTCACGTAGCAAGACGCAGCGTTCATCCACATCACGCAATGCACAATATATACAGCTCCACTAACGTGAAACCTGGGGAGGTGCGAAGCATGCGGTGATGCGCCGGTGTTTTCCGCAGGAAACGTCAGTCGCTGCTAATGGGCTTGCTTTACCGTGGCCACGACGACGACTTTAAACGCCGACAGCACAGGCGCATTGGCAGAAAGTCGTTAGAATCGCTTCTGACACGACAACCCTACGCATACACTGTCGGGGTTCACATGCCTCCAGGATCGGCCCACGCATGCACACACACTGTCTGACTGCACTGCCTCCAGGATGGGCCCACCGTGACGACAGCAGAGATACGCCGCAGGCCAACCCCTAAGGTGCTTCGCACCTTTAAATAAAAATTAAATAAAACACCCATGTACTTGGATTTATGTGCTCAGAATTACTCCGGAGCCCACCACCACGGGGCGTGATTATTGCTGGCTTTTGGCACGTAAAACGCGGTCAGTTACTATTAATAATTATTGGAGATTTTGTGATTTTTCTCATTGAAGTGGGACAGTTTTGTCTCAGGAGATGTAGTAGTGGTTTATTGGGAAGGAAGAGACGCTAATTTCTGTCTCCCATACTGGGGACACGGCTAAGCGCCTTAGGGGAAGGGAGAAATGGGAGGAAAAGAGAAGATAGATAGATAGAATTTTTAAAAAATGCAGAAACCCGGACGTCGCATTGCGGTCAGCAGGCTGTCCGAAGTGGTGGAAGCGGCGAGGGTCCCACACTCAGGGGTAGGCTTCAATACCCGTCTCGTCCAGGAACTCCACCAGGCTCCGGAGTGCTGGTAGATGGGGGCGAGATGGGAAGAGGAGGTGTGGCATCTTGGTGGCAGGGAGACCCTGTCTCCGGTAGGCTGTGATGACCCTTGAGCGTTCCTCTGCCAGTCCAGGACACTCACAGAGGAGATGCTCGAGGGTCTCGGGGTCGCCGCAGCGGCTGCAGGCCGGGGAGGCGCAGCGTCCTTTGGCATGGCGGCGGGCTGCGGTCCAGACACAGCCAGTCCGCAGGCGCAGCAGGGCAGCCCGTTCCCTTCTTGTGAGTCCCGCCTCTGGAAGAAGTATTGGTCCTCGCCCCTTGGCCACCCTTTGGTCTGGATGGACTGTGACGAGAAGCTTCCCGAGACCAGCCTGCGTATGGTCCCTAGCCGCCACGGCTCGAGTGAAAGGGGTGCCTGGCTGATGAGCTGCCTTGGCCAATGTGTCCGCCTCCTCATTGCCGGCTATGCCCACATGTGAGGGCAGCCAGTGGAAGGAGACGGACGCTCCTGACGCGCAGAGAGCCTGGAACTTGCACGCCAGGAGGTTCCCTGTAAGCCCAGCGCGGCGGGGGTTGGCCAGTGTCTGCAGTGCCGCCCTGCTGTCACATAGAACAGCAACTGGCTCCGTTGGGATGTCCTCTGCTAGGAGGTCCGCCGCCAGGTGCAGTCCTGCCAGCTCCGCTGCCGTGGAGCTCGCTGGGAAGGGCAGCCGGCACTGCCTGCTTCTGGACCAGGATGGGATGACACACGCTGCCGCTGCGGACCCGTCCTGCATGACGGATCCGTCCGTGAACACCTGCAGCCGCCCCTGGAGCTGCTCCTGAAGCTTGCCGATGGCTGCCTGCTGAAGCGCGGCCGCAGGCGTTCGTCGCTTTGTTGCCCCGTCCAGGTGGAGGTGGACCTCTGGTGGCCGATGGTGTGGCGGGGGTGGGGCAACGGGAACAGGTGGGTCCGGGACCATCTGATGGTAGAGCAGGCAGAGGCCGCCCATCCGAGATCCGGGTTGGCTGCGAAGTCGCTCCAGGAGGGCGCCTCCATCGGCTGCACGATGGAGTCGGTCGATGTGGCCCAGCGCACGCTGGAGCATGCGTAGGGACAGGGGCCACTCTCCTGCTTCCGCGAGTGTCGCTGCCACAGGGGAGAACTTGGGGAGCCCCAGGATGGCCCTCACCGCTCCCCTGTGGAGTCCCTCCAACAGGCACCTCCGGGCCGGCGTCAGGCTTACCATCGGTAGGGCATAGAGCAGCACCGAGGTCGCTGCGGCTTGGTTTAGTCGCAGCGCCCACTTTGTGGAGCAGCCACGGCCTCGTTGCTGCAGCTTGCTGATGGCCCCCTGGACTCGACGTACCTTAGCGGCAGCGGTTTTGGCAGCAGGTATCCACGTGAGTCGGTGGTCAATGGTGAGCCCCAGGTATTTCACCGTCAAGCTCCAGGGTAGGCGGCGGTTGTTGACCCGGAGCTGTTTCACGTAGCTCGCGCTGCTGCCGTCGGGTGGATCAGCAGGGACTCCGTCTTAGTGGCGGAGACCTTGAGGCCGATCCCTCCGAGGTAGGCGACCACTGCATCAAGGGCAGACTGCAGCGACCTCCTGATGGCCGAGATGGACCGCCGTGGTCCCCGGGCCCAGAGGGCCACATCGTCTGCATACACGGAGCAGCGAACCGGGAACCTGGAGTCTGTCGGGAGGGAAGCTGGAAGTCCTGCTAGCGCCATGTTGAAAAGGAAGGGGCTCAGCACAGAGCCCTGTGGAACACCGGCTGTGATGTTCCTGGGTTGGCTGGTCTCCCTTCCAACACGAACGCAGAAGGTTCTCCCGGACAGGAAGCCAGTCACGAAGCCTCGGAGATGACCACTGATGCCAAGTCGGTCCAGGGCCGCCTCGATGACTGCGTGCGGGAGCCCGTCGAAGGCACTCTCGACAGCCAGCAGCAGGAGCATGGCCGCGTCACCGCAACTCTTGGCGTCTTCGAGGGTGGCCACGACATCTGAAATGGAGTCTGCGGTGCACCGGTGTCGCCTGAAGCCCGTCTGTTGCTCCGGGAAATAGCCCAGTTGGTCAGCGATCCACTCAAGTCTCTCCAGGGCCACCTTCTCCATCACCTTGCAGGCGGCCGAGGTAAGAGAGACTGGCCTGTAGGAGGAGAGAGCCGTGGATTGCTTCCGGGGCTTCAGGATAGGTGCTCCGGTGCTCCAGACGTCGTTGTAGTACTCGAGGAGTCGCTGGCGACCGGATCCGTCCAGATTACGGAGCATCTGGAAGGTGATGCCGTCGGCCCCTGGAGCACTGCGTCGCTTGGACACCTCGAGGGCTGCCACTAGTTCATGCATAGCGATGGGCTCATTGCACAGTTCCTGGACCTGCGCAATGACCCACCCGGGATGATGGCAGGAAACGGGGCACGGGAGAGCAGCAGGTGGTGGTGGTGAGGCCAGCCCATCTGCATCCCTGGTGGTGAACCGGTCAGCAAGGAGCTCTGCGAGGTCCGCTGCCTGTATGTTCATTTGGACTGCCACGGACTGCACCTGGTTGAGTGCCCGGGGCATCGTTAGGAGGCACCCCAGCAGGCGCCAGGCTCGAGTCCCATTGGGGGAGCGGTTGATTGAGGCGCAGACGCTCGACCAACCCTGGTTCCTGCGTCTACGTGCGTTGCGCCGGCAGACGGTGTCGACTCGCCGGAACTCGGTCCACAGTTCCGGTTGGCCTCTCCTCAAGGCCTGCCGCTCTGCCCGACGCCGCGCTGCCCTCAAGGCCAGGTGTTGGATGTCTGGCACAGGTTGCCCCTGCTGGACCTTGGTGACGACAGTCGCTGCCCTTGCGCTGTCGGCCACCAGTTGCAACAGGTCCTTGCTGCCCTTGTGTTCACCAAACAGCTGGCGGAACAGCCTCCAGTCCACCACGCGGTACTCCCGGTCCCGGGGGGCCTTGCCTCGGAAGGGGGACAGCAGGATGGGCAGATGGTCCGAGCCCCAGGTGTCCGGACAGGGCGCCCACGCATAGCGGCATCCCTCCGTGGCCACGGTGAGGTCGATGGCTGAGCAGGACGCCCGACCTCCGCGGCGGAGGAAAGTGTTGGTCCCGGTGTTAAGTATCACCAGACCGAGCTGCTGTATGGCGTCTCCGAGCTCCTTACCGCGTGGGCAGGACCGGCGACTGCCCCAGGCTGTGTGGTGAGCATTGAAGTCGCCGCAAAGCAGGAACTCTTTCCCCAGGCGGTGCGAGATCTGCCTGAGGCACCTGGGGTCCCAAGGCTGGCGTGGCCGGATATAGACGCTGGCCACGGTGGTGTCTCCCCCCTCCATGCGCACGCGGACGGCACAGCACTCGAAGGGGCCACCGACCAGGTCGGCCACGGACACCTCGGCGTGCTGGAGTTCCCGCTTCACGTAGACGGCGCAGCGGGCAGGTCCTTGCTGGTGGTTGTCGTCCAGGCAGGGGGCAGCAGCGCAGGTAGCCGAGGTGCACCCTGTCCGGCTGCTGTAGCCCACGTATCCTGGCAGACGAAGGTCCTCAGCCTGGACGTACACCTCCTGGAGTGCGAGGACGTCGTAGTCGCTCTGCAGGAGGTGCTGAGCCAGGTCGTCTCTCCGCCGCCTCAGCGAATTGACATTCCATTGGAGAATGCTCGGGCGGCGGCGATGACTCGTCCTCGCTGAAGGACTAGCCATGGTGGGTGGGCGACTGCAGCAGTGCCCCCGCCTGCAGGAGGAGGGCTTGTGCGGGGTGCTCAGCGGGTAGCATGGCACCGGCGACCTGGACGGTCATCAGGAGTGATGCCACCAGCTGGTCCATTCCAGGTAGGGCCGAGGAAGCAGCGGGCAGGACACCAGGGGCTGGAGCTGCCGGTCCCGGCGCTGGAGTGACGTTGGCGGCTGGCTGAGGAACGGAGGTGGCAGCTGCCAGGTCCTTGGTTACAGCAGGAGGAGCTGTGACCCCCGGGCGCTGGTTAGCTGAGGGCACCGGGGCAGGAGCCGGGAGGGGCGCAGCAGCACGACCAGGGAGGACTGCAGGAGGCGGCAGGCTACGGCGGGCCGGGGGCTGATCTCTAGTGCGTGGGGCTGGTGGTGCGGGAGCACTCCTGAGGGCAGCCGCATACGAGTGAGTCCGCTGGCTTTCCTCACGTACGGCTGCCCTCACCACCCGCCTCGACAGGTCCGTTGTTGACGAGGCCATGATGGTGGCTACCCGCCGTTCCTCCTGCCAACGGGGGCAGGAGGAGTTATCTGCAGGATGGGCTCCACCGCAGTTGATGCAGCGGGGCTTCTGCTGGCAGGTAGCCGTGACCTCGTGTTGTCGGCCGCAGCGGACACAGCTCCCAGGTCGGGGGCACGTATCCCCGACATGCCCGAAACGCCCGCACTTCCGGCACTGCATCGGGCGTGGACGTGCCGCTCTCACCTTAAAGGAGAGGCAGTAAATGGTGACTGCCTCCGGTGGAACGGACCCGTCGAAGCGCAGGGTGACCCTGGAGGCCTCCCGCTTCGCCGAGACGACGGGCACAGGAGATCTCACCGCTCGCAGGAGCTCCGCATCCGTGATGTCGTCACGGATGCCATGGAGGAATCCGGTGCTCGTAGTCTTGTCCGCCGGGACTCGCGCAGCCACCGGGATGCCCCTCAGCTCAGTGACGGCCAATAGCTCTTGCAGGCAGGCCGCCGTTCGCACGTCAGCCGCGACGATGTTGCGGCGGGTGTTTACCCGCACCGCGGAGACTCCCTCCCATTCCGAGAGGGCGGCAGCAAGCGCCAGTCGTGACGCCTGCTTAAAGGAGCCTCCGGGTGCGGAGGGTCGGAACAGGGCAGTCCCTACAACCGCCGCGTCCTTCGGGATCGTCACCGCGGCTTTGGCGCGGCGTCGGGCAGTCTTCGAGAGGACCTCGATGAAGTCCCCCTCCTCGGCAGCCGCGGGCAGGTACGTCGGTGCAGCGGCTGTGTTGTCAGGCTGTTGGACGGTCGCCGGTGCCGCAGAGACGGCCGGAGGTGCTGCGGAGGTGTCCGGCAATGGCACAGCAGGGGCCGGGGCACGCCTGCGCTTCTGGTTCTTCTTCACCTTCTTTTGGGACTTAGGAGCCGGCGGGGTGGCCGGGGCATCGCGGAGGAAGTCTGCAGCCTGCAGAGGCTCCCTCGGTGACAAAGGCCTAGGCGACGGGCACCTGGGCGCCGGTTCTGTAGGTCCCGGCTCGTCCGCGGGCAGCTCCGCCAGATCGTTAGCAGCCTCGATGGCGCGGTTCGCGGTAGGCACTCTGTCGCTCGCCGGAAAAGAGTCCCCACAATAACTGGGGCTCAAGGTAGGTTCCGGCTCGCAGGGAGGAGTCGGGAGGGAACCCGCGATGTCGTCGCAGGCTTCCAGATGGCCCTCCCCAGCAGGGTCGTCCTCAGACGCAGCCGTCTTCCTTGGCGGGCAAGGTGCGTCGTCTTCATCGCTCACGTCGTCGCGGCAACGTTTCCGGCAGGTCGCCAAGTCCATGCCGTCCTCCTCCGTGTCTGACGTGGGCAGCGGCACGTGGGCCGCCGGCAGATCCAGGGGCCCTATCGAAGGCGAAGTCGTGGCACCCAAAAGTGGTGGGGGTGCCTTCGAGGCACTGGTGGGTGTCTCGGCAGTGACCGGGCTCGGCTGGGTCTCGACAGGAGCTGACAGCTCCGGTGCTTCTGCCGAGGTGAAGGCGGAAGTCGCGGCGGCTGCCTGGGTGCCCCTCCACCAGACCAGTCAACGATGCACAACGAATTCCCGCCGACCGCGTAGTGCTGGCGGAAGCGTTCCTCCGTCAGCTTCATCAGCTCCGGTGGGGGAGGGCCCAGGACGGTCGGCATGCTAGGAGTCCGGCGATGGCGCGGACGAGGCGGCATGCCCGTGGGCGAGGCAAACTCCATGGTGGGTCGCGATAACGAGCACCACCGGCGCACACCGTGGAGTCCAAAAATCGCGTACCACGACAGAAGCCAGCCGAACCAGCGAAATCAGCGGCGCTCCTGACGCGAGGAAGAAAGAACGGAGTCGACAGAGCTCTCAGGAGATGTCAGGCGACAGCCTGTCCTTGTCATGGTGTCAGCGGCTCTCTGTTCGGAAAAATTGGAACTCATATGAAAGCTGCGGGTGCTGTATTCTATAGCTGCAGTATATGTCACACTCACTGACTGATTCAGGGCTAACTAGACTAATGTAGAAGTATAGACAACTCTTTCAACATCCTGCTTAAAATTGTTCGGCGAAAAAAAAAAAAAAGCAAATTTTCCTTTCTTGAATTTCGCGCCTTATATTAGCGGTTGTCTTGGAGGCCATGCCTCTGATACCGCCATAAAAAAAAAAAATTCGCGATATCACCACGTGCCTGTTGGTGTAAAATAAACTTTGAACAAGCTGAATTGTGGAAGTCAATCCAGGTTTTTTTATGCTAACGGTTAAATAACGAAGGCTGGATTTACTACTGAACAAAATATCTGTATTTTCTTGTTATTATTTTCAATATAAAAGCTCTCATTCTAGGGACGGTTTCATGTAGATATCTTAGAATATCAGCTGCCACCGCTACGAAGGAGCAGAAGAAAAAAAAATTCAAAGTCAGCTACCGATCCCAAAGGCTATGCTTTTGGTCATGTCTTGGCAATCCGATTGCGTCACATGCTCGTTTCGAGCGGTTTCGAGTTGGTTGTCCGTGCGCACGCCGGTAGCAGCCCACAGAGAACACCAACCGCTGGCCAAAGTCCGAGGGCCAAAGCCCCAAAGCGCTCGAGTGCTGTATGCGCTAATCATGGTTACCGATCAGGACATTGAACGCTTCTTTTGTAAAGCCCTAGAACTTGTTAAAGAGTCTGGAGTGGTGAGCTGCCTCATTTTCCGAGTGCGCGTGATGGAAAAGTAGTCAGTTCGTGAAATCAGGTCCCCATTTTTCTTCTTGCAGGTTGTGCAAAGAGCATTCGGCGAAGGGAAACAGATCGAAACGAAGTCAGAATTTACTGATCTAGTTACACAGTATGACCGGCAGGTTGAACAGCTGCTTATTGGCAAACTTCGAGAGGAATATCCAAATCATAAGTAAGAGTAGCCGCATTGCATTTCAACGGATGGGTGTGTGTCCGTCACGTTCAAGTTTTGTGGAGGTGGAGTGGTGTCTCAACATATCTGTTTCTTCTACGTTAGGTTTATCGGAGAAGAATCAGTCGCTGCGGGCATCAAAAGCGAGCTTACAAATGATCCCACATGGATTATTGACCCCATCGATGGGACCATGAACTTCGTGCACGGGTAACGTAGATCTTTCTTTGCGTAGCTTTAGAATTTATGTGTATTAGTTGAAAGTGAGCGGAGGCCTTGATTGCTGGTGAAATATCTCAAGAAACACACAACTATATATTTAACAGACTTCACACATTGTGCACATTTTACACCTCTGTCGTTTTTTATCCCACAGGTTTCCAGTCGTTGCTGTTTCTGTCGCGCTCGCTGTTCAGAAAGAGGTGACGTTTAAGATGCAACATATTCTTGCTTGGGGATGACTTTGCTGTGGCGTAGGTACATGTGACAAACAAGTGGTTGCGTTTAGCCTCATAGTGTCAAGTATGAGCACATTTCGAGGATTCTTTTGCTCCCACTGTCTCATCTAGACGAGGACAATTAGCAGAATCTAGCATTTAAAACGTATTAAAAAGAAACGTTGTGCCTAATTTTTATTGTGCCCCCTTTATTGATCAGGCTAGGCTCAAACAATGTCTGAGACAAGCAGAAATGTGTCGTGTTTGTTTCGAACCCTGTGGCAACTTGTGGCAAATTAGGATTTCAGTGCACAAGCGGAATGGTCTGTGTCCTTCAGTGTATGTGTAATTTGTGTAGTAGTAGCTCATAAGCTAAAAGCAGACTGGCACAACACATATTAGTAACAAATTTATCCAACAACACATGTATTGGGTGTGCAAGCTGTTCTCGTATTGTGTAGGCAAGCCTCCAATAATTCGCAAACGTGTAAAGATGTGCGCTACAATCTAGCAGCCTGACCTGGGCATCAGTTGCCTTGTCAGAACCAGTTTGGTGACAGCTGGTGAAAGCAGGCTTCTACTAGCTCACATAACATGCCAATCATATGTATTCTTGGGTAATATAAATATTTTAGCACTGATTGGACCTCTGAGCTACTACTCTTAGATGACATGGTGTTTGTGAATGTACGGATAAGTACAAAGCAGCCTGAGGTCTATTCGGGCATTAGCAGACGGTGACGTGCAATATCAAGGGCTTGTAATAAATAAAGCAGTCCGGCTTAAAGCTTTTTCTAGACTGCTGTTGATAGATTGATAGTTTTTATGATTGAGGATCTAAGCCGAGAGAGTGCTAAAGTAGGATTAAACATGAATATGCAGAAAACAGAGACAGGGGTTTATCCAGAATCTCAATTTTTGTGCGGCATTACCCAAGGTGCTAGGAAAACGCAGGAGTTGTGGATGCGGATTTATTTGGCTAGCTGGAAAAGTTTTGGGGGGAGTATGGCGGTCCACTTGTGGGGGTGTTGTATAGAGCCGTGGAAGGATAATGTTAGGTGGAGCAGACAAAAAGCTAGACTTCGCTGTATAAAAGCAGACATTAGAAATTGTACAAGAATACATATACCTAGATCAACTAACACAGGAACCTAACCATGTAAACGAAATGCACCGAAAAATCAAGATGGGCTGGTCCCAAGTCGTGACTGGCAACTTGCCACATTCCTAAAGCGAAAAGTATACAACCATTGCATTTTGCTGGCATTAACCTATGGGGCGGAAACTTGGAGATTAATACTGGTGTCACACGGGCGCTTCAAAGGCCCTTGAACTGACGGTCCATCGACTCAGAAGTCATGTTTGAGCTGTACACGGGCGGTTTCAATGGCCGTTGAGTCGATAGTCTATCGAGCTCGATAGACTATTGACTTGACGGCCATCGAAGCTGCCCGTGTAGCACCTCGAAAATGACTTTTGAGTCGGTGGACCGTCGGTTCAAAGGCCTTCGAAGTGCCCGTGTGATACCAGTATAACTCCGCAGATGATAGAATGAAAAATGCTAGGCAAAACATTAAAAGATAAGAAGACAGTAGAGTATCGGAGAACAGACAGGGGTATCCAACGTCCTAGTCGGCATTAAAAGGAAGAAATGGATCTAGGAAAATCGCATGAGGACAGATAACCATAACCAACAATCAACTTGAGTGACGGAATCGATACCAAGAGAGGGAAAGTGCTGCCGTGGGCGACAAAGAGTGAGATAGGGAGATGAAATTTAAAAATTTGTGGACATAACGTGTAACCAGCTTACAAAGAACTAGTCAAAGTGGAGATCATTGGGAGAGGTCCTCATCCTGCAGTGGACATGCTAGGCTGATGGTGGGGATGATTATTTATGAAAATAAGACATTTCACTCATTTAAATTCGCCAGTTCATTCTATACCTTGATAGTTAGTAAAATGATCTGTAACAACTATAATTTCTTAAAGGCTAATTGAAACAACAGATGTTGGCTTTTGTTGTTTCACTTAACGACTTGTGATAGAGATGTCAAAATGACATATGCTGCTTGAGACTGCTCTTTTCTGCTGTGAGTATTCAAAAGTGGATTTATTGGTGGGAACATTACACCGCTTCATTTTAGCAGCCAAAGTATAAATATAGGGAGAAGTATACGGCGGGAGCTCATATTTTCATGTTACATGAATATTAAAAAATATCTTGGAGTCAACTTAACATATCGCTATACTGACATAAGGGTACACTATAAATTATATAACTTACAGTCTTAGGTATATAGAATCCTGAAAACTTTAACTTTTTTTTCTTTAGCTGTAGAGGTTGTCTTGCATGCTACATATGTGTATGTGTCTTCTTTGAGGTTTTGTATTTTTGCTGCTGTAAACTGCATGCTTAGATGGAAAGTTTTTGTCTTCTTGCAATATCGACAAGTTGTGCTTTTCACAGATTGTAGTGGGCATTGTGTACAATCCAGTATTGGACAAGCTGTACACTGCAGTCAAAGGGCATGGCTCTTTCTGCAACGGCACCAGGCTCAACGTCTCTGGACAAAATGGTGAAAGTCCCTGACTCGCATTTCTGCATGTGAATCACCTTCCATTAGTTCTGTTTCTTAATAACTTGAGGCCAAATTTTGGCATTGCAAAATGACAAGTGTAGCACATACATAAATCAGTGTTCACAGAAGCAAAGTTAGCTTCTCTAAACATTGTTATAGATCACGAAAGTGGTGGCTTCCTCTCATCCCCCTTCACCACCATGCACATAAAATGTAGTGTCGGGGTTGAGTGTTTCCTTTTTATAAAGTCAAGGAGGTGACATTAAAGATTTACACAGGATAGAAGTATGAGGAATTCTGAACAAGGGGCAGAGTCTGGGAAATAATTCATGGGGCCTCCCCAGGTTGTATCGCATGGTCATTCATTGTTGTTCCCTTGTGTGACTACAGGTTTTCCCACTCACTTTAATTCAAGTGCCAGCTAAATTAATCTGAGCGCCAAACCATTTAATCCATGTGCCAGTGCAAACAGGCCTTCTGCCAGTGAGCGTAGTCGAAGTGCCACCATGTTTAATCCAATCACCACCAACTTTACTAAAGGGACTGAAAATTGTCCAGAACATGTGAACAAACGTTTCTGCATTTGGAAATAACGTGAATTATAGTGATAAAATCGAGCACCCTTTCGTGATTTGAATAGTGTTTGTATTCTTAAATTGAGCTTGAAAATCGCGGCAACTCAAATGTGGTGTAGCCTGGTGGTGAAGCTTTGGTACTGCATTCTGGAGTCTTCAAAATTGCCGTACATCACCTGCTGCTGTTCATACGACCATAACTCGGGCTTAAAATTGCACTCGGTACGTAAAAATGCATCCCTGCACTATTATATACTTTCTACACAGTAAAAGGAGTTAACGCTGAGAAGTGGCGCTGCCTTCACAGCAACCAAAAACCTCTGCTTTTAACCATGTCGGATGTGCATGGAGTCTCCCAGGCAGTGTGCGTATGTGCTCTGTCACGGCAGAACCTGGCACAAACAGACCAATTGGTGTCGGCCACTGTTTGCAACATGTGTTGTGTATAAGATTCCATAGGCAAAAAATTCTGATAAAAATCTTTCATGGCATCTTTCCCATTTACATGATTGGATACTCTGACCGGTAAGCTTTCCATTGATATAAAGAAAACAGGTACCTTTAAAATTGGTTGTCAGTCCCTTTAACTCAAGCACCAGTCAATTTAACCTATACACAAGAAACAGGATGTTTATGAGTTTGGGTGTCCTAAATGTCCAAACAAAGTTAACATGAGTCCACAACAGTAATTTATTTACCACTTCTTGCTAGTGCCTAACAAAATAATTTACTAAATAACGTATACTGCAGTATTTTCCATGACATTGTGGTGTAAAACCATTGTGATGTATACGCTCGGAGAGCTCGTGGTGAGGGTGTAAGTTAATTACACACTGTTTCAGTTTATGCTGCATCACCATTACAGAATTTAGGGTCCTCGTGTACGACACTGATTGAATCTTGCAGGTATTTACTGTTGTCTGTTGCAGGCGGTATTAAATCTACTTTCTTGCAAAAGATTTAGGACCTGTCCACTCAGCCTGATGAGTGATGGCGACTTCCAGACTACTTTCACCTCTTTGTGCTTAGCAGAGTGTGGGCACACAGAGCTTGACTCAAGCGAACTGTAACAGTAATTCATTTCATAAACAATATCAGTGACAGCAATAAATGTTAGTGTTGTCTTCAGCTTTCCACTTACGTTATATCTCGTATTGCGGCAATTTTTGAACAGTGCCGCCTTTTTCACGTCCAACTTACTGTTTCTTGTGTACAGATTAAATTGACCAGCGCTCAAGTTAAAGATCTTGGCAATTGGATTAAAGAAGGTGGCACTTGGATTAAACTCACCGGCATGTGACCTACTTGTGCTGGTGCTTGAATTAAGCGTTTGGCACCTAGATTAAATGGTTTGGCACTCAGATTATTTCTGTGGTGCTCGGATTAACTTAGCTGGCACTTGGACTAAAGTGAGTGGGAAAACCTGTAGAGCCAACATTGCTGGATTCGGTTTCACTACCTTTGTCATCTGATAGAGGCACGTGATTTTCTTCCCTACTGAAATTGTCTTGGCTTTCACTAAAAGCTACGTAATTGTTGTTATAGAAGGCACTTAGTGAGAAAGCAGTCATGCTTTGCAGTGAGCAGCACGGCTTGGAATTTGCTATGCCACTGTGGGCACTCGAATGCTCTGAGCATTACAACAGCTGTGCCCTAGTGTATAAGAAAGGTCAACCTCAAGCAAATTAAATTTATTTATTCCTCAAGAGATGACACTTAATTTGGTGGGGAGATTGTGTGCAGAATGCAGCGAAAAGATGTGCTTAATTCAGTGAGCAAGAAGCATGTCGGGCAATGTCCGACAGCAGACCGCTACAGCTGTGTGACATTTCAAGGAAGGGGCCAGCAATGAACCACAAAGCGTTAATGTTACCTTGAAGATATGCTTTTTTGGAAAGCAGCAACGACCGCTGTCATCTTGGTTCTTGTGCATGCACTCTGAGCTTAGCAAGAATGGTCAATTGTGGCTGTTAAGCCACAGCTCCCACTTAAGCTTTAATTTACCTGCTAACACAAGCCTAACTGAAATGGCCAGTAAGCCAAGGGATCCTAACATTGTCACAATGAACCAATTTCAACACATTCTAGGCTCATGGGCAGAAGCCCTGTGATGACCATAAAAGTGATATGTGTAAAAATAAGAACAAGAATCTGGAAGGTTCATGACGACCTGTCACTGTCAGTTGGTTGCTGTCAGAAATTTGTTGGTTGCCTGCATTATGTGCACTGGTGCGGCAGCGTTTGTTCCACATATACATGGCATTGTTTCTTGCAGTGTCTTTGTAATCGGTGAAGTTGCAGCCATATTATAACTGAATTTTACACAGGTATATAATCAGAGGCCGGCAAAACTTATGTTGCACAAACACAGTATGCAATTATGAGGGTTTTCGTGCCTAAACCACAATGCAACTGTAAAGGAATGGACGAGCCGTCATCCCCATGATGAAGCCCTGTGTTGGCATCCCCTTTTATTCGAACGTACTACCACCAACGATGATTGCACCACTCCTCATCTTCTACAGTTCTACAACATCCTCCATGTCCCCCCAACGGTGATAGCGAATGAAATGACTTACACACAACACAATTCCGTGTGGAAAGTGCTCTTTTCTCTCAGTTCCAAGTCAAACTGTCTCACAGCGTCACTTGTGGTTCATTCCTTTTATCTTCCACCGATGCTTGTGACGCTCGTGCCAATTCTGTGTTTCTGAGAGTGTTACCTTAGATGTGTTCGTGTGGTCAGTTATTGATCTATGAGAGGAGTATTCCTATGCTGATTCATCCATGCAAGCATGCTGTGGTTCTGGAGTAGCTGTCTCCACCTCCCTGACTTTCTCTTCTTGGTTGCAATCTTTCTTGGATCCCTATCCTTGTGCCTTGGTCTTGATCTTGTCTGTCGTATTTGATTGTATGACATGGATTTGGCAATTTGCTTCTGAAGTGAAAGCAACTTCACTTTCCACACGCTTCTCCACCATTCACTCAATCGTTTCCTTGACAGGTTGCAGCCGTGACTATCGCAAACGGTGATCTTGCTTCTCTTTGCAATTCGTTTGGTACACTGGCTTTGGTTTACTTCTACCAGACAATTGCGGGATCATCGGTGAACACTGTACAACACCTGAGTCTGCCGTTTTTCATTTGCATTTAACATTGACTTTGATATGTGTTGGGCTCTCTCTGAGATCTTCAATTATTTCCTTTTTCTCTGTGTAGGAGCTCCCTCCACTAGGAACGGCCAAGTTTCTTCTGTCGCCTTGACAGCACTTCCATTAGCAGTGAGCTCTGACGTGTGTTGGAGCAAGTGAAATGTCTGCAGAAGTGGAGCTTCTTCCTTAGTGGGTTTTCTTCTACTTGCTCCTTCAGCTGCGGTAACATTAGTTTTCCTCATCCCGGTTTGCTGAAAGCATAGTTCAGTCCGATGCTCCTAGCAAAGAGCACAACATGTTATCGAGTATGCATTTATCAGGTTGCGGTGACCTAGAACGACCAAGCATCATTTCCTGTACCTCTTTTCTAGCCCTTTCCCTGATGGCGTCCGTACCAACCTTTCAAGCCTTTAACATGTCTTCTATCTTATACTCTGCTGCGACCTTTGCAAGAATGATATGGTGCTCATAAATGTCCACTTTCGTCATCTCTGTATCTACTGTTTCTTCCACTTTGTCTGTCTCTCTAAGCTGGCGGTACTGATGAATCAGCATATGATGAATGTCCTGCAACTCGCGCATTGATGGATGCTCCATATTCATGTGACCTTTGATGGTTGCGACCGCTTCCACGACTGTCACACACACCAAGCACCGCCTTTCGAAGAGGGCCTCCATGATCAGCACCAGCATCTGAATATCCAGCAGTCACTGGTCGGCTGTGTTGTGAGGCTAAGACAGCGACGAGGTATCACACAATTCAATATCTCGAGTGCAACATTCTATTCATCATCCAAAGCACCCTTCATTGTCATGTGAGGATCGGGGATCATTAGGCCTCATACTCCAGCTTCACCAACGGTTCTTCGCGACAGTCCTCCAGGCTTCAGCTTCAGTTGAGAATTCATAAGGACTGCTCTGTCTCACCTCTGAAGGTCCTGCCTCCCAGGTTTCATGGCACCATAATGTCAAGGAATGGACAAGCCGCCACGCCCATGATGAAGCCCCGTGCTGGCATCCCCCTTTGTTCGAACATACTACCGCCAATGATTGCACCACACCATAGTTGGTGTATCCATAATAATTCCTACCGCCTAGTGTTCTTTTTTATCCACCTAAATTAAAGTACACAAGTGCTTTTCAATTTCACTCCTGTTGAAATGTGGCCACCCATGCCGTACATGCAATATGTACAGGGTCGTCCACTCTTAGGGTGAACACGACGCAACGTGGCTTCATTTTTGGAACGCGGGTGCTTGCGACGTGGGCACATATAAAAGCTAATAATGTGCAGGCGCACAGAGTGATCCAAGCCCCTCTATGCCAGCACTAGATTAGCGTCGATGCGCAGTCTCATCGCGAGCGCTGGCGTTTTAAAGAAGGCAGCCACGCTGCGCCGTGTTCACCCTAAGAGTGGACGACCCTGTACATGCTCGAGCCCTTTCCATGCACGCATGAATAAAATATGTGAAAGTTATTCAGGGGGCCTATGCCGTTCTACAAAATATGGAATGCTGTTCCGTGCTAGTCCTCCCTGGTTTGTCAGTGCTGCCTTGATATGCACAATTCAACAATCCCCAAACAGTCCCAGATCCCTGATTGGTCAGTCCTCACTTGACATACAGAATTGACTGATCAGGGAGGACCCACAGGTAGTATTCTGTGGTAAAGTATGGGCGCCCAGCTTTACCTGTGCCTTTAGTGACGTACATCTGTCTGCATTCGTCTTTGCACTCGAGAAACGTTATGCTTTGTCTTTGTTTAAAACCGCTGTGTCTACTGTACACCTTACTGCGCACATTCGCATAAGATAGTCTGTGCCTTTTGTCATATGCTATAGCTTGTGAACAGTCAACCATACATAAACATGCTGCACTGAAACATTCGATAGCCTACCTCCCCATTCCATTTGCCTACTCTGGAGTTTCATGAAACCTATGTACTTGTTTATACCATACAGACTTCAGTAATTCCGTAAAGTGTGAGAATATAGCATTTTGTACTGTGGTTCACAGGTATATAGCATGGTGTTGTACCACAACCATGACAGATGAAAATCAGCTCTGAAATTACAGCGAGAACTAACGTCCTTCCATGTCCAGTATATTGCCAATTTTGCCAGCAGGCACATGCACCCCCTTGTGTCTTGCTGACACATGGGGTGCATGTGTCAGCAAGGCAAACATGAAAAACAGTAAATGGCTCTCATAGCAATACACACAAATAATACGTACATCTGATTTCATGGAACCTAAGTGGCAGCTTATACCGAATGAATCTGGTCATATTATCGAGTCACTATGCTGAGATCTAAAATTCATCAAATTGGGTGTTGTTGCACACAAGTCAGCAAAATAGATGATAGTCACTCAGGCTCGCTCAGATCATTCATACTCGGACTCTCAAATTCAGAGCTGGGCTCATTCAAACTCAGATTCACTGATATTCATCTTGGCTAGGCTTAATTGAACTCACACTCACAAATATAGGATATCCTGCTTCACCAGGCTCATTCAGACTCAAACTTATCAAAATTTTATTCAGCAGGAATTGCTCTGAATCAAGATCGCTGTTGTTCAGCTCTGAAGGGTTCACTTGAGCTCAGACTCAAGTTCGACAAAGGACACTACGACTTAAACTCATGATAAAATTGCCCAGCAAAACTCACTTGAGCTTAAACTTGCATAAATTTTGCTGAGCTGGACTCACTCAGACTCAGATTCGCAGGTCAGTCTGGGTCTGAGTGAATGTGAGTCAGTGGACTCGTGAGTGAATTTTCCAACCTACAGGTTTTGTCGAAAAAGTACTATTGCTAATAAAATCTAGAAATGATGTCCAGCTCACATTTAGATTTTCTGTACTGTATTCGCCACTCACTGTAAAAAAGAGTTGAATGCATTAGGTGGGCTTTATTTTGTTCTTTCTATCTTTTCAGAAATTTCTAAGGCCCTGATTATAAGTGAAGTAGGAAGCAGTCGGGACCCAGGTCGTATGGAATTTGTTTTCCGCAACATGCATAACCTTATGAAGAAAGCACAGGGGTACTTGTGGCTTGATTACGTATTGGCTGCTGTTTCTAAAACACTGTCTTTATAATGCATGTGTATTTCTTCACTATTTTTAAAATTATTGTATGTTTTGGGACAGGTGTTCTCAATTTACATTTTTTCTTCCTTTTTATGTGACTAACACTAACAGTCACTTTTGAGGACTCGGAAAGAAATTACAATTGCAGTTAAGTAATAGGGTGTAGTACTATGGAAAAGAAGCTGTAATTGCTGAAAGATTGTGGAAAAGGTGTTTTTGATGAGTTAGAAAAGAAAATTATACTATAATTATGCTGAGCATGGATTATGAAGGGACTAGTCCTGAATGGTGCCCTTTAGGATGACATCACTGGTGATCCTGTAGCAGAATGAGTCCCACGAAGAACCACCTGCACTTGCTCCAGAACCTGCACAGCAATACATAGCAGTATCAAACCACCTGTCATACTGTGCTAAAACAACTAAAATTATAGCAGGAATGTAGTGTGTCTTAACAGTGCACTATCAAAGCTGTGTTTGCAGTGTTGCATTGTAGTGTTATCTTAGAATGTATGCTTGGATGAGTTGGTACATATCTGTGTTGGGAAATGTTGCTCATACGAATGGACAACCACAGGAAAATGTTTTTTTTTCTGTGTTTTTTGTCCATATGTATGGCATTTCATAACTAGGTCACTGTAGAGAGTTGGATGATTTGACCTACCTAAAGCTCATGTGTATGTATCTATTGGCTACGAATTGACTTTCCCACAGTACACATGCTTAGTTGTGGGACTGCTGAGCTCATTGCATTTTTAAAAATGTAATGAAGCAGAGGGTGAATTGTTGCATTATATGCAGAGCATGGTTCCTAATATATTGCATGCTGTGTCTTAGCTACATATATGTGAAGAGTTGAAAGACGAGATGCAGCAAAGCAAGGACTGCCTAAAATTGAGATATACGTATGATGTATAGTGAAGTGGCTCCCTCCTCTCTATGTAGACACATGTTCTCGCAGTCTGTTATTCGAACTTAGACATAGGTGCCCTGCAGCCCAGAGGAATATACTGTGAACCACTTGATGGTGGTAATTAAAAAGTTTACAAGTGTGCTGTTCTACGAGGCTTGTACCAAAAGTAAGGTTCCCATATTTTTTACAAAAACAAAACATTGCTTATTGTTATTAATTTATACATCGTTGAAAAGCTTACACTTTTGTCTATTTTCAACATAGTCTCCATTTCTTTGGACACACTTTTGAAGACGTTGCTCCAGCTTTTGTATTCCTAAGTCGAAGAAGTCTCACGCCAACCCATTGAGGAAGCGTGTGACCTCTGCTCGGACTTCATTGTCGCTGTTGAAGCGTTTGCTACCTAAGTGTTCCTTTACCTTGGGGAAGTGGTGATAACCGCTGTGGGCTAAGTCCAGCCTGTATTGGGGATGGGGCATAACAGCCCACCCAAATTTCTTGAAAAGCTCCTATGTTTGACGAGCGACGTGGGGTCGAGCGTTGTCGTGAAGAAGCACTGCTCCGTCCGTCAGTTGTCCTCTCCAGCGATTCTGGATTGCTCGCCGGAGTTTGGTCAATGTTTCACAATATCTGTCTGAGTTTATTGTCGTCCCAGGTGGCATGCAATCGATGAGGAATACCCCCTTCCGATCCGAAAACACAGTCGCTATAACCTTTCCTGTCGACTGTGTTTGTTTGAATTTGGTGGCGGTGAACCAGAGTGACGCCACTGACGAGATTGTTGTTTCGGGCGTGTTTGTTTCGGACGAGTTTCAGATGAGTTTCAGACGAGTTTTGTTTCGGGTGGGTAATGAAACACCCACGTTTCACAACTCCTTGTTGGCTCCTCCTTCACATTGTTGAAGAAACTTGCGAGCACAGTCAAGGCGTTGCTCCTTGTGTCCTTCAGTCAGCATCCGTGGGACCCAGCAAGCGCACACCTTGCGATAACTGAATGTTTCTGTTAAAGTTCTTTCAATTGTGCCATGGGAAGCTTCAGGAATGCGTTCAACAAGTTCACGGACAGTGACCCTCCAATCTTTGAGCAGCTCACTGTTGATCTTCTGGACAATCGCATCCGAAACCGGCGGTCTTCCACTCTGTTCATCATGAACTTCCGTACGACCCTCAGCAAAAGCCCTGCACCATTTCCTGACGTGCTGAACGGACATGCACTCTTCACCATAAACCTCAGTCAGTTGCTGATGAATCTCCACTGACAGTAAGTTCCTTGTGTAGAGAAAACGGATTACTGCTCGGACTTCGCACTTGGCGGGAGCGGCGATCAACACTTCCATCTCTGACGGCTGCCAAGCAAACACTGAACGACGTAGTGAATCACGGACGGATGGGATCGAGAGCGGGGGAACCACTGTACACGGCATTGTTGTCTGATTTAGCTTAGCACCTTTCCTCGAGGCTGTAGCTCATTGGGAACCTTACTTTCGGTACAACCCTCGTAATTTCTAAGTGCTCAGTCACTCTACACTATTCAGTGCCCTTTTTATTATCTCAGGTCAATTTTTGCTCATTACTAAAGAATATGGTTTGGGCTAAGCCATTTTCTTTTTATTTTATTTACTCATCTGTTCTCCGCAGCTGCTGTGTACGGTGTTTACATATATCTAGTCAGTGTGGTCCATATGTGCTTGGTTAGCTATATTGCTGCTGATTATCAAGTGGATGGACATGTACAGCAGTAGGCACTTCTATGATCATGCACCAGTGTATGTTTGTTTTACTTAAAGCTGGTGCTAAATCCAGTGATTCCACTCTTGCACCAACTGCACTAAATTGAGTCTTGAAACATGATAGTATTTGTCACCAATCCTGAGCTGTGAGGCACGGGATGCAATCGCCAGAAAAGATCCCAAGGACCGACATAACAATCCCCCTGAAATGATCCCACGAAGGCTTGGACAATTAGGTTTTGGTCCCCTTTGGCACACTAGCAAAACGCCAGCAGTGGTTCAAAGACTGAGTCAGAGCCAAGGGTGATCAAACAAAACAAATATATTCTCATCAATCAAGCAGTTACACAAGATGTGCACAAACTTGGCTCTTCACTATACAAACACAGGTGGGTTACGACATTACACGAAACCAACAACAAACGTACAAGCTCATGCACTGCAACAAAGATTAAAACAAAAAAGAGTCTTATTCACCAAAGTCACTCAAGGTGCCTTCTCAATTTGAAGCTTGCAGGCAGGGCTCATCGGCTGGCTTGCGGAGCAGCGTCGATTTAAGTCTTCTTGCTTGTTCTTGCTGAGTCACATATGGCTACGACTGCCACGACTGCTACTCACGGCCCGTTGTCGACTTTTACATTGTCTTGGGAAGCCATTCTCGAAGTTTTGATACAAGCTGCGTGATCCCAAGCATGCACAAGGTTGAAAAACCTTCTTGCCCTTTCTCGATCCTTTGCCGCTTGGATGGCGCCTCTTTCTCCCTCTCAAGGCACGAAGAGTGTCGGTACGCACTCTCTGCCTCCTCTCTCCCCTTCCGTCTGACGTGCGTGCGCACCGCAATGAGATGACTTACTGACGCATTCTACAAAATTCTCCTTTCTTCGAGGTTCAGCCAGCTGCGGCGTGACTTTGGGCGCCTCTTCCACGTGCGCCGCTTTTCTGTTCTTGTTTTTTTGGCTTTCCCTTTAGCTCGACAGCAGGTTTTTCGGCGAAATGGGCATTATTTTGTGACAGTATTTATCGAGGCAATTGGGGAGCACCTGCCAGCGTGAAAAACTGTGCACAGCCTGAGCACAGCTCTCTGCCATGCATCCCTCTTAACCATCCTGTTGCCTCCTGAAATCTCGGTTTCTTTGTGTCTGTGCAATGCTAGATAGTGGGACCACGAAAGCATTAAAGGGACTGTCTACCGCTTGGAAAACGTTTTTAGATTGTGGTAAAAATGGGCAGATCTAGCATCACATCTATGGGAACAAGCACACTTTTACCCCACAAAGAGGGAATTATGTTTTTAATTTTGCTCTGAAAGTGGTGAAAAAAACTCCGCTAGTGACACCCAACAGCGCGTGTGTCAATTTCCAAATGTACAAGAACAGACCCAAGCAGGTCTACATATGCTGCTGAAAAACAATATATATGTCTTACAAGCGTACTTCACCCTATAAGACACCTCTTAATAGCGTGCAAGTGCAATTTGTTCTTCTCTTTGCTGCTTTCGAGGTGGCACAGGTGGTGCTGCCTTCGAATTCGTTTGCTTGTAACAGGCACGTAGTATACTGTGCTTGTCATGCATGCGGCACGGCATGTCTGAGGCACACCCCAGCACTCCGACTTTCCCTCACGTCTCCTCCTCGTCACCTCGGCAGTGTTGTCCTTGGGATCGGTTCCTGTTGAGAAGAAGCCTCTTTTACTCAAAAGGGTTGCCAGGGAGACGACGATGCGTCGTGCATCAAACCATTGTTGCCGGTGTCTGTACACATAGGAAATGAGCGGCTTCATAGATAAAAAAAAATTCTGTTTTAATAATTCCTACTAAATTTCTGGAGAAACCACTGCATGCTGGGACACTTAAAAAAGTACCCTTTCTATTGAGCCAAAAATCAGGAGAGCGATGAAGGACGATAGACAGCCCTTTAAAGTGAACAATCTAAAGGCCTTCCTCTTCATTTTTACCTAGGCGAGTATGTTTTTGTACCAAAAGCCTTCCTCTGAGAGAAATTGACAGTTCTAGGTATTGGGTGGCTGGCACGACACAATTCATCAACACTGCAAGAAACTGGCAACTCTTTTGTTCAGTGTTGCTAACAGCTGTATAGTCACATGTTTAGCAACAAGCTTTTGGTTAAATGCACTGCGTGTACGGTGCAGGGGGCTGTAGGGCGGGGAGGGGGGCACATGTGACAAGTGCAACACTTGTACTTAGCGCATGTGTTCCTTTATTTGTCCTGCTTTCTAGTGCTGCACGCACAGTGTATTTCCAAGATATGTACCGCGAGCGGATCCTTCTGGAAGCTTTTGTTCTTTCCATCTATATTAGTCACGCTAACACCTGTCACACAACTCTCCCCCCTCTTATTTTTGTTTGACATGTTGCTCTTCTCCTCTCCTTCTGTGGACGGGGAAGAGCTTGCAAAGCCTACAGAAACGAACACAAAGGCAGTTGCCGTCTCGACGAAGACAACTTCCACTTTCCACTTGTCGATATGTTGGCTTCAGCAACATTCCCTGTTTTATACGTCGTTTTTAGCTATCTGTTCATCGATAACAGCTGTATAGTGGTCTCTGAATATATAGGAAAGGACAGCATGAGAGAAGGTTGGCTTGCAGAGGCCAGCTGAGTGACATCACACTCTCTTCTAGCTTTTTATTTCAGTAGCAATAGGAAGCTTCCAAGCGATTGTTCATGATCAGCCCATCACAGTACTGTTCTGTGGAAAGTCCTAAGCCCTATTGCACTAAGATTGCTCCGTTTCTCGTGTGGTGTACAGTATTGGTACATGCCATGGTATGCATACATGCATGCAAATGAGCCTCTAGTTAGTGCTGTCCTGCATCATTTAGCTTGACTAAGCCAGCGAGTCCTATATGTCTGTCATGAAGTTTGTGGTAGGTGCAGAGGTGAAGCAAGGTGAGGTGGCTGGTCGCATCATGTGCGCTGCCTTCTTGCGTGCCTATTGTTGGAGGTTGCACTGTATTAAAGTTTTGGAGATGTATTGAAGAATGAGGCAATGCGATGCATTAGCTGGCCTCTGTTTGGCACTGATTATCACACTGTTGCTGTGACAGTGATTGCTTGCTGTTATCAAATGAGGTCCATTTGCTTGTCTGTAGATGCAGGACACTGTGCTTATTGATATTATTGCATGTGCATATATATGCATGAAGATGACAACTGCTGGCTGTGTAGGCCGTGCATGGTGTGCTGAGGCAAGGACTGAGGATGGCTGGCTCAACAGTTAGCTGGCCGCTCTTGAGTCTGCCTTTTCGACCTCGAATAAATGTGCCCTTCACTCATAACTGTGCTCAATAGTCCCATTCACTTGTAAGAATATAATTAGTAAAACAATGTTTACTACTATATTAGTAAAACAATGTTTACTACTATATGTACAGTCGATAAAACTAACAACCTCACTTATACAGTTATCAAATGCATTGCTATTGCTGTCATTGCTTTGCCTTTCTGGCACAACTGCAACTTCTTTTTCTTTTTTCTTGCTCTGTGTAATCCACACAATCTCCTCCCTAACTATGGACTTAGAGTCAGTCTCCTTGCTTTGAGTCTTGCACATGTGGCTAAATTCTCCAGCGTGGTTGCACCACTACTGAGTTGTGGAGGACATGAAGAAGCTTCTGTAGGTGTGTGAACTTGGGCTGGTGCATGCATTATGTGTCGCTTAGAAAACGAGTAACAATGCAAGACACAAGAAAGAACATTCAACACTTTGTTCCCTTCTTGGTCTGTGTCTTGCACTGTGATATGTTTAGGAAAAAACATTAAAGGGGCCCGCAACACCTTTTGGACATTGTCAGAAAGCATTGCCAATCAGTCTTCATGGCTCCTGTGAACATGTGAGCCAAATTTATTCCACTGCACGCACCATGTAGTTCGCAGTTTGTTTTCAAACACAGCTGGAAACCTCTTGCTCTTCTTTTAAGAAATGACGTCATGAGGAGCACTGACTATGTCACTTGAGGCATAGCTGGCACTAGTGATCTCATGATTATGGAAACATCCTCAGTGATCCTTTATTTGTTCATCCTAAGTTCAACAAATAATGAATATGTTGTAAAGGAAGAGACACAGACACAGTGCCTTTGCCACAGGCTGGCTGTTCTATTCCTCTGACATCGTCTTCCTCTCCTTCCCTAGCCCCGCCTTGCAAGCGCGAGCGTCCGAGCCCCAGTGCAGCTTTTCGCCATTACACTCGGCCATAATTGTGAGTATCAGTAACCGAAACCGTCTCTGGCGGGTGCCACTGACTTTGCCGATGCGGTCAATCTCGGCTGTGTAGCAACATGCTTTGCCGAGTTGTCAAATGGGGTTGTGGTGGCCGGAACTGGCTACATCGCTGCGGCCATTGTTGGCCGCGCTGCGAGCATAGGGACCTGCCAAATGTGCACGGTGGGTGCCACTGATTATGCTGCGCTGGTCAGTCTCTTGTTTCGTTGCTGCTTGTCTCACAGAGCCGCCAAATGCATTTCTGGTGGGTGGCCCTGGGTATTTTGGCGGGGTCGCAGGATCAGCTATCAAGCCTTTGTTGCAGGAGGATGAATGGGGCACGTCTTGAACATTTCAACGCCTTCGGTCGCACCAATTGAGATTGGGAGCACTGATGGGAAATAGTCGTAGTGCGTTGCGATCCTGTTCTAGGAGTCTGCGATGAGTGGTCGAAGACCCGTATTGGCTGGCGGAGTGACTTGGACTTCGGCAGCGTTGTCACTGTCAGGCTAAATGAACAGCTGAGTTCAGTGGGCCTTGACAATAAGCTGTGTGAAGCATCCGCGTTCAAGTAACGAGGTTCGAGTTCCGCCTTCCAGCCATCAACCGACTTCGGCTGCAGTGGCGGGTCCTTTAAGGTGACTTCGTCCTCAGTCAAGACCTTGTCATCTTCTGCAGGAACTTCGCAGGGTAAATGGAGAACGTCGGCACACTTGGCCAATGCCTGCCTCAACACCCTTGGATGTGGCTACGCGTTTTCTTGGCACGTCTATTTAGTGGCTTTACCCCGATCTGTGGCACATCCCCTGTCAAGTAACAAGGCTTCGTCGCAGTCTGCACGTCGTTCAGGGGACGCAATGGGAGTCATTATATATAGCTGGCCGTCGTCAGTTACCTTGAATGCCATCTGGCCAAGATGACCTGTTTTAGCATAGTTCATGTAACATGGCTGGAGTGTGGCCTCTTGTATTGAGATCTCTGCCAATGAACACAGCTTGGGACCAATCAGCATGTCAGAGCAAGCTGTGATACTCTCTGCCGATGAGCTCCAGTACGGAGCTATAGCCTCGAGGTGGCGAATCCATCCGAAAACAGTGATCAGTCTGGCACTCCAGTCTTGCCAGGAGTGTTGGTTGACTCCCTCATACCGGTGCCATGCTGTGGCTGCATCATCAATGTTGTTTATGGCCACGAGCTGTTTGTAGTGGTCCATCCAGGCATGTCAGGCACCGAGTATGTTCACAGCCTCGATCCACCGATAGGCGTCATCTTGGAACCCCTAGAACTCCAGTAATTTCCAAGCAGCCAGTGGCAGCAATGAGCAGGAGAGGACCCGGAGCTCCTCGATGCCATGGAGTCAAGCGTTTGTAAGGGTGCACAAATTACACACAAGAAGTTCGCAGCACTCTCGGGGAAGCTGCTAAATGTTCCAGTGGAGAGTGTAGGGCCGTGATAATCATGTCACTGATAATGCACAATACAAGCTCTGCTGCGCTGTCCGGCGAAGGCGTTTACTGCACCAAGTATTGTATCCGAAGACGGTACGGTGCCCCCGGTGCTCACGCTGGAGACATCCACGGCGAATGGATGGGTCCCAGCAAATTAGTGTGCGTGGTGAGTGAGCCGTATGGCACCGCTCCAGTCCAAGGTTGGAGCCATCGAGAAGGCATCGATGCTGTCCTCAGTTGGCAGAAATGGTATTGAGACGGAGGCACCGTTGTTGAGAACGTTTTGGGCACGAGGTCCGTACTTTTGGAGAACGTGGACAGCATTTCCAGGCCGGATGTACTCGCGCACAGTCTCGGCGCGGAATGGAGTCACTGTGCTGGTGAAGAACCCTGGAGCCACCGAGGAGGCCTGGACACCATCCCGGGCGGTGTGTAGGGTACTTGAAATGGCAGAAGGTTGCCGGATTCCATGACAAAGGTAATGTTGGCGGTCCTAAGTCAGCGGGAACCGCAGCATTCGAGCTCGTCGAAGACGCGCTTAGGGATTGTCCTTTGTCGGCTGCGCCGTTATAAAGGAAGAGACATACACAGCGCCCTTGCCACAGTAGCTGTTCTATTTCTCTCACATTGTCTTTCTCTCCTTCCCTAGCCCCGCTTTGCAAGCGCGAGTGTCTGAGCCCCAGTGCAGCTTTTCGACATTACAGTATATATATTTTACTTTAAGAACACCAGAAGAAGTCAAGCAGCGTAGTTCGTGCTCCTTATGGCATCGTTAGCTGAAAGGAGAGAAGGTGATTTCCAGCTGTGTTTGAAGTCAAATTGCAAGCCAAATTGAAGCATTGCAGGGCCCCTTTAAGGGGATTGAATGTGGTAGGATGCTTTTGGCTGAGGACATGACTAGGATGGGAGACATCACCTAAATGCTGCGGCAGTTTTAGAACTTTGTGGAGGAAGTTTTACATGTGAACAATTGTGGCTCATGTTGTAGTGAAGAAATGTGATGTGAAGTGCAATATTTTATTAATGTCCAAGGCTTAGAAGGCAAAAGCTCTGCATATTTACGAGTGTCTGTGCCCTTTGGAGGAGATATTCCCTGATGTTGTTGAACCACAATCTCCTTTTTATTTGTTTTGAGAAAATATCTGAGGAGGTTATACTGCTATCTGCAAAGTACCTTTATACAACTCACTTTTTCTAAGTTTTTTAAAGTGCCTAAAAAAAGTGATACAACCTCATGAAGCTAACAGATAATGAGGCCAAGGAAGGCATAGAAGTTATTTGTAGTGTTTAGCTGTAGTGTTGTTATTATGACATAAATGGAAAAAAATTAAAGTGGACGAAAAAACACACCAGCTGTCTGTGGGGACCGAACCCACAACCTTCGCATAATACGTCTAATTTTCTACCACTTGAGCTACAGCGGCGGTCGTTCTCCCATCCAGTTTAATGGGTATTTATGTACATTTAGTCCTGGGAGTGTTAATCAATGCCGTTCGTAGCCTAGGCGGCGAGTGTGGAACACTTTTGGCTAGAAGATATCGCGTAGTATGTGATCTTATTATGACATGGCTGCTGATGTATAAACCCTCGTATGTTACCTGATGGCAGCACAAGACCCACCCCATGAAATAACGAAAGGGGAAAGGACAACAGCTCATTTTTTAATGTTAGACACAACCTCTGCATGCTGTAAAATGCTCCGTTGCTCCAGAGTGAAAACTCTGCTGCTCCTACATTTACTCTAAATCGTAAGTACTCAGTAGCATTGTGGTAAATCTAAGAACGTGTAATTGTTAATGAGAGCTTCTGTTGTGGTACTTTGTGTGGCACACACTGTGTCGTGGCTGTGTCTGAAGATGTAACCTTTTTCTCTAGGTGATTTTAGAACTTGCTTTTTGCATTATAGCATATACTAGCATGGGAACCCTTCCATTGTTCCAGATTGCGTTGCCTTGGCTCCACGGCAGTAAACATGTGCTTTGTGGCCAGTGGTGAAGCAGATGCCTTTTATGAATTTGGAATGCATGTTTGGGACATGGCTGCAGCAGCATTGATTGTTACTGAGGCTGGAGGCGTTGTCATAGACACTCAAGGTGCGTAATACTAGCCCAACACTTTTAGCAACTAAAATTCTGCGAGAAAATTGGGTTTCTAAACTGTCTAGGATATACACTGATTTGCTTTAACATTGACTTTTGCAATCACTTTGTAGATTTACCCCTTGACTACCCTTCCATCTTGTAAAAAGTACAATTGTACCAAAGGATGTGTGTGGCCTATCACATATTATGGCTTATCTATCAAGCAGCTACAACTGACTTGATGTCTCACTGTTTTTGATGTATATGAATATATTTTATTTGGTGACAAGTCAGTTCAGTGAACTTATTGACTTCAGTATGCAACTAGTCATGTTTCATGTGCTTATCCTGCAGGTGGACCCTTGAACCTGATGCACCGGAGAGTCCTCTGTGCAAGCTCTCGAGCACTGGCAAATACAATCAGCCAAATTTTAGAACATGTTCAGTTGGAGAGTGACTAGGTTCAGTTTTGCAGTATTCGTACATCATATGTCACAATGACGTACGAAAATGGTTAGTGTTTCTACGGTGCTAGCACAACTTACCGCATGCACATTCATTATATGGTAAGATATAATACCGGAATTTCGTAAGTTTAGAAAACGTTGAATGCCTTACATATTATTGCGAATAATGTGTAGATTTTATTGCAAGGATTCGTTGTTGTGATGTCATGACATTTATTCAGCATAATGAACACCGCAATACGGCATGTGATGAGCAGGCACAATTTTATTCTTTTGTGCTGTGATTTACGACGTCATTGAGAGTCCCTATATAGTCAAAAGTGATCTCAATTTGTCTACCATGATGCAGCTTTAAAGGAACCATAAAGAGCATAACATTTTTTCAGGGTATTACTAAATAACGCTCTCACATAACCAAGAGCACCATTCTTGCCATTAGAGAATGCTTAGTAAGCGAGAAAACGCACAATAAGAAAATACATGTGGCAGTGCCATCTTCCGTTTTCGCATCAACTCGCCATGACATCATAGATGTCAAAGGCACCTTTTATGGAGCACAAATTTATTTTCCACTATATATGAGTCACAGCATGTTGTACTGGGGCCAGAGAGTTAACATATCAAGTTTGACCAAATTTCATAGAGCCATTGGGGCCAAAATACGAAGAAAATACTTTGAAACCCGTTACGTCACGCTTACATCCGAGAGCCTATGTTTCAGCATGAAATTCAAAAATAAGACCTCAACCTTCGTCTTCTTTTATAATACTGAGCCTATAGTGGCAAAATCAAACACAATATAGTTCTTAAATAATTATCTATCGGTCTCAACTGATTCACCATTTCTCTTTAGTGTCCCTTTAAAATGCTAAAGTGTTTTGATACAGACATCTCTTACATTATTTATACATACAGTAGAACCTCTTTGATACGTTTCTGAAAAATAATGCAAAGGTGAACGTGCTATCTGGGAAAACTGTGGTCCTAAACAGACAAAACATTGTGCAGTGTTGCCAAAAAAGTAGAGCATTGATAGTGATCTCAAAATATCTTACTAATTCACGAAATTGAGGTATTAAAACGTCAAGAAACAGCAATAAACGTCTCCATGTTGGCACATGCCCAAAGGCCCGGCAGAACGGCCACGAGCGTACGTCACAATGTTGGCAGCATCGAGAGCAGAAAGCACATGTTGCCCCTTGCTTGAGCGTTTAAACTATGCCGCACCTTTGTTACATGTAACATGTAACTCTAGGCACGAATTCAAAGAGGCATGCAGACCAACAAAATAGCCTTGCGTCTCCCTCTCTCTCTTTTTTAACCTGCACTTCTTGACGCTGTTACTGCAACACTTGAGCTGGCAAATGAACGTGCAGTTTATTGAGGAACTGTTTTTGTGCCTGAGCGATTCCCTGCTGTTCAAGTGGTGCGTGAGAACAGCAAGCACCGAATGGGCCCTGCGCTTCAGCTCGACAAAGCCGATCCAAGGCACACGTGGTGTACTTTCGCCAGCATGCGGATACACTAGTCACGCAACTGCGCTGTACGGGGTTACATGACGCAATGCATTGACGACTTACTCAGTATGGCCACGCGACCTGTTGATAAGTGCACCTGCACATACGCTATAATCGCACATCCCCTCATTCACTCAACAATTCAAAGGTTGCGTTTCACCTTGTACTGTGCGTTGTCATTGCACATTAAAGAACACCAGGTGATCGAAATTTCCCAAGACCTCCACTACGGCTTTTCTCTCCTTTCCATCTTTTACGGTTCTGGTTGGATTCTTACCATGACAAAAGAGGAAATCCTAGCCAAAGCATAAGCTGTAGCAGAAAAGCGTTCCACTATGCACCAAGTCGGCTAAGCTTGCTTCTCTGTGCATGTTCAATGCAACAGCTAGCTGCCAGTTTTTTAACAATGCCGGATTGCTGTGCTGTTGGCTGTAGTAACGAAACAGAAGACGGTTTCACTCTCTTCAACATACCTCGTGGAATTCGAAATGGTACGCGCCGTGAAGTGTGGCTACAAAACATTTCACGCATCCGTTCAACACCGTCATCAGTTGATTTGTTGGCTTTTGTTTAAAAGCTAGGGAACGCGTGTTTAGTGTGTGCCCATTGTTACAAATATTTGTGCATATGCACATACAGTTGAACACGGCTGCAGTATTTAATGAATGCACTTTCAGGAGCACTCTGGCATCACCTGCCATCACGATTGTGAAAACAGTCGTATTTTTCCAGAAAAACTGTCATCACAGTTTTCCTAGTCAAGCGTTTGTTCCAGTCTGGCTGGTGTTTTCCTTCATCTGTGCACAAGCCGGCTATGATCACTCATCACAACAAGCTGCTGCACGTTAATTGTGCCACATCATATGCACAAGCAAAACACCACATTCAGAAAACTGGACGAACTATGATGTTTGATGTGAGGCACCATGTTCAGTGGAGTGAAATATAACACTTGCACAATGTTGCCAGTTGGGCAACACACATTATGCTTCTTCTTATGGTGTACCGTTTATTACAGCGTAAGCTGTTATGAGATCACAACACGGGCCGTTTTGGCGCCGTAGTTGTCCGCCACCGCCGCCGCCGCCGGTGTCCGTAACCGCTATCGCGGCAAATTTTAGAAAAAATAACTAGGACCAAGGCGTATTCCAACTCGTCCTCTGCGCGGATTCGAACCCACACTCTCTGCGTGGCAGTTGAGCATTCTACCACTGAGCTACGGCTGTGGTTGAAAAATCATCGCTAAAAGACCTAAACAGGCATAACGTCTGCCGAGCAATCGCATTAACAAATGTAATGTTACGTGGCAGAATAATAAAACGCCACTATACATCGCGGAAAGTGGATTGCATAATGAGTTCGAGGAATAATTTCAAAGGACACAGGGGTGCATGCTTCCTAGCTCTGCACCCATTACAGAGGTACCATCTACCTCATCATTATGAAACAATCTTCTTCAACTTTATCATCATCATTATTACGACCCGCTGCCCTTTATCGTGTCGTATCGTGCCATGCGACATGCGGCAGGCGACATGCGCAGCCCCGACAGCAGCTTGACTTGGGTCTTGGACATACCTGATGGCGCCTCCTCGTAAAAGTGCAGACCGCTGCTGAAGAAGCGAATCGCAGAACTACGCGCGCGGCTGCAGCAAGGCAACGTCGGGCACAACAAACAGCTGTGTAGAGAGAAGCCCAAACCGCAGCTCGCCGTCGATGCCGGGCCGAGAGTTCGGTTCGTTCTCGGGAAAACGACGCCAAGAGACTCTCTAAGATGTGCAGTTATACAGATTTGCACATTACAATGCCGCAGTAATTATGACGTAGTGGGTACTTCCCTACTTGGTGAAATGATGAGAGTTATGGCGCAGGGGATACCTACCACCTCTAGTTGCACTAGTTTCCCCGAGCACTTAAAATGGCCTCTAAGAACATCGGTCCTCCAGCTTACGCTGCCACTGTCCTGCGGTGCCGCGCAAGCCTGGCTCTTTTTCTTCAACTAATACGCCTGTCACACGGGCACTTTCAAGGTCCTTTAAACTAAAGCTTCTATACTTGAAAGGAGCGAGCGCACTGTCACACGGCCGCGCAGAGGGAGCATTAGTTGAAGGGAGCTTCATGCTGAGGGAGTCCACATTTATCTCTTGAGGCTCTAAAGGACTACCCTCGTTCACAGGTGGCAGACGGCAGAAAAAAAAATGTTTTACCTTGGAGCCAATTCAACTCACTTTTATTTAATAAAAAACTTGTTTCATGGTATCTTAGAAGTTATAAACCCTAAAAGCTCTGCTGATAGCCACAATCTGTCATATGTCGCCCGAAAAGCACACTTTAGGGCAGCTGCACTGTAGTGGCAGCGTTGTAGTCAGCTGCTGGGGTAGTGTGGCTAGCAGAGCCTGGGTGTTAAGATTTTGTCTGGTGCAGGCTGAGGTGCCTTTTTCATATCTTCGTCACACCAACGGTGACACGTTTTTGCACTGTCGCACATTCGTGAACATGCATCATCTGCCAGTGCATTTCCATGCCAGTGCAAACGTCAGCTAGCTGTCCGAACGTTGTTTTCAGCGTAAGGCAATATCAAAGAGCATTTTGCTCTTTGGAAGATTTGGCATATGGCGCTGAACTGGCTGCTTCGATGAATATTTGTTCCTCACACGCTCCGTGCCTCATCGCATATCTTTGGAGAGGCCGTGATTGAAAAACAATCAAGAACAGAAACAAAAACAGAAGCGAAGTATATGCATAGCCAGCAAAATACGGTGTAGACAGCAGCGCACTGCTACCAGTACATTCGTGTTTGGCAAATTAACGTCTTTATTTTTAGGCGTTCACTTTGTTTTGAGGTATCAGTGTACAAAAAAGATCTTTGATTAAAAAAGAACAAGAAAAAACACACAATTAATTTACAGGAGCATCGAAGCCCAATTTTTTTTCTCAACTCGGAGCAATAACACCGCCAAACGCACATTGTGGCTTTTGTTAAAGGCTTCAACAGAAACCGTGCAGCACCGATTCAACTCCCTTGAGCTGATGTTCCTTCGAAATCGCTATGCTCCTTTACTTGTCACTGGGGTATTAGTAACTGTTTATTCTATATCTCATTTCCTTCTATCAAAGTATAATTGTTTCTAGCCACCATAATAACTCAAAGGAAACATTGCCTTTTTTATGCATGCTTTGAACCATCTTGGGGGCACTCCAGGCAAATAAGCGAGGAGGAAAAGGGAGGGTGTCGCTACCTTGAAAACTATTTATCTAGGGACCTTATCCTCAAGAATTCTTGCCCCGTGCCCTTTCCCCTACCCCACAGCCGCTTAGCCATGCTCCCAACGTGGTCTGCAGAAACTGGCGTCCTTTCCTTAGCTGAACCACAATCGTCTTCATCATGCTGGCTCTGAGCCACCTTTCGGCGTGCGCCGCTTGTGTCTGAGGCTACGCCAGGCACAACACATGTCAGACATTTTTATTTGCATGTTTTGGGCACGGTCCTTGAAGGCGAGATGAGCGAAAACAGGAAGTCGAAACTTTGAGCTTTCGAACGTTATCAAGATGGCGGCGCTCGGTGGGGTAGATGAAAGACGACTTGCATAAATACTGCTTGACACAATGCGCAGTACAATCGGTCTTACTGAGGGAAATGGCGGTGCGTTTCGATTACTGGCCATTAAAAGCATGCGCTTAAAACAGCTACCACACATGTGCTACGCACACATATACTGAGCAAAAATTTTGCCATCGAGATTATTTGCCCAAAGAAAGATTGGGTTGTGAACCAGGTTGACGCAACCTCGTTTTCAGGCAGAAACCACTGGAAAATAATAAAATTAATGCATTTTTCACGAAGTGCCGCACCTAGTGATCGCTACGTGAACTAGAGGAAGTGATGTATCTGTGATGCTTTGGTGCCCGATTGGTGTCCGATTTAGGGAACACACTCACCCTCCTTTCTCCAGACTGGTCGCTTCTCCCCACCCACATCAACGCCCCTGCCGCTGGGCCGTGAATTCTCCTGCTTTCTCTTCCTCTATTTTCCGCAGTTTCCCTCCGATTTTCCATAGCGGTGCTACAGTGGTGGCCGGTTAGAGCGTCCTCTTCCAGTGCTGGAGGTGATGGGTTCAAAGCCAAATGCTGCCGGGAACCCACCTGTTTTACAAATGGAGGGAGAGGTACTCTGTCCACGCACTCATTGAAAGTGCTGACAGTAACTATGTCATGGGTGAGGTCAGCCCCACTGCAACATGCACAGGAAGGGGCTACAAACGGAACAGAGGAAAGGGAGGAAAACACGTGCGCACACATGCATGTACACGCACAAGCCCTAGCCACTCTACACATTGCAATGTACTAGTGGAGGAGGACAGCGGACAACAAAGAAGTGCAGCAGTGAGTCTTGGAACCCGATGGGGGTGGGAAGAACTCATTAGGCGAGGAGCATGGGACTACTTCCCACAACTGTTTTTGCTGCTGCTGCTCGGGCACACATGATGTCACGGCCTCGACGTTCATGCTGACGTCCAGCCGCCGCACGCTCACAATGCACCAATTATACAGACATCCGTTCAAACATGCGTGAGATGCACACTGCATACAGTATCAAGGGCGTCATTAGAGTCGAATTGTAGTGCTTCTGCGATTTTTTCAGATTTTTGTTCAGTATCCCTTTTATCGCGATAGTGCTAGCGGCATAGTGGTAAATGTGCAATGTGTGAAGGGCAAGCGCGGTGCTTTGCTAATATGGCCGCGGTGAGCGGCTACTGCTCTCGACCATGCGCGCTTTGTGCATTCTCAGTTGTGCATGGACTGTAGCAGCCAGAAAACATATCATACGATCATAGTTTGGTGATAAACCGAACGCTGGTGCTGAATGATCATATTATCCAAAAACGTATTAATCAGTAGAAAAGACGTGTCTCTACTAGATAACTTTGTGTTCCCATGATCACGAACGTTGAAACCAGGAATGTATCAACGATATTCTACTGTACACTCTGCGAGACTAAGTAAACAATTGGCTGTATCCATTTTTTTGGCGATTACTTTTGCTTTTATCATACAACCAGTAATTTCTGCTGTGCACACTTTCAGCAATACTGGTACATCATTGTGTTTCATATGTGTCCTCCTGTTGCTCCGCAGTGCTGCTTTTTTGCAAGTTTCGTTAATCCTGTGCATTACAATAAAGCTCATTTTGTGTCACTCTGATTTCTGTTCTTTACGTGCCGTAGTGCCTTGGCAGCTATGGCACTGCACTATTATGCACAAGGCCACAGGTACAATTCCTGGCCATGGCGGCTGCATTTCACAGGAGACAAAAAGCAAGAACACCCTTGTGCTTAGACTCGAAATTAAAGAGCTTCAGATGGTTAAACCTATTTCACAGTTCATTACTATGGTCAACATCCTTATAAAATCATGGTTTCGGTTGTAAAATCTCAATGAAATTTTTTCCATTCATTAATTTTTTTCTCATTATTTTTTGTCATTGACATATTATGTGCTGTTTTTGTGTGAAGTAAGCAAAACTGAGACTGTGCTTAGTGCAATAAGCACAACCTAAAAGACCGAAGACTTCTAAATTAACTTTGGCCTGAGACTGCCTGCATCTTGAGTTGAGTCATTTGCTTGCATATTAATCTACAGTGTAAAGTTACTTGAGTTGAGTCATTTGCTTGCATATTAATCTACAGTGTAAAGTTAATTATTAGCTTTTGCTCTCTCTGCTTACATTTTCAGTGCTTGAGCAAGTATAGTTTTGTCCAAACCAGATAAACAGTGGAGGTCATAGAACTTAGTGAACCAATGCATAAAACTAAAAGCATTTCTGCACTACAGCATTATATTAATATAATAAATGATGTATGTCTGAGGTACTACGACTCCTCAGCATAAAATGCACAACTGCATGTTCTCTTACTTTTATACTACTAGGTTTTTTTCTCACAAAATGTTGGCTTGTGAAGCATGCTTGCCTGTGGTACTGGCATTGAATTTATTTTTGCTGTAGGTTGTCTGGACATCTGCAGCGAAATCAAGGTAACAGGCTGTATGCAACTTCATCTCTGGGAAACTGTTTGAGCAGATTAAATACAGTGCTCCATTTGCCATCCAAGTTGCAGGTTTTAAAAATCACTCTATTGCTAACAGTTAAATATTTGAAGAAATTACATGTTTATCTGATTTTGTATTTTATATTTGGATTAAAATTTTCCTTGTGCCAAAAACCATCAAATTATATGGTAATCTTGAATTTTTGTGCTAGTGGGAACACTGCTGATGTGATGAAGCTATGAAAGAAGTTTGATTCTGATGGCTGTTCAGTTCTTTTCCATTTCCTCTTCAAACCATGAACTCTTACTTCTTGATCGACTGACTCAGAGCCATTGTGCTATATAAATATAATAGGGCCGGATGCGTACTTAAAATTCAAGCCAGTTAATTGGAATGTTTTAATGAATTTAGGTAGACTCTTAATGTTTAGATATATTGAATAGAAGTGTAAAAACTAGAGCTGTGCGAATAGCAAAATTGTGGGTGCGAAGCGAATTCAAATATTTATGTTCAAGTGTGAATCGAATATTCTTGAACAATACCACTTCTAATTATGGAGAAATGTACTGTTAAACATGGGCAAAAAATTTATTGCGTGACGTGTATGCCCACAGTGTCATTCCAGAGGCCTGAAGAACAGTCCAACAGTTAATTGTGCAACTAAATTTGAGGTAATGCCCCGCCACGGTGGTCTAGTGGCTAAGGTACTCGGCTGCTGATCCGAGGGTCGCGGGATCGAATCCCGGCCGCGGCGGCTGCATTTCGATGGAGGCGAAATGTTGAGGCCCGTGTGCTGTGCGATGTCAGTGCACGTTAAAGAACCCCAGGTGGTCGAAATTTCCGGAGACCTCCACTACGGCGTCTCTCATAATCAGAACTGGTTTTGGGACGTAAAACCCCACAAAACAACAACAACAAATTTGAGGTAACTTCGCTGCAGCACACGGGTGTTAGCTTCGCCGCAATACGCGTGTTAACTTCGACGCAGTAGACAGGTGTTAGTTTCACCGCAGCACATGAGCGTTATGCGGTGAAGCGCACTACATGCGGGAATGGGCCACTTGTCATGAGACATAGCATATTTTTCCCCCTTAATTACTAACTTCTTTACCAACTTACTATTCGTTCGAATAGTAAAAGTTACGTGCGACTCGAATGCCAAACGCTATTCGAATAATTTTCGAATATTCGCACACCCCTAGTAAAAACTTCAAATTTTTTTAATGCTTTTAAGATTAAACAAGCTGTACTGTTTGGATTGACATTTTTTTGCCAGTAATACCAGTGTCACGTGGTCACTTTTGATCACATTTGGGCCTGATCCAAAATTTATTGCTCATGATTGGCTCCTTTACCCAAGCTGTGGAAGAGAGCCAGCCAGAGCCCAGAAATTTAATGCCAGTGGAGCTTAATTGCAAACAGCAGTGCACCATGCGACGCCATTATATCACTGTGACAATTTGCTTAAGGGAAGAATTTGCTTATGTGAAGCAGACGGACCTCACTTGCACACCACGAGTTGAAATTTGCTGAAGGTGTTCACTTAATCCCTTCTTCTGCATTCATGAGTGGAACCTGTCCTAAGAGGCATGCAAGCACTCTTGAAATATTTTAGCTATGCCTGTGGCTTTCCTCCTTGCTGTTGAGTATTGTACCAGCTCTGGGTTGAATCATTAACACCACAGCATTACTTAAGAAAGATGGATGTTGCTCACCATTTAATCTTATTCTACCCATTCCCAAAACCTCTTCATTTTGTCTTCCATTTCTCTTCTTCTGCATGTTTGTAGTTTACTTCAAGTATTGGTACAAATTTTATTGAAATGAGGCCTCAAGTCTGCATTGGTTCAGTCTGCAGTGGTGCCCTCGAGGAGGGCCCCACTGGCTTCCTTGGCTCACTGGGCCTAGTTTGTGGTCACCAGTTGGCTTCCCAAGTCCAGGTTGAAAAGTTGTAATTCCCAAGACCATGCTGTGAGTGATTGTTTTCTCGCTCACAATGAGATCACCTTGTCTGAGTGGTCAGGCATTGGTGTGCTATGTGTGCAGGTGTTGCATTGTGTTCGTTACGCCAGGGACAAGTCCTGATCACATAGCTATCTGCAAATATGACATGCAAGCATGATAGGTGGAGTTATGTGTTGGTTTACAGGCAGCGCTAATCCATGGGCTGTTGCCTGTTGAGGCTGTTGTGTGGGGAAATGTATCATTGCCTTGTGGAATGCTGGTCTGCCAATGTCTGTCTGTTCATGTTGTCTTTCTCTTGGGTTGTGATGCAGTCTGTTAGGGGCTAAGATGTGGTGTTTGCTGCTCTGTTAATGAGACCTTGCTGTTAAGTTAGTGAAGCTGGTATGTCAGAGCCAATGTTTGCCTCATCTTATTTCAGCCCAATGAATGAACTACAATATAATATATTTATTTGCAATTGAGAGCTTCACTTAATTATAAGCTTCTTCAATAAATTGCCCAGGCCAAAAATTTTTTGAACCATTTCACTGTTACTAAAAATTCTTAATAACATGTGTATCAGATTACAGTATGTAAATTGAACATGTCGGTTTTCAGTTTGTCGGAATGGCCTGAATATTTGCATATTCACACTGCAGTTTGTAGAACTTCTGTTTTTCTTATTGTATTTCTTAGTGGTACAATGCAAGTTATATGCAATCCTTTAGAAATGTGCAAGTAAACTAGCTATTCCAAATATGTAAATGGAAGCAAAAGGAGTATTTCAGTTGTTTTCACTGCGGTTTCCATTGAGGAAACTTCCATCCAGCAAACCATGCATTAGGAGGGGATGCTGGCCAGAAATTGCAGAAAAAGAAATGTCTGTTTTGAAAATATTATTTCCAAATTCTGCCACTAGTAAGGCGTAAACTAGCCAACTTTCTTGCATCCTAAATTATTATTCTAGCCATAACAGCTTTTTACATCCAGTCAGTGATGAATACACTTTTTTTGCTATTGTCTCAGTGTCATTTTTTTGTGACCTTACAATCTTCCGAGAAGTTTTTCTCGGGTTTGGTAGACTCAATTTTGGCTATTTTTCTTGTGCTGAAAAGATGTATGCTTAGAGGGTGCAATAGAGTGTGAAATGTTACTTTGGGAAGCTATAATTTTTAGGAAAGGGTAAAATAATAAACATGTCATTACGCAGCCATTCAAATGAGAACTTTCAAGCTTTGTAACTTTTTTTCTGGGAAGGCTAGAACTATAAAATAAACTTCCTTGCACTCCTCGGCATGTATAGTATGCAACAAAATTTAATTCAGCAAGGTCCATACCGTCAGTTTAATAATTAAAGTGTGCCCAAATGATAGTAATTAGTAATTCTAAAATTAATGGCCTAGTTCACATAAAGTCTGAGTTCATATTTGGCATCAGTAGATGAACATGCATAATCACTAAAGTTTTCATCATCCTAGCTTAAATCATAAAACACTCTATCTAAGAACAGCCTCGACCCTTAAGCTGTGCTAACTGGAAAGGCAAATTTCAACAGACTCCTTGGATACATTATCTAAAGGGCCACAGTACAATAACAGGTTATCTTGGAAAATTTCTTTCATACTGTTTGGAGGGGCAATAAAAAAAAAAAAATCCTTCTGTCAACAGAATTGGTATAACACGAAAGTGAAATTTGTCTTAGCATAAGCAGTTAAAGGGGTCGTGAAAAGAATTTGGAGATGCCGGTTTGTAATTTTCACTGCTTCAATACGCATTCGACAAGCCGATTCCGAAATATTTCGGCGAAATATTCAGTGCACATTTAACAACGCCCGTTTTAAATCTCAGCGTTCTTGCGCTCCCGAAACGACTATGCGACACTACCGGCCGGCGTGGTACTATTTGGTGACGTTGAGTTAAGATACTTTTAAGTTCAAAGGCACAGTGAACTCGCATTTGCTCTAAAGGAATCGATTTACTTGAAAGCTAGAAAGGAAGAAAATACTTGGAAACCGTGCGGTGCCACCATTCGGAAGAAAAGCGGCAGCACGGTTTGTTTTTCCATGGCCTCCGAGGGCGCGCCAATCTCGGAGGTATGACGGCTACTAAGCTGACGTCATCTGCAGAGTTGAGGGGAACGCGCACAGTGAAACCGAAACCGCGTTTTTTATCGCTTTAAATCAACGCACACGGTGCAACGGAACAATGCATATTGTTGATTGGAGGGTCAGGACCCCGAATACGCACTTAGTACAAAATGTTCAGAAAACGTTTCACGACCCCTTTAAGCGTTTATTGTTACGTTGAGGTGAACCCGCCCATCAATTTTTCGCTCGTGCGGCACTGTTTGACGTGGATGAACCCACGTTCACCCATTGCCTCCATAACTTCCACAACCAAACCCTTGTGGTAACTTAAGTAGTTTACATAATAACTGGACACAGTCGATCATAAATGTCACGTAACAAAGGTATTGATTATATTTAAATACTTGCACCAGATTGACCCATCAACATCATTACCGTGCTTGGGCACTTAACGCAGCAGTGTTCTTGTTGCCATCACGCTCGAAGAGTGGTCAGCAGGGGAATGCTACCCACGACAAAAGGTGACCAGTGCTCTACCACTGCACTGTCAGCGCACATACGCTTGAAGCTGTATGAACGCGGCTATCTTCTTTCTTATCACGCTTCTTTCCGATGGCCGCACTGCTCCGCACGCGTGCATCGAGGTGGACTTGGGAACGCGCCTGGAATGGTGCCGCCATCCAGGAGAGGCGAAGTAAAGTTGCAGTGATTTACTTTGCCTCTCCTAGCGGCACCGTTCCAGGCAATGTGCTGGATGTGCGCATGCTGAGCCGGACGAGAGCGTCGAAGAACAAATATAAGGCGTGTTCACTCAGCGCAGTGGCAACACCGGCCACTTCTCGTCATGGAGTGAGGAATTGTGAGTTCAATTCCCAGCACATGAACAGAAGTTTTTGTGAGTGTTTTTCTTTCTTGTTCTTACATGTTTATTTCATTGCATCATATCTGTTACGGTAGTGACGTATGGGGTCGGGGTGGACCCTGGCATAAAGCACTTTCGTGTCAAAATAAAACTGCTCTCGTACAAAATGTTTTTTGAAAGTGAATAGGAAGCCAACAAAGTATTGAAAGCTTACCAAGTACTGTTGGCCCATGGAGTCACGGAAATTTTTTTCAAGACATCTGGATTTTTTAAAAATATTGCCGAAGCAATGTTGTCTGAGCCCTAATTGCTTGATCGTTCATAAAAGTGCCACTGGCAGTGATGGCTTCATCCACTGTGTAGTCACCGTGCTAGAAGGAGCTGCTTAGCATTATCAATGTGTTTTTCTTTTCCTTTTCTTTTTTTCATTTCATCACCTATTCATCATCCAACACTGACATGCTTAGGTGGAATCTTCAATAGTAGCACCTTTTTGTAGAGTACTCACAGTACTTTTTCCATATCTGTAGCCTTGTATATTGGAGTAGACACACAAAGTAGTGACTGACACAGAACAGTGTCCACAAATAGGGAGGCTCCATGAGTGTTAATTCATGTCCTCTTGGCTTTTGACTACATCATTCATGTTGAACCCGGTTGACTAGTAACGACATACTATGTAAACTCACGAATGGTCATCCAGGTCATCCTTCTGTGCTGCACAACAGGTCTTGCAGAGTGATCTATTCCAACACTGACAAACAGCAGTCAACAGAGGCACTATTAATGTGCAATGCTGCATTCATGATGCACTGTTGCAGTTTTCTTATAGACAAAACTTGGAAGGGTTGAGGAGCATAATGAACGGTAGGAGCTAATATAAACGTACAATGTTATGGTAACTAAGTGAAACCAGTGCTACACAAGAACAAGAAAAATGTTATGAACTGGAATATATCCTTGAAGTTCTTTTATATGTATAATATTCCCCGCCATTGCTGAGACCAATCTTTGCTTCCTAGTGGTACAAATTCCTTCCCAGCAGGGCACATGCACATGCTAGTATCCCACTAAAAATTCCCTTTTATCTCTCTTTCATAAATATTCCATGCCACTCAGTGACCTCTAGCTCAATTACACCTTCATTACTTATTGCATAGATTACATAATAGTTACAGCTGCATTCACATTTACGGCACTATGCATGCTTTTAACTTGTCACTCCCGTGTGCCATTCACCTCTGGGACAAGCCTCTGAACTGCATCAGTGGGTAATGCAATCTTGATACCTTTTGTGAGTGTCTGCTCAAAAACTTCATTGATATTACTTAAATCTCCTGTTTGCTCTATGATCCATGATTCACGCATTCTTTTTTTTTTTTCTGTCTTGTGGCTGTTGCTTTGGGTTTGTTTGTGTTAGCGTAGGTATCTAGCATAAACCAGAAGTCTGAGCTATTTGCATATTGCATATGTATTTCATTAATGTAATACTTTGTGCATTGCATTCCGTTTGTATTTCACCTCCCTTACACAACGCCTCTATCGAGGCCTGTAAGGTATGGATAAATAAATAAATGAAATGAGATATGTGTCTGGGCCTCCTTCCTTGTCACCTTACTAAACTGTAGAAAGTTTCACTTGGAGGCTGCATGTAGGCCCCGTGGATTGATCCTTTTAGTGGCTGCCATGTCTTAGTTGAAACTGGCTAACTATAACTGTGAAATACCTATAACTGTTGCTTTCAGCTGCTGAACACATGTCCACCAACCTTATCTCTTTCTGCAAGCCATCCTCCTCATTCGCATCTAGCTGCATGATTGCTGGGTATATGAAAATGGATTAAAAAAAAATATGCCTTAATTTATATACATCGTATATATGCTACAAAAAAGAAATCTAATAGTTGCATATCTGCAAAGTCATGAGGGAAGGTCAACACACTCCATTTTCATGTACCAGATATTACAACAGTTGCATGCAAAGCTGTTTCAACCGTGCGCCTATCCTCTCCTTTTTTGTCTTTCCTTTTTTACATCTGTGCAGAGGCCATGCATGTACAGTGAAACCTCAATGTAACGAACCACAATTCAATGAAATTCTCCTGTAACAAATTACTTTCATTTCCTATCCTTACATTGAAAACCATGCATATACTTTTTTCTGCATTTAACAAAGTGATCTTGTCATGCATTCTCAACCTAATGAACTTTTCGGCTAAGAGATGATGGACCAAGGTGGATGTCAGCTGTAATTGTCCTTTCGGATGAAACATTTGAGCAGCAAAAACACCATAGTCAAATAATTTGATGTATCCATAGTGTAATATGATGTAAATGGATTCAGGCTGAATCCATTTTACACATGGAACAAACTGCTGGAAAAATAACTTCAAGTTTTGATCACAACAGTGAGCAGCAAACACGTGAGTACAACTTGTCACAATGAGCATCTTCAATGATTTGCTTGGTAATGCATGTGATGTAGTGCCATTGGAATTGGTACTGCATACTTGCTTCTAACAGACAAAAATCCAAATGTATCACACCATCATTTTCTGCCACCTCTTCTGCTGTACCACTTTAAAAGGGCCCTGAAGCCAAGTTTTACTCACCGAGTTTTGCATTGAATCAGGTTCCTCGCACTGCCCTGAGATACGTGCAGAAAAACAAACCATATAAGTTATCTGTCTATAAGCTGTGCGTGGGTATGACAACATATGTTTATGATACTGTTGTGCAAATGAGCTGGTTTTGGGACGTTAAACCTCACAAATCGATCAACCGTTGTGTAAATGGTTGTGCAGTGGAACAAATAGCTAAAAATGTGCATGTTCACCCAGGACCGTTATAAATCCCAGCCTTCTCCCATTAGATCATTGGTATCATTATCATTTGCTAACATTCAAAGTCTATTATCAAAGCATGATGAAGTTTCTTCCTTTCTTAAAGACTCCAATTCTGATATCATCATTCTTACGGAAAATTGGCTGCATGCAGATATTTCTGATAATGAACTATATTTTTCTTTGCAAGCATTTACAATATGTACCAGCATGACCGCTTTGACAGCAAAGATGGTGGTGTCTTACTTGCAATAAAGAAAATCTTTACACCTTACTGCATTAATTCTGACTCAAATCTCAAGATTGTTTCAACCATCTGGCTAACATGTTCCATGAAAATGCTAATTGGTGCCTGTTCCCATGCTCCTGATTCGACCCAAACCTTCATTACTGTTCTTCAGAACAGTATTACTAATGCACTTAGCGCCTGCCCAGCCAATATTGCTGTCTTTTGGGGGATTTTAATTTTCTGCACATTGACTGGGCAAACATTACCTGTCTGCCGAATGTCACTAGATTTTATTTATGTAATCCTAGACTTTTTCTCCCAGGCTGTCAACCAGCCCACTCGCTGACGTAACATCTTGGACTAGAACTTACAAGTAATCCCGAAACTGTTCAGAAAATAAGTTACCTGGATGGGCTTAGCAACATAAGCTCCTCCATTTAACCAGTTAACCATTAATATTCCATGAGCTTATACAGGTACGGTAGACAAAACAGTTCGTAACTATAGCAAGGGTGACTATGCTGCCATTAATGCTGCCCTAGAATGTTTTAAAAAGAATGAAACCCTACCTTCTCTGCAGAGTCGAACTGTGCTCTTTTTACTGTGCAGAGTCAACACTGGGTGCTCTTTCAAGAAAAATTGCGCTCATCAGTTAACCAGTACATCCCAATAATCAAAATATCAAATGATGAATCGAACCCTTGGTTTAATCATTCCTTCAGGTGACTTGGAAATACGAAGAAATGGGTTTACAGGAAAACTATATAATTAAACATCCCACTGGCTTGGGAAAAATACAACCAGTTTTTGAAAACTTACAATTCTGCTCTAAGCGCTGCTAAGGATAAGTATTTTTCACACGATCTTCCGTCCTTACTCAATTCCAACCCTAAAAGGTTTTGGCAGACTATCTCTCCAAGTCGTGATACTAATCACGTTTCATTACACGATAGCGACCACATACCCCTTCCTGACAGTGAGTGTGCTGCATGCTTCAAAATATATTTTTCATCTAGTTTTGGTACAGAAGATCACTCCACTCTACCTGAGGTTCCCAACCTGGGCTACCAGTTCATGATGCCCATCGATATTTCTGTCGACGGCATTGTATCTCTCATTAATAATCATAAGCTATCTAATTCTTGTGGTGTAGATGAGATTAACTCTAAGATACTAAAAAACACCATCACATTTTTTAGCCAAATACTGTACCACATCAGGAGAGCTCCCGTTAGATTAGAAGACTGCGAAAGTGGTTCCCATATTGAAAAATCTCATTAACATGTATTTGTTGTAAAATGCTCGAGCATCATTGCATCTCACGTGCAATCATCTGGAACCAAACAACTTTTTCTTCACAAATCAACACGATTTCAAATAGGGTTTATCATGTGAGACTCGGCTTTTATAATTTACCACTGTTCTTCATTTTGACATGGACCACAATCTACAGATTCATGGCATCTTTCTCAACTTTTCAATGGCGTTTGATCGTGTAGCCCACTGCTGGCTGATTTCAGAGTTAACTGCCCTACAATTACATTCCAAGACACTAACTTGGCTTTGGAAGTTTTTTTCTGTGAATAGTTTACAGTAGCAAACAACCTTTGTTCGCCTCTTTGATACGTTACTTCCGGCGTAGCTCAAGGTAGTATTCTTGGGCCACTACTATTCTTGATTTACGTCAATGATCTTCCTAACAACCTAGCATCCCATGTGCAATTGTTCGCAGACGATTGCTTTACTGCTCTAAAAGCAGCCCCGATGACCATCGTGTCCTTCAAAATTATCTTCAGCTTATTTCTGATTGGTGTAACACTTGGTTAATGACCCTAAATTTATCTAGATGTAAGGTCATCTCTTTTACTATCAAACATGCAGCGTCTACTTTCTCTTATCACATAAATAGCAACCCAATTCTCCCAGCCACTTCATACAAGTACCTGGGAGTCAGTCTTGTCCCATACCTTTCCTGGAACCATCACATTATTACCATATGTGCTAATGCTTCAAAGTCACTGGGGCACTTGCATGGAACACTGCTCAAATCACCGTCCAACATTCGGAAGCTTGCTTTCCAGACGTTTGTTCACCCACAGCTTGAATACGCCTTTCCAATCTGGTCACCCTATCGTAAGAACCTAACCAGCTTTTTAGAACCTGTTCAAAATAGTGCCGTAAGGTTTACATCTCATAACTACTACAATATTACAGTTCAACAGACAGAAAATCATCCTTGCAGCTAGCAGCGGCACCTTGTACATCCCACAGACTCCATAATCATCTCAGCTTCACTCACATATGTGGAAACACTCACATATTCATTTGGTCCGCGCTTCCTCACACTATTCAGTTATGGAATGCCCTTCCCGATCCCATGGTATCCGAAAAAGATCCTGAAAAATTTCTCTACCTCATCATTTCAAAATCCATTGCATAATCTCGATGATGTGCACGTCGCTTTTGTGGGTGTGTGCTTTCTTGTTTTATGCTTGTTGCTAGCTCTCTCGTTAATGGGATCAATATACTTTGTTTATTTTTTCTTGCTTTTGCATTCTTATGTGTAACATTGAATTGTCTATCTTGTATGACATTTTCTTTTTTTCTGTAATTAGCAAGTCACTAGTCATATGCAGTTTATGTAATCCTCATGTCATCGTCTTGTTTACAGCCACCTTCATTTTCTCCCTGTTTTTTTATTCCTAAGTACACAAAACTGAATTGCCTTCTCTATTGTGGGTAATGTATTTTCTGTTTTCTATCCTTATATGCACGTAACCTCTGAAATTATTTATGTATAATCATGTAATAGGGACAGGAAATCATGTGAATACTTTATTATTATGCCAATGTTGTGTCAATTACGTACCCATCACGTCTGTTTTTTCTTCTTATTGTGATGCCCAACTTACTCAATGCCTCTCACGAGGCCTGTAAGGACTTTTTACACAAATAAATAAAAATAGACTTTAAGATGGGCGGGGGAAAACAGAAGTTATTCAACTTACAGATTCAAGATAAAAGCAGACGACAAATATTGGCATCCCCCCTCGCGTTTCACTCACCCAGAGATGTGTTCACTGTTTCCAATCAACATGCAGCTCACATCTTGCGGTACTGGAACCATGCTGTCCATTGTGGCCTTCCTACCATGACGGTTACCATGCTTTTTGACAACATCAGTGCCTTTGGCTGCACAGCGCTCCTTGTTCCACAAAAAATTTACAGTCCAACCCACTTATAACAATATTGAAGTGCCATGAAAATCGCATTGTTGTAACCGATAATTGTTATAACAGGGTTGCATGAAAAAAGCTAAATGAGGGGACCCCAGGGCTTGCTGTGTATGTGTGAGTGGGGGGGGGGGACAATGGCTAAAAGCCCCTTCCCGTACTTCACAGCGTGACAATGAGTGTAACAATGCCAAAAGATGTCCATAGATAAACTTTCAGCTGCACACAAAGGACCCTGCTCACTACCCATCCCTGGCTGCAGCAGTGTTATTTTAATCCCCACTTTTATTTCTGTAGCCAGAAAATAGCGCTGAAGCCTTTCTGGTAAAGATTGTTGAAGTTCCTCAAAACCAGCTTTGGAACCAGTGTCCTTTGTTACAACCATTTTTTTCAGGGTGAGCCCCACGTTCAGGAACTGATTTCCATTTTATGACAATGGGGCAGCCTTTTAGAGGGGAGCAGCGAGTGTGCAGTGGCCAAAGTTTCTTTTCTTTTTAAAGATTTCACATTCAGTTACCTCTTGGCATCAATACACAGTACACCCAGCAGCCAGACTTCATTGTTATAACCAACAATATGGCATGGGAACATTGTTAAAAGGGGGTTGGTTCACCATAGAAAACATACAAAAGTTGCTGGTGCAGCAGCTAACCATTGTTATAACCATTACATTGTTATAACCGGTATTGTTATAAGTGGGTTCAACTGTAATTGTAACGTGCAAATTTATGCTTTTAGTAGCTTTAGCAAGCATAAAACATATTTTCGTTTCAAAATTCGTTATAGTCAGTGCATTAATTGTAAGTGTGTGCGACAAGTATTTTTATTCTTGACTCTTCCCAGCCAATTAGAACCAGCAACAAGGTAGCAATTTGGGCGGGTTGGTAATACTTCATGGTGGAAACAGCATGCACACAACAAGGACAGAGAACATGTATTGCTCTTTCTCTCTACTTGTGTGAGCACTGTTCCAACCATGTAGAACCAGCAGCACAACCAGCATAACAATGTCACATTCACTCGCAGAAACTGTTGATACGTACAACACTGCAGTCGGTGCGGAAGCCGATTTCAGGCACAAATTATGATATAATGTACTTTAATTTTTGCCACTCTCACTGCTGCTACAGCAAATGTTGAGCCCCACATCAAGCAAACATACAATAAAAGCAACATGCGTAATTCGCATTTCAGGGCTCCTTTAAGTGCACGTAGCCTGCAGAAACAAAAGCAGCGACACCATTATTAGGTTTGCTGAACAAAATACGTGCCACACATAGCAGTGCAAGCTCAGGGGCAATATGGGAGTAGATGTACAGGCGCACAGACACTCCCATGGCAAACATCCTATAGCAAGCGTCCCCGCACGCGTCCTGAATGAAGTGATGCATAGTATGTGCAGTCATCTTCTGCTTTACTATGTTCTTGAGCTGCCACACTCCAGTATGCTTTCTAATGAGCGCCTGATCTGGAAACCACTCAAGTCGCCCTTACTGTTGAAACACAGAAACCTCGATTTAACGAAATTCACGATAACTAGTCTTACGCTGCAGGTACGACTTCATTATATCGAAGTTAGACTGTGTATGTACGTCACATGTCAACATTTCTTAACATGGAGCAGCACGAGTCAGTAAGTTCGTGGTTGCTTGAACGAAGTTTGGTAAACACCATCTTGAGCAGAAATACAAGACCCCAGCAATGAGTCGGCAAGCTCATGGTGGGTGAACTTTAGCTAGCATGATCTCCAGGTTTGTTTAAGTGACGTAGTAAAAATAACGTCGCCAGATCAGCATGCGCGCTAACAGTGTACTGAAACAACTAAAATCAAATCCTCGGTCATGGCAATAAGAAATCATCGAGGAGGTCGCCGTTCTAACTACGAAAAATGCTTTTGAAATACCCGCTTAAAAAAAAAATGACGCCTCTCAAATATATCGGCTCATACAATTATAATAGACATAAAGGTTTACATTTTTCATTCGATGAACACACAGACTCGTAAAAACGCTGTGGTTCCAAAGATGAACTATGCTGTGGTTCATATCGCTAAATGTGGCGCTAGTCTGGCAGACCGGCAACACTGTTACAGTTTTGTTTTTGTTTATGTTGCTAAGGCCTGCAGCAGCGGCGCGCGAGGAGCTGCGGTTTCCGTGCTCCGAGTGTGGAGAGCTTCTATGTAGAGCAGACTAAATTAACACGGTAACCTGTGCGGTGGGTTACTCGTGAAATAATTTTTTTCAAAAATGTAGTGTCACAGCTCTGCGAATTTTGTGCTTGATCAATCTAGTCGAACTCGAGAGTGGGAGGATCAACGGACGCTCGCGAGAACTTTTTGGTGATGCCATGACCAAGCCGGACGCAAAGACTAATCAAAATTCAAGAACCGCTGGTCCATGAAGTCGCGGAAATTTTTCCCAGACGTCTGAATTTTTGAGGAATATATAGCGGAAGCCTTGTTGTTTGAGCCCTGCTTGCTTGATTGTTCGTAGAAGTGCCACTAGCAGTGATGGCTTCGTCTGTGCATCAAAACGGCAGCGTACCTGTTGCCCTGTCGTGCCTGCCTGAGATCGAACAAATCATTCGGAAGTTGGAACATGGCACGCAACTTATCAAGTTCTACCAGAAGGGTCGGCCTGAGAAGAGGACTTTCTCGATCAAGTTGGAAACGCGGCAGGTCATTTGGTGGAGGCCAGTCACCGGGCGTACAGTGGAAGAAGGCGCTGGTTAGCAATATCCGCGGTTTCTTTCTTTTTTTTTTTTTTTCATTTCATCATCTGTTCTTCGTCCAATCACCCTCTCTCCTTATCGCTCCCCTTTCAGCACAACTACGTTTTGACTGCGTTGAACGATTTCCGAAAAACTGACACGGAGTCTGGCGAGAACGCAGAGGGCCGTTGTAAAGCCATTAGTTTTGTGTTTCGGAAGTCGTTATTTCTGTTTTTATGCGTGTGCTAGTCAGTATGAGTCTTGACGTCACGCCTTTGTTTATTCTCTGGTCAAAAATTTACGGTGAAAAAAAAAAGCAATGCAAAAAGCTTTGTAGCAGTAGTAGAGTGTACTAGTAGCAGTAGCATAGCCTAGTGATACTATGCTACTGCTAAGTGCGCGTGCATTTTATTTATAATAGTTTTCAAGCATTATGCTGGGTGCATTTATATTGCTTGAGATTTTAACATGCTAAAATGCATTTATTTTTCAATGCAGTATAAGAACAGCTGGCATGTTTTAGTCACACGACTGATAACATATTTGCCAACTAGAGAATCAGTTGAGATACTTACTTCTAAAAAGCTTTAAATGTTTGAAAAGTCATGGCACCAAGCACACAAACATGAAATGGAACTACCAAAAAATCAGATGTTAGGACACCTCTAGTGAACAACACACACACAGTGATAGGGTGAAAACACAGACGAGTGTGTTTTCACCTTGTCCTTGTATGTGTAGTGCTCTAGATGAAGAAATGAAACACCAACATGCCCAAACAGTTGTTATGACACTAGTCGATCTAATTCTGGAGCAGAGAAAATAGTCTGTGCATAAGCGACATTAAAAAAGTAAACATTTTCCTACGACATCATTGGCATCACTGAGAATATTAAGCTGAGAGCAGTAATTGAAACAAGGAATGCTGACTGAGACAGAGCTGGATGATAAAATTTGGAGAGAATTACGTGCAACATTCACTGTGTAACAATTCTTGAATGGACAGTTTAAAATTTGTAATATTATAATTTCCAAAGAATTCCATAAAGCAAGGCATGGATATATGCCTAGTGTAGAGAAAACATACACAATTGGTGCATAAGATGTGAGAGAGACCTTACAAATAACCTGATTTGAAATTACATCATTACAGAATGAGCTGAGCTCATTACTACATAGTTGACCAAGTTACGTAATAGCTCCCTGAAAAAAAAAAAAGAGGGGGGGGGGGGGGGATTGCATATTGTCGCAATAGCGAATAGAGGGTTGGCGAGTTTGCATGAAACATGACGAAATGAAACAAAATGCTGACAACACCATAAATACATGTCAAGCTTTTGGCTCCCGCACAGGAACATTGTTCACAAATGAGACCACAGATGTTAAAACAGTTGCTTAAATATTGTGTGTGATGTGTCTAAAATGCCTAGTGTACACTAGTGGCAATCTTCCATCATTTCAGTTGTGAGTGTTTGTCATTGTCTGAATGTAAAGTGATACTAGATAACAGCACATGTTACAATTCTTTATTTTCATGGTCAGATGTGCTGGATTCTAGCTAATAGTATACCAGAATGACACACAATGTTACACAAATGCATTCAGTGATGCATGTTGCTTCATGATGCCCGTTTCGTACTGCCTGATTAGTTCTCAAACTTGCCATCTTTGCTGATGGCAAGTTTCACTAAAGGCAAATATCAAGTTGAGCAAAATTGAAAGACTAGGTTTTCATGATAACCAGTTTACCATTCCTGGCGAGAATAGAGCAGTTTTAAGTGACAAAATGGTGAATTTGAGAAATTGGGAGTGGCGCCCTCCATCCTGCACTGTGGGTGCCATTTTAATATGCCTTCAGCTCATTTATTTTTAATACTTGACTACGGCTCCGGATCGTAAATGAAAAAATGAATTAGACAAACTTCGACAATAAAAAAAGCTTGCAGCAAGCCACAGTTGTTGCTAAGTGGTACACTTGTGGAGCTAACATCGCTGTAGTGTCAGCAGCAGAAACCATGACATCGTCCTCTTTTTGGCATGGGCGATTCAAGTTGAACGGCAACTCTAGAGACTTTCGGCGGCAGCTATCGATGCAAAAAATTTATTTCTTGGCGTGCAGAAAGCAGTGATATACTTCAACATAGGTAAAAAATCGAACAAACTAAACTTAAGGTTTTCCTTTAGCGTCCCCTTAACATGCGCATGGAATGAATTACACTGTACCCAGAAATTTTTCTCAAGTTCTTGTTGAAGGTTACGGCTCAGCAAATTTTAAAAATGTTAAGTTTAACCACTGAAGAAACTGATTTCTTCTATGCTTCCCTTATTGCATTGCTTAGTAGTTTCATATGGTTTCTGCTGGTGTAGGTTTCTACATTTTCACTCTGCTGCAGTTCATAATAACCAGCTTATGGATGTTGTGCATCTGAAAAAGTTCGTGAAGCTCACTTTTGTTTTGTCTGAGACAGAGGAGCTCAGTGTAAAAGCTATGGGTATTGTATTCTGTGAATGAAACCATGAAATACAACTTTGCATGATTGTCTCTTAGTAATATTTGCTTTAAAAGTTCAATAATTGTGTGGTAATGTAGACAGATGATATGAGTAAGTATGATACAACAATCATCATTCCTACTTGTGTTGTCATCTTTCTTAAGCTTGGACAATTATATGCTCTTGAAAACTCGCTGCAACTTCAGTTCTCCTGGGCTTTTAAAAGGAATTTCAAGTAAAGCAAATTAAGATTTAATATGAAGTTATGCTGGTAATGAGTTGAAGTCTACATTAATACCTACTTTTCTAGGTAAGAATATGAATCTATGCCACTGTCATTTTTTTATGTACTGCTGAGTCAAAGTTGACACATTCTGACACCTTGAGTATATGAATGGCAGTGCTCATGAAGCTATGAAGCTTACTGCGCATAAAACTTGCATTAATATCAAATTAAATGGCTCATTAAAGAAGCAGCTAATTTGCTCTATTATGGCACTGGCTTCATGGTCTCTTTACTTGATACTACAGTTCTTGTTAAATATCAGGTTCCTCATTTTCCCTGATTCTTTAATCCTGATGCTGTACTTTTGTAGCAAAGGCTTTTGGTTTACCGTGTCGTGATTGTTAATGGGTTCAGGCCTCTTTGGTTTGGCTGCACTTTTCAGTGGTTTTTATAGCAATGTAGGTTTTTGAAATAATAAGATTACAAAGATTTTAAGAATTTCAAATGTCAAAATACTTTATTTGTTTGAAAATTTCAATGTGCATGCTGTTGCTAATTAAGTACATACTATCACATAAATGTGCCTGCTTTGTTTGAACACTTAACTGAACATTACATCTTTCAAGTTGTTTTCTAACTAGACAATTGGGATGGATCTCTTGTATTTCAGTTGACCTACGAGAAGTGAAGGAAGTTCGCCTGGGACGAAACTCAAAGATATTTGATCGGTGGCCAGAAGATGCTAGAAGATGGGATCCTGCCCAGTGCTTTGTTATATTTTATGGCAGTGCCTTTCGTCTCAAGACATTGTCTTGTGTTGGTAAGTAGCATGTAGCTTGATGCCTTGAAGGCACCCAGCACTCAAGGTTAGCTGGCATTACATGTAATTTTCTGAGCACGCTACCATTATTCTTGTTCTATTGCATGCTGTGTGGTCCTTAACTTCACCTCAAGTTTTTTGTTATTCTCCATGTCTCTGCGCCATGCATAAGCAGCGGAAGAATGCATTGGTTGCATGCTTTTCGCTTTAAGGACAGCGGTAAGTTTGCAGTCATGATCTGGGAATGTCTTCCATGTGTGCTTCAGCACAACTTTATTCTTCAGAGAGCTCCCTTTTCTTGAGCAGGCTCCCCTTTAAACTCCTGTTCTTTATCCATGCTGTTAAACATTATTTTGGTGTTTTGCCTATTTATTTTTATACCTAGTTTGGTAATTTTAATAAATTTAATAAATATCTGTGTATACCTTGCCATTGTAAGGCCTCTAAATAGCTGCTCGTGTATCTATTGAGTCGAATGCTTTTTTCAGTCTACAAAATTCATACAAAGGGTCTTGTTATACTTGGAATATTTTTAGGTAATCAGTCATCATTTTCAGGTCATCGCCATCATTGCTGAAGAGTGTGATATTGTCTCCAAGCCTGAAATTGCTTAGATATTTTCCGTCAATTTTAATTTTCTTGTCTTCCCAATCTGGCTGCTTAAACGCTTCTTCTAAGCATGCAGTGTATAGCATTAGAGAGATTGTATTGCCTTGTTTCTCCTTCCCTGACCCCTTTCTTGATTGCAGTTTTTTTTCGCTTTTCTCAAAGAGGAGAAGAGTAGCCATTCAATCTTTGTAGATGTTTGTTATAGCACAGCCCTTCAATGCTTTCTGGTCATGAAACTCCGCTGTCACTCTATGGGAGAGCTTCATATGCTGCTCAAACCTGCCGTGACGCGGCGCCACTGCGCCACAGAGGGTATCGTTCGGGCTGCTCGCGTACTGAAATGCTTACGCAGTGCGAGACAAGCTGGTGGATAAGGTGTGTGTATGTGTTCGAGTTAGCTAAAATGTTGCAAGACAACGATGCCCAACATGTGTTGCGTGCCGGGTGCCGTTCCGGCTGCAAAGGAATGACCGAAAAGGTGTTGTTTTCTTTACCGTCGGACAAGGAGCTGCACGGGAAATGGAAGTGGACCATACTGCGGCAGGAAAGTGGCGACTTCAACTTTGAGTCGAAATATACGCGTGTGTGTACAAACCATTTCGTAAATAGTTTCGTAAAAAGAGCTATTATTTTCTTTTCTCCCGGGTGCTCATTTCAAGGCAGACGGCGCATTCACGCAGTCACCGACACACGCTGAATGTTTGAAGTAAATACAGGAAAGTGCAACGGTTGTTGGCGGAAGTTTAGAACGCTTGGAAATCAAGGCAGACCAACACACCACAGCAGTGGTAGCGGGTGGCAGCATGCCCTCACATGCATAGCTGCGCCCCTAGCAGCGAGTGCTGGCTCCATGTGAAGCTGAGGTGGCAGTTTCGTGACCAGAAAAGCCTTGAAGGACTCTGGTTATAGTTTGCACCGTATGTCTCTGGTACCCTTGCCGTCATAATGCTTCTAAAACTGCTGGTGTTTTTATTGAGTTGAATGCTTTTTCAGTCTATAAAATCCGTACAAAGGGTCTTGAATCAATGAACAGATAGCTAAAAACGATGTAGAGCAGGGAATGTCGCTGGAGCTAATGTTTCGACAAGTGGACTTGCCTTCGTCAGGACAGCAACTGCCTTCTCGAGCGTTCGTTTCTGGATCTACGAGCGGATCCTTCTGGAAGTTTTTATTCTTTCCATTTATATTAGCCACACTAGCGCCTGTCACTCAACTGTGTAACAGCTACAGCTGTTGCGCAGGCCACATAAACACACAGCGCCATACAATTAACGCTCTCAGGTTAACACTTGCAAACTTGCGAATTTTTTTGAAGTGTAGAGTGTGTCTTATAATTGTATACAGGGTCAAGCAGAAATGTTAAATTGTTTGCTTACAACAGCTATTACTCAATTAATTTCACTATTTTAAGGAATTTTTAAACACTGTGATGCCAGTTGGTAAGCCTTCTGTGGTGTGCACATTGAACTTCCAAGTTGAATATTCGTTCTCAGCATGTATCTCCCAGTTCATGCATTATTCTTGTAAGTTTTGTTTTGTTTGTTAGTAAACATAAATTTCTAGTGCTCCTTGGCTATCATTTTAGAGACATAAGAGCAGAAGCCAAAGCATTTGGTAGTCGAACCTGGGACTTAGGTGTTTAAATCTGGAACCGTTCCAAACATCGCGTGAGTGTAATTTGGCATAAGCTGTAAAAGTTAATATTTCATCACGTGTCGGTCATACTTGCATATTCAATGCTAGTATGGGCCACACATCTGTTGTTATTGTTAATCATGACATAAATGATGAGGAGTTAATGTTATTGATGTCAATACCTACCAGTCATGTTAATTACACACATACCCCTCCATGCCAATTTAGGTGTACAAACAAGGTTCGAGTCAGGGGTTGGTGGTGTGAGAGATGCCACCCTCCGTGACTCTCACGATCCGGTTGGGCATCTTGAGCTCTTGGCCATGGCTCTGTTGGTAGCAGTGGTGGTTCAGCACATTGTATATTTGACAATTTTCAGTCTTTTTTTTTTTCTACCACATTTTTCTGCTGTTGTTTTTTCAAGGTAACCTTCATATGAGACATATAAGGCCTCAACAACTGTTTTGTCTCTACAACGAGCATCTAGAAGAATCCCAGATAACACAAAGGTAGTTCTGACTTTTTGGTACAAATGGCATCCAAAGTTGACAGACCATTGGATTGTGACTCACTGAGCATCTTATTGTCCTGAAAAGTATGAGAAAAGTTGACTGTTTCCACAGCCTGAGAATGAAGCCTGGTATTCGGATTTCCAGCCCATTACTAGCATATGCAAATAACATAGTGCTTTGTGGTTTTGATGGCTAGGGACACAAACTGCTCAGAAACTCCGTGATTTCTGAGTCCTCATGGTCTATAAATATTGGGCACCAACTGTACATCACAAAAGTAAAGTCAATTCCACGCCTGTTGAATCTGAGTAAAGAGCTGGCAAGTTCACTATCACTATCATGTAGCACAATTATTATCACTATCGCGTAGCAGTGGGCGGAGGGCAACGATGTGGGTAGTGGGTCAAGAGCAGGCGCGGGTCCACTATTTCCCTTCTGTGCAACCCGAAACCTTTCTCTCTTGCTTTCTTACTTTCTTTATCTCTTTCTATATTTTCCTTCGCATAATCACTATCATGCAGCAGTGTGGATAGTGGGTCAAGGGCAAGAGCAGGTCCACTTGTCCCTTCGGCGCGACAGCTCCACTTTTAAGTGTGAACGCCACAAAGTACGGATTTACTTCTACCCTAAGCAGCTCAGCTGTTGCAATAAGTAGAGGTAGCTCTAAACAGACGATGACAAGGATAGAGGTAGAAAATAAAAACAGAATTTCAATAAATGTCTGCTTGGAAAACAGTGCACAGTGAGTTGATGTGTATCTGTATTTGTTTGTTTGTGGGTGTGCACACACATGCATGTATGTGTACACCCACACACAAACAGACAGGAGGGAGCAGTCACAAAAGAGGGACGGTCACATAAAGTCTGGTCCAGGCTTTATGTGACTGCTCTCTCCTTATTATCAAGGATCAGTGAACTCAAGTTGAAGTTGGAGGTTTGCAAAAACACTTAACTCTTCCCTAATGGGCTCACTGTGTGGTGAAATAATGCATATAGGTATATACTTTGTACAGTTTTTGAAATGAATTTTTGTTGGAAGCCATGTGCAGCACACTTCCTAATTGTCATTTGTTTACCTTTGCTAACACTCAGTTTCTAAAGAACACGTCTTTCATAATTTCTTAAAAGTACTCCCATAGCAACTGTGACCTTGTATTTTCTCCTGCATATGCTCCTTGCGAGGCACACTGTACTCTTGTCAGGTTTCCTCTTCATGTATGCAATAGTTCTATAATGACGCACTCCCAAGAGCTTCAAAGTACAATTAAAGGAACTAATTTTCTATTGTGCACCTACCGTACTTTTGCGATTCTAAGCAACCCTGTTATTCACAAAAATGAAATTGGGGAATAAAGTTTGCCTGGGGATCAAAGCACCCCCTTTTGATTGATGAAGAGTGCATAGTTAATGCCAAACATGTTCGCTCACTGCCAGTCTCTGAGGCCATGTCTTGTGTCCTGAGACCATGCCCATGTCTCTCGCTATCTGTTATGGAATACTGAGAGCAGCGGCTCAAGTTGTGCGATGGACTCGAGTTCATGTGGCAGTGAGAGTGACCGACTGATTATCAGACACCAGAAGCAGTGGGTTCACTGTGTATACTTATTTTTCTTCTTGCTGTTTGCAAAAGGAAATGTCATTTTTCGGCGTTCGTGTTGTTCACTTCTCCCCTTGTGTCCATGTCTTGCCTGCTTCTTCTTTTGACTATGGACCCTTACCAACTCGCTCAACTTTCTGTCCTTTTTAATGTCATTTTTCATGCCTGTCTCGTCAAAATATGGCTGTGAAAAGGGGGTGGGGTGTGCAATCATATTAGATTTTTTTAATATGAGCACCTCTCCTCACTTTTGATATCACCATCTTAGAAAAGGGGGGTGCATAGAATTGAGCAAATACAATAGTTACCAACATGCTTCTAACTTTTCTCATCCATCTCCCTTGACATGGCCAAAAAACCATACAAATTTAATTGTGCTCTATTGATTAGTTGTATCACTGAAACTTGCCAACATTAAGAACACATTACACTTGATCTCACTGCAGCAGCTCTGCATCACAATCTCATAGTCTTGGGTGCTAGAAAAATGTTATATAAGCAGCACCTCTATTGCACATGTCTACAAAAGTAAAAATTTGTGTTCTTTGTCAGATGGATAAGGTGCTCGCAGTTTTCTCATCATTACTTTCATCACAAAACTACTGTTTTGTTTATAACATAGCTACATCAGCCAAGGATTGTGAGCAGTGGATCAATGGAATTCGGCACTTGGTTTCGGATACCCTGTCTGCATCCTACCCATTTCAAGTTGAGCGATGGCTGCGCAAAGAATTTTACGGCATGCAGAATCCACGAAATGTGTAAGTTTGCTACCACAGCATAAATGTATGGTCTGTCTTCTTAGATAGTGGTGTAAAAGTGCACAGTGTTAGGTTTGTGTGAGACACTGTATTTAAGGAATTTAGAAAAAATTTCACAACCCAGTGTTCTCTAATATGCACTTTTAAAGGTTATTTAATATATTTAGAATATATGAGCATCTTTGTAGTTTGGCATTATGAGACAGCAACCTCGAGATTGGGGTGGCTTGTGATGAACCTTTCACGATATGTCCAGCAGCACAGTGCCATACCCACTGAGTGCGACAGGTCCATCTTTAATTACATTTAATTTTTGACATATCAAGTATAATCCTAACCTGAAGACAACCTTGATTTGTGCTTATTTTTCTGAAAAACTTCTTAGATAGCACTCTGAAAATTAGCAAGCACCTTTCATCTCAATATTCTGAGCAGCTACCATGTCTGTTTTGTCATAATCCTGTGGTTTGGAACATCTTCTCTCTCTCGCTCTCCCTGTTTCTTTTTCTAAGATTTTCTTAGTACAGAGATGTTCCTTGATAGTTGCGCTCTGCATCATCCAGCACATAATTATAAAATAGGGCACTGCATAGGGCCAGACTGGCCCTAAAACCCTGCCATGCAGGATTGGACTGCGTAAGCAGTTGACTCCGTTTTGTACCTTGGGCTTTCAAGCTTTGGGCTCAGGTCAGGCTCAGGCTCCAATGCTGCCCATAATAAGCATAGGCATGGTGCTATTTACATCTCTAGAAAACAGAGAAAAACTGAAACCTTGTGGAAACTTTTATATTCTCGAAACCTGTCAATTTCTCATCATTATCACCATCATTTATTGTTCCCTTAACGACCCTTTTGGGTATTAAATAAAGGGGATGGGGGCCAGAGTTCAAAAAGGCGCAGCGTACATTAGTCATGATAGAAAATTCAGTGACATGGTGTAGGAATGACTTTATTAGATCCATGCAATTGTTATATGCTGAGATGGTTGAAAAGACGTTGAGAAGATTGGGCAGGATGTAGTGGAAGTGCTCCTCGTAGATGAGGAGAGACATAGCTCACTGATTTTCCAGCGCAGCCTTGCAGGTCTTCTGCACAGACAGCAAGACTAAGTGTGGTCTTAGCATTCGATATGCTGTTGTGATGATTGTAATTGGAAGAAATGAAGTAGGCCGCATGGTTTTGTGTGGATTCCAGGGCATTAATTGGGTAGGTTTGATAAAGGGACAAGATGGCAGATGTGTGCTGTAGTTTTGTATGCACGAAAGTTTCATAAGCTAGTATGTGTATATACTACACACATGGCACAAGCTTTTTCCTTAGAAAGTTGAGTGGTCTTGCTTAGTCAGCAGATATCATTGAGACGTGATCATTCCAGTTGAGTGAGCTTGTTACCATGACACTAATAGACCGATGCGGATCTTGTTCAAGTGCTGTTGAGTTAAGGTCATACTTAAAGATAAAGTTGAAGCACTTCCAAGATACATGAGTGAATTTGTATTTTGACATTTTTAGTTCCATCTGCCAGCGAGAGCAGCACAGTTATTACGCTAAAGTCGCTTTACAGTACAGACTCATCATTTGTAGTAGCAATGCGCCGATAGACGAGGCAGTCATCTGCGAAAAGTCGTATGCAAGAGGAGATGCCCACTGGAAGATCATTAGTGAAGATGATAAACAGGAGAGGGCCAAAAACTGAGCATTATGGGACACTGGATGAAATGGTGGTAGTGCTAGATACGACTGCAACTGCTGTGAATTGCCTGCACTTGAATAGGAAGCTTTGAATCTGAGGTAAAACTAGGGGTCAAGGGATAGGCATTCAAGTCTACTCATTAGGTGGTGGTGCAGAACACAGTCAAACGTTTCAAGAAGTCAAGATATGTCACATTTGTCTGCAAAAGGGAGTCTGAACTCATATGTAACTCAGCCGTATGTAAATATAGATTATGTGCTCCATTAATTTGCATGCAATACAAGTTAAAGATATTGGGTGGTAATTTGAAGCATTGGACTGATTTCCTCGTTTAAAAATGGCAACAACTCTGCTTGGACTCCAGTAGTTTGAAATGGGGCTGCTAGCAAGTGATTGTGGGAAGATAATCTGTAGTATTTCACCAGTAACCAAATTTGTAGCTTTAAGAATTTTGGTTGCAATAATATCTAGTCCGGAGCACTTGAAATGTTAAGGTTATCTGTAAGGTTCGAAATTCCTTCCGCTGATATAATAATGGGGCCATTTGGGAGAAGTTTGAGTCTGCAAAAACAGGAATGTTGCTAGAGCACTCATGAATGAACACAGAAGAAAGAAAAAATTGTTCATGACCTAGGGACGCTGATCCATGGAAACTTGTGAGCCGACGTCTTTAATCAAGCGTATGCTATCAGCCGAACGCACCTTAAGTGACATCAGATTCCAGAATTTTTTGGTATTATGTTGCAGAATATCCTGCATGTCATGATGAAAAAAACTTTTGTTTTTTTTTTAACTACATACACAGTGTGCTACAGTATTGGCGAAGGCATGTAAAGTATTTTGTCCATTTCAGTGTAGTGTGAGCTTGTTTTGCTTCATGAAATAGTCTCTTTTTTTTCCCTTGGTAGTTTTATTAGGAAATTTGTGAACCAGGGCTTGTTCGCGTCACCATGAATGTGAACAAGAGGAATGTCAGACTCTATTAAAGAATTTATCCTGTGCTTTTAAACCGTAGGAAAGTAGGGGCAGTCACATGATGCTACAGATGTGGTGTACTGCACAGATTAGTGCAGATTGGCAGCACACTTTGGTCACTGGGAAAATGGTACTAGTCGTCACCTGCAGCCACCATATAGTACCAGCATTTTTTTTACTTTCTTGCAGCAAAGGGAGACACTATATAACACTCTTCTCAGGTGAATAGGAGCTCAGTTTTCCATACGTGATAGATCTATGTAGTGCGGTGACCATGAAGATTGCCTGTCAATAAGGGGAAGCGTATTTACCAAAAGGGAGTGGCAATGGAAGAACAATTTCAAAAGGAGCAAGTATATCTCAGAGTCTGAATTGAATGAGGTGAAGTTTGATAGTTGTATTGGAATTGCACTGAAAAAAAAAAAAAAAGGGAAACCATTTGAACTTCGTGAGACTCACTGAAGAGTAAAATTCCCAGATTCTCTTTATTTATTTATTTATTTATTTATTTAGAAACACGTTACAGGCCCTGTCGGCCATTAAAGGGGTCCTGAACCACCCTCCGGGCTTGGTGAAAAAACATATTCTACGGCTTGCCTACGCTGCAACGAACATCTCAGCCAAATGCTGTAGTCATCCGCGAAGCGTAGCGTTCACAAGCGGAGCACAAAGCTTCCACTTCTTCAGGAGCCCTCAACTCAAAAAGCGGCTTCTCCTCACGCTCTTTGAATATGCTCTATTTCGTCATAGAGCATTTACAAGGAGCGTCGCTGCTATTGGCCGATGGCAGACACGCCCGCCTCGGCTGTGTGCGGGCCCTTCACAGCGCGCATTTTTTAAAACCGTAAGCGCGTGCGTGCCGTGCGTGCCGTGCGCTTGCTTTTCCTTGCGTTGTGAGCACCTCTATAGGCAAAATAGTTGCTGGAAATATGTAAAAATATATTTGTTAATGCGCAAGCCTCATAGATGCCATTGGAAGGCGTCCGTAAACTACCTCGGCGTGGACGCGAACGGTGCGGTGCAAAAGTCACCATAAATATAGTTTTCCAAGAAGCCAACAAATGCATGCCTGCAGCCCGTAATACATCACAAATTAATCCCAAACTTTAATTCATCAGTGATTGTAGATGGGTTTATTCCCTATGGAACTCCAATGCGCCACCTTCTAGTACTCGTACTCAATAACATGGCTGGAGTCGAACCCAAAATATTTCTTCTACAAGGTAGATTAAAGGACGAGGTCTGATTACGGTGTACTTGAGTGGATTAGAGCTCATTAAGGTGCATTAGGGTGGATTAAGACAGACGGAGGTGCATTAAGTTGGACTATGGCATATTATAGAGCTGATTACGCTAGACTTAGATTAGGGTGAATTAAGGATTACAGCAGATTAGGGTTGACTAAGGTAAATTAGTTTCGAATGAAATCATTACATCTGTAATGTTTGGCTTAATTTGGCGTAACTTAATAATCTGAGCTTATTGAGACTTGACTTAGTCTTAACTTAATTAGCCAGGACCTAATTAGTGTTACACTAATTAGACTTGGGCTAATTAACTTATACCTAATGATACATTGTTTAATATGCTGGTCTTCATTACTCATGATATAATTATGCTTTGGGTAATTAGTCATATCTTAATTATACATGGCCTAATTAGTACAGGCCTAGTTACACTGTTCTTTGACATATTATCTTAATTAGATATCGCTTGATGAATACTACCTGAAATAGGCCTGATTTAATCAGTGTTAGCCTAATTAGTCCTGAAATGTTTAGTCTCAACTTAATGAGGCTTGACCTTGAAGTCTTAGCATAATTTACCTTTGATTAATAAGTGCTAGCTTAGGTTTGACTTAACTAGTAATAACCTAGCTATGCGTGATTTTATTAGTACTAATTAATTGATCAAGGTCTAATTAGAAGCTTGCTTACACTAGATTTATTCATATCAGCTAAATTAGGCTTCACATAATTAGATTTACCTTAATTAGACATGGTTTATTAGTATAGTGGCTTAATTAATTATAAATCATTAGTATCCGCTTAATTAGGTGTGACTTACTTGTCATAGCTCAATTCAGGTTGAATTAGTTCAGTTTGGCTTGGTTTGGCTTAGTTGGATTAGTCCTGTCTGAACTAGGCCTCAATTAATTATTCCTAATTAGGCTCTCTTGAATAAGACAGCCTTACCTAACTAGTCCTAGGAATCTTAATTAGGCTCCATTGAATGAGACTTAGCCTTACCTAACTCGTCCTACGGAGCTTTGTCTTTAGTACAGCGTGGTAGTGTTATGCTAGCATTACATAACTTAGCGGAGTTTTCGGCAGATTTGCCAGTTTCACCAATAGCTTAAACAGCTTCACTGTTAAAATTGAACTAGTGTATTCACACATTAAATTAATCCATCCATCTTACCGCATGTCAACGCACCTTATTCCACATTAACCTGTCGGCAAAGGTCCGAGTTGTGAAGGTCTTCCTTCCGAGTCATAGTAGCCACGTTCGAGCCCGGCAGCATAATTATCCCGTCTACAATCACTAATCAACAATTAACTAACTTGGGGTTATGCAGGACAAGGTGGAGCAGCGCTGGCAGTTGCGCTGTTTGTCCTGACGCCGCGTTATGCGCAATATCGACGACACGCAGCGCACTGACAAAGTAAACGCTCACACCTGCGAGCCTAAACGTATGTAATGAACGAAAACAAAGCTTCGGAGGATCGAAAAAAAAAAAAAAGAATGTGGTGATCGCGAGGGCACGCGACCGAGCCCAGGCGCGAAGCGAGCAGGCGGCCACAAGCGCGCTGCGAAGAAACAGCCCCTAAACAGCCCCCGGTAGTCGCGCGCTTTTCGTCAGCCACTGACACGTCGCTGAAGTCTGGTGACGTAAAGCGGTGGGCGGGGCACCTCCTTCGACGCCGCCCTAAGGAGCTCTGTACCCTCTATTCCGCAGAGTTGAAACAGGACTGGAAAGGGAAGTTTTCCGGTCGCAATATCTTCGCTCCTAACAAACCGTTTTGAAAAATTCTTTCGGCTGTGAATTTCTGAGAGGCATTCAATACACACCCAGCCGTTTTCAAAACCAAGCCCGAGCGGTGGTTCAGGACCCCTTTAAGGGGGCATAGTAAAAATAAACAAATTAGAATAATGGAGACAGCAAAGATAGCAAGCTATAACACAACTGGTACATTGGCCGAACATGTACAGAAATCACGCGCATCCTTCGAGTATCCTTCGTATAGCAGCTACTGTCAAGCAGCTCTAGTAGTAGTTAGCTTGTGCAGCAACTTTTTCTAAAGCAGGAGTTGTGTCCAAGGGCAGAGTTATTAAGTCTTCTGTTTCTTCACAAAGGTGTGTAAATTTTTGGCAGCAGTCACTGAGGTACCATTTTTCATGCCCTTTTGTGTGATAACTTCAGCATGAAAATAAAAAGCAAAAGAAGGTTAAAAACAATTGACCATGCAGTGCTCTATATAGAATTCCTAATTAAATACTTGCATCATCGTATGGTTTATGGCAAGCAGCTAAAAACAGTTATACATAGCCTAAGGAAAAAAAGAATATCTGGTTCTGTTTTGGCATTCATTAATCATTTGTCTTGGAAACTTTTCAGGATAACCCTGAAAGATCTCAAAGCCTTCTTTCCAAAGGTAAATTGCAAGTTATCCACAAGCAAATTGAAAGAGTACTTTCAAGTAAGTATTGCTCTCCATTTTGCTGGCATTTGATCTCACTTGTTTGGCTCACTGATGCTGCTAGCTTCATGATCGGTAGTTTATTTTGTTTATTCCTAGAGAGGCATTTCTTGTCTTCGTCTCATGCAAAAAGAAGTTGATAGTAGCAAACCACTATTTAAATTATTGGGTGTGCTTTCATTCTATTCCATCACACACTTCAAGTAGCTGAGGTTAGTCACAGAATAATGGCAGATACTAAGGAAGCAATATCATTTGGTTCATTTAAGATACCCACACATGATACAAGCGTGGCAGCTTGCAATTGTATTATAACTTACCAGCTGCTAGAAAGGCATTGGACAGAGGCTTTTAAAATTTACCAGTGCTCTTATATCAAGCTCAATATGAAATTACATTAAATACCCAATAATTTCACTTAACACTTAATTATGTATAAAATGTTATTGTAACATAAACGCTTGCTTTTAAGATAGCTTACACTTTTAACTAATGGTCAAGCATTTTTTTTTTCAACGTGTGTTGTTGATCATTATTACATTATTTGTGTTAATGTGTCCTGCTGACGTTTCCTGCTGATGTGTTCTGCTGATGTGCCCTGCTGATGTGACCTCGCTTGATGCTGCATAATTGCAAGAGAACTTCAGTGTTGAACTCGATACTGGCCATTACGGCTGTGGGTCTTAACAAATTGTGTTTACTTTGTCTGAAATGTAGCCATTTGAATAGCAACCATAAGGCAAAAGCAAATAAATATTGTTCTGTTCTGCAATAAACTAGACACAAAGAAACATTTTATGGTTACAAATTCCAGGAGGTTGATACCAACAGAGCTGGTGAAATTGGCTTCGAAGGCTTTGCATCACTGTATCACAATTTGATGCATGATGAGAAGGTAAGCTGCCCAAACGTGTTCTTTGTTGCTAGCTTGTAGAGAAATATTTTATGTCTGACGAGAGCTGCTTGGAACAGAAAATTAATAGAAACATCTGGTACATGAAAAAAGTCCATAACTAGTAACACGAGAAATGTTGTCGTATGAGAAGACGACTTGAGCACCCTTCACTTGCTGATTGGTGCTTTAGTACCCAGTCTTAGGATGACTAAGACATATGCTAATAAGGCCTGCATGTCCTGATTGCGTTTTATGAAGAGAAGCGCTGTCAGCTGAATTCTGTGTGTAACTATCACTTTTTAAATTATATTGTTGAGGTTGCTTAAGCAAGATGATAGGCTGGGGACATATTTGTTAATTGAACTTGAAAGCATGTGAAAGCCATATTTTCTTTATTCTGAGTGCAGGATAAATGAAAACTTTGGTGTGTATTTATAATTTTTACATATGTTGGTGTGCATATTTATGTTATTGAACTACTACTTCAGCAAGCCCTTTACAGGTTGATGTTATTTCTTTAAACCATTTGAAAGGCTTAGTTAATATTTAATTGCCTGTTGGCTAAGGCAAGCATGTACGTTTATACACCGTTATTAAGTTGTATTTATTATTTTGGGGGACTATGAATGTGTTTCCTGAAGAGACACCTTCATAATCCTACAAAAGTCACAATGACATTCATAGTCATATGAAAGTCACAACGAAAGAGGAATGGATCAAGGGCTCATTTCTCTGTTAGGCATAGCCTAATGAACCCAACAGATAATAAGACCAGGGTACGCATGGGGGGAATTATTTGTACTTTTTAGTTGTAGTATACAGTCGAACATGGATATATCGAACCCACATATGTTGAATTTTCGGCTATATTGAACTTGTAAATTATCCCCTAAAATAAATGTATAGAAATTCGCACGTTTATATCGAACGGTATTTTTACCCGCCATCGGATATATCGAATGCCGCACGAGCTGGAAGGTGCACTTCGGCACTCGCTGCACCCCGCGACCTTCACCACCTTCATGGCACCGCGCCTCCGCCGACACCTGAAACGCTCGAAAAACGTGAGGGCTTCGACTGCACTCCTGTTGGGCACGTTCTCCAACTTGCGGAACGGCTTTTTTTTTCTCTCTCTCTCTCTTTCTCATGCTTTTTCCGCGTTACTGCCGGCTCGGAGAGCAGGAACGGAGGAGCCGGCGGCCTCCTCCTTTTGCCTTTTCTTTTTTTTTCTTTAGAGCAGGAACAAAGGAGCCGGCGGCCTCCTCCTTTCGCCTTTCCTTTCCTTTTCTTTTTTTTGTTGCTGTTTTGTGAGTTTTGATCAGCCAACCCCAGCCCGCGCCTTTTGTATTTGCTCAGCCAACCACAGCTCGCGGCGCCTTTCGTACATTGCTGCTGCCCTCACAGGTACTCCAGGTAGCCATCGCCACCATCGTGACTGATCGCGAGCGTTTTGTTGGCGGAGATCACATCTGTGAGTTGTCGCATACCACCGCATTCCTCTTTTGCCTGTGTGCTGTGCATGCTGTGCAAAGGTGCTGCAGACTGCTTGAATCTTCAACTTCTTGTGTAGCGATGGCCAGCGTCAAGAAGCGCAAGAACCTTGACTTTGCGATGAAGTAGAAAGCCATACAGCGTGTGGAGGCGGGCGAAAAAAAGTTTGATAGTGGCAAACGACATCGGGATATCAAGACAAAGGCGGCAGAGCAGCGAACGTCGGGAGCCTGTCGTGTGCGCGCTCCTGCCCACGGGAAAATAGAAAAGGCACTCTATGCCTGGTTCTTAGAAGTGCACACGTCGAACATTCCTGTGGATGGCCCAATGCTGATGGCTAAGGCCAAATGGTTTGCCGCTGCACTCGGTGAAGACAATTTTGCCGACAACACCGGGTGGCTTCACCGATTTAAACAACGCTACAACATTGTCGGCAAAGCCATTTCTGGTGAAAGCGAAGCCATAGGCAGCGAGGACATCCAGCAGTGGATGACAAAGGAGTGGCCGGAAATCTCAGCGAATTTTTCACCCGCAGAAATCTTCAACGCCGACGAGACCGGTCTATTTTGGCAAATGCTGCTGAGCAAGACTCTCAACGTCCAGGGTAGCACGTGTCACGGTGGCAAAATGAGTAAAGTCCGCGTGAGCATTCTGCTGGCAGCCAACATAGATGGGTCTCGGAAGCTCCAGCCCTTTGTGATCAGGAAAGCAAGGGCACCGCACTGTTTCAAGAACTTTAAGCAGCTCCCTGTTCGCTACGCCACGAACAAGAAGGTGTGGATGACTCGTCAACTGTTCACAGAATGGCTGCAAGCATGGGATGTCAAGCTGGGCAAGTCGGGGCATCGTGCTTGCCTTCTTGTGGACAACTGCTCGGCCCACCACACCACCTGCGAGCTCAATTACATCGAGCTGAAGTTTCTGCTGGCCAACACGACAGCGAAGCAGCAACCGCTCGACCAGGGCATCATCAAGTCCTTCAAGGTGGGCTACAGGAGGCGACTCCTTGATAGGCTGCTGGTCAACCTCCGCATGGGCACCAAGCTGAAGGTTGACCTGCTTAGTGCCATTCAAATGATGATGGGCGCCTGGCGAGACATGATGATGGACACAGTGGCCAACTGCTTCCAGAAGGCAGGCTTCGTGACGGCAGAACTTGCGGAAACTGGTGAAAACGGCGACGAAGAGCGCATAGACGACGTGTTTCGCGAGTTGTTGTCCCTCTTCGTGGCTGCCGTTCCACTTGAAGTGTCTGCGGACGATTTCATGGAAGCGGACTGCAATGTTCAGGCTGTTGCGAGCCTCGCTGATGAGGACATTGTAGCTGCGGTCGCAGGGACCCAGGACACAGGCCGACAGCTCAAGTGGCGACAAAGATCGTCCTCACAAGGCGGCGGCTACACGCGCATACTCCGCCGCTGAAGTGGCAGCAGTGTTCCGCTTGATTCGCTGTTGTTGCGATGACATGGAGGGAACCGGGCTGTCGCACCTGGACAGCCTCGATAAGATCGAGGCCAGTGTCTTCAACTTCATTTCTTAGGCGAAGAAGCAGGCCAAGATAAGCGATTTTTTTTTCACACAAATAAAACATTCTGTTGCATCATGTGTGCAGAATTAGTTGTCATTCTTGGATGCGATGATTGTAGGCGATCGTCCGCCACTGGTAAGGTCTCGGGGCCTGTATTTTTTATATCAAATTTTTCATATATCAAACTAATTCACGATCCTCTTCGAGTTCGATATATCCGTGTTCAACTGTAGTAATTGTAATATAAACGGAAAGTAATTAAATTGTACAAGAAAACATCATGCAACTTGGCTTTACAATGTTTGAATTTCTTGTCCAGCTTCGTAGTATTCGTGTGTTTTATAGTGGTTTCATATGGCTTCATGCATAATTATGCTGTTATGATAACCATTCTGCTGCACGTGCCATGGAGGGAGCCAGGCAAGAACCTTGACAAGTCAGAGTTCACCTTGGGCTCTTTTGGGCTTTACACTTGAAGTGTGAAACTACATTTATTGGCATCCAACAGTAAGATGACTGGAATTGCAGCATGGCATAATGTTATGCCCACTTGTTGGAGACCACTGGGCATGGCCCAATAAAGCAACATACACGTGACAAAATTTCTTTGTGAAGACAGGCTACTTGATTGGCTGCAGTTCGTCAGCAGGCGTGGCAAATATCATGAAATTTGGTGGTTTTGGAGGCTTCTCAAAACGAATAAATCGTTGGAAACTGGCACTGCACTGCTGCAAGGTGTGCTGTGTAAACTTACGGGCTCATCTCAGTGGATGTTTTTAGTGGTATATATTCCCAAGCTGCTTGAAGTATGGTTCAGTGCCACAGGACTGTGTGAAGGTATATTTTTTAAAAATTATTCTAATAAAAGCCTGACTTTTCTTGTAATGTTATAATTTGGCATGGTAGTATACTTGATAGGAGTGAGTGGTACATAGACACAATATTCTTGCTAAGTGGTTTAATAGTCGCTGTATCCATTTATACTTTTTATGTGCTTTTATGTGCTCCCTTTGTTGTAATGTTAACCAGTGAATACCTCATTGCCTAATGTTTCAGAGATAGTTATAACATTGAAGCATTCTTCTTTTGTTCCTGTTTCCAGCTTTTCACCGATTTCTTCAAAACATACGCTGATGAAAATGGAAAGGTCACCCTAAAGGCTTTCCAAAAGTTTCTCATTCAAGACCAGAAGGTAAATAAACTGGCCTTTTTAGGCTTCCTTTACACTAGTGTGCACCTTTGCAGTTTGTTAAATGGCATGTTCCCTTTGTCCAGTGAAAAACAGTGCACAGGAGGTCGATGTTCTCAAAACCCAAGAGATTTGGAGTTGTCATGAAACCCTCAGTTTTGGGTAGCTAATGAAAGTAATTTTGGAGGTAGTTCAGGGTTACTCTCAGCCTTTGCTGGAAGATGTCTTCACCAAAAGCTTGTTCACTCTTTCAAAGCCATCACAGCAGGGTTCGTACTGTCTTTGGACCTTGAAAAACCTTTTATTTCTAAAATGCCATTTTCAAGGCCCTGAACACCCTTGAATTTTTAGAATTCCTGGAAAGTCCTTAAATTTGTATGCTTGGTTAAGCTTAGCAGACTTTGCTGAGCATTTATTTTTCTTCTTTGCAACCTTGCTTTTCCTTTTTTTTTTTTGCAATCTTTTAAAGTTCTGCACTTCATGCTCAAGCCTCTCAATGTCATCAAAGTGCTTGTTTTAAGCCATGGGCAAGCTAGTGTCGAAAGGGAATTTAGCGTTAATAACCATATCTCTGTTGAAAGCATGAAGGAACTCTCTCCCGTGTCACAGCAAATTGTTTGTGATGCTATAAAAAAGGAGAGCGGCAGCCTTAAAGTTGAAATTAGAAAGGAGTTGCAAACATCAGTTCTACTAGCTGCCAGGATGGTACCAAGTGTACTTGGAGAAGCAGGAAGCACAACAATTGAGGCATACAAATAGAATCCATATCGAAGAGGAAATCGAGAGCAACAGACACAAGAAAAGGAAATTATAATAGGATGGATCTTTAAGTAAAACAGCAGTTGGCAGCAAGGCAGGCAGACCATTCGGGTCGGTGTTACTCTGCCAGCCAATCACAGAAGCAAACAAAATAAATGTCATGCAGCCTTTCAAAAGTGATGTTGTGGGTCATTTTGGTGACAGTTTAATAAGTAATTAGGATTTCCATGTTCCACTTTAACAAACAAGTGAAAAACATAAATATATTCAGTTGTAATTTTATTTTGGTAGTTTATTTGTACTTACATGAAAAATTTGTTGTGTGAACTACATCGTGAAGGAACAGTGGCTGGCTGCTATAAGGGCATGGGAGGGGCTTCGCTGCAGATTTTAGTTGTGTCCTACTATAGAAAAGACAATTTCTGATCTGATGACAGCTGCAGACAATTACGCTAAGAAAGCTGAGGCAGCCAATGACTTCACATACATTGTGAAATTAAACATTCTGCAAAAAACTGCTGGAGCCTGGAGCTTGAAGCAAAATTGATTGCGCTATTGCAGAAAAGACGTCAACACTTTCTTGAAATACTTCCTTGCATGTGCGTTGAGGCACTGTGTGTGTTTAGTGGTATGCAATTGAATGCAAATTACAAGTGTTGCAAATATTTCAGATAAGTCTATGCCTATTTCTTTTTTTGTAATGAAGTTAACGGTATCACCATTGAAAAATTTATTGCTTGTTCAAGTGACTAAACACTTGGTATGAGGTCCTTGAAACTGCTCTGTCAGCATCTTGTCCTTGAAAACCCATGAATTTTTTCCTTTGAGACTGGTACGAACCCTGTCACAATCTTGTTGACTTATGTAAATGAGCCAGTGTCATGGTACTATTCAATAGTAATGCGATTTTACCTGTTTTTCCTGTCTAAAAAGAAGACACATTTGTAGGTTACTTCTCATTTCAAAGCATAATTACTAATTAGGAATAGTTCATTGTGTTCAGCAGTGGACAAACCCAAATATCTGCTTCGCTTAGAAATGACAGTTTTACAATATAGCCAAGGCTGCTTTTTTTTTCTCACTCTCTTTTTTTTATGAAGCATCATACTTAGAATATTTCTATGCAAGCAAATTCTTCATAAATTAGTACTAGCTTCCTCAAAATTGCTTTTGTGGCAAATATGCAGGGCTTTAAAAAGAAGAGCAGGGAAGGGACATCATCATATGAAATGTGCCATAAAAGGGCTTTTGCTTGGTGATATAAGATGTTTCATAATGCTTTAAACCAGCTAAATCTTCAGGAGCTCTTGTGTAATTACATTAGTTTTAACCACTGATGGATCATACCAGTTGTTTCCAGACTTGGGTGTTTCTAGATTGTATGTATGTTCTGTTAGGTGGCTCCCTTTCACTCCTCTTTCAATTCTATGTGCTTCTTGATTTTTAGAAAGTACCACATTCCATTTGCAGTTTAACAAAGCTTCTATAAGTAGTGCTTGCTTGGTCAGCATTTCAGAATAAGGCCATCATGAAAGCCTCGTGCAAAATGTATTTTTATTGTACAATGTCCAAGCTACTGCACAGCTGATTTTCACATGGTGTACATTTCATTTGCGCTTATGAGAACCACACAGGATGAAGTAGTCATGAACAGATGGAAGCTATGTGAGCTAACATTTACACTTGAGTCTGATGCTGCAGTGACTGAGTCTAGCTTCAGTTGCATGAACTCCCACAAAAGAGAGACATGAGAAAAAATTTTTAAATTACAGAGAGAACCTTGCATGGTCAAATGACAGTTTCTGAGTTTCTAACTTGAACTTGAAATGACCATCATTCTGGTGGTGAAACTATTAATAGAACTATTACAATAGCTTCTAGGAATACTTACATCATTAAAGTATAGAAACCACACCTCAACAGTATGGCATGCCCTCTGTTTATTGTTTCCCTTAATTTAATGATTTCATAAGGTGCTTAGTAGAACTTTGAGGCTGCACTGTACATTGCTTGCTTTCGAGGACATTTTCTTATTTGCTTGATGTCATAGCCAGTGTGACAACTTGTTAGAGTTACATCCATACTTGTGCATTTGTAACACGGCTACAGTTGTAAGTGGCAGCGTTCAGTCTGTTGATGAAACAATAAAACTGCAAATGCAGTGCGAAGTCCTATGACAAAAATAACATTTATTTTGTGAAATATTACAGTAAAGAAAAAAGGGCACTTATGAGCGGTGAGACCACTCGTTGCAATTTGTCACCCACAAGCTGTGGGTGGTAAAGCCAGTGAGAGTGCTCACTGGCTTTACCAGTGAGAGTGCGTGGCTTTGCTACCCACGAATTGTGGATTTGTTGATATCAAGCTACCTTGCAGCTTCACTATTTCGAAGCTCTTCTGCCATTAGGATGGCTTTCCATTTAAGTGGACATCATACTGGGTGGAATGTATAGTCGTTATCGTGAGAAGAGCAAGTGTACACACATTTCTGGTCACCATTGCCAATGCATGCCAGTGAAACCGCTAGCACGTTGGCACACACCTACAATACTTTACAAAGAAATATGTTACACCTTGTGATGGATTCGAATGTGGATGCACATATTGATATTTCAACATGTATCACGGAGCCATTGAAGCTGGATTTTTCTATTCAAATTTGGTGCAATTTACGTTTCTCTTTGCTCGTTTTCACCTTTAATGTAAAAATGTTCTGTACTGCAGATGGGAATCGTTTAGTGCTTTTACTGACAAAATTTACTCTACTGACAAAATTAGTGGATGGCTGGAGCAGTATCAATGAAAGTGAAAAATTGAGAATATGAGCCTTGAGTAAGGAGCTGGCTGGCAGTGTTGAGCTACTAATAAATTGTATAATAAGGTGGTGTGTCAGAGCATGACCATGTTTCTTAGGACTTACTGTTGGAGCCAGTGTATGATCAAAACTTGAATCCTTCTGCGCACATCATTGTTTTAGCTAAAGATGCTTCTTGCTTCATTTTTCTTCCTCAGGACATGATGTTCGAGGACGAAAGGGTAGTGAGCAAGTTTATGCGCGATTACCTGCAGGACCCTTTTCGGGATGCCCAGGAGCCATACTTCACTGTGCCTGAGGTTTGTTCAGTGCTAAGTACAAAATGTCAGGAAATTTTTGTGAGCTACTAATTATGGTTAGACTTACTAGTCTTTGAAATTTTATCTTGTTTAAAATTAATGAGAAATAATGTCTCAAAAGCTGTTGCATTGGATACTCTGCACTTTTGTTATTGTTAAAAGTGGCCACTTATGTGTTTCTTTAGTTATTAACAACAAGGAACAGAAAACAATTAACCCAGTATTTTTTTGGGAGGTGGGCTGGAAATACACACACACATGGAATCACAAGTAGAAGCCCTCAGGAATAGTGACGTGTGTTTCTTTTATTATTGCAGTTCCTAGACTATTTATTTTCTAAGCAAAATGAGTTGTGGGACAGCCAGCACAACAAAGTCAATCAAGACATGACAAGACCACTGACCCACTATTGGGTAGCATCTTCGCACAACACGTAAGATTCACATTCTCTCTATGCATTTCTTCTTCTTCCTTTATTTATTTATTTATTTATTTATTTATTTATTTATTTATTATTTTTTGTAGTACTTAGGTTCATCTAACTGTAACTGTAACTTCTATCTGCTAAATCTTTTTTTCTCAGGTACCTTACGGGAGACCAAGTGAAGAGTGAGTCTTCTGTTGAAGCTTATGCAAGGTGTCTTGCAATGAGCTGTCGCTGCATTGAGTGTGAGTATTAGTGCTACTGTTGCCATCTTTGTGTGTGTGTGTGTGTGTGTGTGTGTGTGTGTGTGTGTGTGTGTGTGTGTGTGTGTGTGTGCACGCGCACACGTGTGCGTGCATGCGGGCGGTTATGTCTCCCACATCTTTGCTACTATGCTCTTTTTAAAGGACACTAAAGGCACATATTAAGTCACATAGATGAAATACAATTACATCTACATCATAGCACTTATTTCATCTCCAGAAAATGCTTTGTATTAGATTAAGATGTGTTTAAGTGGTCCATGTACCCTTGGCACAATTCAAACTGTCTCCCTCCGAGCTTACAAGTGTAGCAGCTTGGGCTAGTTGGTCTCAGCTAACCCGCGAGATAATGGAAGCGGAAATGATACATAAATTAGGCGACAACTGGGTAAGCACCCCATCCGTTGCACTATCACGGTTTGAGCATGATGACCTGGCCGGGCTGAGGGGCAATAGCGAACACGTGTCACATGTGATTTGACTGGCAGTACATTGATTAGGCTTGTTCTTTTGTTTCTTTGTATGTATATATCTTGCCACTCTGCAAAATAAAGATCAGTTGGAAGTCAGTGCTCTTTCCTCTTTGTTGTTTTCTGTGTTCATGTGCTGTGAAACTTGCCATCTTTCCCTCTGAGCGCAGGGAGCCATGATGTAGCATTCATAGTTCCCGCCCTTTACTGCCCGACAGCGAGTGCTGTTTTGGGCACTTTACACTTGCCTTTCTCTTGCAATGTTATGCCTGCTGTGCAGAGCTTGCGTTTACACTCGTAGTGTGCTGAGCCCATGGACATCAGGCGGCATCACATTAACTATAAAGTTAGTTTTACAGTGTCAAGAATTGCAACAAGAAACAGCATTGTCTAGGTAATTTTTAACCTTATACAAAAACATCTGGTGGCTTCAAGTGCTGATGCAATGTGTCTTTCTTAGTGGATTGCTGGGACGGACCGGATGGCATGCCCTATGTGTATCATGGCCACACGTTGACAACAAAAATCAGGTTCATTGATGTCATCAAGACAATCAAAGACCATGCATTTGTTGCATCCGAGTAAGCATGACTTGTTTTCTTTCTAAGTAATCAGTGCACCATGATGAGTACTTAATATGGTTAGCCAGGCCAGTTGGAATTCATACTTTGCATGTATTTCCAGCACCTAAAAGAAATAGGAAAAAATTGGAGCTACAGTATTCATCCAGTGTTCTTCCTGTTCTGCATCTCTTTCTATCTCTGTGGTTTTTTTAATATTTCTCTTAAGCACTAGAAATGCACCAAGAACAGTGCACTATGAGTGTCACCACAGCAGAACGTGCTTGTGAAGCTGAAGTTTCATGTCCACATTATTGTAGCAGGCACATTTACCCGTGTATGCACACCCCCAGAGGATGTCTAAGTGAACATTTTTTAATGCTTTCATTAGATCAGGTTTTCACTATGCTGATTAAGCCAGGTAAGTATTGCCTGTCCTTTTGGGCAACTGAAAGCTTCTTTTACTATACAAGCTCAAGTCAGCAATTACCAATAATGTATTGATAAATTGGTACAAACTTGGGGCAAATTGCGTGGAGTAGAGTAGAACCAGATTAAATGTATTCCTCAAGGGACCATGAAAAAAGTGCACATGATCTGGCAGAATGTAACATCTAGTACTCTTTACAGCACTGCAGGTAATAATAATAAAACATTTTAACTGCCAGAGGAAGGAAAAAGCTGTCTCATGCGAAAGTTTACTGGAAGTGGAACAGTAAGGCAATGAACTGTTGGAAAACTTTCTTAATAAATCCTGAATCACTGCCTGACAGTTCAATCATTCGATGCTTTTTGAAGGAGCGGTAGCTTTGATTCACACTAAAGGAAGCTTACAGCCTCCATCTCATGCTTGGATCGAATTTTAGACATTGAGCACTTGTAGCCTTTTGTCTGTTTTTATGCACCCACATATACAAGTAATCCTGCAAACTGTATCATAAACCATGGAAGAATCTACAAACATGATCAAACATCATCAGCTTGATGTCGGGAGCTATGTTGATATTGGAGACTGTCAATAATATCGACACAGTGATGGTGATTATACTGTGCTACATAGCAGGCACAGTGAAGTCACTTGTTATCAGCGACATTGTGTGGGTGTAAATGTGGACACTGCTGAGGGATGATAACTTGTTAGCGTTTGTGCTCGCAATTTCTGTACTTACCAGGAAGGGAAAACCTTAGAAACAAGAATGTGTGAATACATGTGGCATTACAAACTATGCAGGGCTAGTGTATGCAAGAATAATAGCTGGGAAATCGTTACGATCACAGCCATACCAGTGATGTTCTGCTGTAGTTGAGATTTTGGAATACCAACACTTCATCGAAGTGTTAGGTTATATGACTGTATTCACAGCGGCTTCTAAGTTGCAGTTTAATGATTAACAGTTTATAATGCATGTGTCTGTTCAATGTATACATCAGTTCTTCTTTCCTGGTGGATATCCGATTTTTTTCCTTCTTACAGATACCCAGTTATTTTGTCTATTGAGAACCACTGCACCTTACCACAACAAAGAAAAATGGCCAACCTGTTTCAGGAGGTTTTTGGAGGCAAGCAGGGCATTATTATTATAAATCTCAAGTACCTTTAGTTATTCTTTTTTAATGCACAGCCTTTGCTTACCTTCTCCAGTAGCAATAGTTTTGCAGTACTATATAATTTCAGGTTCTTAAGGGGGGACATGGTACCTGGAGCTGTCTTGTTTATATGCTGATTGAATTCAGTGTAAAAGCAGCTATACATATGTATTTGAGTGCTTACAGATTTATTTCGTGTATACCACTTATAATTGAGTCTAAAACTGACACACGCTGAGACAATCTACCTACTCTAGTGTGCTTTCTGGCACCATTGCCATTTCATTTCCTGGCAGAAATGAAATGGTAATGTGCTCTTGTGCATGGCTGCTGCTGGTAGGTTTGGGCTGAAGGTGACTATTATTTTAATTGTGTGTATAGTGTAACTGCATGAGCAAAAGTATTTCATTTTTGGTATGGAATGGTTATTAATGTGCGAAGCTTTATTTTATGTCTACTTTTAGGTGGGGTTCTGTACCATGTACGCTGCTGCAGTAGCAAAATACGAAGACAAGTGTTGCTTTTGTGCGCCACATTTGTGTTTGTGTGCCCGTGTACATGCTTAGAAATGGGAACTTCAACAGCTTCCCCTATGCTTTCCTAGGTTTCAATGTTTGTTGGTTCATTAAGTTGTGTACATGCATGTGTGCTTTCTTTCTTTTTTAGTTTTGTGATGTGACTATGCATTTTCCATTGTACATTAACATTCCATTTCTATCTTATCTCAAATTTTCTTCTAAACTTCAGAGATGCTGCTGACTCAGCCAGTGGAACGAGATGGTCTAAAAATGCCATCTCCAGAGCAGCTCAAGTGGAAAATTATTATCAAGGTAATAGTCTTATTGATGTGAAAATATTAGTAAAACAGCTTTACTGGTTATCTTGACTGCAGTACCATAGGTATCTAAATGTCACGTCTGACTTCTTCTTCTTCTTCTTTTTTTATGTAGCACAAAAAGCTTCCTGAAGGCACAGAAGACAAAGTTATTGTTAACAGAAGTGATGAAGGTAGGCAGTTGTCCATTACACCATCATCTCTTTTGGCTCAGTCTCGTGTACGATAAGTGAATTTGCTTTTATTTCAATTGTGCATGGTAAAAAAAAACTGGAACAGGTGGCCAGGAAACTGACGTCAGCAATGCTGTGAAAAATGGCATCCTTTATCTTGAAGATCCAGTTGATAAGGTAAGTGCGTTCATCCACTGACTTGGTGTTGGTTCATGAAAGATGCCCAGGTTTCTGTGGAGCAGGTGAGAATTCCTAAACACCAAGGGATTGCAGGCATTTGCAAAGAGGATCTTGCGATTATAAAGAATGTCAAGGAACATACTCTCTTGCATATGTTCCTTTCTTTTTAATCACACAGCATGTGAAAATATGTGATGGTGGCGTGATTCCTCTAAAATCTGAATGAAGAGCATCTGTTGTGAACCTCGCATGGAAAAATAACTCTGGCTACAGCTTATGCATTGCAAGCTTTACTGAATGGTCTAAATACATATGTAAATACAAGCTGTATATTCACTTTTCAGGATTCATAACAGTGGAAGCATAAAAAATGGGCATTTTTATATGCTGATAAGTGATAACAAGGAATATAAATACATGTAAAAGGCATTGAATGCTACTGAATAAAAAGTCATAGCACAAAACGACACAAGGACAGACAAGTGCACGGAACTGGCATTAACTTCTAATTTTTGTTTATTGAAGAAACATACGGCACAGCACAAGACCAGCATAAGCCACCATTTTGAGGATAATCTGACAAAAAACTAAGAGTCAGTAGGATCCCATCCGACAAAAAAAAGCCATCTCACATGGTTGATGATTGTGAACACGTGCAGCAGATGTCATCCTAAATGAAGAGATACTGCCAATGCAAAAGAACATCGTAGTGGAAGTGTGCACATAAAGATTAAGCAACCAAAAGGGTTTGAGAGCTATAAGGCCAAGACAAGGGTTCTACCAGAACAAAAACCGGAAAAACAATACCTAAAACTTCAAATCCAAGCGGTACGTCAGTTTTAAACATGTGTAAGAAAATTAAATCACAAAATTAACAAGATTACTTAAGATGCAAGATGCTGCATAAAAAAATCTAACAAAAATTGTAAAAATTGTGCAAAAAAAAAAGAAAAACTTGTCTGCCCTCGTATCATGAACCAACAAGCCCAACAGTATGTATTGTTAAGTATTAAGTGCTAACTAAGTATTATTCTAGCTGCTCATGCAGTATGTAGCAAGTTTGTGTGCATATCTGTTTAGTAGTACATATTGAAAGATAAAATACTAAGCATTGTAATTGAGCATTGTAGCTAGTATTGTTGTAATGACTGCATGTGGCAGCATTTATTCTTGATGTTACGAATGGCAGGATGTAATTCTTAATATCACCTTCTGAATAATAAAACAACATTAAGGGATATTATTAAGGGATTATTAAGGGATGTACATATTGTGACTAAATGATGCTTTTTATTTGAAAATAAGCTTAACTTGGTTATTTTTATAGGGAGTCAGGTATGCAGCAAATACTATTCATTTGTAGTGTAAGGCACCTTCTTTGCATATTTATACACCTTTTCACAGAAGGCTCCCTGGGTGCCGCCATAACCCCCGCTGGGCTGTACTAAATATGCATGACCCCCAAAAAAGCACTGCAAAGGGTTTGTAGTAGCAATTTTGGCGAGTTGGAAGATTTTCATTATCAAACAGAACACATATGCGAAGACAAACAGAATGAAACAGACAACACGAGCCTTTTTGCTGCTGTGTGCAGCTCAATATGGTGGTCCTCCACGCCTCCCTTGAAAAGGTCCACAGTTAATGGCTACCCATCCTAGCCTGCAATAATTTATCTGAGGTGAAATGAATGAGTTACATGTCTGAACTTTAGCATGTGTTGGAAAGAATGTGTGCAGTGAGACAGTATGTTGCATTTGGGATAGTCAGCTCTGCCTAGCCTACTCTAGCATGTCTGGTTTGTTTCTTTCACGCTAAAATGTGTGCGCCTGTGTGTACAAAGAATAGAAACGCTAGTGCAGTCTTGTGTTCTGCTCTGGCAGTTGACCTGCTTGCTGTTGAACAATAGACAGCTTTACAACACATGTACTGAAAATGCTGGTACATTAAGCTGTTTTAGTTCCTCCTTTTATGAAGAATTTTATCTTCCCACCTCGTTAATCCTCATCCACATTGGAGCTGTTCCTATCTTGAACTCATATGTGCACAGCAGATTTTTTTTATTTAGTGAAAATCACCCACTGTTTTTGAGACTATTCTTGTTTCATTTCATCTTGATTTAATTTCTCAATTTTCCAAAATATTCTTGTCACCAACTATGTCTGGGTTGTATGTAAACAGTATGTAAACCTTTTCACATAAAAAAAAAAAACTGCACTTATTGACGGTGGCACATACCAAACGAAAGCCCCCTTGCTCAACAGCTGAGTGTTCTATTCATGGCAAGGGCAGTGCCTAAGACATTGAGAGTAGAAAGGAGAGAGGAAGACAAGAGATGATGCGCAGTTCAATGTATATCACAGATGCACCAAGATTCTGGGGATGCGGTGCCTCCAAAAAGTACACAAACTTCTATATGCTTACTGTAATCTGTCAGTCAATTCTGAAACCTCTGGCATGATATATCTTTTCTTTACAATATCGCCAAGTGCTGGCTCGCATCCACCGTAGTTGTGGTATTTTTTTAGGTGACATTGTAGTGATCTTGTCTCTTGTATCAATGTTTTCATCATTAAGTTCGCTGCTTACCATAAGGGTCAACAAAAATAAAACCCTAATGAGGAACCCCAGAGCACGTTATGTACCATGTGATAATTTCCACGGTTTAATGTTCCTGCACCGCTTTTTGTTGTTATTGGTTTGCTCGTGTGCAAATGCAATCCCTTGCTTTGGATATTGTGTTTCAGGAATGGCGGGCACATTTCTTCATGCTGACACAAAATCGAATGTATTATGCTGAAGAACAGCAAATGCAGGATGATGAGGAGGAAGGAGACGGTACAGAACTGCAACAGCAGCGAGAGGTACATTTTGAGGCACATGTTGGTAAACCTGCTTTATGAAATGTGGGGAAGATTGCTTATGGCATTAAGTTATGCAGAACAGGGAGGACAGCTTATTAAATTACACTTATTTTAAATTGACCCTTTAGCACCCATTAACACCTAAAGTAAACTTGCTTGGTTGGCAGAGAATAATGTCACAATTCCTGAACCTACCATGGTACTACTAACACAGAGTTTTCAGTTGTAAAATATTCCTGTAGGAACGCTAACTTACAAATTTTAGTAAATACTTAATTGCAGGGTGACAAGCAGCAACTGGCTGCATGTATCATGCTTACTTTGATCCCAAGCTACATCATTTGCTTCTGTACTTTTGGTCATCATGTGACAGTATATGCCTAAGTTTCTGTTTACTGTAATCTTTCCTGCATCATCTTTTTGGTAGTTGACACTTTCTGTTGTGAATGTGTGATGGCGGAACTTGCTTTTCAAAGGGCTTTTCTGGCATTGTTAGAATTAGGTAGCTGTGGGGAGTTTTAACTGAAATGTAACCTGTAAGCATCAACAAATTCTTTGTATGCTTGTGGGTAGGTACATATAGTGCAGTGTAATCCTGATATAATGAATGTGGATATAACATATTATTGGCTATAACAAATTAAATGAAGTTCAGTATTACCCTAACAGGAATGTTACAAATATGCATATACAATGGATTATTGGGTATAACAAAGCTTTTTGTGTGTTGTATTAAATTTTTTTGTAAACGGGATTTGAATGTATAAGGCACGATGATCTTTCACATGATATTGTTTGGTAAGTCCCTTAGTACTGTTCTGTGTTCATTGTAGAATGGATAAGTTTCTCATTTCCTATCAGCAGCATTTTATTATTAGCAGCAGCAGTTGTATCAGCAGCATTTGAAATGCTCTGCTCCAGCAATGTGTTCAGCAGCACGGCAAAGTTCTAAGAATGAGAAGTTTTATTAATTGCATATCTGTTGTCATTGTAAAAAGTTGTCACTTGTGTAGTGAGCATGGGCATTGCGCACCTGAAAACACATTTGTGCGTACTGCAACTGGCCACCAGTTTAGCCAACTTTCTTTTGAGCATGCACTCTGAAATGACACCACTGACACTGCCCCTCATTTTGCATTGTAGAAAATTTTCACAGTGCCAAGCAATTATAAAGGGCTGCAAGATTACAAAACAAAGGAGTTCTTTATGACAGCATATACCCTATTACGTATTGCTGCAGTTGGCTTTGCAGTATAATGAGCACTAATTGTGATACTACTATAGTAATTTTGTTGGATGGCACATGTTTTCCGCTCTACAAGAATGTTGTCTTGAAAAAAGTAACTGTAACTGTCTTTGGAAAAGGCTGTAGTATAGTCAGCATTAACACACTGCAACTCACTGCTTCTTGCTCTAGATATGTTGTGGTGACTGTAGTAGCAGTTATAAACAGTTCTAGACATAATTTACCACTGATTGCTGCTCTACGGTTTTGCATGATACCTTTTATATTGTGGATCAGGGTGTGCCTAATGAGGAGCTGCACTTTGGAGAAAAGTGGTTCCATGGCAAGCTGGCAGGTGGCCGGCTAAAAGCCCAAGAGTTGTTGCAGCAGCATGCCCACCTTGGGGATGGGACCTTTCTGGTGCGAGAGAGTGACACCTTTGTTGGTGACTACTCACTCTCTTTCTGGTGAGTTATATTGCTGCTTCCACCTCTGCAGTGGTACTGTGGTCACAATGCCTGGCTGCTGCCCCTGAAAGACTTAGGTTCAATAAGACTTAGGTTTAATCCCAGCCACTGCAGACACAATTTAGATGGATAAGAATGCTAAAGGCTTGTGTATATAGGCTATGGGCATGATGGACCAAGTGTGATAGGGTGTCTTAACTAGGAGCATATCAGAACTGTGGAGTTCTATACACTTTTGCTTTTTATATAACATTCATGCTGTGTAATGTGTAATACATAGTTAAATACATCATTTTGGGCTGTGGAGTGTATACTGTAGCAGAAAGTAACTCAAGCATTTTTAGCCAACAGGTGCATGTGTTAGTAACTGTCGTAATTGGCTTCTCTGCAAATGCAGTATTGAATTTACCTTTTATTTTCTTGCAGGCGCCAGGGCAAGGTCAATCACTGCAGAATAAAGTCCAAACAAGAACGAGGTCAAACGAAGTACTACTTGATTGACACAGTGGCATTTGACACCCTGTACAGCCTCATCAGCCACTACCAAACACACCCACTTCGCAGCCAGGAGTTCTACATGTACCTAAATGAGCCTGTACCCCAGCCAAACAAGCATGAGGGAAAAGAGTGCGTTGCCTTGCCCTTTTCTTCCATTAAGATAATCTGTGCTAGGATTTCTTTAACTAGGGACATAGACTTAAAAAGAGTTGAAATGAAGGCATTACAAGTGCACAGCAGTGATACACTGATACCTGTGTGGTATCAGTGTATCGTTTAAGCATTTGCTTGTGTTGGCCTTTACTTGTATCATAATCAAATGTTATTGGCACATTTCTGTATTCATGATTTCATGCTTAAGCCCTAATAAAGTCAGTGAATTCTTGTAGCTGCACTACAGGAATTCGCAGTGCTACAGTAAAACCTCGTTATAACGAACCCGGATATAACGAACTGTCAGACATAACGAAGCAATCGCAATTCCCCTTGAAATTCCTATACATGAAATTGATATTGGTTATAACGAACTAATTGTTATAACGAAGTAATTACTGCTCCCCCATCAACTTCATTATAACGAGGTTTTACTGTGTTAGTGCTTCTTTTGTCACTTCCATTTATTGGGATACAGAAACAAATACATAGGTGATTTTTTGTGTGTGTATGTGCTAATGAGAGAGAATTACTTTGATATGCCGTTAGAGGTTGTATGTTCCAGCACACTACGTTGCTTTGTGGCTTAGAATATAAGTGAATTTCTCACAAAATTTCATGATGTGCATTGCAGCAGTGTATTCACACTTGCTATTCACGCACTGTTGGGAAGCAAGCAGGGAATAGGAAGGAATATAGTTTTGATGTGATTTCTCTTTTTGTTTTCATCATTATGTCATCATGCCTGCTGTGTTGCTTTTCTTTTACTTTTCTTTTACTTGTGGCTGTTCTGCTTTCAGGTGGTACCATGCAAACATGACACGAACTCAGGCAGAGGAATTGCTGAAGAGAGTAAAGTATGATGGCACATTTCTTGTGCGGCCAAGTGAAAAAGAAGACAACTGCTTTGCTATATCCTTTAGGTACATTTCACTATTTCCTTCTAAATGATGTAATGTTCAGCATTCAGTTTTACATAGCACCACAATTACAGTAGAACATCGTTCATACATTTTTGAAAAATAACGCAACACTGAACATATTATCCGGGAAAATGTATGATCCAGACACACGAAAAAATCGCGCAGTTTCGCCGGAAAAGCAGGCTGTGATATAAATATTAAAGTATTTTTCAAGTTCACGCAATTCAGACAATAGAATGTCACAAAACAGCAAAAACATCTGATTACGTAGCTACAAAAGCGTGTTGGAACGCTCCCGAAGGCACGGCAGTGACCGCGAGCGTTAGCCGTTAGTGCTGACAGTGTCGGGAACGGAACGCACTCGTGTTGTGTCTTGCTTCAATGTTTAAACTACTCCGCATATGCAGGCAAATTATTTAACGTGTAACAAAATGCGCGTGTTCACATCATCATTTTCTCAGCCTGCCCAAACCTCACGTGCGGCCATCAATACACAGCGCGGATGCACGGGCCACATTGTGCCAAACGGTGCGCATTCTGGTACGTAAGTCGTGCACACCAAGAGCACTAGCCTTGCATCAACAGGTCACATGAACGGGCACATCATGTGCGTCGCACGGGCCAAGCCAACGTCGCTGGGCAAGCGCATCGCGTGCATGTTGACCATCAGAGCTAGCAGCTTAGTCTCTAGACACTACGAAACGTTCAGCCGTTTTCTTCCCCCCCCCCCCTTCTCTCTTCTCTTTCTCTCTCTCTCTCTCTCTCTCTCTCTCTCTCTCTCCCTCCCTCATTCACCCCCCTTTCTTTAACCTGTGCTTCCTCGACGCCACCACCGCAAATAACCAACTGATAAAAGAACGTTCAATCTCTCGGCGGTTCCCGGGCTGTTCAAGTGGTGCGTGAGTGCAGCATGCGCTGAACGCGACCCACACTCAGTACAGGATTACATGACCCAATGCGTTGACGACTTGTTCGGTTTGGCGCGATGGGATCACATACACTATCTAATCACTGGCGATATAACCTCGCGATAGACTGCGTCCGCTCGCTCTCTGTAAAAAGCACAGGATGCGCTCCGTATTCCGTATGCATTATCGGCTTTCGAAATTGCTTAGTTTTGTTTTTAAGTAATGACCGTCGTCTCGCATATCGGTAACCTGCGATCAGAAATGGCATGTTCCACTATGTTTTCGAAGCAGTGTTGGGAGAATTCCTCTGGCAGTGTTTGTGCACTAGCTACCTAAATGCGCCAGACATTTTTATTTGCGCTTTTTGGGCATGGTCATCGAAGGTGAGGTGAGCGGAAACGGGCAGTCAAAACTTTCAGCTTTCAAACGTTATCAAGATGGCGGCGCTCGATGGGGGAAAAGACGAGAGACGACCCGCATAAACACCGTTTGCGCTCACGATTGCGCTTGCGCTCGCGAACTGGTCCTACTGAAAGAAATGGCGGCGTGTCTCGATTATCAGCCATTAATAGTGTGCTCTATGTACGCTTGCAACAGCTACCGCACGCGTGCTGTTAAAGCTGCCTTGATCGCAAGTGTCAGCGGCGATACCGATGAACACGGTGTGTTACGTCTAGCTAGGTGATATACTAGTATCGGAAGAGAGTACACCGGCGTTTTCTTGTGACGCGGTCGGGTGAGTACTGCGGTGTGGCCACCGTGGTGGGTAGCTACTGCTCTCAGTTGCGTGAGCTTCGCAACTTTTCGGTTGCATGTGGACTCTAGAGGCCAGAAAACGCAGTTGGACGATAGATTGAACGTTGGTGCCGAATAATCGTATTTTCCGGGAATGTATTAACTGGACGAAAAGAAGAATGACTCTACGAGAAAAGTTCATGTTTTCGCGATCGCTAACACTGGAACCGGGAAATCGTATCAACCGGGAACATATCAGTGAAGTTCTACTGTATTTTATTTTTTGAGTATAACATTCATCCTTCATCTTCTTCACCAGTACATAAACATACTCGTAATCAGTGTCGGTATTGTTTTCATTCAATGCACAGATCAAATGAAATCCTCATGGTAACAACTGAGAAAGTTTATATGTTGCCTTTGGTCCTCTGGGACGAGGAGTTTCTCTGGAACTTCATTCATGTTGCCACTTGCTCTACCTTTCTGCCACCTTAGCATAAGTGGAACAGCCTGCAGCCTTTGGCCTCACCACCCCTCACTTTGGCTTACTTGTCTGCGTTAAAACAGCAGCTTTGGTAGATTATCAGAACGCCAAATGTCCAGTCTGAAGTTGCCAAGAAAAGAACTTGATGAATATGTGCAACTCCTATGTAAGAAGAAATACACTTCTTACATAGGAGATGTCTGTCTCCTTATCGCTGTGTTGACTCAGCTATCAAGGATTCCAGCCGTGTGCATCACAACCTAAATGGCATCGCAAGTGTTAAATCTTTAACACATTGGCGATGAGGAATCCCAGTACTCTTAATGGGGTCATTGCAATTTCTCATCACCTGGATGAACTGCACGCCATCCATTTTCAGTCGGATGCCCGTGACACATAAATGGGCTGACATACGACAGTGTATGACATACCACGGTTTTTCCTTGGGTATGGACCTCCACACTTTGATTTGGGCTATCACATGTGAACATACAAACAGCTGGGATGTTGTGCGAATGTGAACAGCCAAGGCTGTTCACACCCACTGAGCTTCCCAGCCATTCTCCACATTTGACGCTTCTTCCAACCATGGCCACGGAAAGTCAACTGTAACACCAGTCAGGCACATCCCTCACTGCTGCTCAGAAAGCTAGATGATGCACTTTTCAAAGGGAAAGCTACATCATGCGAATAGTCTACAATGCTTTAAGAGTACCTTGCAAACTCGTTACCAGTTTGTGTTGGAAGCTTTGTTTAAGCTTTGTTTGACATGGAAGTTGCGATTTCTGTTATTCATGCCACATTTCCCCCCCATTTTTCAGGTCCCCTTACATAGTGGAAGCTCCTTTGCATAGTGGATATTGCCGCGAGCACCAATATTCTCTGTGCGATAACGAAGTTTATACCATATCTGTATGGCCGTCCGTTTAGAGTCGTTACGGATCACCATGCTTTCTATTGGTTGGCCAATATCAAAGACCCTTCAAGAATTTGACATCACTGTCATCTATAAGTCCGGCCAGAGGCACACTGACGTTGATTGCCTTTCATGTGCTCCCCTTGCAACAACGCCAGCGGATCACGACGTCGATGACGGCTTCCTTTGCGCTGTCAGTGCATCTGACTTGGTAGAGCAGCAGTGTAACAACTCAGAGCTTCGACAACTTATCGAATATCTTGAAGGCAGTAATTCGCGCCCTCCGCATGCACTCGTGCGTTCAGCAGCATCGCTCTGTTTGCACAGTAGTATCTTATGCAAAAGGAACTTCACCCCTTATGCGACTGAGTACCTCTTTGTCGTTCAATCAGCGCTGCGTGCAGAAATTTTTTCTGCATGTCACAATGAGCCAGCTTTCGGACGCTTGGGCTTTGCACGTACCTTGGCCCTGATTCGTCAGCATTACTACTGGCCTAAGCACACGTGGGACATCAGACGTTACGTCAAAATGTGTCACAGCTGCCAGCGCCGTAATCTATCGCCTCTGCGCCCAGCCAGCCTTCTGAAGCCAATTGCTCCGCCAACAGTGCCATTCCAACAAATCAGCACAGACTTGCTCGGTCCCTTGCAGAAGCCTTATGACGACAACCACTGCATCATAGTGGCCACCAATTATCTTACCCAGTACTACGAAACAAAGGCTCTTCAATGAGGCACCACCAGGAAGATTGCCCACTTTTTCATGAACAACATTGTCCTCTGGCATGGAGTGCCAGCAGTCATCACCTGCCGCAGAGCTGCATTTACAGATCAGAACACACAAGACATCATGCAGCTGAATGGCACCGCTCATCGCAAAACTACTGTATACCATCCACAAACCAATGGCCTTATCGACCCGTTAAGCAGGACTACCACCGACGTGCTATCATGCATGTTGACTCTGACCATAAGAACTGGGGTGATATTCTGCCATACATGCATTCATGTACAACACTGCTATTCAGGAGACAACTGGATTTACCCATTTCCGCTTGTTTCACGGCCAGGAAGCAACCACCATGCTTGATGCCATGCTTTTACTGCACCACTACAACATCCCTACTGGTACAGACAAATTCTTTCGGCTCATAGACAAGCCCGCAGGCTTGCCACTGACCGAATTCAGAACCAGCAGCGCATAGACTCAGTGATATGACACTCGTTGTCGTGAAGTTATTTACCAACCAGGCGATTACATATGGCTGTGGGTTCCGATTCCTGAACGTGGTCGCTCGGACAAGTTGCTTCATTGCTATTTCTGTCCATATGGAGTACTCCGTCAACTCAGCAATGTCAACTATGAAATTATTCAAAAAAACTGTTCAATTCTCTCGTCCTATGCAGCAGTCCGACAATGTCCATTTTTCCTGACTGAAACCATACCACGCACATTGACAATTCCTGTAGTCCACTTGCGACCCGTCGAACACTTTTTAACTACATAGTATGAGATGGGCACATTTGTCTGCCTTGTCTTCATTTCTTGTTCACCCTGCGTTGCATCGAGCGCCGATGCTTTCTTGGAAGGGGGGGTAATGCCGCAAGTAGAACAGTATTTTGTATTGCGGGTGCCACCTGGATTGTCTTGGCTGCTGTGGTGAAGAAGACAAAGAGGACGAACTGGTCGGGCTTTTGGGCGGAGCAATTCATTCTGATGTTCCCTGGTGCACTTGAACTGCTGTCTGACGAACGTTCACGATCATGTTATAACGTGACAATATCATGTTATGATTCTGTAACCAGGCACAGTGAGTGCACTGTTAAGTTTTAGTTGATGGGACCTGCCATTGTGTTCAGTTCGCAGTGCTTACTTTCTGTGCCTTTATGCTGATCTATGTTCAGACTGTCTTGCATCTACATTCATTTGTTGCTTACAACACCTCATTCAGATGACAGAAAATGATCGCTCAGATTATGCATGCCAGTTGAACGTTTCCTTATGGACCGCCACCAAATACATTTTGCCATCTGGCCATGAGACACTTCCTTTGATTACTTTCGTTATAATCTCTCATGTTGTCATTTTAGTTGTTCTGTCAGTCCATCACCCATCCGAGGGCTTGCACTAACATCCAGCTTTGATCACTTCTACAACAGAGCAGCCATCTTGGCTTTACTTGGTGTCCCCAATCAACCATATGTGCTTGAACACTTGGCCTGTCTCTGTGATTACTTTAAGCACAGGTGCACATAGTGCCCCTGCTTCTGCTGTCTAATGGAAACGGTACCAATCTGACTCCACAGCAGATTGAGGAGTTTTGGTGCTGTTACCAACACATGAAGCTGTCATTAACTACCATGCTTGTCTTTGGAGACACACTTCTGCAGCAGCTCATTGTATACACATTGACAGAACATCTGTATTGTGCCATCAGCCATATTGCATCCGTCGCACCAAGCACCAGGTCATTGACATCCAAGTGCACTTTACATGTGTGAGCACGAGTACATGCTCTACATTTTCTTATAAGCCTAACCCTGTCTCATTTCCTGTAACAGCTATGCGGTGAACAATTATCAAAGCTTTGCCTCATAGCTTTCCCAGCCAATGGTCTGCTTTTATGAACTTATCTAAAAATGGTAAGTATAATGTAATATTTTTATTTTTCAGGGCAGAGAACAAGTTGAAGCATTGTCGTATCAAGCAAGAAGGCCGTCTTTTTGTCATTGGTACAGCCCAGTTTGAAAGCCTTGTTGAACTTGTGAGTTACTATGAGAAACATCCACTGTATCGAAAAGTCAAGCTTAAGTACCCTGTGAATGAAGATATTATTCGGAGAATTGGAACGGTAAGTCTGAGTAATATTTTAAGACATTATCGTTTAATGACATCGCCCAAAAGCTGCAGCACTCTGTGCTTAGCTTGATAGCACTGCTAGAGTGGACAGGTATGTATTTCGTAACTGAAGTTTCACTCACATGGGTTATTAGATACGTTGCCGCACTAAAATGCCAGCTGCAACAGAATTTTGGCTCATATAAAAGCCTGGTTTCACATAACGTAAGTAAATATAGGCCACATGTTTATGAAATGTTCGCGTTTGTAATAACAAAAGGGGAATGGACAAGGGCTTGTTTTTATTGTTAGACGCAACCTCACAAAACCAACAGACAATGAGGCCAAGGAAGGCATAGGGGAAGTTACTTGAAGTCCTTAGCTGTAGTGAATAGTTACGACGTAAATGGAAACAAATTAAATTGGATGAAAAAACACGCCAGCTGTCGGTGGGGACCAAACCCGCAACCTTTGTGGAACACATCCGATGCTCTACCAACTGAGCTATGGCGGCGGTCGTTCCCTCGTCCACTTTATTGGGTATTTCTGTAGATTTTACTCCTGGTAGTGCTAGCTAATGCCTCTAGTAGCATATGCAGCTAACGTGGAACACTCTTTTTGGCAGAAGGTGTCAATTTTGTCAAACTAGACAAAAGATCACCGTACTACTATTTACTCAAAATGATGCATTATCCAGAATATTAAGAACCAGCATGATGATGATGATATAGGGCACTTATTGGGCAAGGGCTGGTTGTAGCCAAAGAGCACCAAGACAGAGGGTAATGTTCACGCAGTCATGCAATTCGTGACCATGGAAAGAACCAGCGTAACACCTGGAAATGACTCCAATGATTAGACATTGTCCACGGTGCACAGAAACACTGAGGACATGGTGTCAAATTTCTGTCCTGTCTTTAACTACCACGGGCCTATGTCATCTGATTAGGTGCTCAGGGCTGTCATACTGTTATAATAGTATTACCGTTCTGGCAGCTTTGTGAAGGTTGCTACAACAGTACTTACTACTAATTGAAGAAACAACTTGCAAAAGTGAAGTTTTGTTGCAGTTGGCTTCTAAACAATGCTGGAAATTAACATTGCATTCAATGCGCATTTAGTACGTGTAGTGTGACTCACTTTCACTCCATATCTCAGTCAAACTTGTAATGTTCTAAGATATGTTTATTATATATACAATACTTATTATTAGCACATACTTGCTATCCACTTATATTTGATAGAAAATTTTCAGATTTACTTTGTTAATCTAATAATGCATCATCTCCACACTTTTATGTGAAGTCCTGACATTATATTATTTGCGAGCAGAAACCACATGCTGCCTGTAAACATATTGAATTTCTTGCATTTCTTTACACTATACTGCTGTGATAATATTGTTACATGACGCGAGAGCACACTCAACTTCCAGTAACTGCAGTGAAGCCTATGCTTGGTGGTGTCCGTTGGAAGAGTAAGAAGAGGATGATGACGCGCACGCTTTGACTGTCGTGCGGCTCTCTGCTTGTCAATCACAATATATTTACTGTAGTTTCCCAGTTCTTTTGTCAACACAACAATATAGTTATCGATTTTCTTTTCACCAAAATAAAAGCAGCATGGTAATTGCATGACATAAAACATCAAAGTATTAGTACAATTATCCATTCTCATTGAGCCATGAGTGGTTCAAACAGCAGTCTGGTGGTGCAACATCTTTTTTGCTGCTTCATGCTTGGTGTCATGCAGTACTGTTATCTAGATCACACGACCATTTCTCTTAAGCTGTAGATGCCTGATTGTAATTTTTTTATAGCATAATTTTCTTTTTTTCATGTACCCTCTCTTATAGCATGTTTCTATGTCCCTTTAAAAGTCACCCAAAGTATTAGTTGCTGAGGGAAGATTACTGAAGAAGCATTAGTTCAGAAGTCCGACGAAGAGGCTGAAAAATGTAAAGGATGGTTTTTTAGAGCCGACATTTTTATAGAGTGCTCACAGAGTGGCAGAAACATAGAGCTGTAGACATCACTTTCTTGTGTCTTCTCAACGAAACTGACAATGAAATTGACAAACACCGATATAGGAAAGCATCTGGTCCATTGCAATTTAACTGGCTATGTGCTGTGCTAAACAAATTATCTTGAGTACAGCAAGATATTAGAGCTTAGTTGCCTTGTTTATGAGTGCTGTCCATGAGTGTTTATGAGTGTGTTTACCATTGCTGTCTACAGCTGTGGAGGTCTTTCTCCCTTCTGTCTGTGCATGTAGTTTTGAAGGTTTGCTTGCTATGCATCTTATGCCTTTGTTTATTATAACTATAATTTTTAATATTTGAACATCTTAAAATGTTGACGTGCAGTTTTGTCATTTTCCAGGACACTGATGACAGTCCACTGCATGTAGGTGGGCCAGCGGGGACGTATATGGATCCAGACAGCTTTTCTGGAGCCTTTCGTGCAACAGTGAAGGCCCTGTATGACTACAGGGCACAGCGAGAAGATGAACTCTCATTCTGCAAGCATGCCATCATCACTAATGTAGTGCGGCTTGAAGGAGGATGGTGGCGGGGAAATTATGGTGGAAAACGGCAGCACTGGTTTCCAGCAAACTTCGTGGAAGTGCTCGAAACACAGGATGCATCTGATGATGGGGTGAGGTTGGGTGCCCTTACACACTTGCGTGAAATGCATGCTGTTTTGCAGCTGTCCTATATCATTTACCGTGCGTGATGACTGGCAAAGGACAATACCAAATCGCAATGCAGAAAAACATGGGTTGGTGGAAGTGAAGTGACACACGAGTGTTTCTCCTGTTTGTCTGTGTTTTTCTGTACAGTGATTTGTTATGATGTCAGACCAAGTCCAAAGAGACACAATTCCAAATGTTCATGCATTTGCAGTGGTTGTGAAATTTGTGGTAAAATAGGCCCTAAAGTGTATACTGAATGTGTTGGTCATTTTATGCCTGTCACAGCCTATAACATTTCTTTCAAATTGCAATGCAGAAAACATGGATTGACAGAAGTGGAACAGTACACGAGTGTTTCTCCTATTTTTCTGTGTTTTTCAGCATAATTATTTGTCATGACATCTGACCAACAAATCTAAAGAGCCACAATTCTACATGCTCATTTGCAGGGTTGTTAAATTTGTAGTAAAATAGGCTCTGAAGTGCGTTCTGAATGTTTCGTTCATTTGATGCTTGTCACAGTCTATAACATCCATTCTTTTTCATTTTAGTCTGGAGATGCAATGCCTTTAGGTACATTGCAGAAGGGCAGCATTGACATTGCCGGGTGTACAGTAGGTGAGTATCTTGCATTGGGGACAGCTTTGGATGCAACGTTGCATGAATAAGGGGGGGGGATTCACTAGTGAAAGGAGAAGCTTACCATTATTTTTAATCCTTTCATTCGTTCTCTTTTGTGCACTCATATGTAAAATGTCATATTTGTAATTTATAGTATGTGTAATCTAGCCACCAAACTTGCAACTTTTTTGTGAAGGTAGAAAACAAAACAATGTGATCCACGCTACAGTTACAGGTACACAGGGTTAGGGAGATTGTGCCCATTGTTTGTCGGTGCCATTTAGTACATACAGTTAAACTTGCCTATAACTAACCTCGATGAAGTGAATTCCTCAATATTGTGAATTTTTTCATTTTCATACCACAACTTCATAGAAGAATGTGTATTTGTAACCTCTGTACAACATAGTGGCAGCGAGAGACACCCTTGATATAACGAACTCCTTCCTACCAACCACCTAGTAATTTCGCCCCAAAGTTTGAATTTTAGTGTGAGCAGCAGCCGAATCCACTCTTGCGGCTGCCCCACCGATGACGGGAGTGCTGAGCGATGATATTGCAAATGGCACATACTCTGCAAGCAGCAGCCTTGCTTCCTCTGCAGAAAGCCACCAGTGCAACACAAGGAGGGATGATGTTTGTCTACGCAAGCTCCACTTCCTTCTCAGCTCCTCTGCATCACTCGAGCAGTTGACGCAATTCTTGCCTCTGCAGCTGTGTCCTTTCCTCCTCCCTCCAAACCTTGTGGGGAGTTCCCAGCGGCCTGCGTACCGACAGCACCACTACTCACTACTGTAGCTTTCCATTTCTGTTTTTTTTTAATTTAGCCATCATGGCACTCCCGTTTGCTCCTTTTTTTTTCACGCGGTGTGCGCACATCTGGCTCGACTCCCTTGTCCACACGTTCGATCGCTTAGGTGTATCGTTGCAAGGATGAGTCCCTCAACTAAAGGGTTGTTCACATGGGGGAGTTATCTGCAGGGGATAAAGGCGGAGCCAAGTGACTTCAGGTGGAGGGGAGGAGTCCCCTAGGAAGTCTCACTAGCGCCTCCTCAATGACCTTAAGAAAATATAATGGATGAATGCACCTTGTCATTAGTACCTGAAAGGCTTTTCAAACGGGTAAATGTGATGTACATACAACTCATGATTGCTCAAAGTTAGAGGCTCAATGAGTAAGGCTTGCTTGTTGAGATGGACTTTTGTTACACTTGCACAGCAAGTGGCAGTCAAGAAAGGGCGTGAGGTTCCTCCACCCCACATACTGGCAACTCTCCAACACAGTGCAGGCGCAGTGCAGGGAAGGCTGCACAGTCAGATTGTTAACAAATGTGTATTTTAATAAAATTCACACTGCAGAGTGTTAATACCAATAATTGCTGGTATTACGTGCCAAAACCACAATATGATTATGAGGCATGCTGTAGTGGAGGGTTCTAGAAATTTCAACCACCTGGGTTTCCTTAACATGCACTGACATTGCACAGCGTGCAGGCATCTTGCATTTCGTCCCCATCTAAATGCAACCACCACCATCAATGTAAGTCATGGCTGATGGGAAAGGGCTCTTGCGAGACTTGGTAGCAGCTGTGCTAGGCTGGTCAGGTAGCACATCTAAGTCACTGAGCTCCAAGACTGGCACCTCCCATAGTCTTATGTTAAATTTCAATGGTGAAGTCACTGCGCATTTTCCTACTCATTTTGGTGCAAGTTTGTTCCAATGATAGAATGAGGTCACAAGTTAGGCAACCCCGTGAGAGAGTCAGGGTGCAGTCAGAGCAAGAGTCACTCTATGGAGCAGGAAAAGTTGCTCTGCAGAGTGGGCCAGAGCTCCGCATGACACATCTTTTGCACATTCACCTGCTTGGGGCACGTCATGTTAGTTGCGAGTATCTGTGGTAATGGCACATGACATGGATGGCTCAGCATGGCATGTGGAATTGTTTACAAAAGTCAATAGTGACATCTTCTATACTCGAGTACAGGTCAAGAAATAAAGTGGCATCTGCCCATCAAAGGACTCCCCCTCCAGCCAGTGGTACCGCTCTGTTAACGTTACGTTGGGGAAGACCGCCTCTGCACTGTGCTCTGATTTCTCTCTTGAGCTTGGCGCAGAGGCAGCCTGCCGCGACGTCACGTTGACAGAGTGGCACCACGCTGGAGGGGGGCCCTTTGACGGGCAGACGCGGCATTTTCCTAGACTTGTACCGGAGCATAATTGGAAAGCTTATGTTCAAACACAAGTCGTGAATAAGATACTGACAGCGACAATGAAACTTCTGCTTACAAGAAATTATTAACCAGGATGTGCCACCCTCCTTCCTCCACCTTGCTTCAGTGGAAGCGGTTGTGTTCCATGTATGGCCTAGAAGGTGTTATTTTACATTAGAGTCGAGTGCTCGCCCATGCAGTCAGTTGGCTGCTTTGAATCACATTGTAGCTTGACATTAGACACTTGCAGTTAAAACATAAAACATGCTGCTCACATTGGGCTCACTCACTACTGAGGGCCGTCCCTCTCATCTCATGAAACTTAGTGTCCTTGAACAAGCAAATGACATTTTTGTCATATAAATAATAGTCTGATGTGCTTTGTCACTTTAGTATGCTTTGCAGTTTTAGTAAATGTTAAGTGTGGCATGTATTGATGAATATTCTATAATTTTTGTTGTTTATGAAGCCAATTTGGCCTTGGTAATGGTGCAAAATTTTTACCTCCAAATGGACAAATACCGTCTCTTACCCCTTCTAGCCTACTGTTCCAGAATCCGGGGTGGATGCTGAGGAAAGAAAAAAAGTCTGGCTATAACCCACCAACACACCACTATTTCTGACTTACGGGAAAAACCATGCATGGTGCTTCCAAGGAGAGTTAACAGTTCAAAAGCTTATGCAGTTCTATTTGTTCAGGTGTATTAATTTAAATCACCATTTCTGCAATATTGAATGTTTTATAGACTGCCATAAAATTTGAAGCCGATTCACTGAAATCTGAGCTTATTCAGTGCAACAGCATCCAACAGCATCCATTGTGTTGTGCTAGAAACCCCAGGTTTATCTTTTTCTTTCCTTTCTTTTCTTTTTTTTTAAAGTGGAATCCACAAATTTTACCCAGGGTAATGAATTGGTATGAGTAGTTTTGGATTTTATTGGCTTGTTACTAGCATCTTTAATTGTGATTTGAATGTTTTTCCATAGGAAAATGGAATCCAGGATTTAAAAAGTTACCAGGCTTCACACTAGGTTTGAGCATTGCAAACAAACAAGCACAACACATGCATTGCTCAGTGGCAATCGTGTCTGTGAAGTATCAATTGCTTGTGTGGTATGATAACAGCTGAAATTTCAAACAGAAGGCCCGCACAGCCTTCCTTTTGAGGAAGCCTTGCTTCGGAAGAGAGTGAAAGTCGCATGCACAGTTCTTGGAACGTCACTGACCATGGCATATGACGTCAATCCTTCATCCAGTATGGTGCATGCAATGCCACCACTGGAAATGTGCCGCTAGGCAATAAGAAAGGCAGGTGGTGCTGGTTACACGAACATGACACTCTCTCACCTCTGGAACTTCGGAGAACACGGCCAATGTGTGCCGCTTACTGAGGCAAACAGGGAGAGTGTTCACTTTGGCTGTGAAATTTGCCTCCTGGAGGCAGGAGTTCATGAATGGGTAATTGAAAACAACGAAGAAAAGGAAATGTCACTAATGCTATCATTTCAACAAGTGGGCTTGTCTTCGTCAGGGTACTAACTGAGAGAAAGCACCGGAGGCACGGTGACAGAACAATTCAATTTTTTTAACATATCCAGTAATAAACAGATCTGAAAAAAATTGTTTGGTAAAACCCTCCCCAAGTGGCATGTTACAACTTCCAGTGTGTAACAAAAATTAACGATAATGCCAGGAGAAGGGGTCCTTTAATTAAATCTAGTATTGTTTTACTTTCCAATTGAGTAAAATGTACTGAGCACTGTTTATTTTGACAGTTCTTTTATTAAGCTGATGCATTGTACAGATATTCTACAGAGTTGGCCAGGCAGGGGACGAGAATGGGTGTTCCGCATCGTGTCACCAACCCAACTAATGCCCATTGAGATTGCTGCTCCCTCCAGGGAAGAGATGCAAGACTGGGTGCTCAAGATTCGAGAAACTGCCCAGTCAGCAAATGACATGGTAAGTGTCACCGGGCAAGAATTTCCGACTGCTTTCATTCATGCTATAAGTGGTGCATGGCTTTATTTATATGTCTTGCATTATTATGCTCGGGCGCAGTTGCCAGCTTGCTCCTTCCCTCTTCCCTTTGTGTCCTTGTGTGTTTTATGTTACCATACCTAATAATGATAATAATAATTACTGTAATAAGTATTAAGGTTTTTATTATATATTGAGTCAAGGAAAATGAGGAGGTGGCGCTATCTAAGGCTGGGTTTTTTTAAGGCAAATAGCCACTTATAGCACTTGGCCTAATTGTGTAATGTACTTGGAAACCAACCACTTTTCTTTATTCTTCGTTTTATAGATACAACAAAGGAGGGAAATGGAGCGAAGCTTGAGGCTTGCTAAGGAATTATCCAATCTCATCATATATTGCAGATCTGTGCAGTTCTGTCCTGAAAGTAAGTAAGGCAGGTGTGTCAGTGATGTGTTATAGTGCTTAATAATCTCAGCAATATGTTTCATTTATTATTGCACTTGTTCTCCTGTATATTAGGGATTGGAAACTTCACAGAAATGTCATCGTTTCCGGAAACGAAAGTTGAGAAATGGATGAGTCCTCAGCACTGCTCTTTCTTCCTCAAATATCCTTTTTTCTTCAAAGCTGTTTCTCGTGCTTAACTAAGTACTCTGTCTTTCTTTATAAATTGAACATTTCATTACGTCTTCATTGTACGTTGAGCAGCAGGCCACATGTTCAATTGAATGAGCTTTATAGCACATAAATTACTACAGGGATGCAAACACACAACATACCTGGTAGATTGTAGACACTGCAATGAACTCTGACAGTTGTAAGTCTGTTGGCTCGCATTCCTTTTTGCTGTCTGCCAAGGAAACGATTTTTTTTTACAGCAGCTGGTAGCAAGCCCCATAAAACGTGTGGTGTGGTGATCAAGTGATTTCTTGCATTCCTCTCCTTTTCTTTTTGTGTTTTACTGTATAGTATATTGAGAGCATCTTGCCTTAAGGACTGCCTACTGTCATTCATCGATTTCATGTTTTTAACACGAAAGTGTTTTATGCTGGGGTTCACCAAGAAATCTGTGACATACTTCCGTAACGGAACTAGATGTCTGAAAAATAAACGCGCATTTCAGATAGAAAACGTTCCACTCGCTGGGATTCAAACCCACAACCATCCAGGGAGCCACAGTATGAGCTGGAAGCGCTACCACCACACCACCGACTGACTCGCAAAATGGAGGAAAAACACCGGCCTTATATCTTTACTGCACCAGTTTGCAATTAGTATCTAATTTATGTCTGGTTAAAGCGAACATATTTAACTAGCAAAATTGCTCCTAAATTAACATAGCCTCCATTTCACTGCACTCTTGGTTCTCAGACGTGGTACCGCCACCTAGGAACGATGGAGCAAAGTCGTAAATTGCCATGTTAATATGCGCGCCGGCAGTTAGCGCTTCAGTAGTCTCGATACCTCTACTGCCGCGCACGCTTCGGCGTCCTTCTCGGTCTGCCGGTGCATTGCTTCAACCACGGACGCTGCATAATTTGTCTCGTGCAGCATATATGATAGCCAGTTGCGGTGAGACGCGCTCTACTCCAGGAACGCAAATACGCTCGCCTACAAGCAAATGATGTGCCTTTCGCACAGCGAAGTGTACGTTCACAAAACGATCCACTGACAAACAGTTCAGTTTTGCTTTGCAAGGTTTCATCATAGGGAAAACGAGTTCTCTATATGGTTTCACTGTTTGCGAACGCTCCTGGTTTATGGCAGGTTTACGTAAGGCACTGGCGCATTCAGTGCAGTGTCTCCGGAAAAATGTGAGTCGTTCGAGAGCTTTCGCTTGTGTGCAACTGTCGAGGATCCCTGTGCAGTGTGGAGGTGCAGCTGATGTACATGCAAGGGGTTCACATGTGCAGACCATCCAACCCACCTCCCGCCCCTCGATTCGTTTTGTTTCTGCAACGGCTGGAACAACCCTCCCATAGTAGGGTGCATTATTGCCCTAAATCGCTTACAATTGTTGTAAGCACATTGCTGCTTATGTGCAAACACTTTCTTGTTATACCGATTGCAATGACAGAGGGATCAACCAAATTTTTTATTGCAATAGAAAGTGTACCATTCGAAGTGTACAAGCTTGCAGTGGTTTCCCGAAAAGTCAGTATGAATTATTAAAACGTAATTTTTCTATCTTCATGGTCATCCTGTATGCTAGTGTAGAGACGCCGGCAGCACTGGTTACTGGTGTTTTATAACATTAAGTGAAAAATGAGACTTACTCTGTGTCACAAAGGAACACTGTAAGGATATAGTGTAAAGGATGTATGTAAAATATAATTGTAAGTAATTTTATTTTTAAGCAAGATAAGTGAACCTGCATGGGTGTTTCTCGGTTTTTCTTTACACATTGCTTTTAACACACATCACCAAGGACGTCACCACTGATAATTTTTTCATGACTTTCAGGGCAAGGTAAAAATATTCTTTCTTTTTTGTGGGGTACAAGCATGCTTGTTTCTGTCCATATAAGAAATGATCTCATTTTTGCCACAACCAAAAAAGAATTTTCCAAACTGTAGACAGTTCTTTAAACTGTTGTTGCAAGTTAGTGCCTGCATATGTTTATGTTTGAAACCTGTCATAATTTATGTGCTAGAAAGCTCATTCTAATGAATTACCAGCTAGCTCAGTCCGACACCTTGCACATGTTCGATTGCCTCAACACGGTGACCTAGTGGCTATGGCACTCTGCTGCTGATCCTGAGGTCGCAGGATTGAATCCTGGCCGCGGTGGCTGCATTTGAATGAAGGCGAAATGTTGAGGCCTGTGTACTATGCAATGTCAGTGCACCTTAAAGAACCTCAGGCGGTCATAACGGCATCTCTCATAATCATATCGTGATTTTGGGACATAAAACCCCAGAAATCAATCACTCATATCTTCAACTTCCATTAAAGAAATATTAATACGTATCATTTTCTTAACTCAAGGAAATCTTCTAAAGTTGAAATTTTTGGCCTCTTCAACATTTATAGTCTACTTTAAATTTCATCCCTCACTGCGTAAAGAAATTACATACACCACCATCGATGAACAAATCGCAAAACATGATTTAGAACAGGGAATGTCACAGGCTCCTGCGACATTCCCTGTTCTAAATCATGTTTTGCGATTTGGTCATCAATTCAAGCATCCATCTTCCCCTGTGCTTCTCTTCTAGTTTGGATTTTATACACCACCATGTCATTTTGATATCTGATATGTTTTTGGCAGCATAGCAAGAGTGCACTAAGCAGTCAGCAGAATGAAATCTCTTACAAAATGATTCTACAAATGCTATTCTTTTTCTGGTTTGACTTATACTCTCGAACTTAATGCTGTACATATGAATGCAGGTTTCTCATTAATAAGTAAATAAAATAAGCAGTAACCATTAATGGCTAATTAACCTGCATGTGTATTTTCTGGTTACCCTTAATAATGATGCACGTACCACCGGCTGCAGTTTAGTCGTGTATATCCAAAGGGCAGCCGCATTGACTCTTCAAACTATGATCCTGTGCATTTATGGAACTGTGGCTGCCAAATGGTGGCTCTGAATTACCAGACACCGGGTGAGTTGCACTCAATTTTCTGAAGAGGGGTATCTTAAGAATCTCCTTTTGTATGATTAAATTAATTCCTTATTATTTATTGTTTATTGCCAGCTGATGTAGGGGGATAATATGGTTGGATCACTGTTTGGGCCACTAATGAGGCACAAACAGGGATAGTATGATTAGATTAGAACTGTTATATATTGCAGCTCTGATCTGCATGATGTGGCTCTTATGCAAATTTCTAAAGGAAATTGCTCTCTGGTCTACTTCTATAACTTATGCCCTTGAGCAGCCACATTTTAGTTTGTGGTAATATACGTGTTACTGTTTAGTGATATTTTATTTGTTTATTAGCTAGCAATAATTGACACTTTTCATAAGCATCAATGCCATTCATGTAAAGATGAATAGTTTAACATAAACCTGAACTGTGGGATTATTTTTTGTTGAAAATAGACAGTGCGAAATAAGACAAGTCTCAACGGATCCCATTAGTTTTATTAAAGCACTTCTTAAGGCGTTTTGGCTTTACGGGTCATCATCTTGATTTTCTCATTTTTCTGAACATTATAGATGGTATGACATATTAGGAGTGGTTTGGCTATTATTTTTATTTATTTATTTCAATACCCTAAAGGCCCAATTGGGCATTACATAGGGGGGGATTGAAGTCACTACATACATTTGAAACAACAAAAATTGAAAACAAAGTACCAAAAGAAAACAAGAAAAAGGAAACGGCGAAAAATAGAATCACAGCATCCAGTCACCAACATTCACCAACATCAGTCATATACATATTGATGAGTACAAAGCTTTCTTTTTTTTTTTTTTTTTTTTTGAAATAATGATGAGAACACTTCTGAAAATTACTTCAGATACATTGGATATATTATCGCGACAGAGGAACAAAAAACACGTAAATGAAACGAGAACAATTATACCCAGGTTGGCAATGTTACTCGCTATGCAAATAGCGAGTAACATTGCATCGCTTCAGCAATTGGTGGTTCTGTTTAATTAGGAAGTTTTAGCATTTACTTGGCAAATTGCATCGCTTCAGCAATTGGTGGTTCTGTTGAATTAGGAAGTTTTAGCATTTACTTGGCTATCGTGTATAGAAAAGCAGTCATTGATTTGTTAAATTTTGTTTTTTAGACCGACCAATGCAACTTAACCAAGGCCGGTTCTTGCAGAATGGGCGGTGAGTTACACTGAATTATGAAGTAATGTTGTGAAAGTGTGCCCCTTATTTCATGCTTTTTTTCTAATGCTGTAACACTTGGTGCCATATGCCTCAGGTTCTTTTGTGATGAGCATCAAGCAAAAAGACTAGCCTTTCAGCAGTTATGAGCAGTTACAATCTTAAGCATTCCAAGAACATACAGCATGAGCAGACGAAGACAGTATGTAATGTTACAAGACAAAGTGGTGTCAGGTCTCATTCCACACAGTTTTCATGTGCTTGTACTATACATACTTCCTACTTTGCGTCAACTAGCCCAAAAAGAGCATGTTATCGTGAACAGCATTGTTCAAAAGTTAGGAAGAGAATTTCTCAGGTAAAATTATTATTTTTATTTTTGAATTTCATTACCATAGGAGAAAGATGGACATGATAGGAACAGAGAGGATTTATGTGCTTGCTGAAAGTAACCTGTTTTCAGTGCCGTGTTTTGTATGCTCTCTCATGTGATACCCCAAAAGTGAAGTCCTTTGGAGCAATAAAAGTTAAAGGTCCCATGACACCAAAATTTCAAATGCGAGATGCTTGCGTTAATTGGTTTTCCTGCATACGAAGGCAATCTTGACCAAGTATTAGCGGCGAACGTCGCCTCTAAGTAATTTTAATATGGTTTCAAAGTAAGCGGGAATGCTCATCCGAGCTTGCAGCACCTCGCGACATCGCCACTAGTGTGACGTAGTTGGTGGGCCATCTGTGACGTTTCACTTTTGTAAGTTGATATCGTGACGTCACAGAGAGACACGGGCGCGCCGCGCTATGGCCTCCGAGCGTAGCCTCCAAGATCGGCTCTCGCAGCCGATCGCGGAGGCCACTCCAAAAGCCGTATTTTTCTGCTTCCTCTCCGTGTTGGTCGCTCAAGCGTACATTGTACACACGCTATGATGCAAAGCGAGTGTGGCGAGCTGGTCTGGCGTTCGCGCTCTCCGCAACGTCACCGAATCTTGAGCTCCAGTGATCAGTGCATGCGCTCACTTCCGACAGCCGCCGCGCTAGCCCCGCGGCGCTAGTTTCTTGCAGTTTTTGGCGTGCGTTTCGAAGCTTCATTAAAACTGAACAAAATTAACGATGCTGTGACTAATTAGACATCGCGCTGGAGAATTTGCCACTCCATGCTGTGATTACAAGACACTGTTCTACTCATTAGAACATAAAAGTCTCCAACAAAAAAATAGCTGTCATGGGCCCTTTAAAGGAGTACTGACACGATTTTGCGGCGGCTCAAAATGTGCATTTTTCGTTTTCTAACCATGTGTTGTTAACGCCCTCCGCACACGAAAGCCAGGAAACACGTACAAGATATTTTAATTTGGTTTTAATGTTCTTGTCGCCCGGCACTGCAAGCCAGCCCCAGCGCAATGGACACTACGATGACGTATGAGCACGGTCTATTTAAAATAGCCGAAATCGCTGTAAGAGTCACTGGACGACCGTGAAATTGTCTTTGTTTGCGTTCCCCACGTGTAATTAACCACAGACGACGGAGTTGCAGCGACGCTATCACGAATTTCTGTCCCTACGTGACTCAGACTTCGTCTGACTATGTTGATACGTCACTAGGAAACCGCCCCCTCGAAATCGAAACCGAAAGTGGGCTTTCATGGAAGCCGTATTAAAAATATATTCATTGCCTTGCGAGGCACCATGACACTCTTTTTGGGGTTCTCCACGCCAGTGCTTTCATTTACAGCAATAATACGAGAATGTCAAAAATTCGTGTCAGTACTCCTTTAAGTAGTATGAAGCACAAGTTTAAGGCACATTACACGAGCAGTGTAACAGTGGACCTACTAAGGTGGGCTATGATGGGCCGGAGATCAACTGTTTACTGGGAAAGCAAGTGGGCCAGACAACATTCCTGTAGAAGTAGTCAAGGCACTTGGATTAGAAGGAATCAAGGCAATCACTAAACAGTGTCAGGGAACTTGGAAAACAGTAGAATGGCCATTAGACTGGAAGAAAGGCGACACAGGAATGTTCAAACTATGGAACTATTGCCTTAATATCTCATACTTTTTAGTAACCTACTCCACAAAGTATTAAAGAAGAAGCTAAAGCCATATATGGAGAGAGAGCAACAGAGCAAACAGGTTTCAGAAAAGGGTGTAATAAGAGCGACCATATTGCAAACATGACATGGTTGCCAGAAACGTGCAAAAAGATACTGAAAGCTTTTGTTTCTTGTTTTATCAATTATAGCTGGGCTTTCGACTCCATTGACCACAAGTTCTGAGTATATAAATGATTGATATTCCTAAACACCATGAAATGTTACTAAGCAATCTACCATATTTACCCACATAATTTGCGCCCTTGCATAATTTGCGCACCCCTGATATTTAGCCAGCTTCGCAAAAAAAAAAAAAAAAATCCTCGCATATTTTGCGCTCCCCGTTCCCAGCCCGCGCGGCTGCGCCCCTCGCTGTGCAGGCGAGCACAGTCATACACAAAAGGAGCTGCGAGTGCGATGCCCCTTTTTCCGATTCTTTTCTCCGAAAGCCCCGGAAGCCCAAAGTACAGTCGCTAGAATAAAAGCATGTGAGTGGGGGCTTGGGGGCGACGAAAACGGCTGAAACAGAGATCAAACAAGCCCCGCCTATCTCCGTCGCTCGGAGGGCGGATGCGATAACGTCACCCCGATTGGGACACCTGCCGTCGATGCGGGGAGGAAGGACCCCTCCCGTCTTTAACGAGCATGAAAAGACGCGAGGAGGGAGGAGTGTCGCTCGGCTGCTGAGCGATCACATGGCTGCTGAGATAGCGCGCGGCGGCTCGTAAACAGGTATACGTGCTGCGATCTCAACGCGAAGGGACTATGGAGAGTGTCCCTGGGGTAGCCGTATTCTCTTACACCAGCGTCTTGCAGTGTTACATGAGATCATATCCAAAAGAGTTACCGCGCTAGTTGCATTATATTACACGTTATTCCATACGTGTTCGCGAAATCTCCGCGTTATTTGCGCACCCCCTTTTCAGAGCTCAAAAATCATGAAAAAAAAGTGCGCAAATTATGCGAGTAAATACGGTATACCTTAGACAAGAAGCTTGTCAGCACAAGTTGTTTTCAGATTCAAATAGGGGTTAGGCTAGGTTGTATTATTGAGCTTTTACACAGAATGGGTACATTGAGGAACTGTGACCTTGAAAACTGAGATATGGGAGTGAAAATTAAAGGAACAAAGGTAACAACCTTATGATATGCAAATGACACTACATAAGCAGAAAGAATAAGATGCTTAAATATCCTCATCCAGAAGGTAAAATTAGCAACGAAGACTAGTCTTTTTCTAAACAAAAAACAGACTGAATTTATGACAACAGGTGAACGTCAGAGTATTCATATAACATAATATAGATGTTATAAAACAGTGTTTTTCTAGGTTAGATAACATAATATAGATGTTATAAAACACTGTTTTTCCAGGCTCCTGCTTAGGGACGGATGTTAGCTCTTCAAGATAACTGTGGCAAAGAATAGTACTAGAAAAGATGGCAACAGGTGGGCTTGCAAAGATTCTGAACAACAGATGTTAGCTTCTGTTAAGTGCCTTCATATTTACCATGAAAATTTATAGGTGCGACTTGTGGATGCTGCAGAAATTTGAAAGAAAAAGAAGCTACCTACACTCCGTTTCATACATCAGGTGCAACGCTGCCAAAGCTAGTGCTTGTGTTTACAACGTGTACTTCCGCAACCAAAAACACTGAGCGCTGAGCACTGAGCGAAAAATAATACATGCGTCACTGGCAGCCTTAAATCATAATACATTTCAGATCAGCTTGACAAAACACGCTCGTATTACTGGGGAAACAGTTGAAATATGCGAGTTTTCATCTTATGTTTGTCATTTGTTTATCGGAGCAATACACATCTCCTATTCCTTTTCTTTATGGACTACTTGTGCAGCTTGCACAGCGTTGCACTTGGTGTATGAAACGGAGTACAGGTTTTCTTTCTTTTTTATTTTTTTAATTATGGTGCTGGCATAGAATTTTGAAAGTCTGATGGACTTACAATCAACCAAATATCTCACTCGTAAAAGAGGTCAGTTCTGAACGTTCTTTTAAAGGAGAGCTAATAAAAACAAAAAAAGAAAAATTATTTTGGTCATGTCATTTGAGGTATTCAGTGGAGCAAAAGTGAGTGCTAGCCAAAGTGGAAAGTGAGAGAAAACAACATAACCCACTCACAAGGTAGTTAGACAGTATTCTGGAAGCCACAGGGAGATCTCTAAGTGAGCGTAATGAACTTGTACTAAATAGGTCTCACTGGTATACGTATACCTATGGATGGCACCATTAGGAATTGCAAGTGACTTGACAGTAAACAGCAACGTAACAGTTCAGTGTCAGTGATGCAGTGTTGCTGCCTGCAAGATTTAGTCCAGTTCTTAGTTGTAGTGGCCACATTTACATGGAGTCGGAGAAAGCAAAAGTACTTGCAAACCACATAATTGGTGCTCATCAAAATGCCTCAAGTGTCCAGAATAATCCAGTCCTCTTCCTTCTCTGCTGAATCTTTAACAGCTTTTGTGGCTTTTTGTGATATTCAGCCTCACAATTTAATCACTAATGTTGGATAAGGTCAGAAAATTAGGTAAGATTGTTCTGCAATTTTAGTATAGAGAGTTGACATTCATGCTTTGTGTTCCACAGTAAAAGTTGCTACTAAAGAAACAGAAGCTTTCCGAAACCTAAAGAAATGGAACTGAAACCAAATACATCTAAAAGAAGCATCACCGGGATGTCTTAGCCATACATAAGAAAAAAGTATCTTTGCAGAGAGTGCAGGAAAGGCCTGGTTGTTCTCCCTCTTAGCGCCTGAAGAGTCTGGTTTATCCATTGTTCGCTTATCAGCTCTTCCTCTTTTTTTCTTACAAGATGTGGATATGTACTTCGACCTGATTTCATGCATGATGATGGTTATGACCCATATGACAGGACTACGCTGAAGTCTGTTCACCCAGTGACATTATCAATCAAGGTAATATTGTTTTCTTGCATTGATTTTGTGAAGTAGTTTATGACATATCTTCAGGCACTATACAATACAGTCCACTGTTAAAGGAATCACAACGTTATGCGGGTCTCGTACCCCTGGTGACCTAATGCAGATAATGCTTGCACACTGCTCAGGTATATTGAAAAGAGTCAAAACTCCAGACTTTATGTTAGAGGTGATCATGCTCATGTGAGAGAGCAAAATGCAGACATGCTATGTATGCAAATGCTCCCTTTAACAGTGGACCCTGTAAGTGCACTCCATTCCAAACCAAAAGCTCGAAGTTATTGCACTTTCTCTTTGGCACTTAAGAAAACCACGTTTGTTGAGCAAGGAATATGACTCATTGTCAGTGATCAGCTGTGAAATGTGATCTAGCCATTGCAGGTTGAGCATTTATAAGACACCCTTATGCAAAGCTCACATAATACTGAAATAAGAGTACACTTACTTGTGAGTTTGCACACGTCTCAAAAAGTAAGATGCTAAAAATGTTAAGGAAAGCACTTAAGAACAAAGCATGAAAGCAGCAACGAAGGCCTGAAAGCAGATTGAGGTCAGGGCAGTGAGCACACCAAGAAAAATCTGTAGTTGTAGATTGAGATATATTGAGAACCAAGCACAATTTCATACCTTTATTTAAAATTAAAGGGGTTCTGTAACACTTCTTAAACATAGTCAGAACACTATTGATTAGTAATCAATGCTTGTGTAAATTTGTGATGAGTGACATACCATTACTGCACTGCACACAACAGGGAATTAGGAATTTTTCAAATTCAACTGGGAATCACCTACTCTTCTCTCGGCAAATTACATAATTAGGAGAACCGAACATGTAGGTTGGGCTTCATTCTTGAGAACAAGTGTTTGGGTGGGTGCTGTAACTTCTCAGCGTAATAATTGTAGGGTTTGAGTCTTTGTTCTGCATTGGATCTGGTAACTCTGAAAGTTAGCTGCTCTACTTGTCAGCTATATTTATTTGTTGATTTATTTACACAATACCCACAGCGCGATTACAGGCATATTAGCTTTTAAAGCGCCAAAAGACACGGACCACCAGAGAGTACACAGGACAGAGTGCCATCTCTGGTGGTCCATGTGTTGTGATGCCTTAAAATCTAATATGAATGCATACCAACTAGCCCAGCAAAAAGTTCTGTTAAGCCATTGCAGGCATTGCTTGGAGGGGGGGGGATTACAGAATATAAGCGGATCTACAGTCGACTCTCGCTACAACAAAATTGCCGGTGCGTGGAAAAAAGTTCGTTGAAGCGAAAATTTCGTTGTAGTGAAATCGAAAAAATATAACTCGCCTGAGCTGGTAGAAGAATGAAACTTGTATATCTCAATCTTGCGCACAGCACGCGACATCACGGCGGTAGTCGGAAGGGTTCGGAAACCGCGAGTACTGAAACCATACCTGCCAAGTTTGGAGAAACGGAATCCAGGAGATTTACGTACTTACTCAATTCTACTGCACCCTCGATAGCAACACGTACCCGTTTCTCGCAACCAAAAAAGAAAGAAGTGAAACATCGATTGTAACGCGCACCCACAAAAAAAAAAGGCCTTAGTAATCAACCTTCTCACATTCATAAAAATAAATGTCGTACTCGCGTGATGTACGCACTCGCATAATAAACAGACCGCTGACTTTGGACCCCTGCAGTCCGTCGAACGGCTGCGTTGCGGCTTTCCCGCTTCTCTTGATACGCGGTGTCTCGAAGGCGCTTGGCGAGCCAATTCATAAATCCCGTGTACCGACAAAACTGCCGCACGTTGCTGGGCATAGCCACGGGCAAGCGGTGGTAACATCATTTACTCGCAATGCTGCATTCCTCCGTGCTGTCGCAGTTCCCTCACGCTTGCTGCCGCATGCTGCCATGCGTGCTGCGCACAGGCTGGCGCAGCTAAGCATAAGCATGATCGCGGGGCGTGGTCTCCGAGATTGCCGCGATGCAATCTCGGACGTCATGCTGCGCACGACTGAGAGGCTCAGGCTCAGCACAGATATGAGGGATAAAGGCGATGATGAGCCGTTTTGCGTGCGGTGACGAGAAACACCTTTTCCCCCATTACGGCCACCCTCGAACGCTACCTAAAGCTGCGGCGGCTGAGCGTGTCAGAGATTGCATCGGCGATGTAGCAACTTTGATTGGCTGCAAGACGGCCAAGCCAGCGCAGCGAGTATCATCGGCCTAGGCATCATGTGCGTCATGGCGTCGTTACCCACGGGACCGGCAGCGAAAAAAGTTGTCGATCGCGGGGTGGGGGTTATTGCGACAGCAATGGTATGGACACTGTTAGCGGGTTTTTGCAGTTGCCGTTTTTCTGTACGAAGTCCAGCTTGATAACACCGCCTATGCATCATATGTTCTACGCGCGAGTAAAAGTGCGCTAACGCTGGGGACAAACGCGGCTGAAGCAGAAATGAAACAACTCGGCCGTCTCCACCGAACGAACTAAACAATACGATAACATCGCGCCGCGTGTGATGGCTGTCGTCGGTTGCTTCTCAAGCAGAGAGGAAACGCCCAGCCCTTCTTTCGTCGGGCGAAGGACCAAAAGGGGCGCCGGTGGGAGAGGGGTGGTCGCACGCGCTATCTCGACAGACATCGGTAGACGGCAGCGGTAGACATCGGTGATCAACCACGCAATCAACAGCGGCCGTTTCTGGTGGTGCCAACACGCGATGTCGACTTTGTAGACGTATCTTTATCTTCTGAAATGCACCAAAATGTTTCGGATTGTGTTTACTGCATAGAAAATTGAATTTTCGAGATGGAATTGCATCGTCAAATTTTGTTGAAGTGAAACGGCACAGAAGAATGTGTTCGTTGTGGCGAGCATATTTATGCATTGACTCCTATGGACTGCTGATGGGGATCCGAGAATTTTTCATTGTACCGGAAATTTCGTTGAAGCGGCGTTCGTTGTAGCGAGAGTCGACTGTATATACCATCAAATATAAATAATAGAGAATAAACAGTAAGCAATATATTAAAATAATGACATACACAACTAGTATGCAGGGAAAAACAATGTTTGGTAGTGTTTCACTACTCCAGCAAAGCATAAAACTTATCATTTGACACTTTATCAATCATGCTAGATGGCAGTCTGTTCCACTCCCATATTGTTCTTGTAAAGAAACAACTTAATGAGCAAACAGACAATTGTCTGTTTGCTCATTAAGTTGTTTCTAACAAATAAAGAACGAGCCCTTGACCCCTTCCCTTTCGTTATTTCTTGTAAAGAAAGGCATTTTGAAGGGATCACTACATATTACAAAACACTTTGCGTACTTTATGTGGGTGATTGCCACATGCTGATACGGAATAGGGCTCGAGTAGGTACTGTTGTTGATCAGTGCCAATTTTTGAGTGAAGTATATTATGAAACAGTTTTAAGCAAATCACGCATTTCAAGTTCTTTTCGGTGGTCTGGTGGCTATGGCACTTGGCTTCTGATCCGAAGGTCGTGGTTTTGAATCCTGGTCGCAGTTTCTAATCTTGGCTGCGGTGGCTGCATTTCTATGGAGGCAAAATGTTGAGCCAGTATACTGTGCAATGTCATTGCATATTAAAGAAACCCAGGTGGTCGAAATTTTCGGAGTCCTCTACAGCATCTCTCGTAATCATATCATGGTTTTGGGATGTAAAACACCAGAAATTAAATTATTTCAAGTTTTATGTAGAGGGTATAGACTTATGTTAGACATAATTGATATAGAAGTAATGGTGTCATAGTGTCATGTTGGTGCAAGTTTTCACAAAGAATGAGTGCAGTCCGCACTAAGAATGGTGAATGTGGAAGAAACAGAAATGCCGCTGTACGGCATATCTTTTCAACCTTGTAAAAACAATATAATGTGCATACCACGTGATAAAAATAACAGCACAACACATCTGTTATCAGTACTACATGCTTCGTGCTGCTTGGCAGCTTATATTGATATTTTGGTGCTGTAATCACTACACTCAGGTTGATGAAGCATTGTCTATTCATGCTATAATTTTGTTTCCTGTGTTGGTTGTGTCCCAGGTCATTGCAGCACGTCACCTCATGAAATCAGGGCGAGGCATTGTTAGCCCATTTGTGGAAGTGGAGATTGTTGGAGCAGATTATGACAACTGCAAATATAAAACTGGAACAATACGTAAGATATGGAATGTTTTATTACCTTAAATGCGATGTCATGAAATTACTTTTCATGGAAGTTCACTAAGAGACAGATTGAAGGGTTTGTTAGTTGGCTTGATTTTCATTATAATTTCTTTTAACTTGAAGCCAAGCAAACAGTGCAAAAATACAACCATTTGCATATTAGAGGTAAACCGTGATATAACGAGCGCCACAATTTTACAGTATTAGTTCATATATTAAGTATTTTTATATAGCCAAATCTGATTTTAATGAAATCCAGTGCCTGATTCACTATACAAAATATTGTGAAGTGGGACAAAAACATACAAACAAGAGTAATACCCAGGATGCGCACAGGTCCTTGAAAACGTTGAATACCCTTGAACTTTGAAAGTCTGTTTTCAATCCCTTAAAAACCTTGAATTTCATAAATATTAAATTTTAATTTGTATTTATCAGCATCAAAACGGCTTTTGTTGGTGAAATTAAAGAAAAGTTCTGAACTGTAGCGAACAAAAAGTCTCAGTTTTTATACCTATATAGCCGATTTTCATTAGGCGACTGGCAACACTGGTCATGCATGTGGTGTGATCCGTGCCCGCCGAGTCACGCGGTCATGCCCGTGCGCTGGCTTTACCATTGTCGTTCCTCCTTGATGTCAACACTGTTCTAAATAATCGTGTCTTCTGTGAAATGATGTGCTGATCAACAATGCCCAGAATAAGCAAGTTCCAGCCTATGTGGCTATATCACGACGACAACAAGCACTGGATTGCACCTGACACAATGAGTCTGCATCGGGCTAAGTGCAAGCTTTGCGGCAGAGTCTTCAATGTGACTGGCATGGGTGAATCGGCTTTGAAAAGTCACAAGAAAAGTGCGAAGCACATTCGTGCAATGAATGTAGCACAAGGGAGCACACTGAAACGCTACCTGACTCTTGTCGCGACAGAGCAGTTCACTGCCGCGCCTCCATTGCAGGCACCAAGCTCAACACCTCGGGATGTGTTGCCAAGCCTAAACGATGCTTGTAAAGCGCACGAGCATGTCACTGACGCTGAAATTCTTTGGACCCTTAAGGTAGTCACGTCCCATATGTCATACCGGACGTCATCCCAAGCAGGGGAGTTATTCCGGCGGATGTTCCCGGACATTGAAGTAGCAAAGGCGTTTTGTCGTAGCGAAAAAAATGCGCCTACGTGGTATGCCATGGTCTGAGGCCTTCCTTTCTTTCGGCTTTGCAGCGAGAGTTAAGGGCCTTGAAAATCCTCCAATAGGGCTTTGAAAGTCCTTGAAAATCCTTGAAATCTTTCCCTCTATACCTGTACGAACCCTGAATACCATGCCACTCACAATGCGCAGTGTCTTCCAATACAGTAAAAGCTCATTAATTCGACTCTCATTAATTTGAAAAATTGGGTAATTTGGACTTATTCCCTGGTCCCTTCGAAAATATACATTACTCTATGAGCCTGGACGCTCATTATGTCAGGTGGATCTGACCGCAAATCAGATAATTCGGCAACTTTTGGGCTGCTGGCAAGGCTCGAAACGAAAAAAAGAATGCTTTCTCTCATCACAGATCACCATGGACCATGGATGAACGCCATCCTGATTGCATTGTCAGGGACGAAGCGTTCATCCGCAGCAGCTGCAGCAAATAGTTTTGTTTTTGTTTAGCGCACGTGCACTGCGTGGGCGCTGTTATTGCATCGATAGTACGGCTATAGTTTGTACTGTAGCAGCTGTGGCAGCAGCACTTTTGCATGTGCTGCGTCCTTTCAGAACTGCGTACTCCCGATCTGAATGCGCTGCAGCATGCTACGTGCGTTTATTGTGTTTATTTTGACCATTCAATAATTCGGTTAATTCGGACATTTTTTCATGTTCCTAGAAATCCGAATGAGCCAATTTTTGTTGTCTCACAATCTGCACTTTCTTGCAGTCGGCTTAGTTTGCACCATGCACCTGGTAACGTCAACGTTAATTACATTTTCAATTCTTGACATAATACTGCCCATCTGAAGTCTGCTTCCTTGGATACCAGCTCAGTACCAGCACAGCACATCTGTGATGGAGAGTGGTTCAGCAGAAGTTAAGGGTGGCCAGTTGTCTTCTGGCAGCAGCAGCTCTTCGTCTTTCATGTCACCAGACACTACTTCACCAGTGACAACTTCCACATCTAGCAGGCTTGCCATCACTGCTACCTTGTCATCAACCATGACCAAATCTTCAAAGCCGACTTCTTGGGGCACAGGTTCAGGAATGCGGGCACCCCCAAAGAGCAGCAAACTCACCATCATCTTCAGCTACACTCGTGGATTCGGCACCCACCCGACATAGGACAGATTGTCCGTTGCATCTCGAAAGCTGGTCCCTTAAAAAAACTCCTACGAGCCATAGCACCAGCCTTCGGGTGGAAAGTTTAGGGGATGCACTGCAACGGAAGTCTACTGCACTCCCTATAAAATGCGTGCATGTGTCATGCCATTTAGTCACGCTTTCCTTCAAGAAGTTCAAGGGCATATATGTTTCCACGATCATGCTTCTAACTGCTGTGGCTTCCTTCTCCCTGTCAGATTATCAAGAAAAACTAACTAGTCAAAGGAAGTCTTATTTCACGTATGCAAAATACAGTAGTTATCATTTCAATGCTGAGCTGCATATACATGATGAACATGTTAACTGAATATATGTTAAATGAATAACAACGATGCCATGCACACCTATATACAGACACACCCACATGTGTACACATGCTCAACAGGCGCAAGGTATAATGAGACGTAATGCCACTAATACCCCTGTCACACGAGGCAACTAAAGTGCACTTTGAGCAAGTGCACTTCGCCGCTAGTGTCATTCGCACGCTGTCACACGGGAACGTGTAGTGACACTCGCTGCAAAGTGCACTTGCAGGCAAGTGCGTTCGCGGAACTCACTTCGCGGCGACGAAGTGTGTAGCCTCGGTACCAGTGGCTTGTAAACAAATACGCTAATGCACAATGCGGCGCCCGTAGTATGTTTAAAACATTGTTTTCGTTATTATAACTGCTGCTATGTATTAAAACAAATCATATTTCAACAAAGAAGCCTCGTTATTCTTGTCCTCGGGCAGTTTTCAGCCACGTCCGCTAGGGGAATGCACATTCCCAAAGCACACTTCTGTTTCTCGTGTAGCAGCGCGTGAGCGTAAGTGCACTTTGTGAGCGTAAGTGCACTCGCTCAAAGTGCACTTTAGCTGCCTCGTGTGACAGGGGTATAAGAACTGCTCAACGATGACGGTAAACCTTGAACATGTTTTGGTCTTTGGACAGATCCTCAGTTACATAGTTTTGTTTCTGAATACTGAATGCTTTTTTTGTAGATTACAGAGTTAACAACTTCACTTTATTTGATGCTTAATGGACTGTCAAAGTTGGTAAAACAATCCAGTGGGCCAGAAGAGCAACTAAACATGTCACCGACTAACTTGGCAATATTCACCTCGTTGTTACAAGTGCCTGAGTAGACCACGTACCCACATTTTATAAGTCTAAAGTAGAAATTTTACATCAATGGCATTGGAACATTCGACACTAAAGGTGAACACACATTGAATTTTCACAGTAAGAAAAAAATCATGATCAGTAAGCTTTAGCTTCATGAAATGCCAATACCTATGGAACATTATTGTCACCAAACCTGTGCTCTGAGGTACGGGACGCGATCGCCGGAAATAATTCCAAGAACCAACATGCTGGTTCCCCGAAAAATATCCCACGAAAGCTTGGACAGTAAGATTTTTGGTCCCCTTTAGCACATTAGCAAAGCGCCAGCAGTGGTTCAAAGACCGAGTCAGAGCCAAGGGTGATCAAACAAAACAAATATATTCTCATCAAACAGGCAGTTACAGAAAACGTACACAAAACGGCTCTTCACAATATAGACACAGATGGGTTACAACGTTACACAAAGCCAACAAACGGGAACAAGCTCATGCACTGCAACAAAGAACAAAACACAAAAGAGTCCTATTCACCAAGTCACTCGGGCGTCTTCTCCACTCGAAGCTTGCAGGTGGGCTTGTCAGCTGGCTCGTGGAACAGCGTCTGAGTCACGCACGACATCTTGCTACTTACTTCTTTTTCTTGCTACTACTCTACTCTCCCTTCGCGGCCCGTGTCCGACTGTTTATATAGTCCTGGGAAGCTGTGCTAGAAAGTTCTACTCTCCCTTTGCGGCCCATGTCCGACTGTTTATATAGCCCTGGGAAGCTGTTCTAGAAAGTTCGGCGTGGCCCACGTGACTCAAGCACACACAAATTTGGGAACCTTCTCGCCCATTCTAGGTCCTTCTTCATTGGAGTGGCACCTCTTTCTCTCTCTCACTGTGCGAGGAGCGTCGGTGTGTACTCTCCACCTCCTCTCTCTCCTTACGTCTGTCCCGCGCGCGCGCTCACTGCGATAAGAAAGGTTCCACAAAATTCTCTCCTTTTGGAGATTCGACGTGATCTTGGGCGCCTCCTCCGTGTGCGCCGCTTTTCTTGTTGTTGTTTTGGGCTTTCCCTCCAGCTCGACGCCGGGTTTCTCATCGAAATAGGCACTATTTTGTGACAATTATTTCTTAATGCCCATTGTCATAACTTTTAGGCGTCACTTTATCGTTATCATTATGAAGTGCAAATTATCTTGTCCTCCTTATGGTCAATGGTACATTTGATGCCCTGCATTTTTCGAACAGCTCCTCAATAGTCATAGACAGGAACCCACTTTGCTCGTCCATCCCTCAATGTGTGCAATTCTCTGAAACACTGAGAATGCACGACACAACTTGCTGCTTGCCAAACAAGTAAAATAGATTGTCTAAATAAACTTCTACAACTTGTCATTTGAAAGCATGCATAATCTGACTGAAAGTAACATGCTATTGTTAGGATGGCTGTGGTTGTGCTGCATGAAGTCACCATTCATGGTTGCCATCTTGTGATGGCAGTGGTGATGACATTAGTCACGCTTGCTCTATGTTGTTGCAAACATGGTTTTGGTTTTGCTTGTGTATCGAATTGCACTGCCCAAAAAATTTTCTGACAAATTTTTCTTGAAGAAAAAATATAGCATGCATTGGAATTGTATAAATGCTGCAATGATTCATTGTGAGTTATCTACTTTATATAAAAGATTGCTGGGGCAGGTTGAAAATATGCTATTTCAATGGTAGACGACGTGTATTTGATGCATTCACTATACCCTGAGTGCCACTAAGTTTGATGCTGCAATTATTGGAACCACCTCTGCAGTCGCCATTGAGGTTGGGTGCATGACCTGCCAAAAATCAATTAAAAGGATAACTACAAGATCAAAACCATAAGAGTTTGGTCCTATAAAAATGTTGGGACTTTTGGTTGAGATAAATTAACTGGAGTCAAATTAGCAGAACTCTACTATGTATTTAGAATGCCTAGTAATCGAACCACTGGTTAACTAAATAACCAAGTCTGTTGAGTCGGCCAAATAACATATAAAGAAAAACAAGGTTAATTTATATTTTGTTTTATTTTACTGCATAAGGCGATCTTTGTCACATATTAGAAAATTGATGCAGTATTGTCAACATAGTGTTATGAAAATATCGTCATCATCACAAGCCTATTCTGTGTCACCTGCAGGACGAAGGCCTCCTAATTATTTCCAGTTTACCCTGCCCTGTGTGCAGATTCCATTTCATGCCTGTGAACCTCATAATTGCATCACTGCACTTACTTTCTGGCTACTTTGGCTGCATTTACTATCTTTTAGTATCGGTTGCTCTCACTGCCCATCAGTTATCTGTCCTACGCATTATGTCACCCATCCAGGTCCACTTTTTATTTGTTAACGGTAATAAGGATGTCTGCTATGCTAACCCTGTTTGTTCTGTGAATCACTCTGCTCTCTTTCTATATCATAATGCTATGCCTACCGTTTATTGTTCCATAGTACACTATGTGGCTTTTAACTTCTCAAGTTTCATTATTATCCTCCTAGTTTCTGCACCACCTTCCGTATGTGCACAAGCCCATCCCTATCCTTTGGTGAATTTCTTTTTTATGAGTAGGGTCCCCTCTTGGTGACTGATACATATATACTCTTTTTCTAAACGCTCGTTGTAAATTTTGAATTCCTGTTCTTTCATTACGCTATTGAGCTTTATCTTTCTCACTTGCACACTCATTTCTGGTGCTACTTTAATACTTTAAATCACTGCTTACAGTTTGTCACCGTTATTACTGAAGAGCACGATGTCATCTGTCATCTTAGCAGCCTTAGCTAAGATATTGTCCATTGACATATAATATGCATAAATGATGATAGGCTGAAAGTCAGTCAATTTTATTGGTCATCCTTTCAATTTATAAGAGTGTGCTTGCAAATAATATGTTTAAAGCTCTTTTGAAGTTTTTAATTGCATAGTGAGTGGTGGGCTGCTTAATGTCTAGTAAAATAAATAAACTGTTCCTTCCCTCTCTCACTCCCCCCCCAGCGGATAATGGCTTGAATCCTGTATGGAATGAGGTGTTCATGTTTGACATCTGCAATCCCAGTGTGGCGCTTCTACGTTTTGTAGTACAAGATGAGGACATGTTTGGTGACCCTAATTTTCTTGGCCAGGTCACTTACCCCGTATGCTGCCTAAGAACAGGTAAGCTGGTACACTAGGGCTCCGTATTTCAATCTTAGTACTCTGTGCTCTTTTCTTGTTTATGCTGTGTTATTGGCTTGTCACTGTCACATAGACATGTGGTCTGTATTGTATAATCAGGTTGGCACAAACATAATAGCTTCATTGTTAGAGGTAAAGGTCACTGACCAGTGTCAAAAATACAAAACGACGTTTCGGGGTCCGTACAGATCCCTTGTTCACAATGGAATGAAGGCAGAGCACCAGGTTCTTAAGTAGCGTTGAGCGCATGACGCAAAGTCCGGGTGTACACGTGGTTTAGGGTGCCAGATGATCTATTGATTGTGCTTCTTGTTCTCTGAATTATCAGTGATTCGAGATTGAGCCTCGTTGTCCAATTCTTCTCCGTGGCCATGATGTGCGCGTTGTCCCAGTTTATCTCGTGGCTCGTCTTCTCGGAATGCTCTGCGAGTGCATTTGTCACTGTGTGGCCTTTGGCGACGTCATTCTTGTGCTGCTTTAAACACTTGCAAAAATTTCCGCTTTCACCAATATATACAGATTCACAGTTGGCGCACGGGATTTTGTATACCACACCAAGGAAACGTTGCCGGGGGAGAGGATCCTTCACATTTAGCAAGTCACCCTTAAGCTTGCTTGTTGGCACATGCGCGATCTGAACACCACGTTTTCTAAATGCGCGAGCTAGGGCCTCGCTTATACCTTGAATGTACGGAATCGCTGCGCGCTTGTGTGCTGACGCTACGCCATCAATGGTTTGACTGTTTTGCTGCTGGTTACGCATGATGAACTTTGTTGTCTTCTTTGGAATATCCATTCCTGATGAGGTCATCTTCAATGGTCTTGAGCTCTTCCTGCAGGCTTCTTGTATCAGAACAGGTGCGAATGGCTCGTTGCACTAAAGAACGGACCACTGAGCGTTTGTGGGCTACCGGATGGACTGACTCGTAGTCAAGCTATCTACAGGAGTGAGTTGGCTTTCGGTACACGGCGAAGGCGAGGCCTGTTGGCGCACGTTTTACAATTGTGTCCAAGAAAGGAAGGCATCCATCTTTTTCTTCTTCCACAGTGAACTTGATGGAAGGCTCGATGATTTAGGCAGTCAAGGAAAGGTTGCACGTCCTTCTTCTTTATGACGCAAAAGCAGTCGTCGATGTATCTCAGAAAAACCTTGGGGGTCGGCTGAAATGACCCCAATGCCTTGTTTTCAATTGCTTCCATTGTTACATTTGCAGTTGTGACTGAAATGGATGCTCCCATAGCGGTACCGAAAACTTGCCTGTAGAATTTGCCCTTGTACGAGAAGTAAGTGTTGGACAGGCAGAATCGTAACAAGGTGCAGAGCTCAGTGACGTCGAATGGCGTGCGGTCTGCCAATGTCGTGTCCTTGTGAAGTAACTGTCTGCAAGTTTCCACAGCAAGGTCGACGGGCACACTTGTGAAGAGGGAGCAGACGTCAAAAGAAACCAGTACTTCATCTGTGTCCACAGTGATGCTCTTCATCTTGTTTATGAAGTCATTAGTGTTCCGGAGATGAGTTTCAGTCTTGCCTGCCAGGGGAGCCAAGATGCCATGAAGATGCCTTGAGAGGTTATACAGTGGTGACCTTGTGAAATCTACTATGGGCCTGAGAGGCGTCCTGCTTTTGTGAATCTTCGGTAGGCCATAGATCGCTGGAGCAGAACCATTGGTGCACAGCAGTTGGTAGTAAAGCCTTTTTTTCGATGCAGGGAGCGTTTGGAAAATACCAGAGAGCATCTTTTGCAAGCGTGTTTGAACCTTTAAGGTCGGATCCCTGTCGATCTTGGCGTACGTTGCGCAGTCTCCCACTATCTCCTCCATGTTTGACTGATACGCGGAACGGTCAAGCACTACTGTCACGTTGCCCTTGTCGGCAGGCAGGACAGCAATCTTCTCGTTTTCGTGTAAAGATTTCGCCGCTTTTCGCTCGACTTCTGAGAGAACTTGCTGACAGCCAGACTTGCGAATCCCAGATAGTATGCCTACCGCTTTTGTGCGGACTTCGTCTTGTTCATCTTCTTCAAGTAGGCCAATAGCGTTTTCAACAGCACACACGACTTTGCGGGTGTCCGGTTGCTTTCCTTGGTTGAAATTGAGACCTGGTCAGTGACCTTTACCTCTAACAATGCCTTTACCTGACCAGACGGTATTCCGTCGAACTCTTGACTATAATAGCTTTATTTTTTTGTATGCATACCTCTGTTTTTATTAAGTTGTTCACTGGTACTTTTTTCTTACTCTTACTTACTTAACTGCAATGCACTTTGGGTTACTAGAGTAACACTTGGGGGTGCGTTGTTATTTTATTTGAGTTATGGCAGTAAAATTCGTATGAAGATTGATTTTATGAAGTATGATGTAACTTCAATATATAGGGAATGGAAAAATGGGTTTCAGCAGAAAAGAGAATGCACATCCTTCAACTGAAAGACAAAATTTTAATGCAGTGTTTCATTCTGTTTGCTTAGTCTAGGAAATGATATACTTTTCTGTCATGTAATTGTTTTGTTAAAGTAGTAATAAAAAAATTGGTAATGATTATTTTGTCAACTAATAAAGTTTGAGTTATCAAGGCAGCTGTACTATTGCGATCATCTGTTCGACAGGTTACCGCAGCATTCCATTAAAGAATGAGTACAGTGAAGAACTCGAGCTGGCATCTTTACTGGTGCATCTTGAAATGCATGCAACAAAGGTAAATACTATTATTTCCTTTCACCGTTAGCATTACTGAAAATCTGAGTTTTAAGGTTTTCATTGTTAGGTATTGTTACGATTGAGTATATATGAAATCTTCGTAAAGCTGTAATACACCATTTATACTTCATTTTGTACATCACAAGCAACACTGGGGCATCTATGAAACTATCACAGTTGCATCACTTGTTATTTTCTATGGAAAAAAGTTCTTTTTATCTCAAACACATTATAATGACAGATCTTTACTTACTTCAGATATAAAATTGCATAATATTTCTGGCCTTCGTTGCTTTAGGAACGTGATGACCAACTGTGCCAATGCACTACGACGACTCTGCTCGCCATTCGCCTTGCATAGACGCACAATGTCACAGCTTGACTAAAATATGCAGCTCACAATGCACCAAGGGTGATTCATGGTGTTATAGAAAAGAAACCTTGAGATCAACACAGCTCACGCAGCTCACGTTAGCATGAAACACTCAAGATGGGCATAGAGCACTCACTGTCTGCTGGAAGCTGCCAAGTGTTATAGTCAGTTGTGATTGTCGATTCTCTTTCTATGACTGCTTTCTTAATACAAGAAGTTGTAAAGTGAAGTTGTAATGTACAATATTTGTTCACAGTTAAAGCGGGAAAATTACCCATAACGTCGCTTGCCATGCCATGTGACATGGGCAAGGGCGGCTGAACAGTGCCACTATGATCTGTAGTGATTGCAGATTTAAAGCTTTACAATAAATTCTATAATATATGCAGAGAGGTTAAAATGGTCTCCTATGGGATTGTCAGGACTTGTTCTACCTGCTTAATGTCTTCATATAAAATTGTCAAAACCATCTCAGTGTCCCTTTAATTAAGTACATCTCAAATCTATGTTTCACGAGGACTAGCCCATCTAACATTCTTATTTGTTGCTTTGATATGCAATTATGCAATGCACTATTTTGGGGTTGAAAATGCAGGCTAATTCACTCAAGCCTCCACTCCAATTGCTGGCTAAGTGTGAAATGGAGTGTATACAATAACTGGTGACAGCTCAAGAGAGCATGAGGTTCTCTCTTCTATATTCTGAATATCTCTGAACTCAAGGACTTTTCTTTGGGAAGCAGTCTTCAGAGCTCTTACAGTGTAGTTGTAGTTTGTATAGGTATACTAATGTTTGCTATGTTTAGGCTACAAATTTACAACGAGCCTCAAACAGAAAAATGTAACTTCTAGTACCAAAATATATTCTTATCAGAATTATATTTTTAGAGCAATGGCAAGTAGTACTATATGCAGCAAATAACATACAGTAAGCCAAGAACTCTGAAAGGAATGAGACAGTGGAATAAACAAATCAAGAACAGTGAACCCATGTAGAAGTTAGAGGGAACATGTAAAAGCAACTATGGGGAAGTTGTTATGAAGGTGATTTCAAAACACTTTTTCAGTCTTTTGAGTTTGGTACTAAGCTCTGTACTAACATACCAACTACTACAAACAGGAGGAAGATGAAGCATATGTGTGTATTCAACGCCTGAGAGATGAAAGCCGCGAATTGGGACGAGCTTTAGAGGAAAGTGAACGCCGAGGAGATGTGCAGCAAGCACAAGCGCTACGCCAACAGCTTTCTACCACCCAGGAACAGCTGCGCACAAAGCGTGAGGAACGGAGGTAGGACTATGTGACTGCATGGGAGAGTGCATTTTCATGACTGTTTAATGTTCTTTAGTTTTAGCTCTATAAGGAGTTAAAAGATATATGTACAACACAGAACAACAAACTCACTAACTGAAAGTGCTCTCTTTGTACGGTATCTTTCAAACCATCGTGCGCTTCAAGTTACTTATTGATATTTGTGTATTTGTGATCAGTTCACTACATTTTGTGAGTAGGAGTTCTATGTGTTCCATCGAACTTGTGAAGACTATTAGTAATAAGTACCATTCATGTCCTGTGCTAGAGCTAATAGCAGCTCACGAACAACCAGGGCAAACAAAATTGAAGCAAATTTTTAGAAATGTGCATTTGCTCATTTCCAGCCAGCCTTTGCGAAAGCTTCTTTATTGTCCACTTTTGATAAGGCAATCTGGAACATAAAAAAGCAATGTTGACGGTGAAATTGAAAATACTTCTTTATAATGATTACATAATTAGAAGAGTTGCAACCCATGCAACCAGCCGCGCCTGCTATGAACTGCAAAAGAAAGAAATGTGCTACATGAACAGTCTTTTATGAGTAGGCAAGTATTGCTTTATGTACTATCTTGAGAAATATGAGTAGAAACATGAGAGCGCATTAAAAATAGCCTCAAACTCGACATGGGGCAGTTTGCAACAGCTACTGTCAGAAACAAAATGGGAAACTGGATAATTTAACATCATCAAGATGACAGGTAAGCATGCATTTGCTAAAAAGAAGCAGGCTTTGCTGTTGGAGTTCTTCCATCCAAAGCCACTTTGAAGCTTCAAGTGAGTGTTTCTTTTTTTTTATACAGCGCTTTTATTTATTTATTTTACCCTCAGGGTTTGCACATTACAGAGGGGAGGGGCATGTTACATATCAAAAAGGAACAGAACAATTAATACAAAACAATATAACAAAACTTTAACAATCTACAGAAATATACAAATATATAACGTCTCAAAGATGTTACAAAAGAGAAGGGAAAAAAAAGAATGTATCGATTGGGATTATGCATATGATTCATGTTCAAGAACTAAAACAAGAAAAACATCAAGGAAAAAAAAACCCATAGAATAAGGGACACTGCATACAAATCAAGAAGCAGGACCAAAAGTCAAAACATATTTTGCAAAAAAACTTTAAAGCATGACGTGTCGATGATAGCGGTGGCTGACTGTGGCAGTGTTCAATAATTGACATGTACAAGAGTCTGTAGCTTTTTAAACATAATTTCATATAAAAGATTTTGGCTATAATGAACTATTTTACATTCCCTACATTGCTAAATATATGAGCTTGAACTGTGTGTTCTTGTGACACACAGTGTAGTGTATGTGTACATTTTTTAGATATCACTACTTTGCAACTCACTGTCTATGTTTTTGTTCTGTTTTCTCAGCAGGATGTGCAAGGTATGCTACTATGCACTTGGCCATATACTAATTTGGCCGCTATTCTATAATATTACATAAGCATTCTGTTGAATCTGTCCCATGAGGCAGCCTGTGCTGCATTGTGAAGTTGAAAAATCTGCTGCATGGCTTTTTCTGACAGTGTGTGTGACTAAACAGTTGAGGTGTACGACTCTGTACTGTTTAAACTCTTCACTCTAATAATTTATGTTGTTTCTATCTCCCGAACGTGTGATGTCCATTGAAATCAAGTGCTTTGAATTTGAGAGCAAGAATGGGTCACGACTAACATGCTTTAACAGTATGCTTGATAAAGGCATGCTCACTAACAGCTTATTTCAGTAGGTTGCATTCACGCATGACTAAGCACTCTTAGTTTGTTACTTTTATTGTAGTACTGTAGTGTACCCAGTTAATTACCTCTAAAATATTTCATTTGATGCATAGTGGCTGCCCTGCATCATTTTAGGTTGAGCAGTTGGGCAGACCAGATAAAGTTTAATGACACTGCAGCCCATGACACTTATTTAAACATCTCCTGAGAACCTGCTCTAGCCGGGAGAAACTACAGCAGTTTGAATGTGCAACTAAAACATGCTGCTTCCATGCAGTTGGGAGGCTGTGAAAATGGCATGATATTTAAAACAATAACAATTGGTCACCTGTACCACTCTTTGTATAGGTTGATGCATAAAGCTAATCTCTCTGTTTATAGCCGTGTGTGTTATGACAAAGCACACTCTCATAGGTTTCTAGTGCACCAGCCTACGCCCATATGAGGAGCTGGACATGTGTCCCTAAAGATGGACAATGAATTTGATGACACATAGTTGTATCAAGTGCTCATGAACACTTTTTTCTTCATTTGCTAGGCTGTATTATGGTGCTGCTGTTATCAAATGAGGTTTCAACGCTGGTTGCCTGTAACGTATAGTCTGTTGACTGTGCAAGTCCATGTGAATACACCCTGTATTTCTGCACATATTCCCCAACCTTCTCAGCAAAGTTTTGTATTTGATAGGCACATCTGCTTTCTTAGTTATGTCGGTGGAGTAGCTGTCAGTGGAGTTTCGGGCTTGTTGCATGCTCAATTTTCACTAATATCTATCTCTCTTTCTTCTCAAGGACCACATTCACTGCACTTAAATGACATCGATGCCAAAGGTTTGTGGCCTGTTGCAATGCTCCAGATCATTTTGTCTCTCTTGCGTTTTGTAATATTCCTTCCCTCCTGTCTTAAAAGCTAACATGCACATTTAGAGCTGCAAATTAACAAATTCAGCTTCAGTATTGAACATTTTACTGTGAAGGCTATAACAGCATGAAGTGATAAAAGTGTAAGTTGCAGAATTGTAGAATTCTTGCTCTTTCTTTTTTATTTTTTTTCATTTAGCTGTCACTCTGCATGACAGGGTGTGTTGGAAATGTTACTAGTGTATTTATTGCAGCCACCGTTTCTCACCGCAGCTAAAACTGCTCTTTTTTTATATATATGATTTATATGAGTAATGACTAGAGCCTAAATTGAAAGTAGTAGTGCATTAGAAATTATTTCAGTGCAATGTGAAGCCATTTTCAGGATGCACTGAGCTACTGATAATAAGCAGGATTGTAGATAGTAAGGGCAGTGAGCTGTATTATATAGTACTCAAGATAAACAGTAAAATAAACATTTGCACAGAAGTTTTCATGTTCGCAAGTTATTTCACGTTACTCTTCTAGTAGATCCTCTTGCACATGTGCATTGTTGAGATAGTTCACAAACAACATAGTGCTGCAGGAGAACATGTACACTTATGACATGCACTGCCCTTACCTGTATGAGAAACTGAATATTAGTTGGAAATTTTCTTAAACAAGAGTGTGGGCACTGGTCACATAGGATAAGAAATATGGCTTGCTGCCTCATTCTTTCAAACTGGTTCATGTAAAAGTGAGCTTCATATAGCAGCAGTATATAAGATGGCATAGCGAAGGTGCTAGTGGCTAGTTTCAACTGGTTAATGGTGGCCAACTGGTGAAGGTGGAAGGCACTGTAATTGGTCAGCTGCATTGTAAGTTTATTTGACACTTTCTGGTGAAGTAACACACACACAAATATCCACGAAATTGCTTTGTTTCACGCTATTGATGGTGAGCATTGTTATTGGAGTTAAGTTTATCAAGGGCAATACACCAAATGTTGAAGGAACTTTTAATATTCAGAGCTGTTAGAAATGTGGTCCATTTTTCCAAATGAAGTTTTAAATTTTTCTAGTGGCTCTGATATTTTTATGGCTGCATATTCTTTTGCCCAAGTTTGACTTTCATGTTTGCATGCAAGCTTGTAGACGTAATTGTATACTGTCAAAACTTAGAAAGGAACTCATTTTTGATACAGAACTCTTCTGCTAAACCAAACTAGTTTTCTGTCAAATCTGTGGAGAGTGTTTCCAGTCGCTTTTTTTTTTAAACCATACATTTTGATGCTGCATCTTAGTAACAAAAATCTCCATTTCCGCACTCTTCCCAAGTCTGTAAAGCTGTCAACAAGGTTTCAGAGGGTGCATATGAGTATTAAGCGTTAGCATTGTTGTGCCTTCCTTGCAGGTTGCAGTTGGAAAGATCTCAGCCAACGTAATCTGCCAAGCAGACATCTGCAACACATTTAAGAAGTTGACACCCTGCCATCCAGAGCTTGCTGTATATTACTTTGTTAAGCTTGACTTTTGATGTGATATTTTACACATCAATGCCTTTGAGAAGTTAACTGTTTTGGAGTCAATTGTGTGTGCTACTCTATCCAGCCATGCAGCACAGATATTTTGGAGCATTTAATTTTTTGAAAGCTATATGTGTACATATATAATATACAAATGCTATTTTTGAAGTTGAAGTGCATGAACAAAGTGCTAGCTTACTTGTGAAGAGGTCACCACACGAATGTTCAGCTTCTGCTTATATTTTTCTTGTCAGTACTGTTTTATTTCATACAACATATTTAAACTGCTGCATTTCATACAAGCTTTCAGCAACTGGAAAGCTACTGGCAAGTGTACCACGCTTGTAACATGTTTTGTGTGGGTGGATGTACACGAGTAGCATACGCCAAAAGGTATGTGGGTACTGGTTCTTAAGTAGTTTTAAAGAAGGGCTTTATGGTGCTTGTTTAACAGCAGAAGAAATTCCACATTTTCGTTTGTTTGCTGCTTCACCTCTCAGCAGTCATTTTACTATGACAGCTATGCTATAGACAAATTGAAGAACATGAGAGCTTGTAGTACCAGTAACACATGTACAGGTCGTAACTTGCACAGCTTTGCAGTATATGACCTATTTAAGGCAGTCTAGTTTCTTACATGTGGTGACATTGTGCATGGAAATAGTCATCCTTTTAATGTCAATCATGTGAACTGTAAAATCTTTTGACCAAAAGGATTTGAAACCTGACAACAAGAGTCCTTCCATGGTTTGGGAACAAGTGGGGAAGTTTTTTACCAGTGAATTGTAGTGCTGTCTGTAACTCCACTCACTTGAGTAGTCTTTCAGCATTTGTCTGTGACCACTTCAAAGAGGGAACTAGGGAAATAGAGCATGTGGCTCGAGGCTTCCATGTAAACAAACATACATCTAGTATTTGTCTGTAGTTCTAGCAATGACATTTTTTGGTGCTTTTTCTTAACAACTCTAGATGCTAAGGAAACTCTTGTGCATGTTCTTAAAGTAGTATGTGTGGATATATTTCTATAGATAGGATAATATACCTCTTTCCATTTTTGCACATTCTGAAATTTTATGTCAAAGCCTCTTGAGTTGTTAATGTTTTTAAATGCATTATTCAGGACCGAGTGCCTCAATAGCATTATGAATGTGACATTTTATTTTCTGCATCTTAAAGGTCTGCCGACATAGTTTTTGCGTGCATGTCTCAATTTTTATTATTATTTTTATTTTGTCTCATGTAATGAAGGACGAAATCCTTTAACAACCATTAAAAAAATGGACATAAGAGCACCTTTTGGCTCTTTTGTGGGAAGTTTTATCATACCTAGCCTTATCGATCACATTGACAAATATTGCTCCACCAGGACATCATAATACTGTTGATGAAGCCAGGTATTGAAACATTCATACTTGATTGTGCCGTGCTATTACCTGCTAGAATTGTATCATGTGGCTTCTACAATGTCAAAAATACATGTTGGCACTCTTAAAAGTCCAGAGGTCTTGTTGAAAGCAGAAAAACAGTAGTAAATGACTGTGTATACAGATGCTGACAAGCCTTATGGTTATCCGTTCTACAAAATGCGCAATATTTGGCATGGTGCTGTTGTGGCTTTGTAGATCAATGTTGTTCTTAATGTCTAATGTGATGCTGTAACCCACTGTCGTGTTACTAGCATGTATATTGCAATACAAAATGTCTATCATTGTAGGAGTGTCAGATAAGCACTAATCAAAGTTCTTGTGTTGCTACACTATTTTTTTCTCATTGTACATTTTCCTTTTCCATTTGTCTAGTTTCCATTATAATTGTAATGTCGAGTTAGTTGCCTTTTCTTGCCAATTTCTTATGCCTTTCAGTGTTCAGCAGTTGGCAGTAATCTTAGCAAAGAAGATATGTTAGGTACACGAACCAAACTTGTGCTTTGTATTAAACAGCACAGGCCTAAGATTAGAATACTATATTTTTGCATTTGCTTAAAACATTGCAGGGCATAGCCAGAATTTTATTTTGAGAGGGGGGACCCCTTCCAAAATGTGCCTGTGTGTGTTTGTATGTACATGCGTATATGTGCATGCAAACTTCGAAAATTTCCTGAGGGGTTTGAACCCCCCCTGCACCCCCAACTTTCTCTGGCTACACCTGTGAAACATTGCAATGATACTTGTGCCCTATTCTAGTTCACCCTAAAAGGGTCATCAGGTCCTGTCAGTACATACAGACATGTATTTTCTTTGACACAAGCATGCATTAGAACCAGTGGTAGATCCAGAGGGGGGGGGGATTGGATGTCGTGACACCCCCCCCCCCCCCTTCTTAATTTCTGAATGTATGACCCCAAGAAGACTACCCATTTCACGACCATTGTTACAGCTGACTTCTTGGGAGCGTAAAAACACTGTCTTCCATCTGAAAACATGCGCTGATTTCTTTTGGTATTAACACCCCATATTCAGCCTTAGGTATCAGACTTCCCATAAGCTGACCCCCCCACCCCACCCTTCTCAGAAAAATGACGTATCTGCGTCTTGATCTTTGTTTGTGGGGTGGTCTTGGACTGCATTGTTTAGAGGTCACACAAACAATAAAAACGTGGATGAGTCAATACGGTCACATTGATGTTATGTGCTACCAGTGTATGCTTTTGCTTTTGCTATGCTGCATTGCTTGACACTGTACTAACACACACAAGACGGCTTGCGTAATGTGTATGCCTCCTGAAATTTGGCATCATGTGGAAAAAGTAGCTATTGTATAAATATTTATGGTAAGTGTACTTTGTGAGGTGATATACTGGCATTTAACCTTGTGTCACCAGGGGCATTCACTATGTTCATTCAAACAATTGATGTGATTGAAGAAATGTCTCTGTGATGTGCAATCCAATTCGACTAGTGGAATACCCATTCTTCTTGTTTGTACAGTATTGTATTTTGTCAGACACGAATGTGTGACATTTGTGTTGAGCAGCTAACCATCTCACACTTACTTTCATTAACTGGCTGTTAAAGCTTTGTGCCATTACTACTTTCCTCTAAATGCCTCCTTGTTCTGTTACAAATGTTTGTTGTGTAGGCGATTATTTGTTACAAGAGCATTGAAGGCTGAAGAGTAAATGTTCAGATACAGGTTGCATATAGTTCCTTAGGGTTGCGTGGATGTTTATTTTCTACACAAATCCCAGCATGGTAAATGCTGAAGGCAGCGGAAAAAATTTTCAACACTCGGGCTACCCGCATGCAGTAGCTGTGCACATAAAAAGGTTCAATGATTGAGCAGACTAGTTCAGGTCATGAGTTTAATCCTTATATATAATAAACACACACCAGGAAGTAGTTTTTATTGCTTATATGAGAACCCTTTCATAAGTAGGGTGCCATTTCCTGATCAACCTTTGTTTCACAATGGGCACACTAGAATTTACCATGAAAGAAAGCTACAGCTTGTTCCAAAGGGCTTATAAGTATATACCGTTTGCCTTAATATTCAGCAATTTACATGATAGAGACTGTGCCACTCAGAACAGAATTCATGTTTTCTCCACTACATTTTTCTCACATTACCTGGTTACCATTTACCTATGTTTCCACAATGAATTAAATGATGTTAGCACTGGGTCTAGAATTAAGATATCTGTTGCAAGCAGAACTGTTGACCAAAATTTAACTATATTTTGTCCTTTATGACCAAATGTTCTCAGGAGCACGTTTGTTATAAGTCCAACTAATGGGACAGAGGGCAGCCAACCATGTAAGCTAATGGTATCTCCCTGGAGTTCAACTGTACCTTGAGCAGTGGTGAGGTAAATCAAAGGACGATTGCATAAGTTTTATCAAGGTGTGGACAAGGTAACCCTGTGAACCCTTTGACAATGTTATATGGGAAATGCTAAGTGTTTTCAAATTTCCAGCAAAAATTATTCAGTACCAGTGGTTCCAGAGAGCTGCAGTTCACTGTGACCAGAGTGATCAAAAAACAAAAATGCAGAGGTTCAGACACTTACCCTGAATACACACTTTCTGTGGGATACACATGTGCTGTACTAATAGGGACTTGCCTAGGGATACAAAGCACACTAGCAGCAGGAAAACTTTGAACAGAATGTGACAAGCAACACACAGTTTCACAGCAGTGGTTTTTCAGAGACTGCTGCTGTAGGTTTTGCCTGCTTCAGGAATTCATCAGAATAAGCTTGGTCTAAGCAAGTACACCTGTAATGCCCATTTACTGCATGCAACTCCTTCATGAATGCAATTAATTTTTTGCCAAACCTTGTGTGACAGAATCTATAAACTTGCATAAGAATTCAGACGAGGAATTGTGCCCTTGTTCAACCAATGTAGAACGCTAGCCTATTTGAAGAACACGAAGCTCCTTAGAGCCCTAAATTTCTACGGCCTATGAGCATACCAGTGCTAGCAGTTTCAGGACTACACTTGTCATGGTAGATTAGTGGGCAAGGTGTTGCACAGCTTAGCTCCAGGAAGGAGGTTCTATTCCCATCCATGGCAGCCACATTTCGATGGAGGTGGAATTCTAGGGAAAGTGTTCTGTGCAATGTCATTGCAGTGTATGTTAAGGAGCACCAGGTAGTCAAAATTTGTCAATCCCTCTACTACAGCATGCCACAAACATGATCGTGGTTTTGCCATGTAAAACCCCTGCAATTATTTACTAAATGCAAGAACAAACGTGTATTAAATTTAAGTGCATGTGGAAGAACCCAAGGTGGTCAGAATTCGTTTGGAGCCCCCCACTACAGTATGCTTATAATTGTATCGTTTCAGAAAAAAAAAAACCCAGATGAAAATTTGACAGCCACAAGTGGGCTTTCTGTCCATTGTCGCTGCAGGCTACACAGTTTGCATACATTACTTATGCTGAATATACTTACTGAAATGAAGGCCTATGAAATACATGCCTATTGTAATACTGATATGCACGCAACCCTAATTGTCACTAATGTCTGTGTCATCACTTTTCTGTTGCATTTGAATTCTCAATTCTTGCCCATATTGTGACCCATTAATACCACTTAATTTTTTTTTTCATTAGTGTCATCCTAGATATTTATTTGCACTTGTTACTACATGGCAAACCATTTATAGTATGTGTTGTAGTAAAATAAAATTATCAGTCCTGTGTCGAATCTTTGTTGTCATGTCAAATTAATAGAAAGTATGACTTGGCTAGATATTGCTGGGAGCTGTCTTTTACTAGCCAAAACACATTAATGGTTTTCTGCATATCATTATAAGTACTCTTAAAGAACCCCAGGAGGTCAAAATCTTTGGAGCCCTCCACTATGGCTACTCTCAATCATATCGTGGTTTTGGGATGTAAAAATTATTATTCTCAGTACTGTGTCCTACTTTAGGCAATTACAAGTAACCAAATAGTCCCAGTTTCTGTGGCTGTGAATTTTGGACTTCAATACTATGATTAAGCACTCTAAATTTAATGCAACACTTGTAGCTGGATTTGTTTTCCTATTAAGTCTTGTTTCCCTTATGGACAGCTCTGCAAACCAAGTATTGGCTAACTGTCGTAACAGTGAAAACTCACAAAATGTTTATTCCACTGTTCTTGCACTAATTCTCTCTTCATCGATAGAAAAAATATGAAGTTCTAATTGTGCCAGGTGGCATACCTCACCACCATTACAAAAGCGGTGGGTGCACAGCAGCACCGGGGATGAAACATAGTACATGGTACAGAGATTTACAAGCTCAAAACGCCACAAAGCCAAGAGCACACACAACATGCACAGAACCTAATAACGACACCACACACAGCGCTCTGTGTGGTTCCTGGCTTTGCGGTGTCTTGCACTCATAAATTTTGCAGCAATGTCTTACCAACTAGACCAGCAAGAAGTTCTATAGTAGCTGCAGCACTGGAGGCCGACATTCTAACCACTACTCGTGTACTTAACAGCTTGTTACTTGGACAGCAGCATATTCAAAATCTTAACTACTAGAGTGGCCTATTCATACGACAAATTGTTGTTTGTAGATTGATGTAGCTTGTCTGGCAATCCTTCATTGTCAAACACTTAAGTTGTCTATGTCTAAAAGCAGTATGACATCTTAAAATCTCTGATACAGTGACATGACCTCAACAGGTGTACCAGTTGACTCTACAACACTATCTTAGAAAGCAGCACTTCACTGAAGACTTACATCCACAGAACTGCCATACACTTTTAATGTGTGAAATAAAAAACAATGAGTATCAACACTCAAGTGAAAATTTCTTACTGCATTTTAATTAATGCCTTAATTCGTTCACATGAGCTTAGCAGCATCCATACAGCTTACTCTTACTAAACTAGTCCTCTTCAAGTACATCAACACTATCATAGCCAACTAGAACATTGTAAAAAGCTGTTCTATGAAAACGCTCTTCGGACACAGAGAGTCTCTGCCATCCATTTTTCACCCTCAAAGTACCAAAAATTTTCATTATAGAATCTGTGTTGAAACACAGAGGCTCTAGCGCTCCAGGCTTAAAGCTCTGTTTTCTTCGCAACCCAGGCAATAATCCCTGAAACACCAAGTGAAATTTTTGCTGCGATTTGTTGTAGTAGATACGTAGTGGCGCGGACCTCAGGAAGTATAACGATCCGAGCGCGTACATGGCAATCACAGAAGCACCGATCATCTTCTGGGCGTATGAAATTCCACCTATAAAGCTCTCGTTACGGTTCGAGTTTTCTGGCCGCTCGTAAAATCTGGAATACCCAGCATACCAGACGACGCCGGCCACTATGCCTGTTACAGACACACTACTCAAGAGCATGTAATTGTGCGCTCCGCTGGTATACACAAGCAGGTCTTGTGTTGGATTTAGGCCGTCGGAACGAGCATATTCCTCGCGAGTCTTCTTCCTGAAAGGTTTGACGTAACTCCGCCAATTGCTTTCTCCACGTTCTTGGCCGTGAAACACCTGCTGCAAAATAAGAATGCATAATTCACCACATTACCTACCCGATTTCGAACAACGCTACGAGAACATAAAATAATGTGGCCCGAAAATATTTTGCGTAAAGTGAAAATGCAATCCTACTCACAGTGTACCTTGGCTTCAGCAGTGCCAGCCTTCTGCCTGCGCTTAGCAAGCACCATCTGAAAGCAATTTCGTATTTATTAATGACAGTTGCAACCGACACTCTTTTTATGTAGGATCTAAACAATACAAGTGGAAAATCGTGACAGTACGAATTTAGGCTTTGCGCACCTTGACATGTTGTATTTCAGCAATCCCTACGAAGTCCTCGTTAAAACCAGATCCGTTTTGACTTTAATTCTGTCAACGAAAGCCAGTCACTGCCGTTCACAGAAGAACAAAAGATACGACCACTACACATATACATATATTAAAAAAAAATACGCCAGTTACGATTAAACGCTACAGGCACAAGAGCTTACAAGCAGTAGGAACCAAGACCACCAAGACCGCCAAGACCTTCGTAGGAACGGTAGGAACACATGCCGTACTGCAGCAAACAATTTTATTGATGACGATGGCAGTTGTGATAGTCATAGCCACAGAGTTTCTGGATGGGTGGATGGATGTATCAAGCTGTTCCCTTTATATCGGGCGGCGGCTCACGCCACCTAGCTGTAATGTCTCGTATTATATATATCTAACTGTCACTCCTGCCTCATTGCCTTGGACTACAGGGTGGAGTCCTTTACAGAAAAGTATCAAGTGCTCGGCAAACGCGGTGTTCTCTGGCTCGGCCGTTTCCTCCTCCTCTCCACACGCACCACACAACGTGTCGATCTTCTCGTACGTTGCTCGGTACACCTTAGTCCTCAGTACTCCCGTCCTGGCTTCAAACAGCAGCGAGCTACCCCGAGAATTATCATAAATCTTTTCTTTGGCAATGTCCTGCTTGTAAGTTCTGTAGGTTTCCAGTGCTGATTAGGAGTGGGGGAGGGGGGGGGGCGAAGGTTCGCTGCAGGAGAGGGATCTCCTCTCAATAATGCCCTCTTCATGAGGCTATTTCGATGAAAACTAACAGCAGCGTAAAGGTATGGGGCAGATTTGACACCCCCATTCAGGCAATTAAGGGGGCGGCATGCCCCCATCCCCCCTATGCGCACTCTTAGGTCGGACGGTAGGGAGGATGTGGGCCCATACGCTGCGCGAATTGCGGCTACCCGCTGGGCTTGATATACTTGAACCACCCATGCCTGCTGCGGGATTGTCATTGCCATTGGAAAACAATGGTATCCGAATATGGCAAAAAAAAAAAAAAACTAATTTTTGGCGCAAGTTGACTGTAAGGTCCTGTACTTGTACGCGCCCACAGCTAGCAAAGAACGTATGGAACAGTACCCACACTAGTGCCGTACCGGGCATTTAACCTTTGAAGGTTTTTGCCGTATATGTACGGCGGCGGTTTTCTGTCGCGCAAGGTCTTTGCCGTACGGGTATTTTCGACCTACGTTTGAAATTTCGCGCCATAATGACGATACATGCTCGCCGGGAGGTGCTGCTACCTCTTAGGACTTGCAAGAAGCGTTTGAAATTTGTCGCTGCTTTCTTGCGGAGATTTCTAGCTTCAGCGTGTTGCGCCCATGGAGGAAGGAAAAAAAAAAAAAACTAGGAGGCGGTGTCACGTGACTTCGCTAGCTTTGGCAAGCCAACCTCCTCTGTCGCCGCCATGGAGGAAGGAAAAAAACACACACGGCAACGCCCCTTTCGCGATTTCGGCTTCGCCGCGTGATCGCAACCGAGGCGCGGGAAACTTGATTTTGATCTTTGTCGCCACTCCCTTGCAGGAGTGGCGGAAGTTGATTTCTACCTTTATCGGCGCTACTCTTATAGTCAGGTACAACTCAAGTCTGCAGTGAAGCCCCTCCCACGCCCTTATAACCACCAGCCACTGTACCTCCGCGAAGTCTCAAATAGTTCCTTCTTTCAACTTTCCATGTTAAAAAGTCCCTGAAACGTTTTTTTTTTTTTTGACATTGCGTCACTGATCAGGCAACACAATTGTGAACTGATTCACACCATAAATAAAGTGAAGCACCATGCGCTAATGCAGCTATGGGCTTATTTCTGTCGCCTTCCTCCTTGCCACTGCTGTTCCTCCTCAACTCGATCAGCTGCGGAGTGCGCTCTAGCGACGACTGCGCCTCCCGCGTCAGCCGCTCTCCCGAGCCTTCCGCAGCGACATAGCGCCCCGATATCTTTACTGAGGTCGCCGGCCTCGGCAGTGCTCATAGAGATAACTCTATGTCAGTGCTAGCCGGCGACTCGTGTGTACGCCGCCAGATGCCGCGAGGATACCATTGGCGGTAGGGAGCCTACATGACTGCTTTCATGTAGGCTCCCTAATTGGCGGAAACGAAGGAGCACGTTGTAGGAGCACGTTGTTCGTAGTCAGGTTGGGAAAATTGCGTGCACGTCACTGGTTAGGGGCTAATCAGAGGCCTCCCCACCCATCGTTCGATGGCGGGGGCGTTTGAAAACGCCTTTTGGCGCGCCGCTGCGATCTTTTGCGATGCGCGTGTTCAAAACCTTATTGTAAATTACACACTTTACGCAGCGCGCTGAAATCTGTCTTCTAATGATCCTAATGACTCGCTCTACCAGATCACCATGTTTGCACAAAATTGTCAAAATCGTTTCAGGGTCCCTTTAACAAAATAAAGAGATGGTGGCAACAATAATGCGACAGGTTCATAAATTTTTATGTCCTTGTTCGTTTATTAGAATAGAATATGGAAAGAATAATTCTTTATTAGGCTGAAATTGAGCGCTTGCAATGCAAAAGCCCGGCGCGCCACAAGCACCGCCACCCGAGTTTTTCAACTCGGTTCAGTGAAGTTTCACGCGTAAAACGGACTCGGAAGCGAAACGAACTGTACCGCGGCCTTTTGCAGGCAAAAACGCTGCGACGCCACCCATTTTTGTCCATGTTTCCCGAGCACATCACATCTTATACTGATGAAAGTACTTAAGAACAGCAGACGCCCCACATGTACCGAAGGCATAAACACGGCGCCATTTTGAAAAGGTCGCTCGACGACGATTTGTTTTCTTCTGCGATTGGCTGGCGGAGTAACACCGACGCGCGCGGTTCGTCGGCCCTTCATTGTGTTCAACTGCTGTTTTCTTAAGTTGTATCCTACTGTATCCTAGGGAGCCTACATGTAGGCTCCTTACTATAGCTAGAGTGTACTAGAACTGTTGAGTGGCGTGAACGCGCCTCGCCGCCTGATTCCTTCCGCGTCGACCGTAGCGGCGGCGCTGCAGTCGTCTGGTACTGAAAGCGCAGCGCGCAGCGCGCGTGAACTGCTATGCGCTTCGGCTCCCCCGGCGCGCTTTTTGATGCAGCTTTCTTTGTGCCTGCCCATCATTCATGTCTAGCACATGCTGTCATAACCCTTCAGGGATGACACGCCAAAGTACTGAATTTCAGGTCCATAAGAGTCCATGTTAGAGATCGAAAATTATTTATTATGTTGATAAGATGGTTACTAGGGTATGACAATTATGAGGGAAAAAAATACCTGAACGGCACAGTGAGGCTTTACAGTCTCGGCATTATCACACACGTTACCTGAAGTTAGATGTGCTTCAAATTACTTTTGTGCTGCGAACAACGGCAGAAGCGTATTGTTCAAAGCAGCTGATAACGCGTTAATTAAAGAAAACTTGGCTTCGGAGATTTTAACAATCATAATTATTGGGAGTTTAGCCTACTTGAGTTGCACTGCGTCATAAAAATTGTCTTATTTATACGTAAACATAATTTATTATGGAAAAACTTGTTGTAAGAGTCCGCTGAGTTGCGGTAAAATCGCACTTCCAGGAAATACCGGAAAAACAGTGCTTGTTGTCGTAAGCCTTGTTGGATGAAACTTCGAAGCTTTTAAGGGATGCTTGCTTCTTAAATATCTTTGACAGATACTGCAAATTAGTTCTTGCTGCTGAAGCGACTGCTGGAAGGTACGCAAAATGCAGAAAATGAAAACGGGCTGATTGCCATAGTGAAGATCCCCAATCTCGGTGTAATTGAGCCGAACTCGTTGCTGGGCTAGTTGGTACATTACTGTGAATTAATAGACGCCGAACAACCGCCAGAAGAAAGAAGAGGAAAAAGAAACAGGAAGGGTGTCCCTTACTCTGATTTCTTCTGTCTTAATTCAGTCTCTCTTGCGTTGGTTCGGCGTTTAGTTTATTCAGAGTAACTGAGCCGATCTAGTGGAAGTTAGCTGTGCTCAGAAAGCTGTGTGCTGAAAAAATGAAAATATCCTGTCGAAAGCACGCCGGTCCAGGGGGCCGTAAGTAGGAGGGGGGGGGGGGGGGTTGAGGGAATGTGACCCCTCCCCCCGCCCCGAAATTTTTTCATGCTCTAACTTTTCAGGGATACTAAAATATTTGCGCGCTCTCACAGCGACCACCAATTGCCAAAACCCATTCTGCACCCCCCCCCCCCTCCCAAAAAAAAAAAAAATTCTGGGTAGCCCTGAGCCGAACGTTTAGCGTTGGCGAAGTTGTGTATGGCGTGTCTCTTTACAAATGCGCTGTGTAAACTTGGATTTTTCGACATTATGAGGTCTCAAAGATATCTCAAGTCTAACATATATTTGGACGAGAGATGCACCGCGTACAAATAGCGTAGCGGCCGTTGTAAGGGGCATTGCACGCATATTGTTAATGGGGCGGGGTGGGGACGTATGACTTTACTGGTCGTACTTGTGCAAGTGTATATACATATATGCACGTAAACACTGAATTTCGCAAAGCGTAGAACACCACCACCGATCCTGGCCACACTTTTGACACTTTATAGATAAAACAACTAAATTGATAATACAAAACATTGCCATAAACAAGCGTTTGCTGGCTTGCAATGGCATTACGCCAATGGAGGATTTGGAAAGCAGCGCAATAAAAGCTGTCGAGAGAAAAGGAGAACTGGTTATAGACAATTTAGGGAGAATAACAGACGAGCTATATACGCAACTGCGCTTTTTAATATACTTAGGATAACCCCTTATGCGTAGAGTTCGTGCCTCGGAGGTAAACGCGCTCCTTCGGCTCGGCTCCCTGGCTCGGCATCCTGGTATTTTAAGCATTAGGAGCTTGCATAAGCGAAGCACAGTAACCGTGAAAGCACGCTGTTGAAAGAAGATAACCCTTTCAGCATTATGATCCTGCGCAAAACTGGCACAATTAAACTGAGTCGTCACTAATGTAAATGCTGTGATAAAGTTATTTGTACTTAGGTTTCTCATGAAACAATCGAGCGCATGTGGACTCATATGAGGATCAATGCTCTGGATATCGAAGAGACTGCCGACGGAACGAGCGTATGCTTTCCTCGCGGGTATGGTACTTCTTCACTCTTTGTCGTGCGCCCGTAGCCACTTATGATGTAGCGCGGCTCAAAGCACTGCTTGCAAGCCGCACGACATTTAGTGAGCAGCTAGGCGAATCCCTGACATTAATTTTTGTAGCGCAAAAAAAAATTTACGCGCATTCAAGAGGGGACACATAAACAGGACGGGCGCTAGCCGTGCGAATCCGTGCGAATTCCGATTATAGGTCGCCTTTTTTGTGGGCCGGCAAGCTCCTGAAACAGGGAATATTTCGGCGCAATTTTGGCACGCCTGCGTGTTCACTCGTGCACCATGGTGCACAGCAGGTGTGCATCCACCGATAAAGGCTCAGCAATGCATTAAACGCGCTAAAAACGAGCAATTACACGCTTTCGTAGGCTACGACGCGCGCGCGCCAAATGCAGACGCTCTCGACAGCTTCAGTACCAAGTGACTACAGCGCCGCCGCTACTGTCGCCCGCCGGAGAATCAGCCGAGATGCGGCGCGGCCGCTTCGTTCGTTCCACTGCCCCCTTCTAGTTCACTGTACTATAGCCTGTTTATCAGCGTCACTCACGAGGTATGCTCGCTCACTGCGGTGAAGCGCTTTAGCGGTTTCGGTTTCGCCACGTGATGGCAACGGAGGCGCGTGAATTAACGTGATTTTTATCTTGGTCGGCACTCCCTTCAGGGGCGGTGGAGGTTGACTTCTATTTTTATTGGCGCTGCTGTTAGCCTGTTTATCAACGAGGTATTCTCGCTTTCCTTGTTTACTGAGTTTCCGTCGAGTTCTTCAGTTGCACGCAAAGCGGCGATATGGCCAAACGCACTGCCCGTGCCCTAGACACCGACAGCGATGACTCTTCCCACTCTGATTTTGCTCCATTCACCGAGTCTGAATCGGAAGACAGTTTTTTTTTTTTCAGTAGAGGACAGCTCATCTTCGTACGGCGAATTGCGTTATAGCCAGTTCAACCTCTGCCCAAGGCAGCCGCACGCAGCGAAGGTGTCATATGCGTGTGCCAACACAACTGCAGTCTCTCTAAGAGGAGAACAGACACGCATTTTATGTGTGCAGAGTGCGATGAGGCGCTATGCGTAAACCCGTGTTTCAAGGGATACCACACTGAATATTTTGCAGTTCTGAGTGATGCTGACATTAATATACTGTTCCTAATTTTTTTTACTATTTATTCCCGACTATATACACTTTGTACACTCAAGATCCGCGATAATGTAATTTGACCGTCTGGGAAAGCTTTTTTTTTTTTTTTAAGTTCGACCCTCAAAGGTTTAAAGGGTAACTCCGGCGATTTTTCAGTGTCCACTGATCTCAATAAAATTTTCAGTGTATATTCTCCTCGGTGCTGTAATAATATATGCCAAGTCAGGCTGATGTAGGTCACTTAGTTTTCCTGTAAATGAATTTTAAAAATTTTTAGCGCATTCTCACGCGGGCCACCCTGAGTTTTTGACGTCATCACCTCCGCGATGCCTACCCGAGCCAGCGGGCCTTCTAAGCAAAACAGAGATACTTCAGCGCTCAAATCTTCGCTGTCAAGATCAGAAAAGCTGGCATAACTCAATATATCGTAGGACGATATCGCCACTGGCATTTCTTTGGCGCCATTTCTGTATTTCTGATGACGGGAAGGTTGTGACGTCACCACACACACTCCACGAAGCATCTACGCGTTTTGGTTTGAAGACGACTTTCCGTTGCTTATTTAAAATTATTGGTGCGTTTCTGAGCAAACTGAACCACCCTGGCGGTAACAGGACTATCAGCACCATTGGAAAACATTGATATCTAGTGAAAAAAACCGCCGGTAGCAACTCCGGCGATTTTTCAGTGTTCACGGATCTCAGTGAAATTTTCCGTATATATTCTTCTAGGTACTGTAACAATATTTGCCAAGCCAGGCGGTTGCAGGCTTTCTAGATTTCCTGGAAATGAATCTAAAAAAATTTTAGCGGATTCCCCCGCGGGCCTCCCTGTGTTTTTTACGTCATCACCTTTAACGCTGCCTACCCCACCCCGCAGGCCGTTAAAAGCAAAACGGCCATACTTGAGCGTTCAAATTGTCGCAGTCAATTTCAGAAAAGCTGGCATGACTCGGATAGCCTCGCCACTGTCATTTTTATGGCACCATACGTGCTGCACGAAGCGTATACCCGTTTCGGTTTCGGTGTGAACACGCCTTTCAGTAGGTTATTTAAAATTATTGGTGCGTTTCTGAGCAGAATTAACCGTCCTGGCTGCTACTAGGACTATCAGTGCCGTTGGAAAATATCGATATCAGAACATGGTGATAAAATCGCCGGAGTTGCCCTTTAAGAGATGCTTGCTGCGAAGGGATTTAGCCTCCGCCTACAGTTTAGAGGTTGCCATGACGTATTTTGCTCAGGATATCTTCAGTTGCGCAACGAGAGCGATCATGCATTTCGCATGTGTTTAAGCCTGTGTACGTTTCCTCGAAGTAGAGTACCCGAAGACAAAACCGGTCTGCGCCCCTATCAACATAATTTCAACCTCCTGTGTCAACCCACGGCCGGACTGGAGAGGCGAACGCGCGTTTCCAGTCCGGCCACAGTCCGGCCGTGATCCCTCGTGTATGGTTGGGGAGGGGTTCAGCACAGGAAGTTGAGCTTATACGCTGAAAAGAGAAATTCAGATCATTTCACATTCAATAATGATAATAATGACCATGTAGAGAAACACAACACCGAGCTAGCTGGTTGGTTCGCACAAAAACACGACCAATGAATGGAATAGTGTTTGTGCCAAAAGGTGAGTGGGGTTTGCTTTGCTCTGGATGTGATGCACTGAAAAGCTGTCCATCTCTTCGCCTGGATCCACCAGACCGGTGACATATATATTCTTATGCACAAATGAACTTTAAAAAGTATATATCGCGCAAAAGGACATATATCGCGATTTGTCGCCAAAAAAAAAAAAAAAAAAAAAAAAACCCGGCTAAACGACGCCGAACTAAAGTCCCTGTATAATTAATCGCTTTTACAGGAACTCGGACCGACAACCGGCTTGCGCTTTAAAAAACTGGTCGAGTTTGTTTAAAACCGGGCAAATGGCAACGCAGTAACCCTACGTCCGAGTTAAATATATCCTTTCAGACAAGTTTTGTGCAGGACAGCTTGCGCGCAGCTTGGCGGAAGTTTGCACCAAATCGTGGCCTTCCTTAGTGCCGTCTGTCTCTGAGATTTTTCCTCGTTCTACATTTAGCCAGCTTCCGGCGTACACAGTGAAACTGAAAATGCTATAACCCGGCTACAGTTCTAGTACACTGTAACCCGGCCGCAGCGGCTGCACTTCGATGGAGGCGAAATGTTAAAAACCCCAGCTGGCCAAAATTTCCGGAGCTCCCCACTACGGCGTCTCTAATCATGTCATGCGTGGGTTTGAGACGTAAACTCCAAGAAATTACTATATGAAAAAGCTGTAAGGAGAAATAAAGAAAGCTGTGCAGACATCGTACAATAGCGCAAGTGTATAACATATATTAGAATTTTTTACGTTAAAACCTACAGCTTTATTCATTTTATTACATTACATTAATTGGTCTTCTATGAATTAAAGTCGATCTACACCGGAGTTCGTTTTTGCTTTGGCGTGTATGAAAGTGTGGAAAGAGGTATGCCTTAGCTCCAGAAATTTTGACTACCTGTGGCAGGAATAGATATCACATAGGGTACGTTTTGTACTCTTTTACTGAGATGAAATGCAAAAAAGTGTGACATGCAAGCTAGCATTCTCGATATGATATGAGACTTCCTCTACGATAGAGGTATGGATTCTGAGCACCGATTGAGTTTTAACAAACGCAGGCGGGCCAGATTATCACTACGAAGCAGAAAGACTATGGGCAGGTGCTTTTGAATGAGCGATAATTGTCATGTGCCTTTCATCATCACGACGAAGCTTGCGCTCGCAGCATATGCCACGCTTGCCTGCGCGCGCACGCTGCTCGTGACCTCAAGGCCGATCATTTTGCACTGTGAGGCACTCGACCACAACAGTGACTTCGAGGGGACGACAACCGCTTGAATCTTGGCACCAGTATGCGCACCCAGGATTTCTCTCGGGGGTGGGGTTCAAATTTTCACGATGGAAGGGGGGGGGGGGGAGGGGGGGGGGAGAAGAGCGGACACCTTGCTCAATACGTCATTTCCTTGCTTCAGCTGGAGGAATCGTAAAGCAAATAAAATGCCAAATAATAGTAACATCAATGATGATGATTTTTATTATTTGTCCGGCGTTTTGCAGAGGCATAATTGCAAGAGCTTGACAGGACCATGAAGTCATTCATCAAAGCAGTACGCTTGCAAAATGAACGGAAAATTGAATAAAGCAACGCATAAGAATGATGACACAGTTCCAAACAATTAACTTTGTCTGGCACGCGCTTAGTTTGCCGCTCCGTGCAGTCATAAGGGTGCCTGCCACCATGCCGTCCGGTTGGCGGTCGTGCGATGCTGTTTAGAAAAGCCCTGCAGGTCAGCATGTTCTCAATTATGAGAGCGGAACATATATATTATGCTTCCTTTGAGCCTCGTCAAGCTATATCTGAAAGTGAAATGTCGGCCTATAAGTGCATTTGTACGAACGGCATAGTCTGAATAGGTACATTAAAGCTATGACAACAGTTAATAAAAAAATCATAATATCAATGAAATAATTCGTTATACAGAAACAATATGACTAGGGTTAAAAATGTAGAGAAATGACGCGAATTATTTATTCAAGTATATAACATCTTACTGCAGAGCTGAGAAGTAACTCCCAATTGTCTTGCTGTAGCAGAGCTTAGTTTGAGGCTGTTCCTGGAAGTCCGCTTATTTACTAGTTTATTAGTCTATTTATTCATTAGTTTTACCCTCAGGGCCAGAGGCATTACAGAGGGGAGTGGAACGCACACACACACACACACACACACACACACACGATACAGGCTTTGTTCTGTTAATACAATATTAGCTGAAAAAGGTGAGATAAAAGCGAGAAAAAAAAATTCAAGCAATTGACTGAGCAAGAAACATGATTGAATACTTGTTACTTAAATTGCAATACACAATTGTGTTTAAGACATTATGAAACTGGGAATAGTGAACGCGGTGGAGGTGACTGATCCAGGAAGGTGGTTTCAGTCCTGTAAGGTGCGGGGTACAAATGGTTTATTCCCGGGGTGCGGGGTACAAACGACACTATTCCCACCTTTGGTGCATGAACGAAACGAGGGGAAATTTTGTATGCTGGAGGAAGAATAAGGTTATTGTGCAAGGCGGGACTGTAGTATATTTTGTGTCCCCAGCCAAGTCGAGCGAGCCGGAACACCTGCCTCCCATTAGCGCCTTAGGGGCATGAAACAATGGGGCATGTACACGTTCTTTTGTACACTACCCACAGGCCAGGAATACAGGACAGGAACGCACTGCCGCTAGAATTTGGGAGCCCTAATGCTAAGATTCTCTATTGTAATAACTAAACATATTTTAAACCATCTGCTTGTATATACCCCCATGCATGAATTAAGTTTCAAAGGAAGAATACAGTCATAGTCGGTTCGACTTCATTCTTGCAGTCCCCATCATTTGAAAGTTACCTTCACAGAATACAGCGTTGTCGTGCAGATTGTTGCCAGACCAACCGCATCATGATTACCGCATCACATAATGGTAACAAGTTCCACCAGTTTGTGGTCCTCTTTCAATTATCCCCTGTGGTTAACACTTTCTCACGAGGTATAGTAGCGCGAAAGGAGGCTCCCACACCCAAAATTACTACCACGAGATCACATCTCACCAAAACATCGGTGTAATGATTATCCGTATGAGGAGTTTGTATAAGGGGGAAGTTTGGACAAAATGACTTGTTTTAGTTTTACAATAAGTACAATCAATATATCGATAAATTTAACTCAAGGTCGTCTCGTACGGTTTAAATCTGAAAATTAAGCTGACATCATGAAAAATACTTCTGAAAATCCTTTTCGTAGGCTAGGAAAATCAGTTGGCCGTTAACGCGCATTATCATAAAATGGTTGGCAAAATTAAGGTGGAATCACTTCAGTCGTGCTGACCGTAATTTTGACAGAAGGATTTGCCTCTGTCAAGGCAGCTGCGTCATCATAGGCGTGTTGGTTTGGTGTAGTACGTTAGTGTGCCTGCTCTCTTGTCTTGCTGTTGATATTGGCAACCTGAGCAAGAGAACCCCCAGAGAAGTAAATATTATACATTATATAAGTCAACAGCACGTGCACAAGAAAAACGCCTCGCTTCTTATGGTAGACAGGGGGTTAGGGTCAGAGAGTCTGATAAAACTTCACACGCGTGGAAATTAGTGAATACAATATGCATTTCTAGGGGCAGGAAAAATCGACCTCAAGCCATATCGTGAACTGAAATTACGTCAACAGGGCCCTTGAAGGTGTACGTTGGACACTCGGTGCAATGACATAGGAGCAGTTGCGGAGGTCGGCCTCAGGGGTTATAACCTCCCCCCCCCCCCCCCCTTCTTCGTTACGCCACTGCTTGGCACATCCAGAGAACAGCGCAAAACCGTTCTCTGAGGACTCTCCGAGCGGAACCGGAAACTCTCCCGGCGAACCTGGCCCCAGTCATCGAGGAAAGGGCCGGACTGGCTCCGAAACGTCGGATCTTCCGTTTGTGTCTGCTAATTTATTTATGGGATATTGGTGAACTCACGTCTTTTGGGCCCGAAATACTCCCTTTCTTTTTAGAGCTCGGATGACGAATGCGGTTGCGCGACTCCTCAAAGGGTACGTGTAACATATCTAGAGTTAATTTCATACTCGAAAGAGTATTTAGGGATTATGTTTTGTCCCACCATCACAGAGTTCACTTCACCAGCGTGATCTCATTTGCTTGCAGCGAGCGCAGCCCCGGTCGCCACGTACGTCTGTCCCATACTACAGTTACGGTGTCCTAGAAGCTGTTCTAGTTCACTCTGGTTTTCGGCCGTATGGCACCCAGTGGGAGGGAAATCGGGAGGAGAAAGGTGACGGCTTCGGTGAAATTTTGCTCCTCCTAATGAGCGTTTTCGATTTACCAAGTCCCGGGCCAGTCCCGGGACCGCGGACGCCTCAGAGAAATGCCTCCTTTACATTGCTCGTGCGTTGCTAATCGAGCGGCCGTGCTTACTGATAGACATGACACCATAATCACGTGATTTAAAAGTATGGCCTGCCAGTGGGCGGGGCTTCCGGGAGGTCCCCGTAAAAACGAATGCGGCACAGGCGTCTGGGGTCGTCCGGAGCCGTCCGTGACTTGTAAAACAAATACTCTCAGTGTGGAACCCGTACGCGCCTTTGGCTTAAGAGGCTCTATGGGCTCTGTGAACCCAAATAAGCAGTTATTTTTTCAGGCAGCTTGCCGGATGTTTACGCTAGCGGCATCCTTACTGGCTAGGCGCACCGAGGCTTCCGAATTAAAGCCGCGGAACTCAAGCATAGTTGCAACGCGCAGCCTGCACACCAGCGTGGTTCTGCAGTGATATTAGTTGCAACTGAAATTACAACTACCGTGAGGCCATGCAACCATAGAGTTAATATACTGACAGTATAACGCAACTATATTTATTCAGAAACGTTTCGTAGCGCCATCGCTGGAGCCACGCACTGTCTACATTTTTCTGCCCGTAGGCGGCGCGACGATCTTTGGGCGGGAGTGCTGCAGTTCAGCGAGCACAAGAAGCGCACGTGTTCGCGCTCGGCTACGCTTGCGTGTGTACTTTGCGCGTAAATCACCCCGCGCGTATAAAAGTCAGTTCGCCGTCACGCGCAGGTTTGCATTGTTGTTTCTCGCATCGTCGGCCTCGCTTCGTCGGTCTCACGATGTCTGCAAGCAAGCCAGCTTACAAAATCGGTAAGCAGCACTCGCATGCATCAGTCGCGAAGGCTCGCTTTTAAGTACTTGGACAGGAATTTGTAACCGACCATTTCGGGCAAGAATTTTGTCACAATTTCTCTGCCTTTTTTTTTTTTTAATGTATACGAGCGCGCGCGCGCGCCTGGTTTTGTGTCCATCTTTAAGTGGACACCGGCAACTATTTTATGATTAATGAAACAAAAACATTGGCCTACGAACCAGCTTGTCACAGCTGCAGCTTATGGGCTGCACACGTGAGCGATCATGATAAGTATTAAAAAAAAAATCGTGTAGTTCTAGTAGTAGTTCCCAAGTTTCACATGACGCACTTTCGACTGTGGCCGAGTCTCAGTTCTCGAATGCCAAGGACTTGAGCACACTGCAACGTGAGCCGATTGCTTTCAAGAGATTAAATCGCGATCGAAAGTGCACGGTATGACGCCTGTAGTATGGGCAGTGAGAGAGACAGAGAAAGGTAAAGAAACAAAAAAATAGTAAAACGCGTTCTCGTAGGCAAAACAACATTTACCGCTTTTTGTTGCAAAGGGTTATCTGCTGTAAAACAACTGTAGGCTGTACTTTTCCAAATGCCACATTTCATAATACGACCGAAAAATAAATGTCCCTTCACGTAGCTGCTTGGAACTGTGGCATAGGCAATTGAACAAAATTTTCCTGAAGAAAGTAGAGCGTGGTTGGGGTTGGACCATTGTCTCCTTTCGTAGTCTCATGATTGAGTGTAACATGTGATGTTCATCATGTATTGATGCCTGGTGAGTGCTGTGTCGTCTTTGACATAAGCACACGTTGCACAAGTTCAGATAGTGCCCTTGTGCTCGATTGTTCTCAGCGGCACTCCTGGAATCTTGCCTCCGTTAGATGGTGAGTGTCGTGGCAGAGATAAAATTTTGAAGTGCCCTTTGTTTGTGGGCTGTCTGGTGAATGCCCGAATAAAAAGAATAACCTTGTCTAGAAGGTACCCTCGTCAACATACGAAGTGGTTCATATGGGGAGGCTCTGCCATTGGAAAGTAGTTGAATAATTGTTGCTCATGTAAGCATGTGAAAATACCACTGATACAAGAGAAACGAGCTAGCATGTGGCTTCTAGAAGGGATACCCTTCCCTCCCACTTCGAAAGAAATAGATATACATGAAAAAAAAAAAAAGATAGGGAAGTGCAACACAGCACATCACACACCAAGTATGAGCACAACATACGAGAGTCTAGTCCCAGCAGTTGATAAAAATTCCAACACATCTTTGTGAGCCTCGTACCTAGTTGATGCATGAGCATTCAGAAGCTAGAAATCGAGTACTGTGTGAGGAAGATAAAGTTGTTGGAATTTGTTTAGCAGCACACAGTGATATCCATGTAAAGTTGGGCCTTTCTATCAATAAGTGCTGAAGTCTTCAGTGCAGTGTACACAGCAAGGCACGAAGGGCTCTACACATCTTAAATGGTGAAGGCTATGTGTTGCATTAATACGTCCGATATGTAACTTGGGCAACTGTATACATGAAGACATACTTAAAGCCACTAGGATTTTTTTTTAATCCAATTTTGTATGATGTATGAAGCAAGAGTCCGCAGGTCTCTTGACAATGTTGAAAGCAACTAACTGTTACCTGTTGCAGTATTTTTAAAGATTGAAGAGAGCATGGTTTAGAAATATCAAAAAGTGCTTCATTGGAAGTGTACTGCTTTTACTGCAGTGCTACAAGAAGAGCAGTATCTTAGCTTCTAGTTTGGCTGGAATTTAAACAGTAGTGCTTTGCCAAAATTCAAATTTGTTCAAAATGCAATTTGCCTGACTGTGTGACTAGACCAACTGAGGCTGCTGCTCTTCAATTTGTCACTTATCGTGTGGTTCTGAGTTGAATTTTCATTTATTTATTTATACCTACTGTCAGTCCCAATAGGGCTTGTAAGAGGTTACCAATATAATCCCAATATGGGGGATAATATTTTGACATGAAGTGTAGCTTATATGTAACAGCTTGCGAAGTTTAGTATGAATTGTTTGTAAGCAGTGGTAAATAAGTGAAGGAATAACATTTTCCTACAGCAACTAGGCCTCTTCTATTTTACCATTCAACCATGGGGCCACTACAGATGATACTGAATTGCTGCTGTGGCTGCTGCACTAAATTCTCATCATGCTTCCACTGTGCAAGGATGTCCATGTGCACATCTACTAAACTTAAGTCTGCAGGGCTAACCATGAGCACTTTCTTTGATTATGCTAATTTCTGCTCATCACACTGCCGCCGGGTGCCCACCGGTTCCAAAATGGGCACAAGCGTACCCCCGGCCTGGCGCTCGGCTTCTATTGAGGGGTGTCGCGCTTCGGAAAGGAGCCCGCGCCTTTAAAGCCCGTCAAAACTGTCGTAACACTGAACTTACTAGTCAGGTTGTATTGGAAGTATCGTTTGCGTCCTCATTTCTTATCACCTGTCGCAGCATGTAGTTGATACTGCCGATGAGGGCAGTATCGGCCTTTGCAACTGATCGGCACCATTCTCTATGTTCAAAAAGTGTTTCAAGGCCCCTTTAATGCTTACTTTGAGGGCTGCCACGATGTTACAGTGGTTACAGTGCCCGGCTGCTGACCCGAAAAAATACAGGTTTGATATTGGTTGCAGGGCTCATGTTTTGAAGGGGCAAAACGCTAGCGGCCCAGGTCAATGCACAGTACATGGGTGGTTATAATTTTAACTACCCAGGCAGCACCTTGGGTGGTTGAAATTCCCCAATTCCTCCATTATGGCATGCCTCATAATCACACAGTGATTTTGGCACATAAAACTCCATCAATTTTTTGTGCACATTTTACACTGATGTTTCCCGCATGAACCACATCCCTTATGGCGCTTGGACTTGTGCGTTTTTGCCCTAATGAGTAATTAGGCTTTTCCTTCTTCTATAAACCACCTTAGGTATGGCTTTACAGACAGAAGAGAGTCGACTACCCTGTTTTAGCATGTTCATATGGTAGCTTGTAATAAAGTTTATATAAAGGGCTGCAGTGGAGTACACGAAGATCAGGTTTACACATGTTCTGTCTGTTCATCTTCTTTGCCTGTATTGTGATCTTCTGGTGCAAGATTGAGCATGCTCAATGGCGTTATAGAGAATTTTCTCAGGATACTTTTGGTTCAAAAGGGCTATTTTCAGACCTTGCATGTACACATCAAATTGTGCAATTTTGGACCAAATTCTCCTGTATCTGCGCACATAGAAGCAACGGACACTTGTTTTTGCAATATAATAGGGTGGCTATTGTAGAAATGACGATATTACATATATGACGACATTAACTAGTCTAGTTTAGCCATTTCGTGGTCTGCTGCTGAACTTTGATATGAACCTAATGGTTGCACATGGTATGCAGTCAGGAGTCAGTCATTATGGTGCTTGGCTGGTGACCCAAAGGGCATGGATTCAATCCCAGCCACAGTGATCACATTCTTTAAGGAGGCAGAAATGCTAGAGGCCCATGTACTGTACATTTTCAGTGCACATTAGGGAGCCCCGGGTGGTCGTAATTTCTGGAGCCCTTCACTACGGCGCGCCTAATAATCTTATTTTGGCTTTGGCATATAAAACCCGAGCAATTATTGCAGTGTGGAGAAATTACTTACCTGAAAACTCTTGACCGACAGTAAACATGAAGGCCATTTTGTAATTATCTGTTGTCTGAAGAGTATGTGGGTGTGTAATAGACATGTATAGATTACATATTATGGTAGAACGTTGTTGGCATGGTACCATACTCCATTGCAGGAGGTATCACTGCCTCTTGACAGGTTCTGTAGTAAATGTGCTTGATCCTATATTTTCCGAAGTACTCCAGGTTAACATTTTAATAGTTGCACAATAATTATATAGCTCACACAAGTTCACTTGTCAATATTTAAAAAAATGATTTACTTTAGCTTCCTTTAGTTCTTATGGATTAGAGGTTGTGGAAGTGGAGCTGAAACGAATGCTAAAGTGGACCAACTGCATGTTGGATTTGGGACAGGAATGTACAACCACAGCTGTTCTGATGCACATCCGGCTGAAACAATTGCAGTGTGTCAGCTGTATATCCGCTCTTCGTGCTTTTGTGAAATAGAAGTGCTCGGTTGGGGACATTGATATACTTTCATTTATTCCATTTTTATCATCCCTGAACCTTGCAGCTGTGTGGTCTGTACAGGAATGTGTGTGACCTGTGACAGCCTGATTCACTATAGAAACCACATATGTTTTACAGATACACGTCAAGATTATTCTTGCTCAGTCTGTCTGTGCTAACAATAATTAATTTTCCTTAACAGTGACGCTGGAGACCAGATTTTTTCTGGAGCTGAAAATAGCTGAGAATCAAATAGAGATTTACTTTGTTGTTATGTTCCTGTCATGTGTTTCATTCCCATTTTGTCCAAAACTAGAAGAAAAGTCCGGGGAAATGGAGGCTTGATTGAGAAGGTAGTTGCCATCCTGTTACAAGTCCACTTGTAAATACGTTGGCTGTAGCGAAATTCCCTGTTCTACGTCGTTTTTAATGATCTGTTCATCGATTCCTACTTTATGTCACTTCTAAAACACAGGTGTTTGTGTACTTTTATGTAAAATGAAGGTATTATGACACACACACACATTCATTGCTTGATGGTTTATTTTTCTTAATTTCTTGCCTTTGAGCTCCCAGCAGTGGTTCTGTAACGTAGTACTTACCATATATGTACTATTTGTTCATTTGTGGTAGTTTGGTACAATGTGTTCTGGCTTGAAGGTTGTGACATTTGCCTCCGCAAATACTTAGGAAAAATTCTTTTTAAAAGTGAATTGCACTAGTTGATTGATTTCTGAGGTTTTACGTCCCAAAACCACAATTTGATTATGAGAGATGCCGTAGTGGAGGGCTCCAGAAATTTCGACCAGCTGGGGTTCTTTAACGTGCACTGACAGTGCGCAGCACATGGGCCTCAACATTTCGTCTCCATCGAAATGCAGTCGCCGCGGCTAGGATTTGATCCCGCGACCCTCTGATCAGCAGCCGAGCATCATAGCCACTACACTACTGTGGCGGGCCGAGTTGCACTAGTAGGTGTGTTTGACACTTATTTAGTACTTGTATCATTTTTATTTTTTGTTCACTCATGCTGAAGTTTAAAGCTAGGTGGCTTTTAAAGTTTGATAGGAACATTATGGTGCTCTCATTTCTTTCTATACCCCGCCACAGTGGTCTAGTGGCTATAGTACTCGGCTGCTGATCCGAAGGTTGCAGGATTGAATGCCGGTCGCAGTGGCTGCATTTCGATGGAGGGGAAATGTGGAAGCTTCTTGTACTGTGTGATGTTAGTGCATGTTAAGGAACCCCAGGTGGTTGAAATTTCCAGAGCCTTCCACTATGACGTGTCATGGTTTTGGGGCATAAAACCCCAAAAATCAATCAATCATCATTTATATCTGCTTTCTTGCTCATGGTTTTACTGATCTTCTGTTTGTCTCTGCAACTTGGCATTTTTGGCTTTTGGCAAATGATGTGCTTGTTGCATGCTTTACTGTCAGGGTGTGCCAGCTGTATTCCTGCACAGCTAGCGCAAGCAGGAAATGGGGGCACCTCTCTCTTTTTTGAGGCAGCTGTAACGAAAGTTGACGCACATGTTCAAGTGAATCGAGGATAATGTCCACGTCCTATACGAATTGCATTTTACCTGAAATGCTGGCTTCTGTCATGTGAAGCTTGCAAAGGGCATGCAAACACACACACAGACACATATATGTATATGTATGTGTGTGTGTGTGTATATATATATATATATATATATATATATATATATATATATATATATATATATATATATATACATACATACATACATACATACATACATACATACATACATACATGCATGCATGCATACATGTATGCATACAGTAGAACCCCGCTGACAAGCTTTTCACGGAACCGTGAGAAAAAAAAAACGCAAAAGCCGGGAAACGCAAGAGCCATGAAATGGGAAAAATCGAAATATGAAAGCAATGGTGATTGGCGCACAATTTTATTTAACTGCTATCACTTGAAAAAATTGTGAAGCGTTGTCTGGCGCATTTTATCACGCCCCAGCAGCACAAGGCGTTTTTCAAGAAGCTGCAGTGCTGTGTGGCAGTCGACATCGTCACTTGAGCTCGCGTATCTTCTGAGCAAATCTAGTGCCGTTATGGCCGACCAGGGGGTTGGCTCCGGCAGCTGCTCCCTTTCCACTTCCTCCTCAACTTCGTCTTCACTGCTGCACACATCGGCACACTCGGCCACAATTTCGTCGACAGATAAAACCTCAAAGGTGACAATGGCGTCATTGATGGAAACGTAATCACTGTATGCAATTCCATCACCAACAGTTTGCATCGCTATGCCGAGTTCGCTGTGCTGGAAACATAATGGGCGTTGCCAATTGTACAGCTAATCCTACAGTCAAGCCAAGACAAGCTTCGTGAAAAGTCAGTATGGCCATTGACACTGGCCGCTTGGAGTGCCGCTTCGCTACGTAACATGCGAGAACGTTCCCACACTTGCGACGTAACAGCGGGGTTCTTAATGCATTGATTTCTATGGGAGCTATGCAGGGACCAGCCAAAAACAACGTAGCAGCCGGGAACGTAACAGCGGGGTTCTTCTGTGCGTGCGTGTGTGTGTGCGTGTGTGTGTACTTGAAATTTTTGATGTATTGCCAAGTGTATGCCAAATGTAATGACCTTACAAGTTTGTATTGTACTCAGCATTTTGTATTTTTTCTCATACTGTCTGAACACATGGGCTCATAAACATAGAAAGGAGAAGAAGCAGAGGTGAATCAGGAAAAATATGTTCACTTCATATTATGCAGCACGGCAGAATAATTGCTTCAGTAGTTGTGTAAAGCATTCAGATACATAGCGGCTGAGGCATAATTTAATAGCCTGAAAATGGAGCAAGGCATGTACTGGGGCCAAAAAAAAAAAAAGCCTCTTGCCTTTTTCTCTATAAATTTGAGGTCCTGTATCATAACCTATAATCCTGTGGCAAATAATTCTTGCTTGCAGTGGGGCAGTTACTAGCAGCCTGTGTCCTCACTACAGTACCTTTGGTGCTTTATTATATTGGAATGTTTGGGGTAAATTAATAGCTGATCCATTTTGCCCCTAGCTTCCCATACTCACTTTAGACCACTCTATGGTGGCCACGCAACTCCACATCCATGGTTTCTATGTTACCTTCATTTGCAGGGGTGCCATTTTGGTGACATCACATTGCAAGTTTCTGTTTTGTTCTTCGGAGGGACAGCTTACACAGGTGTTATGTAGCTGGAAAGAGCTTTTGTGCGACACCATGATGGCTTATTCCTGGTGGCAAGAAACACTGGATACTAAGCTTCTAGTCATGAAGACCATGAAAAATACAATTAATATTATACTTGGGTATTTACACCCAAGTCCATTTTGGAGGCACATGTGAGCTCACATTTGCCCTTCTGTAGAGAAGACAAAATAGGGAGAGGGCGGGGGGTGGTAAGGCTTTGTATAAGGTGACTAAAGTATGTGCCCTTTTATTTTGTTCGCTTTGACTGTGTTTTCTATGGCATAAAAGTAGCAATGAACATATATTTGCGCTCTGTTTTGTGCAGCTGACATTGGCTTGGCCGAATTTGGTCGCAAGGAGATCATCTTAGCTGAAAATGAAATGCCTGGCCTTATGGCACTACGTCGCAAGTATGGACCATCAAAGCCTTTGAAGGGTGCTAGAATTGCTGGTTGTCTGCATATGACCATTCAGACTGCTGTCCTCATTGAAACATTGCTTGAACTTGGAGCTGAGGTAAGGAAGCTGAAGAAGTTAGCTATTTGTGCATAACCAGAAAAAATAAAGCCTCTAGTGTAGGAAAAATAAGAACTATATTAAATAACTATGATAACTGTATGTAAAGCATTCCTCAAAGTAAAGAAACTAATGGTGTTTTACTTGCTGAACCCACAATCTGATGGTAAGGCACATTGTAGTGAGGGACTCTGGAATAATTCTGAGCAACTGAGGTTATTCAGTGGGCACCTAAATATAACTACACAAGTGTTTTTGTGCTTTGCCCTCACGTAAACTCAGCGGCTATGAAACCTATGACCTCGAGCTCAGCAGTACAATGCCATGACCATTGGTTTTCTGTGGCTCTAGAAAAGGAGAATGATAGAACAATAGAAATGGAGGCAGAAATGTGGCTAGGAGTAGAAAGAGAATAGCACTGTGGGTAGAGGACAACTACAGTAGGCTCTCATTAATGCAATCTTGAGGGGACGCCAGAATTTTGTTTTTGAATTATTAGATGCAAGCATATGTGCGGCTCAGTGCTGCATGCCAGGAAAAACAGAGATGGCCATTTATCATGCGCATTGTTGCCACCTCAGTGTTTATTTTTTTTCTTTATTTTTCTTTTTCTGCTGGTGGTTTTGAATGCTTTGGCAAGTGCTGGCAGGCACTATTTCTGGCTGTTAAAATATATATGAGCATGAATGTTTGCTTAGAAAGAATGAAAGCAGCTGATGTTCTGGTAGAGATAAGCAAAAAGTATGAATTTGCAGGGATAAGTGAATGGTGCAGTTTGAGTTAAGCAGCTTGTAAATACATTGGAAAGATAGCAAGCCAATCAAGAATTTGAAATTTGTTTGAATGAACTAAGTCAGAATTATAGAGAGGTCTACTGTAAATGGAAAAAAGCAAATATATATATATATATATATCAAAAAAGTTCTTCCTGGCTATCGGGATAAATCTTTGAAAAAGGCTGGCCTCCAGCCGAAACGTCAGAATAAATCCTATGTTTGTCACTGTGTCTTTCTGATAGTGTATATATATATATATATATATATATATATATATATATATATATATATATATATATATATATATTGAAGCGGTCTGCACTGAATGCATGAAAGAAGACGAAGTGGAGTGGAGGAGAAGCGAGGAAGAAGAAGTAGAAATAAAGGGGCGGACGACACCCGTCTATTGAGACCATGTGTTTTATGTCTCAGTTCCTTGTAGGAACGCTACACTTTGGCGCAGCCGACAGCTTTTGAAGAGCAACCATGTGGGTTACCTTCTTCACAGACGAAGCGTCATCGGAGTGCCTTGCCTTCACCCAGTACCAAGTGCACGGTGAGCCAGCGATGGACATTCCTCGCGAAGTTAGCTCTACCGACCTTATCGACTTTGTGCTGCAAGAAGCTTCGATGAGCCGTCAAGCTCTAGCGAAAACAGGATTTGTCAACGTGAATCTGCGGCTCCATAAACTGAGCGAACTCGTTCTGGAACCTATTCGCCGCGGTTCCCTCAAGCAGGAAACGCCGTCCGAGAAGGTGAGCTTGGTTTTAGCAAGCATTCAGCAACAACAGCGATGCATGCTGCAACAAACTGAGCTAATGCGAGGGTTGGCCAGGTCGATTAGTCAAGAAAGGACAGCACGAAATATTATACAGCCGGATCTTTTTGAAGGCGACTCGCAGAGTGCGGACTATTGGATGTGGTTTTTTGAGTACGCATGTGACCAGAACATGTGGGACAATGACGACACAAAGATTTTGCACATGCGCCGTTATTTAGGTCCCATCGCCAGAAAATGGTACGATGTCCAACTTATGGATAAAACACCAACGTGTTGGGAACTGTGGAAAAAAAGCTTTCTGGGGACTTTCCAAGGCAACGCTGTAGAAATATGGGACAAGGCACTACGCTTTACATATACGACTGGTTCTTTGCTGGAGTACTGTCTTGAGAAGTGCCGCCTTCTGTATTATGCAGAACCAAAGCTCCCGTCATCTGCAGTGGTAGCTTTGGTAACGCAAGGCCTCTGCATGGATGCTCGCAGTCAAATACAACTTAATAATCCAAGAACATTTGATGACCTTCTGCGGTGTGTGCACACCATAGTACCAACATGTATTTCGCGAGCACCGCAAGCTCTTATAGAAGCACATGGTCGCCACAAGCATATAGAGCATCCAGAGTCAATTCCATCATCTAAATGTAAGGACGAGTCTCTAGGAACTGTACAACAGTGGAATTATGCGGTGGGACCTACTGCCGCGTCAAACGACGGAGCGAATCCGCAAAACCTCACTGCCTTCAACGATAAGCCCCAAATCGAGACAGTTTATCTGATATCATCAACCTTACTTTATGCCCCTATTAAGGTAGACGGCATTGAAGTGAAAGCTCTTGTAGACAGTGGGGCTACTGTCTCCATCATCAATAAGACTATAGTGGATGCCAGTCGTCTGCATGCTGGTAGAGCATTGCGCGTGCAAGCCTACGTTGGGTCTGTAAGCATGCATAGCGACTGGATAACCCTAAGCATCGAATTTCAAGGACACTCAATTACCAGTGACGTATTGGTGCTTCCTGGTGTCACATATGATTTTCTTCTTTCACGCCCAGACATGAAGAGGCTCAAAATAAACATCTGTTGGGATGACAAACTAACGGTTGGCGACAACGTAGAGCCGCTGTACCTTCCTAATACACCCTGCGCAACAAGGATGATTTCCGACCAGGAGGACATTAAAATCAAGTACCCGGAACTTACGTGTATGGGCAGCTACCCTCCGGCTATGAAGTCTCACGTGGTTCCTTTCGAGCTCGCTGACAAAACTGTGGTTCGCAGATCTCCTTACAACATGTCCAGGGATAAAAAGGTGTGGTTGAAAAAGGAGCTGCAAGAAATGTTGGATGCAGATATTATCCGCCCTTCTGTATCTCCATTTGCTTCTCCCATAACTATTGCTCCAAAAGAGGACGGAACATTTCAACTTTGTACAGATTATCGAGCTCTTAATAATCAAACAGAATTGATACCCTACCCAATGCCGAGGATCGACGATATTATTGACGAAACTGGTGGCTGTCATTGTTTTTCAAGGATAGACCTCTGCAAAGGATTTTGGCAGATTCCACTGAGTGAAGAAACGAAAAAGTACACCGCCTTTATAACACCTTTTGACTTGTATGAGTACAATTGCTTACCATTTGGCTGGAAAAATTCTCCGACGTGGTTTCAGAAAATTATGACTGACATTCTGAAACCCTACTTGGGCATATTCTGCAGCGTGTACATCGATGACATCATTGTATACTCGAAGACAAAAGAGGAACACCGTTGTCACCTATCTAAAGTGCTTCATGCCCTGAGCCTTTCTCAACTCAAGGTAAATTTCAAGAAAAGCGCTTTCTTTCAAGACAAGGTTGTGTTTCTAGGAAGGGTGTTCGACGGACATACTAAGAGCACAAAACAAGAATCGGTACAACAAATTTCTAAGCTAACAAAGCCTTATGATGTGCACTCTCTGCGTGTTTTTCTTGGACTAGCAGGACACTTCCGGTCGTTTATCAAGGACTATGCGCTGAAAACCAGGTGCCTTGTGCGTTTAACTCAAAAAGACGCACCTTTTGAATGGAACCAGGAGTGCGAATCTGCCTATTGTGAGCTCGTCAAGCTAATATCGTCGGATCCCATCCTGCGAATACCAGATTTTTCTTTGCCATTCGTACTGAATACGGACGCATCACACTACGCAACTGGGGCTGTTCTATACCAAAAACCTTCCAAGCAAGCTGATCAGACGAAACCTTACGTTGTGGGATACTACAGCTATACGCTGAAACAAGCTGAAATAAATTATTCGACTACAGAAAAGGAAGCGCTGGCCGTCTTAAAAGCCGTTCAGTATTTTCGAACATACCTTGAAGGCGCTAAATTCACGCTTTTCACGGATCACCAAGCCTTGACCCACCTTTTAAATATGGCACAACCAAGAGGACGCATTGCAAGATGGGTGAACTATCTCCAACAATTCGATTTCCTAGTTTCACACCGTCCTGGCCCACTTCTTACAGATGCCGACGCGCTCTCCAGGTTGCTTGTTCAGGAGTCAGCTGATAACTCAGAAAGAATCAATCATGTCAAGCTATGGGAGGGTACAGAAGATCTCAAGTTTATTGATGGAAAGTACCATGTCCCACCCACTCTTGTTCAAAAGATTCTTCACTTGTACCATGACATTCCTGGATCAGGCGGACATGATGGCTTCTGGCGCACGTATAAGAAATTGCTCATGAGGTTCACATGGCCTGGCATGAAAAACGACATCAGCAATTATATCCGGACGTGTCATCTTTGCCAGGTGAACAAAGTAAAGTTCAAGCAGTCGACTGACGTTATGGCAAACCCTGAGTACTCACGAGTACCTTTCGAAGTTATTCATTTGGACTTTGCAGAGGTCAAAAAGAAGGGGGAGGGAGTCAGACGTACGCAAGCTTTTCTACTCTCGATTGACGAATGCACAAGGACGGTTACCGCTAAAGCAGGAAAGGAGGATGCAAACAGTGTTATTAATTTACTTAAAGATGAATGTTTCAAGCACACCAAGACGATAGTTTGTGACAACGGTCCTGCGTTCCGGAGTTCCAAGCTAGCGAAATGGGCTAAGGACCGAGACATAGCTATTAAATATTCTTCTCCTTATCACCCTGCAGGAAACGGATTAGCAGAACGGGCTATACGGGACATTGAGCAGTTCCTAAAGATGTATCCGGATTTTGCAGGCGGCTGGAAGTGCTGCCTTGAAGCCGCTGTAAAGCACCATAACCGGTCCCACACCATTGCTTTAGGCTGCAGTCCTCACTTCTTTACGTCCGGAACAGCGCCCATACTTCCTGCAGACCGCGAACTAGGACTGCTAGGAAATCTTAAACTTACAGAAAGGAAGAAAACGGTCGAAGAACAACAAGTCTACAGACGCCGGATGAAAAGAAATTTTGATAAGCGGCACAACAGCAAGATACCACACATTCAACCTGGGGAATACGTCCTTGTCAAGAAAGGAGTTGCACCTTCAAATACTAAATACTATGGACCCTTCCAAGTTGTAAAGACAGCATCACAGCATGGAATATTGAAGAATGTTTGGTATACTGGAGCCCGGGGTCAAATCGAAAGTGCCTCCATCGGAAACGTATTCAAATATTACACCAGGAGGTGTAATCAAAGAAGTCGGGAAGAGTGAAGCGGTCTGCACTGAATGCATGAAAGAAGACGAAGTGGAGTGGAGGAGAAGCGAGGAAGAAGAAGTAGAAATAAAGGGGCGGACGACACCCGTCTATTGAGACCATGTGTTTTATGTCTCAGTTCCTTGTAGGAACGCTACATATATATATATAGTTACGTGCTAAAACCATTATATAGTATTATGTGGCATTCCGTGATAAAGGTGGGCTCTGGAATAATTTTGACCACCTGGAGTTAATTAATGTTAAAAGTCACAGACGTCTTTTGCATTTTGCTCCATCAAAATGCAGCTGCCATGACCAGAAATTAAATCTGCATCCACAAGCTTAGCAATACAATGCCTTGGTCACTGAGTAACCTTAGCGGGTAAATCAAGTGTGGATATAAGTGCACAATTACATGCATGCATGTCTACACTTAGTGGCATATTGTCACTTTTCTGTAAGTGTGCAGAAGGGCAGACATATTTAATATGTTAAAGCAATCCCAGATGGCTTGAACTAGTCTGAAAGCTTCCACTACAACTCAGTTACGTGGTGGTGGAATGCAAAATGGCGTTATCATCACAATAGTGTCCTTCATTCCTGCACCCCCCGTGTGCTAGGTGCAGTTTCAAATTGCGTGTTCGACTGACTAAATACATAATTTCATCATCAAGTAGCATCTCAAGAATTACGCTTGCTGAATCTGAAGTCAGCGATTCTTAATCTATAACAGTATTAGTATAAAATTGGCCTATAATTCTCTTTTCTGTAGGTTCAATGGTCAAGCTGCAACATATTTTCCACCCAAGATCATGCTGCTGCAGCCATTGCCAAACGTGGTGTTCCTGTTTATGCATGGAAAGGAGAAACAGAGGAGGAGTACATTTGGTGCATTGAGCAGGTATGCAGAAGTACTGCCACTTGCATGTTTTAGAGATGCTCAAGAAATATCTGGTGAAGTTTCAATAGTAAAAGTTTCTTTAAGGGGCCCCTAAACCACCGCCGACATTTCTTCAAGCATTTCAAGTAAATAGTATGAGCATCATGTACAGAATTATCTGAAGATTATCTTTGGCAAATACGGCATTGTTACTACTTCGGGAATGCCATAGCTTGAAAAAACAATCACACGCTTTTGTGGCCTTTTCTTTACCTCTACCACTTGTTCGTGGTGCCAACTGGGTGCTTATGGGGATGTTACCACGGGTGAATACAATATATGCTATATTTAACATACGAGGTGCAGTTGGTTTGCTGTGGCCCTTCTTGCTGTCACTCACATGGCTGCCATTTTTCACTATGTTGCTTGTTTGTGTGTACTGTTGTTACATGTTTTGGTTTGCAGTTCACATTGCCCTATTGCATTTATTTTCTGATATATTCTTGTTTGGTGATGCGATTAGGATACACAACATGACAGCTGCATGTTCACATTTAAAGCCATGGAAAAATATAGCACAATGTTCACATTTGCAGTCCTAGGGCAGTTCTGCTTGCAAATGAAAAAAAACTTGCCTGTCTCGTAAAGGATGTCATCCAGGACCCATTTCTAGCAGCAGCTGCACAGTGACTTGACTGGTCTGTTCGGATCCGAGCCAACAGGGGAGGGGTTTCGACCCCCTCCCATGCTTCGCCGTGCGTGGCTGAGCCGTGTCCCGGGGAAAAGGGGATCCTGGGGGTTGAGCCAATGCTGGGTGATTGGACCTTTAAGGCCCCCCGGTGGAGGCAACACACCAGTGGCTGACCCACCTGGGGAAACCTGCAGTCACCTTTTCCTGTCTCTCTCCCCTCACATCTTCGTCTTTTCCTTCTACTTTCAACCTGTCCTGTTTTCTCCTCTCTTCCATTCACTTCGAACTTTCCTGGCGGCAAGGGTTAACCTCGTGTGGGTACCCTACCTTGGATATTCCATATTTGGTTATAGCAGCAACATACAACTGGCGTCTGCAGGACCTGTGCTCTACAGCTCCTGTAGTGTCCCTTTGTTGGACTCCATGGTGGGTGATTGGTGCTGCTGCCGAATGAACCCATATACATATGGCCAGTGATTTTCCGCCGCTCCCCAATTGTTACCCTCTCAAGAGGGGACGCACCGAAGACTTAATAACCAGTTTCACAAAGCCGAAGAGTACATATCCCCGGTTCCATGTAATTCATAGTGAGAACTTTGAGAAGTCCGTTCGAGGTATATCACCTTTTGTTGTTGCTAGATCCTTGACAGAAACTGGGCCCGGGCTATAAAATAACGAGAATGGCTAGTGGTGACCTCCTCCTTGAAATCCGAGATCAGGAACAGTACAACAAACTGACCAGTCTACACACATTAGGACAAACACCAATAACAGTAACCCCACATAGATCGATGAATAGCTCTCGTGGTGTTGTATCTGACACAGACCTTCTTGAATTAACTGAAGCAGAACTCCTTGACGGTTGGAAGGACCAAAATGTCACCAATGTGCAGCGCATTATACTCAGGCGAGATAATCAGGAAATCGCAACTAAACACCTAATAGTAACATTTGCATCCAGCGAACTTCCACAGAATATCGAAACAGGTTATATTAAGCTACCGGTCAGGCTATACATCCCCAATCCCAGGCGCTGCTTCAACTGTCAAAGATTTGGCCATGGCACGCAGAGCTGCCATGGTAAGCTCACTTGTAAAGTGTGGAGTACAAGGACACCCTTCAGACGGCTGCACTGAGGCGCCTCACTGTGCAAACTGTGATGGTGCCCATGCTGCCTACTCACGAACCTGCCTGAACTGGAGGATGGAGAAAGATATTATTTCTCCTAAAGTCAGGGGAAACATCTCTTTCAGGGAGGCCTGTAGAAGGGTCTCTCTTTTCCATACAACTTTTGCTGATGCTTTGCGTCATGGGGCAGCGTCGCACCGGCCTCCGCCACCAGCCCGGCCCGCAAGCAGCGAGCCGTCGCCGGTGGCATCCGCCTCCACGGTGGGAGCAGCCAAGGCTGCCCTGCCACCTCCAGGCTCTGCCACACCCGTGGCCTCTACTAGTTCTGGCATCAGCCAGAACAGCTCGGGGGTCAAGGAGGTCGCGTTGGCCTCGGCCCAGGTGGGGGCAAAGGCTTCGTCCCCTGGGAAGAAGCCCGCACGTACAAATCGTTCGTTAGAGCGTGTGTCGAGAGCCCCGGATGAGGCGATAGACACAACCACTTGTGAGAAGGCGCATAGAGCGCCTAGGGTGGGTCGAGGTTCCCTCGAACGCACCAAAAAAGACAAAACTCCGATCACAGGGCCTCAAAAGCCTCTATAAGATCGGTGGAACCACACTTCTAAGACGCACAGCACCAGTTCTTTTCTCAACATGGATACAATAATACAGTGGAATGTCAGGCAACTTCTACACAACTTAGACGACATTCAGGAACTTCTACACAAATTTAATCCAAAAGTGCTGTGTGTCCAAGAAACACATCTTAACTCTAGAAGCAGGAGCTTCCTCCATCAATACGTTATTTTTCGAAAAGATCGTGAGGATGCTGCCTCATCATCAGGAGGTGTGGCCATAATACTCGACAAAAGTGTAGCCTGCCAACATCTTCCATTACAAACCGCTCTTGAGACTGCGGCTGTTCGTGCTGTCATTTCAGATAGACTGGTAACCCTATGCTTGCTCTATGTACCGCCGAACTACCAGCTATATAAGCAAGAATTTCAGTCTTTCATTGATGAGCTCCCCGAGCCCTACCTTGTGCTTGGAGACTTTAACGCACACAGTGGTCTCTGGGGCGACTGTCGCATCGATGCTCGAGGCTGTCTAATTGAACACTTCCTTTTTTAATCTGGTGCATGTCTGCTCAACAAAAAATAACCCACATATTCTCTCACAAACAAATCCTTTTCTTGTATAGACCTCAGCATAGCTTCTCCATCCTTATTACCTCAACTTGAATGGGATGTTATAAAAAACCCTTACGGGAGCAACCATTTTCCATTAGTGCTTGGAACACCAACACAATACGAATCTCTACCACATGCTTCCCGCTGGAAGGTTGATGCCGCAGACTGGGAGAAATCCCAAACACTCACCAGTACTGTTTCGTGGGCGGACGTATCTTCGCTCGGAATTGATCGTGCCGTCGAGTATTTTACTAATTTCATCATAGATGCAGCTTCGAAGTGTATTCCCCAAACAAGTGGAATTTCTAGCAAACACCGTGTCCCATGGTGGAACGAAGAATACAGAAATGCGCGTATGCAGCAGAACATAGCATGGAGACAGCTTCGCGATCCTCCTGCTGCTGAAAATCTAATCAATTTCAAGAAAATGAAGTCCCAAGGTAGGAGAACACGAAGACAAGCCAAGAGAGACAGTTGGCAAAAGTTTTTAACGAGTATCAACTCTTACACAGATGAAGCCAAGGTATGGAACAGGGTCAGCAGAGTAAGAGGGCGACAAACACATCCGCTTTCTTTGGTACACACGCAGAGAGACAGCCTGATGATCAAGCGAACCACCTCGGCGCACATTTCAAACAGGTGTCCAGTTCGTTACACTATTCTCCAGCATTTACAAGATACACAGCAGTCATAGAAACACAAAAACTAGAACGAAAGAGCACTGGAAACGAACCATATAACTTAGGTGTTGCAACAAATCTGCCCCAGGCAGTGACCATATACTATACGAAATGCTGAAGAATCTGCCTTCAGAAACGAAGAAAACCCTTCTCTGTCTGTACAACTCTATATGAGCCTCCGGTGAGATTCCCTCAGCCTGGAAAGAGGCCATAGTTGTCCCCATCCTCAAGCAGGGCAAGGACCCATCGTCCATATAGAGTTACCGGCTCATACCTCTAACAAGCTGTGTCTGCAAAGTTTTTGAGAAAAATGATAAAGCGGCATCGGATGCATTTGCTGGAATCTAACTAGGTCCTTGACCCATTCCAGTGTGGATTTCGTGATGGCTGATCCACCACCGACCATCTGGTATGCTTTGAAGCTCAGATTCGTGAGGCTTTTGTGCACAAGCAATTCTTCTTGTCTGTTTTCCTTGACATGGAAAAAGCATACGACACCACATGGTGGTTCGGAATATGAAGAGACCTTTCACACTTTGGAATACGTGGCAGCATGCTGAACATCATTGAAAGTTACCTGTCCGATCGAACATTTTGTGTTCATGTGGGTTATGTCTTGTCAAAATCATATGTGCAGGAAACTGGAGTACTGCAGGGTGGTGAGCTCAGTTGCACCCTCTTTATCATAAAAATTAGCTCTCTGCGTCTGTACATCCCACAAAACATGTTTTATTCAGTGTATGTCGATGATGTACAGATAGGGCTTGCCTCATGTAACCTTGCAATCTGTAAGCGTCAGGTCCAGCTTGGTTTGAATAAGGTATCTAAGTGGGCCGACGAAAATGGGTTTAGGCTTAACGCATAAAAGTCTACATGCACCCTCTTCTCCAGAAGGAAAGGTCTGCACCCCGATCCCAAGATTGAGATGTAGGGTGAGGGTATAGCTGTAAAAACAGAGCACAAATTCCTGGGCATAATCCTAGACGCAAAGTTAACGTTTATCCCACATCTGAAGTATTTAAGAAACAAATGCTTAAAAACATTGAACCTCGTAAAAGTGCTGTCTCGCACTACGTGGGGTAGTGACAGAAGATGTTTGGTCAATCTGTATAAGAGCCTCATCCGATCATGTATTGACTATGGTTCCATCGTATATAACTCTGCGACGCCAAGTGCATTAAAAATGTTGGACCCCGTCCACCATCTGGGCATTAGCCTTTCTACGAGTACCTTTAGAACAAGCCCCGTAGAAAGCCTTTACGTTGAATCCAATGAATGGTCGCTCCATCTGCAGAGAGCATATTTATCTTTTATGCATTTCTTAAAAGTACCGTATTTACCCAAATCTAACGCACCCCCGATTCTAACGCGCACCCTAATTCGGCAACAGAAAAAAAAAAAAGTGAGATACCCGATTCTAACGCGCATCCGAATCCGAAAAAAGAAAAAAAGAGACATAACTGATTGAAACGAGCATGTGATTTCCGCGAACCGAACGGGAGAAAAGGGGAGCAAAGGGGTATTTTCAGCAAGGAAAAAAAAAAATGTTTATTTAATCGCTGTCGCTCTCAGAGAGCTCTTTGTCACTCTCGGACCAGAGCGTCTCGTCTTCAGTTCCGTCCATAGCATTGGAAATTCCACATTTCTTGAAGGCTTTCGCAACTATGCCAGATGGTATCCCATGCCAAGCTTCAGCCACCCACCTTGCCATGTCTTCAATCGAGGCACGCTTCAGCCTGTTGCCTGACGTAAACGTGTGGCTCCCGTTGACTAGCCACTCACTATACAGGGCCCGCATGCGGTCTTTCATGGGCTTGTTAATGCAAACGTCCAGCGGCTGAAGCTGAGACGTCATGCCACCCGGAATCACCACCAAGTCCGTATGGCAAGCTGCCAGTTTATCTTTCACGCGCTGATCCAGGTGGCACTTGAATACGTCAAGTACAAGCATGGAGCGGATGCCCAAGTTGGCGCCTGGCCTCTTGCGCCACACACAGTCGATCCAGGCAATAACCAGATTAGTGTCCATCCAACCTTTTTCGTTGGCGCGCACTATAACGCCTCGCGGGAAGCTTACATTCTTGGGAAGCGTTTTACGCTTAAACACAAGGAAAGGAGGCAACCTTGCGCCATCTGCTGTGCATGCCAGCATTGCCGTAACGCGGGTCTTCTCGTTGCCCGACATTAGCACGCGGACTTGTTTTGCCCCTCTTGACTCAACAGTAGTATTAGACGGCATGCAAAATACATGGGCGTTTGATCCGCATTTCCTTTTTGCCCAAGTAGGTACGCGTTGTTGCGCCGCAACGACATTATGTATTTCTGAAAATCAATCAGCTTTTGCTCAAAAGCCTCTGGGAGCTTCTGGCACATGCCAGTTCGCCTGTGCAGGGAAAACCCCTTGCGCTTCATGAACCGCGTTATCCAATTGCGGCTCGCTTTAAAGTCGCTTCTCGAGAGGCCTCAACTCCTGGCTATTTCGTAGGCCTTTATCTTAAGCACCTCAGTTGTGACAGGCATGTGGTCCACTCGGAGCTGCCTCACGAAGTCGGCAAGCTCATCTTCAAGGCCGGGAAATTTTCCCGTCCGTGGTCAGTGGTGGCCTTTGCTTGACGACTTGCCGGCAAAAATTTCTTTCTTCAGCTTTCGCCAATCACGAACACAGGTCTCCGGCACGCCGAAATAACGAGCCGCCTCCCTGTTGCCGTTTTCTTCCGCGCGCACAATAACTTTACGTTTAAAACCATTATCGTGGCGGACATGACGCGTCTTCAAGGATGAAGCATCCATTGGGACCAGGGACGATGCTGCGCAGGCCGAAGTCAAAAAGGCAGCAATAACAAAGGAGAGGAAAAAAACGCACACACACTCCTACAACAGTGACACCACAACCACAACTGCGATGCAGGGAACAAGAGGAAAAAAAGAAAAACGTGCTACCATGGTTGCCAGCAGCAAGTTGGTTTGTGCCATGGTTGGTGCCGCTTAATGACGATGACTGTAGGCTGCGATGGGGGGGCCAGTTTCGGTTTGTACCCGATTCCAACGCGCATGTGAACTTTCGACCCATATTTTTCGAAAATATGTGCGCGTTAGAATTGGGTAAATACGGTAAACTCAAGCCATACACACCCTACTTACACAGCTGTAAATAATCCGTCAAGTGCCCTAACCTTTCACAACCGTCCTTCTGTGAGAAAGCCTTACTCGGTGCGAGTAAGAAGTCTCGCCAAAGAAATGGATGTTTCGCTCCACAAGCACGATGTAATGCCTCCACCTGTACAGCTGCTACCATGGCAGTGGCAGATGATCGACTGTGATTTTTCCTTTGTGGATGTAACAAAGCAAGCGCCGGTTGTGCATATTCGTATGCACTTCCGGGAACTGCAGCAGAACTACGCTTGTCCGGAATATTTCACTGACGCCTCAAAGTCGCACACTGGTGTGTCTTACGCTGTGGTTGGTTCGTCCTTTTCGACTGCCGGTGTTCTAAACTCAAACACAACCATTTTTACAGCGGATCTTACGCCATCCTGGCGGTGGTCAAACATATAAAACAATTAGCTATACCCAAGGCAGTCATCTGTACTGACTCTTTAAGCGTGTTGAAATGTCTGCAAACTCTGGGTAGGCACAAAAACCCCGTAATTATAGCCCTTTACTCCATTATCTGCATCACGTATGCATCCAGCCAGCAAATCGTGCTGTGCTGGGTGCCAGGGCACCGCGAGATCGAAGGCAATGAGCTGGCTGACAAGTTAGCCACATCTGTTCACACGGACATTGCCACTTCGTCGATGGCCGTCCCTGTGATAGACCTAAAGCCCTTTATCAGAAAAAAGGTTAGGGCCTATTGGCAAAGTCTGTGGAATGGAGAAACAAATAATAAACTGCACACTGTCAAGCTTCATCTTGCTCATTGGCCGCCAGAATCCAAGATGCGCCGCACACAAGTTACTCTCTGTAGACTCGGGATAGGACACACATACAGTACACACACATACATATTGTCCGGTCCGCCTGTATGTTATTGTGGTGAGCCGCTCGGCATACTTCATGTTCTCCTGCAATGCCGTGAACTAGAGCCCCAGAGGAAAAGACATTTTCCAGTACCATCACGACAGCACCTCCCACTGCACCCTTCTGTGTTCTATGGCAATGAACCTCTTTTTAAATACCAATCACTAGTGTTTTTTAATGATATACATAATTTCCGAGTCATTTATTCAGGTGACCTGTAGCACGGCCTCTAAACAGATGCCGCTGCTGTGGCATTTTCTTAGAGAAAGCACGTGCTTCCTAGCCGTTGCCCACAAAGGCCTTCGGTAGGTGTCGTGCTACTTTCATATTTTAGATATTTTAGTACCATGACCATTTCTCATTCATTCACGACCCATAGATCACTCCACACGTCGTTGCCGTAATTTTACCCTATATTGTTTTTATGCTCCTTTACAGCGATTTGTCTTTAGGCCCCCTTACAGCCGCATACCATCCGTCATTGTAACGCACTAATCACGGCAGACATACTATTCATTGTCCTGGCGCTCTTTGGCCACACTTGGCCCTTGCGCCACAAAACACCAAATATCATCATCATTGACCGGTCTGTTGCTATCTCCATACTGTAGCGTTCACATCAACGTCGCTGTCACTGATTGACCAGTGTGAGTATCGTCGCTAGGCCTTATTTCTCTTATAGCTTTGAAGGTGTAGCTAACAGCACTCTACAGTGAACTGCTGATGCTTACAAGTTTCCGTTGTTGCTTTACTGTCTCCTCAATAATTTCACACTGAGGAAATATGCTGCTGCTCACAGTGCCATTGGTTGTGATGCAAGCCTGTCCATACCCAATCAGAAGCAGTGCGCGTCAGTTGAATTGGTGGTGGAACTTGCATTGGTGTTGGACATTTGACTATGGACATAACATTTCTTAAAAAATAAAGTTAATGTGCACTAGTGGCATTGTTTTGCCTGTTGTGCTAGAACATGTAGCTCCCAGCCGCGGCGGCTGCATTTTGATGGAGGCGAAATGTTGAGGCCCGTGTGCTGTGCGATGTCAGTGCACGTTAAGGAACCCCAGGTGGTCGAAATTTCTGGAGACCTCCACTACGGTGTGTCTCATAATCAGAGCTGGTTTTGGGACGTTAAACCCCACAAATCAATCTGAACATGTAGCTGATGTTAGTGTCATCAGTGGTAGCAGTGAACCTGTGCCAGACCTCTGCTGGCCTATCAGCAGCAGGTGTGCCAGTAGAAATGCCGTCAACAATGGACACGTTGTGTGCAGCCTACATACTTTGACTTCGTATAGTGGTGCACTGTCATGCTATGTTTCGAGTACAGGCTGAGTTGGCAGGGCCGTATTAGCGGGTAGCCCAGATGCCTGGTGTCATCATTAGGAGTGGTTTGGAAACGAGAAAACATTGCAAACATGACAAAGTATTCAAGTGCCATTCAGAGCAGCACACAGTGAGGAGGAGAGACTAGCTGAGGTGAGAGAGACATGGATGCATTGTTAATCAACCAGCACCTTTAAACTTTGCTGTAACAATATTATATTGAAAAACTCTTGTCTTGGCTGCTGATATATCTCAAATTTCGGACCTCGGGATGGCCCTTTGAGGTAGCATGGATGGTTGATTTCATATTGCACGATACTGTGGCTTTTGCTGAAGCTCTTAGGCATGGAAACGGAAGTATTTGAGAAGAGGAGGCTGCCAGGCTGTGATATCATGCTTGGACAATGCAATCATGTTGCGGCTCGCTCTGGAGGACATGCATGTTTTATTGCAGCACCACAGATTACGCATCCTGTTTGTTTCCATTGTTTATGTTCTCTGTTGAATGTGACACACAAAAATTGTTATATCGTCACATGACATATTTTTTAAGATTTCATTGGTAATAAAATCTTACAAACCACCAATTATCAGATTTTATCTAAGGATGTCAAGAAATAGAAGTGATGGACATTTTAGCGGCAATCATTACTGAATATTTCTCCAATTACATGCGATGCTGCCCTTCAAAAGAGCTGCCAGCAGTTATTGCGGAGCAGGTGATGCCTTCCAATGGAACCACTGAGGTGGAATGGTTTTGAAATGGTGCGTCTGCGGAGAGCATGCTCTACAGAGCTCTGCCATAACTGCAAGATGAGTTGCATGACAGAAGGCATGATATGCTATGCCCTGCACCATGACTTTATGGGGACATCCTTACAAGCTCAGCTTTGCCTCCTGAATAAATCTTCCTCCGTGCTCCTTGGCCACTTGTAAGGTTCCACAGAAAATGCTGTTGTGCTATTTCACAAGCTCTTTTACATGTATTCTTGTAGTGTGCATTCTCCTTTGCAGATGAAGCTCCCTTTTTTGCTGAATAGCTTGTGTGTTTTCTACAGACTCTAGTTTTCCCTGATGGCAAGCCACTCAACATGATATTGGATGATGGAGGAGACCTAACAGCCCTTGTTCACACCAAGTATCCCCAGTACCTCTCTGGTATGTGCTGTGTAGCTGCTCTCGCATATTAACTTGTTTTCTACCATGGTAAACGGGGTAGGTTTTACTAGGTAGAAGTAGAAATTTTTTAGGCTTGACATTTATATCCTAATTACTTTGTGTGGCCAGAAAATGTAGCTAAGGGAATTCTCTTTCCAGTAGCACAACTGTCACACATATATGTATTACGTAACTCGACAAAAACAAAGTTCATAATGTCAAAGTTTCTGTAAAAATATGGCCTACTGCTTGAAAAGGAGCCCAACTTACAAAATAATAGCAGCAAGAAAAATCCAAAGTAGAGTTGTATCCTGTGATAACGAAATCTTGTAGTGACGAAATTCCCGCTACAACGAAAGATTTCACAATCCCCGGCGAAAGCCCATAGGATTCAATGCATTTCGTATCTCTCCATAACGAAACATCGCTAAACTGTGATCCTGCAATTATGAAATTATCTGGACTTTTAGACCCCATGGTTCCAATTAAGTTCAAGAAATGTGCCTAAATGCACCTTCTGCCCAGTTAAATTCTCAAAATAATGCCACAGAGAACTTTGATGGGCTGCACAATATTGGAAATGTCATGGCTTCCATCTTGCTTGTTGACTGCTCGTGTTGCTCGCATTGTTGACTGCTGCAGCACCATTGCTTAAAGGGTCCCTGAAACGTTTTTTTGACATTGCGTCACTGATTAGGCAACACAATTGTGAAATCATTCACACCATAAATAAAGCGAAGCACCATGCGCTAAGGCAGCTATGGGCTTATTTCTGTCGCCTTCCTCCTTACCACTGCTGTTCCTCCTCAACTCGATCTGCTGCGGAGTGCGCGCTAGCGACGACAGCGCCTTCCGCGTCAGCCGCTCTGCCGAGCCCTCCGTAACGACATAGCGCCCCGATATCCTCACTGAGGTCGCCCGCCTCGGCAGTGCTAGCCTCTGTAGTAGAGCGCCGACGACTCGTATGTACGCCGCCAGATGCCGCGACGATACCGTTGGCTGAAACGAAGGAGTACGTTGTAGAAGCACGTTGTTCGCAGCTAGGTTTTGAAAATTACGTGCACGTGATGGTTCGGGGCCAATCAGCGACCTCCCATTCGATCGGTCGATGGCGGGGGCGTTTGAAAACGCCTTTTGGCGAGCCGCTGAGATCTTTTGCGATGCACGTGTTGAAAACCTTATTGTAAATTCCACACTTTACGCACAGCGCTGAAATCTGCCCTCAAATGATCCTAATGACTCGCTCTAATGGATCACCATGTTCGTACAAAATCGTCAAAACCGTTTCAGGGTCCCTTTAATGTCGGTAAGTGAGCGGTGAACAAAAATTATTTGCGTGTTTGTTTTATCTGTGCATAATGCGAACCATCATTGAAACGTGGCCTGGCGTGTCCGGTGTGTGCTTTTTGCCGTTCACGTTGCAGGGCAGTGAACAGCGGCACGGTGTTTTTGGGTTATCGTCTAAGAGCGTGTGGTGCACATGTTATGACGATGCTACACATCACACGCACTGCCGCCGAACAGATTGTCGTGATAGGGTTGTCGGCAACAAGTTGCACTGGCACGTTCGTTCATTGCCATCATCACATATGCTTCCGTGCAGCTCGATATCCGGCATCGCTCGATATCCGGCATCTTTGGTTGATCGCAGTCTCTGCCTCTGTTGCACTACATGTGTGGGTGCCGGCCCCACCGCTTGTTGTAGAGCGTAGTTGCCATATTTACTGGGATGGAACCCATGCCTTTGTCATGGTGGGGGGTGGGGGGGGGTGAGACAACAAGAAACAAAAAAATGAGTCCAAAAGCTGCCTGCACATTAGGATCAAGCACAAAACCGAAACCACATTCGTGGCGCTAGTAAGAACTGCCTGTAAAATCGGTTAAATGCAGTGTCATCAGTGTCATCACCATTGCAAAGTGATGACTGAGGACATTTTTGGCAAGTTTGCAGTGGTTAGTTTTGCGCTCATCTGTGGCCAATGTGCGCCGTGACTGTTCTTTTCAATTAAGCTCACATGTCGACACATTGCCTTTATTATCAAGCTCTTGACAAAAAAAAGTTATTTTGCATGCTAAAGGTTGCTCTTTGCGTCTTCCTTGCATGCCCGAGGCCATCGACCATGAGTAACACAAAAGGTGATTGCGAAAGTTTCTGCAGGCTTCAAACGGGAAAATGATCAGACCTTGCAGATAAGCTCGCAGCTTACTCACAATAAATTCAGGTGCATTTTCATCATGAACTCTTGAAAGTTCATGTGTTAGATACAGAGAAGTACCATAGCCCTTGCGGGACTTGATTGCCACAACAGGCATACTATGTGGCAAACAATACGTGCCACTTTCTGCATGAAAACTAAACCGCGGACTCGTCCCAGCTACGATTTACTGTACTTGGTCTCAACAATGAAGCATTCGATAGCTTAGGATAAGACCCACCAATGCAGGCTAGCAAGAGCACTCCAGTTTACAGTAATGCATCAATTTTCAGTGGTTTCCTCATTTTACTGTCCTATTTCACAGCAACAAAATTCTTGCAACAGCGAATTTTTTCATTTTCCTGCGCATTTTGTTATTACAGGATTGAACTGTATACAAATTGTAGTCTATTATGTTATAAAAAGGTACCGCAAATTAAAGGAAGAAATGAGTAAACGTGTTCTTCCTGCAGTAAATAAAGTCATTGTTGGGGTTTAGTGCGCCATTCCCCAAAGCAGTCCGTGGTTGAAATGAAATACCGTATTTAATCACATAATGAATGCACTTGCATAATAAATGCACCCCCACCCCCAACTTAAGTAATGAGATTCATGATTTTTTTCTCCCGCATAATAAAAGCACCCCCCAACTTCGAACCCCTGCAGTCCCGTGAACGGCCACGCTGTGGCTTTCCGACTTCACTCAATTCGGTGTTTGGGTGCAGTTCGGGAGCCGTTTGGCGCACCAATTCAAAACTCCCACGTCCCTATAGAAATTCCGCGTGTTGCCACGCGTAGCCGCGTGCCAACAGCTGTAACATCATTTACTGACACTGATGCATTCCTCCATGCTATCGCAGTTCTTTCTCGCCGCTTGCTGCCGTGTGCTGCCATGCGTGCTGCACAGGCTGGTGCACCTAAGCATGGTCGGGGCATGGTCGCCGAGATTGTCGCGATGTAATCACAGACGCCATGCTTAACACGCACGACTGAGAGGCTCAGCACAGATATGAGGGAGAAATGCAATGGTGAACCATTTCGCGTGCGGTCATTGGAAATGCCTATTCTCCCACCATTATGGCTGCTAAAGTCCCTAAACTATCAAGGGACTTAGTTACGGCCACCCGCGAACACTACCGAGCTCTGTTGCGGATCAGTGTCTCCAAGATTGCATCGGCGACGTAGCGATCTTTTCTTGGTTGGTTGCAAGCCGGCACGGCAAGGATCGTTGGCCTACACATTGAATGTGTCATGGCGCCGTTACAGGTGGGCTTGCGGCGACATAGAAAGTATAAAAAAAAAACTACATGCACGGCGAAGACCGCCGCATGCCACCCGTTCATTTTTTTCGCTGTCTACTATTAGACAGTGTCGCCATTTCTGTTTTCGTGGCACTGTGCCCTAACCACGTGGTAAACTGAAGTGAAAGGTCATTGCATTGGAACACAACGCAGCCTCCATTAAAGCTGTCGCTGCGGATGCCGAGTCGCATGGTACCGACGCCATAGCTCCTTTTTCTTTTTTACTGTTTTTTATAATACACATGGCTCTAACCGCAATGCTGTCTTTTTTGCACATTAAAATGTTTTGCTCACCACGAAAAAGTTTTGATAAAATTTACCCCACGTAATAAACGCACCCCTTAACTTTGCTCCTGCTTTTTGGGAAAAAAAAGTGCATTCATTACGCGAGTAAATACGGTAGTACAAGTAGCTACAACATGGCTCATAGCGGACAGCAGTCTTTGTTTCCACCTTCCATCTGTCATATTAGTCCCTGCGATTTCGGCATTTTTCCAGCACTTCAGGCTTGTTTACTAGACATGGAGTGTGTATGCTGCTGTCATCGATGCTCTGAATTCATTTGGCACATACTCACCATTGGTACTAAAATCGGATGAACCCACATCTTTTCCAGGCTCACCACTGCTGCTTTCTTCCATAAAATTGTGCCTAAAAGTGCTGCATTAACATGAAACACGGCTTCTTTAAGGATTGTATATGCGCTATCAGGGTGTCTAGCGACCGGGAAAACCGGGAAAAGTCAGGGAATTTTTAGCCACCGGGAAAAGTCAGGATATTGTCAGGGAATTCGTCAATCAAGCGAGACACGTCAGGGAAAACTGTCTTGGGGCCTGCCCACACTACTAATGACTCGCACAGCCGGTCGCTTTGGGCGAAACGCTAGCGTCAGGGGAATGAAATTTCCATAGAAGGACGATAGGAGGTGTCCAAATTCCACGCTCAGTTTGCTTTTTTTTATGTAGGGAATCTTGAAGGCAATGCATTTTGGTAGCAAATCTTGAAGGCGATGTACTTTGGTAGCCAATCTTGGAGGCGATGCATTTTGGTAGCGAATATTGAAGGCAATGCTTTCTTACGACGTCAAGAGCCAAAATTAAGTAATCGAAGTGAAAGACGGCATGTTTTCGGCGTTACCTATTTTTGAGCCATCGTTTGCACGCATTGACCTCTACTAAAATTAGTTTGCGCGTTCTTGCTGCAGAGGCAGGGTAACGTAGCATATCGAGCCGAGCCACGACAAGCCGCACGCAATAAATCCAGCATGGCGACGTCCCTTTGTTGTACCACAGCCTGTGGTTGTACAGTGCTACTATAGGCTCTACTACGACTGAAACTGTGAATTGTGAGCTTTGCGTTTTCGCGGACGTTTTCCCGGAGTTCCTGCGTAGTGCGAATTGTGGTGTGTGACGTTGTCCGCGACTAGGTGCTTCTGTGATTTGAGGTGAACATATCCGTATATTTCTGTGACGACATATTCCGGAGAGAAGAAATCCGTCGGACTTGCAGCATTGCAGCATTTCCGACGCGAGTATCAATGTCGCGCGCTGCTTATCAGTGCTGCGTTTCGGTGTCGCGCGCCGCAAAATATTTTTCATCGAATATGTCAGGAGGCAAGAAGTGTTCCTTTAATGCGGACTGGGCGAACCCAAGTGTGTCCGACTATGCAAGTTGGATTAGGCCTGTGGATAATGATCCGCACGAAGCCATGTGTACAGTTTGCCGGAAAACGTTTTCGCTGAGCAACATGGGTCACAGAGCTGTTTCAAGTCATACCTCTAGCAAGAAGCACATTGCTGCATTGAATTTTCTCAAAAGTGCTTCCCAGCCAAAGCAACTGTCATTTTTTAAGAGCCCGACGGACGCTTCGCCTAGCAGTAGCACTGGATCTGCGCCTGCAGCTCTGATTAAAAAGCTACAAGAAAAAAAGCAAAGGCTGCTCAGTGAAGCGCAACTTGAAGCCTCCATTCTTCAAGACGAGATAAACTCTCTCAAACCCTAATTGATTATGAGGGCAGTTGCAATAAATGTTTTCCTCTACAATGAAATGTCTTTTCTGTATACCCTTTTTATATGCTTCACGGACCATTTCCTCAAAATGGTGTCTGTTGTATAGGTCAGGGAATTTTAGCTAAAATGGTCAGGGAAAACATGGCAAAGTCAGGGAAATTGAAGTCTCCAATTTGCTAGACACCCTGGCTATGATGACACCATGACTGACGCAGCTGCCCTGCAATCATTCACAGTGTGCTAGAGGCGCCACAAAGCAAAAAAGCAACAAAACAGTATAAGTTCACGTTTTATGTTTCACACTTTGCTACCTAGCCCCGCCACGGTGGTCTAGTGGCTATGGTACTTGGCTGCTGGTCCAAGGGTCGCGGGATCGAATCCTGGCCATGGCGGCTGCATTTCGATGGAGGCGAAATATCGAGGCCCGTGTACTGTGTGATGTCAGTGCACGTTAAAGAACCCCATGTGGTTAAAATTTCCGGAGCCCTCCACTAAGGCGTCTCTCATAATCACAGCTGGTTATGGGACGTAAACCTCAGAAATCAATCAAATCAAATCACTTTGCTACCTAGATGGCACACTAGGTGCCCACAAATCACATGGTGCACAAATTTGAACTTGAAATGCATCACCCAATTTGATCAACTTGAATTGGCATGGTAGCAAAAGAGTTAAGGCACATGTGATACTTTTCGATCTGGAAACAAACATGGTGCTGTGGCAAATTAGTGTGCATAGGAATGGGGTTGCATTGTGATTGACATGTCACGGATGAATGTGTGATCATGCTCATGTGTTTGTTACAAAACTCCATTAACAGCCAGTATTGGCAACAAGAGGCAGACAACTTTTCTTTCTCATGTGTTGCAGACGACGCTCTTGAGCACAAAATTAAAGTGCTAAAAATGGCCACCATGTCTCTACAAATTGAACAGTGACACTGACTTTAGAGTGCCCTGCTACTGCGTGGGTCTCGCTTACAAAATGCTCAACTGTGGATATAGTGTGTGATCATTTCGTGTAATCTATAATTCAATGCATCCTTAAGGGTGGGGGGGGGGGGGGTACATCAGTTGTGGAGATATTTCCTGTATTTTATGGCCAAACTTGGTGAAACTAAATGGACCTTTTCATGCTCATTTCAAATAAGCAGTTTTTCTTGTGAGGCAGCTAGTTATGGAGACAGACGAAGTTACCACTGCATTGTTTCCAGAGACAATGGGAAAAAATATTGCTGAGCAGAAAGTGGATATTACTGCAGAGCTTGACATAATATGGAATAACGTCTACACCGCAAACAATTTTCAAATCGCATGGGGGTTGGTAATTCTGGAGATGATCAAAATGCAGTGTTTATGCCATGGCCACTGTTAAAAAAAAGGAAAAAGTAGGCAGAAATTTGAAATTCTGCTGTCAGCGTGTTGTAGTATATAGGTATGGCTTTATGTAGGTAGGACCTCATTCTTAATAGCTCTACAGAAGGCTGCCGCCCTTGTTCGTAACTGCTGTCAGTGCCGTTGCAACCCTCGCAGACTCTCGCCACTTGGTTGGGCATCTTGCATTCCTTGCCACGGCTCTGATATGGTATTAGAGGTAGTGGCATCCATCACTGGCTCTCACCACATTGCTGAGCATTTTGTTCTCTCAGCCACACCTCTGATCTGTGATAGTGGTCTTTCAGGTCATATGTTATCAGCTGTGCTCTCATAAACGAGAACGAGAAAATAAGTGATGACGATAAAGGAGAGAAAGAAGAACAGAAAGAAGTAAGGGAGTAATAAGACGATGACAACGAGGAAGATGAACACAATGACACCAAAAGAAAGGAGGAAGTGGATGATAACAGCAAATATGAAGCATTAAAGTAACACTGAAAGAAAAGATTGACAGAGAACGCAACAAAATCTAACTTACGGAGCTCCCACTGTGCTGCATCCTCTGCACAGGCCTGGGAGGTTTTTTCGTTTTTTTTTTTGTTTCTTTATTGTTAAACATTCTCCTGTCGCCCTGTAAAGGCCAATAACTATGTACTCAGAAAACATTCTTAGATGAAGATCATGATGCACAAGTGAATCACAGCGGTTGCCTCTGTAATCATGCAGTCTTACAGCTTGCATGAGAATTTGATGTAAAAGTTTGATACCTTTATGTGCTTAATACAAAAGCTTAGTATTATTTGTTCTAATCGACTTCCAGAAGAGTTTATGCACAGCACTTAAGTTTTAATACTGTGCAACAGTCAGGCTTGATCAATAATTTCACTGGCTGAGGTGGCCCGTGGTGTTTTGCTGAAAAAGCATGTCTGAGTGTCACAGTTCAGCTTCTGGAATATGGGAATAGCAGTTGTCAAAATTAAATGCGAATCCTTCCATCACTACAAATTTCGTAAAGCACATATTAGATTTTCAGCTAAAAAATCCAATCAACTAATATAAGTTGCATTTTATTAGCCACCTATGTACCAGGAGTTTAATTGTTCTGCCCATGAAGTGTGAAGGTTACCAGAATGTTTGTTTTTGATAGTAAAGCAAAGTTCATAAAAGATTCATGCAGCTCACAATAATGCATTGGGGAACACCTCGTTAAATTTCAAATATGGCTGAGGTCACCAGACAAAACAAACTTTGAGCTGCCCATAAGAAAATGAGCAGCAGTAACTTAAAGGGGTCGTGAAAAGAAAATGGAAATGGCCGCTTGTAATTTTCACTGCTTCAGTATGCATTCGACAAGCCAATTACGAAATATTTTGGCGAAATATTCAGTGCACTTTTAATAACGCCCGTTTGAAACCCCAGTGTTCTTGCGCTCCCGAAACGACCATGCAACACTACACGCCGGCATGGTACTATTCGGTGATGTTCCAGTACGATATTTTTAAGTGTAAAGATATAGCAAACTCGCGTTTGCTCTAAAAGAATCTATTTACTTGACAGCTAGAAAGAAATAAAGTACTTAGAAACCGTGCGGTGCCGCCATTCGGAAGCAAGGCTGTAGCACGGTTTGTTTTCCCGTGGCCTCCGATAGCATGCCAATCTTGGAGGCCTGGTGGCGACTAACGTGACGTCAACTGCCGAGTTGAGGGGAATGCGCGCAGTGAAACGAAAACTGCATTTTTTATCGCTCTAAATCAACCTACATGATGCAGCTGAACAATGCATATTGTGGATTGGAGTGTCAGGATCCCGAGTACGCACTTAGTACAAAATTTTCAGAAGATGTTTCACGACCCCTTTAATCGCACGTTCTGGGGTAACATGAGAAAACATGCATGTGTATGTGCATGCATTGATTTCAAGATACATAGTACAGCTGCTCCATGGGGCTCTTGTGCCTGCTCCAAAATTCTCATTTGTTGCTTATTAATGTGAGGTTTTAGCTTCTCTAGAAGCTGTGCCAAAATGGCTTTTGTCAGTTGCTTCACTGTTATGGTACAACCTTCCTTGTTACTCAAGGCATTCGAGGCTTGTCCGAGGAAACTACTACTGGTGTGCATCAACTCTACAAGATGAAGAAGGAAGGGACACTCAAAATTCCCTGCATCAATGTGAATGACTCTGTGACAAAGGTAAGCTGTTTGAAACTTGTGAAGTTGTTGCGCTGGAAAGCCAAAGTTGGAGAAGTAGTAATATACATTCAAACTTTTATATACAGGCAAACCTCAATATAATGAACTTTGGTTTAATGAAAACTGTTATTAACTGAATATTTACTAATTTTTCAATTTTAAGCACATTACCAACAAACTATTGTTGTGATTGGAAAAATGTTTGAGTGCTTTTACAGCGACGCATTACTTGCTTTTACTTCCAGAGCAAATTTGACAACTTGTATGGCTGCCGTGAGTCACTAGCTGATGGCATCAAGCGAGCAACAGACATAATGCTTGCTGGGAAGGTGGCTTGTGTGGCTGGATTTGGTGATGTTGGCAAAGGTTGTGCACAGTCTCTGCGTGGCTTTGGGTGCCGTGTGCTCATCACTGAAATTGATCCCATCAACGCCCTACAAGCTGCAATGGAAGGTATATAGGTCTTGCACTTGTCAGCATTTACCATTGAATGTTAAAGGAGTAGAGATACCAAATTTGTGACCTATGCATTCTTCATTTCAAATGTTCCTCGTTGCTACAGGAAGCACGACACATGCTCAAAGATTCGCATATTCTCGGTAAATAGTTTCATATGCCGTTATTAATGTAATTGTCGGTTTTGTTTCTGGCACGTCTAGGAAGCTTGGCCACAAAGCTCTGATGCACACATTGCTCCTTCATGTGCTCTCGCACGCACATGCTGCATCTGTGCAGGTTTGCTTAATTTGCTGAAAAGTCTAACACACAGTAGAGAGTGTTGGGGCCCCCCAACACTTTTGTGTTCTTTTGTTGTATCCCTGTCTTCTTCTGTTTGCCACACACACGCAAGGACAATACATAACAATGCCATCTGGGCTTGTCCTGTGCTGTGGGTCACCACTTATTGTATGTCAGTCTAATGTGGTATGAGATTACTAAAACTTTCGTAGCGCTTCCAACGCAGTGATGTTGGCGTCTGTTATGCTGACAATGGGTCTCATTCCCAAAACAAGCGTCTAGGCACCCTTTGGAAGTTAGTTAAAATATTTTTTTTAAATGTTTGCTCTGCTAAACATTTCATGGTGAGTGTCCTTGCACACAGAGGAAGCCTACAGCATGCTTTTTATAGCCTCAAAATTTGGTGTCTCAACTAGTGATGCAGAACTATTGATAGTACATCATGCTATCGATATTTGAGTCACCATCGAACTATCGATGGTATAAAAATACTATCGGTACTATCGATAGTTCAGTCACTATCAAACTATCGAAGGTGACACCTCGCTGCAAAACTGTACTTCAGGCCACTTGGAGAAATAGTCTACGAGGGTGAGAGCGAACCTGCAATCGTGCGGCACTCTTTCCATGAGACTGATGATGTCGATGGCGACCTTCTGCCAAGGACGCTTTGGCAGGGGCACAGGTTGTAACGGAGTTACTGCAGTCTTGGCACTCTTGTCTGCAGCCTGGCAGACTGTGCAGTTGTGGGTAGCAATTTCCATTTGCTTGTCCATGCCTGGCGACCAAAAACGCCTTGGTGCAAACTATCCCTGGTTGGGCTTCGTGCGCGGTGGAAATGACCTGTGAGTAAGGGAAGGAGGAACTACGAGCCATTCTCCACACAAAAGCAAGTCGTCGACCACAGACAGTTCTTCGCGCACGATGAGGAATGGCTTAAGTTCACCCGGGATAGATTTGTGGGGAGGCCAAGATGATGCGACGTAAGCCTTGACTTGCTCCAAGGTTGCATCTTCGCGCAGGAACTGCTGGAACTGTTCTTTAGTGAGGCATAGCAGAGCAATGAGAGCCATGACCTCTTTGTTAAGCGAAGCATCTTTCGGTGAAACAGACACTGGAAGGCGGTACAGTGCATCTGCAACTTTATTCTCTGACCCCTTGCGGTATTCCACCATATAATTGTAGCACAGAAGACCAGCGTGCAATCCGAAGGGGGCGTCTTCCTTAGCCTTGAGACGACAGAAGGGAGACCAAGGCTTGGTGGTCCGTACGAAGTGTGAAGCGGCGTCCCCAGAGATATGTGTGCCAACGCTTGCATGCCCAGACACCTGTGAGTGCTTCTTGTTCACCAACTGCATACTTCTCTCTGTTGGGGAGAGCGTGCGAGATGCGAAGGCGACTGTGCATAGCTGGCGCCCATCCATTTGTTGGAGAACGGCATCAAGGCCGCAGTCTGAAGCATCCGTGGAGACAACTACTGGAAGAGTGAAGAGTGGGATCAAACATCTGAAGTACTTTGATGGATGACTACAGGAACTTGACCTTCCGAAAACTAGCGTCGCTCACTCCAGATGAAGGGTTGATTCTTGCGGAGCAGTGTGCGCATCAAATCGATGACTCCAGCAAGGCAGGGAACAAACTTCATGTAGTACTCAACTAGGCCGAGAAATGATTGCAAACCAGCAGCATCAGTGGGGGTGGGAGTGTTCAAAACAGAATCTACTTTCTGTGGCAGCGGTGAGATGTCCTGGGCAGGGACACGGTGACCCAAGAAAGACAATTCTTTGATGCAAAAGTTGCACTTGTGGTTGAGCTTGAGTCCAACTGCTTTACGCGGCGGAGAACAGCGGCCAAGTTCGTTAGGTGCTCTTGTTCGGTCTTGCCGAATACAATGATATCGTCAATGTAGAATAGAACGCTGGAGCACCCTTTGAGAATCTGTGACGTCAACTGTTGAAAGGCTGTGGGGCAGATGCCAGACCAAAGCACACCCACTTGAAATGGAACAGTCCATCGTGAGTCATTAATGCACTTGAGTCTCAGCTCTCAGGATGTAGCAGAACCTGGTGGTAGGTGGATGCGAGATCCAGCTTGGAGAACGTATTGGCACCGACGAGGCTGTTCAGGAGCTCTCCAGTGTGAGGAAGTGGAAAGCTGTCGGTGATAACGGCTTTGTTAGGTCCCCTGAGGTCAACACAGTCCAATGCTGCCGTCCTTCCTTCCCGCGGCGATGGGAGACACCCATTCCAAGGCATTAACGCGCTCGATGACATCCAGTTCTTCCAACTGACGGAGCTCTTCTGAAACTTGAGGTCAGAGTGTCAGAGGGAGGCGCTGAAGTTTAGATGCCACAGGAGGCACCACGAGTTGGATTTTGATCCGATGGACGAAACCCTTGGCGAGACCAAGGCCTGGTGCGAAGAGGGAGCCGAACTCACTAGATTAGGTCTTCGGAAGAGGATTGTGGGGTGAAACTTGGCACTGGCCTGAGAGCTGGGCCTTGATTGCATCAATTCCGAGAATGGATGTGCCATTCGGCACAACGTAGAACAGGAGGTATGCTGTGTGTCCCTTGAACGTGGCTTTCGTGAACAAGCAACCATGTACGGGAATGGAGCGCTTTGAATAATTGAGAAGTTTCACTCATGGAGCGGAAAGAAGTGACTCCTCAACAGAATACCGATGGAAAAGGTTGTCTTCAATGATGGAAACAGATGATCCAGAGTCGACAAGAAACTGGACTTGCCGGCAACGAAAACGTCAACGAAAATGCCGGCTCGAGCAGGACCGACTATGGCAAGCACGCTCAACCTTTCAGCATCGTCGGACGAGTCCTGGCAGTCGACTTCATGGACGGCAACGGTGGACTGACGCTGTCGCTTGTTACAGACTGAGCGGAAGTGCCCAAGGCAACCGCAGTGAAAACAGCGCTGACCTTTTTGCTGGACAGGCTGATGATGAGGCCCGGTGCTGGCGGGAACCGCAACAAAAACAGTGCGGTGGTGCTTTGTTCGAGTTGCAGGAGCGCCCAGGGGAAGCAGACTGACGGGAAGGCGAGCGCGGTCGCATTGTATGCCCTGAACGCTGAACGCCTCGTGAAGTTACCTGCTAAACGAGTTGGGGAGCAAGCTCGCGAACTTGCTGAGCAGCTTACTCCAGCTGCTGTGCCAGAAGAACAGCGCGTGAAAAGGGAAGCGATTAACCTTCTAGAAGCAGCCGTTCATGAACGTTTTGTGACGTGATGCCTTCTAAGAACTGGTCGTGGAGGGAGTCGTCAAGGGCTACAAAAGAACACGAAGCAGCAAGCTCTCATAAAGCGCCAACGTACTCTTGTATGGACTCGGCTGGTTGCTGGGTGTGGTAACGGGAGCGATGGTGTTCTACGATGACATTGCTTGTCGAGGCAAAATGTTGCGTTAACGCAGCGACGGCTTCGTAGTATGATGATGGGGCATTGGGCGACTGTTTGGCCTCATCAGAAGTTGTTGCGGCGGAAACCAGCAGTGCGAGTTCGGAGACATGGGATGGTAGAGCGAAGAAAATACGCTGACCTTCAATTCCCAGGCTGTGTAACAAGAGGGCTTTGTGTCGTTCGGGCGGAAAGTCGGCTACTCCAGATGCGAAAAGAAAGGTCTCAAACATGCGAAACCATTGCGGCCACGGAATAGGTGGGTGACTCTGTGCAGGCAGGAACAGTGGCTGTGGAACAAGGCTGGAAAAACTCATGACGTGGCCAGCGATGCTACAGGGGAGACAACGCCTTCAGGGGGGAAAAAATCAGAAAAATCTCACCCTTGTCGCCAATGTAGTATCGCGGCGTACGGCCAACGAAGAAGAAAGCCAACAAGCCATAACCCAATGAATGATGCCCGTTTATTTTTGACACCCAAATATATACAGGAACAACAGCGCCACAGACGTTCACAGGGTTTCCAGACAGGATACCGAAACCAATGACGGCACAACAGTAAGGTGTAACTGGTTACTTTTGAGGATGAATTGATTGGTGGACGTGTCCTGGCATTTCCAGTGTGGAAGTAATTTGTTTCATTCGCCAAAAACTACTTGTAAATGAAATGAACTGAGTATTGCAGACAACACACTATCGCAAACATTTTTGCGATATCGCCACCCAACAACAGCATGCTTATTCACAAAACAATCTATAGTACCACCGATGGCGTTCCCAGTGGTATAACTATCGATTGCACTCTCGATAGTACTATTGATAGTCTTTCTACACAGTCGATAGTTTCAAAAAAAACTATTGATGCTATCGATAGTCAATTTAATAATAGTTTTGCATCACTAGTCTCAACCCCTTTAACAAAACCCAGTGGTGAGAAGAATGCATTTGTGTTCTTTTGTCACCTCTGTGCCTTTTTGGCATTCACACTGCTTTGGTTCTCATCATGATAGAAGTGAAACTTTGGGGAAAATGTAGGTTGAGTACAAGACAGTGGGCACTGCATACGAACAATGACCACCATGTCTAGTGGTGTTCTGAGTAGCGATATGTGTTTGTGAAGTTGTAAATGTTCAGCCACATGCTTCTTGTACGTTAAAAGGATCATGCTTAGTAAATATGAAGATTGATTAATTCTACAGTAAAAGAGTCTCGAACGTTCCATTACCAACATTATTGGGATGTCTTGGAGTAAAGCAAAAGTTGTCATTGCATAGCAGTATGGATAGGCATTATGATGTTGCATGTAAAAAATATTGTAGCAGAAATTTATTAGCGTCAGTTATTGCCGGTGCTAACAGCATAACAACAACTGAACGATACCCATCATTGTTGTTGATTTTTGGCTGCGTGGCTGACACCAGAGTGGAAGGTGGATCACCCATCTAGAACCTGTTGTGGTGACCAAGAAATGCTATCCATGTACAGTGGAACCTCGCTGTTACGTTCCTCACTGTTGCGTTTTTCCAGCTGTTATGTTTTTCATCGGTCCCGGCATAGCTCCCATAGGATCCCATGTATTGCGGACCCCGCTGTTACGTCGCAACTGTGGGCCTATTCCCGCATGATGCGTTGCAACCTGGCACGCCGTACCTGCCCCGGGGACCGCTATTTGTTCTTTTGACAGTCTTGGTCACGCTTGCAGGAATCGCCGCCTGCTGATGGCTGCCGAGATAGTGCGAGCGCCAGCGCTATCTCGGCAGCTGAGCGGCACATTTCCTCCCCGCTTTGATGGCAGGCGTCCCGACAGGGGTGATGTTATCGCCTCCGAGCGACGGAGGTGGGCCGGGCTCATTTGATCTCTGCTTCAGCCATTGTCGTCGCTCCCACTAGCATGCTTTTATTCTAGCGACCGTACTTTGGGCTCCTGGGGCTTCTGGAGAAAAGAATCGGAAAAGGGGACATCACATTCGCAGCCCCTTTTGCGTATGACTGCGCTCGCCTGCGCAGCGAGGGGCGTGGCCGTGCGGCTGTCCAAAGTCACTCCGTTCACGCGCCGGCGAGCTGGTTCGGGCCGGACGGCGAGCGCGAAATATGCAAGGAATCTTTTTTTTAAAAGCTGGCTAAATGTCAGGGGTGCGCAAATTATGCGGGTAAATATGGTAAACAAGCACTGAAGACGGAACGTGAAAGCGCTATCGAGCGATCGCGAACCCGACGCGACCAGCCGACCAGCCGTACTCGCAATCACAAACCACACGCGGGGTGCCGGAACAGGATGCGGTGATTGCAGTGACGGAGCGACTTGCCTCCAAAATTGGAGCGTCACGCTTTAACTAAGCCTCAATGATCACCGTTTTGATTGCAATCTCTGAGGCCATACTTTCTCTCATCGGAGAGCCGGAGGCTATAATGGTGGCCCATTCACTGCGCTCGACAGCCGCGAACGGAGTCTGAATTATCGAATTTAGAGCTAGGAACCGTCCGAAATATCGGTCGTCTTAACACATTAAGTGTATGGGGGCACTTGTGGCTGTCTGAATTATCAGTCGGCAGCCTAGATGGCTCACCTTGCTGAAATAAATTGTTTGAAGTCAAAGCGGCCCTATTCTCATTCATTTTCGGAGCTTTCCTCACTCTTGCGTTTTCCCGGCTGTTACATTTTTTTGCCCTGGTCTGCTGAAAAACGTATGAACGGGGTTCCACTGTATAAGTGTAGTTTTACGCTACTTTCTTTTGCCAGTGCTCTGATATCCCCTTCAGCAGTGGCATGCACAACTGTTTGCACAACTTGTTTTCGGCAGTTCAGACGACAAGCAACCACAAAAGTGCAAGAAACACTGAACTCTGGATGAATTTAACCTCCTACATATTCAGTGCTTCTTCAGCTTAAATGTACGGCTTATTCCTTCAGTCATTAATATTTCTTATGGTATTACCATACTGCACGAGTGGGTCAACATGGTATGTTCCAGGAGTAAGGACAAAAATATAACTTTTGTTGGCTTATAATGAACACAGGCAGCAAATAACAAGCTGCACCCACATTTCAAGTCTGACTTCTGATTCTTTTTATGACAAAATAAATTATAACTGACTTCATAATAAATTTAGATTTAACTGTACTCTAATTATAAATAATTACCTATATAGCAAACATTTCAATATATAACTCCATTTTCTTTCTTGCAATAGAATATGGAGTTCCTCGTAAGTTATGTGTAAAAGTTTGATGCACTTATAGACACTCCATCATAATTCGCACCCGAAGGCACAAATTATGATGGAGTGTCTATGATCACCACTGTGGTCACAGGAGTGAGGCTGGCCTCTTTACTACATCACGATCTAGCATTCTATTGGGTATCATAAATGAAAATGCTTCATAGAAACATGTCTCATAATGAATTATTTGGTGCACTTTGATATTTGGCAGTATATTTTTGTAGTGTTCAGAGTGGTTGTACACTGATTAAAATAGCAGAAAATGTTATATCGGTTGCTCTCAGTGCCCACATTAATCATTGTCTGAAGACAGTACAGTTGGGTTACCTTCTGTGTGCAGACTTCTTAATTTCTACACTACACAAAACAGAAATTACAGTGATGTTTCACTCAGTGAATGCAGGTTACATGCAAGCATGTGTGCTACCCCCATCTTGCGCGCTGTAGAGGAGTTGTTGTGCCAAGCCATCTTGCATAATACACCTGTGTTGCTGCGAGCCACCTGGCACACTCCTCAGAAGTCTCATGAGCTTGTGAAGTGTGCGCCTGTTGCCAGTGTTTTGCTCGGACTGCAGCCACTTGCATTGCTGTTCCATCATTCTTGCTTGATGTTTATCCTGTCAATCATCTTGCAAACCTGGTATGCCCATAGCAGCAACTGCTACTGGAGGTTAACAAGATCAACCCTTCACGCCTTTCCTTACCCACGTTGTGTTGGCTCACACAAGAGAGAGGCCTAGTTGGCAGAGGGCATGGCTCAGTGCCGTGGAAGGATTGGAAAGAAAAGTGAATGAGAGAAGAAAGCGGAAAGGAGAGGTCGCTCTCCCAAGATATGATTTCCCTGCTCTGCAAGCACGCCCTTTCATACTTGTTCTACTCGCACCAGCCACCTCTGCGGCGCTTCCATGACTTCCTCTCTTTGTTACAGTTGGGACCGGCCCCATGCTCTGCACTCACTCCCACCGCCAGCATAGCACATTATCTCGCCAAGGTGACAAATGGACCATCTACACTTACACGTCAAACACCATAGTGTATGCTAAGTGGCTCATCAGTATTTTTAGGTGCCTGCATAATGATTCACAGGTAGTGTGTGGCAGTTTTTTGGCTTGCCATTGTGAGTGGTAACAGAAGATTGTTTTCGAATGCAGCATTTTTACTGACTAGTTACATTTCAGTGCACACTGTGCTTGTTTCTTGCCTATTGCACATGCTGTTTTCAATAAGAACTGACCACACACTTTCTGAAAAGTTCACTTTGCAGTGATAAATTCATGCCGAAAGGAATAATGTGTATACATGTACTAGCCAAATTTAGGTTTTTCTTTCCTTTTCACCTTGCTATCCAGAGCTATGCCTTTGCCTTGCTTAGGGGCAGCTTTCATGTGTGAATTTCTTTTCTTCATGAGAAAATGATGTAGGTTTAGAAAGCAATTACTACTTTGCCCCCCCCCCCCCCCTTTTTTTTTTTCACTTTTCTCCCGAAGCTGTTGTGCTTGAGATTACATGAAATGTTATTTGTGCTGCAGGCTATGAGGTCACCACCATGGAGGATGCTGCATCACAGGCCTCTATTTTTGTGACTGCTACTGGATGTCGAGATATTATACGAGGAGAACATTTTGAGAAGATGCGTAATGATGCCATTGTCTGCAACATTGGCCACTTTGATATTGAAATCGATGTCAAGTGGCTAGAACAAAATGCAGTTGAGAAAATAGAAATCAAGCCTCAGGTAAGAATTCGATAAGTGCAGTACAGCGTAGTGACATAGTATTTGTTTCAGAAAGTCCCTTACTTTAACTTGAGTGTGTATCGAAGGTGTGTTGTTTTTACAGTAAAATATTTTCAGTGTGATCTTCAGGTACCAGTAAACATGTGCATTATTCAGAGACATCAAGCTTATTAAATTAGTGGTTTGTATTTTGCCATATATTGTTATTAGGTAGTGTCGGTGACACATTTATCCTGGTCAGCCCATGTGGTCAGCAAAAGCGTAGTCATCAAAAGGGTCCCCCCACCCTACCATTTACTTGGAAAGAACCATCGCTAGGACACGAATTTGTAAATCATTAAATCGGAGAAGCCCTAGAGCATAGCAGGTATACAACTCTCATGACTTTCCTGCCAATTTCTGACCACCCCTCCCAACCATAGACCTCTCGGATCTCCTGATAAACAGCTTTGTCGCCACCATAAAATGAAATCACAGGGGTTATAAAGTGTTTAGGCGTTGAGAAACCCCTGCAGCTTGACACAGGACCTCCCCGTGAGCCCACCGATACAAAAGGAGAGGAGGATGCCTCTGGTTCTGCCTTTATTCAAAGTAGCATTGCCAATGCGTTTGTGTTAGGCTTTTATTGTTTAAGGGGCCCCTCACCAGGCCTGGCCATTTTGAGCTGACAAATGCATTGCATACATTGTACGCTCATGATCATGCCTCCCAAGAGCCACATCGCTATGTGACTCTAAAGGCACTAACATTCCAAATTGAGTGTTAGTTCCTCTTTTCTTGAAAGAATCGTGAGGCAAGTAGAGAGGATGATGCGCTGCACCACCACTGCTCGAAGCGTCGCCAGAAAATGTCTCTGCGTAACTAAAAATCGTGATAGTGACACTTGTCAAGAGTGCATGTTGGCAGCCTAAACAATGAACTGCCCAAGCACGAGGTGGCGCTCTGGCGGCTTGCTCCTAAGAGGGACCTATGAGCTTTGGGCACAATAGCGCTCGCTTTGCCTTCTTTTCTTTTTGTGTTTTTGTTGCTTTGCCCTGAGGCATTGTCATGTGGCAAGGGTGTTGTACTGGCAGTGACCCTCGCCTCCTGAAATATTTGTTTCGCGCTGCTTGAAACGTTATCTCTGCTAATAATGGACAAAATCCAAAAATTCTTGCAGAAGAACGGGCGCTTACGAACCTCCAATGTTTAACCAAAGTTTGTCATGTGGCCTGGTCAGGGGCCCTTAAGGTTATGCGTGTTGTCTTTAATTTCGATGAGGAACTCACAATAACGAATATAGACAAATGATTTCATTTACCTGTCGTACTGCAGTGCACACCTACCATATGGCTGCCGTTTTAGGCTGTACAGTCTACAGACAGTGTCTATATGCAGATGAAGTGTGATACTAAAGTTTTTACAGCAACAGTTAGCTGCAAAAACTGCCTTTTTCTTCTTCTTTTTTTTTAACTCTTTATGAGTCCCGCTGTATTTTTCGAAAGATAACCAAACATATTAGCTTGGAGTGTATAAATAATGTACACAGAAATAGCATGAAACCATTTTCGTCAAAATACACCCATTAGATAACTGAAAAAATGTGGGACGTATGTGTCCCATTAAAAGTGGGACAACACTGTCCCATTGCCTCATGAGGGTACCAATGTGTGATTCTTTTTATGAGTATTTTGGGTGAAAATTACTCAAGCAAGTGGTCCTTAAGGGGGGACACTGCGCTTTGGAAATATTTTTTTATTATTTAGAGTATTTAAATGAAATTTCCGCAGTTAAGGGGGGACATGGGTCTTAAGATGAAAAATGTTGTCAAAAAATCAATTTTTGGAAAAAAGCATTTTTGCGATCTACATCAATCACTCTCCATATACGCCACGTTTCCTATCTGTTAAGGCCATATTTCAGCCAAATCATCAATTCAAAGGCATATAAAGCACCCCATTTTTTGCTGTGTCAATGCTAAAATGAGACATATTCAATGACACCACACTCACATTCTAGTACCTTGAGCATATACTAATGCTAGCCTACCAAACTTTTGTAAGTGTGTATGTGTACAAACATTTGCAACTGCTCAAACCTAAACGTGGCATTTATTTGTTTTCTTCGTTTTCTGAAAATGCTAGCTTTGCACACCCAGCAGAACATTTACCATATTCACTCGCATAATGATCGCACTTCTTTTTCAAAAAAATTGACGCAAATTTCGGGGTGCGATCATTACGCGGGGTAAATTTTTTGCGAAATATTTTGGGCACCGAGAACGTGAACAAGTCGCATATCAGAATTCTTACGATAGCTATCATGAACATAACCAAAAATGAAAGTAGAGTAAGGCTTGCCTTTGTAATAAACGCACACATTACGCAGGAACTACATGCATTGCATATTGCCTTTAATTTTTCATTCACTTACCCCCTAACTTTCATTCAGAGTCTGAAGCGTCAGTGTTGTCGCCGCTCGATTCCCTGTCAGAACCGGCACTGTCATCGCAGCCCCACAGAAGGTTATCTTCCGTTCCGTCGAGCACGTTAGATATGCCTGTCTTTTTGAAGCTGTTGGCGTGGTGAAAATTACGGCATTTGTCTTTACTGCTATCCTAATACGGCACGTTTCTGCCAAGGGTATCTGCTTGGTGCGTGCAGTTCACTTGGTGAGCCTTGGAGAGTTATTTACGTAACGTTCGACAGATGGTAAACATGATGATCGGCAGCTAGACTTGGCACACGACATATCGCTGCGGCAAGTTCGGGGTGCGATCATTATGCGGGGGAAAAAGAAAATCGAATTTTGACGACAAAATTTAGGGGTGCGATCATTACGCGAGTGCGACCATTATGCAGGTAAATACGGTACTTTGATATTTAAGTGGCCATCACAGATAGAATAGTAATTCTTTTTGCAACATGAAGCTGGATGGTTGGAGCACACAACATAGGAAAGAGATTTTTAATATTACTTGCTTAAGTTTATCAAATTTGTTCTTTTGTGAGACATTTGCATGGCCATTTCTGAAATGATACTGTTCATTGTACTGTAAAGCAAAAAATAATGACCTAATCACAAAAGTGCTTCCATTGTTGTGATCCTTATGCCTTCTGCTAACAATTAATATGCAATTTGTATATTTCGGTGTGGTGGTAGTCTGTCTATTGTAGTAAGAACAAAAGAGTTTGTCTTGTTAATTATGTCATTAAATAATGAACTCAGGGGAAAAATAACAGCATTTTTAGAATCCGAAAAAGAGAGCAAACAAGCATGCAAACATTAATAAAATTTGGTTCATAAATAAGTAAGGACACCTTTCAGACCCACGTCCCCCCTTAATGCAGCTTTAACTGCCTATTTCAACAATGTAATCATTTTTGTTCTGTGAGGAATAGTTCTGACAATACATTGAAAATTAATTTATATTATTGAGGCCTAATTAGCTAATTAACCACAGCCCTCACAATAAAAAACAGCCCAGAGAATCAAGTGACGATATTAACAGTGCGTCAAGAAGCATAAGTCATTGTTTTAGGCCATTTCCAAGCAAAGTTACAGACTGTTGAACATGACACAGTGAATGCCCTCGTTGATACTTGAAACAAAAGGTTCATTTCGAAAAGTTCCGTAGCACAGTATTATAACAAAATTTACTTTACGACAAGCCACTTCTATTCATCTTCCAGTAAAAAAAAAAGTCGCGATGATAACCCTTGTAGAACAAAAGCTATTGCTCCTCCAACCAGAGAGGTCATGACTATTTCATTTGAGAATGAGGAAAACGTTCAACTTTTTGCCCTAATATGGGCCTGTGTGTGGTGGTAGGTTCGTTAAAGCAAGGTCATTATTAAATTTGGCTATGAAAATTGTGAGTAGGTGCGGCATTACTCTATGAACATGAATTTTCATCAGCAAGCAAATTTTTTGTACTCAAGCAAGTGGTCCTTAAGGCCACTTCAGAAACTATGCCCAAAAACTTCTGGTGGAACAAATTTTCGACTGTACTGCGCAATTTGCACCTGGGAATGTTGTACTGTGCCCAGTCTCTGAGTCTGACTAGATGTCTTGACATCTTCGCATACTGACTCTTTTGTCCACTTTCTGCTGCTTCACTTGTTGTATACAAAGAAGAACTGCTATAGCCTATCTATTACTTGCTGCCCATACATGAAATTGCAACCATGAAGCAAGCGAAATCACATACATGCGATGCCATTGAAGTGATCGAGTTCTCTTAATCCCTTTTGAACTGCTGCTTCACCTTCATAAGTACATTCAGGTGTCGCCTGTCAGATTATGTCTTATAACATTTTAAACTCATGCTTTCTTCCGTTTTCTAAATATCCAGTTCGTTTTAGTCCCACCTCTACAAGCACACCCAGTTTCAGCTATAGCCTGCCTGTCAGTATTTTGTCACTTCGCCATAGGTCTAGGAGTTGTAGTAGTGACTAAAGAAAAAAATTTAGGGTGTCCAGTGGCACTAAACAGTCTCAGTTGTGATATAATAGTGCATGTTGAACTGAGAAAAATATTTGTGAATTTTAAGAGTTAGGCTTAGCGAAAAAATGCAGCATTTTTTTCCATCAGTATAGGGCTAGTGCACTGCTGTTTCCAGCCGAGGAGCTAGCGCCACCTGCCGTGAGCGGTGGAAAAGATAGGTTGGGGGTTAGCTGCTCTCAGCCGCGCACTGAAGCCAGACCGTGTAATCCACTGCATCAATATGGTCAAAATTACCAAGCAGTAGACGCGGCCCTAGTGAGGTGCACGATACTTCGCTAGTTGCATTATATGCGTACATATATCTTACAGATTCGTAATGATTCAGCCATCAACTTTTAATACATATGGGTGCGAAAACAAGCAAACCCGGTGTCTAACACTCACGTGCTTATGCTTCCTTTTAAAGCAACTCTGAATTATTGTATGATACCCACATCTCATCCATTACAAGCTCTCACTGCTAGTATTCATCTGCACATATTTGTTAAATAAGTAAAAAGAAAAACAGCTCGTATGTTGACATGGATTTTGAATTGTTCGAAGCAGCAATTGTTACATCTACTCCAGATGCACTGTGTAATGTGCACGCTTTGTGAAATCTGGAAAGATTATAGAAATAATAAATGCTAACTCATGGAAAGTGCGTTGTACAGCATTAAGAGCACAATATATCATTGCTTGTCACGTCTTATGATAGATTTTGTGTACCATCGACCACATTAAAGATTCTAAAAAAAGGGTTCGGACAAGTGACTGACACAGATGCGCAGCGCAATGATGCATCCATGTGCATGACTGTCTTCACAGTTTTTATTCGCCATTTCTGCTCGACAGAAGTCCATAGAGGGCAACCCCCTTAACCCCCTCCCTTTATTTTTTTCTTTTTCGTTTTTTTCCTTCATTGTTATCATAAGGCAAGAGACATTCCAGAAAAGCCTAGCTGCCTCACCCAAAGTATTTTTTTTCTGCGCCTCCCGGCTGGCTGTTCCGCCAGGGCCGTGGTCCTGCGCGCCACACCCTCTCTGTGCTCAGCCATTGTCGACAGCTGGACGGATAGCTTCCAACAAAAGAACGCAGTTTTAACATCGGGGGGATGGGGGAACAGAAATGAAAAAATGGAAAGTAGAGGAACACAGTAGTTGAGGGCTTCGGGACTTTTGACCACCTGTGTTCTTCAACGTGCACTGACATCCCACAGTACACGGGCCGGTAGGCTGCATCAAAATGCAAAGTGTAAATGACGCATTTTCAATTGCGTCCTGATGTGACTTTCGCGCCTACTGCTCAGCATTTGCAATGATACCTTGCTCTTCGGCATAAAAAAGACAGAAAACGTGCATGCTGAAAATGAATACCACACATGTGCTGGTAATTATTTGCAAACACTGAGGCTGCCGCGGCGTGTTTGTACTTACCCGCGGAGCAATCCGCGGAGCAAGTGATACATTGCAGGTCGCTTATGTCGCGTTTAATAATCAGAAAAAAAAAGAGATAAACAAATGACAGCCTAATTACTGGCCCGTGCGAGAATTTAACAAAGACGGCCACCTCCGGACGCACATCGTGGTTTAAAGATTTCATTTCTGCTAGGCACTTCCCTTCGACATGTGAAGGCGTCGTCGCGCCCAGTGGTTCCTCTTTGACATATCATGCCACTCGCGAACGTACAGGTTCGTCTTAAACGATAAGCAACTCTTCTTGAAATAGCCGTAAACCTTTTCTTTTTTTTTAAACTCTGCAGCAACCGCAAACAACGCACGGTTGTCGCTCGCCGCTGCTCTTTCCACAGAGCGCACTCTAAAGCCCCCAACCTTTTAGTGCTCGCCGGGGACACGGGTAGCGCTGCATGTCCTGGAGCAGCAGCGCCGCCTAACCAGGTCTCTAGGTCTATACTGAAACACGGATCTTTACCAATCTACTGCTCTGATTTAAAAATAAAACCAATAGTTCCGTGCTAGAATTACCTCTCTCAAAGAGCATAAAAGGAGAAAATTTATATGTATCTTGAAATTTGGCTGCCTTCCACGCAATTAGACGAAAATTCAGAATATACCACGCAAAAGAAGTCAAATTTCAACTCAATGTGCAATCTAATCTACACATCACAAACATTTGAATTATTATTTCTTGCATTCCAAAACATTTATATTAGATATCAAAAAACCCGTGCTTCATTGACTGTGATGGGTCACCGAAGTTGAAGGTTTTTGTGAGGAAGAAGTAGTGGGACGTATGTGTCCCATTGCCCCACAAAGGGTTAAGGTAACTTCTGCAGTACAAGGGTGCCGTGCAGAGAAGCACACTAAGTGTGGGCAGTGCCATTAGTTTTCAGGAAACATAGCTCACCTTGCCCCATGTGTGTGTAAATAAGTATAAAATTAATTGTACAATATAATTACAAGTACCACTATGATTGCTGATGTCTGCAAACTGAAACTACTACATAGAAACATTTCATAATGAATTACATGGTGCACTTACTACTTGGCAGTATTTTTTTCTAATAGCAAATTTCGTGGCACAAGCCTTTTTTTCTTTTCCCTCTTCTTTCATACCACTCCCCTTTCCTCTGATTCCTCACTTGTGGAATTTACCATTTTTCAAGGTCCCCAAGTTGGAAGGTATGCAAGTGTATGATGCAAAAGTAGAATTGCCTTAAACCATAGCAAAATGGCCGAAGTATGTACTGGCTGCAAGAAATGCATGAATTTTTTCAGTAATTTTGTTTCTAAATATTTAAATGTATATGTTTCGAGGCAACATGTAGGCCGAAAGAGCCATTTTAGTGGGAGGTGCACCAAATAACCTAGACATCCTTTGGTTCCTTAGCCTGCACCAAAGTTGACTACATGAGCATGTTGCATTCCACTTCCATTGAAATATGACCGTGAATGGGAATATGTGGCCTTATGCTTAGCTGCACAATGCCATAGCAACTGTCGTGGTTCCTTTTTGTTGTGCATTTTTTGCTGCATGTGGTACTGCATTGTATGCATGTGCACAGGACTCTGACATGGTATATTGTTGTAATCGTAGACTAACATGCAGTGGTCGTGGCAGCATCTGTAGGAAGGAGCAGTTTCATTCCGACTTAATGCATGTACCTGGGATGGGACTCCTGGCTTGATGAGGGCACTTGCTTGTGCTTGCTTGATGACTGAAATATTTGCATAACTTATGAGTATCCTTAAGGGGCATGACAGTTTTGTTCCTTTGCATTTAAGTTTGATTTCAGTCTGAAAAGCAACCCTGAAGAGTAGCTGATCTTTCTTCCTATTTTTCAGCAAAATAAAATGCATTTTCCGAAATACCCTGTAAAGTGCATGTTAAGGTTTTTAGCTTTGCCAGCCATGTTTGTGTGCGTGTGCGAGCATTGCCCTTGTCACTGCCTCTGCCCCATTTTAGGCTTGGAAACCATGTAGTTAACCTCCTTGCCTTTCCTTTCCTGAAATGCATTTTCTTGTTAATGAAGCAGCAGAATGGATGTGTTATTACTCTTCTGGCATTCTGTTTTCTTCAGTGCGTATGGAAACAAGCGGTCACCAGGACAATTTAAAAAAGCTAGAAAACATTACATATCTAGTTTCATTGGCGTGCCTTAGTAGAAGTGTGATTTATTTCTAATGTCCCTTTGATCTTCTCTTCAAATCTTCTGTTAGGTCGACCGCTTCAAACTGAAAAATGGCAATCACATTATATGCCTTGCACAAGGTCGCCTCGTGAATTTAGGTTGTGCTATGGGACATCCATCATTTGTCATGAGCACATCTTTCACAAACCAAGTGCTTGCTCAAATTGAATTGTGGACTAAAAGTGACAAGTACAAGGTATTCCATTTCATTGTTCATTTTCACTTCGAATTGATTTGATAAGGCATACATGAAGGCCCTACTGTTTTTACACAGGCCCGAGACGGCCATTGTGTATTCACAAAACGAGTGCCAGCTGATATGTGTAGGTTACGGATTTAACTAAAGGTCAATTGGTTGTCCTTGTATTGCAGTAGCTGCTCTGCTGTTGCTGCCCACCTAAAAATGTCCATCATTTTGTCAAACCCAGACATGGTTGCAGAAATCAGTAATAAGAAAAGGGTCATAGGTATTCGATATACCCATTCCTTATTGCACAGGCTCAAGGAAATGGAAGGTAATTATAGTGTCGTCGTTTTTACAGCTGTCGATAACTAGGTAAGGTGTGTGCCACTATGGAGTGAAAGAATGATAAGGTAACAGACGACGAGGCCTATGCACATTTGTTTTGTAAAACGCAGCAGCAGATTTAAAGTGTCACACTGGTGTGGCTATCAAGTTTCCTTCTGTTGCTACTGCTTTTACTGAGGGCAGACAGGCAGAGATGTAATGTGAACACCAAAATTCGATAAATGTAAGTTTTATGAAGGCATATGGACGAAGAAATGTCTAATGGTTGAGGCTCAGCATATCAGTACATAATAGTGAAAATACATGCTTGAGCTGCCCTTCGATTAATGAATGTAATTGCTCGCACAGTCATTTCGTGCTTAGATCTGCATATGTGCGTGCATATGTGCGTGCGTGCAGATAAGTTTTGTTTCATTTGTGGCATAAGCTTCAAGTAGTAAAAGTTCTTGCTGCATCTTGCAAACCTTACAGCGCCATTGTTATGGTGGATGGACATCACTTGGGTGAAAAATGGTTGGAAATGTGTTCATGATTTTAGCAACAATGTACAGTTGAACACGGATATATCGAACTCGAAGGGGATAGCGAATTAGTTCGATATATGAAAATTCAATATAAAAAGTACAGGCCCCGAGGCCTTACCAGTGGCGGATGATCACCTACAGTCGGCGCATTCAAGAATGACAACTAATTCCGCACACATGATGCAACAGAATGTTCGATTTGCGTGGAAAAAAAAAATCTCTTGGCCTGCTTCTTCGTCTTCAAAGTTGAAGACGCTGGCCTCGATCTTATCGAGGCTGTCCAGGTCTCTGCCGTGTACTCCGCCACCACTTCAGCGACTGAATACGCGCGTGTAGCTGCCGCCTCGTCTGGACGATCTTCGTCGCCACTTGAGCTGTCGGCCTGGGCATCCTGGGTCTCTGCGACTGCAGCTACAATGTCCTCATCAGCGAGGCTCGCAACAGCCTGAACATTGCAGTCCGCTTCTACGAAGTCGTCCGCAGACACTTAGGGTGGAACGGCAGCCAGGAAGAGGGACAACAACTCGTGAAACGCTTCGTCTATGCGCTCTTCATCGCCGTCTGCACCGGTTTCTGCAAGTTTTGCCGTCACGAAGCCTGCCTTCTGGAAGCGGTTGGCCACTGTATCCATCTTCATGTCCCGCCAGGCGCTCATCGTCATTTGAATGGCACCAAGCAGGTCAACCTTCAGCTCGGTGCCCATGCGGAGGTTACCGGCAGCCTATCAAGGAGTCGCCTCCTATAGCCCACCTTGAAGGACTTGATGACCTGGTCAAGCGGTTGCGGCTTCGCTGTCATGTTGGCCAGCAGAAACTTCAGCTCGATGTTTTTGAGCTCGCAGGTGGTGTGGTGGGCTGAGCAGTTGTCCACAAGAAGGCAAGCGCAACGCCCCGGCTTGCCTAGCTCGACGTCCCATGCTTGCAGCCATTCTGTGAACAGCTGACGCGTCATCCATGCCTTCTTCTTCGAGGCGTAGCGCACGGGGAGCTGCTTAGAGTTTTTGAAACGGCGCAGTGCCCTTGCTTTTCTCATCACAAAGGGCTGGAGCTTCCGAGACTCATTTATGTTGGCTGCCTGCAGAACGCTCACGCGGACTTCACTTATTTTGCCGCCGTGACACGTGCTACCCCGGACGTTGAGAGTCTTGCTCAGCAGCATTTGCCAAAATAGACCGGTCTCGTTGGTGTTGAAGATTTCTGCAGGTGAAAACTTCGCTGAGATTTCCGGCCACTCCTTCGTCATCTACTGCTGGATGTCCTGGCTGCCTACGGCTTCGCTTTCGCCAGAAATGGTTTTGCCGACGATGTTGTAGCGTTGCTTAAATCGGTGAAGCCACCTGGTGTTGTCAGCGAAATTGTCTTCACCGAGTGCAGCGGCAAACCATTTGGCCTTACCCATCAGCATTGGGCCATCCACAGGAATGTTGTTCGCGCGCACTTCTAAGAACCAGGCATAGAGTGCCTTTTCTACATTCCCGTGGGCAGGAGCACGCACACGACAGGCTCCCGACATTCGCTGCTCCGCCACCTTTGCCTTGATATCCGCCTTGTTCTTCAACAAGGTGCTCAGAGTGCTCTGTGGTATCCCGATGTCGTCTGCCACCGTCGAACTTTTTTTTTTTTACCCGTCTCAACATGCTGTATGGCTTTTCAACTTCGTCGCAAAGTCAATGTTCTTGCGCTTCTTGACGCTGGCCATTGCTACACGAGAAGTTGAAAATTCAAGCAGTCCGCAGTGCCTTTGCACAGCACGCACGCAAACGCGGAATGCGGTGGTATGCGACAACTCACAGAAGTGAACTCCGTCAACAAAGCGCTCGCGATCAGTCGTGATGGCGGTGATGGCTACCCGGGCTACCTGCGAAGGCAGCAGCAATGTACGAAAGGCACGAGCTGTGGTTGGCTGAGCAAAACTCATAAAACAGCAACAAAAAGAAAGAAAAGGCGAAAGGAGGAGGCCACCGGCTCTTTCGTTCCTGCTCTAAAAAAGAAAAGGCGAAAGGAGGAGGCCGCCGGCTTCTCCGTTCCTGCTCTCCGACTCTCCGAACCGATGGTAACGCGGAGAAAGCATGAGAAAGAGAGAGAGAGAAAAAAAGAAAAAAAAAACAAAGCCGTTCAGCAGAACGCGCCCAACAAAAGTACAGTTCGATCCCTCTCGCCCTCACGTTTTTCGAAACGGTTAGGGTGTCGGTGGAGGCGTGGTGCCGCGAAGGTGCCGAAGGTTGTAGCGAGTGCCAAAGCACACCTTCCAGCTCGCGTGGCGTTCAATATAAACATGCGAATTTATATACATTTACAAAGGATATTCAAGGGGATAATTTACGAGTTCGATATAGCCGAAAATTCGATATATCCATGTTCGACTGCAGACACTTCAAAGTTTCTGAGCATGTATTGCCCCTAGTTGTCGAAATATTTATATTGGAGTGCACGCCAAATTTAATTCACTTATGTGGTAGCTGCAATAGGATAACATGCATTTTTTAAATTTTAGGTGGATGTATATTTCCTGCCCAAGAAGCTTGATGAGGAAGTTGCAGCACTTCACCTGAACCATCTTGGGGTGAAACTGTCCAAGCTGAGCAAGGAACAGTCCTCATACCTTGGCATTCCTTCTGAAGGACCTTTTAAACCGGAATACTATCGATACTAAACTTGATGCTGTTTGCTATGCTGTGTTGTAGAAAATTTGTCATCGACAATTTCTTTAATGATAATAAACGGAATAATCATTAGCATTTTGAGAAGATAGAAAAGAGAGGCTCATTTATTTCAACAAAAGAAATAATTATTGGTGTGCAAACATTTGAAATTCTGAGAATTCAATATGAGAGGCACTTTTATTCAAAATATTCTCACACATGCACATAAAAACAGAATCATGAATACATTATTTGTTTCTCTGGGTTGAAGCAACATGACACAGCTTTGAATGATTACCAGTAGTCTTTAGATGTCAGTCACCATGCTAGCACTCATAATTATATGGCCTGGGTGTGCATGAGTAATTAAAGACAAAATGTGCTGTCCCATGACAGGTTGTGGCCCCTTTCCATTCCTAGTAGGCTTCACCGCATGACACTAATGTGCTGCGATGGGGGTTGACTTTGCCGCATTACATTGGTGTCGTACGGTGAAGCGTACTAGAAATGGGAAGGGACCATAAGCTGTCATGGGCCACAGACCACAATTGGCAACAAGCCGAAAAACACATTTGCACTAGCATTGCCTTGCTATTTTCACTGTCTGGAGAAAGTGTGACATGGACAAGGGTGTTGCTGCTCCTAGAATACTACGAGCACCTATCGTTCCTTTATGACATTAAATAATTATAACTGTCAGGCAAAGGTTTTGTGCAATGTGCATTATTCCTGTACATTATTTGCTGTACAATCCACTTGCTTTTCCACCTCTGGTTGATGAAAACAGTATTTTTCTTCAATTCTACAAGTAGCATTTGTATTTTAAAAAATATTTGATTCGATGTACCAGTCAACTTTTTCTTTTGACTTGCAATTTGAAGAGGTGGGGGGGTGCAAACTGAAATTTCAGCTCTTTCTGTGGCACACTGCAATGCAATTCTTAGCAAATACGATTGCGAGTCTGCTGTGTTCAAAATAGCTACACCTGGTGAGGGACCCTTTAAGGGAATGTGCACCTCTGAAATTTTTCATAATGAAGCTAAGTTAAATTTACAATGTATATGGAGTTCAATCTCCTGTTTCTGAAGGTGCAAGCATGTCATTAAATATATATGGTTTCTTTCCGTCCATAGTGCATAAAAATGGGAAAGTATGCTCACTTGTGCCAAGCAGGAGAGCATATAAATATAGTATACCCATAGGTATACTATATTTATATGATTGCAAGTTGGCCGATTTGTTGTTGGGGGGGCCGACTTACAGTTGAAACCAAAACATGTATCACCGGTTAGTTTTTTTTTTTTTTCTTGACTTTTGATTTTGTGCCAGGGGAGAGGTCAAACCACGTTCAAGTGGGCCTACAGCTGTGTAAACATGGTATTTTTGCTTAAGGAAGCTCAAAAATACTCTCCTTTGCATTTATTCTTTAAATCTACAATTATTGAGAACATCAACGAGTGGATTTTAAGAAAGCACATGACTAAAACTGGCATAACTGCCTTTTTGCGCATCCTTGTGAATTGCATGCAAGATTTGGCCAAGGTTAAGTTGTTCAGTAACATCACGTGCAAGGATATGCTGCGTTTGTACAAGTTTGAGAAAAATTTGGGGACATTCAAGGGCTTTAAATATCCTGTCAAAGCTTTTGCAAGGGTGCAGAGTAACATCCTGCCTAGCACATTTTTACTATGTTTCTGAAACTACTGACAGCACTAGAAACATTTTTTTTAATTGGTGATGTTCGTGACCTTCACCACTTGAATTTTTCAAGTACTATTTCATGGACAAGCCTTGGCATGAGCCAAAGGAGCTTTTCAGCTTCATGCATTGCTTGCCTGACAAAAAGACGGAAAAAATCGCCAAGATTGCAGGTATCAGCAGGGAGCACTCGCAAGGTAAACCAAGAGAAAAAAGTACAGGGAGAAGGGAAATAGGCATGTGTAAAAGCAAAACAAGCAATGAGATGAAGCCTGAAAAAAGCAGCGTAAACAGAGGTAGAAAAACAGCAAGCACTGGTGTCACTCGCTTCCCGTTGCTGGTGGTTTTCCAGTTCAGCATATGTGCTTGAAGCTGATGTAAAATTCTTACGCGGACTCTGGATATATTGAACATGTGTGTACAAAATTATTGTCTATATATACAGCAGTAACCCTTGGAAACATTGTGTAGAAGTATAGCACTGTACTACACATTTATCAAAAATGTTCATTCCAACTTTCATATCAACACTGTACCTCTCTAAATTAACTTCTCAATAGAAGTGATTGTGGTACTGTTTCTCCAAACAGTAGCACAATTCTCACTTCATTGGAGACATTTATTCCGACAAAACAGCCCTGTTATTGCATGCTGCCCAACAAATATTGGCACCTCAATGTTGGACCTCACTGGCACTCACTCCATGGAGAGTTTGTTTACGCTTCATAACACTGGTAGGTAGTGCAGCATACAAATCGCACTTAAAATTGTGCAGTGCAACATTAATTCTCCTACATTACCAATACTATGTCAAACAATGTTATAATCTTGAGACTAATAACATCAAAGTTCAACTGCATCATTGTTTCCAAAACTGTGTGTCCTGTGTTCACACTGATCCAATAGAAAATGGGTATAATAATCTTGAAAGCCCCCTCACAGGTATCGCACATTAAATTCAAGGCTTTCCAAACAAAAATAATAGCTTTTTGGACTTTCAAAGGCTTTGAAAACACTTCTCAACGTATTCATTATGGTGCAGGTCACCAGCGGGTCATGGCCTGTGCTCCTACACAGCAACAAAGTTGCCATCATTCGTCTGCTTGCGGATGTGATAACTTTAAACTTGAATGCAGAGGTATGGTGTTTGTTAAATGCCGGTTACAAATTACCACAATATTTTTCTGATGTCAAATGCTGTGACCCACCAGTGACCCATGACGCACTTGATGAAAACGTTTCTATGGTGTGTGCGGCGTGACGCACGGGTGTCCTATGCACGAGATTTGTCCATCATGTGCTGCCACCTGAGACTTGGAATCACAATATATCTAAAAAATTTTATCGCATTGGACATGGGGCGGTGCATTTGTTTAGAAGGAGCGATCTTCTGTAATGAATGCCCTGGCGAGCCATTCATGTGTTTGTTGAGCATTATTCCTAAGCACAAGTAAGCTGAGAAGCAAGCTCGCTTCCGCTGTACTATGCGCACAATTTAAACTTCAAAGCATGGTTAATGTGGTGGCAAGCACTTGGTAGTTCAACATAATACTCATGGGAAAAGGCAGAAAACATAGGAAAATAGCTTTGCACCTTTCAAATCAGTGCGCCAAACACCAGCCGCATAGTGACTCTTCAGCTGCAAAGGTGGCAGTGCCACCTCTTTGGAGCAAAAGAAAAAGGCATAGGCATGTTACCCACCAGTGGATCATGGCACACCTGGGGCATATACTGAATGACTGGCCCACTGGTGGTGGGTCATTCCACACGTAAAATGTGACCTAAAGAAAATGTGCCGCAGCGAATGTGTTAATTTCAAGACTTTAAGGACCTGTGCACTATCAGCACTGCAGCAAAAGCAGCAAAATGAAAAGTTGTACTTTTTTTTTTTCTATTGGAAATGATGAAGGTGCATGAGATATGACCAGAAGTACAAAAACCAACTTCAAATTCTCCTGCTGTGTACACGGTGCCTTTGGGACTATTTGAGGTCAGTCCTCCAAGCACCTTCTCTGCTGCTCTGCAATATTAACCTGCAGCTGCCCGTATTATGTATGTTTTTTTCTTATTCTCTGGTTCCTAAAGTTGAACCAGCACCAGAATTGAAAGAACACTCAGCTGGTGTAAAACTTCTGCAAGCTCTTGTGGCACTCATTTAACCACATGTAGAAGCTGCCATCTGCAATAGTATGTACAGTCGCGTGCAAAAGTTTGACCAATGGGTGCCACAAACAGCTATTTTTCTTTGCAGTCCGACTAAGTTGGCTTAAATCAGGTGGTTCAGCCTAGGTGCACTTGTTCGACCAATGCAATGCAGTGGTGCGATTCCATGTTGTAGAGCTTTGCTACTTGGAATTTAAAGTTTTTTCTGGTACCATGGTATCCAAACTTTTGCTTGTGACTGTACATGAATTCTTCTTGGCAGTGGTGAAAATAATGAGCTGGTGCTGGCTCAGTTAAGGCTACAGGGTAGAACTACTGGTTATTCTACATACCTGACCATATGTGCAAAAATGAGACCCGAAGAGCTACTATGCCTTCACAAAAATAATTTTTTGTTGACTTTGAGATGGAGAAACACCCTTAGATCTTTACACACAAAAGTAAAATTTGGAAGCATAATTTTCCAACTAAAATTATTAAGGGTAGATGTGGTTTTTCAACCTACATCTCCCTTTTAAAAAAAGCACTGAACAGTGTCATCAAACCACTTTAATGGCAGTACAAACAGCTATTACATACAAGAAGTACAAAACACATTGGTTCATGAACTGCAACGACTTCAAAATTTTATACTTGTCACACACACTGTTGGACAATGGAAGTTGGTGGGCTAAGATACACCTCCTCATGTGCTACAAGTCCACTTCAGCACTCATTAACTTGATGCCATACACAAACGAAATCAGAAGTTCAGAATGATGTGTTCATGAATGTGGCAGGAAACCGATTCATAGGAGCTGGTTGCACCACACATGTATAAAAACCTATGTAGTTGATGTGAAGTCTACAGATAACTGCATAGTGATCAATTGAATGTTGTGTCACCTTTTGTAACCTGAAAAAAGAGAGGGATGGGGGGTTAGTAACAAACCTGAAATATTGAAGAAAAAATGAAAAAAGAACATGCATGCCAGAAGTATCCCAAATACAGTCTTTTCCACTCAAACACAATCTTTTCCACTATTACCCGTATTCCAACAATCACGGGCTTTGCTACATTTCCATAAATATGCTGCCATTAATATTGTAAAAAGAGAAGGAAGTGGGAGAATGTGCTTCTATACTGCACACCCGTGATAGCAGATATCGTACCATTTTCTGACATCAAGGCAATGGAAGTGTTTCTGCCTCGTCGTAAGGTTGTACAGTAAAACCTCGTTATAACGAAGTTGAAGGGGGAGTGGTAATTACTTTGTTATAACCATTAGTTCGTTATAACCAATGTCAATTTCATCTATAGGAATTTCAAGGGGAATTGCGATTCTGTATTGTGAGATTAAAATGGACAAATTGCTGTTGCAGTGCAAACTCCTCAGCTTTTGACAAATGGACTCGGGCGATTGTGTCTGTCTGTTGCTTTCTCTTGTGTTCTCGCTTGCTGCTACATTATGCTAGAAGCCATTCTATGACGAACCAATAAACCCAGACTGGTTCCTTCATTGTCATCAGCTTTGTTCAGCCAAAAACAGAGCCCAATACTGTGAGTAGTCACTCACAGAGTTCCAAATAATTTAATCACATGCATCTACTTGATAAGGAAATAGGAGGGCTTTACGAAAAAAATGTCCAGGTTTGGTAGCCTACCTTCTCTATTGTTTCTGCAATTGGGAGGCAACGATTAATCACTTCTTTCTACCGTGTTGGTGCCTCACTGCTCCGAGATGATTAATATTAAAGTGCTGTTTCACAATACTTGAAGCAGTTCTTTTGTTTGGAGCCTCTACTCTGAGAGATGGCCAAAGGGGTTGCTCGCTCTGCTTTCAAGGAGTTTTTATAGCTGTGCTAATTTGTATGGTCATTAAAAAGATAATACTCATTCTACCTATTATTATAGTTGTTCTAATATACAATGTCCCTTTTCAGCAACTCTTAGTCTACAGAGGCCATGAACATTCAACTCTTTTAGTTATAATAATAAATTGGGATCCCCACCCACTTTGTGCAGCAATCCCCAGCACTGGATATGAGACACAGGGTCGTTGCACAACGACTGCGCAGCAATATTAAAAAACTATACAGTATACTTGGAGTTTTGGTATAGAAGAAGCAAAAGGGTATAGGGCAGAGTCTTTCTTCCAGAGTTGAAAGCAGCAGTGCATTGCTGAAACAACACTACGCTGTCATGTAAGGATGTTTCATAGCACTGTTTATGAATGGCCAAAACAAAATGCTTTATACTGAGTGGCGGAGCTTTGCGTCCCAAAGCTTCACATGCTGCAATATAAATAAGGACATGTTCTCCTGCTGCTTCATATTGTTTAGCGTCCACCAAGCCTTCAGAACATAGGCGTTTTCACATTCCGGTGCCACCAGAACACAGCCGCAGCGGTCAAGAATGGAATCTGCGACCCTCTGCACAGCAGCACATTAGTCGGCACCGGACAAAGGTGTGGCCCCTTTGTATGCCAACATGCAAAGCTACAGCTCAGACCCATTAGGATTTTCTACGCAAAGGACCCTACACAGGCAAAATAACGCAACAAAGTAAGTCGTGTTCCTTAGCAGACACGCTGATTTACTTGCGAGCTTCGCAATTTGGAAGCGCGTTAATACGCTATGTAACGTACTACTCACTCTGGCCTCCAAGTACTCAATTCTTCTTTCCAGTGACGTCAGCTTTTCGTTTAGGGTAGCGAGCCTCGCCCTACATGACATATCTGCAATCGCAAGAGGTGCATTTCCGTGAAGCAGAAAGGCAACAGTCACGTTCGCATAACACAGAAACCAAACACGTAACGCTTACCAAACGATGTAAGAAAATCGACGATCTTCTTTATGCTGCCGCTGATTATTTCGATGTATTCCCTGTTCGCCCAGTCTTGCTGAATTTGCTTTTGTATGGCCTCCCTTTCTAACACAGACATCGCTGAACGTAAATAAGTAACGGTGCCACAGTCTGACGGAAGACAAGCCAACCTGTCAAGCTTTCGCCTGCTTTTGCTCAGCACTTTCGCACAGTTTACACAGCCGACTGGTTTCGGCTAGAAACCATGCTGACAGTGAGCTTCACTTGGATTCTTGTAGTAAGTTTCAGACCATATGTTTCTGCATTTTCTAAAAGCAAATTACTGTAGTTTTGGCCTTAATGTAATAATATTTAACAATTTTATATTATTTATGCAGTCTATACTTGTGTTTATCATTTTGATCGGTTCCAAACGACGGCTACTTATGGTCTGTTAGTCTCCGCGTTCGCTATTCACCACATTTCGCCGTGTAGAACGGTGCGCTCTAGGTTTTGCAATTAGATTAAAACTGTCACAATGCCTCCAAAGAAGAAAGCACCTGAGCCGAGTAAAAAGACCGAAATGAAGAAAAAAGAGAAAGTAATTGAGGTAAGCCAAAGACGAGGTTTATGTGTGTTGCGCTTCGCGTCCGTCTCGGTGCGAGACTTTCCGGATTGATCGAATACAAACTGCTACGAGGAGCGCAATTGCTCGTTGCGTTTACTGTTGCCTTAAATTTGATGAAATGTAATAGCGAAAACGTTCCGTACGCGTTTTTCTTAGGTGCTCGACAAGTACTGACACCCATGTCCACATGCGGAGAGAGGCTGCCTCCAAATTTGTGTTTTCATCAAGCCATGACTTACTACATATGATTGCCAAGGAAAAGATTACTCGAGGGTGCATTATAAAACTAATGTTTCAGAGTGTTGTGCCGAGGTGTAACGGTCTACTCTTACACAGGATTGCTGCTTTTCGCCTTTCATATTCGGTATGTTCCGAAACCGCTCTAGTAAGATGAGCACCCGTGTGTGGTCGACATAGATGCAACAAGTTTGTATGGCGAAGAATGGCCTAGTTAAAAAAAAAGGGGGGGGGCGGGGGGGGCGAATGTGCGTGCGAGTTTAAGCAACACCTATTTCTAGGCGATTAAGTTAAAGACGGTTGCAGCGTGTAAATGCTTTCGTTCTTCTGTTTTGTTGCCAGAATACCATTATGCGTCCGCTATATTTAGTGTGCTTTCTGTGACCATGCTTGAACTGCCAGACGGGGAGGGCCGTAATATGTTACGCTTTTCATTGTTATTCTAAAACATCACGACAGTGGCGCAACCAGGAATTACCCAAGGGGGGAAGGGGGGGGGGGAGGGGGAACAAGCGCTTTTTTACAGTATGCAGTTTCCTTGCTTCAGCTGGAGATATCTAACCTCATATGAAAAGCAAAATATTAATAATGGCTACAGGATTTTTATGATGACGATGATCGTTTCTTCAGCATTTTACCCAAAGTTCTTGATACTGCTTGACAGAGCCCAAGAAGACGTGCAAAGCAGGGCATGTAGAAACTGAATGGCAAATTGAATAGACGAATGCATAAATATATCGCAGCGAAGTTCTTCGGCACTCTCTTAGCCAATCTTGTCGCCCCATGTTGTGACAAGGGTGCTGACATTCCAGCTGGTTTGTGGTCACGCAAAGCCGTTAAGTGTAAAACTCTGCACCTGAGTATGTTCTAAGTTAGTTATCAGAGCATAACATGTTATTACACTTCCTGCTACTCTCATCAAATGATAATTATGAAAGTCACCTCCTGAATTGCATTGACAGCATATGCAGAGCCTATTAGGGTGTGCGTTGAACCCTCCGTGAAGATGACAATGGGGATCTGACAATGGAAGGCCTCAGCCTCGTGGCAGGGTTACAATCCCCAAACCTCTCCTCTTCCCATTGGTGTGCCACTGCATCATGGCAATGTTGGGTTTAAGATGTCTTTAGCATGATTTATGCTTCACTCTTGAGAACAAAGGTTGCATACATACTGCTACCAATGTATTTTATAGATTTTGATCATGCATGGTTGAAACTCTGAAACGTTTCTTATATTATTAGAAGTAGCTAAATAAAAGATAATATGCTCTCCATGCCACAGAAAGCAGCGGTTGCTGTTAACGTCCACACAGCTATAAAATGTCCTACTTACAAATAGTATTTTCTTTTTTTAAATATCTCCCTCTTTGTAATAGCATTTCAACATTCCCACTTCATTTCTGATTTCGCTGACAGACTGAGATGAAGGTGTGTGTAAGCAATTTACGCACTTTCATTTTGTTAAACATTGTCATTTATACAACAGCAGTTATGTAAAACACCATTAGTAATAATGTGCTTAAGGAAGGTTTACTGTCAGTTGTCTCAGCCAGAAGGTGACAAAGTGTAATCTGTGTTGTCCGCTGGTTGTAATGTTTGAGTTGTGTCATGTAGGGGGGTCTGGCTTCAAACCGTGTTAGTGCTGTTGTACTTGTTTCTCATGCACTTTCTGATACTTATATATGTCATGTTCTGTTTGTTCTGAACTCATCCTGTACTATGATTAGAATAAAAGCAACTACAGATAATTTGTTGCCTGCGCATGAGTCATTTCGTTGGGCATAATTCATTTTTTTACCATTATCACTGCATAAAGCATGGGACAATAATGCCCTACAAACTTTTCTGTGCGAGACTGCTGGCAGAGGTAGGTGTTGTGAAAAGTTTCATGGCGTTTCATTTCTTACATGGATGGAGAGTATGTCAAGATGAACTGTAGAAAGATGGGTCAAAGTTGACTCGATGCTGGGCTAAGCTCTTCCGAAGGGGGAGAGCTTAGTCTTGCGTAGAGCCAGCTGTTGTCACTTACACCCTTCACATCCTCGTGGCACTTGTCATATTGAGCTGCATTTTCTTTTAACTAATCGTGGTTTCACTGTCTTGAGGACATTGCTTGAAGAACTTCCCTACACTGTACAACTAGGTGCAAAGTGTGTGGTTGGGGATTACATCGTCTTACTCATAGATGCAACAAGTTTTCAGTGAAAAGTGCGAGTCTGATAGAGAGTGTCTGTTGCATTGCATGCTTTATGTTCTTGCTTTGCACTGCAGGATAAAACATTTGGCCTCAAAAACAAGAAGGGAGCAAAAACACAGAAGTTTATCCAGCAGGTTCAGCACCAAGTGAAATTTGGCAATCAGCCTGCGAAAAAGGTATTGTAGCAACGGTACTGTACATTCTGCCATAATATCAAACATCGAAGTTGTTTGATACACTTACTCTCACTTCTGATTGTTCTAGTCGTTTCGTAAAAGATTGTATGTTTGTTCTGTAATACAGGAGCATAATTTTGCCTCTCTGCAGCTGATTGTGGTAGGTTACAGCATGGAGTTTTCTTTGTCCTGCTCAGTTGATATTTCTAATATGAGTAAATTTCTCATAGAACTTGCTAATGGCGTGGTGTGTTATACGTACTTAGAACTTTTGGAATATTTGCTTATTTCATTATTTTCAAGAATGAACAGACTTCTCTTGAAGGGAGTGAAGACATTTTTTCAACTGTCACTTAGGACCGCTTGTTTGGCGATAATATGAGGCCTGCTTTCCTACGTGAAAACAGCTGATCCATATGTGGGTTTCGCAAGTAATTTGCTTTAGTAGATTGTCGTACAGCTAGTCAAGCTAAAAGTAGCATTGTATTCCAAGTCTAATTCCCAACCTTGGTAGACACATTATAGTGAAGAAATTGTAAAAAGCTCATACCTGACGTGACTTGAAAACTCTTACAGGGCAACTCCGCCGGTTTGTTCACCGTGCTGTGATATCAATGTTTTCCAATTGTACTGATTGTCCCGTAACGGTTCAGTTTGCTCAAAAATGCACCATTAATTTTAAATAAGCACCTGAAAGTCATCTTCAAAAAACGGAAACGGGTTGATGCTTCGTGGAGTATGTGCGGTGATGTCACAACCTTCCCGTCACCAGAAATATGTAATTGGCGCCAAAGAAATGCCAGTGGCGAGGCAAGGCCATGCGACAGTATATTGAGTTATGCCAGCTTTTCTGATCTTAATAGTAACGATTTGAGCGCTGAAGTATTGCCGTTTTGCTTTTGAGGGCCCGCGGGCTCGGGTAGGCAGCACGGAGGTGATGACGTCAAAAACACAGGGTGGCCCATGTGAGAATCCACTAAAAATTTTAAAAATTCATTTGCAGGAAAACTAAATGACCTACATCCACCTGACTTGGCATATATTATTAGAAAATTTTATTGAGATCAGTGGACATTAAAAAATCGCCGGAGTTCCCCTTTAACTGGTCAGAACTAGAAGTCGTCTACCATGACAACCCTTACAGAATGAGTGTACTTTGGCACTTTGTAATCAATCAGTTGGATGAAAAATTAAATGGCTTTAACCTTTTGTAATGCACAGAAACGTCTGAATGTAGCATTAGGTCTTGTATGAATAAGGAATAGCAGATATTAAGACAAAGCTATGCGATGACCTCTGCAGTGTCTACTATGCTCGGGGCGGTAAAATTATTCGGGCACATTTATTCAAGATCTTTTTACTTTCTGCAGGTAGAAGCACAAGCAAAGACTGAGAAGAAGAAAACAGAAGCAGAAGACTTAAACCAGCTACTTTTCAGGCCTGTTCAAAAGGTAGAGAAAGGTATGCTGCTGTTTCTTGTGGGCCGGAAGTTTTGCTTTATTCATTGTGTTGCAGCAGCTTGCTCAACAGGAAAAATGGCTTATCAAGTGTATCTTTGTGAGTTTAGCTCCCAGTGTCTCAGATATAATAAAATTAAACTTAGTATACTAACAGTTTTGTTCCATTCAAGTTGTCCTAGAAACATTTCTGGACACACAAAGCTAAAAATGAATCAATGAATGGGGCTTGCATAAATATGAGGTTTAATGAAATAATGTAGGGTATTGATGAAGTCAGGACATCATAAAATATTAGCTACACTGAATATGTAGTCATCACTTGGCCTTTCTTGCTGTTCTAGCTTACCTAGAGGAAATTCCATTGTTTCAACCATTCTGTTTACAGGAGCTGATCCAAAGTCTGTGCTATGTGCATTTTTTAAGCAAGGAACTTGCGGAAAAGGTGATAAGTGCAAATTTTCTCATGACCTTGCTATTGAGAGGAAAGCGGAGAAAAGGGACATCTACACTGATGTCAGAGACCAAGGTATGTTGCATTCATCCATTGCTAGCTGTTTTTCTATGAAATTTGCAAGATGAAGTTCGGGAGTGGGTTTTAGTAGTGTCAATGATGGAAGTGCTGCGCCAGTCGTGCGAAGCCGCGCCGAGAGGGTTGTGCTATGGCTGCACCGAGGCTGATGGGAGTGGCCTTCACCAGTGGAACCTGCGCAGGTTCACTCTAGGCAGAATTTTAATGTGTTCCAAAACTGAAACTGTGTTTTATGAGCTGCCAGGTCAAGCCAATTTCCAACCACTGCTAGTGGTTTGAGCATATGCGTGTGGGTTTCTGGGGTAATGTGGTGCTGATATGTTCTGTGTTCCCCATTAATGAGTCATTGGGCTGTGCCAGTCGCTGAAGGCTGAAACATTCCAATTTGCTAGATGTTGTGACCCAGCAAACTAGTGAAAATGAAATGGCTCTTGCAGAGTATCATGCTAAGTGTGTGCTCTTAGTCGCTAACACCTGTGGTTTCGTGTTCTCGAATATGAATGTAATGCTTAAAAATTTCAGCCATGCCAGTCTCGGGTAGTATTTCCTTTGCCTAAAGCTTCACATTGTATTGCTTTTTACCATTCATTTTGTGCTGTCACTGACGCACACAGCATTGTTTTGTTTTATTATTATTGAGCACATTCACTGTGGATATCACCGATTATCATTTGTTTGACAAGCTACAGTGCCAAAGGATTAATAAAAAAGCATGTGACGTGAGCAATTACAAAGTGACCACGTTTGACGCATTATTGTAGGACCACAGTGCTCCATTTCGCTTGAACTTGCTTCATGACATGTGGCAGTCTGCACGCAGAACAAGCGAGTGCAATGGGTTCGTGAGAAGTAACTTGACAGCATCAGCACTGTTTGCTTGGTGCACATGAGAAATAGCGTCTGTGCCTTTTCACATTTAGCACTCGCACATGGTGATGCAGCCAGATGAGCGTTTATTTTATTTTATGCTTAATTTGAAATTTACGCGCTCAGTAACAACCGAATTCTCAGTTTTCGAAAAGTTACTGTACCATATAAAACATGGTAATGCAAATGTGAGAGTGGTGTGCTTGTCACCGTACACTGTACACTACAGTCTCATGTTTGTTCGATCTCTGCTAGAGAATGTTGTTTTGACATAGGGTCATTCCATGCCTAATGTCCCAGACATTGTGCTCGACCCTCATCGATTCTATTCTAAAAAATTTTGGACAATCACTTGCTTCCGTGCGGTAGCACCACACGGGGTCCAACTATTTTCTTACTTTCTGGCTTTCATATAAATCTATTATTTTAGATCAGATGAAAATTAACTATATGTTTACATCTTTAAATGCCATGTGGTCATTTTGGGAGTGCAAGAACACTAAGATTTGGAAGGGGCATTATTAAATGTACACTGAGTATTGTACCGAAATATTTCGGAATCACCATGTCGAATGCATATTGAAGCAGAGAGAATTACAATCCGGCACCTCCATAATCTTTTCACGTCCCCTTTAAAGAGCAGCATGATGTTCTGGTTCATGTTTATCTAATAAGTGCAGGATATTTGAGGTTTCTTGATGTTTTGGAAAGGAAGCAGATAGTCTGGTACTGAATGCTGTGTAACATACACTTAGCTGTTAGCAGCTTTCATGATGCAGTTTGCTACTTGGATGTGTGAAGATTTCACGTGGAAATACAATTTTATTGATTCTTATGGGGAGTGGGGGGGGGGGGGGGGGCAGTAAATTTATAGGCTTTTGCATACTACCACAGCTTGTTCAAAAACTTAATGACTACTTCAGAATTCCACAATATGCATTTCAGACACCATGGACAACTGGGATGAAGCCAAGCTTGCAGAAGTTGTAGAAAAGAAGCATGGAGAAGCTGAAAGGCGAATGCCAAAGACGGACATTGTATGTATAGATGAAGTAAATTCTTGAAGCCATTGTTGTGTGTATGGTATTAGCAAGGGGCTCCGTAATGATTGTCTGCTATCCATAAAGACAGTGCGACAGATTTTAAGTGAGAATTATTTTGGAGTAACATTCTTGCCACTCTGGGCATCGGGAATTGTTTGATCAGGTCATGATCAACCGAAGTTCATAAAGTTGTAATTAATATTTTGAGGGTACATTTTGTTGTTGCATAGTTGAAGCTAGCCAATGCTGAAACCATGTCCATTTACTTATAATATTCAGACTAAGACAAACTTGATTATCTCTATTAAAATATCAATTGCATCAGCATACCATGTAGTATTGGCATGATCTTGACAAGATAGGCTTTTTAGGAAGAGTAATAATAGCATAAAGGAATTAGTGAATTTTTACCATGAATTTTGAGGTCAGATATCTTAAACGGGGTGAACGTCGCAATTTCTTTAAGTAGTCATGTCTTAGAAAGCAGGTATCTTCCTATTTGAACTGTGTGTTTTGTCAGTTCTTTAAACTATAATTAAGTGTTGTTTACTGTGTTCTGTTTATTGTGTAACTTACTGAAAGATTATGTTTGGTATCCGGTTTCGTAGATTTGCAAGCACTTTTTGGATGCTCTGGAGCAAAACAAGTATGGCTGGTTTTGGGAATGCCCGAACGGAGGACAGAAGTGCCATTACCGCCATGCGGTGCCACCTGGGTTTGTTTTGAAGAAAAATAAAAAGAACATTGATGAGGTTAAAACAGAAGACACCTTGACAATAGAGGACCTCATTGAAACGGAGGTGATGACGTATTATATACATAATACTAAAATAATAAAGTATATTACAGTGTCACAATATTATCATCTAGAATTATGTAGTTGCTGTAGTTTGTGTGACAACCAGGAGGTTGTCAAACAAACTACAGTGCTAGCATTGTGGTGCAGCTGGGCTGAATCAAACATCTCGCTCATTTAATACTTTTTGCTCTGTAAAAAAGAGCGTGCTGTTTGAAAATCCAATACTTGTAACATATTTTTTCTCACTTTACATATTGGAGCTTCTTGCATGTTTCTGCTGAACCCAGTCTATCACTAGTCTTTTTTTTTTTCTTATTTAGCTCTGCAGTGCTTCTCTCAAGTTCAACAAAACAGACTGGTGGGCTAGTTGGTACTGCATATCTCCAAGCTTAATGCAAAGCAATGGAAGACACAAGGACGCAGCACTGTATTGTCATGTTTTTATGACTTGTTTGGCTTTATACATACCATGTGTTTTTCACCACCGATTGTATTTAGTGTTCAATTGATTATCATTTATCAAACAGTTACTCATGTTTTTCATCTTTGCTCCACCTATCAAGCAAATAAATAGAGTCCTGCATGAGTGTAAAATGTGTTTCATCTGTTCTGAAATCACCCGCCAAAATATAAATCAACAGGAACCTCACAGGTAGCAATCACTTGGCCAGATCAAGTATCAGTTGATCATTACTCGATTTAAACAATAATCTGCCATTCTTAGTTGGGATGTCAGCACTTTGCAACTCGGTTTGTTCATTGTAACTGTACTAAGCAACGTAACAGGTTGTTAGAAGTGGACAGCTTTCTCATAGTCTTCTTTTGAAACTCTTAAGCGTTCATAAACTCCAGAACGTTTTTTGGAGTCGGGGGAGGGGCCAAGTATTGTCGTCTTTTTATGTTGTTTATTATTTATTTGTTCTCAATATTTGGCTATTCTTATTTATTTACATTACATATTATTATAATTATAATTAGTAGTTTTAATGTTATCAATTCACAAATGTTTCATTCATTTTAGCCATATTAAATTTTACATATTTGCATCCTCGCTTATTTTACATTGGTATACACTTTAAGAATGGTTAGAAATTTCAGAAGTACTGAAAATCTGCACAACCACCAGCTTGAAATTTCTTGAAAAAAATTTGATTTCAGCGTAAACAGTTGGAAAGTGGAGGTGAGGGGAGGGGCTCTGGGAATATGTTAAGAGGGGCAACCCCTGCCTCGTTCCAGAGTCCCTGTGCTATGAGATGAAAGTTTGCTCACAATGTGGTTGTAATAAGTGGACTCAGTAGTAGGTGCCAATAGGCAGTTTTATACAATCAAATCTTATGAACATGGTTACGTTACGTTTTTTGCTTTACAGAATTTGCTTTGCCTTGTAGTGTAACCAGCTGCATGTATTGACTCACTTCTTTTTTTGTTGCAGTGCACAGGCCATTTGCCTTTTTGCTGTAGTGGATGTGACGGTTTAAGTCGTAATTGTTCTGTTGCAGAGAGCTAAGCTAGGTGGCAACCTGCCCCGTATCACTTTGGAGAGTTTCCTTGCATGGAAAAAGGCTAAGATTCGAGAGAAGCAGGATAGTGAGCAGAAGGAGAGAGATCGCAAGCGAGATGAATTCAAGGCTGGCCGTAGCATTGGTGTAAGTATCCTTGATACATTTGTCAACTCGGTCTTGTGCGAGGCTGTTTACTTTTCTACTACTGTTGAAACCCATGGCGATGAAATCGTGAAGCAAAATATTTGCAGGTCTCTGGTAAACACACATAGAAGTCAATGATTTGTTGATTTGATTTACAGTGAAATCCCCTTAAAATGAATTCAGTTCAGATGAATTCTCGGATATACCAAACAACATAGGTATGTTTATTTGGTTTTCCATACTCTGTGTGAAAAAAAAATCCTGTTATGACGAACCTCCTCAAAGGTGCCCTTCTGTGAAGATGAACTTATGCAGTACTGTGGACCACCATGGCTAGCTTTTTGTAAGGGGCCCCAAGGTCTGGGCACCTGTATTGTTTTGTTTTCCCCACCAAGGAGAGTACAAAAAACCAAAGGAGAGTACAAAAGGCAAAGTCACCCAGGTGCCCAGCAATGAAACTCTGTTGCAGAGTTTTATTGTTGCATGCCCAAGGTGCTAGGTGCTCCCTGGCTTCTTTTGTTGTCTCCCCACCTGTTCAGCACTTTAGTATGAAGAGCACTTGGCAAAAGAACCCAAGGTCTATACAAGGCTTAATAAGGTCTGTACAAAGAGGACCTAAGGAGGGATAAAGCCGCCACCCTCAACCAGTAGAGCAGTGGTAAAGCAAAGCAAAGGAAGGCAGAAGGCAAAGAGTAAAGGGTCCCACAAGGGTGCAGATTGGAAAAGGTTTTGGGGGGGGGGGGGGGGGGGTGTACTACATACCTTTTGGCTGCTCAGCACCTGCTAAGACAAGTTCAGGAAAACTGCCCTGAAGAAACACAGGCCTAGTTTCTAGGCTGGACAATAAAGTTGACCTTGTGGACATGAATGCATATGTTAGTGACCTCAAAATTGTTCCACAATGCCCAGCACATTCACTGGCAACACAGTTGACATGCTCATTGAAGAAGTGCTTGAGGCGCCTTTGGAGAACCCGCGAGCAAGCATATGCCTGCTTAAGTTCTCCGATGAACATTTTCAAGTAGCATGGATGCTTGAAAGTAGCATGAGGCACGGATTTTTACAATTAGGTAATATGCTGTTTATGGCTGCATGCAGATTTGCACAGCAGTGACAAAGATCACAAATAGCTTAACCAAAAGCCAGCTTTTGAAGGCAGTTTTCAAGTTGGCTCAAATAAATAGTTTTGTAATTCTTCCCCAATTGCAAGTCCACTTGGTTGACCTTTTGAAGTAATATGTTTGGGTGCACCTGGACATGTGGCCAATTCTTTCTTGGAGGGCATCTTCTGATAAAACTAACATATTTTCATGGTCCCTTTGAGTTTGTCTCGAAGAGAGTCTACTGTATTGCTTTATCACAACACATGTGATGGGAGGCAAAGGGAAAAGCCATTCAAGAATGGCATGAGGGAATCCTTTTCCCCTTACAGGTAAAGACAGCTAAGGCACAAGCATTCTTTTTTTATATATATATATATATACATTGTTGTGCACTTTGCAGCTTGTAGCTCGTGACAACAAAACTTGTTTTTCCCACAATTTATCATTAACAAAATTTTATGAAATGGCATTGTGGATGCTACATACTTACATAATACTGTGTCCAAAAACTGCTTAGGTAAACTTGCTATGCCTTTAAATTGCATAAACAGCCACCGCAGTGCTGTTTATGGCCACTACCAAAAAACAAAACTTCAATATAGTTACCATAGTGCAGCAGTTGCAGCTTACAACTACCAATGTGGTCGTGATGGTCATTTGCTTATAGCGACAAGTGAGTACCATGCGGTGTCCCGACCATAGTATTTAAATTACAGAAATGAACAGGCGAAGCCAAAAACCAGAGGTGGCTCCGTGCCTCTGGTTCCTGTGTGAGGAACTCCGGCACATAGTGTTTAAAATAGTACAGTAGAATCTCAATGATACTATTACGGTTGGTGCAAATTTCGTGATACAGATTTTAATGTTGTTTTGGATGGACTACGTTGTATAAAATGCGCCATCATTCGGTGTTATACGAACAGTTTCCCCAGCCATTGCGGATGATGCGAACGCGTGAAATTACCGCTTCATGTGAGCGGCTGACTCAAAGTGGGAGAGCGGCCACCATGGCTGCCGGCGGTTTTTTTACACCACACTTGCCTTCACCTCTTTGCCCCAGCAGCGCAAAGAATCGGCGAAATCTCTCTTCCCCGTGAGCAGCAAACCGATCCATAGCCACGCTGCACCCTACCGACAAGAAAGAGCAAAGCTCTCCGGCACGTTGGCTCGGGAAATGAGCGTCCAAGGAGGAGAGTGGTGACAAGGAATGTGGGGCCTCCCATTCAATATTTCTTGTTTACAGGCCGGGTTATGTGCCTGACAAGTTTGGTACGTCAGCCCTTTCCTGGCAGCTCATTGGCATATTGCATTTTTTTTTAACTGCTATGTCGCGTGCGCCGCGCATTTTCACGTGGTGCAGGCAGTGTAGGCTGGTGTTCTCTGGTGCGGGTGCGCATAAAGACGCCCGTTTTGCTGCTGCAACTGCCATGTGTGTAACATTTTAGAGTTGCTGCACGTACTGGAAGACTGAAGCGTTCGTTGACATGCCTTGCAAGCAGAAGGCCCTTTCTCATGAGGAGAAAATTGAAATTCTGAGAAAGGTCGACAAAAACCCCCAAGAAAAAACGCACTGGCTTGGCGAAAGAGTTAGGCATAGCACCTTCGATGCTCTGCACCATTGTTGGGCAGCGAGACGTCATCTTGAGGAATGCCCAGCAATTCGGTGCTAATGTCAAGCAAGCGAAGACTGCTACACACGTGAAGCTACACACGTTGACGGCAAGGTGCTACGCGAAAAGGCGGACAACATTGTGCTTTCCCTTGGTATCGGCGATTTCCAAGCTTCCGTCAGATGGCTGCACCATTTTAAAGAAAGCCATGGACTAGTTTACAAAGCTGTCAGCGATAAAGCAAAGAAAGTAGACGAGTCTCAGGTCAGCAACTGGCTGAACACGCTGCCAGCACTGTTTTCGGACTACACACCGTGCAACGTGTTAACGCTGATAAGGCCGGAGTCTTTTAGATGCGAAGCAGCTCTTTGACTAGCCTGTGTAACACTCTCCCTCCGTATGTCCGTACAACGCGCCGCTACGCGCTCCCCTCGCCAAAGGTGTTGGAGCGGTGCCAAGTAGGTCACGCCGCAGCTGCGCGTTGACATCACTCTCTCCCTCGCCTGCCGCGCGCTCGTCGCAGCGCGCGCAACACCTGCCGCTACCGCCGCTCGCTACACCGTCGACTCGTCGGTTCACGCGCAAAATTAACACCATCTTCCCAAGGGGAACCCTGATGGGATGCAAAGCACCCGTGTTAGCGCCGTTCAACCCGTGACGCCACCCGTGCACAACGCTGCTGCTTCGCATCCCATCAGGGTTCCCTTTGGGAAGATGGTGTTAATTTTTTTAACCTGCAACCGGAGAGAAGCTTGTGTGTGAAAGGCCAGGCTTGCCATGGTGGCCAGAAAAGTAAGGAACGTGTCCGTGCTATTTTGCGTAAATGCTGACGGCTGTGAAAAAATTCAGCTTACCGTCATAGGCAAATCTTAACAACCAACGCGCTTCCGATCGGCAGGACGTTTGCCTTAATTGTACAAGGAAAACAAAAAAGCATGGATGACTGCAGATCTTTTCCACAAGTTCCTTACGACTTTAGGCCGGAAAATTGCAGCGAAAAACAGAAAAATTTTGCTTTTCGTCGACCAGCGTTCGGCCCATCTCAAAGACCAACTTCAGCAATGTCGCTGTAAGGTTCCTGCCAGCAAACACTATGAGCTGTCTACAGCCGCTGGATGCGGGAATAATGCGAAATGTGAAGCACCGTTTCAAGGGATTGCTTGTGCGGAGGCTCCTGGCAAAAATTGAGCGCAAGGATGAAAACTAGCGGATTAGCCTGCTTACATTTCTTAGCTGTCCTGGGATAATGTGACCCAGGACACGATTGCGAACTGTTTTCGCAAGTGTGGATATTTTGCGGAATTGGATGCGGCTCCGATGGAAGAAAACCAAGAGCCTGACGCCGATTTGCACATCGAGGGTTAGGAGAACCTTGAAACTCAAGCTTCGGTGCAAGACTTCGTACTGCAGACGACAACTTCATGGCCTGTGGGCTGCGATCCATCGAAGAATTGGTCGACTATGCTAAGGATACAGAGTCCGACAGTGATGGTGGAGATGCCGGTGAGTGTGATCTCCTACCGTTAATGTCGGAAAACCTTGGCGCCCTCGATGTACTGCATCGCACCGTAAGCACCGGCAGCGTGAGTAAAGAAACCGCAGCACAGTTTTATTCCTTTCAGGTGGCTTTCTTGAGGGACAGCGAAGTCAAAAAAGTTCAAAAGAACATCGTGGACATTTTCAGCAAGAAGTAGTTGACCCAGTGGAGTTCTCGATCATCTTCATGATCAGCTTTGACTTGTTTTGGCTCATACGAATACGGGATGATACGAATATTTTACGTGCTCCCTACGAATTCGTATCATCGAGATTCTACTGTAGAGGTACAGTACACTCATGGCCGCCTCTCATGAACATGAACATCTGAAGCTGTAAGCACATTGTCAGCATCTTTGATCTGGAGTGTATCATTAAAACTTTAATAATGAAAGCTTTCAAAATAAAAATAAAATATTTTCAACCCTGTTCTTTAATATAATCCTCACGTTTTGTGAGGTGCTGTTCATCTGCCTTGTACGAAAGATCGCAATTGCAACTCGATGCATGCAGTGATCCGCAAGATATCAATGGGCTTGGAATTCAGCATTGCGCACAAGTTTTGTATGGATTGAAACTACTTAGTTATTAAGAAGCAGTTGAAAAAAACAAGGCACAAAGGCTGCAATGCCGAAAAGGCAGTGCGTCCCAATTTTCACTCTTAGGGGGTATTTACACCAAAATCTCTATCATTGTCCTTTTAATGTCCGCGGATTGTCCTGTCTAACTTTCATGTACCCGCAACTTAAATATGCTTCATCTATTTGGTCCCCTACTGCGCATTATCAAATTAACGTGCTTGAAGCAATTCAGAACAGAGCTGCCCGTTACATGTCAAGGAGCTACGACCATTCCAGTGCAACTCGATTACTTCCTTCAACCATTGTCCACTCGCTGTCAAATATTCTCGCTGTCACTCGCTGTCAAATGCCTGCCTCATTCACGAATACATCTGCAGTAATAAAATAACGTCATTAAATCGTGGATGACCGCTTTACACCTCACGTAAGCTACATAATCGCCTCAGCTTAGCTTCACATGCATTTTTTTTTAGCACAAACGCCTTTAATGCATCGGCACTGCACAAGCCATGTGGAATGACCTTCCGAACATTATCGCGTCTGAGTTAGAGTAGCATTATACCTAAGTTGGTCTTATCATTAAATTCTCGGGTGTGTTCATTTTCTTTGCAGTTTTTCCTCTCCTCGGGAGTCCTGTGATGTGGTGTTAGTGCTGTCTAAAATCGCTGACGTATTGTACTGCTAGACTTATTGTATTGTATGTTTTGTTATTTATGCTCACTTGCAATGTAATCCTGTTCCTGCAAGTTCTGTAATTTCATTTTAACCCACCCTTATTCAATGCCTTTGAGCCTGTAAGGTAGTACTTTTCAATAAATAAATATATGTGCTTGGGCACATTGAGTCCAGCAGGGGACAAGTGTGCCACGTATAACAAATCTTTAAAGCTTAGTTTTAGCCTATTTGAGCCTGTTGATTTAATTGCAGCAGTTGTATGCACTGGTGATAGGAAGAAGGACACCTGACTCAAATGCCGCTCTTTATATTGGCTGTCCACCAATAACAGGAAACTGCTTAATGACAAAATCTGGCAGCTTCAAATAGAGTGGGGATGAGCCTTCGTTTGAAGGGGGGAGGGGTGTTTAAAACAGCAGTATAACATAGTGCTCTGCTTGTGAACTACACTTGCCATGCACGACTGCAAAATTTGGCTGAGCCCTTCTTGGCAGCACATGCTATTTGTAGAATGTGTGTTTTTTCATGAAACCAAGCCTGAGGGGTAGTCTAGGACCCCTTTAAGGTTCCATAGTTATTAATTTCTGACAAGGGCATCAATATTAATGTGCTGAAAACTCGAAGTTGAAGGGATTTTTGGGTTTAAGTTGACAGTTGAAAGACACAAGCAGCAATGATGCCCCCAGGCCCTCCCGTGCTGACAGCAGTTTATATGGGGTGCCCCTGACTTGTTAAGCCCTGCTGGCTCCCATGAAGAAACAATAGGTGCTTTTGATAAGTGCATACACCTGGTGCAGACAAAGTCCACACAGGCAGAATTTACACATTTGTTCACTCTTAAGTAAACATGTTATTTGTATGACTTCAATGTTCCTGATTTAACTGAAGAATTCTCAGGTCTTTGATGCATTAAAATTTATTTTACTGTTCGACATCACTTCTCCCATAGCCACCGACCTTCGTGGTAGCTCGATTCAACATGCGTGTACAACACAATTTTGTAGTGTTGATATAGAAATCATTGAGATATTGAACTGAAGTGGAGATGTTCAGATGCACATCTTCGTCACTAACAAAAGCAGGCTAATTTTTGTAATAATGAGTGATGTAAAAAAGTGTATATGTTGCTAGAATGCTGGGTGGCTAAAGTGCAGGCCCTTGTTTTTTGGACAAGAATATTTTACTCCTCAAAGTAAATTTGTCCTGTAGCGTCTAGCTGTTGCACCAATGTCACATCAAGAGTGTGTACACATCAGCAAGTTTTAATCTAAGTATTCTAGCATAATGCAAAGATGCTTACCAACTTTATGTGCCTAATCCTGGTTGAAGTAACTACTGGGTTTTATTTTAAACTGTTCTATGTTCTTTTGTACTCCTACTGGAACACAAAAGGAGCATTGTATTATGCTAATATGCTTAATCTAAAACTCTGTCACAACATCATCACATCATAGTGTTTGTTTACCTGCCATTTGGGCATCAGTCTTTATGGCCTTGGTACTTGTGAATGGTGGCATTGTCACAGCAACCAGTGGTTGTCAGAGTTGGGGACAACTTGTGTTACAATTACTTCAACAACTTACGAGTAAAACTTGAGGTTCACTGTAAACATTACTAAAACCTGAAGCATTATTTTTGTCCTGTTGCATATGGTACAAGTGAATGCTATTCTTGGTTACACTCTGCTCAGCTTCTTGTGGTCTTTTTGTCTTTTGCATCTGTAAAGAGACATTAAACATGTTTTTCTCTGTTTATCTAGTTGAGTGGCAGGGACATGTTCACATTTCGGCCTGAGCTGGCACAGGATGATGGCCAGGATGAAGAGGGTGAAGAAGCATATGACTTGTCTCGACTCGAGGGTGAGGAAGACAGTGCTGAGGTAAGAGGTTTTCTTTGCTTTCTTTACGTGCTTGTGAAATGCAATGAACATTTGGTTCACCTTGATGACCGTATATGAATGCCATGTTGTAGTCACACTCTGCTGATAATTTGATTCTAAATTCTTAAAACGGATTACAGCAAACATCTGAATTACACTCTTCTGTTGTTAACCTTATACGCTCTTATGCATTGAAAAATTTAGCAGACCTGAAAAATATGTAACTACTGTTTCGCACATTATGGCTTGATTTGCCTCTGTATTATGGAGGTTTATTAGTGTGAAATTTATATAGCTTTGCTTCAGTGACATTAACAATTATACTGATGCTGGATCAAACCTTACAAACACTGGTAGGCATGGGTGAGGGAGGGAGCATAGTGTTTAAAGCTCTGGCTACAGTTTATAGATTATACAGGGGCACAAACAGGAAGTGGCATTGCACTAGGAAAATACCATGCAATTGCTGCTTGAATAAAAAAAAGACGGTAGGGTAGCCATTTGCAGTTCTAACGGTGTTCTAAAATTATGAGCTACACACTCAAGGCTAACATGCAAAGGAAAGAGACCTCATCAATGAAATGTGCAAATGGACAAAAAAAGACAGCATGTAGCTTAGCAGCAGCACAGTTCTGGGTCTACATTTTGTAAGAATTATTTTGCTCTAATTTTGTTTTCCTTTTCATCTGGCCAATTCTGGTATTGCATGGTCCTTGATACTCGGTGGTAATAGTATGCTTGCACTAGTTACAGTAAAAACTCATTATGAGAGACACTCAAGGGTCCCGGGAAACATACCTCTTGAAATAAAGCTCTCTTGTAACCAAAAATCCTACATACATTGGTGATCCAGACTAGGTAATTTTATTATACATCGTCGCATTGTGTTTAAGCGCATCTACAAGAAATTCCTCAGGAGGGCCTAACAAGTCTTGTCCATGCACTCTAAAGAACTTAAAGGAGTACTGACACGATTTTGCGGCGGCGCAAAATATACATTTTTCGTTTTCTAGTCATGTATTGTTAACACGCTCCGCACACAGAAGCCAGGAAACATGTACAAAATATTTGAGTTTGGTTTTAAAGTTTTCGTCGAACAGCACTGCAAGCCAGCCCCAGCGCAATGGACACTACGATGACGTATGAGCACAGTCTCTTAAAAATCACTGAAATCGCTGTCATAGTCGCTGGATGACCGTGAAATTGTCGTTGTTTGCGTGCCCCAGTGTAACTGACCACAGACGACAGAGTTGCAGCGATACTATCACGAATGGCTGTCCCTACGTGGCTTAAACGCACGTCAGACTCTGTTGACACGTCACTAGGTAACCGCCCCCTCGAAATCGAAACCGAAAGTGGGCTTTCAAAGGAGCCGTATTAAAAATTTATTCATTGTGTTGCGAGGCACCATGATACTCTTTTCGGGGTTCTCCCCGCCAGTGCTTTCACTTATGGCATCAATACGAGAATGTCGAAAATTCGTATCAGTACTCCTTTAACGTGTGCAAAATCAATCTGGAATGCTCCCTCCTCCCCAACAATGTGCTTTATAATTGTATTGGCATTGGCCCATAAAACACTGGCACTTGAACTTAGCGAGGGCCTCTTGAAGGACGGTGCAGCTCCGGAAAAACAGCCTGCATCACTTTTTCTGATGCAAGTCAAAATATAGATTTCTAGATAAAAAAAATACAAGAAGATCCCCTTGCATAACACAAGCCATGCAGATCCCATTAAAACCCAAGCTTTCTTTGTGCTTTTGGAAATGCAAGCTACTTGCATCCCCTAATCTAAAACCAATAGTAATTTCTTTCTCAGCTATCCTTACCCCATTAAGAGAGTAATTGGAGTACTTTTTGGGTGCCCCTTGTTGAATGCTGAGGTCTTTAATGTTCATGCAAATTTTACCAATTTTACCAGCACTTGATTTTTATTTATCTTTTAAATGTAGCATGCCTTGATTCTTCCATCATATGAAAAGACTACAGTTACCTTTTCAGAATGAAAATTTACTCAACTTAATGTTCATCATAGTCACCATTACAGAGCTTTTTGTCGTTACAGGCCACAACCCTGCACCCTGCATCATTTGAAATTCCACATTTCCTAAGTGACACCACAACCACTCCAACTATATGGTGGCCCCTGCCTAGAATATCCACTTAACCACTTCATTGTGTGACACGAAACTTCAACCTCACAAAAACATCTGGCTCCGCTACTATAACTTACCATGCAAAAAATATCTTCCTATTTTTAATACCTTCTGTGATAAAGGCAGCACGTTGTCATGACAAACCTGTGTGAAAGCTGTTTCTGATGCTGATGCTTTTATGAATGGTTTTCGTTTCGTATCTCACTATCATGTACAGGATCCATTTTAATGGAGAAAATTTACTCATTAGAATACGTGAAATATGGTAACTGTTCATGTTGTGCTTTAGTTTCTCCTCTGAGGGCTGGCCAAAAATCAGTGTTGTTTGTTGAGGCAGGAACAGCCATTCAGGTTTGTCAGTTACATCATAGGTGTGTATGCAATGACCAGTCAAGTCTGGATTATCTTTCATGGTTAAAGTAACAAGTCTTGGTTATATAATGGGTGCCAGCCAGGACGTTTTGTCAGGATGGAATTTAATGAACTGGAGTCGTACAAATAGATGTTACTTGTTACTTTGTATTTTGCTCCTTGATGTGTTTGTGGCCATTATCCAAAGTGAGTTGGCCTCAGCATGTTTGACAGATAGTAGTGGCCGAAATGACTTGGCAGGCTAGATGGTTGACGTTCATTATAAAACTGGTGCAGTGTGATTGAACACAGGCGAAAAAGAACGCGCAAACACATGCAGCGCTATTGTGTGTGTTTGTGATTAGCGCAAAGTGTTACAAACACACTCAGCACTGCGTGTTTATGTGTTCCTCGTCAACTGTGTTCATTTGTATTGTACCAGTTTCAATAAAGGGGACGTGGCAATGGGAATGGTCAATTTGGTCAAAATTTTTGATCTTGCAAATTTATTTTTCATGATCCTTGGACCTTCTTTTACCTCGTGGTGCAGTATTATAACAAAATATGTGGCAGTAATTGAGAAAACAGCACTTTACCTATGTGTTATCATACAAAACCGCAAGGAAATTGGGCTTTGGAAGCTGCCACAGCGCCACCATCATGGCATCATCGTAAGGAGGAGAGATCGGAGCTGAATATAGCTGCAGCGCCGTATTTCTCCAACAAAAAATAAAATCGGCAAAAGAGAGCGAAAAGTTAGCTGCTCTAAGTTAATATTTCACTGTTTTCATGAAATAAAACTGAGCTCCAATTTCTCATGTTCCATTTCAATGCCAAGTCAGTCATCCCAGTGCCAAGCTAAACTCATTTGGTTTTTTGCACTTAGGTCCTGAAACATTGATGAGCACTGTAAAGCTATTCATTTTTATTTGCACATCACACAAACTTCTATAATTGTATTTTTGCAAACGTTAGTAAGAAAATATGTCGAGGTCACTAAAAAAATTTTTCTGAGCTTATTTAGACATAAAAAAATAAACGAATAGCTTTATGGCACACGGTGGGCCTTAGTGTATGCACTTAAGCAAAAATGGTACTGAAATTATGTCTAATTCACCAATTAATTTGGGGATGACTGTAAGGGTCTATCAAGTAATGTAACTCAAAAACTGTAATAGATACTAGCTTAATAGCAATTTCGTTTATGACATAAGCATAACAAATCACATCAATGTGCTAAATTTCATCAATTCATCCCCATAACTAACATAGTTCTCATTGCCACGTTCCCCTTAAGAAAGTAGTGCCTAGTAATTAGCAAGTCTATGTGACATACCTATTTACAATTTGTACAACTTGAGAACATGGCAGCAGATGCGTTTATCTCAGAAGACCAAATTTTTTTTAAGTTGGCATGACAAGCTTGTCTACTGTTTAACGAAACAAATGTTCTGTGCAGCTCTGTCATGATCTCATATGGCCTTTATGTTTTCGGTTACTAGGTTGTAAGAGAAATCACTCTGGAAAACTTGATGGCAGAGTCACTGAAAACTGGAGACCTGGAGGCTGCAGCTGCCGCACCAATAGGTAATGCGAGTTAGTTTTGTATATTGTTAGAGTAGCACAAAAAAAAAATAAATAACTGAACCATGTCCAGCTCTTAGTTAAAATGAAGCAAATGTGTCCACTTCTACACGGTTTGCAATTTTTTTTTATTATTGACACACCCTGTTAAGCTTCTGTCTGATTAAAGTGGTGAATAATGCAACTAATTATATCCAGCATATGCTAGCCACTCATTTAGTATACACAGCCCTGTGGTTATCATCAACTCGAGTTAAAGCTGTTAGTTTTCTGCCAGAGAGGCTTGGTTCACATTTCTCTTATTGTATCTTCCGTGTAACTTTAGTAGATTTATTTTTGGGGTTTTACGTCCCAAAGCCACCATATGATTATGAGAGACTCCGTAGTGGAGGGCTCCGGAAATTTCGACCACCTGGAGTTCTTTAACGTGAACATTAGTAGGGTAAGAAAGCTTAAACATGTTTCGTTCTCATCATCCTGAGCACTCCATATGACTGCAGTCCAATTTTCTAGTGATGTCGAGCTAGCCCTTGATTTCTTCCCGGTTGGCACTGTCTACCAACAAAGCACCAGCTGTCATATTTGATAGATTTTGCAGTGTACTTTAGCACACAATATCACTTCGTGTCTTCTTTTTTCTAGGTTTTGCTGTGATGTGCCTTTACTCACATTTTTGCAACTTTTTCTTGACTGGATGTACCTTTTTGACATACGAGAGCAGCCGCCTTTCTGTACCCTTGGCACACTTGAGGCCTTGAAATTTTGGCAGATATTTCAAGTTACGTGCAATATTTTTGATGAGCAAATCGCAAAGTACGATTTAGGACAGGGAATGTCGCAGGAGCCAACGTTTCGACAAGCGGACTTGTCTTCGTCAGGGCGGCAACTTGTCTTCGTCAGTTGCCACCCTGATGAAGACAAGTCCGCTTGTCGAAACGTTGGCTCCCACGACATTCCCTGTTCTAAATCGTACTTTGCGATTTGTTCATCGATTCAAGCATCCATCTTCCCCTGAGCTTCTCTTCTAGTTTGGATGCAATATTTTTGGAATTCTAAAAAATGAGGGTGTGATAAATCGTGAAGTACAGTAGAACCTCAATGGTACGTTCCTGGTTGATACGATTTACCGGTTCCAGCATTCGCGATCGCGAAAACATGAACTTTTCTCGTAGAGTTAAGCTTCTTTTCTTCCGGTTAATAAGTTCCCGGAAAATACGATTATTCGGCACCAACGTTCCATTTATCGTCCAACTATGATCAGATGATACGTTTTCTGGCCTCTAGAGCCCACGTACAGCCGAGAAGTCAGGAAGCTCGCGCGATTGAGAGGAGTAGCTGCCCGCCGCGGTGGCTTGACTGCAGTACTCGCCCGACTGTGTCACAAGAAAACGCCGGTGTGCTCTCTTCCGATACTAGCATATCACCTAGCTAGACGTAACACACCACGTTCATCGGTATTCACCACTGACACTCGCATTCACCCCTGACACTCGCGATCAAGGCAGCTTTAACAGCACACGTGCGGCAGCTGTTGGGAGTGCACCTAGAGCGCACTTTAACGGCCAATAACTGAGACACGCCACCATTTCTTTCAGTAGGACCGATTCGAGTGCGCAAGCGCAATCACGAGTGGAAACGGTGTTTATGCAGGTTGTCTCTCGTCTTTTCCCCCACCGAGCGCCGCCATCTTGATAACATTTGAAAGCTGAAAGTTTCGACTGCCCGTTTACGCTCACCTCACCTTCGATGACCACGTTCAAAAAGCGCAAATAAATATGTCTGGCACATTTAGATAGCTAGTGCACAAGCACTGCCACAGGAATTCTCCCAACACTGCTTCGAAAACATCGTCTAACCTGCCTTTTCTGATAGCAAGTTACCGATATGCGAGAGGACGGTCATTACTTAAAAACAAAAACAAGCAAGTTCGAAAGCCAATAATGTGTACGGAATACGGAGCGCATCCTGTGCTTTTTACAGAGAGCGAGCAGACGCAGACTATCAGAAGGTTATATCGCCAGTGATTTCATCGTGCGGGTGATCCCATCTCGTGAAACAGAACAAGTTTTCAACGCATCGTGTCATGTAATCCTGTACTGAGTAGTCACGTGACAAGCGTAACCTCGCGCTGGCAAGCGTACATTGTGCATGCTTCAGCCTGTTTTGTCGTCGAGCAAAAGCGCAGGTCGTGTTCGGCGCATGCTGCACTAATGCACCACTTGAACAGCCAGGAACCGCCGATAGATTGCACATTCGTTTGTCAGCTGGTAAGTTGCGGTGGTGGCGTCGAGGAAGCGCAGGTTTAAAAAAAAGAGAGGGGGGAAAGAGAGAGAGAAAAAAAAAACGGCTGAACATTTCGTAGCGCCTATGCGGCATTTGGGCAGGCCGAGAAAATGACGATGTGAATGTGCGCATTTTGTTACATGTTAAATCATTTGCCTGAAGATGCGGAGTAGTTTAAACACTGAAGCAAGGGACAATACGCGTGCGTTCTGTTCCCGACGCTGTCAGTGCTGACGGCTAGCGCTCACATCACTGTTGTGCCTTCGGGCATGTTCCAACACGCTTCAGTAGCTATATAAGCAGACGTTTATTGCTGTTTCATGACGTTTTATTGCCTGAATTACGTGAAATTGTAAAATAATTTAATATTTATATCAATGCATGCTTTTCCGACGAAACTGCGCGATTTTTTTGTGTGTTTGGGTGGTACGTTCTCCCAGATAATACGTCCAGTGTCACATTATTTTTCAAAAACGTATGAACGAGGTTCTACTGTACATGTAAACTGCCCATTTAGTCTTTTCAATAAAAACTATGTAGCATGTGTGGTGGCATTTGTGCATACTTGTGCATTACATGACCTGCCATTGACCTTAAGAATTTGCGATTTCAGAAGCTTCTACGGCTACATCTGTACCAATTGATGAGAAACTCTTTGAAGATGATGACTTGGAAGATCTTGAAGAACTTGAAGACGAGTTGGAGGGACTCGAAGTGAAGTAATTTGGTATGCTCACTGGACTATGTCACTAACTGTTGCAGTTTTATTTTTGTGAATAAATGAACATGAATGAAAGTTGAAACAGTGCACTTTGTCATCCCTTCATTGTTGCCGAAGAGTATCATTCAGCAGAGTTCATTGCACGTTTCAAAGAGAAAAATTCAAGGGTATTCAAGAACTTTCAAGACCCAGTCAAAGCTTTTTCACTGTTGCAGTGCACCATCCAGTGTCGCACCTCTCTAATAAAGCAACGTCTTCAAAACACTACAGATAGCTTCACTGCACTAGAGACAAAAAATTATATTGGAAATATCGAGCTTTATTAGGACTTCCTTGATATAGGCAATGTTCTCCTGCCTTACTAAGTAAAATACCTAACAAATATTGGCAGTGGCTTAATCAACTTCACTTTCGTGCACCGCTTGCCTCACAAAGAAAACAGAAAAGTGCGGGAGGTTTTTGACATAAAATCTTGACAAGATGAACGGAGAAGTAAAAAGTAGCAAGAAGCGTGATTGATAGGGAATTGGCATGAACGGTAGGATGAGGCTTGAGAAACGTAGTGTAAACAGAGGAAAGGTACAGTTCTATGTAGAACAGCAGTGGTACAATAGACAATCGGGCTGGTTGGTTGAATTTCGTCTGGTGAAATGATTAAGCAAGCTGGAGACATAGACGAGAAGAAAGACAATGGGACAGCATTTACTCGCAAGTGAAAAATTTATTCAAAAGGAAACATACATGAAAGCATATAAAAGCATACAGAGTATTGGTACTCCTTAGAAATTCCATGCAAAAGTACAGCAATACGTGTACTATGCAAGAAGTTCGCCATTATTCTTGATAACAATGCTAACTTCCCCAAATTGTGCTACGATCACTTATGTTTCTTCACATAACGTGTTGCTATGCCAGGTGGTTCATATTGGGAAAGAAATGCAACATTAAAATGGTACAGAGATAAACATAAGAGCACACTGCGAGCACTACTCACAGTGGTGCTCTATGTTGTTCCCTGTCCCATTTTAAAGTTGCAATTAACAGTTCATTTTCAATATGAATCAACTAGCACAGCAACAGATTTTGTTAACTTGTAAGCTCTGGTTACATGGTGCTTCATTACATCTTGCAAGCTTTTTTTGTAGCTTAAATAAGGTAGACTTTCATACATAATTAAAAAATGTGCGACTGATCCCTCTGTGAGAGGAATTGGTAAAACACAAAAGTGAAATGTACATGGTCTACACACAAGCAATTGAATGTTCATTGCAACTTGCCCATTGTTATAGGTGTTCTGCTGGAACAGCACCGTTTGACGTGGATGCACCCATGCTTGCGCATCACCTCCATAACATCTGTGACCAACCACTTGTGGTAATTGAAGTAGTTTACATAACAACTGAACACAGTCAAAACATGATTGATGCTGTGCAACAATGGCATCAATCATGTTTACTTGTGCCACATTGACCCCAGGTCAACATCGTTCAGCAGTTCAACATCGGTCAGCAGTTTTCTTAGTGCCATCACGCTCAAAGAGTAGGCGGTGGGGAAATGCCATCCAGGAGAGGCAAAATGAAACACTTCAGCTTCGCCCCGCCACGGTGGTCTAGTGGCTATGGTACTCGGCTGCTGATCCGAGGGTCGCGGGATCGAATCCCGGCTGCGGCGGCTGCATTTCGATGGAGGCGAAATGTTGAGGCCCGTGTGCTGTGCGATGTCAGTGCACGTTAAAGAACCCCAGGTGGTCGAAATTTCCGGAGCCCTCCACTACGGCGCCTCTCATAATCAGAACTGGTTTTGGGACGTTAAACCCCACAAAACAACAACACTTCAGCTTCACTTCTCTCCTGAGTGGCGGTACCGTTCCAGGCAAAGTGCGCCGGAGTTGGGTGAGCGCCTTGAAGGAGAGGGGAAGCGGGAAGATAAAGAAATTAAAATATAAGGTGTGTTCGTACAGCATCAAGCATGTGTGCCAATAGCACAGTCAGTAGTGCATCAGCCACTTTTCGCAACACTTCCTAGACAACTTATCTAGAAGGTGTTGCCTTTCGTCACAGAATGTGGGCCTGCGAGTTTGATTCCTAGTGCAATGGGAATTTTTCTGCATTTTCTTTGTTGTTCTTACCTGTGTTTTACTGTGTCAGGCAGAAATTACATGGTGGACCCTGACATAAAACACTTTCATGGTAAAACAAAGCACCTTGCATTGCTCCAACCTTGTATGCACAGCTACGTTGGCAGTGCCTACAACTTGGTTGGGGCGCCCAGCACAGCCACCATTACTACAAAGTGTGGTGGAGTGTGTTGGACAATCCAATGTGCCTTCCACTGACTAGACAATGACTACTACTCCTGATACCACATGCACTACTACTGCACTGCACCACTACCCCATTTCTTTCCCCATTGTCAGTCTTGCCTTGCTAGCTGCTTGGCAACTTCATATGTCACTAACACTGATGTTTTGATTTATTGTTAACTGAATCCTAATAAAAACCTGGCAGATTCCACACACTGTGCAAATCCATGTCATGCAAATCAATAAGCTGGAAAGTTGTCTATGCTGAATTCTTTGGCATTTAGCCAAGTGTTGCAAGCATGATTGCCTTTGTGCAAATTGAGCAGTTTTATGCATAACATGGGTTTCCAACACACGTCCATAGCACTGTGGTGGCTAAAGGCATAGAGTTTCCTACTAAAATACTAGAGGGAAAACTGGCGCTGCGATCGTGAAGATGCCATGGGAATGATGGGTATGACATGGATTTGTCTAGTCTTCGTGCCCGCGGCTTCAAACGTTCTGGTGGATTTGTTTATTCCTGTTTATTTAGCGTCAATGAGCCGAGTAACATTGCTACACTTTTTCATTACGTGATGAAGGCAGCGGCTGTGGTGTACACTTTACCGCTAGAGATCATCACACTGTCGCATGTACTCAAGTCGTTTGCAATGATGAGGTGCCGTGCAGTCTGTTTCGTTGTGTTTGTTGATGGATGGCTACGCATTATTTGCAGTGGTATTCTACCCAACTTTAGACATATTTGCGCTACGTCTTGCGAACCTTATCAATGCGATTTTGTTCTTTTTTTTTTTGTATCAGGTGCAACAGAATCTGTAAGCGGTCGCTTTCACGGCTGACATACATCCCTTGTGACAAGGCTGTCCGTATATGTTGTACTACACCATTTCGATTCCGCTGTCTGATTAATTCAACGCTCACCAAATGCGCCAAGCAGACGCACAGTTATCGTGTGTAGTAGACACCCATTTGGCGATAGGCAGACGTGCCTGCAGGCGCCGCTGAAAAAGTCAGCTCAGATCAAGGCTCAGGCGCAGTTTCCGACGGAGTTTAACGACATGGTTGCTTATTTAACATCACGTTTTTGCACAAAACTAACCACCATAAAATGGGCGATACTGCGCTTCTGCTACGGCCTCGCACAGCGGCTTGACCTGTATAGTTTGTAAAAAGGCAGCGGAGCACTCGCACTGCGCTTAAAGGTGGGAGTGAAAGCACATTTGTTAGATTAGAAGACGCACCTACCTTTTACATACTTGAAAACGTTAGCACGTCGCTTACAAGAGCAAAAATCTCTATTTTAAGTTCGAGCACAACTATGTCTGGAACTTAAACATTCATGAACGCCACTAAACCTGGGCACAAGTAGAGGAGGCAACATTGCCATATAGCTCAATACTGCTAAATTTCTGAGCATTCAGTATTTTTATAACCACAAAAAAGCAACTAGTACATGCGCACACACACAGTTATTCCTAAATCTTACGTTTTAGTGCACTATGGCTTTGCCACTTCAAAAAATAGTGTCGTAAACAGCCTATTTTTTTCAAGTGGCAAAGCCATATGAAGCCAGAAGAACGAAGACTAGGCAAATCCATGTCATACCCATCATTCCCATGCTGGCTCAACGCCTTGTTTGAAACTCCCGTAGACACTAGCGCCAGATTTCCCTCTAGTATTTTAGTAGGAAACTCTATGGCCCACAGTACTAACATTGGCACTCACGTTAGTGTATAAATGTCTGCAATGTAGGACTGCACACTGTGGCATGCTGATGTGCACATCGTAAGCGGCATTTGCTGGAGTATTCCTACGGGGTCGAGTAAAGCCAGACAAAAGCATGTTCAGTTATGGTAAAGCCTAGTAGGTTGCCTTCAGTTGTTACAGCACTTACCTGTGTCTGTCTTCTGGTTATATTTACATCTCATTCGAATGCTACAGCTAATGGCGCTCATTTCCCTTGTCTGTACTGATAAAATTTCAATAGCTATTTTGGTTGACCATGTGTGGTGCATACCCGCCTACCCAAGCCCCAGTGTTACAAGTATGAGCCACATGTGATCGTATTATTGTTAATCATGATATACATGGCAAGTATATAATTTTAACCGTATCCAGATAAACTATTGTCTACATTCATACCCTACCACATTAATTTTGATACAAAGTTAATTTGATACACAGTGACATCGCAGTTGACAGATAATATTCGAGAGATAGATATGGCAAAAGTTTCTCAAGTTCACCAAGAAATGTTTCACATTTGAGAACTTCACGCTTCAACATAACAGGCAGGAGCATAGCCAGGGGGTAACACTCCAGCCCACAAGCCCCTCCATATCTGCACGAGATATGGAGCATAAGAAAGCATCCAACAACCTGCCTGCCCAACCTTCACTTCGTGTCAAGGGAGCGCCCCAGCCGAAATAAATTCCTGGCTATTGGTAACAGGTGTGTTACATGTATTAGTGACGTGCTACCATGCACTTTTGTGTTTCCTGGCCTTCATGGAAGCTTGTTTACTCAACACACCACTCGGCGGTTGGAATCTTAATGCGTTAAATACAGTTTGTTTGTTACATTCATAGTATTCAAAACAAGAAGAAAGCAATGCTATTTCAACTTTTTTTTTAATGGTTAAGGTAATGCTTGCATCACACACTGACACCACACATTGTTTAAAAACACCGTTTATTTAAAACAAATATCACAATCGGTAACAAATATACACAGAGTAAGGACCACAAAAGTGTATCACAAAGTAGGCACCAAAAGGTTAAAAGACAATTTAAAACTGCAACCCAGCTGCCAGTATCGACTAACACAGGCTGAGCTACATAAAGAGTATTAAATCTGTGCTTTGAAATAAAGCTTTTGTCTGGATTGAAGAGAAATGCTGACAGAATTGCTGGTAAAAATAAAGGCTTCCCTGGTGCAGTATACGAACACAAAGTTCCACAAAACGTAAGCACCTCCACCAGAGGCCATAAACCAGTGAAGTTGCAGAAAAGAAAGTTTCTGCAGCCTTGTTTACAGAAAACATCTAAAAATAAATGTTTGGTCCAGAAAGCAGCACTGAAACAAAACTACTACAAGCAAAAGTAGCCCAAACATTGGCATATTTGCTTGATTTCATATTGTACAAATAAATGCACTACAGACCACAATTTATGCCAACAACACTTAATCATGAAAGACAGTCATGACTATAAATATTGAACATGCTTCCTAGAACAAGTTCACTGTGCATGCAAATCATGGAATGCAATCTTTTCGATCACTATATGTCGTATCTCGCAGAAAGGAAATGCATAAATCTGTACATAATGCATCTTTGGTGACAAAAAAAAAAAAAAAAGGATGACACAAACCTTGACATAATGAACCTCAATGCAACAAAATTGTGGTATACCAAACTCCAACAATCATGCATTTCTTTTTCTTTTCCTTTTTTTTCCAATTCGTACAGTAACTCTGAACCGCCCTTTTGATCTAATTAGGATGATGATGCATAGTGCATACTTATGACGGCTAATTCCACAAGGGAGCTTTCTTGGTTACCCACAGATAAATGGTGAGTAAAACATACCTACACATCCTACTAGCCTTTAGCCAACATATTCTTAGCAGGCAATGATTGATTCTCTGCCGCTGAGTAGCAAATGTCATAGTCGGTGAACCACCATGCTGGGTAGCAAGTAATCCAAGGCTGCAGTCAGCTCCAGTGAAACAGACAAGTGTGGCATCTTTTGTACACAAACTTTTATGCTGAAGTCACTCTGTTCGTTAGATTAAAACCTTTTTTTCTTTTTTTGTAAGTATGATCCACACGATACCTGCATAGTCATCAAAACATATTTCTCACAGCAGACATAGCAGCAATAGTGAGTGCTCTACTAACAGTACAAGTGGCCAGTTAATAATTGCAATTGTCATCACATAGATAAGTGTGCCTATATGTGCACAAAATCGGTAATGAAAGATGCACCAGTCATAGCAGAAAAGAAAACCAATGCTTATGCACACATCCTCAGGATACACAGTAGCTGTAAAAGTAGACAAACCAATCTTCCACATATAAAGCACAATGGAATGTGGTAGTAGATTACATGTACAGTGGGTTCATCGTTACGACAGTGAACAAGCGCTACATAGTTGTTGGAAGACAAAACCACACATGCAGTGGTTTTACAAGCTATCCCAACAGCACTGCCAGTTACTGCTCAACATCTGTAAACATTGACAAGGTGCTTCTACAGCAACAATTTTGCTTTTTATGATAGTAGTGAATCATTCAAGCCATGATTGGACAGAACATGCAATTTGTCATTTTCGGCCTCACCCCTGATGATGCACAAAGTATGAACATAGGCCTAGCTAAGGATGGCCAGGTTCTCCACACAAGCTTCTTCCCTCCAAATGTCTGACATGCAATGTTTATACACATTGCAAAATTACCTTTGCATGATAAGGCAACAGCTGATAAGCAAAAAGCTAATATACCATGAAGCAATAATTTCACTCATTAAAAGCAGTGTGTCAGAACAGAATGAAAGTAAAAAAATAAAAAATGAAACAAATATGTATATATTTCTGATACGAATGAAGAAGTAATTGAAACATTATATATTACTTTGTTTCGGACCAACAGAGACATATATTTTGTTGGTTTTCGATTCAGAGGGAAAGCCGACAATTCAAAAAATATGACGAATGTCCAACACCAGCATTGCTTGTGTAACACCAGAATGGTGTGAGTGGCAACTAGTTGATTGTGCCACTACCAGTGTAAATCCAAGCATATTATTAGGGGCACCAGCTTTCCTAAGCAGTGTATCCAAGAACAGAGCGAAAGCTAGCACACAGGAAGAAGGTCAGTGCCAAGCTGAAATTTTCAGCACGACTTCATTTTATCAGAAGTCTTGCATTTTGCCCAGCATATTTGATGACATGCTGCTTTTGAGATATGTTCAATGCCTTAAGACATTCTTCATTGCAGTGCATTTAACTGGATTCTTTAGTTACTGATGTGGCAATAAATGTGAGCTTGATGAACTCTGATACCCATCTACTTCTTGAAAAGGTAAAATATTACATTACTATATTTACTTTACTTGAAAATACCTTTGAATGCAAAACAAAATGTTACAAAACATTGTGGGTCATCATTTATTATTATTATTATTATTATAACAAAGCAGAACTACAAGGGAAGTTATCCACGTGTGAAACAAAACTAAAACCAGAATGAAAAGTCTTTCATTTGCAACACCCTGATTAAAAGAACATCTTTTGAAGGAATTTTCAGCCTCCCAGGTATTAGTGTCAGTGGTATTCATCGAGTTTAACATTTAAAAACTACACTGGGGCTATGACAGATGCCACAGAGGAAGTCTCTAGAATAATTTGGACTGCCTGAGGTACCTAAACACAAAGCTAAATTTAATCACATGAACATTTTTGCATTTTTCCCAACACTAAACAGTGGCCACCAAATCGCACAATTTCGTGCACAGCAACACAATACCAGTGTTCAGTTAGCTAACAAAAGTACCACATTAAATCTTCAACTTAATAATCTGACTGAGTCACATTTCATAAATTTTTAAGACCCAGCCAGACACTGCCACGACCTATGACATAAAAGGACATGATGTGGTAACAGTGCCATCAGTATTTTTGTCCTCTGCATGCTCTTGGCTGAGACTGACCTATTCACAAGTCTGGAACAGTTATGTTCTATTCTAGTACAATCGTCACTTAAGGTAACTGTCACTTTAATGGTCACATATGTGACTTGTGCCACAAAGCAATAAGATTGGACATTAGAGCCATTAAACAGTTATAGCAAAGCATCATGTAGTCTGGTACACTTGAATTTCATGTGCTTGGACATTACAGAGAACTATGTTGATTTTGCATTTTTCATAAGCAACTCTTCCAGATATGCAAGTGACGCGCTGTCAGCTTGCCTGCAGCAAGACTAAAGCCAAGTGGTTACACTGCTGTACTCTCAATCGGCTGAGCAGTGGAGTGAGGGCATCTCTCTACCATCTACTACCAGCATAAACATTATATACCTTAGCATTCTCATGAAGTGGTGCCCTGCAAGTGGTTAAACACACACTGGTTTGAGTGGTTGAAAAATGTGAAGGTGCTGCACTGTACATTTTAGAGGTCAGAGGCTCACGCTGCAGTAACACTGTGTTCCACTAGTCCAACCCATGTTTCAACAACTATAGATCCCACGATTATACACAACCTAACTGTCTGAGCACTTAAATTGTGTCATTATTGCTTACTTAAGTGTAGTACCATTTACTACATGTTAGCCATCAGTGAAAAGTAGAGCTGCGGAAACATTATTGCATTAAAAATAAGACATTCTACATTGAAGATGCAATTTTGTTACACTGAGGTTCAGTTATGTTAGGGATTTCAGAACACAGATAAACACTACGCTTTTGTAACAATAAGATTGTTCATAAGGTCAAAGCTGTTTCCATCAGGCTGCAATTTGTATAGCTTGCCCGAACACTCTGCCAACAAGTAGCCATATTCATCCAAGCCTTTGATCAAGGCCTTGCATCCAAAATCTTGTAAGGTTACTTCCTGGCCACTAGAATGTTAGAAAAAACACAGCTTTATGTTACATGCATAAAACAAGCCAGGTGCAAGAAAATTTACAAGTACTAGTACCACAAAAATATTTATGCCTTATATGCATACATGCATAAAATAGCACAAATCTGGATTCATCACTGTCCTTACCTATAAGTAGACTCTCAATAATTTAAATTCCAATAATTAAAATGTATGGTTAATTCAAACAAATTTCAAGTGTTTGGTCTATTTTCAATGTATTCAAAAGCTGTTTAATATAAACTGCACCATTCAATTAATTTTGTTAATGCCTACTTTTTGATTATCCAAACCAGAAATATCAGCTGCTTTGGTTCCTTCTAGCTGAATATTCATGCTCATATAATATTTAACAGCCACAAATATAGCCAGTCACCTGTCAGCACATGTCAAAGCATTCAAAACAAGTAGAAAACAAAAACTATAAAAAATATTGAGGTGGCAACAACGCAGATGATAACTGGCCATCTCTGTTTTTCCTGGTATGTCGCACTGAGCCCTGCTTCTGCCTGCATTTGATATTCAAATTTCTAAAAATCAAATAAAATTTTTTGATCCCATTAAGTTTGAATTCACGAGTCTGTTGTATAGCCTTGATTAGATAACTAATGAAGAGCACTACATCAAGTGGACACCATTAAGACCTGCTACAAATAAACTCATTTCAGGGTCACAAATTTCTGTAACTTCTTTTCAGCAGAGGAAGTGGCCATAGTACATACTTAAAGAAAAATACAAACATCAAGTATACATAAAGCATTTCACAGCTTCTGTATTAAACTTTATTGTAGAATTTAAAAAGCTGGCCCATGAAGAAAAGCAGAAAAGGAAGCTTTATCATTATGGAGTTGAAATGTTGTTGGACTAGATAATTTCAACGAGAGCATACTGATATTGCCTCAATTTAAACTCTGCTAATCATGCTGAAAAATGCTAACTTTCATATGAGAGTGGAAGCACTCAGCGTGGAACCTGTCAACAATTAAAATATGATTTCAACAGCGTAGTTTCCTAATGCCGTGTGGTGGTGCAATTATAAGGGCCTGGCCAAGATACCACCAGCCACTTGTACCAGTGAATCACAAGTGCTTGAGTGGATTACCAATGAACATGGCTTAATTTCATCTGCACTACACAATAGGTCCAAAGGTGGTGACTAAGCCCAGCTATATATAGCAAAGAAATAGCACTCTACATTGTAGGGCATGCGATTACTCCACCAATTCAAACATGGCTCTGAAATGCACAATGGACCTAGATGGAAGTTAGTGCAGCATGTTTACACCCACAGCTAGGCACTAGACAGCCAGAGCCAGATGGGAATCTATAGCAAAACTTTAAAGTTTATTTCTATTTTAATTTGGTTTTCATAAATATTAGGCAATCATACTTTGAATAATTCAAGTAAAGCCAATTCCTTATGCATTATTAAAGTGAGTGGAGCAAAAAACTAGCGTTCAGTAAACAGTGCCTCATGGTATATGCACTTGACATATTGACATGTTGAAATATTCGTTATTTTGCTTTATCTTATTTATTTTCTTTTCCGGGAAAGGCCAGAACATGAAAGATGTCCCGGTCTTATGACACACATGCGCACACACACACGCAAAAAATACTGAAACAGTGGCACCTCGCCAAGTCACACTATGATAGCTCTAAAAGAACGCCATTTAAGTAAACAATGCCTATTTGTAGATGATTTTCATTTCAGTTGCTCTACGGACTGTCCGGTCATTTTACAAACCAAAACAAGTGGTGTTAAAAGAAAGTGTGGGCTTTATTTTACTTGTAGCCAGCTTGCACTACCAAGGCAATCGTGTAGTTAATTCGAAAATAAATATCAAATCCAGTGCTTTTTGAAAATCCCGCGCAGCGGATCAAGGTGCTGGCCACAGTGAGCGTGACGTCACATGGTACCGTGCCCCTGTGCCCGGCGGTGGTGGCTTTCGTGCCATGCGGCGTCGTACGTAGCGTCGCACAGTTCGAACCACATTTTTCATTCTTTTCTAGCTCTATAATTTGGTCGATTCCATAACGCTGTTAATGTGGAAGGGTGGAGACTCTTCACAAGTTTTTCTGCTACAAGAGCCCACACGCCAAGTGGGTTGCCGCCGTTCGTCACGTCATCTGGTTTTTCCGAACACTCGACGCTCGGTGCACTTTACATGCGTATATGCTGGGAGTTGATCGCGTACTCTCGTAAAGTTTTGACATAGCTATTAGTAGAAGTGCCGCACAAATAATGTGAACTACACACATAGGTGTGCTGCCTTCCTTGGTCACGCTGTTATTAAAGCGTCAGATCTCGATTTTGTTGTGCTCTGAGCATTTCTCTGTCTGAAGCATGTGGTGGAGAGAAAAGACGATGTATCTGAAGCAGGCCTGTTGCCAAGAATTTTTTTCGGGTAGGACCCACTTGCTGAAGACCTTGACTATTTGAGAAAAAAAACATCTGTTTTCATTATTATTGATAAAAATTGCAGTATGTACACTAAGTGACTTTTTCAATGCAACATTATTAATAGCCTGAAATGTCATGTTATCAGCACTACACCACGTTCTTAACACTACCCCCCAACCAAAATTTCGGGAGGGCCCCGGGTCTCAACCCCCGCCCCCGGCTACGGGCCTGATCTGGAGGTGAGCACAGTGCGGAGATTTCTCTGGGTAGCACCAGCTAGTTCAACAGATGTCTTCAATGGCGCGTTGTTGATTGATTTGTTGGGTTTAAGATCCCAAAACCAGCTCTGATTATGAGAGACAGTATCAGAGGTCTCCGGAAATTTCGACCACCTGGGGTTCTTTAACGTGCACTGACATCGCACAGCACACGGGCCTCAACATTTCGCCTCCATCGAAATGCAGCCGCCGTGGCTGGGATTCGATCCCGTGACCTTCGGATCAGCAGCCGAGTGTTATAACCACTAGACCACTGTGGTGGGGCAGAAGGCGTGTTGTTTAGGTGCAAGTGGTGATTGCGACCTCAAGTAAGTTACCGTCTCGGCAAAACAAACATAAAATTCGACACCGACAAATGCCTCTCACTGTGAAATGTGAAAATGATAACACATGGAAAAGATTCCGCGGCAGTGACATGGTCGTGTGAAACGGCCAGGTTGCTGTCATTCGCACTCATTTGCTTGTTGAAACACTTACGCTCACCCGTTATTGTCACTTCGTTTGACTGGTAGGCTTGTAGGCAGGTTTAACGCAAGCGGAGATTCATATTCTTCATCTTCGGAACCAGTGCTGTCTCTACTTGACGACGCCAGATAACTGCCACAGCTCTGTTTCGTTAATACATACGGCCACGAACAACAATAAAAACGTGCAGTGAGGAAAAAAATCATGAAACACCAAAAGCAAAGCGCTATCAGAACAGTGCACAGGAGGCAAAACGCAGCAATCTCGAAGCGCAATAACCGCACGTGTAATTTGCAGCTGTTAAAATAATAACGATAATAAAGGGACTGTTATTCACATTTGTTTGATCAACGAGGCATAGGCGCGAGAAATCAGCAGTGCCGAGCGAACTGTGCAACCAAGTACAGGGCAGGCAGCTTCGACAGTCCCCTGCACATTGCCCCGCCACGGTGGTCTAGTGGTTATGGCACTCGGCTGCAAATCCGAAGGTCACGAGATCAAATCCCGGCCGCGGTGGCTGCATTTCGATGGAGGCGAAATGTTGAGGCCTGTGTGCTGCGAGATGTCAGTGCACGTTAAAGAACCCCAGGTGGTCGAAATTTCCGGAGACCTCCACTACGGCATCTCTCATAATCAAGGCTGGTTTTGGGGCATTAAACCCCACAAATCGAGAGTCCCCTACATGCAGTGATGCTACCAGCCTATGTCCTTTTGGAGCAGGTTTTGGAGCAGGCAAAACTGCTTTTTGTAGCAGCAAAACTGGCTTTTGGAGCAGGCGTTTGACAACAGTAATTGCAAAACGTACACAAGCTGCCTTCATGGTGCACAACTGATAAAGAGAGTGTGGTGTACGTGCTGCGCACTGTTCAAGTACTGTGCAATAAAAACAGACACAGCTCTCTTTTCTGCTGGCCTGCAACTACGCATGAGCTCGCCAATGACGAAACGCGAGAGCCAAGCCTCCTACACAGGGAGCACAGTTACAAAATTACAATTCATTACAATTACAAAATCATGCTAATTCTCCCATTAAAAATGAAGAATATTGCTAAAAGCCATGAAAAGAACATTACACGAGTGTGCCCTCTCTCTCTTTTTATTACATAAGGCTATGTTTTGAATGGCTGCCTCAAGTTGTGATTTGCCTCCAGCTAGAAGGGAAATGCCACTTTGAAATTCTCCAAATGCCTTTGGCTTTAAACGATCAGTTCAGCCCCTGTGAACATGTCCTGCAGTCTCCCCTTCCTTTTGAAAATCGCGATTCTCCTAACTCGTTAATTGGAATTTAAGGGCAGAAAAAAAAATCGGAATTACTAACAGTACCAAGAGAACAAATGCCTGCCATATAGATGCACTCTGATTTTATGAATGAATAAATGAAACCTGTTAATTGTCATACCAGTGTAAAAGAAGCGTTTCTGGTAATTTTGTTACTGCCTTCTTGTAGCGACCAGTGGTGCAAGAACCCCGCGCCTTAGTTCAACCGGAAAGTAGCGACCAGCTCCCCCCCGCCCCCCCGTTCCCCCTTTTGTTGCCGCTGCCGCAACCACTAAATTAACCATGCGCTAGCGACGATCCTCTTTTTTATTTTCTTTGTCAATAACTTGAGCGGCAACAAACCATTCATCCATCCCTGTTGTAGCCGTCGCGTTCGATGCCAGCATGCGGAACTGCGGAAAAATAGCTATTTATTTAGAACAGCTTCCGCCATGTAACTTCATAACATTGCACAGAGTCAAAACGGAACTATGCCGCTTCTACTGCAGAAGTAACTGTGATCGCCATCGACGCATTTGTTGCATGCAGGCTCCGAAGACGCGCGAAGACAAATCGAAACGATTGCCGAGTGCGAAAACAGCTGGCGTTCCGTGTACATGGCGGCCGCTGGTGACGCGATCATACGTAGCACTCATGCACGCGCACTGTTTGAGCACAAAACTACTGCACTCCGTGTTCTCTCGGAATGAACCCTGCCTACACCACTGCCAGTAGTGCCGTGATAGTGGACGGCGCCCACGCAATTGTGAAGGCATGCGCGGCCTAAGCGAGCTATCAAGAGGAAACCACTGCTTGCCGAAGCCGCCGCGGAAGAAACGTAGCTACGTAGATCGCTGTTGCGCAACCATGGATGGGGAGAGAGCACAATTCGGAAGGCATACAGCAAGCACGAAAATGCTGTTTGCCACAGCCGCTGTGCAACGAAGTGGCCGCTATCGACGCTATCACGGACAAACGTGCGCACAGTTCACGCGCGCGGGGCAAGCACTAAATAGCTTGCCAAAGCCGCAGCGGATCTACCCTTCGTCACAATAAACGCGGTCATAGTCGGCAACCCTGCTTTTTAATAAAGAAAAAATAGAATTGAGCAAAACGTCTAGTGTATCGTGATGTCACACGCAGTAGTAAACACTGTTTACGCCGCTGCAGATGGTTGATCCGTAATGCGCCGCCTCGTTTTGGCATCCACACTCACGCCATTTTCACTCTTTCGTGTCGCACATTTACGGAGATTCGACTAAGCGCGCTTCGAGGAATGTCCGAAATTACCGCCGATTAGAACCGAACTACCGAGCATTTCATGCCATTAAATAACGCATATGCTTGACGGGACTAGAGGATACGTCCAAATTATCCGAATTAATGAGAGTCCTAACGAGCTTTTACCGTGAATATCATATGGAATTTAGCACGCGATGTCGCTGTCAGCGGGGGGGGGACTTCGCGTAGCTGTAGTTTCGTTTCTGAAAGTCTGTGCATCCCTTTCGGCGCAGCTTTGGCGCAGGTTCCCCAAATTTCGGGGAAATGTAGCAGGATGTAGCAGCCTCCGCGCTTCGGCGCAGTTTGGCGCAATTGGCGCAGCGGCAGCATCACTGCCTACATGGTTTCGTGTGACGTCATGCTGCAACGGCAGTCGCTCATCGGGCGGAGTTTCGTACGTTGGAGTTGGAGTTTCGTACGCATACAAATAAAAAGCTGAATAAAACCATCGAAAGCTCCAGTTCGCACAAAAAAATCACCCTTGTGTTCCCCCACACTCACAAGTACATGATACACGACAGTTCGTCATGTTTACAGTATCATCGGACAATCCCTTTAACACATGTGACAAGTATCCAGATGCAAAAACATTGTTCCAGTGTGGAGTGGCCACATGTCGCAGCTATCACAACCACATTTAAAACTTTCTCCTCCAAAAGCAAAAATGACCAGCCACACTCTTTTACCACAATTTGCAAAGCAAGTTTTGTGGGCCCTACATTAACAACAAATAAATAGAAGCAGCATACGAGACTTCCGTTTTCTCAGTTTCACATTTGTAAATGCTCAACATTGTGACCTTAACTATCCGACGTTCTTTGTGAGCAGTATTCACAGAATTGAATCAAAGCGGGAGGGGGGGGCGGGGGGGCATGCATTGTACAAGTAAGCTGTCCAAAGCAGCGCACACTGAGTGCAACGGACCTGAAGGGTGCATGAACAAACATTGCCCCACACAAGATTAAAAGGACACTGAAGCGGGTTTTAAAATTTCGAATTTCATGAAAATTCAGAATCCACGACCTCGTATAACATGCCTACAATGGGTTTTTTCCACGATATTTAATTAAACAACAGTGATATTAGCGCTCAAACTTGGTGTGCGGGTTACACCCCACGGCGAGCGCGGAGAGTAGGTGAGGACGATGACTAGAGAGTGAAATGCGGAGGAGAGATGTCATTCTGAGGGTGAGCAAGGTTTGTGGCTTCCGCTTGCACACAGCACTGCTTTGCTGTCACGCTTGGAGGTTTCTCCGGTAGCAAGTTCACCGATTATGTTACAATATTGCCTTTGCTGGGGCCTATGTACTGATTTGACGAAGTGGCCTTGCCATACCGCACTTCGGTGCGTCCTTCAGCTGTGACAAGATCTACGTTTGCGGAGCAGCAGCACTTCAATTTCCCTCAAGATTAGATGTCGACTGAGTGGGTTATTGCTGTTAGAAAGAGAGGAACTTCAGTCCTACAAGAGCAAGTGTGCTATGTTCGAGGCACTTCCTATAGACAGCGACTACATACAAAAACTGCCTCGAATATAATCAGTACACTCGTTGATGAAGTTATACACTACTGAACCGCAACGCGGACCCTTTTGCCTGTCCGCATATATAGGATCTCGCCGCAAGAACAACGGCGGGGCAAACGCTTCACGTTTCCAGAGAGAAATCGCCGGCCGGCCGGGTCTCACCACTCCGATCCCGTGGCCTACCTCGGCCGACCAATTTGCTCGCCACGGTTAAAGTGACTAAATATACATAGTCACTTTATATATATATATATCACAATCTTAACCCCTTCTAATTGGATAGAGTGATGTCAAAAGCACACGACTTCCGTGAAAGCAGTGTCCGGTACCAAACCATTCGCGAGTTCGAGAACCACAGCAGAAAAATACAGGGACACCAGCTGTGCTGTGTCTTTTTTTTCGCATAAAAGCGACTGGCTTCTCTTATTGGTCGTAACATTGAGGTAGTCAAGAACTAGTCACAAATAATGACGCACAACATGTAAATTTGAGCGTTAATCATGTTGCAAATGTACGCGCTGATGAGTTTTTGCTGCACTGAAAACAGCGTTAGTCACACAGTCTACCTAGCTATGACTGCATCATATTCATGGGCTGTCAGCGAAGCCTTCATGACGGCGCGCTGTTCCCACGTGCTTGTCGCACGTGAAGGGTGCTCTTATTTAATTATGTCCGTGCGAAACGAAAGAGAGTCATGAAAAGTTGCTTGTGTAGTAGTTCATGTCGAGAATGCGAGGTCTTGCGAGTGTATGTACTACATAATGAGAGCTGTACCTGAGCAGAACCTACGCGCCGCTCACTCGATTGGATGCTTCATTGCACATTTCTTGAATTGCAGTGTGTGGCACATGCTCGAACACACGGCACTGCACGACGGACCGATGTGGATACCAGTCAATCGCAATCCGCATATCGCAGTTCTGCTAGTCGACTGCGATGGTAGCCTGTCATCTGCACCATTTGAATGAAATATATATATCCGAATGCGGGCGACCACATGTAGTTGTACCACAAACTCATCGTAATTGCTACAGTTAGCCATAACAACAGCGATAGGCTTATGTACAGCCAGAAAAAGAACTGATAAAACGCGCACGGTCGGTCGGCGTGCGCGCACTAGCCCTGCTGTGGCAGTCAGCTCCTCCGAGGCACTCACAATGACGTCATGAAGCCCCTCAGCCAATCATAGGCAATGACAAGGTTTTTGTTGCCGCCCATGACGCGCGCCGCGCGTTTTTGCCAAAATAGGGTGATTTGCTCAAGTTTATGGCCATTTCGACCCGATTTTCGGGTTCATCACACTAAAATAATTAAATAGCATTATCACGTCAATTTTTTTAAAAAGTGCTTCAGTGCCCCTTTAAAGAGGCCCTGCGACACAAATTGAGTAAGCCGTTTTTATCACTGATTCTAGAACTGTTGCACGCGGGGATGTCGCAGCGAGAGTAGAAACGCCGAAAGCAGAGTGGTTATAATTTTATTTCAGCGAACAAACTGCCCAAAATCGCCTTCTGTTTGAACTGAGGCGACACATAACGGAGATTTTTGTTACAGGAAGTGACATAGAGTGACGACATAGGAGGGGCCAGGCCGAGCGTTCTGATTGGCTTGACGCTCCAAGGTGCTTGTTACACACGTGTGGTGTCTGCTTGATCACGCTATTCAGTACCAAAATGTACTAAAATAGTTTTTATGCTTCGTAAGATAGAGAGAAAGTATCTGACATTACTTGCAAAACGACACCAGATGTGTTGACGGCCGGACGCTATCTGTGCGCACGCGCTCTGCTCCCGGCGTCTTCCGGTGTCGCTCTATGAGACGTGCGTTGCTATTGGACGCCTCCACTGACGTCAGCGGGAGAGCGAAATACGACAGGGAATGTTGGTTTCATGCTGTCTGCTCGTGTTTTGAACTTCGAGGGCTAATAACTCCAGTTCTAGACCACCGATTCGCATAATTCTTTTTGCGTTTATCTCAGCATTCGATCCTACACACACTGCAGTACTGCAGACGGCAGTTGAAAAAGTGTTGCAGGGCCCCTTTAAGGGCTGAAGCTAAAGTGCTTTACTTATATACAACCTCACTGTACTATGTATAGTGACTTTTTCACATCAAATATATGCCCAGAAACGTAATTCAAGACAGATAATTCTTTGGATTCAAATTGTCAAGAGTTGGTCTCTGAAAATGGTTATATAGGATACTTACCCATGGAGCCAGTACTTATAGTATTCTTGTAATACAGTCTTGCTTCCTCCACTTTGAAATGAAGCCACCAAAAACTCAATTTCATTCAACACCTTAGCAATGACTTCTTCAGGTGTCAGAGGGCAAAGAGCTTGTGTTGTATTAAATTTACAGGATACCACTTTTGCGATGTCATTGATGCATAGAGTTGGTTGGCTGTTTGATACATTCATGCCACAGCCTGGAGGAAAAATTGAGAGAAAGAAAAAAGTATAGAAGCATAGGACTGAATAATAGCATTTGAAGTAGATAAAAACATAAATATAGTTTTAACCACAGTAGTACTGCATTAACACTGACACATCACTGATCATTTTGAACAAGGCCTGACACATGGTCTGATAAACCATTACAGTCTACGCTCGTTATAGCGGACCCGCGTACAACAGACTTTCGGATATAATGGACCATATTTAAACTCAGGTTTGGTCCATGTATTTTATCAATGCAGCCAACTTCGCTTTGAACGGACCCCGCTACAACGGACTATCGGCTACAGTGGACAAAATTAATGGCAATTTTTTGCCAAAGTGGCACATACAACGGACTTTTGCCCTGTCGACGCAGACTGACAACATACTTCACCACGCCGGCGTTTTAAGCAAAAATTTTAAGCTGCGGCTGGCAAGGTTGGTGCCCATCTAGCCAAGCCGAGCCTCTAGCCAAGCCAGCCTGAGAGCATAAAAAACGCCATTTTGTCATGGTGTTCCGTGGGGATTTGTTGTGCCACACTGAGAGCAAGTACTGAGATAATGGCCTAAAGCAAATGGAAGCAAATTTCGCTCCGCGATAAAATGAAAATTGTGAGTGCAGTTGTGCGCGAAGAAAAGCGGGCGGATGTTGCCAAAGCGATGGGACTATCGAAGCAGACCGTGAGATCCATCGTGCACAACAAAGGTATCGCCGGCAAACAATCGTCGGTGGAACTTTACTCTCGAGCGCTTCATGCTCCGTGAAGTGACCTGAGGGGGCCGCCAGTCACTGATAACGAAGTTCTTTTCGAGTTAGGTGTGAATAAAAAGCTTTTCTTTGTTCATTTTTTTCTACCTTGGGTGTTCGTCGTTCTCTGCGCGATCGCTTCGTTAGGCATCGCGACAAATGTTTTGGAAGTGAGGCGTTCCGGAGCTCCCAGCCCAAATACCGGTGAGTTCCACTGAGAAGTTGTAATGAATAAGTTTTTACGCGCGAGGTGCGTTGGTATGAATGCGCGTGCTAATTCAGCTTAGCAACGGTCTTGGATTAGCCAAGGCAGAAATGCGTCCGTGCGAAAAATGAATTTGTGATGCCGATCGACAATAAGGACGAGCCCCAGCTGGAGCCAGTTCTTTTTGTAACATGACCGGCTTTGTGACGGCAAGCTGTTAGATAAATAGCTTTTGGACTGGGCCTCGCTAATGTTCACATGGGATCGGCAGCCACCCAGCAGGCCTTCCTGCACTTAGTACAGCTGCACTTGCTGATGAAAGCAGAACGTGTGCTACAGTTATAAAAAAACCACTGTCCGTCATAGCCGTGCCATGGAGTCTATATTCGGCAGCAGATATTTAAAAGGACTAAATCACGCAGCTGAGCGACGATAAACACACGGGCGCCGTACACCCCCCCCCCCCCCCTTCCGTTCGGTGTCTGGATATTACGGACTTCGGATAAAACAGACAATTTTTCACGGATTATGAGGGTCCGTTGTAACGAGAGTGGACTGTATTTAAAAACAGTTATGAAATACTATATGTGATCCTGTGGATGTTTGCAACCCAAATAAGTAAAATTTCCAAGAACAAACAACAACAACAACAAAAGGCATTACACTTGAAGTCATGAGACAAACAAATTCCCCAAGGAATGTGTTTCTAAAGGCCTATGTTTCCACACTATCAGCAAGGAGCACTATCCTCAAAGTATAATGGGTTATTGTGCTGAAAGTCAGCATCCCACACACAACACATATGGTGGTATCCTAGGCCCTACAAGTGAGGTGTCTCTCTCAGAAAATATCATGGTAGATACTTCAGGACAATGCAAATGCATGAAGGTTTCCAGTTAGAAAATAGTACTGCAAAAGGTGAAAGTTATAAAAAGCTGAACATGGCTTTTTGAGAAGGCCTGTCCATCCAAGTTTTTTAGATACAGTAATTCAAACAATTAAAGATACTATAGACAACAGACAACTGAAACAGCACCACAACTCACTAAAAGAGAGCGTCAAATTACCAACAAGTGCTCATACCACTGATGCTGGTGGGATGATGTACCAAAGTTTATGCCAAGACTTATAAGTATAGAAAAAAAAAATCAGTAAGGACTTGACATTTGCTCTAACCAACTTCTTGTCGTGAAAGTCACTATTGGATACAGAACCTAAGCTTACACCCAAGTTGAAAGCCAAAAGGCAAAGCAAGTGTGAAGCAATAAAAGGACATGGTTGAATTATCGTCAATAGTGATTTGTTTCATGCCAACAAATCTCAATGCATAACGAAATTGTTTCTCCTGTTATAATATGATTAGGTTCAGATTTATCTGTCATTAAGGTGATAATGTATGTAATAGTGACACTTAACACAGGGAGCAGCTTTATGAGAGTGCTGAGATGTCTCAGAAATGTGCTGTGCATAAGGCATGCCTGCATCATAACACTAGTGTATAGGCATTCTTTACCACAATGTGCCTGCTAGATAATCACAAAAAGTCCACAGTAGAATAAATATACAGCACCTGTAGGAAGCATAAGAGGCTATGGCTTAGCAAAAAACACTACACTTTAATTCACTGTTTGAATACTGTTTGAATAATGGTCATATCATTCATACTCCACCACAGAATTTCTAGAGCTGGTCACAGTCAACGTAAGCAGTTAAAGAAAAACTCTTCATAATCAGTGCGTCACTTATGAGGTGAATTAAAGCTACCTATAAAGCAAGTAATGGCATCCCTGCTGACAGTTGATGAGACCAAGACACCTCCTACTTTCACATGGGATCCATAATAAATGTCGTTTGGCCACTTGACTCTGATATTTACCATCTGCAAAAAAAAAAAAGAATGTAGGAGTTATAAACAGGACTTGTACTCTCAAATGTGTATACAGCTCACAGATCAATCATTCAACCATGTGCAAAAATCAAAGTTGAACAGGATGCTGAACTTCCATGTGTAACCACCAATGAGCTTAAAAGGGCAAGACATGTCCAGCAAAAAAAGTGGCTGCTGAAAGATGGTACATCAGTCAATTCAATCCAAGGACAGAAGGGATTTTTTAGCATTTAAAAACTTTGTGACATAGTTCGTACACAAAAAGGTTTTGCTGCAGAGATAGCCTGCAAGATCAATTTTCGTGGTCATGCACATGTCATCTACCAAATCTCAACAGCGAACACAGCTCGGAAGGTAATTTAAATGAATATTGAAGTTCGCGTGAGCAGTCGAGCTTTACACGCTGCACCTCACGACATCGACAAAGGTGATCTAAGGGGGCCCGTCACTTCAGTGATGTCACCACAGCAGCCGAGCTCCAAGCAGTGCAGTTAGCAATGATTACATCATAGCCACCATTGCCTGGCCTGTTTGCTATGTCTGCGTTAGACTTCCGGTGATACTAGGCCTCAATAAAATCGTTTCCACTCGAAGACGATAACAACGACAACAACTCGCAGCACATGTGAAAAGCAAAAGAAAACTAGCACGCGTTGCAGGTCACGCAGAAGTGCGTCACAGTTCAGTGTGCTCATGTGGTCGAATTTGTTTACTCTATTATGAATGCTAGGTGGCACCAGTTGCATCTGGCGGCTTATCGATTTTGGAGCTCTGCCAAGACAAAAATGAAACTAGTCAGTAATACACAGGCTGCAAATAATTATTTGTTGCGCACTGAAGCAACTGAAGTGCTGTGTTATTGTGTGATAACTAACAGGTCCCCAGGTACTGTCGGCCACAAAAGTTTGCGGGATCTCCAGCGCGTGGCACAGCGACGGAAAAGTGTATTGCTGCGCCACCTGGCGTCACAGAGCCTGGTGTCGAGGCTTGCCCGCCTGGCGCGGTTTGCGCACGCTTGTACTATTTTCACCATCGGGCATGTCTAGCTGCTCCGTTCCCCGTGATGTGTCTTTGGCGCTTGCGGTGGCTGATAAAAGCGCCGCGTCACCGTTGCCGCTCGTCTGCTTCGGCTGCTGCCATGGCTGACAAAGCTCCCGAGCCTCTTCGGCGCGCCACACAACACTGTCTGAATAAACGTCCTATTCCACGCAGTGTGCCCGTCGAGCATGAATTGCATTTCGGATTGATAATGCAAATATTATGAACCTGCCACTGTGACTCAGTTTGCGCTCGTCTCTCCTTGCTGTTGATGCGACGCGCACTCGGTCACCATGTCAGTTCGCGTTCCGGAGGATCAAAGAAAATACATAGCACGCCTTTTCGTGGAAGGCGTACCCCGAAAGGAAATATGCCGTCGAACGGGGAGGTCTAAAAGTGCACTAACACGAGTTGTTAAAGCTTTCCGAAGTGAAGGTAGGATTGCAGACGCTCCCCGCAGTGGCCGGCCGAGGGTCACGGAAGCAGTGGAAGATGAGCAAATTATTGCTGCTGCCGTGGTGAACCCATTCATTAACGCACGTGAAATAAAGGAGGAGCTTGCACTTGACGCCTCCTGCGACACGATTCGCCGACGTTTGAAGGAGGCAGGGCTGCAAAATCGTGTGGCGGCCAGAAAGCCATGTCTAACGGACCAGCAACGCCGTCAGAGGTTGGAATTCGCTCAGGCGCACGAGCACTGGACAACTGAAGACTGGGCATAAGTAATATTCACGGACGAATCGACGTTCACTACACCAGGTATGGCTGCAAATGGCATATTCAGCAAGAAGTAATGTTTTTTTTTTTAATATTAAGTACAAAACAGTAGCTGTCAGATGAACAGGAATCCACATTCATTCCCGAACACCTGACTTTGCAGTCTATATTCTACTCTCTGGAGCTTAAGGGTTATCTGTAGTACTCTGCATTCTGATTAATCTTCACTACATTTCTGCGGCCCAGTTTATTGCTATACATTTGAAGCATTCCTCGGTCATCATGCGATTTCGTCAATGAGGAGTTTTTAAATCCTTTGTTAATTGCGATATTTTACTGAAGAGCACTGTGATGAAAAGGTAAAGAATTTAAATTTTTAGGCTGCCTAAAGTTTCATTCGCGCGAGCAGACTCATATTAAGGAAACGCTATTCACTGTGGCGACAGAAGCTACACTTGCCGCAGGCACGGGAAGTTTTATAGTGGCAATAATTTGTTCTCTTTTTTTTTTTCTTAGGTATCGAGAGGAGTACACACAAAAAGTATTGTCCAGCGGTCGGTGCAGCGTCGCCGTCTGGGGGGCCATAAGTAAAGAGGGACTAGGCCCGCTACTGAGGATTCATGGGACCTTCAATGCCTCTTCGTACTGCGACATCATCACGGAGGCCTTGGTGCCGTACGCTCTAGACGGCCCATTCCCTGACGGTCTTTACTGGTTGCAGCACGACCGCAGCCCAGTACACACTGCCCGCCTTACGGAGGCAACTCTGAACTCTTGCGGTGTGCTGCGGCTACCGTGGCCTCCAAGCGGCGCCGACATTAACCCCATAGAAAATTTGTGGGGTCTTATAAAAAGGCGCCTCGTGAGCCGAAAGCTCCTTATCTGCAATGCTGATCAGATTTGGAGTAAGATTCGTGAAACGTGGGACTCATTGAAAGCTGAGCCTGCAAAAGTGAGAGGCCTCTATGAGTCGATGCCTCAGTGAATAGCCCAAGTCATCACTGCAGAAGGCCACTACATAGGATATTAATTGACAGCTGTCAAAGTCGTATTTCATTTGTTTCAGGAATACTGGAACCTCTAAATATAACATTTCCTCCAACATCGAATGCGTGCTTCTTTCAGTTTTATTTTTATCATGCCTTGATATGACTTTATGAAAATTAGACCCTAGCATTTCACATACGGTACCGCTACAGACGCTATGTGACGTATGCACTACGCAGCCGAGCGTAGTGCATAAATTATTGTGGCGGCTGACACATTTTAGACTGCGGAACGTGAAAAGAAGCTGTAGCGTGAGATAAGTCGGAACGCAATACTGAATGACGCTAAAAAAACGCCAAGGACCTCCATACAACGCAAAAGAAAACTCGGATCGGTTGCAGCCATCATTCCAGTTTGTATAAAGTTTTTCCTGTATCGTCTAATAGGTGCACTCCTTGTAAATGACAGCACATACACTTGTGCTTAGTTGAAAAAAGAAAAGCTTAGATTGTTTTGCTCCTCGACGGGCATACCGACACACTGCGTGGAAATATGACGTTTATTCAGACAGTGTTGCGTGGCGCGCCGAAGAGGCTCGGGAGCTTCGGCATCCATCGCAGCAGCCGAAGCAGACGAGCGGCAACGGTTACGCGGCGCTTTTAGCGGCCACCGCAAGCGCCAAAGACGCATCACGGGGAACGGAGCAGCTAGACATGCCCGATAGCGAAGATAGGACACGCGTGCGCAAACCGCGCCAGGCGGGCAAGCCTCGACACCAGGCTCTGTGACGCCAGGTGGCGCAGCACTACACTTTTCCGTCGCTCTGCCACGCGCTGGAGATCCCGCAAACTTTTGCTGCCGACAGTACATACTGCAGCAAAAAAAACATTTTTGTAGACAAAAATTGTAGATAAAAATTTTTGTGTCAGTGCTCCTTTAAAGGGGCACTGACACCAAAATTTTCGTCTGCTGTTTTTTCGCTGCAATACGTAGCTGGGGACCTGTTAGCCATGACATGGCACATCATTTGCTCCAGCGCGCGTCAAATAATTATTTACGGCCTCTTTATTACCCACTAGTTTCAGTTTTGGTTTGGGAGCGCTCGAAAAACGACAAGGCGCCCGGTGTAACTGGCGCCATCTGGCGCTCGCAATGGAGTAGACGAGTTCGGACACGTGAGCACATATAACTGTGACGCACTTCCGCACGACAACCGCCGAGTGCTCGTTTTCTTTCGCCTGTCGCACGTCCTGCGCGTTGTTGTCGCTGTTGCTGTCATCGTTGTTGGGTGGCAACTGTTTTCTTGAGGTCTGGCGTCGCCGGCAGTCTACTAACGCAGCCGCAGCGAATAAGCAATGGCGGCTATGACGTCATCATTGCTAGCTGCACTGTCGGAGCTCGGCTACTGTGGTGACGTTGCAGAAGTTGGGGGTCCCCTTCAGGTCACCTTTGCTGCTGTCGATGTCGCGATGTACAGCGTTTAGCGTTCGATTGCGCATACGAACTTCAATATTCATTTAAACTACCTTCGGAGCTGTGTTCGCCATTGCGATTTGGTAGATGACATCTGTATGTCCATGAAAATCGATCTCGCAGGCTATCTTAGCAGCGAAATTTTGGTGTAAGTGCCCCTTTAAGACTTCAACTCTGCCAGTGAGCTGTAAAACTGCCTGCATTATATTAATACACAAGATGGGAGGCATAAAAGCTTTGAATTATAAGGCCCATAAGCTTACTTTCAGCATTATACAAAATATTCATGAAGGAAATTTTGAACAGGGTGACAGAAACACCCGATTTCACTCAACCCAGAGAGAGCAAGCTATATTCATGAACATGCACTCTACGATGGATCAAAGCCATGTGGGCAACCAGGCAATTGAGGAATCTGCTAAGTACAACAAGCCCTTCTTATAAGGCTTTACAGACACAGAAAGGCTTTTGACTCATCGGAGACAGCAGTCCAGAAGATACCAGCAATGAATCAGTATAGATGTTGTTATCATGCAGGGAACATTACTTTCTCTTAAGTAATTAAAGCCCACTCCTGAGAGGTGGTACGTACATGATGTACAGGCGTGAGCAAAAGTATACGGGCCACGCAAGCGCGTGCCATACTGGCTTTCCGCTCCACCTAGCGGAACGCCGCCTAATGGCCACCGGAGAGCTCCACCGGAAATTAGTCTACTCGCTACCTGCTAGCATGTAAATTTTTCAGTGCCGTGCACCGCATTGTTAGTTTGCTGTTTCCACGCACAGCGCTCGTCGGCGGTAAGAACGCCACATATCTGCCTTGATAGCAGTATCACAGCCGTCACGGCCTGCATCGACCGGTGTGCCGATGAAGAGATATCAGTTTCGCGAAGCGCTATCGTCATATGAACCCGTGGATTCAGATACCGAAGAGCGCTTAGCGTTAGAAAGTGAACGGTGGAAAGTACTTGTTCACAGTTGGAAAAACAGACAGGCCCTAGATTTAAGGAGGGATGCTTCTTGCACGTAGCACTGCTGTCGATCGCAGCTGACGTGACGGAAGTGTCGCGAAGAGCCTGTGAGCCACGTGATACCGTGGTCTGTATACTTTTGCTCGCGCCTGTACACTGTTTTACAGAAATTTATATCTAGTAAAACTTAAAACAGCCTAACATTCATATCAGTATTCATATCAGTATCAGTCTTGGCCACCATCAGCGAGCGAGACCCGCCCAGCCACTGCTATCCTGATCGCATGTGATGCGTTGATGTGCAACTGTTCCGGGTGCAAATTCACAAAGCTGTTCACACGTTAAATGCTCTCAAAAGACCTTGTGAGTGGTTGGCGCCCTAGATATCATTCGACGCTTTGCAGTAGACTAAGTGCGCACTGGCCAGTCACAACTTAAACACCTTTTCCAGCACCTTGCACAGGAATGGCTTTCTCAGACTGGAGCTTGTTTGACAAATTGAGAAACCTAACATTTATGTGCCAACAGAATTGAAGTTGATGCAGAAACACAAAAATTTGGAACATGCATGCCCACTTCAATAAAGTATCATGTGCACACTTTTTTTAGCAAATACGAAAAATATTTAGTGGGTAGAAAGCGCTTCTGTAAGTGGCCGATGCGTAAATGTGGAGGAAACCATATTCAGCTAGAGTAGTTTTTTTTTTATAGTCAATTCTTGCTATAACTGACTAGAACTGGTTCAAACTGACCACCCTAGAGGTGCTGGAAAATATAAATATCCTCCATCAAATTGTTCGCACATTGTCAATATAGATATCACTCAACTAGGCTGCAAAACCTAAATGTTTACAAAAACAACACGTTAAGCTGACTTCCATCCGTTTATGAATTAAGTTTACAACTTTTGCACAAACTAGAAAAAATAATAAACCACGCCACTTAAAAAAACAAGCATATATTGAACTTTCTTAAGATGCTTACACAGGCATGCATAAAATTCGTAATAGAACACACAAAATTGTCGATAAATTTTAGAAACAGTCAAACATGGCTATGACAAACCTTGATATAATGAATACCTCTATATTCCGAAGTTTTTCAATCGGGAGATGCCCTCCATGCAACAAATTCCTCCCCCCCTCATTTCCATCAATAACCTAGTCATTTCACGACAAATACTGAATTTTAGCACAAGCAGCGGCCGGATCCAGTCCCGCAGCTGAAGCGTGAAGCAAATGGCATGGAATGCAGCCGTTGTGGCAACCTCGCTTCTACAGAGTGCTGCCAGTGAAACATGCAATGGGAAGGCGCTTGTCTGCACGGGTCCACTTCCTGCATTGCTCAAGCGGGCGATACGATTCTTTCTGCTGCAGCTGTGTTGTTTCCTCCTGCCTCCAAACGTCGTATTGTGTTAACAGTGGGCTGCATGTTGCAGCACCACTTCTCACTACTGTGTAGCTTTCTTTCCATGTCTGCCTTTTTTTTTTATTAACCATCATGCCATTCGCACCCCCTTTTTTTTCCACGTGGTACACACGCATGCAAGGCGACTCTCATATCCATGCATTCGGTCACTTAGGTGTATCACTGCAACGTTCAGTGCCTCAACGAAGAAATGGCCTGCCCATCACGCAGGAGCTTGGCTTTCATTGTGCACGAATAGAGGAGCCCTGGACTGTGTGCAATTTTGCGGTTTTTTTTTTTCTCTGTGGGCAGCTGCCATCCTACTTAAGATATGTTGGATGAGGCGCTGGTGGAAAGTGCCCAATATCATGGTGATGGTGATGAATCTTCGGAGGTCAATTAGAGTTGTGCTTTCTGCGTTCTTGCCGCAAAATAAATGTGTTCTGGCTAGGTATACCTCTAGTTGCCCCTTTGTTTATTTGCAAGTTTCTGTTTCGAATTTTTGAATGGAATCTGGATATAATGAAAACCTCTTTTTAATGAATATTTTCCAGCATTTGTCAATTTCATTATATCTAGGTTTAGCTGTAGAAGTCAGAAACACAAATAATAATAAGGACATCAAAATTTCATTTACAGGTACCCATATAGGTAAAGAAAAGAAATTAGAGGGTAAAAGAATGAAAAAGTGTTTAGATTCATAGTTATATTAAAGCTTGCATACGGGCGTTGTCAGTGCACGTTAAAAAACCCCAGAGGGGAGAAATTCCCAGACCACTCCGCCACAGTGTCTCTCATAAATATCATGGTTTGGGATATAAAACACCAGAAATTATTATTATGCACTTGTCACATATCTTTCTGTCTACGCATCTGACCATCACCCTTTCTGTATGCACTGCGGTGAAATAAACACTAACAAGCATTCTTAATGCCCTCATATTTCAGGCACCCAAGCTTCTCAGAACCAGTTTCAAACAACTTTGTTGCAACTAAATTTCATGGAAACTACAGGTGGTACTGTAGCTCAAAGAGGTACCAAAGCTCTGTAAAAGAATCTGATGAAACATATTTGTGCGTCTAGTGAATGTTCGCAAATATCTTGAAAGTAAATCGTGAACGCTGAAGATTTTGCCGTAATTAATGAAGTGGACGATCTTAAATGCTTTTATTGTTTGTTTAACTTAAATGTCAATATCAAGCCTCAGCTTCATCTAAGAGAGTTTGAGAAGCAAAAGCCTCCCTCAGTGGCAAAGTTCTTCCTCCTGATACGACATATGTAGCTGCACTGCTTTGGCCTGCTCTAGCTTTATCGTCCTAGAGGAAACATTAAAGGCTTACATCGTTTTGTAGTGTTGTTTGAGCAGCCAATGACGCAGCCGAGGATGTTTTGTAAATGGTAGAGCCTAGTTTTTACACAATGCCCATGTGTGCCGATCATGCTATGCTCACTCATAGCATCGCTTTCCGAGAAAAAGTGAGTCGTGCCTTGTGCAATAGGCGAGCGGAAAAGAGGGTTGCCTTTCTATGTCTTGTGCGTAGCCAGAGGGAGGGCCCTAGGGGCCAGGGCCCCTCCCAAAATTTTGGTTGGGGGTAGTGTTAATACCATAGCATAGTGGTAATGACATAAAATTCAAACCTATTAATAATGTTGCATTAAAGAAAAAGTCACTTCATGTACATACAGCAATTTTTACAAAAAATAATGAAAATAGGAGTTTTCTTAAATAGTCGACGCCTTCAGCAAGTGCTCACCCCCCCGAAAAATTCCTGGCTACAGACCTGCCTCTCTTGCATAGTGGCCTCATATGACAGCTAAATAAGAGCTAATAATTGGTACTGGATTGTGATTATTGGGTCCAATTTTCCAAGCTGTCCTCATGCAAGATCATAAGAACCTTTTAGAAGAATCTCAAAGATATCTTTGAGTGTTCAAGCTATGAACACTCAAAGTTTAACAACCCATGCAAAATGACAGGACACACCTCAGGAGCAGTTTTCTTCATAAAAAATAGTTCTTCACCAGCAGACACACTCATTCATGTGGTATATTTACTTGTGTTCTGAAGTTTAGTCTTATCTTTAGTCTAGAAATATATTTGCGGCTATTCTTACTTAAACAGCATGGCAGAAAGAAACTGAAGGTCAGGTGTCCTCACTTTAGGACACTACGCAGAAGGCACTCCTCTATGCAGTGCCACAAACTTTTGGAAGCATTTCATGCATGGCTGTATGACTGAATGCAACGGCTTTTTTTGTCTTGCTTTGAGTGTACAAATATATATCTATCTGTGGCCGTTTTTATTTTAATATGGTAGCAGAAAGACACGGACATAAAAACTGTCCTCATTTTAGCACATGGTATTTTATGGCAGGCATTTCTCAGTGCAGTTGGGATTTTTAGAAGCATTTCGTACATGGCTATAAATGGCTCAATGCAACGCCTAATTTTCGGTTTTGGCATGAATGGTATTAGTGCCAGATGAATGCCAACTGAGTGAACACTGAACTTAGTTTTCAGCTACAGGGGTGGAAGCGGGCTTGAGTGTTTTGGAGCAGCTCAGGGAGCAGGAATAATGCTGTTTTGGAGCAGCTTTGGAGCACCAAAATGTGTGTTTTGGAGCAATGCAAGTTAGTTTTGGAGCAGAATTCTAGGGTCAAACATTATTGTCGTTTAATGCTTTTTTTTATTTCTGGTAAACACAAAAATTTTAGAAAACATTCAATACCGACAAACCAACCACACTTAACACAAATAATATATATATATATGTATGTATATATATATATATATATATATATATATATATATATATATATATATATATATATATATATATATATATATATATATATATATACACGCGCGCGCGTACGTGTTATTAAAACATCACAGCTGTGATAGAGCAATGACTAAGGAAAACGAGATAAGTGATGTTTTGAATAGCTGCACTTGACTAGGCTGACACATGAAAAACGTTCATGGTAATAAAGCGCACCGTCGCTGACATGAACAACTGAAGACTAGAAATCAATAAATATTGGTTGCTTTCATGCTAAACTCCATGAGGCTCTTATAAAAAACGCTCAAAAAAGGTTATTGTCCCATCATTAAAACGACACAGCCGACATTACAACAGAGAGGAAAACAGAGATCCTTCGTTGCTAAACCTGACTACACTTCAGAGAAATTTTTTTAAATGCTCACATTGGCAAAACATAACTGCTCTCACGTACAAATGACAAGACGAAGCTATTCTGAAACATTCACTTCTTAAGCATCTAGCGAGCCTAGCCTACTTCGACTTCAGAGCTTCAAGAGCTGCGTCCACCGCTTGTATGCGTTCAAGGACTGACGGAAGTTTGGAGTTCACATCAGTCAGCAGCACGTTTCCAGTCTCAACTTTTTGCATGTCTTTCGATGACACACCCAAGTTGATAAGGTCTTGTGCACTGGCCAAGAGTGACTTAAGAGAGGTTAGACGAGCTTGCAAACCAGTTTTTTCTTCCTTAAGCTTTTTCACCTCGCAGTCCTTTGCCAATGGCTCCCCACTTTTTCTCTTGCGCGATGCTGAGGCTTCCTCCCTTTGCACGCGCTCGCGATAAGCTCGGTACGATTTCCCAACTGATCTGAGCAGCTCCTTCGTTAGTGGCACCTTCGTAGCGTCACCGCCATAACGCTTTAGAAAAGCTTTTGTCTGACGAAAGCTGGTCACACTTGTTATTGACAAAGAAGCTCGGTGATGCAGGGCTTGCTTGTTTTCACTAAATCCCCTTTCACAGTCCGCATTTCCATGCGGGAGACACAGAACTGCCTTTGCAAGTTTCGCAAGTTTTGGATATTTGGGCTCACCATTCGGCATTTTCACCAGGAACACATTTGCCCAATGCGGGATTACATCGTCAGAAATTTCCCAGTCTGCTGTTTCGCAGACGAGGGATAGCCACTCATCCGTCAGCGTTGATACTTCGTTCGGAGGAATGACTTGCGGCAAAGCATTTGCAATAAAACGCACAGACTTCGTGTAAGAATCTCCTGTAGCACCAGGCTTTAAGAATCTCATATGGAATAGCACTCTGTTGTCAAGAGGTAACCTTGAGACGAGATACTTTGTGCAGGTGATGTAAAAAGCTCTGGCCTTGACGTGGAAGGCCTTTTTCTGGGTAGGAGTCCACAGCTCCATTTCCTTCTCAGTGTCAGAGCCAAGCTCAGGCTTTGCCTTCCAGTTGGCCGGTAATTCGACATTCGTGTCTTTTAACTGGAAGCCTGTTGCATCCTTGAAAGCTTCTTGCCGCAAGAACCTGCCCATCACCAGCTTCACAATGGCCACCATTTCCTCGTAAAAGACACGAATGAGAGGCTTCTTGCTCTGAAACAGCGTCTGAAATCTGTCGAAGAGTTGAGCGGCATTCTTAAGAAAAAGAAGTCTCGCTCGGAGCGTGTGGTCAGCAAATGCAGCTGCCAGGCGATTGTGCCTCACATATGATGTTTTTGGCTCACCACTCTTGGAAAAAAAAGCCTTCAAGGCATCGTACAACTCAAGCACACGCTGTATACTTGGCAGTAGTGTCAGCCACCGACTGCTTACGTGACGCAAGAACTCCAGCTGTGGCAAACCGAGCTTCTGCTGCAGATCTTTGATGTCTGCATGTCTCATGGCACATTTGAAGTACTGGTGGATATCAGTAACAATACTATCAACTTCCTGGCAAAACGTGTCAAGAGCAGCAGCAAATGCGTTATGAACTTTATGTAGTCCGCATTCCCCAATGTCAATCATATTAGGGCTCAGCTCTGCTTTTATTTTGCGCTTCAGGCATTTCATCACATTGGGGCCGTCAGAGAAAAAGCACACCATGTTATTCTTGGGTAGCTCACTAAGCGAGTCGCTGACACAGGAAAAGAGCTCATCTGCAGTAGCGTGGCCCATGTGAAATGACTGAAGGTGCTCAACGACGACATCTTGTGCCTTTACAGAGAAGTACCGAACGAGGACGTCCAGCTGCTGCACCTTCATCTCGGGCACTGGCGTCTCGTCTATCATTACAGTGTAGAACACCCCAGGTTCTGCAAGTTCTTCTACTACTTTCCCTTTGAAGTATGGTCCGAGGCCGTCAGAGATTATGTAAGAAACTTTCTTGCGCCCACATTGGAAGGCCTTGGCTATCTGTGAATCTGGGAACATATGGGGGTATGTAGCTGTTGCGACATCTGCCAAAGTGTAAGGGAGTGAGTTGGCTACAACAGTAAGAGCAAAAAGCGCTTCAGCTTTCGCGACACTTTCTTGCAAGGACGTTGTTGGCGCATTCCTGCTGAAGTCTAGGGTGCTTTGGGTGCAGCGGCTCTTGGTAAGGACTCCATCTTTGTCTCGATGTTTTCTTGCATTTTCCACATGCTTAGCAGAAGTGGCATGGCGCATCACTGCTGAGCTTCCATGATGTGTACAGCTCACTGTAACGTTACACAGCACACAGAAGCCATCACTGTCATTTCCGCTTGGACGACACCAAAGAGATATGAAATCTCCATTGCCATCTTTCTTAGTCAAGATGTCGGGATTAAATTTGGTGCATCGCTCTGAAAAAAAAAAAAGTGACCATAAAAACTGCTGTCCGCAAAAGAAATTTCAAAGATTAAATCGAAGACCTGCGCTAAACTGAATGAATCTGCATAGTTTCCTGCACAGAACATTTTGCTACACTGAAAAATCGCTAAGTGCACCTGCTAAGAACAGGCCCATGTACTATGCACCACACCGCTAAACTATATAAACTACATTATAATATATCCGAGTCGCGGACACCGCCACATATGGGACTAAAGCGTAGTACACTGAACCAGTGACCACGTAATCCAGATTTGTAAAAAAAAAAAAAGCTCACCGCAAAACTATGTTTATCCGGATAACGAATGCACCAGTGTTTATTAAAACTTTTTTGCCCTCACGTACATAGCGCGCTTGCCGGAGAAGGAAAAAAAAAAGGGGGGGGGGAGGAGGGGTGCATGCATCACGCCGCAGCGCTGCGTGCGGCGAAGCTGCACTTTGAGGCAAAGTGCGCGAATTAAAGTGGAACCGCATGGCGCGTTTTTCGCTCGCGAAAAACACATGCGAAGAAGCCCGCGTTGCTGCGGAGGCAGGTGGACCCACACGGAAAGAAAGCAGCGGCGTTTGCCATGTTCCTACATTTTCGTCAAAAGCCTACGCCGGCTTCAAAAAGTTCCTTCGAAATGCGCGGAGGTCAGCGCCGTCTGGAGGCATTGGAAGAAACCAAACAAACACGCGTCTGCACCCTAAACTCCGCTTGTCGGACGAGCGGGCGACACGCTGCGCGAGGCGTTTTCTTTTCTACTTCGAGTAGGAAGATGCGGCGGCACGATTTTGAGATCGCGTTCGTCAAAATGACGCGCGCGCCTCTCCGACCACGCGTCAGTCCCGCATGAAATCAGGGCATTCGGGGCGCAACGGCGCGATTTCGCGAAGGCGTTCGTCAAAAAACACTCACGTCCCTCCAAACGCGTGTAAATCGCGCCAGAAAGTGCGCCATGCGGCTCCACCTTCTCCCTTTAAGTTCCCTTCCAAGATCTGTCTATTATTGGTGTCGGTTATATGCACACAAATATGGTACTTGAGGTGCGATGATACTAGATGTCGCAAGCGCACAATTTGTACCCCATGGTTCTGTTTTCGTACTACCTCACATTCGGCTTTTGAGTAATAAGCGTTCTAAGTGTCTATTTTGTTCTTTTTTGTATATTTCTTCACTCGCCACCTCATGTACCAAACCACACACAGCAACGGCGGCGAGCGGCATGTCATGTTGTGCTGCGTATGGTACGAGCTACAGCGTACTCGACCACGAGGTGAGCGCAGGTTCTGACGAGCCAAAATCGAACAACGCGACCGAGTGCACTGGCGAGACTAAGCTCATCGCTGCACGAGCGCGTTTACATGCTGCATCTATAACGTCTAAGGGCTTGTGTGCAATGCAAAATGTTCTGCACATGGAGGGGCACGCTCTCACTAGAGTTTCGGAAATGGTCCAACGGACTTACACAAACCGAAGCCCTGCGAGTGGTTTCGCGGTTGGCTTCATTGACCGCAAATGGATAAAACAAATTCTTCTTTCTCATGCAGACGTATGACACAAAATCCATATTACACACTCAGCAATACAGCGTTTTCCTTTATGCAATGTTTCTAAATAATGGTCGTGCATTTACATCCGTGGCAGCTGCTCGCACTATCCTCATGGCTTCACATCAAATTAATATTCGCAGTAAATAGAACCTTTTCGACAATATGAAGCGTCGACGCACTTACTTTTATTCATGTTCGCAATCCCAGGCCACGATGACAGCAACCGCCTCGTGCGCGCAGTGCGCCAAAAAACTCCGTTGCCGCCGGCGCCACAATCGAAATATGGCCGCACAACTGACTTTTTTGCGCCTTCGACAACGTCACGAGAGCGTGCCAAGCGATGTGATGATGATGATATAAGCTCGCATAGGCGCGACACAAGGATGACAGCGGCTCATGAAGGCACAAAACGTAACCTCTGTGATCGCTTCCGGCAGCGCACCGGAGCCCATCGCGGAGGCCGTGCACCAAAGACCACTTGGGAGCAGTTTCGGCGCAATAATGCGTTTTGGAGCAGGATGGCGCAGCAGAAGCGGATTGGCGCAGCGTGGCGCAAATGGCGCAGCACTTCCACCCCTGCAGCTATAAGAATGCAAGCAATGGTGACATCCTAGTGAATCTCGTGTCGCTGTAGAAAGGAGCGCTCTCTACATATTGTGAGCAATAAAAGAAGATTTTATGGTGATAGTTACATTCTGAAAAGATGGAGATGAGGTATGGCCAGCGTTTCTTCACTGCATTGTGCCACAATTATTTCTGCGGTTCATGCACTATGCCACCATGTCATGGGTGCCATCAATTTGTCAGCATAATCAAGCTGTGGCTTAGGCCACTAATAATGCACACTGCTAGCTAACAGTATCACTGCCAGAAAAATTCTTTTCCCTGTGTAACTTCTAGTCTGGCATCCAAATGTATGTGGTCAGTTTCGTTCTCTTGTCAAGAAATTCCTCAGAATCTGTCCACATTCATATATATCTGCTCTCTGATTTCTTTTGTGCATTCATAAATGATTAAATATTGTATAAACGATTAAATATTAAAATTGTTGAAGTGCACATGCAACTTCATTGATACCATTGCTGCAGCCATATGAAGACATCATATTGGCTTTAGTAAAGGTTCTAAAAATGTGGGAAAATTTTTTCGCATAATTTTGAGCGTTTACAAATATATTAATCAAAAAACTTTTTCGCACAATTTTGAGTGTCTGCAAATATCTTAACCAAAAAATTTGTCTGGTGGTCAATATTTATTCATGCATGAGAGAGATAATGCTTCTTTATCCTATCTTTCAATGAAACATGATGGCAGAAGAGCTAGCACTGAAAATTGCTTGTTAAATTATGCTAATTGCTTTCTACTATCTGAAAAACACCATCACATAGCAACAGCTCATGGCAGTTATGGAGCCTCGGTGGACTTCAATGGCGCTACAACCCATCAAATGAAGCTTGACTGCCCACTGCTCAGCATCTTGCTTGGCATCATGCTGAAGCCTTTTACATTTTTCAGCTTGCAATTCAGTCCAGAAGATGCCTTGTGTTTAAAGCACTTGTTCAAGGGTTCCTGCTCATCTCATCCAGAGAATCCACTGTCCAAGTTGCAAAAGCAAGGCCATGTAGGTCACTGCCTCACTGTGCCATGTGCACTCTGTTCAACATACGTGTTTTTAGTGAAGTGAGAACATTCCTGTAGCTGTATATCGGCCTTACTCTAACTGCTCCCCTGAACTTATTCCACTCTATGGCACATCTATTTGCTCAATAGAACATACACTAGTGCTTCTTTTACTAGCGATTCCACAATGGCCATGCGTGTCACCAACTGAAGCACTGGAGCTGCTGTCATTTTGACATGAAAATTTAAATCACGTGGCATCACTTCAACTTGGTAGTATTTGCACCATATGTAGTAAGCAGTCTCTGTAAAAGTAATTTAGAGGGCATGCTTTATCACTTTTGTTCACAAAAACTGCATGCATCTAGCCCATCCAACCGCTGGCACTAGCAGAAGTTTCAATTTATTGGCTCAGTCTTCCTCTGCAGCAGCACTGAGACCTCGTTATATCGAAATCACGGATAAAAATGCTTCGGTGTATGGACATAAAAAAAATACATGGTATTCAGACATCATATATTGTAAAAAGCAAAGTACTTCCTTATATAGACAATTTTGTTATACTGGAGGTTATAAGTTTGTTATATCGAGTAACTTTAGTTACTACAAAATAGCCTTCAATTGGCAGGTACTTGATGCATTTCGAGGCTGTGCTAATGAATAACATGTTAACTCAAAATTCCCGCCTCATTCCAATGCCCTCGCATATACACTGGTTTTGCGTGTGCCACTGTGTAGCCGCAAAATTACATTTTTCGGTGCTGAAGCAACATAAGATGAACCCAACCCCGGTACAACTGACATTTTCATACCTGAGGTTGAAGGTACAATGCAGTCTACTTATAACGATACCACATATAACAATATATCAGTTATAACGATGGGTCAAGTTAAGTGTGTCATTTTATGCATTAGGTCTATGAGGGAAAAAAACCATATATAACGATATGTTATTGGCCACATCGTTACACTTATGTTACATTTACAATCGTTACATTTGCGTTTCCAGGTTCCCCTGAAACAAACATTGCCGAGGCAGGGCGAAACGTTTACCTACGCGAGTTCATATCTGCAGCCATTTCCACACTGCGTGTCCTGCCCGTGCCGCCTACGCGCTGAGAGCCATTGCGAGCTTGCGCAGCGTGCCACAAGATGGCACCAGCCGCTTCACGTTGGCGCCATCTTAGCACGGAAAAAATAAAGGTAGCGCTTGGCGGCCCGTGGGCTACCACACCATTATAAAGGGGACACTCCTAACATCCCTCCATCCATAGTGTGCCTCGCGCATTGCCCACAATCACACCAAATGGAGAGAGAGAGAGAGAGAGAGAGAAGAAAAAAAAAGGCACAAAGCAAGTCGGCGTGATGGCTGACCGTGCCGCCCCGTCCATAGGTGTTCTGTGCTCGTTCTTCACTCAGTCTCTTTTTGCGAGCAGCGGCCGAAGCAAGTAGCCCAACACGAAATCAGCGGACATCCTTGAAGATGGCGCCAGTCAAGTGCAAAGCTATGTCACTTGACACAAAGTTGCAAATATTGCAGGATTCTCAGCACGGCTTCAAGGTGAGCGCCCTCATGAAGAAGTACAAGCTTGCCCAGTCGACAATATCCACCATTTTGAAAACTGAGAGCATAGCGATTACCAAGACCGGAACGAGCGGCCACGCCAACCAGTGGAAAAGGGTTAGGGAGCCTCTGTACGCCAACGTCGAAGAGGCTCTGTACAATTGGTTTCTGACCACTTGTGCCCGTAACGTGCCCATCAGTGGGCCAATACTTGCTGCAAAGGCTAAAAATTTCGCCTTTCATCTCACACAGCCGAATTTTGAGCCTGGAGGAGGCCGGATACAGCATTTTAAAGATCAACACGGCATTGTTTACAAAGGAGTGGCTACTGCAAAAGCTGCCCGGCATCGTGGAGCGGTAGGCGGAAAAGGACATGTACAACTGTGACGAGACCACTCTTTTTTTTTTTTTTTCAAACAATGCCATCAAAAATGAAAGCACTAAAAGGCGACCCATGCACCGGCGGGAAGCATTCCATGCTGAGGGTGACAGTGTTGTTGTGTGCCAACATGGACGGGAGCCATCGCCTCAAGCCCTTCGTGATCAGGCAATCAAAGAAACTGACATGCTTTAAAAACCAGCATATCCCTGTCTGCTATCATAGCAACAAGAAGGCGTGGATGGCCCATCAACTGGTTGAGAAATGGCTGCTCGAGGTGGACGGGATAATAGAAGGTCAAGGCAGAAAACTGATTGACTTGTGGGGGTTTAACATCCCAAAAGCAGCTTTGATTATGAGAGACGCCGTAGTGGAGGTCTCCAGAAATTTCAACCACCTGGGGTTCTTTAACGTGCACTGACATCACACAGCACACAGGCCTCAACATTTCGCCTCCATCAAAATGCAGCCGCCGCGGCTGGGATTCGATCAGCAGCCGAGTGCCATAACCACTAGATCACCGTGGCGGGGCAGTCAAGGCAGAAAAGTGGTGTTGCTACTTGACAACTGTAGCGCACATGCCGTCAGCCCCAAGCTAACATCTACCAAACTGATGTTTTTGCCTCCAAATACGACAGCAGGTCTGCAGCCGTTGGATGCCGGTATCATAGCTAACTTCAAAGCCTTGTATCGGCGGTGCATGCTGGAGTGGCCAATATTGGTCACTGACCGCTCAGCTCCTGGCACGTCGGCCGACGCAGAGTTGAAGATCAGCCTTCTGAAGGCTGTGCGCTTCATGTATGGGGCTTGGTACGAGATGAAACACTCCACGATCAGCAACTGTTTCAAGAAGGCGGGCTTCGTGCGCCAGGATGAAAATTTCCTGCCTGCAGATAGCGCGACCGACACAGCTGAAGCCGCCGACCTAGCCGAGTTCTGGGCGCACGTCACTGGTTGTGACACAGGTGCTGTGTCGATGGACGAGTTTTTTATGGCAGATTCTGCTGCATCGTCCTGCGAAGAAGTCACAGATCGCCGGGGATGTGTTGTGGCGGCAGACAGCAGCGTTGTGCGACGGTGGCAACGGCAGTAACGACAGTGACAACGAGGCTAGCAGTGGCACATTGGCCTCGACTTCCATGTCCACAGAAAGTGCGCTGTCATCGAGTGACTCGTTGATTGACTTTATGCATTCTAAAGGACTGCTGGAAGTGTTCACGCAGCAGCTGGAAGCTATGCACACCGCAGTCGTGAAGCTGCGACTGCCGCGAAAGCAGGTGAAAATATTGGACTATTTCGGCACGCCTAAAGCTTGACATTCTCGTTAGAGCTTCAAATAAAGCTTTGTTTTTGAGATCCTGCTTTCTAGAACATCTATTCTTTAGCACAAGTGGTAAATTCGGGATCGGAGCTCCAAAGGTACGTTCGGCGGGGCATTTTTACGGCAGTCCAGATTTGGCGATCACTGCTTATAACGATCATATTCTTCATTTTTCTCGATATCATTATAAGTGGACTGCACTGTAATCCGTTAAAGAAAGGCATTTTCATTTTCAAACATGAAGTGCACGGCACAAATGAAGCATTTCAAAAAATGTGGACAGTGACATGCACGGCATTCCACTAAGTCGTAACTCATGAAACTCCACATCACAGACTAACTAAAACGTGTTCTAACACAATCCTTCTGTTTGTATGAACTGCCGATGCGCATGAGCTAATCGTAAAGCATGTGTCTGTTGTCGAAACTTGAAAAGATGTCAAAAGCAACACAGGAAGACGTGAGCAGTCATGATGCGGCTTGGCTGTGAAACAGATAGTAAAGACTCTCTGTAAACTGTCTTGATTTGGCATGAAGCGAAATGTGCAATTATGAGCACAGAGGCTATTACATGTGATATGTGCTTAGAAAGGCGAGTGTAAACACAACATTTAGTATTCTGAGCACTGGAACAGTCGAAAGAGAGGAAAAATAATCAGGGGAAGCATTACTGCATTACTATTTTTCTTCGGCATGCCGGTTTCCCCTTTAACAGCACGACAAACACAACGACATGGTGGCATTGCAATTCTTGTCAGCCGGCACACAAAGTATGGTAGTACAACCCATGCACATGTGGTCTGCACATTGCCTTGAATGTGACTGCTATGGCCACAACAGCCACCAGATGGCAGCAAGTTTGCAAAGGCCAATTGTCTTCTAAAGCGTTGACTGTGTTGTGCACTGCACTTTTTTATCATTGCAATGATTTGCCATCTAGTCTACACTTCTAGACTAACGAAAGGAAAACAATGCACAAAAGTTTACATGGATTTGTAAAAGCAGCGGAGCTTTAGTAATCAGGGACCAATGAAACAAAAGCCCTCTGTAAAGAATAGTGACACTTTCTAAAGCACTGCAACAACTTGTGGACTTACAAAGCAAACAAAGAGTGAGCATAGCATGGATGAAGCAAGGAAAGCACTCATTCACTGACTGACAATGCATCAAGGCAATATATAGACTCTTGTAGATGTCTGCTTGGTACAAACAGGATGACTATGAACAGGACAAAAAAAAAAGTGCTGTAGAAAATGTAACAAGCTTGTTTACGACTACCATTTCTTGAAAGTAGTGGTGGGGAACATCATGCACAAGAAAAAAATGTCTCCAGGCAAAAGAAAGTGAGTTGAACCACATCTGCTAAGAACTGTCAACTATAAAACGGCAGCATTGAGAAGAAAAATTCATTCTCCCTAAGAGTACGAAGCTTTGAGGACATCGACAGAAAAAGCACCAAGAAAGCAATGTGTAGTTGAAAACAACTGAATGCTAAGCAGTGTAATGAGATTAAGAAATCCGCAAGCACAGGATGGAGTCAACTGATGCAAGACAGGGCTAAATAAAGATTGCTTGAAGACCTTCCAGCAATGGGCAAGTTGATAATGGCGACATGCTGCACCTTCAATTTACATATGTACACATTCAATTCAAAGAAAGCCTTTTTTCACACAGAGAAATATGCAACTCAAGTCTATCGCAAGTCAAATAAGTCCATCAGCAGGACATTGCACCACATACCTCATAACCCTGTGTGGCGCGGACTGCTTTGGCCATAGCCAGAGCAGCAAGATGCTGGACAAATGGGCTTCTCTGGCCAAGTGGTGAATGAAGCGGCAATTGTAAACACACGGTGAACATCGCACAGCCTGCAGGACCAAGCCAGGCATTGCCTCCTCGACCTGTAATTGAAAGAACAAAGCCAAAGCTTACTTGTGTGAATTATAGAACATACCTTCATGAAATACTTTCTAGTAGAGCATCAAGTGCATGTTCACAACAAAAATACCATAAAGACAAGCATTCATAAAAAAGAAGTGTACAGTGTTCCTTTGCAAGAGCACCCAACAAACACTTGTCATGCTGATTTCTTCTTAGTATGATACAACACTGTGCTGTTTACTTGCCAAAATGCAAACTGGCCAGCCCTCCTTAATTTACCATTCTTGCCCACCTTAAACACTTTGCTAAATGTACTATGAATAATGTCCAAAGAATTGCACGTTATCACTCCAATGCAGCTTGGTGCTCTTGTGTGTATGCATGTGTGTGTGTGTATGTGTGCGTGCGTGTTCTAAATCTCACATTGCTGCCTAAGGCTTGATATTCGTTTTATTTGCAAAAAAATCACAGTGAGAGGATTATGTGTCCAGATTGCTGCATGCATATAGCATGTTCAGGTATATGTGCTCATTCTATGCATAACATTGAGAAAAATACACCTAACTAAACTTTACTGCAGAATGAACCTCAGCTTTTCAAGATTTGTTTTTGGTGTGGTAGAAGTACACCACAGTGCGTGACACACCACTTCTACAATCATGAAATTCAGCAAGTCCTGGGCCCTCTGAAGTACAGTTCTAAAACAAAACAAAACACTACAAATGAAACTAAGGAAGAGCCCTGCAAAGGCTTCAAGCATGAAGAGAAACTTGCACATTTAGAAAATGAAATTTGATGGGCTGCACAGTAACTACCTTTAGGTAAAGCAAGTGCACCAGACCATATTCCTTTAAAATACATTAAGGAATTAGGAGCAGAATCAATCAAGGTCATTAATAAAATATGTTAACAAATTTTAAAGACAACATAATGGGCAACAGACTGCAAGAGATCAATCTCTTTATCCCGCTGCATAGAAAAGGGAACATACACACAGACAAAAGGATCGAACTATAGAACCATCACCTTAATATCTTGAGTAAACCTCCAAAGTATAGTCGAAAAGCCAGGAACCTTACAAGGAGAGAGATGGCAACAGAGCCAGCTGGTTCCAGAAAAGGATGTGGTGCAAGAACCCACAGTGTAAATATGAGAAGGGTGTAGCAAATTTGTAAATAACACCAAAAGCCTTTGTACTTTTGCTCCATCAATTAAAGCAAAACTTTTGATACTACTGACCACTTGAAGCTCTGCTTATATCTTGGGAAAATGGGTATTCTCAAACGCTTAACAAACTCTGATAAGGAACCTACGCACTGCACAAGGAGCAGTTGTTAAGACAAATGCTGGTACCGGATTGACTCAGAAACAGTTTTTTTTTCTAAACATACAAAAGACTATGTTGTGACAACAGGTGAACAAGAGGGGATAGAGATAAATAACAACACAACACAGATGTCATAGAAGACATTTTTTTTTTTTAAGGATCATGAATAGATGCAAATGGTGGCTGTACAAAAAAAGATGCATTGAAGAATAGTTTAAGAGAGAACAACAGGTAGGCTTTCAAAATTTTTGAAAGGCGAAGTAAGTGTCACAACCTTTTTCATGGTAATGTATGGGTGCAAGCTGTGTACCCAGCCAAAATATGAAAGGAAAAAAATAAGCCAATTCTCTTGAGCTATGGCACACTGTAAAGAGTTCTCAGAATCCCACGAACCACTAATGAACAGATGCCGCTATCATAAAAAGAGGTCAATCGCAAATGTGCTTTCAAAGCAAAGGTAATGAAACTAAATCTCCTATATTCCTATACATTGATCATTTCATAGGAGCCCGTTGCCCGGCACAGGTAAATGACATTGCGGCTTGCCATGTCACCAATCACTATATTTGCAGCCTGGAATGTAGCAAGAGCAATTCATGATGTCAATGAAATAAACACCACAAGATCAGCACAGCTCTCACAGCTTTCATCAACATGCAGCTAGTAAGTGTAACACACATAGGTGTTCACAGAATTCTCCATTAGGGGGGACAAAGGTTCACTGCAGGGCCCCCTGCTCCCCCAACCATCTCCTACAGAGGCCATTTCGGCCAAAACAAAGCGCAATGTAAAAATATGTGGCAGATTTGGCAACCTCCATCAGGTGATTAAGGGACGAAAGGCACTCCCACTTTTTGTGCACACACTTGCAGTAAGCCAGGCCGATGATATTTGCTACCAACGAGCCGTTCCTAAATGCAGAAGTAAATTGTGATAGTGTGTTCTGTTTCCTTAAGCAAATCATAAAAGTGTTTCAAATATGTATTACAAACAACAATTGTGTACAATTAAGATGAAAAAAATTAGTCATTACACCAGTTGACTGGCCAATCAAATCAGTCACCTGCGTAACACTGCTTGCCCATGCAACAACCCATGGGCAGTGGCAGTTTAACTTTTTTGGTTGAGCCTGAGCCGCTTCAATCTGTAGTGAAGCGCACATTTAAAACTTTGCAGTAAATTGCACATCTTACACACAGCACTTATACCGGTCTCCTAATGATCAGGAGTTGCCCTACAGGCTCAATGCATTTATACAAAATTGTCAAAAATGTTTCAGGGTCCCTTTAATGCCAAAGTGCTGCTGCACATTTGTCAGTGAGAGTTCTTGTACAATAAGAATATATGTAAATATACGTAATCATCTAAAAAGTGAAAAGTTTTCTGACCCACACCTTAAACAGACATATAAGAAGTGCAATCCTTCCAAAACAGAGTGGCATCAATTGCAAAGTTCTGATGGAGAGACAACGGTCAGAGTTTTGATTTCACTGATTTCTGGGGTTTAATGTCCCAAAACCACATTACGATTACAAGAGACGCTGCAGTGGAAGGCTCCAGAAATTTGGACCACCTGGGGTTAACGTGCACTGACATCGCACAGTACACAGGCCTCAGCGTTTTGCCTCCATCGAAATGAAGCCGCAATGGACAGGATTCGATCCCGCGACCCTTGGATCTGCAGCAGAGTGCCATAGCCACTAGACCACTGTGGCAGGGCAATGGTCAGAGTTTTGGATGTGAAAGAAAAAATTTTTCTGTAAGTGTATGCTGGATTTGCTAATTTCACATTCTCAGTCACATATGGTCTCTGTAACAACTTCTCGTGTTAAAACAATACTTGCCTACTCCATTCAGCTGACGTGTGGCAATTGCAACAGATCCATGGATAGATTGTAAACTGCACAGAAAAAGAGAAAAACACAAGCTAGACTAAATGCACAAGACTACAGCAAATTAGTACAAACACACCAGATACTGACCAGATACACACCAGAAAGAAAAAACGAGAGAGAAAGAGGAAAAGGAAGACAGCAAGAGAAAGAAGGAATGAAAAAGAAATGAACAAAACAAAGGGGAAGAAAGAGGGAAGGAAGACAGCAATAAAGAAAGGAAGAAAGAGAAAGACTGATTGATTTGTGGGGTTTAACGTCCCAAACCAGCTTTGATTTAAGAGACGCCGTGGTGGAGGTCTCCAGAAATTTCAACCATTTGGAGTTTTTTGACATGCTCTGACATCGCACCAGCACATGGACCTCAACATTTCGCCTCCATTGAAATGCAGCCGTCGTGGCCGGGATTCGATCTCGCCACCCTCAGATTAGACGCCGAGTACCACCACGGTGGGGCAAGAAAGAAAAAGAAAAGCATGTACTCTCCAAGCTTCACTTGCCCCTATTTTTCCGATAGGGGAAGGGCCCCTCAATGTTTTGCATTGATAGTTCTTTTTTGGCTCCACCTTACTTCAAAGACTTGCAAGACAAAAGTACTTAAAGTGCGATAATCTCTATGGAAAACGGTAAAGTGCACTGAACACGAACACTGCAGAACACTTGAAGAAGGAGAAACAATCTCACGCTTTTATAGCTGCCATGGTAGTGGTTGCATTCTCAACAAAAAGGGCTAGTTTGCCCAAGCTGTGTGTCCTCAATGCAGTGAAGTAAACTGCACTGTTGAAAGAAGGGCTGCTGAAGAATACATCACTTGACGGAATGATGACAGGCAGGCAGTCAATTGTAGGTGTCATGGATGCAGCACTGTCTGCTGTGAGATAGTGAAAAGTGATCCCACCATCCACAAGTGCACCAGTAGTAGTTTGCGGTCTAGACAAAAAATCCAAAAGCACTGCCTGCATAAAAGGATAGAAGAGAAGCTTTAGTAAATAGCCAAATGGTTAACAAATAAAAAAATCCACAGCATATCCACGGAGTGAATGATGATGAGTGGGCGAAGCTCCGGATGTTCAACGTAGATCGTGCCGAGTTCCGGATTAATTTAGTTAACGCGCACGCTATGAATCCTTATGGTTCAACTACGCACAAGTGAAATCTCCCACCGGCACTTCATTGCAAGTCAAGATCCAGTGCCTATATATATATATGGGTGGCCGGTGAACGGTTCTCCAGCACGAGCAGCCAGTATTTTTCAATCAAGAAACTCGCTAGGAGACGCTGCCTGCACCAACGTTGTCTCTCGCGGGTGAGGGCACGTTCTCCTTCTTTGCGAGCTGGTAGAGCGTTCATTGAAGAATGAGCGTTAACATAGTCAATGCGCGCCTTTCGCTCTCTCTCTCACAAGACAGCAGATGGAAGAGTGAGAGAGCTCGCGCACCGGGAGGCACGCACCGAGGGCGAGCGCGAGCCTCGCGGCGGCGTGAGGTGGCTACATACATACTATTACTACACAGGAGGGAACGACCCACACCCTAAGGAGCTTCGCCCCTAAAACAAGCATGAAGCACACTCACAACCGGCATCATAGCCTCACCTTGTTTGCTGCAAACACATTTCCTGCCGACAACTTGTGGGAGACACTAATGCTGCAGTTCAAGTGAAAGTGTGAGGACAGTATGCTTCGTAACATTGATATCCTGCTTTCATTTGCTTTCTTGAGCTTTGCAAAGACATCTTCAGATGTACTGAAGAACACAGGGTCAAACTCCAAGTGGATCTAAAAATAAGGAAGTAGGATATTCAAATATGAGGGAAGAAAGGCAAAAACAAGCACTTAGCTCACCAGGATTGAGCACTTACGGTACTTTTATGTGCACTAAAACGTGACATCCAAGCAAAGTGCATTCTGCTATTACTGAAATATAGCTGCTCCCACTTGGAATCTGACTCCAACCTTGATATAAAACTAAGTGTGAGAACAAACAGACACATAGTTGGAGCTGTAAATCAATCTGTGCTAAAGCCCCTCAAACTAAAATTAGCAGTATCCCACCTCTGCTCCTCCAGCATCAGCTTTCACTCTCTCTTGTGGTACCAAAAAAACTAGTGAAGCTCTTGCTCTTCCACTGTAAGACTGAAGGCAAAGTGGTGTTCCCACGCACCTTTGTAGTATGGCCTGCAATTCCGCAAAACATGACCCAAGCTGCTAGCACATTGTTTGGCACTGTGAAAATGGGTGTGAGAGAGCATGTTACGGCATTCGGCCAATAGGAGGGGTGAGCGTTGAAGGAAAATACAGGGGAGGGGGATAGCAGCAAAATTCAACAGATGTCGCTACTTTTGGTTTATTGAGGGACTTTATGCTTTTTTTTTTTCTATACAGCTTTACAATAGTGTACACAGACTTTACATTCACTGGGTTCATTCAGTTAGTGTAAAGGTGCCATAAGTGTTTTAGTATAGGGTTTGTCTCAGCTAACGCAGGAGAATGGCACTCAGATTATCATGTCATAAATGCAAGGGAGCTTTCCATACAGTTTGGGTGCACACGCTAGTCTTGAAAACTTGTGGCCGGAATGCTAACGCAAACGGTTAGTGCATTATGCAAGTGCAGTGGCAACAAATGCAAAGAATAGCATAGACAAAGCTTTGGATACCCTATACTAAAACTTTTTTCTGCTCTTTGTTTAGCAGTGAAGTGCCAATAAGGCCAAGCAACCATTCTTGCAACCTCAAGTTGAACAGGGGAACGCAGCAGGCACATGATCTCACCATAAGAGGAAGGTAGTAATATGACAAACAAATTGTTTTTGATGCTTGTACATCTGAAAGAGCTGAAAGCAAATATCACATGCCCTTAATTTCATAATCTGATACCTGTATATTTCAAGAAGATCAAAGCAAGTATCACATGGCCTTCACTTTATGATTTATGCTTGTATATCTGAAGAAGCTGAAAGCAAATATGACATAGCCTTCAATTCATAATTCAATGCTGGTATATCTGAAGCTGAAAACAAATATTAAGAAAGCCTTCATTTCATATTTCAATGCTCATATATATGAAGATAATTATAATTTTTTAAGTTTTATGTGCCAACACCCCGATATGATTATGAGACACCATAGTTGAGGGCTACGGAAACTTGGGGCACCTAGGGTTCTTTAACGTGCACTGACATTAGCATTTCACGTCCATTGAAATGCAGTTGCTACGGGCAGGATTCAGTCCCGCAACCTTTAGGTCAGCAGTCAAGTGCCATAGCTGCTAGACCACTGTGGTGGGTTGGTATACTTGAAGCTGACAGCAAATATGACATAGCCTTCGTTTCTTAATTTCTGTAAAAGTGAGTATGGACTCTCAATTTACTGTGTGTACTGTGTGTTGTGTGCCTTTGTGTTTTTTGTGCTACTACAACAATGCAAAACTCTATGTACAGCCACTAACAAGGGAAGAAGCTTGTGAGTGTTGGCAATTCATTTTACAGCAGAAAACACAGCATAAAAATGAACAAGACATGAAGACAGGACAACATGAACACCGGACAGGCTAGCTCTTGCCACGTCTTCATCTTATCCCATCTTCATTTTTTGCAATATGGTTTCTAGTACAACTACTAGGCCAGGACAGCCCCTCAAAAGCAAAAGCACCGACTACAACACTGGTGCTTAAATAAGCTGCATGCATCTGGAATATACTCCTAAAGGACCTGTGCAGTAAAAATGATTATTGCATGTGAGGTGTTTTAGAAATCTGCAAGGTAAATCTCTACAATGTGCCGTTGCTGCCAGTAACTTCCTGCTCAATAAATACCGCATGGAAGCACATTTGTTTCCTGACAAATAGCACCTTTACAATGATCATGCCACCTAGCACAGACACAATGATCTGAGCAGGTGAACACCTGGTACATCACGCTGCTGGCACTGAGTGTGTGATAGCCTTCAACCAAAGAGTGCCACTGAAACTTGAGCATGTCTTAGCTCAGCTGAGCAGCTTCAAAGCACTGTCAGCCAAGTGTAACAATACTTGGCTTTTGCTAAATTGACTATATTATTGAGCCTAAGGTAGCAAATTCAAACACTGAGGCTGCAAGGCTGGTATACCGTCTAAGTTTCCTTTTAATACACCTATGCAGACAAAGCATGCATGCAATAATTAGCAGATATGGCACTACTTCTAGCACATCTCTGCTGAGGTTTTTAATGCACCTGCCCTGTCCTGCCCATTCCACAAGGCAGTTACCAGGATCTACGCTGGTTCTCAACGCTTTGAGGTGCATTTTTTTCTAGCTGAGTGGTACAGGCAGGACTTTCTTTTTGTTTGCCTTTGTTCAAACTCAAATTCAGCCTTCTTCTAAATAGTGCACGGGACACTGTTGTTCCCCACAAAATGTTCCACTTTTTTCAAATGTCCAACTCACCTCCTCTGGGGAGGGAAAAAAAAAAAAGGCCTCCAGCAAGCCTCACGAACCATTTGTGACATGAACATGGTTGCACACCAAATGGCCAAGTTCATTCTACTTGTATATTCAAGAACATGCTTTTTAAGCTGAAAATAGTAGGATAATTATTTTGCATTACATTGCTCCATTGCTTAAATTTAGCAGAAAGATCACATTTAATAGTTCGGACCATCATATGCAACTTCTGGCACTGAAATGAAAGTAAGGGACGCATAAGGTACCTCTACCTGACCCATTACTGTATCGCAGGTACACATGGCACAAGATTGAACTGTCTGGACCATGCCATCTTTCTGAAAAAATTGGTGCACTGGTAAATGAGCAACTTTTTTCTTCTTCTTTTATTTTTGAAGAAAAATGCCTGTCCCAAAGTGTCTTATCTGCACACTCAGCGTGCAGCAAAGTGACTGAAAAAATAGACAAAAAGAAAATAGCTGCCATTTCCAAAGTTCTTTTGTACAATATGCAGTAAATGTATATTTCACCTTATTCCTCTTCCTCATGACATTGCAATATCTTTGCACATAAAGGTGATGTAGACAATTGTTATCAAATAAAGAGAAGTGAAAGCCTCTACCTGAGACAGAAGTGCCAATCCATTGCTGCCGCACCCCCGTAGCTCAAATAGGACACCGGCACTGTCCTGATCGTACGCCAAAGTTTTAACTTTTGTACCTGGGTCGAACTGGTAAACTACGTCACCTCTCAACACTGGAACGTCTCTTGCTTTGTCATATGTTACGTTGGTAATATGATGGCCTGAAGTGTGTGCCAATGGTCGAACTCCAGGCAAGTCCAATTTTGAAGCCATGACAAGAAGGTTCCCTCCACGTAGAAAATATTCAGTAAACATGCGCCTTGTTGTGCTGCTCATTTCAGTGCATGCAACAATAAGGAGTTTAGTGTTGGTCAACCAAGGGGTAGTTTTGACCTGTAATAAAGGTGAACACACACAGCACTTATTACAATGAAACAATGACAAAAACAACTTGTCTACAGTATATATGCGGTACACCTGATATGCATCGCGAGCCCATTTTTCATTACTCCCTTCATTTTCAGGATTGGTACCACTGCAACTATACCATAAGTTTGTGTTCAGTTAAGCTGCTGAATAAGCAGCAGAGTTCACTTAGCACAAAGATAGACCTCAAAGCTACCAGTTATGATCAGCAGTTTAGTTTAAACGCCAATTTATAATGCTCGCTGGAAATTAACGCAAAAGGTTTTGAAAACAGACAGCGGGAACTGACGCTGTGTGCATGTCCTAAACTATTTGCTCAGTTTTTCCCGTCGTTACAGACTAACAAGTCCAACAGCCAGGTTTTCCAAAACATTTTTTGGTGCATTCCTTAATACACGGTGTCAAGAATACTTAGACTAAGTATCGCTATTCAAAATGCACAGCAGTTTCCTCATTGCCATGGGTATGTCCTGAACTTTTTGCCCAAAGTCGGGCTTTCTAAAACATTTTCCGGTGCATTCCGTAATACACGGCGTGACCAATACTTAAACTAAGCATCACTATTCAAAATGCACAACAGTTTCCTCATTGTCATGGGTAGAGAGCCGATATGTCATATATGTCAGCTCTCTCTGTGAAACGAGAGAAAAAGTCCGGAAGCATCACCCAACAGGAGTCGCGTGCCGAGACGTGAAAGCAAGCTTAGTGCTACTTATTTTGGACATAATGACAAGGATAAGTGTACAGACCTGGTTCTCAGACAGGGGGTAAATGGCGTAGTTATCCGGGCTGAGACACATGCTCAAAGTTTCCTTCACGGCGTGAAAACGAAGCTGGTTTGATCCGACATCCTCGTCAGTGAAAACGAGCACATTTGGTGGCTTCTGTGGAGCCATTCCGGGTGATCCTAGGATGCCCCTAACATAACTGGCAGCGGGCGAAGGCACTCCACGCAAAGGTAGCTGCAGGTAAAACCCAGCATTTAGCGAATAGCCACATTTCCCTCACCCCAGCCAGGCCGCGACCAATACGAACGCACCAGGAAGTACGAGGACGGCCGAAAGGGCACCCGCCGAAATACATGTAGGATCATTTATAGATATAACGTTCAAACATAAGGGTCACACGCAGGCAGACGATGAAAAGAAAGCAACTCAACGCGGCTACGCCGGGCTACGCGCCACACGGGCCGCTGCACTGGCGCCTGCTGGCGCCACCAAAAATACGTGGAAGTATGTAAGACCCAAACCATTTGCCCAAACATGCCACACATGGTTGATGTTGCAACAACGCGAGAGGAAAAATAATATCTGCATTTTTAAACCAAGTTAGGCAACGACGGAGAAACCCTACCCACTGATCTCCACTAGGGGTTCCTGGATGCCGCTTCAGCCGCTTCGCTGTAGAGTTACCGAGTTACTTCGCTGCTGTCGCGTGCGTGCGGGCGTGCGGGCCGTGCGGGCGCGCGCACGGCCAGCCGAAGTGTTCCGGAAGCGTCCCGGAAGTCGGGCGTCTGCTACGCTCCAGAGCCGCTGCATGGTTAGCGCTCCTGATTCCGTATTTTGGCCTTTATTTCACGCATTATTGCGCCTTTGACGGTATACATTTTCTTCGGGCCTTAACTCTACGACAACAAAATATTCGCGGTGAATATGAGGCAAGATTCAGTAGCGAAACAAGCAAAATATCACTTGTCCGCTCGAACGTGATTCATGCTCGCGAGCGGAAACTGCAGGTGTTAAACCAATACTCGTGAAGACGTTTAGATTAGTAGAAAACAAACTAGCGCATACAAAAATACAACGAGCGAGTTCGATATAGGGACTATTAAAGCTGCATAATACAGGAGTACCGACTATGGAAACCACGATATGCTAGGGAATAAAAATAACGCGAAAACGACTAAAGTGCGCTCCTTTAATACTAAAACCATCGGCAGTTGTGCGAGGAAAGGAATCCAAATATATTTCCAAACAGGCCATTGTGCATAATTTTGAAGTGCGCTTTCTTTTCATTGCACACAAGCTACCACGTCCAGCTTAATTGCTCCGGAAGAAAAATGTGCAACTTGATGAATACACTTTGGCTAGTTTTCAGGGAGCCGGTGGGCGCATGCAGTGTGTATTTGGCACAAGTTCCATGAATATTTTATTGTGTGCCGTGTTAATTAACTGCAGCACGTTGTTTGCAAAAAGGCTATACAATTAATAAAGAAGAAAGCCAGCCGTGTAATAGAGGCGATTTAATTAATATGAGCGATATTCAAGTAGTTCAAGTTATACATATACTCTAAACGAGCGATGTGCGATTACCTAACAGTATCATACTTTTCTCACAGCCACTAGCCAAAATTCCAAGCCCTATATCTTTCGTCCACTCTGTATGCAGTGTGTGCCAACTAACAATTGCGTTAAGCTTTAAAAAAATCCACGTGCGCGTTACGCGAATGCAACCATCTTAGTGTTGTTTACTGTAGTCTTCACCATCTTAATCTATTTTAATTAGCTCAGGTGATTAATAAATGCTTAATCACCAACATTTAAACTGTTGCTTAAAAAAAAATTCATTGGAGAAGCTGTAGGGCATATGTCTGGATAATGTAATTTCATAATAATAGATGCACTGGTCTTAATTTTCGCCCCGCCACGGTGGTCTAGTGGTTATGGCACTCGGCTGCAGATCCGAAGGTCGCGGGATCGAATCCCGGCCGCGGCGGCTGCATTTCGATGGAGGCGAAATGTTGAGGCCCGTGTGCTGTGCGATGTCAGTGCACGTTAAAGAACCCCAGGTGGTCGAAATTTCCGGAGACCTCCACTACGGCGTCTCTCATAATCAGAGCTGGTTTTGGGACGTTAAACCCCACATAACAACAACAACAACTGGTCTTAATTTTTCAAGCATTCTAATAAAGCTTGGAAAATTAAAGAAAGAAATTCTAAGAAAGTTTGAAAAAGCACCACGTTACTAGGTGCTTACACGCCATGAAATGAGCGCTCTCAAATGTGCTGTTTGACAGAATGACCGATGATGCATGGAGACCGTAGGCATAAACAGCTAATTTCACAGCGCACAAGCGCCTAGACACGTATGGTACTTTTCCACATCTCGCACATAGAAACCACTGCACTTCCTATTATGAAAGCACATTATCCAGACACTAATTGACGTGCCCTAAAACTATTGCATTACATTTTACATTTAAGGTAATATTTTAAATGTTGGTTATAATTAGTAAAAAATTATTACCTGAGCTCATTTAAAAATAACTTAATATGGCCAAAACAAGAGTAAACAATAATGTGGCGGTTGCATTCTCGTAACTCATGTGGATATTTTTAAAGCTTGATGCAAGTTAATTGATACACCCTGTGTGCTTTTGGAAGGAAAACAATGTGGGAAGTGCATCACGCTGTGGTCGAGTTCATGCGACCGTTCTATCGAAACAAGTGACCGTGAAGTGGCTACTACAGAGCTTGTAGTTGGTGTCAATTGGTCTCTGGTTAAGTTTCCGACCTTTCACAGGTACAAATCGCCTTAGAGAGAGGGAATCTGCATTATAAGATGCACATATCTAAAACTGACGTACGACCTGAGCGTTTCGTTGCCTACCGCATATGTCGTACGTACAGAATATCACAATAGTAACAAGTGAAAGTTCTTTCTACGCGATTTCTCTTATCTGGTTGTAGAGTGTGTGGAGCAACAAGCAGGCATCTTTGGTGAAATGAAAACAACACCGGTCTATACACAACACTAGCTATGCTTTTACAACAGCCGTTTGCAAGACTTCTGGGACGAGTGCCTGAACTTCTGATAACCACCCGCCGGAGAGATCGAAGCACCATCCAGCAACCAAGTGGAGATCAGTGACCATACCACATGTGTATTTGGTGCATGTTTCTAGTCGCATTGATTCAAACATTAGACATATTACAAAGAAGAGGTACAGTTGTGATTCGAAGGCTACCATTGCTGAATAAGCCGATGATAACAAATGAGGCATTCATGACAAGACAGAACCCCTATGATGATGATGATGTTGATTATAGCTGCATGTATCAAGAAACGTTGGTATGTTTTTATTGAGCTGCTGCGATAGGGCAACGACCGCTGTCGTCACAAATTACTGAAAAAAAAAGTCTATTGAAAGATATCAGCAACTTCCTCGCCAGCGCACACACATTACCTTTATTATTATTATTATTATTATTATTATTATTATTATCCACAATGTTGGCCTTCAGCATAACCATTGTACTCCACCTACATCTCTAAACACGCGAAGTATGCGCACACGTTTGTCTTGTCCCGATTGTATCCTACATATTTCTACTGTCCTCTCTGCAGTCTTGCACCACTACTCCTCAGCTCACTTAGCATGCTTAGCTGTGTGGTACACGCTAGCGACGGCTATGCTAGCGACGCGAGTGTGCGCCGCCAGGTGCCGCGACGGGTGGCTGTTCCTCCGGTGCTCATGACGTCAGTAGAGGAAAGCCAATCACATCAGTCGTCATGTGCCCATTGCGTGACCCATGGGCACGGTGGTTGAAAACTTTGGGTTGACTCGCATTGACCTTTAACAATGCACACATTCAGAGCCTTGCAGTAAATTACACTTAACAGACAGCACTGATGTTGACCTTCTAATGATCAGGAGGAGCTACCTGCACAATGCATTTGTACAAAATGACCAAAACCGTTCCAGGATCTCTTCTTTGCTCCAGCGTAAAGGGACACTAGGGTAGTCCAGGGTGGAAGGTGCTTAAGCCACCCAAGCCCATTCCCTTCTTTAATAGAGACACCATGTGCCAGTATCCACATGTCACCAAGTTTGGTTTATTATTCTGGACTAATGCAATTGCTTTCAAATAATTAATCATAGTTTTTAACAACCTTAATGTCAAGAAATGCTAAATTTCTGCACTTAGACCCAGATATATGTATACCCAAACACACAGACATGTGGTTAGTATGTGCACAGGGTATCTACCTTACAGGGACACTGCACGTGTTGCAGTGCATATTTTTACGGATAGCTCTGCGACACAGACATCTTCGGCAGCAGCTTTCACGATACCTGCCATGGGCATGATACAATGCTTAAAGATAGCGCATCATACATCGCCTACTGCTGCTGAGCTGAACGATGTCTGAGAAGCTGTCTGCTACATTCTACGACAAAGTCCTGTGGAGTGGACATTATTTTCAGATTCTTGACCAGCACTTCAACTAATAAGGAACTATATGAAGCAAGAAGCCGCTTATGGTCCTCTTGTTAGTGAGATCATAAACCTCCTTACTGAGGCTTCTCAATACAGACACAACTTTGCACTGCAGTGGGTTCCCAGCCACTATGGGATTGCTGGAAATGAGCAAGCTGACACAGAAGCGAAAATTGGTGCATATCACCGGCCAACCAACTGCTATTAACTTTTCACAACATGATGTCAATGCCTTGCTCTGCAGCTCCATGAAAGCCTCTATGATGCAACTATGGGATGACCCTGACCTTCGACAAGGGTGCCTTCATAGACTTTACGCTGGCATGTGCTTTCGTCTTCCAGTCCTGCTACGATGAGATCAAGAGATGCTATTGCATGGACTACAGTTGGTTGTTGCCTACACTCATAGATATCTTTTTATGATCGGACAAGAAGAGAGTCCCGATTGCTGCGTGTGTCACACTTCAGAGACTATGCACCATATCCTGTGCGTGTGCCCCCAATATTTGGCCGAAAGGAATCGCTTCAGTGCCTGGTAGATCGTTTGGACTCTTGGCTCTTTTTGGCGGAGAAACTTTTAGGAGCATGGAAGCACACAGACCATGCCCAACACTACTTCAAGGCCCTTTTTAATTTTTTGTGTGAAGCAGGTTTAGATGCCTGTCTCTAGTACTGTGCTGTAAAGACTACTGCGCATGGTGCACATCTGCTTACAGGACGTGTACGGTGACTCATTGTACTTTACCATCGTCACCTCTCATACCTCCCTCTATCTCTATCTATCCCTTTTCCCTTTACCCCTGTGATGAGTCTCCAGGCCAACATCTCCTTTTCTCTTATTAAATGCTATCTTCTTCTTCTGCAGGTGTGGTGAAGTGGTTAGGGTACACCTCTCCAATGTGGGAGATGTACTGAATTCAGTTCCCAGTGTCACTGGGCTCTCACCAGTTTTTCTAATGAGGAGGGGCAGCACAACCTGGCGCTCAGTTATGTCATCATCATCATGAGCCCATCTTATGTCTGCTCTAGGCCGAAGGCCTCTCCCAGTGCTCTCCATCCTTTCTTGTCCTGTGCAAGCCAATTCCATTTGATGCCTGCGGATTTCTTAATTTTGTCACCCCATCTTACTGTTGTCCACGTTGTCCACGGCTACGCTTCCCCTCTTTTGGTATCCATTTCTTCGTTCCAACTCTCCATCGGTTACCTAGCCTTTCCATCATGTGGGCGGCCCACGTTCATTTTTTCTCCTTAACGTCGATTATTATGCCAGCTACCCGTCTGTTCCCTGACCCACTCAGCTGTCTTCCTATCTCTTAATGTAATGCCTATCATTTTTCGTTCCATTGCCCACTGTGTGGTTCTTAACTTCCTCTCGAGCTTCTTTGTAATTCTCCAAGTTTCTGCCCTGTATGTCAGTACTGGCAAAATGCAGCAGTTATATAATTTCCCCTTGAGTGACAATCATAAGCTTCCGTTCGTGAGTTGGGAATGTCTCCCGTATGCACACCATCCCATGCTTATTCTACATTAGGTTTCTTTAACATGGGTGGGCTCCCCTGTCAGTAGTTGTCCTAGATATATGTATTCTTGTACAACTTCTAATGTCTGGTTTTCAATCGTGAAGACATGTTTTTTTTTTTTTTTTGCCATGCCACCTAGCATTATTTTTGTTTTCTGCATGATCATCTTTAATTCTACTTCAGTGCTTTCTCGGCTCAAGTCTTCAATCATCTGCAGTTCGTCACCATCTTTGCTGAAGAGCACTGTCACTGGATAAGCACAAGTTCAGTGCAGCAGCATTAAGAGAATGAAAGTTAGAAGAGAGCACAAAGGAGATGCCATTTTATTATTTATGAGTACTCACATAACTAAGTGTACAACTGAGCGAACTAGCAAACTGGCAGCCTGACCATGCTTGTATAGAGTTGATATAGAGTTGATATAGAGTTGTATAGAGTTGATATAGTTGATATAGAGCTTGTGTAGAGTTGTATAGAGTTGATATACAGTGCTTAGCAATTGAAGCACAATATTTGGACCGCATGATGACTGGCATATTTTGAGCTATTGGAGTTCACTGGGTGACCACAGGTGGACCAAATCACAATCCTTCAAAATGTCCCTAGCTTTCACCGAGTACTACAAATGACCAGCTTGGTATCCCCAGTGCAAAGTGATGATGCAGAAAACATCAACAGCAGTGCACTCCCCGTATAGTGTTTCATTCACTGAGCACTCCGCATATGAAACAAATAACAAAAAATTGTGGAACATGGCTGCACACATCTGGCAGTATTATTTCACGTCAAAAATGTGCATTTGGCCCTGTCTTTGTACTGCACTTTCATATAACAGTAATTTTTTAAATATTAGCAAGTTGAGCTATAATGTGAACATGTAACACACATATAGGTCGCATAGGCTATATTTTTTTGGTGGCTTAGGACATTTTATTGATATGGGCACAATATCATTCATCAGCTATCGTAGGTACCATTGCCTGTCTGGATCAACCCTCATAATTTTCTGCCCCAAATCACTGAATTTACTGGAAAGTTTCACCCGTTATAGTAGAGCTTGCTCCAACAGCATGAGGTGTAGCATATGCCCTTAATGCAAAAACATTGACCGCCAGATGTGCGCATATGAAAGGGAAGCAAAGGTGCTTGGGTTTGAGCCCTCGAAGTGAAGTTGATCATCAAGGCCACGAGGGCACCTGTTCAGACTCCATTTTACATAACCACGTGGCGAGAGGCACTGCCACCTGGTGATGTGCACACCTAGTTGTAATTCTTGGTTGCTCAAGCATACATTGAAAACTTCAAATTGATCTGTCAGAGCATTGGATGATAAAGTGGAGTGGTGGGCAGCATTTCCGCTGCCACCAATCGTGGCTAGGACCCTGCCTTACAACAGAGGTCAGATAGTACTGAGCCTTGATCCATGAGGCAGCGACACCATCGCCAGGCAGTACTCTTTTGCAGGTCCATCTGTACATGCTGTCCGTGCATCAGCAAGCGTCATAGGAGGTGTTTTGGAGGTCTCTGCCATCCAAGCCGTTGTACAGAGCTCGCACACAGCACATTCAGAGAGTTTCGTGTGTGAGTGAGCCCACAAAATGACGATCACCACTAGCAATCTTTGCCGATGATGTCAAGTGCATACCTCTTACAAGAACACTTGCACAGGACGCCCTCAGACCTAGACGTCATGACTTTTACCGAGACAAATTATGAAAGGGAAAATATCACACATAATGTCTGCTAGAGCTGTTTCAGAGTCTGCAACCCACCCCATTATGAAAATGTTTGGATTGCTGGCTACAAGGCTATGCATATTTTATGCTTTGTGGGCAATCACAAATCCACTGCCTAAGCTGGTAACTTCTGCTCACCCATCCATTTTATAGCCAATACCAAACAAAGTACAGTGGTACCCACTTTGACATTACTGAAGTGCCATGGAAATTGCACTGTTATAACCGACACTGATAACTGTTATAAAAGGGTTGCATGAAAAAAAGCTAGATAAGGGGACCCCATAGCTGTTTTGTGATGTGTGAGAGCAAGGGGGGTCGGGTTATGCCTAAATGCCCCTTCTCACACACTTAACAGGACAGCGAGAACAACAATGGCCAAAGATAATACCCCCCCCCCCCCCCGCCCCAATCACCACTGAGCTGCACTAATAGGGGAACCTCCCACCCCAACCCTATATACCCCTGTTTTAATCCCTCCCTGTCGGGGGTGTTATTTTAATCCCCACCTTTTACTGCAGTGGCCAAAGGGGATAGCACTGAGGCCTATCTGGGAAAGCTAGTTGAAGGTCCTCAAGGCCAGCTTGGGAACCACTGTCCTTTGTTACTTCCTTTTCATGGTGGGGCTGGTGTCTGGGTTGGTGCCAGAATGGAACAGGGGCCCTGGAGGAAAAGCTGCTTTCTAGTGTATGACAGTGGGGCAGCCTTTTGTAGGGAGGAACAACAACTGTGCAGTGGCCAGAGTTTGCTTTTCAGATTTCACATTCTGTCACCTTATGGCACCAACATAAGGTACACCCAGCAGACAGACTCCAGTGTTATAACCAATAATGGGGCACGAGGGCATTGTTGGAAGAGGGTCAGTTCACCATAGAAAACATGTGAAAGTTGATGGTACAACAGTTCACCATTGTTATAACTGATGTATTGCTAAAACCAGTGTTGTTATAAGTGGGTTCAACTGTACATCATTAGACAGTTTCCATCCTGCTTTCCCTTTCCAAAAATTTCAATGAGTTAGATTTATATTCCTGTGCCGCAAGTGCCTTGGATGAAGGCTTTTTCAACAATTGTTTGCACTTGATCACTTTAACCATTGACCTTTAATAAACCTGATACCCCAGAAAACACACACAAGATGATTGATCCCTATTTTAAACCAATGTTGCTAGTTTTGAAAGAATGCAGTTCACATCTTTAGCAAGCAGTTAGATGTTTGATGTTTTACATAACAAATCTAAGCCATTAAGGAGATAAGTACAAAGCATTAAGAACAATCTCTTTACCTGCATGGAACACGCAGTACAGTCACACTGTAAGCTTGAGAAGCAGTCTTTTAAGAGCTTGTCATAAGACCTTTGAGGGCACTTACTTAAGCACAGGATCAAGTGGAAACTTTTTTTTTCTCATCATGCCTGATGGTGGTTATGGGCACTAGCAGCGGCAGATGACGATTTTGCCACCAAAATCTGCTGCTAGAGCAAGTCCATAACTGCTAATGCTGTAAGACAAGTATCAATATAACAATCACTGGGGTTTTATGTGCCAGAACTATGACACGATTATGAGGCACGCTGTAGTGGAGGGCTGTCGAAGTTTTGATCACCAGGGATTCTGTAACGTGTGCATAAACTTAAGTACATGAGCCTCTAGCATTTTGCCTCCTTCCAAATGCAACCGTAACAACCATGATCAAACACAAGCCTTTCAGGTCAGCTGCCGAGCAATGTTACCACTGTACCACCACGGCAGCTCAAAAAAGAAAAGTACTATTGGACATCTCTACAGTCTTCTTCAAACAACACTTGGCAAGCTGCTAAAGAAAGAGGGTTTTATTGCATGCACACAGCAAAAGAAAAGTGGCATATGGAAAACAAGCTTCTTTATTATAATATTCTTGGATTTACACATGCAATGTTGAGATGATCAGTGCAGGCTCTAGATAACATCAAACGTGTTGCTGGAGCTCTTGCTTTCCCTATTGTCCTCTAAAATGATCGTCCGCTTCGGGTGGCCATCAAGGTCAACGAACAGATAGCGGTACTCATAGTTCTTGTGACTGTCCTGTTGAGAAAAAGAAAAATTAAGCTGGTAAACTAATGATTCTATCTCTCCAAGCGTTTCTCATAGTACCCTGAATGTTGAGGTATCCCTTATATTCAATAAAAAGCCAAGCCTCCACATACTGCAAGAAGAAAGCATGATTAAAGAGGCGCTGACACAAAAATTTTCATCTGATGTCTCTTCGCTGCAATATGTGGCTGGGGGGCCTGCTGGTCGTGATGGCACACAAATGCTCTAATCCGTGACAGATAATTATTTACGGCACGTCTATTACCGTCCAGTTTCAGTTTGGTCTAGGGGAGCTCCGAAAACAACAAGCCACCAGGTGCAACTGGAGCAACCTATCGTTTGCAACGAGGTAAACAAATTTGACCCCGGGAGGACACAGAACTGTAACATACTTCAGCAGGGCCTGCAACAAGTTCTCGTATTCTTTTGCCTGTCACGTGTACTGCGCTTTGTCGTCGGAAGAACAGCTTCACCATTCCTAGAGTCCAAAAGGTGGGGACGAAGGAAGAATGAAATATGAGTCCCGTGATTTCTGTTCTCCTGCCTCAGTCTTTCAAACCATAGAGATAATGAAACAGAATTGCAAATTTGGTCTAATGACATCTGGCTATAGAAAAGGCAATACACAATTCAATAAGCATGCTGAATGCTAATCATGTGATACATAAGAGCCCCATAGCATTTACAGAACCAATGTAGTGCATGACATGCACTCCGGAAAGTGCTAGCTACACAACTGCACTTTCCAGGGTCCTCTCATCTACAAATGATGTGTCTCCTATAAGTGTGCTACAATGACTGAAGCAGCTATATTACTGGAGGTTGAAATGATATTGACATCTCCTCCACACTCACTTATTTTAACATTATTTTCCTAGAAATTAATCAATATAATGTATGTGCATGCAAAAACACAACACTGAGTTAACCAACTACTCTCCTGGTTGACATATTAACTATGCAAGTGCAACATTCAGGACCATAACACACTGCTTAAACTGGTACGCATAGAACAAGTACACAACTTCCATTGACGTGCACTTCATGTCGTGAAATAGGAGCAGTATTAATTGAATTGCAGCGAGTGGTCAGCAAATGTCATCATGATTATCTTTGCCCAGAACAAAGAACGCTCATTAAGTTGCACATTGAGGGTTTACAATGTCACCTGCACACCTGCACTTTCCAGCAGAGTGTCGGAACAGAATGAAAAACGAAAAACGAAAAAAAAAAACGATATTTTTGACCGGAACGAAAACGTAACGAACGTTATTTATTATTTTGTTCCGGATCAAAAACGAAATATTTTTTAGCGTTTTTCGGTTCACGCCGGAACAACCAAGGTCGTGCAACGTGAGCAACATCATCAACGGTCATCGCCCTCTTACTGGAAATGATGGACAAGGAGCCGCGCCTTCCAAGAAGCACGAATGTGTCGAAATTTTGGGACGAGCGCAAAGAGCGGCAACCGGAGCTGTAGATGTTAACACAAGTGGCCCTTGGTGTGCCAGCCACACAAATCAGCGTTGAGAGGGCATTTTCGGCACTCAAGTTCGTTTTGATCAGAGCAGCGGTCTCGCTTATCAGTGAGTATTGGGCGCGAGGGCCACCACTGGAGGGGCTGGCGCTGCGGTCGTTCTGACGTGCAAAGTTGGATCACGTGACCCCACGATCCCACCTCGCGCCGAGCCTCCTCCGAAGCGGACGGTTCACGCATTTCACGCGCGCTTCAACAGCCATTCGCCAGCGGTTTTACCTACAAACATCGTCGATTCGCGTTTATTTCACGTTCGCGGACACCTAGCGACCACAAAAGCTGAAAAGTGCGCTCGGAGTTATTGGAAACTTGGTATTTTCTAAAAAACGTCGTCTGCAAAATGAACCCAGCCAGTATCACTTCTTCCCCTTTTACACCCAGGCCATTAACCAGGCTAAATCTCCGGATTCATCAATAAAATACTCTCTCTCTCTCTCTCTCTCTCCCCTTTTACACTGCAGACGACGACGTGGCCAGCTTAAACATAGATTCTCCTTCTATCAGCAGCTGCTGGGTGTCATACGGCTTATCGATGAAGGTGTAGATGCTGGACACTGATAGTTTCACTGAATCATTTAGACCACAATAAGTTACACCTTGCAGCGTACTAGTGCAAAGGGACTCCGGAACGTTTTTCGGAGTGTGTGTGTGCGGGGGGGGGGGGGGGGGGGCATTTATTGTCGTCTTTGCACGTTGTGTTGATTATTTTTGTTCTCAGTATTTGTCGATTCTAATTTATTTAAAATGCATATTATGTATTATTATTTACTATAATATTAATGAAATCAATTATTGTTTTAATTCATTTTAGCCGTTTAATATTTTACATATTTGCATCATCGCTTATTTCACATTGGTATACATTTCAAAATGTTTGGGACTTTCGGAAGTACTGAAAACTTGCGGCACACCGCGCAACCCACGTGGTTGTGTGATCCAGTGTTTTTGGAAAGCACTGCACCACAGAACCACCAGCTTAATTGATTGACTGATTTGTGGCGTTTAACGTACGTTAAAAACCAGCTTTGATTATGAGAGACGCCGTGTTGGAGGAATCCGGAAATTTCGACCACCTGGGGTTTTTTTAACTACCACCAGATTGAAAATTCTTGTCAAAAACTTTTATTTCCGCGGAAACGGTTGGAAAGTGGGAGGGGGGGGGCGAGCCCCCTCTAGAAAAATGGTAGGGGGGCGACCGCCCCCCCTCCCCCCGTTCCGGAGTCTCTGCTAGTGCATTCAAATGAGTAAACTAATACGTCCGGTCTTACGCTGTATTTTCTATCGCTATTGGCCCCTTCGTACAAAATACGGACGGGAGTCATTCGTCGAAAAATGCAGCCATGAACTGGTTCGACAGCGATCGAAAATCGCCGTGTGACGACCATGTTGAATACGTGGGAAAAATAAGCAACAGAAAGAGAAGCAACGGACAACTGTGCTCCAGGCTAGTGTCCTTGGGGTCATACTGGCGAGAATTTAAATTGTGATCAAGCCATAGCGTCCTAAGGTGAACCCCCTGTTCGAAAATAACAAGGTTTAATGAGGCGCGCATGTGCGTATGTCGTGTGTACACCTTAAATCATGTGAGAAAGGTCGACGTCGCAATTGAATGCAGCTCTATGCCTGCTGCTTTCCGCAAAAATGAAGGAACCACTCGCATCGCGCTGCATAGGGGTATGCGTGTTCAGCATGAATACAAATTTGCTAATTCGATTTCTTCTTGTCAACGGCGATCCCTTTGTTGATGCAAACATACAATGAATGAATTGCACGAGAAACACGTCGCAGGCCTTTCTTGCGGCCCAAAGCTATGTGTATTTACCGCAACCACGCGCTAAAACCATCTGATGCTTACCTTTCATTCATTTTCATTCATCAAAATGCTATCTCACCTAAAAAAACCAGCGGACTCCGCACGCGCGGTATCCTCGCCGGTGACCATAGCAGAGGACAACAGCAGTCGACGCGGTGTCTAAAGCTTTGTAATGAACCTATTCTTTTTCCGGAAGAGTTAATTACCTTGTTGAAGAATCAATGACGTAGCCACAACAGTATTTTACAGATATCGTCTAGCTGAAATAAACGGCAACAACAATAAAAAGGCGACGCGCAAAGCAGCTCCGGGCTGAGCAAGGTAGTGCTGTCGGAGCAATCCAACTTTGCGCGTCACACCGGTTCTCCCGCGTGGCGGCGCCACGGTATGTCCTCGCTCCCAATACTTGATGACCTGCTGCTTCTGAAATCGTGTGCCCCCCCACCCTTGACGAAAATTCCGGATTCAAATTTGAGGAGAAATAAATACCAAGTTTTTGTTGTGTCCTTGCTTCGAAACTTTTTGCGACTTCCCTCATAGTCACATCATGACTTTGGGACGTAAAACCCCAACAATTATTATTGCATTTTTATGTATTAGTTCAGTATTTTTTGCTGTTTTTAAAGATACTTTTAATATTAAGTATTTTGTTCGTTTTTCTTACTGAAAAAAAAAAAAACCCTATGAACCGTTACGGAACATTTTCTTTTTGTTCCGGAATGAAAATGGAACGGAACTTTCCCTTCTGTGGAATGAAACGAAATTCGTTTCGACACCCTGCTTTCCAGGGTCCTCTCACCTACAAATGATGTGTTTCCCGTAAGTGTAGCTATATGATTCAAACAGCTATATTAGTGGAGGTTGAAATTATGTTGATATCTTTCATATACTCATTTATTTTAATATTCTTTCCTAGCACTTAATCAATATAATGTACATGCATGCAAAAACACAACACCGAGTTAACCAACTACTCTCCTGGTTGGCATAAAAATACCAGTGAGTTGAGTAACATTTGTGCAAACTGACTGAAGTTTTCTTAGTGCTATAAATGTGCTGCATTGAAACATAAATGTACACATTTCGTGCTTGACGAGCTTTTTTTTTGCATCTGAGTCTACCAGACCATGTGACATAATATACACAAATGACTGTTAAAAATGTACATATCGTGATATGACGACCAAAAAACTGGCCAGTGACAGCTGGTCTTAGGTGCAGACTGGCAACAGGCCCACTGTCTGAAAAACTGTCCGGACTGGTCAGAAACTGGGCAACTGGCAACCCCACTACCACTTAACTGTGCAAGTGCAACATTCAGGACCATGACGCATTGCTTAAAGGGGTCGTGAAACGTTTTCTGAAGATTCTGTACTAAGTGTGTATTCGGGACCCTGACCCTCCAAACAACAATATGCATTGTTTGGTTGCATCGTGTGGGTTGATTTAGAGCGATAAAAAATGTGGTTTCGGTTTCTCTGTGTGCGTTCCCCTCAACCCAGCAGGTGACATCACCTTAGTTGCCACCACGCCTCTGAGATTTGCGCGCCCTCGGAGGCCACGGGAAAACAAACTGTGCTGCAGCCTTTCTTCTGAATGGCGGCACCGCACAGTTTCTAAGTATTTTCTTTCTTTCTAGCTTTCAAGTAAATCAATTCTTTTAGAGCAAACTCAAGTTCAATATACCTTTAGACTTAAAAATATCTCACCGAAACGTCACCAAATAGTACCATGCCAGCCCGCAGTGTCGCATAGTCGTTTAGGGAGCACAAAAATGCTGGTGCTTTAAATGGGCGTTATTAAATGTTCATGGAATATTTCGCTGAAATATTTTAGAATCGGCTTGAGGAATGCATAGTGAAGCAGTGAAAATGACAACTGGGCATATCCGTATTCTTTTCATGACCCCTTTAAAGTGGCATGCATAGAACAAGTACACAACTTTCACTGATGTGCACTTCACGTCGGGAAAGGAACAGTATGCATTGCAATGCAGCAGGTCGCCAGAGAACGTCACCATGATTACCGTATTTACTCGCGTAATTTGTGCACCTTTTCTCGCGATTTTAGAGCTCCCAAAAGGGGTTGCGCAAATTACGCGAAGATTTCACGAACACATTCGAAATAACGTGTGATATAATGCAACGAGCGCAGTAACTCTTTTGGATACGATCTCACGTAACACTACAAAACGCTGGTGTAAGAGGCTGCTCTATGGACACTTTTTGCAGTCCCTTCGCGTTGAGAGCGCAGCACGTAGAAGGGTTTATGGGCCGCCCGTTGATGGCTACCGAGGTAGCACGCGCGCCAGCGCTATCTCGACAGCCATGCGATCGCTCGGCAGCCGAGCGACACTCCCCCCCTCCCTCGCGTCTTTTCATGCTCGTTAAAGACGGGCAGGGCGTTTCCTCCCCGCATCGACGACAGGTGTCCCGATCGGGGTGATGTTATTGTATGTGCCCACCGAGTGACAGAGATAGGCTGGGCGCGTTTGATCTCTGCTTCAGCTGTTTTCGTCGCCCACACTTGCATGCTTTTATTCTAGCGACCGTAATTTGTGCTCAGGGGGCTTCCGGAGAAAAGAATTGGAAAATGGGACATCGCACTCGCAGCCCCTTTTGCATATGACTGCTCTCGCTGTGCAGCGAGGAGCACGGCTGTTCAAAGTCTATCCGCGCGTGCGCACCGGCGAGCTGGCTCGGGTGGGAAGGGGAGCGCAAAATATGAGAGGATCTTTTTCTTTTTTTTTTTTGTAAAGCTGGCTAAATATCACGGGTGTGCAAACTATGCGAGGGTGCAAATTATGCGGGTAAATATGGTACCTTTACACTGAACCAAGTACACTCATTAAGTTGCACATTTGAAGATTACAATGTCACCTCCTATGTAGTAGTGCTTCAGTAACATTATGAAGTGCAATGGTGTTGACGTCAATAAAGATGAAGTAACAGACAGGCAGTTGTCAAAATTAGATGCACTACTTTGGACAATAAGAGTAGTGCTTTTTATCAGAAAGGCGAAACCATTTGTGGAGGGGGCGACAGGGTGGTAGGAGAAAATAATGAGGGGTTATGGCACCTCCTCTTTAAAGCTGCTCCAGTGGCTTGGACATCACCATGACACAATTAGAGCCAGGATTTACAACTCAGTACAATGGACAATAAGAAGCTTAGAATATGAAAAATGTTTTGCAACGAATTATGGCCAAAGCTCAACCAAATGCATGGGCTTGGAGGTGCTTAAGAAGCTGCAATTTTGGATGAAGCATACAATAAAGCCTTTTTCTGTACCACAGTAATATCAAGATACTCAGATGACTTTTAAACCATACAAGATCCTTGTTGAATTTTGTATCTTTCATTTAAATGAAACCTCAGATAAATGGAACACACTTTTCTGTTCATTTGTGTGCTGCTCAGGCAGAACCCACTGCACAGTCAAAGCTGAGAGCATGGGTGTTTTTGCATTTTACCTTAACAGAACTGTAGTCAGGAAACATAATCTTATCCACATGCTCATTTGCTGAATGCCATAACCACTAACCAAGTCCTAGTAGTTAGAAGGTTCAGCTGTTACAACTTGAAGCATGTCATGCACAGCATATATGTCCCTTTTCAATATTATATACAAGTGTAGAACGTTTCGTATTACAATACCAGACAGTTTTATCATTACAGTAGCATTACAGATGCTTTATCTTTGCAAGGGCATATTGCTTTCATGGTGTAAGCAAGCCATTACTAAGCTTTTGCCACACCGGTGGCTGTTTCTTCAGTGATGAAGCAGAACAAACAAAACTGTATTCCTTCCAACATTAAAATTTGAAAATTTGTATAATTCATGAGGACAGAAAAGGGGTGATGGTATGTATCCTTAAGACCTTTTCCTTTGGCAGACACTCCTACGGCATACAACAATGATGGCGATAACTTGCAAAATATGATTAAAGGCTTAAACCAAGCAAGTACCAAAGCAAGGTGGGGATAAATATGCAGAACATAGCAACGATGTCGGGTGGCCTGGCGACAAAAATGAGAGTTCATGACTGGCGAACAGATGCTAGAATCTACAAAGAGTACATATGTGTATTTCAGCCAGGTAGTAACAAAGGAACCTTTTCATGAAAAGGGAATTTACTGAAGGATGGGCTGGAGCGTATACAGTAGACCCATTACGAAATCATGACCAGCAACTTATCGCTGTCCCTAAAGCAGAAAGTGGACAACCACTGCGTTTTGTCAGTACTACTATATGGGGCAGAAACTCAACAAGTAAAGGACCCCCCAGTGTACTACTGAACAGAAAATAATAGGTGTAACAATAAAGAGACAGGAAGAAAACAAAAAGCGGACCAAAGAACGAACAGGGGTAGCCGACATCCTTGATGACATTAAGAGAAACAAATGGACCTAGGCGGATCATGTATTGTGTACGACAAATCTATGGTCAGTAAGAGTGATGAGATGGCAGCAAGGGATGGGAGACACAGTTGACAACGGCAGAGAATTAGGTGGGGCGATGAAATTATGAAATCTGTGGGCCTAAAATGGAACCAGCTTGTGTGGGATAAGGCAAACGAGGGATCAATGGGAGAGGCCTTCAGGCTGCAGTGAATACTGTATAACATAGGCTGTTGCTGCTACTACTGCTGCTGCTGCTGCTGCTGCTGCTGCTGCTGATGATACAGATTTTATTAGCAGTGCTCTAGCTGTGGATGCACTACACAACCAGCTGTGAACTTACAACAGCAGAGACTAAGCAATGCATTGTTTTTAGCCAGTCAAACACGGGCATATCGAATTTGAAGGGGATCACAAAAATGTTTGATATATATATGAGTCTATGTTTAAGATGAAAATTTTACACAGAAAATTCCAAGGGGACTTTACAGCTGTTCCACACACACTATAATTTGTTATGCACAGGTTTATATGTCTGTGTTTGACACTATCACAATAACTTTTTCAGTGGCTTCATTATTTCCTATTTCACCTGCTTTCGGAACTATAGTCAATGACTTGCCCTGTGAAAGGAAAAATTGCCATCCATCTGTTTGTAGCACAAAGCTCCAAGGAAATCTATATGAATTTCTCAATCCACGTGAATCTCCTGGTCACAATGTGCTACAAACACGTGGATGGCAATTTTCTCTTTCATAACCCTTCCTCCACCTTTTGGGATTCTGCAGAACTGATTTATCCGACATCTTCAGAACAAGTGTCTTTCTGACACATGACATCTTGTGCCACTATTGCTGAATTCCCATGGCAGACTGCAAGCACTCAGTCGGATCACGAATTGAGCGCCTTGCTCTGAGCAAGATCGCTCCTTCTAAATTTGAGATTAGAATGCACACGCTCCTGTGAGAGCAACCTGCACGATCCCAGAAATCTGTGTGTTTTATCTCCCTCTGGTATTTTTTCGAACATTGCATGTTTTTGCACAATTCAAAGTCAGAATGGACCTTTCAGCAGAGTGATCAGCTGTTCCACTACAGGTCGCGACAGATGAAAGTGCAAGCGGAGCTAGAGGAAAGCATTATTTAAACAAAAATCACTTTTTCCACACGAGCTCCACCACAACACCTCATCGTCCCAACATCAACAAACAACGTCCACAACGAAGCCAGATGAAGATCATATGAAATGCCTTTTGGCACACAGCACACTCACAGTCTGTGTTGGCACACTCACAGTCTGTGTTGGAAAAATCTCACTGGTCTCACAACTAGAACAATAACACAAGCGCGTCGAGCAAAACGTTTTTCTAGGCGTCCATGGTGGTCTGCGACCGGAAAAAGCCATTTATGACAGGAAGAAAGGTGGGTACAGATATTGCGTCACGCAAACTTCCAGTCAAATCCACCGATTTCAGAGGATCAAGAATTGTTGCTCCACAGAGCAATCAAGAATCCGTGGGCGCTCCCAATGTACCACTGGAATACAGGATTCATGCTCCTGGTCTACCACTGGAATGTAATTACTCTGTACAGAGCAGAAAAACTTGATCTGGATCCACCACTGGAATTCAGCATATGTCTTCGAACACCTTTAACCCTTCAGGCCCAGTGATTCCAACTGGAATCACGCAATTGAAATGTCAGTGGGCAGCTCCGTGGTAAGACGAGAGGGTTGTTCCTCTACCACTCATATTTAGCACCTGCTCTACATATGCTGGCAATTTGGTAGACTTGTAAAAATGAAGACATGCGTGAATGAAGACACAAGACTATCACTCCCGCTGTTCCCACGATTTGCTGAGGAAGCCTCTCCTTTCACAGTGGAAAGAAAAGGCATTTATCTAGTTTCATATGGAATATTTGGACACTGACTTCGGCATCATTATATACTACCAAAATATATTTCCAAGGCAGACTAAAGTGAAAATTTGAAGTGGTTTAGAGTGATAACTTATATTTCAAGAACTCAATTGTCATTAATTTTGCAATTTCATGCTCCATATTAAAAGATAAAATGAATGTCAACGTTTTAGTGCTCAAATTCATGCCGCAACTCTGGCTTCGTGACATCAGAAGGCCAATTTCTTTTTCTTTGTATTTTCACCAAATATGCTCCATCAAATGGTCTGAAACTCCCCGTGTTAAGTGTCTGGCTTTCTTAAAACACAATGCATGTTTTTCTTACCAACAAATAGTTATGTAGGCCTTAGAAGACAGTATCAAAGATATGTTGCATCACATATGTTGGTGCTGGAACTTCAAAGCGGTGTCACCACCCATATTTTCTTTTTGCGTGTTTTCTAGCTCACTGAGGTTCCTCTCCTTGCAAAAGTGGTGTTTTTGGTATTACAAAAAGGTAACATAATAATACAGTAGAATCTCGATGATACGATTTCATAATGAGCATGTAACATATTCGTATCATCCCGAATTCGTATGAGCCAAAACAAGTTAAAGCTGATCATGAAGATGAACTAGAACTTTATTGGGTCAACTACTTCTTGCTGAAAAAGTCCACGATGTTCTTTTGAATTTTTTTAACTTCACTGTCCCTCAAGAAAGCCGCCTGAAAGGAATAAAACCGTGCTGCGGTTTCTTTACTCACGCTGTCAGTGCTTACGGTGCGACACAGTACATCGAGGGCATCAAGGCTTTCCGACATTGACGGTAGGAGATCACCCACCGGCATTTTCACCATCACTCTCAGACTCGGTATCCTTTGCCTCATTGACCAATTCTTCGATGGATCGCAGCCCACATGTCGCTATGTTGTCGCCCGCAGTGACGAAGTCTCGCGGCGAAGCTCGAGTTTCAAGGTTCTCCCAACCCTCGATGTGCAAATCTTCGTGCAAATCCACACTTGCAAAAGCAGTTCACGATCGTATCCTAGGTCACATTATCCCAAGACATGGACAAGAAATGTAACACATCAAGCAGGCTAATCCAAAAGTTTTCATCCTAGCGCTCAATTTTCGCCAGAAGCCTCCGCACAAGCAATCCCCCTTGAAATGATGCTTCCCATTTCGGATTATTCCCGCATCCAGCGGCTGTAGACGGCTCGTGATGTTTGCAGGCAGGAACCTTACGGCGACACTGCTGAAGTTGCAGTCTTTGGGATGGGCCGAACACTGGTCGACGAAAAGCATAATTTTTCTGTTTTTCGCTGCCATTTTCCGGTCCAAAGTCGTAAGGGACTCGTGGAAAAAAATCTGCAGTAAAAAATCTGAGTCAGTCGCTCGCGTGAAGCAGTCATTTCGCGCGTTCGTATTATCCGCAATGGCTGGGGAAACTGTTCGTATGACACCGAATGACGGCGCATTTTATACAACGTAGTCCGTCCAAAACCACATTAACATTCGTATCATTGCGAAATTCGCATCAACCGTAATCGTATCATCGAGATTCTACTGTAGTGGAAAAATGGTTTTCCAGTATGTGTGAGTCTCTCCTACAGAAGCTTAAAGCTTCAGGAAAAAATGATACAGAAGAACAAGAGTGGTAACCAACAATAGCCACCCCATACATACGTTGCATTTCGCACAACAAAAAAGTTATCTCTAAGTACAATGGCAATGTCACGTTTACGGCTCAGTGTGAACTCTCAAAAGTATGCCCCATAGCATCAAAAACCAACAGCAAGTATTGTGCCAAAAAGCCTGATACTATTTTCACAGCAGATGCTACTAAGTTAACAAGAGCGTCGACAGCTGGGCCACCTGGTGCATAATTTTGAAGAGAAACCAGCTAAAAGCACATGGACACAGAAGAAGAAGGCGCACAGGACTAAAGTTGTACATCAAATCCTCATGAGATGTGAAAATGTATACATAGGATGGACGGCTGGATATTTCAATGAGCTGAAAGGGCATGCTGTCAATTAAGAACAATTCATGAGGGCATTTGGCTGAGCATCTTAAAAGATGCAGGTGCACCCCTGAATGTACATGCACAAGTTTCTCGCTTGATAGAATGGAAATGGAAATTGAAGCGTTCCATAGTTTTTATGAGTCTGGAAACGACTGCATTCACATACCTTCATAACACCTTTTAACAACGAAATTGCCTTCTTGGAAGCTTAGAAGGACAAGGGATGCAGTGCCTTGATCTTTCAGCCTTGTTTTAATAATGTTATATTTTTCTGTTAGACCTTTGTTTTATTAATGCAGCACTACACCTGTTAGTATTGTTTTTCTTCACAAATTTACAAATATAAGCTGACACAGCACTTGTATTTCAGGTCCTTAGGTATTGTTTTCTGGCTTACGTTTAGACAGAACATATGTCTTGGTCTTATGGGTTGCAATCCCTTTTTGGTTACATTTTTCATTTTTCAGTGCTTAATTTTTATGTCTGTGCAATTCTTTGCTGTGGTGTTCCTTTGTATTGGTCTTTGTTTAGGATGAAACCTGCCAAAAGTGCACACAAGGTTCAACTATAGAGCGCTACAATTTTTCTTCTGAAGGCGAGCACAAGTATCGGCGGTAAATGGCTGATTTTTGAAAGCATGGTGTATGACATGCATAAAAGCTACAGTACCCTTCAAGAAAACACCAGGAGTAAAGTAGGAGTCTTTGTTCAGACAAATAACAGGTGTCCAGGGGAGTGGCATAAAGGTAGAGAAAGCCTGTTATAGTAGTGTCCAAGTGAGACTTATACCCCTGTCACAAGCATTTAAAAACTCTTCTACATAAGTGGCCTTTTAAGAAGCTGAAAGTCATTTTATCTAAAAGACCTGCACTGCACACACACGGCACCAACAATCCATTTTTATCACTTGCTTCCTAACACGCCGCCGAAAACGAGGCACTAGCCTTCAAAACAGAAGCAGTGAAAATATAATGATGTATTTCAATATACAAAGTAAGTACCGTATTTTCCGGTGTATAAGACGCGTTTTTTTTCCAAAATTTCCGGAGGTGCGTCTTATACGTACTTTTTTTGTAGTTCTTTTGGGAGAAACTCGTGTTGATGCTGATGAGTCTCTTTTTTAACGACTAGAGCAGTACGACGTGAATGATGCGTCATAATTATAATAACGAAGACTCAACGTGCCGGTACTACAGTTCCACAACAAAACCAAAGTACATAAAACAGAAAAATAAAAAGAGAAGTATGTCGTGTAATAACGTGTAATATAATGCAACTAGCGCGGTAACTCTTTTGGATACAATCTAACGTAACACTGCAAAACGTATGGCTGCTCCAGGGAAGGCGCAGCACGTAGAAGTGTTTACGAGCCGCTGATGGCTGCCAAGATAGCGCTATCTCGGCAGCTGACAGCCGAGCGACACTACCCCTCCCCGCGTCTTTTCATGCTCGTTAAAGACGGGTGGGGCCTTTCCTCCCCGCATCGACGGCAGGTGTCCCGATCGGGGTGATGTTATCACATCGGCCCTCGGAGCGACGGAGATAGGCTGGGCTCGTTTGATCTCTGCTTCAGCCGTTTTCTTCGCCCCCACTCGCATGCTTTTATTCTAGCGACTGTACTTTGGGCTTCGAGGGCTTCCGGAGAAAAGAATTGGAAAAAGGGGCATCGCACTCGCAGCCCCTTTTGCGTATGACTGCACTCGCCTGCGCAGCGAGGGGCGCGGCCACGCGGTTGTTGGTCCGTGCGTGCGCGCCAGCGAGTTGGGAACGGGGAGCGCAAAATATGCGTTTTTTTTTTTTGTTTTTTTTGCAAAGCTGGCTAAACATTAGGGGTGCGCAAATTATGCGAGGGCGCAAATTATGCGGGTAAATACGGTATTCCAAAGCGCGTCGGAGGACAAGGACTTTGAGGGCTTCGACGAATAAAATGTTTTTCCTGCAGTCACGCGGAACGTTTCAGTGGGTGTGCATTTCTTCTCGCAAGGTTGGTGTAGTAGAAGTTTTCTTACGGACTAGCGCTCAGAAACGTAAGTACGGCATTTTACAAGGCTCGCTCAACCCCACGTTATGAAGTTTCTTTGCGGGAAGTGAGTGAATATAGGTGCATCTTATACACCGGTGCATCTTATCTATTAATTTTTGCATGCAAACTTGCGAAAACTGGGGGGTGCGTCTTATACAAAGGTGCGTCTTATACACCGGAAAATACGGTACTTATTGTATTGCATGTTTCTTAAAATAAGTTTAACAGTACAAGATTAAGAAACAACAATGTGAGAATTTGTTGCAGTGACATAGGAAGCATTTTCGTAAGTATAATGACATGTACAAGTTTGTCTGGCAACACTAGACTTTCTTTTTTTTACTTTGCCCTGGTGCTCTTGTGCCGTCATGGGCAACTGCACCAAGGAAAAAGCTATACAACAGCAAGTTTTCTAGCACGGATTTTCACTTTGGAATGTGAGGCAGACACAGCAAAAGCAGTTAAGGATGGCATCGAGCAGCAACTGCTGCTGAGAGGTTCCATACTGTACGCCTCGGCGCTGCCTGCAAGGATCTGCAATCGAACACTGCTTTCCGCGTGCGCTGAGGGCTCTTTCATCACTGGAATTGGCCATAACGAGAAACACCGTGTGTGTTCCTTTCGTCCGTGCGTACGGCATGAGTCTAGCGTCACCAACTATTGCCGGTCCGTTCTACCTGCTCACGAGAGCACAGAAGGAAATAAGCATTTTAAAGGACCCACTGCAGTATAGACTGCTTATAACATAAGTCACCAGAATCGCGAATACCCGCACTATAACCAAAACAACATTTTTCAACGTCTACACGTGTGTAAAAACCATCGAGCAGGTAGCGGCGCGTGTTAGACATTCGAAGCGCGCAACGGGGCTCCTTTCACCTGCCTTAAAAAAGAAAGGAAGATCTGGATATTTCAAAGCTTTAAGTCTGCGGCAGTGCTGTGCAAAAAAAAGAAAAGAAAGGGAGGTATAGCGACGTCGCCGTTTATGCGAACTTCCCGTGGAATCAGACGCACAGAAACGGGAACCGATTACTGCACGCGCTTTCCTTCATTTTCTCTGACGCATGCGCGATGTCAAAAACGTAGCAATCGCAAACCGCCATTCGAGTGGTGCACCTGCCATCCATGCCTTCGCTTCCGTTGTCGAAGTGGTTCGTCCGCGTTTTAAATGCGGCCGCCATGAACCAGTCACCCGCGGCACCATATCTGCAGCCAGCACCGAAAAGGTAGCGCTCGTTAGGCCTAGTTTGTGGGGTTGCGGGCGGCGCGCCACATGGGTAGCTTGCCCTTAAAGGGCACCTAAACAATCCCGAGGTCCAAAATTTGTTTTAAAGATATAACTGCACTCCTGTGCGATGTAAACATGCTTCCGCAAGAATTTTGCGAATAGGTGCAATAATAAAGAAGTTACACGCGTTTAAGTGGCCGCTCGCGTCGATTTCGTTTTCTCGGTCGGCCTCCCCACCCTTCTCTGCCGAGGAGAGGGTAGGCGCGGCGCGCCACCGAGACTCCGCCCACTTTTGACACATGACATGACGTGAGCAGTTGACGTCGTTGACGCTTGCGCTGCAGCTCCAGTTGCTCCTGCGCTCACGCTGGTGGGATGGCCACAGGATCTGACAATAGACCTGGTTTCGACCAAACAACACGCTATAACTGTCCAAAATTGTTCGCGGTAGAACGTGACGACACCTAGGATGCGAGGGCGACTGGTCAATCGCAGGAAAGAGGCGCGGGAATTGTTTTTTTTTTTTTAAATACGGTGTCTGTGTGGCGCGTAGCGCTGTCTTATTCGCAGAATGTGATCGCCGCAACCTTCTCTATGATTGAGTTAGCTTGTCAGGGCGGCTTAAAAAAAATAGGAGCCTGTTTAGTGGCCCTTTAACAACAGCACAGGGATCGGGTGCACAAGCAATCACGCTCGCGGAGCGATTCATGGGCGGTGCACGTGAAATGATTAAAAAAAATGGAGACAAACAGCGGTAACGCGGACATCATGCGATCGCAGGCACGTGTTCCGTGCGGAGCTGACAAACGGCTGTAGCAGCATTCTCCGTCGCCATGGCAATCCTATCAATCCTATCCTCACAGGGCACGTCCGCGCCTGGGCCTTTTTTTTTTCTCTTCCCTTTGCTCCTTGTTCATTCATTCCGCACTTTTTCCTCCTTCATGGCGATTTGTTGCACTTTTCTCGGATGGTGCACTTCCATTGTGAAGACTGCTCGCCACCTCAATTGTCCGCGGATTTCCTGGCAGCTGCATTATAACCGGTCTTTCATCTCATGGAGCTGCACAATCAGCGGTATGCGTATACATTAAGTTCTATGGGAGGGTAATAGGGGGTCAGAAAAAACCACATTATAGCCGGTCCTGCACTATAAGCGGTTATGTTATAAGTGGTCTCAGCTGTACACCTTTTGCAAGATATAAAATTCGGGTTTATAATGAGTCTTGGTGAGAGAAAAATAAGCATTTGTTCCTGTTTTCTCATGAATACATTACTTCTAATGCTTACTGGTTTCAAAGCTACTCTTTTCCAGCCATAAAAGAGATTGATGAACACCGCTTCCACGAAAGACTGCTTCTGAAAAGGAGGTCGCTCCCTGTCAAGTGTCTGCATGCGAATCTCTTTATCGAAAGAACTCTTCTTGCTCAAAAGATTTTCATGTGCCCGTGTGACAGGGGTGTTAGCTAAACACAAAGAAAATGTGAGTTCATGGACAGTTCAAGCTCGCTGTGGAATAGAGTGCTTAACCTACCTCCCTCACTTCAAGATGTACAGTTCCAGATCTGCTAGGCCCCTTGATGTAGAACTTCATGCGCATGTAGTTGATGCCATCTTTAATGTATTCCATGTGGCTAACATGCCTGGAGATGAAAAAAAGAAAAATTAAATTCTATTAGTACATATGTTACCTTTTTACACTTTGCAGCTCTTGAATATATAACACTTTTCTGTACTGTCACAGTATAGTAGTTTTGAATGTGCTTCTGTTTAAGACAAGGAACATTCAACACAACCGCAATGAAAGATTGGCACACACACCAAAATATACTTATGAAGCCAATAGACAACCAAACCAAGAAAAGGCATAACGTAAAGTAAGCATATTTTTAAAATGAAATGTAGAATTAATTATGAATAATGGTGAGATATGTGACAAGCATAAAGGGGTTGAGAGTGAGAGACCAAATTTTGAGGCTATAAAAAGCCTGTTGTAGGCTTCCTCTGCATGCAAGGGCACAGCAAATGTTTCTAATGTACTTTGTACTTAACTCACTTTGAAAGAGTGCCTGAATACTCACTCTCACAATCAAGACCTGTCACCAGCACTACTAGCGCTAAACATCACTGTGTTTGAAATGCAATAAATGCTTCAGTGACGGCATACCACATTATAGTGACATATAATGAGCAGCAAACAGCCGCACCAGGCAAGCCTAGAGGTGTTTTGTATTTTCCATGCAGTTGTCTGGTGAATAGAAAAAGGCAGGGAGACAACAAAAGGACACCCCACACTGCACATTGTGTGTTGGCACTTGAAGCTGAACAGTTGAAGCACAAGTGTGCGAGAGCAAGCAACACAGCAGTGTGTGTATGTTCCTAAACAGCGACACCACTGTTCAACTTGCACCCAGACACTAAAACCGAGAACTGCTCATGTAAATAATGTGTTGTTAAGTTATTTACCCAGAATATCAGAATTTTTGAGTGTGTGTCATGCTTCCTGTAGTAAACGGGGCCCCGAAAACAAATTTTACTCGCAGAGTTTTGCATTGAAACGGGTTCCTCACATTGCCCCGAGATAAATGCAAAAAGAAGTTTCGAGATTCGCATGGGAAAACGGAAGTTATTCAACTTATAAATTCAAAATGAAAGTAGACGACAAACAATGGCACCCCTTTTCACATTTCACTCACCCAGAGATGTGTTTGCTGCTTCTAATCAAAACGTGGCTTACACCTTGCGGCACCGGAACTATGCTGTCCATTGTGGCCTTCCTACCATGATGGTTACCACACTTTTTGACGGCGCTGTTGCTTTGGGCTACATCAACCACGTGGTCCACACAGTGCTCCTTGCATCAGTCGCACACAAAATGAAATTGTAGCACACAAATTTATGTCCTTTAGTAGCTTTAGCAAACATAAAACATGTCTTTGTCTTAAAATTCGTTATAGTCAATGCATTGTAAGCATGCACAACAAGTATTCTTATTCGCAACTCTTCCCAGCCAATCAGAATCAGCAGCACAACTAGCTTAACAATGTCACATCCACTTGTAGAAACTGCTGATTTATGACACTGCAGTCAGTGTAGAAGCCAATTTCAGGTACGAATTAAAATATAATATGCTCTGATTTCACCATTCTCACTGGTGCGATGGTCATAGCTGAGTACCACATCAATCAAATGTACAATAAAAGCAATGTGCGTAATTCGCATCTCAGGGCCCCTTTAACCCATTCGCTTCCAAAGCTGGCGAACCGCAGGCCGCCTCCACCAAGACCAAACCGCAATAAGCTGGCGATTCGCTGGCCTCCGGATAAAGCACTGTTTGTAGAAGGCACTTTTCTCTACACTTTTGTTGGATGGTTTCTTCTTTTTACACCAGATGGACACAGTTCTCCGCTATTTTTAACTCGGTTGTTTGAAATAGAAATAAAGTTGCCGGCTCCGCCTTCACTGCCAAGTCATCCGCTGTGCCTGAAGCACGGCTGCACGAAAGAACGATCTCACATGTGAGGAAATTTTCAAACTTTCTTTCAAAGTGATGATTATACTGACAATTCTGGAAAATATCTCGGACAAAGAAAGTAGTGGCGATGAGAGTGACAGCAAGAACAGCAGTGATTATGAAAGCAGTGTGTGTATATATCAAGCCCATCTGCTTTGAGACCTTTTACACTTGCAAGACACTCGAATGTAGTGCTTACAGGAGACATTCCCAAACAAAATAAAAGAAAAAGTGTTCAAATCGGAACGTAATATCCTGAGTTATGAAGGTTTCTATACAACGCCGTACACGGCAGTCTGTGGTGGCAAAAAATGTGCGGTACAGCTCGCGGGAATGGCCACCGAGGCCACTGAAGCAAATCGGTTAAGTCTCTCTACTCTCTCTGCTGTTTCTTGGAAGTTAAAGTTGTGCAGGTGCAGCACAAGTGTATGAGAGGAGGCGATGTAGCAGTGTGTGTGTATTCCTAGACTGAAATCACTGTTAAACTTGCGCCCGGAAACCAAAACCGGAAATCATTCATATAAATAACATGATATTAAATTATTTACCCGGAATAATGGGAATTTCTGAGTATCTGCCATGCTTCCTGTAGCAATAAGAAACATTTGAAACAAATGCACAAGCCACAAATTTGATGTCCCTACCCCTTAATATCCTCTACAGCAGAGACCATTTATAACGTAACCGCTTATAGTGTAGGACCGGCTATAATTCGGTTTTTTCTGACTCCCCTTTTTCCCTCCCATAGAACTTAATGCATAGGCATACCGCTTATTGTGCAGCTCCGTGAGATGAAAGATCGGTTATAATGCGGTTGTCTGGAAATCAGGGAACAATTGAGGTAGGGAGCAGGCTTCACAATGGAAGTGCACTGCCCAAAAAGAGCGCAACAAATCGCCATGGTAGAGGAAAAAGCGCGGAACAAATGAAGAACGAGCGGAGGGAAGAAGAAAAAGAAAAGGCCGTGGCAGCAGCGCGTCGCGGGCATGCCCTGTGAGGATAGGATTGCATAGGCGACGGAGAATACTGCTACGGCCGTTTGTCAGGTCCTAACGCGTGCCCGCGATCGCATGATGTCCGCATTACCGGTGTTTGTCCCCCGTTTTTTTTTTTAAGTCATTTCACGCGCACTGCCCTTGAATCACCCCGCAAGCGTGATTTCTTGTGCACCCGATCCCTGTGTTGTCAAGGGCAAGCTTCCCGTGCGGCGTGCCGCCCGCGACCCCACAAACTAGGCCTAACGAGCGCTACCTTTTCGGTGCTGGCTGCAGACAGGGTGCCGCGGGCGACTGTGGTTCATGGCGGCCGCGTTTAAAACGCGGACGAATCACTTCAACAACGGAAGCAAAGGCATGGATGGCAGGTGCACCACTCGAATGGCGGTTTGCGATTGCTACGTTTTTGCCATCGTGCAGGCGTCGGAGAAAACGAAGGATAGCCCGTGCAGTAATCGGTTCCCGTTTCTACACAGTCTGGTTTCGCGGGAAGTCCTCACGTTCCTTTTTTTTTTTTTAAGCGGCTGAAAGCAGCCTGGTCACGTGCTTCGAATGTCTAACACGCGCCGCTGCCTGTTTGACAGTTTTTACACACGTGTAGACTGAAAAATGTTGTTTTGGTTATAGTGCGGTACCGCTTATAGTGCGGGTATTCGCGATTCCGGCGACATACGTTATAAGTGGTCTATGCTGTATAAGGGAAAGGGTAACCAAGAAGGAAGTAAATACATCTTGCCACCTCAATCAACTTGCTACCTTTGCATGATGCATGCAATGCTCTGCCAATTTAGGCATCGGCAATGGCTGTCTCTCTATTCACTTTCTTGGTCATTTGTGTCCATCTGCTAGCTTAAAGAGACACTAAAGTGAAAAAGTGAAGTGGTTTAGACTGACAGCTGACATTTTGAGAACTCAACTGCCGTTAATTTCTCCCTTTTATATTCATTACTAAAGAGAAAATGAAAGTCAAAGTTGAAAATGAACGTCAGGACTTGGGCCTCATGACATCAGATGATGCCAATTTCTTAACTTTTTTCCTTTTTTTTTTTTTGTATCTTGCCAAACTTGCTGGATCAAACGTTCTTAAACTCCCTGTATTAAGTCTCTGGCTTCCTCAGAACACAATGTATGTCTTTCTTACCGATAAATATTTATGTAGGCATTAGCAGGCCCCATCAAATTTCTATGATGTCATGTGGATTAGTGCTGGAACTTCAAAGCGGCGTAACCACCTGTATTTTCTTTCTGCACATTTCCTAGCTTACCGAGGGTCTTCTCCTCGCAAAAGTGGTGTTTTTGGTATTGTGAAAAGGTAACCTAATACTGAAAAAATAGTTTTTCACTTCAGTGCCCCTTTAACATGGTCCGGGCCCCAGGAGGGTTAGTCAGTGGCTCTCCTGCCGTAGAGACAGACGTGGAACATTCCTTAAAGGGGCTCTATAACACTTTTCTCGCACCCGTTTTCATGTGCGTGTTGTGTAGACTGAAAGGCGGACAGACAAAGGCTACAAGAATGACAGTGATAGGAGCAGGCAGTGTGAAGTTATTAAGCATACAAAGTTCAAAATACAAGCAAAAAAAAAAGCGGACTCTCAACTCGAGTTTCGTGGGGTCAGGCTACAGCATTTCACTCTCCACGTGTGATATAGCACAGAGCCAATGGAACTGGCTTGAAGCGTCTATGTAGGGGAAGTTTGTACGCCATGGTTGCCTGTTTTGCTCCAGTGTAGTGATGATGCCGTCGCCATGCCAACAATGTAGAGTGCAAACATGCCGCACTGTCAGTTATAAGCTTTTTCTTACCGCTCCGACTTGTCAGAGTTAGAGCAGGCGCTTTCGCTTCAAACCGAGGCTTTACGCATTGTTACATGTAACGACACTCCATAGGCTCTGAACTCGCCGTCATGACCACTGAAAGGGGCTGGTGACCGTATGGCATACGACCATACTGTGCAACATTTCTTCGCAGGTTGTTCAGCTAAACACACAGACATGGAAGCATAGAAGTGGGAACAGGAAATTTTAGCGTGTCCAGCAAACCTCAATACGCAAAGCACTTTGCATAGAGCGGACTACCGGGTTGTAAACATCGCATGCGCAAGCATGGCCCACCACCCGGAGTGTATGCCGTCCACCTCAAATCTTTCGAGCGGTCGTCGCGCATTTGGTAGCCCTCGAGTTGCTAAATGACAGATGTATTTGCTTTAGGTTTGTATCATGAAGCTTTAACAGTAAAGCGCCTGTGACAATTCGACACTAACGAGTGCTGGCCAGATTCTCTGAAGACACAGATGACACAGTGTTACTTGTTCTGTTTATCATCTATAGGTGGCGCTACTTGACTGTAATAAACATTACGCTATCTGATATCCAGTACACCTTTGTGTATACCGGTGTTGCAAGACATGCTCAAATTCCCTAACATAGCGCTGCGTGTGACACAACCCACTTTCACAGAATGGCAAAGTTCAGCCAGTGGTTCAGCCATGGAGGAAGGAAAAACTGAGAGGCCCTACCGTATCCCAATGCATTGCAGAAAGTGTGACGGAAATGACATCAGAAATTATGGGCCAAACAACAACTTATGGAGCAGACAAAACAGCAGATGCCCTGGGAGACAGTCTCTGCATCTAACGGAGGTTCGCAGTTCGAAGTGCCTATTTCTTTTTGCGAAGTAATCGTGGCACACGCTGCAGCCCCTGTATGAGGTGAAACGTTTTTAAGCATGCGTATATGCACCATGCGTGGCACTCGACAACACTGAGCCGGTTTAGTAGCCATTCACTGCAACACTATTGTACGTGTATTTGACCACTTTTTACACAGAAAAAGAGGACACTACTGCAGAGTACTTAACGAACATGTGCATATTCATGATTATAATGTGCTCGCAAAACCTAACATGCTGTGCGTGCAAACCTCACAGACCACAGGTACACAATGCCTTCCGATAGAATAGAACGGTTGGCAGTCTCGAGAAGCGCGATACCCTCTGTGCACGCTTTTGTGCTGCATGAGAAATGCCCCAAACAAAACTTTACGTACGTGTGTTCTTGTCTGGTGAACAAAGTGCGAATGATGCAGAGCTTCGCGTGCATATGCATCGGTAATGCCTCGGGAGTGAAACTTACATGTAAACGTGTGCATGGGAAGAGACAATGGCTCCTTTCTTGGAGCGTGACCTCCGAGATATGGGAGCATGTGTGTCATCTTGAAGGTAATATAAAGAAACAGCCTGTTTAGCTGGTTTACTGGTAGGCGGCGCTACTAATGTTAGCGATGTGGAGGCTTCATGAATGTGACGTCATGGCCTCTCCTCAGTTTTTCCTTCCTCCACGGGTTCAGTGCTTCAGCGAGTAGCGAACGTACGCAAGAGAGATGAAGGAAAGACATTCCTTTCATACTCGTGTAAGCAGGACTCAAGAGGCGAAAGGGGAGCCAGCACTTCTATCGCATTTTATAACTGTTCTGTTCTTTCTGCTATGACTGCATCTTTTTGGTGTTCAATAAAAAACCTATGCAAGAGAAAAACAAAACCGAATATTGCCTTGTTTACCAATGTAGTGCTGTGAGCACCTCTAATGTTACTTTCATCCAATCACAGGCTCGCACATTAAATCACCATTTCTGCCACAAGCAGTTCTGGCGAGCGCTACTACTCGCTGATGAGGTCGGCAGCGATGTGATGATTTCAATGACCGATTAAAATATCAAACCAACTGAAATTGGTAGTTTGACACCTGCCAAAAATATTGTTAGCTATCTGTCTACGTGACCCACAAATAAAAAATGGGTGCGAGAAAAGTGTTAGAGGGCCCCTTTAAACTGCAGCAGCCATGCAGGATGTGATTCTAGGTGCATACACTTGGCCAATATACCCCCATACGCTTCCTTAAACTTTCAAGGAGCCTCCCCCCCCCCCCCCCTCCTCCCCTTCAAACACGTCCTAAAAATACTTAGTGACTGAGCATTGTGTGAATTTAGAATGTGCTGCCAATCTGGCATTGAAGCTTGTGAGAACATGTGAGCCGAACATTGCACTGTCTATGGCACAGGATTCATAACCCATATCAAAAACAACCAAAAATAGTTTGTTCTGTTCTTTGTGATGACATCAACAATATAACAAGCAGGCCCAAGCAAGTGCAGTAGCAACTGGCTCAAAAATATATACTTCAAAAATACAAAAAAAAAAGTGTTTCAACATTAACTTTCAGGTCTCACTTGGTGGTGCTGCTTAATCTATGATCTGCAAGAGTGTGAAAAATTGGGCGAGTTGGTTCACTTTCATTTTTTAAAACAGCGCAACAAGGATGCACCAAGAGACAAACAAGGACACAGACAAGTGCTGAACTAACAAATGAATTGTTAGTTCAGTGCTTGTACATGCCTTCTTGTGGTGCATCCCTTTTGCACTGTTTTAAAAAATGAAACCTATGGCCATTTCCACACCCTGAATCAAACAAACATGCCTGCGTCGTCCGCGGCTTGTTGTTTCCCCATGTCCCTGCAAAGGTTCACCGAGTGCAGCTTTTACTCTGGGGTCAGCTCGACAGCGTTCCAGAGCTCGTGAGTACACAGAGTTGGGGCTATGTCCCGAAAAAAGCTCATGGAAAATTGTGTAGAACATGAGCCCTGCACAGATGAACAAAACACAAAACATTTCATAGGGTCAATGGTGTAGTCAGAAATGCAAGTCATGCTGCACATACATAAATGTCATAATTTGAACTGATTACATGTTCCATGCAAAAACCAAAGTTCTGTTCATCTAGTGCATCATCACTAAAACAGGCGAAGGAATAAATGAAATTTTGAGGAAAGAGCTCGCCACACTACTGATTGCATTATGCTATGATTGGCTGTTTATGGTTGCCAGCTTGTAACTGCATTTAAAGGAGTACTGACACGAATTTTAGACATTTGCATATTATTGCTAAAAATAAAAGTCCTGACACTGGAAACCCTAAAAAGAGTATTGTGGTGCTTGAGAGCACAATCAATATACCTTTAATACGGTTACCTTAAAAATCAATTTTCAGTTTCAAATTTGAGGGGGTGGTATCATAGTGATGTGCCAACAAAGTCAGATGTAAGTCTAGGTCACGTTGGGACAGCAACTCATGACTAAGTTGCAGAAACTCTGTTGCCTGCTGTCATTTGCACATAGTGAATACAAACAATAATTTCATTGTCATCCAGTGACTATGACAGCAATTTCAGTGATTTTTAGGGGACTGCAGTCACACGTCATCGTACTGTCCATTGCGATGGGATGGCACGCTGATGCTGGAAGAAAAAAACTTTAAAATCAAATTAAAATGTTTCATACGTGTTTCCTGGCTCTGCTATGTGGAGAGCATTAACAATTCATGTGAAGAACATGAAAGAGGTCCCTCAAGTGCCACCTCAAAGTCATGTCAGTACTCCTTTAAGGGGGGACGTGGCAATGAAAACTATCTTTGTTATTTATGGGTATAAACTGATGAAATTTGGCACACTGATGTAGTTTGCTATGGTGATATCTTAAATGAAGTCGGCTTTAAGCTACCTATCATAGTTTCTGAGTTACATCACTTTATAGACCCTTACAGTCACCCCCTAATTAATCAGTTAATTAGACAAAATTTCAGTACCATTTTTACTCAAGCGTATACACTAAGGCCCACTGTGTGCCGTAAAGCTGTTCGTTGATTTTTTTAATGTCCAAATGAGTACAGAAAAAAATTTTTGAAATGTCCTCGACATATTTTCCAACTAACAACTTTTGCATAAGTACAATTATAAAAGTTTGTGTGACGTGCAGGTGGAAATGAGTAGCTTTACGGCGCTCACTAATGTTTCAGGATCTAAGTGAAAAAAGACAGAATGAATTTAGCTTCATTAGTTATGAAATGGCACTGGGATGACTGACAGCAACTACTCAAAAGACGGAAGCTGAGAAAACGGAGCTCAAAGTTTTACTTCATGAAAACAGTCAAGTGTTAACTTTGAGCACCTAAGTTCTTATTCGCTTTTGCTGGTTGGTATTTTTTGTTGGAGAAACACAACGGTGTGACTATTCGCAGGTTCAATCTCTCCTTTTTATCACGATTCCAAGACGGCGGCACTTTCAGAAGCCCGATTTTCGTGCAGTTTTGGATGACAACACATAGATAAAGTGGCATTTGCCCTACTACTACTGCATATATCATTATAATATTCCACCACATGGTAAAAGAAGGTTCGAGGATCATGAAAAAAAATAAATTGAAAAGTCAAAGATTTTGACCAAATTGAGCATACCCATTGCCACGTCCCCCCTTAATGCTAGCAAAGCAGTGCCATTCCTAACACATGTGCTATAGTCTGCCAGTCCCCTCGTACTGAGCCCACTACGAGAGCACTTACTGAGGCATGCTATTGTTTCCAAAACCACCAGCACGCTTGCCATTGCACATGTCTCGGCCAGACTTTCAGCACAATGGTGCTTCATGTATGTGTGCAGATAGTTACCATGGCTGCCATGGGGTACAATTATGTGTCTTAATGGCAATAAGCTTCTTTCATTATAAAACAAATGATAAAACATTATAAAACAATGTGCAAGGTATATGGCTGAAGCACTAGGCTGATCAAGAGCAGGCTCACCTGTAACGCCAAGCCCTGCAAGAATCACACCTAAGTAACTTGCATCTTTTGTGCTCTGCTTCACTGGAAAGAAAGCAATGATGATTTGATAAATATGTAACAGTTAAGGTACAACAACAAATACAGGAAAATTCTGTGCTATTATGTGGTCGCTAATATCCAGTAATGAACAAGAAAATCAAAACACAAGGACTTACATAATGCCTGCATGTCCAGTGCAGCTTCCTGAGGTGTACATTATGGCATGTAAGGAAATCAGATTCTGGGGTTTTATGTGACAAAACCACGATATCATTATGAGGCATGCTGTAGTGAGGGACTCTAGGGACTCCACGTCAGTTTTGATTACCTGGCATTCTTAAACGTGCACGTATATGTACAGCCATGGCTGGGAATCGGAACCACATCATGAAACTTAGTAGTGCAGCCCTGTAGCTGCCAGGATAACACTGTGGGTGTATATGGCGCAACTGGTGACAGTGGGGAAGGAGGTGAATAGAGAAAATGTACCTGCAGTTTTGAAAAGTAAAGACAAGGGGAAGAGATTGAATGATATGTGGGGTTTAGTGTCCCAAAACCAGCTCTGATTATGAGAGACGCCGTAGTGGAGGTCTCCGGAAATTTCGACCACCTGGGGTTCTTTAATGTGCACCGACATCACACAGTACACGGGCCTCAACATTTTGCCTCCATCAAAATGCAGCTGCTGCGGCCGGGATTCAATCCCGCGACCTTCGGATCAGCAGCCGAGTGCCACAACCACTAGACCACCATGGCGGGCCACAAGGGAAAGAGAGTATGTTGAATGGTTTCATGGACAATACACAATTCATCATCATCATCAGCCTATTTTAGGTCCACTGTAGGATGAAGGCCTCTCCCAACGATTTCCAATCCACCCTATCCTGAGCGGGTCGGTTCCACTTTATACCCACAAACTTTTTAATTTCATTGCTCCACCTAACCTTTTGCCTACCTTTGTTGCGTTATCCCTCTCTTGGTATCCATTCCATCGCTCTTACTGTCTAAAGTCCCTAGATTTTTCCTTCTTTTTAAGTAGCGGCAAGTTTTGATGTGCCGCTGACGAATCTCATTGGCCAACGCTCATATCCGGTTGACGGCGGCTTCCGGTCGCCATGTTATTCCTACTCCCCGACGACGCTGTGAGCCCGTGAAGGCTGCTCGCTACACCGGTAGCATCTGCATTCACTCGAAAGCAGTCGCGAGTAGTTAGTTGAGTGTTTCCGTACGCATCTGCTTTCTTCTGCTTGTGCGAAGTGTTTCGTGCAGTCGACGGCCCGTGAGCATTCTCGACAATGCCGGCGTGTAGCGCCTTGAGGTGCCCCTTCCAGTCGAGAAACGGGTTGGGGCTTTTTTCTGTGCTCCTCGGAAAGCACCACAAAACAAGGCGTGGAATGTGGCTGCACAAAATAGGCAGAAAGAATTTCAAGCTCACGAAGTCCAGCAAGCTGTGCAAGGTATGTTTTATTTTCCTTGTGCACAGAATCGTGAAAAATGCTAGTAGATTTACTCTCATTTCTTTTTAACCTGGTGAGGCGCATGAGAGTACCCTACGCTTTCGGCAGTTCCGAAGTCCGAGTAAGCGCTTCTATCTTGACGATTTCATGACTTTTTAATTACGCACATCTGTCCGCCCGCTTTTTAGCACATGCTGTATTTACGCGAACCATAGTCTACGTTTACACTGCGTATTTTTCTACGTTCACAACTTGCGCGTACTCGACTCATGCCGCGGTGCCAGCGTGTTGGTAGGCGCTCAAGTGGAGGAATAAAAATTATTGTGCCTTGATTTATGCACATACATCCGGAGGATCTCTTGTGGCCTGATTTAATACACCCCTGTTCTCTACCTATTACCGCATAAAAGCGCGTGCATCGCTTTGGATGATATTGCTCAGTCGCATAGTCTCCTTGCTTCGTGGTACTTCGCGGCTGGTTTAACAGAAAAACACACACCCGCATCTAGTGACCTTACGCTTTGTCGCGCACTTTACTGTTTCTAAAGGATTGCATCGGGTTATTGCAAGCATTCGCTTAATAAATATGCATGGCGTGATGTGAGCCGGAATAGCGAGGGTCTGCTCTCGTGTCCTATGGGGACATGACATGAAAGAAATTATATAATAATAAAAAAAAGCTGCTCGCTTTGTGGTTCTGTGAATTTCTTTTTTATAAAGAGGCGTCGCCTAAACGTTTGTAGCAATTTATATATTGGAAAACACAAGCAGGAGAAAGTTACCCATTTTGTGTCACGAATGCGTTGTTTGTACTTCTATAATATTCTGCACGCTGTCAAAAATATCGACTTGTGCTCTGACAGTGCTGTATTTTGCAGTGTCATTTCACTGAGGACCAGTTTGAGCCTGCCATCTGAAAGAACTTCGGCATAAAGAAATTGAAATCCTCAGCTGTGCCGTCCATATTTTCCCACCGACTAGAGAAGCGCCCTAGAAAAGCACCACACCCACGAGGCGCTGGTATAGCGAATAAACTTTGATCAATGCCGAAGCGTTTGGTTGCTTTGTTGTGTTACTCCGGCATCACTGATGCCAGTGGATGGATGGATGGATGGGTGGATGGAACAAGAAACTTGAATGAGGTTCGGTAAGCGTCATAACTATATTTGTTCCGTGTTTAAAAAATTGGATTCGGTAAGATATTAATGACAGAAGTGAAGCGATTATACAAAATTATTTGTGTGAATGGAAAATCATGTCACCTGCAATGTCAATTGAATGCTCGTAAAGGCCTGTTTTACTTATTACCAATTCCGTGGCGCCCACTTCCATGTAAAAATAATAGTAGCATTATAAGATGCGTGCAGTTCAGTACGATAACCTTGCCATCAACACTAGATTAGAAAAGAAAAAGGTTTGAAAGTGGGACTCATTTATGGTACAGCTCATGAAAATTCAGAACACTGGTTAGTCCAATAGCAATAAGATAGTAGGATGATGTCTAACTGAAGATAATATATAAGCACAACAACAATTTGCATAAGAAATCAAAAATCATTCAAAGAAAACTGCTTAGGGAAAAGAAACAATATATCAAAGATTTCATTAGGATTTAAAATGAATTAGCGCATAAAATATGTGCATGATAGCACATACAGTAGTGTACTGATTATATCACTGTTTTTTTTTACTATGTAAATCATGATATAAGTACTATAGGCAAAACATCAGATATTTGCGAAAGATTTGTGCACGGACCCCGCCACGGTGGTCTTGTGGCTATGGTACTCGGCTGCTGATCCGAGGGTCGCGGGATCGAATCCCGGCTGCGGTGGCTGCATTTCGATGGAGGCGAAATGCTGAGGCCCGTGTGCTGTGCAATGTGAGTGCACGTTAAGGAACCCCAGGTGGTCGAAATTTCCGGAGCCCTCCACTACGGCGTCTCTCATAATCAGAACTGGTCTTGGGACGTTAAACGCCACGTAACAAGATTTGTGCACGGACCAAATATTTTTAAGTGAGCGTGACAAGCTTTTCGCGTCTTTTATCTGACTGAAAGCAGCCGAAATTCGCGCGGAAATACGACTATATTGGTCTTAACATTTCTGAGCCGCAAAAGATTTAGAAGGAAAAAGCATGTGCTTACCTAATTAGCATATTTCGCATTGCATAATTAGCATAGTTTTTGCAGCCCGGTTTTAGTACAATGAGGCTGGGGACGCCAGAAAAAAGGAGTTGAAAACGGACACCGTAGATCACTAGAGTTCATAAATACGGCGAGAAATTTTGTGTTGGGCCTCCACAGCGCAGTTCTAACCTAGTCTTGCTTTGTATTAAATCGTGTTACCCCATACCTGAAACTTAATACTTGAGTCATGCTGCGCAGCAGCAACCGTTTACGCCCGGAAGCTATGTAGGTGGATACTCCGCTCCGGGGAGAAAAAAAGAACATGGCGGCCGGCGCGCGCTGCGTGTGAAAGGGTGCCAGGAGAGGAGGTAGTTGTCGCTACTTAAAAAAAACGAGAAACGCGATCTAGGGACTTTATTACTGTCCATTGGTTATCTTTCCTCCTCATGACATGTCCTGCCCAGGTCCACTTCTTTCTTTTAATTGATATAATAATATCAGCTACTCCCGTCTGTTCCCTGATCCATTGCGCTCATTTTTTTATCTCTTAGCGTTACCCCTATCATATTTCTGTCCATTGCACTTAGCGTGCTCCTTAGTTTCATCTCTAGTTTTTTCGTTATCCTCCACATTTCTGCACCGTACGTTAGTACTAGGAGAATGCAGTGATTGAATACTTTTCACTTTAGCGACAGTGGCAAGTTCATAGTCATGATTTCAGAATGCCTTCCGGATGTGCTCCAGCCCATCTTTATTGTACGGAGAATTTCTTTTTCACAGGTAGGTGTTCCTGTTAGTAACTGTCCCAGGTATACGTATTCGTTCACACATTCTAAGGGTTCACTGTTAATTTTAAATTCATGTTCTTTAGCTAGGCTATTGAGCAGAACCTTGGTCTTTTGCCTATTCATTTTCGGTCCAATTTTAATGCTTTCTCTGTTTAGGTCATCAATCATGTTTTGTAGTTCGTCTCCATCATTCCTAAAAAGCACAATGTCATCTGCAAATCTTAAATTGCTGAGATATTCTCCATCTATTCAAATTCCCTTTTCTTCCCAGTCTAGACGTTTGAACACTTTCTCTAAACATGCAGTGAATAGCATCGAAGAGATCGTATCTCCTTGCCTGACACCTCTTTAGATCGGGATTTCTCTGCTCCTCTCGTGCAGGAGTAGTGTGGCTGTGCAATCTTTGTATATGTTGTTTATGGTTTGCACGTATACCTCAGGTACCCCTCGTCAACATAAAGCTTCTAGAACTGCTTGTACGTATATGGTGTCAAATGCTTTCTCGTAGTCTGCAACACAGTTCACATTTGAGAAATGATAATTGGACACCAAGTTGGTAAATAGCCAGCACGTTCGAACATATTTTGAACTTTTCAATTTCCAGGCCTGGACTGTAGCTGTTCTAGCACCCTGTGTCGACCAGTATCACGAAAAAAAAGTCCAACTAATCCAAGCTCATGCGCTCTACCTTTTCTTGCTAGGGACAACCCAAGTTATCCACTCACTGTGCAGCTTTATGCTCCTCTCCTTCTCATAGCCTGGTATTTGCATTTACCATTACCAATATGGGAAACATTACTCACTTTCGTACAGCCCCTGGCTGCTGCAAGTGTAATTAACATAGAATGTGAAATTGTTAGGTCAGCAATAGTAATATTAATCGTGGCCCCAGTAAGGTAAAACACCTATATTGAGGCATATGTGTGTACCACGGGAAAGCCTTTATCGGAGGTATGAGCAGATGTTTGGGTAGGTTTATTAATATTTCTAGTAAACACTCAAAATACGTTAAGCAAGTACTTTGTTCAACCTAGACAGAACTTCACAAGATTAAAGGACCTACTATCCACATGACAGCACGACAAAGCTGAAAAGGTGCAAAGGAAACCTACACATCTTTCACCAGACAAGCTTAGTTCTTTGTTTGATCCTGGAATAGAACTTCACTCCACCAGCTTATCAGCTTTCTTCAAGTGCAAAGCTTTGAGGAAGCAAAACGAGTTTTCTTTGCAGCACTGTGCGACTTTCAGGTACAAGACCATTTTTCCTGTCTATTTGTTTCTTGCAAATAATATATTTTTCCAATCAGGATTTGCTGGAATACACTCCTTTTGAAATTATGTACAGATATAAGACACACAGAATATTTTTCAAAGTTATGCAAATTGGTCCGCAGTCAGTTTCTTCCCATAAGTCATCGCATTGATGAATTCAATGATACAAGGATTGCCAGGTCAACCCTTGCATTTCAGTGTTACAGCACAAACATCAACTGATGATACGCAAATTCAGATGTAACAGTTGGAATTGCAGCAGTAGCAAGAATTTAGACCATTTTAATCTGCTAGAGCCAGAGAAAAAAAAAAGGGGGGCAGCTTTTAGGGCTCACATACTAAAGGTTCACACACCTTTCTGGCCTAGGGTAAGCTGTCCTCCATCTGTATCCTTGGCCTCAGACAGTGCATTGGTGTTTTTGTTAGTGGCTGTTGATGCAGGTCGAAGCCACAAGATCGTAGGACGAAGCCCCGCCAACTTAAGGAGAGCTCCATCTTTTTCACTTGTCTGCATTTGTCCACTTACAGAGCGGTGTGCAAGGCTCGAGATGTTTCTGAAGCCTTTTGCTTTACAGCCAGTAACCAGAACATACACCTTGGACGTCAGCGTCATCTGGACAGACATAGAAAAGTCGTTTGTCAACGTGACTGCATGTCTGCTTTTCCAAGAAAAGATGTATACCAGCTGTTATCTGCTGCTTAGCGAAATGGATTGTTTATGACGCATTAAGAGCTTAAACATGCAGTAAAATGTTCATATTAACATACATTAACTTCAGCGAATTCAGCTAAAACAGTAGGCTACAGTATATGCGCGTGTAATGAACTCATCCAGAATCGATGCTACACGAACAGGTTAAACCAAGAAAGTGCAGACGCCGGCAACAGGTCAGGAGAAACAAGCAGCAGCCTTGCCAGGCTTTGAAGCAAACATGCCTTGAAGCAACCAAGGTGCTGTGGCTTTTTGAAACAAGAAGGCTCTGCCAGTGCACTTCCTAAAGCTCAGCAACTGTTTTCACAACATTTATTATGCACTGCTTGCTGATCCTTGGAATGCAACAAAGGGACACAAGGAGTACGCTTTCATGCTGCAGTGCAGTGACTAAAACTGTCTTCAATTCAGCAAAGGGTATTTAAGGCGCTTTTCCAAGGCAGCGCGTTTGCGGGATGCACATGACTGACCATCAAAATATTGCAATGTCGCAGAAGGTTACGATGGTGGGATTCGCTACTCACTTCGAGCGCTTGACGAGAAGCACGGCTAAATCTTTATATCAATGATAATAGACTCACAAAGGCACAACTACAATATACACAGCATAACGAGGATTAGGAATAACCGCGAAAATCAGCTGATTAAGAAATGTGAGCGGACTCCTCGGCGAAGCACACCATGCCTGCGAGCAACCATGCCTACTACAGAATTGCCAGGACGTATGCTTGCAGTCACTTAGCATTTACGATAGAGCTATAGAGCTACCGAAACTACAGCAGAGAAGACGAAAAGCTTCATTCAAAAGTATCCATGTATCGAGAAGGAAATCTAATAACAATTGATTTAGGCCCTACATAAAAACAGTCACTTCGTGTAAGAACGATCATTCAAAGCGTTTTGAGTGAAGCATTAAAATGATGGATCAAACTCGGAGGAGAACTAAGGTGAATTTTTAGGCAGCGTGTTTTGACAACAACAACAATAAAAATAATAATAATAAAAATAGGGAAGTGGACCATCTGTTGAGAGAATACCTGGGGCGATATCTTATAAGGGTTCCAAAAGTGGACTGGTCCACTTGCCCGCGCGTGATTGGTTAAAACCGCGTTTGCGTCAGCAAAAGAGCGATTGTGTCCAATCAGGCGAGGCCAAGTGAACCGGTCCACTTCGGGAACCGTTATAAGATATCGCCCCTGGGCCGGTATCTTATAAGGGTTCCAAAAGTGGACTGGTCCACTTGCCCGCGCGTGATTGGGTAAAACCGCGCCTGCGTCAGCAAAGGAGCGATTGTGACCAATCAGGCGAGGCCAAGTGAACCGGTCCACCTCGCCTGATTGGTCACAATCGCTCCTTTGCTGACGCAGGCGCGGTTTTACCCAATCACGCGCGGGCAAGTGGACCAGTCCACTTTTGGAACCCTTATAAGATACCGGCCCAGGGGCGATATCTTATAACGGTTCCCGAAGTGGACCGGTCCACGTGGCCTCGCCTGATTGGTCACAATGGCTCTTTTGCTGACGCAAGCGCGGTTTTACCCATTCACGCGTGGGCAAGTGGACCAGTCCACTTTTGGAACCCTTATAAGATACCGGCCCAGATTAGCAGCTTTGAAACAAAACACCTCCAAGTCTTCTACATTACCCATACTGCCCATACATTATGATTATCACCGTTACATGGTTACATGCCCATAGCCAGGCGGCGTCCTTGCCTGCTGCTGCTGGTCGGACTTCAGTCGCAATATCCCGTTTGGCGGGAAATATAAACATTTTAGCGGAAGTCGATAGGTGAGAGAAGATCGTGTCCTCCTTTTTTTTTTTTTTTTTAACTGGTGGCCCACATGTCACCGCCCTGTTACAAAGGGGACGCTCATAGCATCCATCCATCCATCCGCAATTAAAGTCTAGATTTTCGAGAAACGCAATATCCCGTTTGGCGGGAAATATAAACATTTTAGCGGAAGTCGATAGGTGAGAGAAGATCGTGTCCTCCTTTTTTTTTTTTTTTTAGCTATGCCTTCGTGTTGGATCCTTTTAGCCACTGTACGTTCATGCTGTAAGATCCGCCGCTTCACACCTCCACTTGACATCAGAAACGCCCCCTAATTTCAATTCCTAAGGAAACGCCCGGGGCGAATCCGGGGCTGGGCCACCTCCAGGACAGTTACCGAGAGCCATACCAGACGCATGCCGCGAGTCACTTGTGTGTGTGCGTAGGGGGGGGGGGGGGTAATCCTCTCCCCCTGTTCCCTGTCACATTTCTACTAGTCTTTTCACGGAAATTACCTGTGGTAGAGTGTACTAGAACTGTTGAGTGGCGTGAACGCGCCTCGCCGCCTGATTCCTTCCGCGTCGACCGTAGCGGCGGCGCTGCAGTCGTCTGGTACTGAAAGCGCAGCGCGCGTGAACTGCTATGCGCTTCGGCTCGCCCGGCGCGCTTTTTGATGCAGCTTTCTTTGTGCCTGCCCATCATTCATGTCTAGCACATGCTGTCATAACCCTCCAGGGATGACACGCCAAAGTACTGAATTTCAGGTCCATAAGAGTCCATGTTAGAGATCGAAAATTATTTATTATGTTGATAAGATGGTTACTAGGGTATGACAATTATGAGGGAAAAAAATACCTGAACGGCACAGTGAGGCTTTACAGTCTCGGCATTATCACACACGTTACCTGAAGTTAGACGTGCTTCAAATTACTTTTGTGCTGCGAACAACGGCAGAAGCGTATTGTTCAAAGCAGCTGATAACGCGTTAATTAAAGAAAACTTGGCTTCGGAGATTTTAACAATCATAATTATTGGGAGTTTAGCCTACTTGAGTTGCACTGCGTCATAAAAATTGTCTTATTTATACGTAAACATAATTTATTATGGAAAAACTTGTTGTAAGAGTCCGCTGAGTTGCGGTAAAATCGCACTTCCAGGAAATACCGGAAAAGCAGTGCTTGTTGTCGTAAGCCTTGTTGGATGAAACTTCGAAGCTTTTAAGAGATGCTTGCTTCTTAAATATCTTTGACAGATACTGCAAATTAGTTCTTGCTGCTGAAGCGACTGCTGGAAGGTACGGAAAATGCAGAAGATGAAAACGGGCTGATTGCCATAGTGAAGATCCCCAATCTCGGTGTAATTGAGCCGAACTCGTTGCTGGGCTAGTTGGTACATTACTGTGAATTAATAGACGCCGAACAACCGCCAGAAGAAAGAAGAGGAAAAGGAAACAGGAAGGGTGTCCCTTACTCTGATTTCTTCTGTCTTAATTCAGTCTCTCTTGCGTTGGTTCGGCGTTTAGTTTATTCAGAGTAACTGAGCCGATCTAGTGGAAGTTAGCTGTGCTCAGAAAGCTGTGTGCTGAAAAAATGAAAATATCCTGTCGAAAGCACGCCGGTCCAGGGGGCCGTAAGTAGGAGGGGGGGGGGGGGTTGAGGGAATGTGACCCCTCCCCCCGCCCCGAAATTTTTTCATGCTCTAACTTTTCAGGGGATACTAAAATATTTGCGCGCTCTCACAGCGACCACCAATCGCCAAAACCCATTCTGCACCCCCCACCCCTCCCAAAAAAAAAAAAAAAAATTCTGGATAGCCCTGAGCCGAACGTTTAGCGTTGGCGAAGTTGTGTATGGCGTGTCTCTTTACAAATGTGCTGTGTAAACTTGGATTTTTCGACATTATGAGGTCTCAAAGATATCTCAAGTCTAACATATATTTGGACGAGAGATGCACCGCGTACAAATAGCGTAGCGGCCGTTGTAAGGGGCATTGCACGCATATTGTTCATGGGGCGGGGTGGGGACGTATGACTTTACTGGTCGTACTTGTGCAAGTGTATATACATATATGCACGTAAACACTGAATTTCGCAAAGCGTAGAACACCACCACCGATCCTGGCCACACTTTTGACACTTTATAGATAAAACAACTAAATTGATAATACAAAACATTGCCATAAACAAGCGTTTGCTGGCTTGCAATGGCATTACGCCAATGGAGGATTTGGAAAGCAGCGCAATAAAAGCTGTCGAGAGAAAAGGAGAACTGGTTATAGACAATTTAGGGAGAATAACAGACGAGCTATATACGCAACTGCGCTTTTTAATATACTTAGGATAACCCCTTATGCGTAGAGTTCGTGCCTCGGAGGTAAACGCGCTCCTTCGGCTCGGCTCCCTGGCTCGGCATCCTGGTATTTTAAGCATTAGGAGCTTGCATAAGCGAAGCACAGTAACCGTGAAAGCACGCTGTTGAAAGAAGATAACCCTTTCAGCATTATGATCCTGCGCAAAACTGGCACAATTAAACTGAGTCGTCACTAATGTAAATGCTGTGATAAAGTTATTTGTACTTAGGTTTCTCATGAAACAATCGAGCGCATGTGGACTCATATGAGGATCAATGCTCTGGATATCGAAGAGACTGCCGACGGAACGAGCGTATGCTTTCCTCGCGGGTATGGTACTTCTTCACTCTTTGTCGTGCGCCCGTTCACTCTTTGTCGTGCGCACTTATGATGTAGCGCGGCTCAAAGCACTGCTTGCAAGCCGCACGACATTTAGTGAGCAGCTAGGCGAATCCCTGACATTAATTTTTGTAGCGCAAAAAAAAAAAAATTACGCGCATTCAAGAGAGGACACATAAACAGGACGGGCGCTAGCCGTGCGAATCCGTGCGAATTCCGATTATAGGTCGCCTTTTTTGTGGGCCGGTAAGCTCCTGAAACAGGGAATATTTCGGCGCAATTTTGGCACGCCTGCGTGTTCACTCGTGCACCATGGTGCACAGCAGGTGTGCATACATCGATAAAGGCTCAGCAATGCATTAAACGCGCTAAAAACGAGCAATTACACGCTTTCGTAGGCTACGACGCGAGCGCGCCAAATGCAGACGCTCTCGACAGCTTCCGTGGATGGATGGATGGATGGATGCTATGAGCGTCCCCTTTGTAGCGGGGCGGTGACATGTGCGCCACCAGGCTCGTAAGATTTAAAGGGGCCCTGAAACGCATTTTACGCACATTGATTTTATTGCACATTTGCATTGTGTGGGACTTGACGATGACCGAAACACCAGTGAAAGCGGCGAAATTGAGCCGTATTATATTTTAATTTGTACCTGAAATCGGTTTCCGCGCTGACTGCAGCGCCATACATCAACAGTTTCTCCGAGCGGATATGACATCACCATGCTGCTTTGCTGCAGGTTCTGATTGGCCGGGAACAGTAGGGAATAAAAATATACATCGCACATATCGATAATGCACCGAATATAAGAAATTCCAAATTCAGAACGTGTTTTATGCTTGCTAAAGGTACAAATTTGGGCATTAAAACTTCATTTTGCTTGTAACTGACACAAGGATCGCTGTGCGGCCCACGTGGTGGTTGTGGTAGGAAGGCCACAGAGGGCAGCACGGTTCCGGTTCTGCAAGATGTAAGCCGCGTTTTGATTGGAAGCAGCATGCACGCCTTGGGATGCCGATATCTGTCGTCTGCTTTTATTTTGAATTTGTAAGTTGAATAACTTGCGTTTGCCTGCATCGATCTCGAAAATTCTTTTTGCATTTACCTCAGAACAATACAACGAACCCGTTTCGATGCAAAACTCAGCGGGTAAAATATGGTTTCAGGGCCCCTTTAAGCACTTTTTTTTCCTCTCTCTCTTTAAATTTTCCTCATGCCTTTTAAATTTACTTCAATCAAATCGATCATACTATAGAAAAAACGGAAATTCATAGCCCAGTTCCCTGCCCCTTATGGCAGAAGGTCCTTATTTTTCTCTATAATTATTTTTGTCCGTTCTCTCTAGTTTTCTGCCACCAGTATTCTAACCGTCTCTTACTTATTTCAGTCGCGGCTATGTTCAGCTTCCCGTTGTTCGCCCTAAAGCCCAAGGCTTCCTGTAGGGTGGTGCCCAAACGTACACCTGGGCGGATATTTCCGCATTCAATCAGAACATGCTCCGTCGTTTCCCTATCTTCCTCGCAGCATGTGCATTTTTCTTCTTCTTTACTGAATTTCGCTTTATAAATACGCGTTCTAAGGCAGCCCGATCTCGCTTCAAACAATAAAGCGCTTCCTCATGAATTATCATAAAATGCCTCCCTCTTTATTTCGTTTTTGCCCTCTCGGTAGTTATTCAGAGTCGGCTTTTTTTCCATCGCTGCTCTCCAGTAAATCTTCTCCGCCTCTCTGACTTTTCCCTTTACGCTCTTTGTTGTCAGTTCTCTTACAGCCGTATATTTACTGGTGAGCCTCCTAGTTCTCTTTCTCCACTGCGTGTCAACGCTCTTTCTATATAAATAGCGGAACACCTTCACTGCCCACCTACTCTCTTTCATATTCCTTAGCCTTTCTTCAAACCTTATTTTGCTCTGCGCTTTCCTTGCCTCAAAACTCGCCCATCCCATATCGCTCTTTACAGCCTCGTTTGTCGTTTTCCCGTGAGCACCCAACGCGAGGCGTCCCACAGTTCTTTGATTCACATCCATTCCTGATTGTATCTCTGGCCTCATGCACACCACTGAGTTCCCAAATGTAAGCCCCGGTACCATTACCCCTTTCCACAGACCCCTAAGCACCTCGTACCTATTGTGTTCCCATAACGCTCTGTGCTTCATTATTGCTGCGTTCCTTTTTCCCTTTGCTGCCAAGGCCTTTTCGTGTACCTTCATGTATATATCACCCTCATTAACCCATACGCCAAGGTACTTGTATTCGCTTACTCTCGGTATTTCTTGGCCCTGTATGGATACCGCCTGGTCGTTGGGATCATTGAATACCATCAATCCGCATTTTGTTGCACTAAATCCTAGTCCTAGAGCCTTGCCTTCCTTCCCGCATATATTCACCAGCCGTTGTATATCATCTCGACTGTCCGCGAATAAGACAATATCATCAGCATAAAATAAACCAGGAAGCATCTGCTCAATCATCACGCTGCCCTGTTTGTGTGACAGATTAAAACCAATGTTGCTATCTCCTAGCGCTTTTTCCATTCTAACCATGTACAGCATGAATAACAGCGGCGACAAAGGACATCCCTGTCTCAGCCCCTTGCTAATATCAACGTTCTTTCTGCTACTCATTCCTTCCCATTCTATGCAAACTGTATTTTCTCGATATATTTCCCTCAAAAGCTGTACACAATCGTCGCCTATGCCCATTCCTTCCAAAATTTCCCACAATATTTCCTGATTAACATTGTCATACGCCCCAGTGATGTCTAGAAAAGCCACATACAACGGCCTCCTTTCTATTTTAGATATTTCTATACACTGAGTAAGAACAAATAGGTTATCGTCTAAACGCCTGTCTACTCGAAATCCATTCTGAAGTTCTCCCAAAATATTGTTACGTTCTGCCCAGGCTTCTATTTTTAATTTTACTGCTTGCATAGCCATCCTGTATAGTACCGATGTAATGGTTAGCGGTCTATACGAGCGAATGTTGGTCTTTTCCCCCTTGCCTTTTCCCCCTTGCCCTTGTACCAAGTGACTACAGCGCCGCCGCTACTGTCGTCCGCCGGAGAATCAGCCGAGATGCGGCGCGCGGCCGCTTCGTTCGTTCCACTGCCCCCTTCTAGTTCACTGTACCTGTGGTACAATGAGCAGGCAGAAGCATCTTTTTACGCCTCTCTCACCTTCTGTCTTTTCACGGAGAGTCCGATGTGCATACCGCGCCTCCAAGGGTTCTGTCGACGTTATCATTTTTCAAAAGAGTACAGCGCGATAGGCACACACACAGAGAGAAGAAGGACACACGGACAAGCGCCAGTCCGTGTATATATCCTTCTCTCTATGTGTGTACCCATCGCGCTGTACTCTTTTGGGAAATGGATAGCCAACTATCCCAACAAACCGTTTTGTCTAAGGACGTTATCATTGCAACACAGCAGGCGGCTGTCAGATTTATCATTTGGCTGCAAGACTCGCAGCAAGCTACGTTCCGCTTTGATAATTTAGAACATATATGCAGGAACAGAGTTTTATACTAACGGCTTCGCACGACCGCAAGCTAGCCGGCATGTCCAGCACCAGGAAATTGGCTAAAGAGAACTTCGTGCACCTCTTTACAGAACAGGTTCTTGACCCTGTCAAGAACTTTGGGTAAAATAACGGAGAATTAATCATCGTCATCCCGTAACTATGATTAGTATTTGGATTTTTATTTGCTTGCAATCTATATGGGTTGCGCAAACTTGACATATGGACACAGAAAAAAGACACGGACGAGCACAAACTTCCAACTAACTTTATTTTTCGTTGCTTTCAATGTATATGCATACGTTCACTCACGTGGCCCCAACGGTATAAGCTCATATATAGTCACGCTTCTGCAGATCACAACAGGCGACACAAGAACTTCATTTCACTGTCCAATAAAGAAATTGACGTCTGGCTTACACGACCCTCCCAACGCAATATAAATGCTTCCACGATCAGTTCACGGGCCGTATTACGCTTTTTACCCACAACTTTGGTAGCTCTGAAATTCAGAGCACACGTGCAACGCCGGACGCGCCCAGACAAAAGCGCATTCTCTTTATTAATTATCGATAGTTAATGTTCCCTTGCACGAATGCTGATATGCACCGTCCGGTTTGCCCTACATATTGTCGCATGAAAGCGGAATTTCGTAAATAACGCCAACCGCACAGTCTACAAAAGGCAGCCCATGATTTGTGCCGCACCCTCCCTCTTCCTTCTTACCGGAGCAGTGGCATAGCCAGAATTTTTTTTTTTTTGGAGGGGGGAGGCGGGGAGGCTCGGGGTCTTCGACAGGGAGGGCGTTCGGAGTCGCAACTTCATTAACTTACATTCGCCTTCTCTCTCTCTCTCTCTCTCTCTCTCTCTCTCTCTCTCTCTCTCTCTCTCTATATATATATATATATATATATATATATATATATATATATATATATATATATATATATATACAGGGTGTCCCACGTAACTTGAGCCAAGAATTTGAAAATGAAAGGCACTTCAGAGGAGAACTGAACCAAACGTATACTATTCGTACTGGTCTATAGATACTCAGGCTATATTTTATTTCCCCCTAAAGTAATTAGTTATTTATTTTTAATTAGCTAACTCCTTAATTATGGGCTGAAAACCCAAAATATGAACACTGAGCTGTAGAGCACCTTCATAAATCACCGCCTGAATTGTTTCCTGTACGATATGTCTTACGGTGTTAATTTTTCCGCATTCTATAGAAAGCCCGCGAAATTTGAAAATGAGCCACGTGACGGACCGCGAGCGCACTGCTATAGTGCTGGTCTCAAGCGTGCAACCGGTGAACAAGGTCGCCTGCGGCTGCTACGGGGAAGCGACACGATGCTTTGAAGGTGGTCGACGTTTGGGCGTCCGTCTTTGGTTGAATGACGGCGCAAATTCACGCTGCTTGCCGAGCGTTGCCGCGGTGGTAAAGCGCTCACTACTGAGAGGAAAAAAAAACAAGCAAACAGCAGTTTGATTCTGATTCACGAAGATAGGGCGAAACGCGACAGGATGAGGAAAGGCCTCGACGGTTGCTGCAACTTCGCAGCTTGAACAAAAAGAGTCCCCACAAAGCGTATGCGTTGTGCGAACCAGTCCTGACGAGTTTTCTTTGTTGAGGTGCTCCTCGGACTCCTGTAACCCTTCGTGTTCTGGAAAGCAACGGTGCATTGTTTTCATCTGTGTAAGCAGCTGACATGCCGTACTCGAATGAGCAACGAGCGGATATGGTTCCGACCCTAGGTGCATCAAACGGAAATAGAAGGCAGGCAGTTAAGCAGTTTCAACGCTGGCATCCAGGTACGCCGCCAAGCTCAATGACCATTCTGCGTACATATGAAACACTGAAACGGGACATTTACCACGAAACAGCACAAATCTTCATTTTTTGACGATGAAGTGGTGAGGGATACCCTGACCAAGTTTTCTGCAGACCCCCAGGCAAGTGTCCGTAGCGTGGGTGCTGAAGCTCGTGTCTCGAAATCTTCGGTGTGGAGAATACTAAAGCCCCTCCATGCGTTTTCCGCCAGCGGCAGTAGACGCGATGGAGAGGCTTTAGAGAATACTAAAAAGAGACAACTTTATCCCCAACACGTGCAGCTGCACCAAGCATTGGGGCCTCCCGACTTCCACAATCGCACGGACTTTGTAAACTGGGTCCTAATCGAGACAGAACGGGACCCAGGCTTCGTTAACAAGGTACTTTGGACCGACGGAGCTAACTTCTCGCGCAGTGCTCAAGTGAACATCTACAACGCTCACTATGGAGTGACATTGAAAGACCACTGATATTAGTGACGCACCTGCCTGGGTTTGGCAGGTGCGTCACCAATAGCAGTGGTCTTTCAATGTGTGGTGGCATTTACGGTGGTACTGTAATCGGCCTTCTTCGACAGCGCACTTACAGGTGAACGATACGTCAACGATATCTTGAATGGACCACTTCAAGATCTTCTATGCGAAATTACACTGGCTGGGATTAAGGATATCTGGTAGATGGAGCTCCTGCGCACGCAGCAGCAAAGCGTGTAATTGGCTGGATGAACTTTTCCCGCAGTAGTGGATAGGGCTGGCATGGGTCCATTGCTTCGCCAGCAAGGTCTCCATATTTAAACCCCCTCGATTTTTTTCCTTTGGAGGTACGTCAAGAGTCAGGTATACCAGGCACAAACCACAACACTACGTAACCTAAAAGAAAAAATGAGACAAGTATGCAACTCCATTCCCGATACCGTGGTCAAGAGCGTCACATAAAATCTTAATAAGAGATGCCAGAGTTGTATTGCAGAACATGGGGAACTGTTTGAACATGTCTTTTTTTTTTGTAATCGTGGCTTAATTTTACGAGCACCGATCACTGAAAAAAAAAAAGTCTGCTCATGCCGTTCTTCTACCTCCCGCCACCTGCAACTAGCTTCACATCATCGCCTTCTTTTACGCATCTCAAGTTCCAAAGAGAAAATAAAGCTATTTTCTTGTTTTATTTATCCGTCTTGGACGCTTATCTCGGCAACGCTCGGCAAGCAGCGTGAATTTGCACCGTCATTCAACCAAAGACGGACGCCCAAACATCGACCACCTTCAAAGCATCGTGTCGCTTCCCCGTAGCAGCCGCAGGCGACCTTGTTCACCGGTTGCACGCTTGAGACCAGCACTATAGCAGTGCGCTCGCGGTCCGTCACGTGGCTCATTTTCAAATTTCGCGCGCTTTCTATAGAATGCGGAAAAATTAACACCGTAAGACATATCGTACAGGAAACAATTCAGTCGGTGATTTATGAAGGTGCTCTACAGCTCAGTGTTCATATTTTGGGTTTTCAGCCCATAATTAAGGAGTTAGCTAATTAAAAATAAATAACTAATTACTTTAGGGGGAAATAAAAAATAGCCTGAGTATGTATAGACCAGTACGAATAGTATACGTTTGGTTCAGTTCTCCTCTGAAGTGCCTTTCATTTTCAAATTCTTGGCTCAAGTTACGTGGGACACCCTGTATATATATATATATATATATATATATATATATATATATATATATATATATATATATATATATATATATATATAGTTTGTGTGTGCGTGTTTCCACGAGAACTTAACAGCACTACTCATTAGCGCAGGACATCACGTACCCGATCAATCTGTGTGCAATGTTGAATTGTGTATGGCCGTCAACGCGTCATCTTGAGCACAATAGCAAATATCTACCATTCTATTAGCACAAGTAAGATTATTACAGCAAGTAAGCTAGCGGAATGGTTGATTTTCTTAATACCCATAACAGAGTGGCAATACGCTGCGACCAGAGTGAGTTGTATTACGTAAATATTCGCCGTGGACAAGCGTACTCCCTTCTGTGCTAGTGCTCATCAGAGAGCCAATGGTGCGTGCTGTATTTATCTCCTAACTTCAGTTTTAATATCACACTGCGTGCTGAAAGCACCATACTCTCGCGCAGACAAGACTTTCGCATTCTCTGCCGGAGGCGGAAGCCTCTTCCGCCTCGCGGGGCAGAAGCGTCTTCGCGACACTTCCGCCCCGTCCCCTGCGATCGAGGCGTCCTTCCTTAAACCCATGGCCTGCCTGCCTTCCAACTGCGCACAAATATTTTCCACCATTTTCCTTCTACACGCTATTTCGCAGCCAGAGCCATGGGTTTATATCTCGATAACCCTTCGTGAAACTGGAACTTCATCAGCACTCCGGTAGATGCAGGCCGTGACGGCTGTGATACAACAAACTAACAATGCGGTTCGCGGCACTGAAAACTTGACATGGTAGCGAGTAGCAAGAAGACTCATTTACGGCGGAGCTCTCCAGTCGCTGACAGCCGGCTACCGCCAGTTTGGCACACGGTCGCATGGTCTGCAAGCTTTTGTGGTTGACTATATATATGTGCATTAAATGCGATGAAGAAGTTGTCATATCGGGCGGAGCAATTGCCGGCCAGGTCTGCCAGGCTAACACCGCCTGTAGCCACAATATCACTATCATCATCATCACTATCACTGTCATCAAGTTGTCATATCGCAGGTACAGCATGGGACAGCGGGCAGACCATCTCAGGTAGATAAGCTAAAGATGCCGCGATATGAAATGAACCTTTGTACGTGTATGTGAAACTCTGTATCGAGGTGACGCTGTACTGACAAACTCCGAAGGCTCCCTCTAACTTGTCACTGTAGTAAGCATGACGACATTTTAGTATATATTTCTTAGTGATGGCTTCCTCTCCTTAAGTTACGTATTAGCTACAATAAATGGGCGCTTCTTTTAACAACCTTTTGAGACATTTACACTAAGAGCAGCGACTTGCTTGCGATCGTGATTCCAAACAGTTGCAAAGATATTTGTAGTGAATACTATTACCACCCTTTTGGAAGGCGTATTGCGTTGCAGAAAAATGCACTCTTTCTCGATAACAGCTTAGTAGGCCTCCGGCAACGTGTTGCCTCCTGTAAATCCACAAGTACAGCCATCCTGACCCTTTCACAAATAATTACTGGCATACTTTATTATGAAGAAGCGCAGCACACTAAAATGTATTTTGATATTGACAAAGCTTTCTGTGGTTTGCCACTACACAATGCTGGATAAATTGAAAAACGTATGGTGTTGTTGGAAACTCGCACCAGTTTAATTCAAGAGCTCTTTCGAGTCATGCGGAATGAAATTCGCACTCGATAAATGCCGATTTCGATCTTACTGAAATAAAATATGGATTGCCATAACGATCCGTATTAAGCCCAATATTTTTTACCCTATATCAACGAAGTTCGCCATAAGCCTTCCACTTAAGAATGTAACAAATGTACACACTTTACACAACACCAGCATTGGCAGGTCCCTCGGAATGATCTACAATAGATTACCAACTACTAGCCGTATTTGCTTAACTTTTGCAAAACCGCCATCAACTATATACTAGCCTTATCTGATTGGTTTGTGCAAACCCAGTTGATCCTAAGGTTGATATGACAAAGTGCATGATATTTCATGCACACAGAAAAAGAACTGAATACGCCAAATAATTCACCTTAGACGATCGCTCGCGTTGAGTTGACAGTGGTCAATTTAGACGCATCAAGACCGAGAAAGAACAGCGCTTGTAAAAGAACTTTTCTATTCGCGGTTGGATGGATGGATGGATGATACGAGCGTCCCCTTTGTAACGGGGCGGTGACATGTGCGCCACCAGGCTCGTAAAAATTTTTTTTTCTTTTTTCCCTCTCTTTAAATTGTCCTCATGCCTTTTAAATCTACTTCAATTAAATCGATTATACTATAGCTAAAACGTAAATTCATAGCCCAGTTCTCTGCCCCTTTTCGCAGGAAGTCCTTGTTCTTTCCCTATAATTATTTTTGTCCGTTCTCTCTGGTTTTCTGCCACCAGTATTCTAACCGTCTCTTAGTTATTTCAATCGCGGGTATGTTAGCTTTCCGTTGTTCTCCCTAAAACCCAAAGCTTCATGTAGGCTAGTGTCCAAACGTACACCTGGGTGGATATTTCCGCATTCAATCAGAACATGCTCCGTCGTTTCACTACCTTCCTCACAGCATGTGCATTATTCTTCTTTATTGAATTTCGCTTTATAACTACGCGTTCTAAGGCAGCCCGATCTCGCTTCAAACAGTAAAGCGCTTCCTCTTGAATTATCATAAAATGTCTCCCTCTTTATTTCGTTTTTGTCCTTTCGGTAGTTATTCAGAGTCGGTTTTTTTTTTCCATCGCTGCCATCCAGTAAATCTTCTCCGTCTCTCTGACTTTTCCCTTTACGCTCTTTGTTGTCACTTCTCTTAGAGCCGTATATTTACTGGTGAGCCTCCTAGTTCTTTTCCGCCACTGCGTGTCAACGCTCTTTCTATATAAATAACGGAACACCTTCACTGTCCACCTACTCTCTCTTTCATATTCCTTAGCCTCTCTTAAAACCTTATTTTGCTCTGCGCTTCCCTTGCCTCAAAACTCGGTGGCGAGCATTGAGATTCCATCTAAATGCTCGCCACCTAGCGGACGCTCCTGGAACCAGCCGATCCAAGGTCGACCTCGAAACGCGGCATCATGTTATCGCATTACCGCGCGCTGTAAAACAGCTCTATAGTTCCTTAATCGATGCCATGCCGCCTCGAAGCAGCCCGAAAAAGAAAGAATCCTCATCAGAAGACTTTTATTGCGTGCCTCAGTGCGTGTCATTGCGATACAAAGACAGCAACACGTCGTTTCATCGGTTTCCCAAAGAAGCAGACGACGCTTTGCGCAGGGCAACATGGATTAGGAACTTGCGCATCGGCAAGAAGGTGACGGGAACTATGCTAGTTTGTTCTAGGCACTTCATTCGCGACGATTTCTTCCTCCCCGGTGAGTACAGAGATCATATTTGTGTGTGCGCGCGTTTATTATCATGCGCGCTTTTCGAAGAGCCGGAGTGTAGTTTAGTTTAGGCAAGCACGTGAACAAAATAGCGACACTGTTTATACGTGTATATCTGGTAACGTTTTCTGAACGTGTTAATTCTCAACTTGAACCGCGGTAATATTATTGCTGACGTACTTTTGCCCGCAGGCATTGTAGTAAGTAGATATAAAGCGAGAGCTTGCCTTAATCGTTCGCCTTCGTCCCATGCGCGCGCTGCGCCTCGTAATTTGTTTGGTGGTTATGGAGGTGATGTGTGATCGCTTAAAGCGCGTTTGCATCTGCGCACAAGTGCTTGCATCTTTCGGAGACGCCTGCTATTCATGAACACGTGCCTTCTTCAACTTCAGGCTCACTGGAAAGGCTCTTTATTCTTTAAAAAATCTGATGCGGGTCTCCGAACAAGTGCGACGTTTGAACGCACAGCGCAATCATTTCCGCTGTTTCGCTGCTCAAATACTTTAGGCCGATTAATATCAGATGTTCGGTAACAAATACCCTTTCGCCTTCGAGGAAGCATCATGATCCGACCCCGCAATCAAGAAACTTTAGCAAAACGAAAGCGCTGCCGTGACCCTGGATGTAGAAGCCATCTTTGTTTATCTGAGCAATGTTGCCAGATGAACCACTTTTTCTGGAGTTGCGAAGGGATCTTACGCTCTTTGCTACACCTACGATATTTTCCTTGTGGCCTACATTGGTAACTGTACTCTTTGCTTAAATCACTGCCATTAAAGTTGCTGTTACGAATGGAATTACGTATGGTACTTATTGGAATCTCTTATTGCGATTAAATAAACGGGCTCCTAGAAAGCTTTTTTTTTTCCTTTTGTCTAACACCCAAGTAATACCCTGTTCAATGAGTTCCACGTGCTTTCGTTTACAGCTGTGCGAAATTATAGTTACGCCTACCTAGAACACAAGATAGGCCATATATTCGCTCCCATGTCTGCGGGCCAGGCAAGCAACCAATGTAGTCTATGTCTCCAATCCAAGTTCCAACAATGTGAATGGTGAATGACTGCAGGAGTTTTTCGGTGCTCTAATCTAGAACTGCAAGAAAAGTTGCGATAAATTTGCGAGTTGCGAGAAACACTTTTTTTTTTTCATAATAAACCACCCTGATTAGCTTATTTACTTGAATGACCATAAGCTCAATGTAGGCGGCTTGACGGCGCATACTTGAACTGCCTGTCCGTTGTACGTGTTTTCTTATGTCCCCGTTCTATCGCGCTGTTTGTTTTTTTTTTTTCAGGTAACCTATTCACACTCTTGTTTGAAAATGTAGTACTGTTCCCTGTTCGAGTTGCTCTATTGCACCAGATACTAGCCGAGGAAGGTATTAGCCTAAGGAGGTGTTTATGCATCTTCTTTTCACATTGTACAATTCTGCTGATTGAGTGACCAGTAACTGATTTATCAATTAACTGTTACCGCGAGTGTAGCTGTTTCGACTGTTATGCTTATCACGCGCAATACTGTGTTCAACAAATGAAGTGTCTTGAAATTAATTTCCTGCCTTATAGAAACTTAATAAGATGTCAAAAACGTAGCGATCGCAAACCGCCATTCGAGTGGTGCACCTGCCATCCATGCCTTCGCTTCCGTTGTCGAAGTGATTCGTCCGCGTTTTAAATGCGGCCGCCATGAACCAGTCGCCCGTGGCACCATATCTGCAGCCAGCACCGAAAAGGTAGCGCTCGTTAGGCCTAGTTTGTGGGGTCGCGGGCGGCGCGCCACATGGGTAGAGTGTACTAGAAAGGTTGAGTGGCGCGGCGCACGGACAGCGTAGATGGGGGCGCTGTGAGCGAGGTGGTTTGGTGGACCAAGGCACGCTGCGGCTAGCCGTGCCGGCCGCGTTCGTAAGCTGCTTTTCTGCAGCGATTGGTGCTGTTCACTGGCAACGTAGATAAAGCCGTCATGCTTTAGCACACGTAAAGTGCCCGCGCACAGCAATATAAGCTGTGAGTGCCCGGATAGACCGAATTGTTTTTGCGAGAGCTGTTTGGTTGAAGCGTCTGCTACGGCACTGTAGGGTGCAAGCTAAATAGGATGTTCCATTTGGTTCTGCCTGAATAGCCACCTGCACAAGCTTGGATCGACAGCGTCGTCGTCTTAGAGTACAAGTATAGTATTTTGACTTTGCAGATGGCATAAACTTCAACAAGAACAGGCTTTTTTTTTTTCGCTCGGCAGCGCTAAAACAGCGTGCGCTCAGTTCACTCAGCCTCCAATGTAAACGAACGCACTGAAATTTACAAGACGACTGCATTTCCTTTTGCGCCACTAATCACTTGCCTAATCATTTCTGCTTCAACCCACTGAAATTGCAATCTGGTGCCTCATATAATGCATGCGTGCAATCTTAAAACGCCCATGTCGCAGACACGCCATAATTTATTAAATATATTAACACATTTCCTTACGAAACAGTCAACGTTTATATCCTCCTTCGAAAGGTAAAGCATTGAGTGCTTGTCCTTCGGGACGCTGAAGAGGGCAGTTTTCGCTTGAATTTAACACCTGAATAGCCGGTGCGACAGCCTGGTGCATAGCAGTGCCGATGGCGGTACTTCGGCATATTATACTGAGAGGGCCAGGGGAGGTCGTGGACAGGGCACAGTGAGCATCAAAAAGAAGCCAAACCCAACGAGCGGCGAGGCGTTCCATGCAGTCTTTACCACTTTTGACAGCGCACGACTCGGCGCGTCCCAAACCACCTCGACCGCAGCGCCCCCACATAAATTTTCCGTGTTTGGAGCGTCGCTTGAAAGCATGGGCGCCAGTGGAGGATCGCGGCACTCAACCTTTCTAGTACACTCTAACATGGGTAGCTTGCCCTTAAAGGGCACCTAAACAATCCCGAGGTCCAAAATTTGTTTTAAAGATATAACTGCACTCCTGTGCGATGTAAACATGCTTCCGCAAGAATTTTGCGAATAGGTGCTATAATAAAGAAGTTACACGCGTTTAAGTGGCCGCTTCGCGTCGATTTCGTTCTCTCGGTCGGCCTCCCCACCCTTCTCTGCCGAGGAGAGGGTAGGCGCGGCGCGCCACCGAGACTCCGCCCACTTTTGACACATGACATGACGTGAGCAGTTGACGTCGTTAACGCTTGCGCTGCAGCTCCAGTTGCTCCTGCGCTCACGCTGGTGGGATGGCCACAGGATCTGACAATACACCTGGTTTCGACCAAACAACACGCTACAACTGTCCAAAATTGTTCGCGGTAGAACGTGACGACACCTAGGATGCGAGGGCGACTGGTCAATCGCAGGAAAGAGGCGCGGGAATTGTTTTTTTTTTTTTGAAATACGGTGTCTGTGTGGCGCGTAGCGCTGTCTTATTCGCAGAATGTGATCGCCGCAACCTTCTCTATGATTGAGTTAGCTTGTCAGGGCGGCTTAAAAAAAATAGGAGCCTGTTTAGTGGCCCTTTAACAACAGCACAGGGATCGGGTGCACAAGCAATCACGCTCGCGGAGCGATTCATGGGCGGTGCACGTGAAATGATTAAAAAAATGGAGACAAACAGCGGTAACGCGGACATCATGCGATCGCAGGCACGTGTTCCGTGCGGAGCTGACAAACGGCTGTAGCAGCATTCTCCGTCGCCATGGCAATCCTATCAATCCTATCCTCACAGGGCACGTCCGCGCCTGGGCCTTTTTTTTCTCTCTTCCCTTTGCTCCTTGTTCATTCATTCCGCGCTTTTTCCTCCTTCATGGCGATTTGTTGCACTTTTCTCGGATGGTGCACTTCCATTGTGAAGACTGCTCGCCACCTCAATTGTCCGCGGATTTCCTGGCAGCTGCATTATAACCGGTCTTTCATCTCATGGAGCTGCACAATCAGCGGTATGCGTATACATTAAGTTCTATGGGAGGGTAATAGGGGGTCAGAAAAAACCACATTATACCCCTGACAGACGGGCGAAAGTAAAGTCCTTTGTAGTGAACCCCTTTTTCTACTCTAAGGGACCCTCTGCAGAAAGTAGTTGCGCCGATGACACACGGCAGCACGTGAACTTCTTTAGGTGGTTCCTAAGACGAACGCCGCTAAAAATGGCGCTGCTTGTTAAAGCAGCAAGATAGCGAACGTTTTTAAAAAGTTCCGCATTTAATTAACCTTAGCGATTGTGGATCGTAAAAATATCGTTTTTATTGCTGATGGCTAATAATGTTGATTGTTGGTTTCACGCCACGACGAAAAAGATGAATAACTGCCGGAATCCCGCATGGCGGCGATGTGAGCGTTCGAGAGTGCGGTAAAAATAAATGTTTGCTGCCCGACAAATCTCGTGACACGGCTGAAAGCTAAATCTTATACGCAAAGCAAGAAAATACTTGCGGGCTGTTGTAGTTTTGTGACAAGTTCTCTCCCGTTTACGGGTCGTGTACGCTGTCGGCGAGAGTACGCCTTTACGCTCGAAAAGTAGATCGCCGATCTACCTTTCTGCAAAGGAACTTTGCCGGGAAGGAGATACTCCTTTATCGTGTGTCACTGGGCATGAACGCCTTTCCGGTAGATGTCCCCTTACCTAAAGTACTTTAGAGTGCCCGTGTGTCAGGGGTATTATAGCCGGTCCTGCACTATAAGCGGTTATGTTATAAGTGGTCTCAGCTGTACACCTTTTGCAAGATATAAAATTCGGGTTTATAATGAGTCTTGGTGAGAGAAAAATAAGCATTTGTTCCTGTTTTCTCATGAATACATTACTTCTAATGCTTACTGGTTTCAAAGCTACTCTTTTCCAGCCATAAAAGAGATTGATGAACACCGCTTCCACGAAAGACTGCTTCTGAAAAGGAGGTCGCTCCCTGTCAAGTGTCTGCATGCGAATCTCTTTATCGAAAGAACTCTTCTTGCTCAAAAGATTTTCATGTGCCCGTGTGACAGGGGTGTTAGCTAAACACAAAGAAAATGTGAGTTCATGGACAGTTCAAGCTCGCTGTGGAATAGAGTGCTTAACCTACCTCCCTCACTTCAAGATGTACAGTTCCAGATCTGCTAGGCCCCTTGATGTAGAACTTCATGCGCATGTAGTTGATGCCATCTTTAATGTATTCCATGTGGCTAACATGCCTGGAGATGAAAAAAAGAAAAATTAAATTCTATTAGTACATATGTTACCTTTTTACACTTTGCAGCTCTTGAATATATAACACTTTTCTGTACTGTCACAGTATAGTAGTTTTGGATGTGCTTCTGTTTAAGACAAGGAACATTCAACACAACCGCAATGAAAGATTGGCACACACACCAAAATATACTTATGAAGCCAATAGACAACCAAACCAAGAAAAGGCATAACGTAAAGTAAGCATATTTTTAAAATGAAATGTAGAATTAATTATGAATAATGGTGAGATATGTGACAAGCATAAAGGGGTTGAGAGTGAGAGACCAAATTTTGAGGCTATAAAAAGCCTGTTGTAGGCTTCCTCTGCATGCAAGGGCACAGCAAATGTTTCTAATGTACTTTGTACTTAACTCACTTTGAAAGAGTGCCTGAATACTCACTCTCACAATCAAGACCTGTCACCAGCACTACTAGCGCTAAACATCACTGTGTTTGAAATGCAATAAATGCTTCAGTGACGGCATACCACATTATAGTGACATATAATGAGCAGCAAACAGCCGCACCAGGCAAGCCTAGAGGTGTTTTGTATTTTCCATGCAGTTGTCTGGTGAATAGAAAAAGGCAGGGAGACAACAAAAGGACACCCCACACTGCACATTGTGTGTTGGCACTTGAAGCTGAACAGTTGAAGCACAAGTGTGCGAGAGCAAGCAACACAGCAGTGTGTGTATGTTCCTAAACAGCGACACCACTGTTCAACTTGCACCCAGACACTAATGTGTTGTTAAGTTATTTACCCAGAATATCAGAATTTTTGAGTGTGTGTCATGCTTCCTGTAGTAAACGGGGCCCCGAAAACAAATTTTACTCGCAGAGTTTTGCATTGAAACGGGTTCCTCACATTGCCCCGAGATAAATGCAAAAAGAAGTTTCGAGATTCGCATGGGAAAACGGAAGTTATTCAACTTATAAATTCAAAATGAAAGTAGACGACAAACAATGGCACCCCTTTTCACATTTCACTCACCCAGAGATGTGTTTGCTGCTTCTAATCAAAACGTGGCTTACACCTTGCGGCACCGGAACTATGCTGTCCATTGTGGCCTTCCTACCATGATGGTTACCACACTTTTTGACGGCGCTGTTGCTTTGGGCTACATCAACCACGTGGTCCACACAGTGCTCCTTGCATCAGTCGCACACAAAATGAAATTGTAGCACACAAATTTATGTCCTTTAGTAGCTTTAGCAAACATAAAACATGTCTTTGTCTTAAAATTCGTTATAGTCAATGCATTGTAAGCATGCACAACAAGTATTCTTATTCGCAACTCTTCCCAGCCAATCAGAATCAGCAGCACAACTAGCTTAACAATGTCACATCCACTTGTAGAAACTGCTGATTTATGACACTGCAGTCAGTGTAGAAGCCAATTTCAGGTACGAATTAAAATATAATATGCTCTGATTTCACCATTCTCACTGGTGCGATGGTCATAGCTGAGTACCACATCAATCAAATGTACAATAAAAGCAATGTGCGTAATTCGCATCTCAGGGCCCCTTTAACCCATTCGCTTCCAAAGCTGGCGAACCGCAGGCCGCCTCCACCAAGACCAAACCGCAATAAGCTGGCGATTCGCTGGCCTCCGGATAAAGCACTGTTTGTAGAAGGCACTTTTCTCTACACTTTTGTTGGATGGTTTCTTCTTTTTACACCAGATGGACACAGTTCTCCGCTATTTTTAACTCGGTTGTTTGAAATAGAAATAAAGTTGCCGGCTCCGCCTTCACTGCCAAGTCATCCGCTGTGCCTGAAGCACGGCTGCACGAAAGAACGATCTCACATGTGAGGAAATTTTCAAACTTTCTTTCAAAGTGATGATTATACTGACAATTCTGGAAAATATCTCGGACAAAGAAAGTAGTGGCGATGAGAGTGACAGCAAGAACAGCAGTGATTATGAAAGCAGTGTGTGTATATATCAAGCCCATCTGCTTTGAGACCTTTTACACTTGCAAGACACTCGAATGTAGTGCTTACAGGAGACATTCCCAAACAAAATAAAAGAAAAAGTGTTCAAATCGGAACGTAATATCCTGAGTTATGGAGGTTTCTATAGACCAGAGCACGCCTATCTCGCACCCAGGCGCCCGCATACCGTCGAAAGCAAACCGGTTTCGAGGGTACGTGAGCAGACGACGGAGCTGAGCTGCCACGGCGGACAGCGCGTATGCAGGCGCGTGTATCTCCGGCAAGTAAACACGGCAAACATCAGCTCTCAGGTTCGGAAAAAGTACCCGATTTGGCTACTTCTGCATACGTGATGGTGTCTGGCTGGTACTGTGTCACTTACGGATGCCAAACAACCAGAGCTAGAGCAAGAGATGGTTAAGCTGTCTGCGACGAGCACAACGCACCACCGGAACCCTGCCAGTGCGCTCCAGTGTTGTACACGTTCCTCCAAAACAGGAACGAAAACTCGTTCCTCGTTCCTTCACAATTTTGTAACGAGTTCCCGTTACAGGTTCCTTTCATAGAAAAGGAACGCGTTCCAGTTGCATTTCGAAAATTGGAACGTGTCGTTACATTAAAGTTACATTTCATTTCTAAAATTGAACATTAATCGTGAGGCAAATTAAAATGAACACATTAAATCTCGCATCGACCTATGTATAATTGAAGAATTTCATCGTCACCGGCGGCATATTATCTGGAGACAAAGAAACACCCAAAGAAACGCTCCGAGGCAAATATTTTCAAGGAGCACCGAACATACTATGGACAACTCCACTGCAACTTTGGCGCTAGTCTATTACAAGTGCGACACTTTCCACTTCAGTCTTCAGATGCGTAGCCATGATACTGCGCCTCCAATGTGCAAATAGGTAGTTACATTCACAAGCGCACGTAACAGTGGTGCACCTGACACTAAAAGCTAGTAATAGACCTTTTGATTTAGGATAGCATATAAAGGTTTGTGCCTGACCCATGGCATTGAGCGCAAATACTGGAACAAGATTCCCAGAAGTCGTCAGCATTCCCTATATCCTAAACGATTTTGCTCAAAATTGGTGGCCCTTGTAGCATTTTAAAGTATTTGGCAATTCTGGATATATTGCTTTTACGTAGTTCTCATCACTTTGAAGCATTTGTGATATACTGAACTTTCTTTGTTAATTATAGCTACGTTGAATGTATGCCGGTGTGAGGAATTTTGTTAATGCTATCTTGTGCGTTTACCGCCGAATTAAAAACACGGGACTCTTTCCTTCTTTTCTTCGTGGCATTAGAGATAAGCATTATTTGCCTGATCAATTTGTAGGCACAACGACATTAAGGCAAGGCTGAAATGCTGTTGTGGTGCAGGAAATAAATAAGAAAATAAATAGCCTCACATGCATAATTTGACGGTACCTCAACGGAAGGTGACCCCCACCACACAGGCATATAACTGACTAATTAACAGGACATTCCTGTGTAGCTAACCCTTTGATCGCGTACTGATAGGAATGAAACGAAAGCATAGTATTTATTAGAAACAAACTGGGCATCTCCGAACATAATTGACCAGGTCCGAGTTAGAGCGATGTTAAATTCACTCAGCATTACAAACACGCACGCACGCAAGCACGTAAGCATGTTCAGCACACGTTCGCGTTAGCACGTGTATATATCCTTTTGAAAAGCCTTTCGTTTCTGCTTTTTGACGAGGGCATAGGGCTGTTGACGTTAAATTAAGGCGCAGCCCGTTCAGTTCAACTAAGATACCTTGATGAGATTGATGCACAGAGTGTCTTACAAGTATGGACAACCATGGCCGTAACCGCGTTCTCAGAACCAATGCGGCGAGACGCGATATAGTAAAGCACGCGTTGACAGTGTTTTAGTTCGGAGGGAACCCTGCCTGCGGGATCATAAGGGACGAAAGGTACAGCGTGCTGTTGCACGCTGTACCTCCCGCGTTCCCGTACACGGCTGTCTGACAGCCGGAAACTACTTGTCCAGCGTCCATAGTAAGCGGCCACCGCCAAAGGTAGAGGGATACCCTGACGTCGTGCGGCCACAGTGAAGGGGAAGCGTCATCCTCGTCGAATAGTCGAAGCCGCAATAGAATGGCGTTTTCATGCGTGATTTTCTATGAGGGAGCGATAGTGGCGGCAGGAAAACGGGGACTCTAGGGAGGGCTTCTTGTAGCGCAGCCTATCCGCCCTGCATGATGTGCTGCGTACGTGCGATCGTCGTAGAATGGAAAGTGTATAGAAGGAACGCCGTTACCTTTGCCGTTCCTTCGTAAATGTAACGCATTCCCGTTACAGTTCCACCAAACCCAAATGGAACGATGGCGTTCCTTCGTTCCTCCCAAAAGGAACTCGTTCCATGAACGTCGTTCCTTGGAACGACGTTCCGTATACTGGTGCGCTCTTTTCAGGCGATTCCAGCCATAACGAACAACGCCGGGATTTGCCGCCTGTGGTTCAATGCGGTGAACGGGGAAAACTATATAAGCCCGGGAGCCCTGGGAAAGTGCACGAGCGGATGGATACGCTAACGTTGTTATTCTACCGCGACGCTCATCTATTTCGTTTTACGAACGTAATCTATGTAACACGCAGGGTCGCTTCGAGCAATTTCCGAACCAGAGGCGAGCACTGAAATACGTTCGGTGTGTCCAAGGAAAGAGGCTTGAATACACCAAAGAGACTAATCTTTTCATTTTTTTTTTCTGACCCCACGGAGATTAACAGCGCTGTGTCGCGGCCATGCAGTGATACTCGCAGCTGGCGCACTGCATGATTTTTTTATTTTTATTTTTTTATTGAAAATACCTTACAGGCCCGAAGGCATTGAGTAAGGGGGGTTACAGTGAAAAACGCATGTAAATTTCCAAACAACAACGGTACAATGTCGGTTAGTAATAACAACAACAAAAAAATGCGGTGCACAAATTTAACAAAGCAATAAGCCAGCAATACGTAAACATGGTGATGAAATATATAAGAACACTCCGTAATAAAAGGCTCGGAAAACAAGTAAAAGAACATCAAGATGAAATATTAATGAAATGCATCTGAAGTTTTTGCCGAAACGTGTTGGGGTTGCTATCAGAGGCGATATCGTCGGGAAGATCATTCCACATGCGGATGGCTTGTGGTAGTGCTGATGTGTTGAACGCGTTTGTTTTTCCAAAGATACGAGTGAAGCTGAGATGGTTATGTAATCTGCGTGACGTGTAGAGCGGGCGTTGAAGGTGCAACGACGATGTTTTGTTACTGTAGACGTACTTATGAAATAGGCATAACAAGGACACGTGACGACGAACATTTAATGCTTGGAGGGAATGATGGAGTTTAAGCTGAGTCACACTAGAATTGATGTCGTAGTTCCTAGAAATGTAACGGGTGGCTCTGTTCTGGATTGTTTCCAGCATGTTAATTTGATATTGAGCGGAAGGGGACCAAACAGATGAGGCATATTCAAGTTGCGGGCGGACGAAAGTTAGGTATGACATTTTGCGAATGTTAGTGGGACAATGACGAAGGTTTCGGCGTAAATACCCCAATGTTTTGGAGGCTTTTGCACAAACGTTGGTGATGTGATCAAACCAGGAAAGCCCTGGTGTAAGGTGGATGCCAAGATACTTGTAAGAAGTCGCCGTGGAGAGCCTGTCACTTTGTATATGGTAATTGAAGTTAGACATGACCTGTTTACGTCCAAAAGAAACAACTTTACACTTATTAGTATTCAACCTCATAAACCAAGTGCTACACCAGTCAGAAATAGTGTTCAGATCATCTTGAAGGATGTAGTGGTCGTTAGGACAGTTTATAGGTCTGTAGAGCATGCAGTCATCAGCGAAGATTCTGATATGCGATGATATGTTAGTTGGGAGGTCGTTGATGTAGATAAGGAAAAGTAATGGGCCAAGAACGCTCCCCTGTGGGACACCAGAAGAGACATACGAAGAGGGAGAGGAAGAATTATTAACGATTGTGAACTGCTTGCGAAGTGACAGAAAATTGCGTAGCCAAGATAAAGTGAGGGAGTCTAACCGGAGGGCAGATAATTTTGAAATAAGGCGACAATGGGCGACACGATCGAATGCTTTGGCAAAATCAAGAAATATGCAATCAGTCTGTAGGCCATTATTTATGTTGTAATGAATGTCTGTAGTGAATTCTAGTAACTGTGTTTCGCATGACATGCCCTTTCTGAATCCGTGCTGGTTTGGAAAGAAGAATTTGTTAGTCTCGAGGTGACTGTATACGTGGGAGGCGATTATGTGTTCGAGGAGTTTGCAACATATGCATGTGAGCGAGATTGGACGATAATTTTTAGGTGAGTTCTTATCTCCGGATTTAAAAATAGGTACTACTTTGGCTATTTTCCAGTCGTCTGGAAGTTTTCCAGACGATAGCGACTGTCGAAAAATGTGGTATAGTGTAATGCTAGTTATGGAAACAGTATTTTTAAGTACTTTAGAGTTGATATCATCTATACCAGCTGATGAGGATGCCTTAATCTGTTTAATTCGACACGCGATACCATCCACCGTGATTTCAATAGGCTGCATGTATTGGAAGTTGTAATCAGGGATATGTGGTACGTCAGAAGAATCTTCTTGGCTAAATACAGATGAAAAAAAAGTATTAAAAGTAGTAGAGCACTCGTAGTCTGAAAGCGGAAGGTTGTTTTCATTAAGTAATGACAACTGGTTGGAACAGTGGTCAGGGGATATGAGGCGCCAGAATTTCTTTGGATTATTTTGCAGAAGAGAAGGTAGGTCGTTGTGAAAATATTTTTCTTTGGCGTTGCATATTGCTTTACAGTAGTCAGTGAAGTACTGCTTGTATTTTTCCCAAGCGGATGGCGTAGCAATGCGTTTGGCATTGCAGTACAGGCGTTTTTTCTTGTTTCTTTGCTTACGGAGGGATTTAGTGAACCAGGGATTAGATATATCATTAGAAACAGTGATAACAGGGATATATTGGTTTATCAATGAAGACATCTTGTCTCTAAAAAGCACCCAGTTTTCATTTACAGACCGGTTGTAGAATGACGGGAAGAGGTCTTTGCTGAAAAATTCTTCGAGCTGTGCACTTATTTTGCCAAAATCTGCTTTGCTGTAGTCCCGAATTTTCTTTTTGGATATTCCTGAAAATGGTACAGGTAAGTCCAACGTTACCTCGATTAAATTGTGATCACTGAAGCCCCTTAGGCAAGAGACTGTCTTCACTGAACCAGGAGCATTGGTTAGCAACAGGTCTAACGTATTTAAACCACGGGTTGGTTGATCAATGACTTGCGAGAGGTTAAAGTCTAAGACTAAGTTAATGAATTCTGTGGAAAGGCAGCATGGTGATGATAAGTTTGCCCAATCAATCAGCGGGAGGTTGAAGTCACCGAAGAGGTAAACTACACCAGTAGGGCAAAGATCTTTGGCATTTTTTATGCTATGACGAAGGTCACGTACAAATGTATTATTAGAATCAGGCGGACGATAACAATTGCCAACCAGAATTTTAGCGTATTTAGTCACACACACTATCCAAATTATTTCAATAGGCGAGTCAAGATTCAGCACATAAGAAGAGATTGTATTTTTTACACCAAGAAGTACACCACCACCTCTCCTGTCGACGCGATCTTTGCGGTATATGTTATAGCTTTCACTACCAGCAAGAACTTCGTTATTTGTGATTGCAGGGTACAGCCAAGTTTCCGTGAGCACGAGTATATCGGAATTGTTGTCTTCCAGAAAAGAGCAGATTGTATCGCGCTTGGGTATTATGCTTCTAATGTTAGTAAATGATATCAGAAAAGAAGGGGTCGCCAAATGTGCTTTAGGTTTCTGGTGGTGTTTAGGTGGACATGTTCTGGTTGCGAGCTATCTTTCTGATAAAATAACGGTTTTGCTGGCATGGTCAAGTATGTAGGTTTTGCCATCCATGCGTAGCCTGTCAACTGAGAGCTTAAACGGTTTTCTTTGCGTTTTAGCGAATTCAATTAGGCTTTTTCTTGCCTGTCGCGTAGCTAGGGAAAAATCTTCTCCGATAGAATATTTGGACCCTTTTAGTTTTGGAGCAGACGCAAGAATTTGCTGCTTATCTTTAAAGAAAGTCAGTTTGGCTATTATGGGTCTCTGTTTGCTGTCTCTGAATTTCCCCAGCCTGTGCACACGCTCGAATTGTGCGCCAGTCAAAGAAATGTTCAATTTTTCGGAGCAGAATTCGATTATTCTTTTTTCAGATGCTGCCCATCCCTCCTTAGGGTCGTCTTCTATTCCAAAAAAAAGCAAGTTAGACCGCCTCTGTCTGTTTTCGGTATCGTTACACCTGGACGTAATCTCGGTCAAGTGATCCGAAATCTGGTGCAGGGAGTTACTAGCCGTACCGGTATCAGTTGGCGAACGTGACGTGACAGATGATTCAAGCGCCAGAATGCGTTCAGTCAAACGAGCCACTTCGTTCGTAGAAGCCGTCAGTTTTTCAATGGTCTCGCTTAATTGCACTGACAAGGCTGCATGCCCTTCCTCTAATTTCTGTATTGTTGACATAGCTGCGGCGAAAGCCTCAGACTCGGTCTTGCTCATAGGCCCTGGGTTCGATTCAATATCACCCGACAGCATGAGCAGCATATCAAAGATGACCAGACAGAAACGAGATATTCGCGACAAAGATCGTTTCAAAGCATCACACCATTCGGCTGGGCACGACACCGCAATCAAACAGTAATTGCTACTCCTAACACAGACGGCGTCTTTGTAGTCACTAACCTGCAAATTGAGCGGTTGAAACACATGCATCTCTGGTGCGGTGCCGTGCCCGAGGTGATCTGCTGGTGATTCGCTTAAGTATGCTGAGCCGGTTCCGTCAGGCGTGGTCGTCGATGCCCCTAGCGGCCAGATGTGCGTCCAGATTTGCTTGTTCAGCGTCGGCATGAAAAATGCAGAAGCAGGCCAAGCCGGTGAAGTGCCATCGGGGACCAGTGCGCACGTGCCATCAGTCGTAGGAAACTGGTTAGTTTCATACAGGTCAGCATCATATGCTGCAATGAATACCAGAAAATAAACTTCCTGTTCATCACGGAGAATGTAGACACGTTTGTATTAACGACGATCGTGTGTCGAAACAGGTGCACTTTCAAAGCTTCTGTCATTATGAGACGGTGTTGCAGATATCGTCCGCCACGAGTTCAGACGTTCCTCTTGTTGAACTCTTCACATTTCGTGCGTGTGTTACGCAGGGAAGAGCTTAAAGTGGTATCTGTCCGCTGCGTAGCAATAATGCAGTTGTTTTTAAACGTCGGTTTGTTTTTGCAGCCAGTTTTTTATCATAAATTGTGGAGTAGCAGTTGTGGTTGCTAACACCTACACAAGTTGTGGTTCTGGACGATGCAGCACTGTTGGGGACGATCATTGCGCTCTGTCACAGCGCGCTGCAACTCTGCGGACCTTTTAGCGAACGAGCGCTGAAATATTGGGATGGAAACAATATCTGAGGACTACGGTGTGTGGTCTGTAGCCGCTTGCCGACACTTGAACGCATGCATATGCCATAAAAATAACTGTTTCGCCGTCCCATGTGTTACTGTGCTCCACACGAAGCCAGCCCGTTCTAAAGTGGCCTTTGCGCCCTTTCCGCACCACCTTCGGTGTCGGCACACGCACCTGTGGAATTTCTTTGCTATTCCCTTTCCGATGTTTCCTTTCCAACTAAAACTTGTTTTGCGTAAACAGCGTTGACGCCAATACTTGCAAGTCGTTCCTCTTTGAGGATCACGCGTGCGCAGGCCAAGTCGCCCAATATGGTTACCGCTCAGAGAGAAGCAGGCAGTCCGTGCAAAGCTCAGGACGTTCATCACACCTGCACCTGTAGCGCTTGCCATGTTATGTTTTGACAACGTAATGTTGCCGCTGCACTTCTAAATGTCCACATTCCGGTTTAGCAATTTCCTCCCGATCTGAGGTGGGCTTAGATGGTTGCTTAGTTTATTTGGGAGAGGGAAATACATCTTCACTAACATACAACAGGAGCTGCTGTACAACAGGTGCGACAGATCATCCAGCGGGGATGAAAACCTCACAGCAAGCGGCGCCAGCTCACGTTCCGCGGGCGAACAGGTTAGCAAAGACGTTCAATAAAACTTTTTTTCTCTCTCTCTCACCCTGTTGCTTCATATTAAAATTTATCCATTCATGCTTTCAGCGCAACAGCACAGGGGGACACACCTAGCATCTTTGAAAAATCGAACGGAACTGACTCGCATTAGAACTGTGTGGCGACAACCTGGAGGAGCCTGCGTGTGGCAGCTCAGCGCGTTGTTTCCCCGACCGTGCAATAGATGGCGCGACGCGCGGTCCAAATATGGCGGCACGCGTTGAACACGGCAGTCTGTGGTGGCAAAAAATGTGCGGTACAGCTCGCGGGAATGGCCACCGAGGCCACTGAAGCAAATCGGTTAAGTCTCTCTACTCTCTCTGCTGTTTCTTGGAAGTTAAAGTTGTGCAGGTGCAGCACAAGTGTATGAGAGGAGGCGATGTAGCAGTGTGTGTGTATTCCTAGACTGAAATCACTGTTAAACTTGCGCCCGGAAACCAAAACCGGAAATCATTCATATAAATAACATGATATTAAATTATTTACCCGGAATAATGGGAATTTCTGAGTATCTGCCATGCTTCCTGTAGCAATAAGAAACATTTGAAACAAATGCACAAGCCACAAATTTGATGTCCCTACCCCTTTAATATCCTCTACAGCAGAGACCATTTATAACGTAACCGCTTATAGTGTAGGACCGGCTATAATTCGGTTTTTTCTGACTCCCCCCTTTTTTTCCCTCCCATAGAACTTAATGCGTAGGCATACCGCTTATTGTGCAGCTCCGTGAGATGAAAGATCGGTTATAATGCGGTTGCCTGGAAATCAGGGAACAATTGAGGTAGGGAGCAGGCTTCACAATGGAAGTGCACTGCCCAAAAAGAGCGCAACAAATCGCCATGGTGGAGGAAAAAGCGCGGAACGAATGAAGAACGAGCGGAGGGAAGAAGAAAAGAAAAGGCCGCGGCAGCAGCCTTTTCTTTTCTTCTTCCCTATAACTGATTTATCAATTAACCGTTACCGCGAGTGTAGCTGTTTCGACTGTTATGCTTATCACGCGCAATACTGTGTTCAACAAATGAAGTGCCGTGAAATTAATTTCCTGCCTTATAGAAACTTAATAAGATAGCATACGACCTCATGGAAGGAATAGCGAGGGATGACTGAAATATTACCAGAGAAATCAGATATGATCTATAGGGGTCACCTAGGCACATTGAGACTCCATCGTGACAAGACATAAGTTATCATGTAAGTATAAATTCTGTCCTTGAGACATATTGCCGTGTAAGCAGCGATTCGAATATGACCATCTTGTCTTGAATGAATGTCGCGACCACCGTCTGCTGGTAGCGGTGCTGGTGACCATTGTACCTTCAGGACGAGGATAAATTCGAGAACACGCTCGACACGGCGCTTTTTCTTTGTTATTCGTTTACTAACTTAGTTTGCACGACCGTAGTTTGAGTTGTTTCTTAGTTCGTTAATAACACCGCAAAGCAACGCTGTCCCTTCGCAAGGTTGGTTGAAATGTTCTATCTTTGCAGCACAGCCCTCAGAAGGGGAAACTCCAGGAAAGCGCGTTGCGGCCATACCTACACGCTTAACACGGTAACCTTTAGATTATTTTATAGGTACACAAAAATGTGAAAATATGTTCCTTTATAAAGGTTAAAGTGCTTTAACCTTTAGTAAACGAGCACATTTTCACATCTTCGTGTACCTATAAAATAAACTAAAGGTTACCGTGCTAAGAGTGATATATGACATCAATGTGAGGGCACTGCTCAAAAAAAAACACAATAAATAAAAAATGCACTGCAGTTACTGCATGTTATGTTTTCTACGGGAGCACATACAACACGAAGAGCGTCGTCGCTCCACAGAAACAGGAAAAAGAGGGGAACAAGGGTCGGATGACACGGGGAAGAGCGGTATACATTGCTTTGCACTTGGTTCGCTAGCCCAGCGGCCTTGGTCCGCGATCGACCCACCAGCAGCAGAACCACGCATGTTGCCGAATTCATAGACCCGCCGTAATCGTCTCTCACCTCGGAGAGCTAATCGGTAACACATTGCAGGACAGTCTGCAGTGTGCCGCCGCAGCGCAGAGAGTCTGTGTGCTGCCGCAGCTGCGCTGCAAAGACTGCAAGCTCCCATTTGAGGGTCTTATTGTAGCATGCTTCACCGGTAAATGACAGGCGTCTCCGCCGTTTGCTGCACCCAAGACCCAACCTTAACCGCCATGTATAGTGACGAGTCAACTAACTACCTTTGCTAAGTGGGAAATCCGCGTTCTTCGTTTCTTCAAGCCCCGCAATACGACGCAAACGCCCATAGCCGCACGTTCCAAGGATATGCGCCCTTGTTCATATAGGTAACGGATCAGCATGGGCAGCGGGCCGCCGACGGGGAAAATTTCGGGGAGGGGGAGCTTCAGCCCGGTGAGTCCATGCCTGCCTACGCCACTGTGCCGGAGGATATATTCGGGCAGAGCCGTGCCAGTTTGCGCGGGGCAGAAAAACAATCGGCACATCATGCCTACTCGCAACCTTCTTCAAATTATGAGAAGTGCGGTGCATATAAGGCAACACTTCAGGGCGGCTCCTAGATTGCAGCTCTGGGTTCCCACCGGTACGGGGTGCTTTCTGTGACGCAGAAGGACCCCTGCGACTGCCGTAACGATCATGCAAGGATACCCGGCATCCAAAACTCGCTTGACTTGCCGATTAAAACTATCCCGCATGACATTTGGGCACGACTTTCTGAGCGCTGATCTCAAGCAAAGCTTTACAATATAGCCCGCTTGACTATAGTCTGTTTCAGAAGTTCCATGCAGCACTGTGGAAGCTACAGGCCCCTTCTGCGGGCAAACACGTACGTGTATCCCTCCGCACTATGGCATCTGCCAGTCGCGATCCGTGCAGTGGCGGGAGAAGCGTTGGTACTTCTAGCCACTGTAGCGTTGGAAAGGGGAGAAGGACGGAGTGAGGCCCTATTGGCAGGAGTAGCCCGCGGGTGCGTGTCCGAACAATGACAGTAAGCCTCGCTTCGGAAGAATTCGGCGCTCTATGGCCTCGTCGCCTTGGCTCTACTGAACGGAACTCCTGAAACAGACTATAGTTTTGACTGCGCAGAGTCATAAAGCAACAGTGATTTCTGCATCTAAAAGCTTCAGCGAATCATTAAAAGGGATTTCATGGGTGAAGCTAGGTCAAGCCTTCTCCGTGGTCAAGCCCTTCCCACTGTGCCGAAAAGCGTCAAGGATAAAATCAACCGACTTTTCTAAATTAAAATGACCAGGGGGGTTCCTTTAAAAGTATTAAAACGGTCGTCAACTTATCTAAAAACTTGCGTTTACAGAACAAGGCGGTCAACCTCTCTACTCCGCGCGTACACCTCCTCTCTTCAACACGGTCCGTCTGGCTGCCGCTAGTTTGGGTCGTTGCTCACTTCATCAAAAGGCAAATAAAGCTCAACGCATACTCTAATGGCACAGAGGCGATGCTTAGACGTTAGTCTAAGGTCCCCAATTACAAGGTACACGTCGGACGCCGCCTTATTCTACCCATGACAGATAACCGCGCTGACGCCTGAAGTGGGTAGCAAAACGTGAAAGCTGGAAAATTCATTGTAAAAGTGTTTCTTGTAGTCGGAGCCTTATCAGTGATGTGTACACTGCTCGAAGCAACACTCGGGGCACGAAAGCAGCCGCTCTCGACATGTATCGCAGCACAGTGCGCGTGTCCACGTTTTGTTGCCTATTACAGTGACGCTGTACGTTTCCTTTTTATGAGCGCGACGCCTGCGAGTGCTTTCGTACCGCTGCAAGCAACAGTAGCAACTGACTCATCGCCTGACGTGTTGCCGCCAATGGACATCGTCGCACCCTAGCTAATTTATCTTTCGATGTGAGCGTGGACTATAAATGTAGGCGGGTTAACTTGAAAGTTTAATACATGAATAGCGTACTCGTGAGCAATTAACCGAAGTAGTTCGCGTGACTCAGCCGCGCCTGACGTCATTAGATAATGGGTACGTTTCATATTATTTCAGGCACACCGAACACTTTAGGTCGCGATCGATTTCGATCGGCGCCGATATCTCAAAAAGTAGCCGGTGTGACACAAGCGCAGCAATAAGTGTTTTATCGTGATGTGTGCCCAAACCAAACTTTTGAGTGCGTGCCAACTAGCCCGTTTTAGGCGGCTTAGAATACGTGTGATAAAATGTAGGTTAGGCCACGGAACAAGAATTCTTGAGGAGGGGAGACAGCGCTCGCTCGGGCGGCCCGATAAAGTCACGCCTTAGGATGGATGGATGGATGCTATGAGCTTCCCCTTTGTAACGGGGCGGTAACATGTGCGCCACCAGGCTCGTATAAGAAGACTTAAGAACTTTTTTTTTCTCTATTTTAATTTTCCTCATGCCTTTTAAATTTACTTCAAGCAAATCGATCATGCCATATCAAAAACGGAATTTCATAGCCCAGTTCCCTGCCCCTTATGGCAGAAATTCCATATTTTTCCCTATAATTATTTTTGTCCGTTCTCTCTAGTTTTTTGCCACCAGTATTCTAACCGTCTCTTACTTATTTCAATCGCGGCTATGTTCAGCTTCCCGTTGTTCGCCCTAAAGCCCAAGGCTTCATGTAGGAAAATTCATGTAGGGCACCGCGCCGACGCGCCCTCTGTCGGACGAAAAGAGAAACGCGCGCGTCGCGCTATGGCCTCCGCGATCGGCTGCAGTGGCGCGACTTCGCGCTGCGGAAGCCCGTGACTGTTCTAGAGTCAGTAGATGACAAAGAATACGCGGCAGCTCTCACGCCATTTATTCCCAAGGCCATTTACACATGCTTGCTCACAACACGCCAGCGAATGGCTTCCAGCGGCATGCGTCTTCTGCTCTGAAGTGAGTGCAAGCAACTCGTTCCAAGCGCTGTACGGCACGTAATTAATTCAGCATTTATTACTAACTGCAGCTAAAATGTCCGCCGCCCCTATGTAAAGTGATGCTATACAGAGGGAAAACTGAGAAAATCTGCAATATATATGAGAAGGTAACGCGATAATTATGCGCCGCGCCCATAGGATGGCATGTAAACGATGGGAACAGGCCGGCAGCGTCATCTGTCGTGATGGGCAGAAAACTCAACTTCCTCCTCGCCCAAGCGTTACATTAAAGAGCCGCCGCCGCCGCACGCTGCCTTGGCATAGCAGTTTCCCCTCCTCAAATACTTTCTCCATGGGTTAGGCGTTTATGCGACGTGGCGTTCCGTATACAACTCCACCCCTTCTTATGTGAAAAACAGATGTTCGTTATTACGACATTTTAAAATGGTGTTGTCACAGTAATGTCAGCCATTGAACCTGTGATTTTAAGAAAACTAGGCATGCTCCATCAGACTCGACTTGTTCTCTGCTTGTTGCCTTTATTAGCTTTTGTTGCAGTTTAACAGGCTTCTCATAAAACTGAGCAATCTTGCTTACCTTTCACAAGAATTCTGCAGTTCGTGACTTCATTTTGCTCAGCAACATCGGCTGACATGCCGTCACACAGATCGTTTGTTATCATGTAGCTGCCTTTCAGGCTACAACTTATCCAGTGGATCAGGCAACTCTTCTCCTCGCCACTGCAGTTTCTGCTTGTACCTCTCCTGTGATAAGTCGTCGAACATCTTGATGATGATGATGGTGCATGGTGGTTATTGGCGCAAGGGCCGTTTGCGGCCAAAGAGCGCCAGGCGAATTATGATGTGAACACAGTGGTGTGGTCAATGACAATTACTAGGTGGTGTAATGTGTCTGTAAATGGGCCTAAAATTATATGTACTTAATGTACTTAAAATATATACAAGTAATAAAATTATGATACTGACATGATTAATGCGCAATGACTATGATGTACTTGGGTCAGTTCGTTTCCACAGGCACTACTGCCTCAAAGGACTCAAAAGAAGGGCCTAGAGGGGGAGTGCCATATAATCTGTGTCCCAGCAGCACTCTCTACTAGGAGAGGGTGTGCTAGGTGTCTCGTGCCCAAAGGACCGTCAAAGTGCTTGCATCTTTTAAAAAGTAAAATGGTTGAATGATCAAAAATTCGGTCACTTCCTAAAAACATCGCAGGATGAAGGGGGATGTGCTCGCGATATGCTTTTCTAAAATGTTTCTTTCTTTGACAGTCTAAATCCTTACATTCCAACAACACATGGAGCACGGTCAGTGCCTCCCCACACTTAATACATGTTGGAGGGTCCCCACCAGTCAAAAGGCAATTATGGGTGCCGTAGGTGTGTCCTATTCTGAGCCGAGATAGAAATTCGTCTCGATTTGATAGTTGGGGACAATTTTCATGTGGCTTTACTAGGTGCAGCTTGTTACTTGTTTCGGCATCCCACAAGTGCTGCTAGTAAATTAGGAGCCTTTGGCGGAGAAAGGGCTTGAGATCTGCAGCAGGGAGAGGGACAGATGGACCTCCTCTTTTTGACTGGATGGATGTTGCAATCTGGTCCGCCAGCACATTTCCTTCAATTTCTCTATGGCCTGGTACCCAGCGCACTGTGGCGTGTTGTTTTGCACATAAAGGGAGCACAAACGAGAAATGAGCAGCGTCACAGCTGATGGCCTCTGTGACGCTGCTCACCCTGACGTGTCACATCGGCGAAGCTATCCATAGGCAGATAGGACACCCGCCGTCGTGCCTCCCTAAACGATACGTTCTCTTTTACTTTAATGGCTACGATTTCCTTCTCTCTCTTCCAGGACGTGCAGTACCGCGAATACGCGGGGTGCTCACCATCGCAGTTGGCACACTGTTGCTTGTTCTGGCAGGTTTCCGCAGGGTGGTCATGGGGACTGCATTTAGCACATGTTAACTGATGAGAGAGAGAGAGGAAAAGGCGACTGCCGATTTCCCGCGGGTGGGTCAGCCCGGGGGTGCCGTCTACGTGAAGCCGGGGCCAAAGGGGTGTGTTGCCTTCTCCGGGGGGCCTTAAAGGAGTACTGCCACGAAAATTTTCAGTTAGCGTTCTTTTGCATGAAATAAAAGGCCAAGCCCTCCAGAGCCCAGAAAGCGTACTGCATGGTAAGCGTGAGCGCGCCGTGAAATTTTATTTACAGCATGCCTTTAAGAGCAGGTTTCGGTTTCTACTGTAGCCTGACGTCACGGCAAAGTATGTGCATAGTAATGAGCCCCTCGTGACGTGCTCCCACAAAAAATCGTGACGTTTTCGCCCAGTGGTCTCTCGCTCACAGCGCCTGCACCGAGCGCGGGGTCTACGATGTACAAAATTTTGTATAGCGACTCCGCGAGGACAGCAAATACTTCGGCACAGTGCAAGATGCAACATACGGCACGTACGGTGGGTGTCGGCGTGGCTCCGGAGGCCGCGATAAGCTAAGGTGGCCTCCGAGACCTCCGCGGAATTTCAGGGGCAAAATGCCGGCCCCACAGCGCGCTTGCTTTCCGGTTATACGTGGGCACGCACAATGATAGAGGGTGATTCGACTTCGCTCGCTCGCTTCGCGGGCACTCTAAACTACGGCGACTGAACAGCGAGAGCAGACGACGGAGAGTGACGCGCGAGCGGCCATTTTGTATGTTTTTGTACCTGACGTCATCACAACTTGCCATACTGCTGCGTGAAGTCACCAAAATTTGTACTGTAGCCTGACGTCACACTAGTGTCGATGTCAGTAGGCACGCCATGTGAAAATTGACTTTGACGTCAAATTAAAATATCTTATCAGCATTTCCTGAGCTTAACATTTGCTCAGAGCTGTCTACGCATATGGGAGAGTTGTGTGGTGGAGTAAACTCAGCTTCGAAAATTGGTGTCAGTACTCCTTTAAAGGTCCAATCACCCGGCGTCGACTCAACCCCCAGGATCCCCTTTTCCCCGAACACGGCTATGCCACGCACGGCGAAACGTGGGAGGGGGTCGAAGCCCCCCCCCCCCCCCCCCCCCCGGCTCGGGTCCGTGGTGTCACCGCACACCAAACGCCTGCAAGAAGCAGACGCCTGTGCGGGGTCGAACATCTTCATGTACTCGCTAGACATCGCTCTAAACAAACCTGAAGGAATGCGTCAGTATTAACAGATCAACAAGCTGAAACAGACTAGGCAAACACCGTCGAGATTGTTCAAAAAATATTATCGGATGTGCCGCACCGGAAGTCTTCTTGAGCAGACCGCTCGGCGCATTCCTGTTTGTTTACAAACAGCACAGCACAGCACAGTTCCTTGTCAACTGTGCGTTGATTTAATTTTTTTATCATAGCTTGCTTTACCGGGACTACGACGACAGGAGACGCCGACAACCCGAGCGCATAAGGTGCGTCGCAAAAGAAACACTTCTAACAAGAGCCACAATAAGTAACCAGTGCGCATGGCAGATGCGTCTATGATATGCTTAGAGAGCACGATGATAGGTGCAAAAACGTGATGGTACGTAGCTTAGCTAACTATTGGAGGTACTCGACTTCTATCTGGGGTTCGAGTGCTTCAAGGTCTTCTGTTCGAATACTAGTAAGTCGCGCATTCGAGTCCCACAAGATCGAGGGATTCACACGAGTCACATGAAACGGTGCAGGTTTACCAATTCTGCAACATCCGTAATTTATCAGATTCCTCTCCCGTGAGGTGGCTCCTACGTGGTCCAGACCGGCCGGTGCATTAATGAACGCATGAGTGAGCATCGCAATCTGCTCCCAATAGGTACAGGTGGGAATGTACCTTTGCACAGAAGGTGCGGGTGTGGAGCAGATTTTCAGGGCTGATCAATAGATAGGGAGAGAGGGCGGCAAATTGGAAAGGGAGATAGGCGAAGCTCTCCATATCAGGAAGTTGGGTGCCGATTTATGTGTTAGCGAACCTTCGATACATCTCAGTGACAAAGAGATAAAGTTTCTGACAAACCACTAAGGCTGCAATGCAGAGCATGCACGTGTCAAATAATTTAAAACAAGGTAGGGGCACGTTGTTCTTTGTGTGTTTTTTATCTTTTTTGTCTTTTGTTTGGTGTGTTATCTGTTGTCTTACAACACCTGGTGCTGGCGCATGTGCGGTGGAGTTTCACCTATATAGAACAAAGATTTTTCCAATAAACTTCAGTTGTATAAGTCCAGCCTCAGTCCTGTGCGTTCCTTGTTCTTGTGCTCACGTCTTTGCCCGCTGGAATTTTTATGCCATGAATCTGTACCAACATGCCCAGCAAGCTACCCTATACTCTATTGCCCGATTGATAGTGTGTATATGGTATGTTGATGACTAGCCTTTACGAAACCCCTCTTGTTCGTTAGGCTGACTGAAATCTAAGGTGGCACGAATTCTGTTAGTGATATAGTAAGCTAATCGGACTGCAATTTTCAATTCCTTCGTGTCGACTTTCTTATGGATTAAGACGACGTTTGTATTCTTCCAAGATTTCGGTATGATCGGGGCCATTAGGCATTGCGTGCAGGCTTGCCAGCTTTTCTAGTATAATATATGCCCACCATCCTTAAGCGGTAAAGTTGCAAGGCGGGCTTGTTGGTATGCCACTTTTTTGATAACTATGGTAGCACAAGGTAACAGGACACAAGGAGAACACGGAGAACACAGTAGCGCTGTGTGTGTGTTCTCCTAGGGATGGTCGATTAAATTTTTAATCGATTAATCGTTAATCGTTCGTCGATTTAGCCTTTCATCGATTAATTGCTTTCGCTGTGATGTTTTAATCGATTATCGATTAATCGACATTTTTTTCTAAGTGCTTGAAAAATGATGTCTTGTTGTTTGAGAGGCGTTGCTTGTGTTTGATATCGACACAAGTATTTATCCGACGCGCTAGAGATCACATGTGCGCATTAGCGGCTGCGTGAAAATTCGCACTTTCGCCCACTGGACACAGGGAGCCCGTCGTCTTTGGATGTTGTCAAGGATCCAAGATTACGTGGGTGGCCACGATACGCGGACGATTCGGCAGCAGGTCGTATTTCCTCGAAGCCTGCCCACTAGAGCGAACCGAAATCAGAGGCGCTTTCGGCGACCACATCATCATCATCGTCATCATCGTCCTGTCTACGTCCACTGCAGGGCAAAGGCCTTTCCCACAGATCTCCAATTATCCCGGTCCTGTGCTAACTGTGCCCAATATATCTCCGCAAACTTCTTGATCTCACCTGCCCACCTAACTTTCTGCCGCCCCCTGCCACGCTTGCCTTCTCTAGGAATCCACTCTGTTACCCTTAATGACCAATGGTTGTCTTGTCTTCGCATTACATGGCCCGCCCACGTCCATTTCTTCTTCTTAATTTCTATAGATATGTCCTTAACACACGTTTGTTCTCTAACCCACTCCGCTCTCTTCTTGTCCCTTAAGGTTACACCTACCATTTTCCGTTCCATTGCTCGCTGCGTCGTCCTCAAATTAAGCTGAACCCTCATAATTAGCCTCCAAGTTTCTGCCCCGTCGGTGAGTACCGGTAGGATGCAGCTGTTATACACTTTCCTCTTCAGAGACGCTACCATTCATTATCTGAGAATGCTTGCCGAATGCACTCCACCCGATTCTTATCCTCCTAATTATCTCCGCCTCATGTTCGAATCAGGGGTTACTACGTGGCCTAAGTATTGACTTACCACTTCCAATGGCTAGCCAGCTATCTCAAACCGCTGTGCTTGCCCAAAGCTATTGAGCATTACTTTAGTTTTCTGCCTATTAATTTTCAGACCCACTGTTCTACTCTGCCTGTTTAGGCGACCACACTGGTTGGAAAGTCGCACCGGAAACGTGCAGTGTGGCCGAGGGAGAGAGAGAGATTCTTTATTTGAAAAGAAGAGAAAAGCACAGGATAGTAACTGTCTCTCGTCGAGGAGGACACCTCAACCGTCCTGTGCGGGGGATGGGGGAGGGGGACTAAAATAGAGAAAGGAAGATAAAGTAGAACTTAGAAGAGGGAGAGACGGGCGTAGGCACCATACTGTACACAGGTAAACATCAAGCTCGACACTTAAAACACTTAAAAGACACTTAAACACTTATAACACACGCTAGCTTAAACACTTAAAACACACGCTAGTTTGTCATAGCCGCCCGGCCAACCCCGTGTCCTCGATGAAGTTGAGGAGGGCGGAAAGAGCGGAGCGGCGACGTTCAGTGCAACCAGCCGGGTGCAACAAGTCCTGTAGTGTTGAGCACGACAGGCCGTGTTTACGGTAGCTGGCACACAACTGTTCTCGAGCGGAGGCGAAGGCAGGGCAACCACACAGAAGGTGCGCGAGGGTTTCCACCTCCCCGCAGTCTATGCACGCGGGAGAGAGGGCACCACGAAGTCGATGACGGCGTTCGGCTGTCCACGCCGCGCAGGTTCGAAGGGTGAAGAGAAGCGCACGCTCGCGCCGAGTGAAACCGGTCGCGGGCAGTGGGCGTGGCGGGCAGCCGTCGGCGATGCGCGAGTCAGGGTCGGATCGCGCCAGTTCCCTACGAAAATTGATGAGCGCAGAGTCGTACGAACTGGCGCAATCGGTCAGCGGGATGTCGGCAGAGTGGGCGCGCTTAGCCAGTTCGTCCGCTGCCTCGTTTCCCGCGATGCCCACGTGTGCGGGAAGCCACTGCAGGACGACGTCGCATCCGCGCTCCCGTAAAGACAGCAGACTGTGAGCGACTCGTTGGGCGAGCGGCGGGCCGCGTTCCTCCCTCGCGAGCAGGCGCAAGGCAGGTTTAGAGTCGCAGAAAATCGCTGCGCTCGTAACGGCCGGCGACTCAAGGAGGAGGTCAGCAGCCAGTTGTAGCCCGACCAGTTCCGCTGTCGTAGAGGAAGCGCAGTAGCTGAGTCGGCACTGCTTGTCCACGCCGAGTTCGGGAGCTGTACAGGCAGCAGCGGCGGAGCGGTCCTGCAGCACTGACCCGTCGGAGAAGACATGGAGCCTGCCGGCGAAGTCGTCTTGCATTCGCGCCGCCGCCTCCTGCGCGATGGCACCGTGAGGTGTGTGACGCTTCGTGCTCACCCCTGGGAGGTTCACACACACACACAAATGGACACTGCGGTGGGGTGACGGCCAACGCGCACAGGTCACGGGGTCATCGACCACAATGCTATCGTACAATTCGACCATCCGCCCCACGCGCGAGTGCGGCACCTGCCGCAGTCTGTCGAGGAGGGGGCCGGCACCAGGTGCCCTATGGAGCCTCTCGATATGGCACAGTGCGCGCATGTCAGCTGTGAGAGACGGGGGCCACGCACGAGCCTCCGCGAGGGTGTCCGCTACACGGGAGCTGCGGGGCATCCCGTGGCACATGCGGAGCACTCGCCGATGGTCCCGGTCAATCAGGCGCCACTGAAGCACAGGCACACTGCAGAGAGGGAGGGCGTAGAACACCAGGGACAGCGCCATTGCCTCGTACATGGTACACGCAAACGAGGGAGGGCAGCCGTTCCCGCGAGCCAGCAGCGCCCGCACAACGCCCTCGACGCGACGAGAGTCCTGCCGAATGCGCCGCACCGCGGGGGACCACCGTAGGCGATTGTCAATCGTCAGCCCGAGGTAGAGGACGCACTTTCGCCAGGAGATTGGCGCGCCATGGAGCTGGAGGCACGGCAAGGAACGACGCGGAGCTGCACGAGGGTGCACAACGAGGGCCTCAGTCTTCGAGGGCGACAACGTGAGGCCAATGCCGTCGATGAATCCGGCGACACGCTGGAGAGCGTCCTGCATGCACGCACGCACCCTGCTGCACTGCCGCGTGGGACCCCGCACGTACAAGGCGACGTCGTCGGCGTAGATCACCGCTCGCACAGGGAAGCCGCCCGTGCTCGGAAGGGACTCGATGAGGGGTGCGAGCACTAGGTTAAACAGAAATGGGCTGAGCACACTTCCCTGTGGCACGCCCGAGTTAACCAAGCGCGGCGAACTCGTCGCTTTCCCCACGCGCACACAGAACGATCGGTCGGCGAGGAAGGCCTGCACATAGCGCAGTAGTTTGCCCTCAACACCGAGCGCGCGCACTGCGTGGAGGATGGAATCGTGGGGCAGCGTGTCGAATGCCGACTTCACGTCGAGGAGGAGGAGGATGGCCATCTCCCTGTCGTGCAGGGCTTGTTCGAGCGTGCTCACCACTGCGGCAAGACAGTCGGCAGTCGCCCGATTAGCTCGGAAGCCACATTGCTCTGCCGGGAAGAAGCCGCGCGCCGTTGCGATCCACTGTAGGCGGTGTAGTGCCATTCCCTCCATGGTTTTCCCAGCCACGGAGGTGAGCGAGATAGGCCGGTAGGATTTCAGTTCCCGCGGCGGTTTACCTCGCTTCAAAACAGGGACCACAACGGCCGAGCGCCATTGATCTGGGAGGCGGCCGCTGGAGAAAACCTGGTTGTACGCCTCCAGCAAGAGTGGGCGCTGGGAGCGTAGTAGTCACCGCACAACACATGGTCGGGCGCAAGCACAGCAGCGAGGGCGGGCACAAACGCGTAACTGACCGCGACCACTGGGTGAACATAAACACTCGCAACAGAGGTGTCCACACGGCCAACGCGCACTGTGGCGGCCACGCACTCCACTGTTGAGCTGCAGAAGTTCGCCGTTGGCACTAGGGCATGGGCGAGTGTCGCACGGATAGAGCGGCACGGGGTTTCCCAGGAGCGTGTGTGCTATCGAGACACGGAGCGTCCTTGCACTCCTCCAGCGCACACTGAGTGGGGCTGCTGTAGCCGATGTAGCCAGGCAGCGATACTTCCTCCGCGCGGACATACGTCTCCTGTAACGCTAGGACATCGTAGTCGCGCAGGGGAAGGCATGCCGCCAGCTCGGCTTGTCGGCGGCGCAGCGAATTGCAGTTCCACTGCAGTATGCGCGGCCTCGGTGCACGACGACTACTCGCCATGGTTGGGGAAGAGTGCGTGGTGCGTGGCCAGCGCTGCAGCACACAGCGAGCGAACGGGAGAGTCTGGAGGAAGGAAATCCATGGCAGCAGAGACCGCAGCCGCGAGTACGGCTAGGGCGGCCTCCTTCCTGTTCGTTGCGCTGCGGCCGGCGGTTGCGGGTGCAGGCGTCGGCTCAGGCGCGGGCGGGCGTGCTTTGCCGGTGGTGACCGCCGAAAATGTTGCTCCCTGCTGGACGGGCTGGTTAGCGCGTGGTGCAGGGGCGTCGGGGGCGGCCAGCCTGGCGATGGCGAGTGCCTCACGGCGCGAGAGTTGCGCGGCGGATTTCGCGCGCACTTCAAGAATCCGCCGCTCTTCCTGCCACCGGGGGCAGTGTGGTTCGGTGGCGAGGTGCCCGCCGCCGCAGAATAGGCACCTCGGCGTCGCCGCGGTACAGTCCGTGGGCGGGTGGGGCCCCCCGCAGCGGAGACAACGCTGACCCAATGTGCACGTGAGCTCTGTGTGACCGTAGCGTGCACAGCGATCACATTGCGCTGGCCGGGGACGGCGAGGACGCACTGTTCGGCGCTGCTTGTAGAGCTCCACGTCGGTTGGCGGCGTTGTACCGCTGAAGCGCACCACCACATTGCGGCCGGCACGGGAACACTCAATCACCGGGAGCCGCGAGCGGATGTTGTTAAGAATCTCCGCCTCGTCGAATGCGGGGTCTATACATTATAGATGATGCCGCTGCACGAGTTTGTGGACGCCTGTTTGGTGTGGACAGCGACACCACATATATCGTTGACGGCGAGGAGGGGACCCAGCGGTGTTCCGACGGGGACGTCAACTGCCACCACATTCCTGCGGAAATTGACACGAACCCGCAGGACACCGTCGATCGGCGCCAGAAACGCCGAGATCGCCTCCTGTGTCAGAGGGCGAAAGGTCATCCTCCGGCCGACCGGGCGAAAGAGAACCGTGTTGCTCTGGGCTGAAGGAGGCCGGGAGGGCGACGCAAATCCGACGGCAGGTGAAGGGGCAGGCCGCGTGCCCTGGACTCGTGCAGGAACGAAGCCGGCGACTAATGGCGCACAGAGTTGCGTGCCGCTAGGAGCTCCAGTAGGCGGAAGGGGCGGGAACTCCTCATCAGCTTGTGGTGGTGCCGGTCCGAGCACACAGCTGGGACGAGAACGTTTACCTTCCTTTCCCTTTTCCTTCGGCTGCCGAGGGTGAGGAAATCCCGAGAAAGGTAAAAAAAAGAGAGAGAGAAAGACGAGGCGGAAAGGAAAGTTAAAGACGCTCGCTCTTGAGGGACGGCAACATTTCTCGGTTTGTCCGATAGATATTGCGGGAGCCCTCGATAATACTATAACCACGAACTGACGTCATCTCTTCCTAAGGTCACTCATGCGAGATTGCACAGCAACATACTGGTCTCAAACAGGCCATCAGTGCAGGCAACTGTGGGAAATTGACTGACACGACTTTTTCCTCCCGTCTAGAATACAGGGCAGCTGTGCCAATATAGACCCTTTTCATAAATACGGCACCTGGTGGTGGGCTTTTCGTCAGTTTCGCTTTGCAAGGCATTTTGGGTTCGCGAGCAGCCATCATGAAGGCTTCGCTGCAGAGCGGGGGCATGGCGCGAGTGTGTTGGCAGCTGGTTCCCGTGTGATCCGCCGAAATCTCGTCGTCTGTATTTGCGAACGTGCTTTTCGTGCAATGTGTTCGTGCCTCCCAAGGGCTTCTCCTCTACAGTGAGTGGTATTTTGTGCCCATTAACGCGATGGTCGGGCAGAGTAGCTCGGTCGCAGGACGATGATAAACCTGCAAGTGTGTGTCGTCAACGTCTGCGGCAGCGTGCACCATCGACACCTGGCACCACCGGGACGATAATAAGGGCTCGCCGCATTTTGGCGACATCTGCGTCGCGACATCAACTTTTCGTGCTTCCTAGAAACAAGAAAGGTGAGGCTACCGTTCTGCGCGTGCACATAAACATGCTGGCGGTGCTATGCATACGCGGCGACGTTTGTGTTCGCACCGTTTACGGATGCTTTTTCTCCTGCAGGGAAAACCGAGGAGGCACCATCCTGTTTCAAGGGTCGTCGTTCGCTGCCGCAGCAGGAAAGAAGTGTTTTTGAATAAAGTTCATATAACATAGTTTGGTTGTTTTTGTAAGTCATTTCCCGGGCCCCTCAAAACGGCATGAATCACTGTCCGCCTAGCTGGCAAAAAGCTTATACAAGCGTGACCACGCGAAGGTAGAAAATCGACATGAGATAAGGTGCGAATAAACGCTTGGGCTTAACCTTATGGCGAACTCTGGCAAAGCTTTTGCCGAAAATGTCTGCGTAATCGTTTCCTGACAAACGATTGTCCACCTTATTGTATGCACGATAAATTTGTGCTTGGTTGTTCATATACATGTACATGCTGCGGTCACCCGTAAAAAATGCACGCAACCGTTATTTTTTTTTTCTGCGCATGATATTTGCAGCGCCCCTGGCTCAGGCAGCCCTGGTGGACTCGCGCATCGCAGCCACCGCATGTTGAAAAAAAAAAAAATAAAACCTCAGCTTTTGGCCCGCAATGAAACTTTCCTATTTGCAGCGCGTGTACGACGAGACCCTCGCGTCTGTTTTAGGTTTTTAAAACTCGGAGACGTCCCAGGCTAGGCTTTCGTTCATTCTTGTCCGTAAGAAAACTGTCGGCCAACATCAGAGGTAATAAAAACATTGTGACGTGCAGAAGCTTCAGACTGTGGACATAAACTTGGCCAGTAATCTAAGATTGTAGCCAAACGAATCAGTTTAAATATCGTTAATCACAAAGTTATCTTCACGGCCATTACACTATAATGAAAGCGAATACGCGCACCTTTCTCTAACCACATGTGGTGCGCCACAGCTCCTCTGGTTTCCAATTAAACTTATAACCTTTTCACTGTTCTCGTGACGGCATCCTCAACGCTATAGCACGTCGGAATGTGGCCCGTTTGAATTATCGTACAACGGGCTCGAACAATAAGGCACCCCAAGAACAAGCAGGAGCAATTCAGTATATTCAGCGGCGCTGAAATGTCACGCACTCGTGCGTCGACATTCGCCGAGGCTCGCGTCGTCTGCTAGGTTGCCCTCATCATGATAGCTGGCTGCAGTTCGCGCGTTTGGCGCTAGAGGCGCCCTTTTACGAAAAGGGTCTATACTGCACAGGTTTCACCAGGTCGCCGACTTGGCGCTACGCGCACCTTTTCAGTCGCGCGTACAGCTCGAACTGTGAGCGCTGTCTAATGTATCAGAGATTAGAACACAGTATTTCGCGAGTGTCCTCCATTCGTGCCACAGCAGTAGACTGCGGTCTCTATGCTGGCTGACATGGGAGTAGAAGCAATAGATGAAAGCTGTATTTCACCCGAAATAGGCGATCATACAGAATTACCTAATGCTACAAGATAATTTTTCCATTTGAAATGTACTGGATGCTAGACGTTCGGTATACCAATTCGCAAAGTTGCGGATTATGAAAAGCGACTATTAGACTTAAATGCAGCTAAAGTGGCTTCTTTCCATTATGTGACTATTAGACCTTTTTCATAATCGTCGGCTGCGTTTCCCTGCACAGCATATTCGACCAACTAATGGCGGCCCCCGTCACGTTTCAAGTGGAGGCGAGGTCCAAGTTACACATGCTGGGGTTTGACTATTATGAGTGTTTATGTCAAGAGAGCTGAGTCGACATTTTCCGCGTCATAGCACGCTGTTTTGCAGAAGTGAATAGCTGCCATAAGTTGGACTAACTGCATTGCAGGGAAGCTAGCATTGTTATCAAAGGGTATATAGGCGTTAAGGCGGACAGTTGGGCTAGTTGGTATCAAGCGTAATGAAATATGATTACTAGCAGTCCTTGTCCCCTTTGCGTAAGCAGTCATGTCTTATTGTGTATATACGGATCACTCATTCTTATCCCCATCATCATGCTTCATCACTCTTTTTTCCCTGTTGCGTTGTCCCCAAAGTAGAGCAGAAGCCCGGGGACGTACTAGATCAGGTCACTCTCTCTACCCTCTAATACATTATCTCTCTTTCTTTCATTGGTGACAAATAATCTTTAATTCGCAAAAGAGTAAAATCACAAGGCAATAAGAACTCAACCGGTCAGGAACTACTTAAAGAAGCAAGTAAAATCTGGGGGTTAAATAAAACGGTGTAGGCGACGGAGATCGGGTCGAGTTCATTTCTATCTCTATGGGGTATGGCCGCCTGCGGCTCCGGGCTCCTTCTACTTGCGTAGAAACATGTGCTCGACATCTGCATCTCGGCGTCGCGCCCCTCGCAATCATGCGCTCCGGCCAAGGGGCGGTGTTGGGGTTGGGTGCGGGGCGTAATCGATTAATCGAAGAGTTTTAATAGATTAATTCGATTAATTGAAAGGGGAAATCGATGACGATTAATCGATTAACGGTGTGCATTTAATCGATTAATCGATTAATCGTTCATCGATTTTACCATCCCTATGTTCTCCGTGTTCTCCTTGTGTCCTGTTACCTTGTTCTACCATAGTTATCAAAAAAATCCTTTAAGCAACCCGCTGTTATCTCATCCTCATCAGGTGCCTTTCCCGCTTGCATTTCTATCAACGCTTTCATCACTTCCTCTGTCATTACTGGTGGAATGTCTATCCTGAATCATGTTAGTTTAATTTGAATTAATTCTGATCAATTATACGCTTGCTTTGACCCTGTTTTTAGCACCTGTTTGTGAGTCTGATCACGCGATGGATGGAGGGCAAGCTGGGCCCCTAAAGTGCTTCGCACTAAACATTCTTTCGTATTTCTGAAGGCCTTCAATACACACCAAGCTGTTGTCAAATGAACGAATGCGAGGGGTGGTTCAGGGCCCCCTTTAAATTAGGACCCTGAACCACCCCTCGCATTTGTTCATTTAAATGGGGTGCTGAAACCAAATTTTACTCGCCGTCTTTTGCATTGAATTGGGTTCCTTTTGTTGCGCAGAGATAAACGCTAAAATAATTTTGAAGATTGACGCGGGCAAACACAAGTTATCAAAATTACAAATTCTAAATAAAAGCACACTACATACATGGGCATCACCTCTCGCATTTTACTCAGACAGTGGTTTATGCTGCTTGAAATAAAAACGTGGCTGCCACCTTGTGGTACCGGACCCCGCTACCCACTGTGGCCGTCCTAACTGGTCCTAACACAAGCGGTTACCGCGCCCCTTCTGTCAGTTATATGCAAAATGAAATTGTAATGCGCGAATTTGGTGTCCTCTGGTAGCTTGAGCGAGCACAAAACATATTTTAAAATTCTGTAAATATCGTCAGCACATTATAAGCATGTGAAATGCACATTTTTATTTCCGACTGCTCCCGGCCAATCACAACCAGCAGCATAAGTGGCGTACCTACGTCACATCCGCTCGAAGAAAGTGTTGATGTACGACGCTGCAGTCAGCGCGGAAGCCTCTTTCAGGTACAAATTAAAATATAAGCTTTGGTTTCCCGACTTTCACTGGTGCTTCGGTCATCGCTGAGTGCCGTATCAAACAAACGCGCAATAAAACTATAGCATGCGTAATTAGCGTTTCAGGGCCCTTTTAGCGCGAATGCTTAGGCATAATATTTGAACGTTCGTGTACGGTGTGTGATCGTCTGTCCGAGTGTACGAGGCGCGACTGCCCCTTATCGCAGATGCGCTTCTCGGTCGGGACCAGGCAGCAGTGAAGCCTTGTACCACCTGCAAGGAATCTCTCCTGCAGGGGCTGTTTCCTATTAGTTCCCACGTGACTATGGCTACAAATGCGAACCAATGCCGGTTCACCTTTCGAAGCTCCACTCGTCGTCCATTTGCACAATAGTGGATATGGCTACCAACATTCTTTCCCCGATGTTTTATTGCGATAGCAATTATATGGACAGTCTCGGCTGGTTTTTGCCGTCCCCGTCGTCGCCGTCATGAACCCTATATGTATAAGTATATATATATATAAGTGCCAAAGAAAAATAATTCGGATAAATGCTTCCGAAGCGCGGAATCGAACCAAGAACCTCTCGCTCCGCAGCGCGCGGCGCTAACCACTACGCCACAAAGAGCAGATCCTTGAGGAGTTAACGGCGAGCCTTATATACACACCCTTTGCCGCTAGCAGGACTCAGAGACGACAGGCGCTTATAAGCGTTCCTTCATTACCTGCGAGATGGCGCGAGGAGCGCAACGGGCAGCCGCCTTTGCAACAGGAGCGCTGTTCAAACTGAGAGTATCCATTGTGACAGCTTATTCGCGCTCGTTCGGTGTATATCTGTACGTTCGTTTCGTGCGTGCTTCACTCGATAGTTCGCGCTCACCTTCTGTTTGTTCATTTAGCGGCCTCCCCTTGCTTTGTATGTGTAGCTTTGTGACACACAACGTATAAAGCCCTTCGTACCAGCACGCGCTGCCCACGGGAGGCGCTCACTTAGCAAGTGCATGTTTGCTACAACTATATTGCTCCTGAAGCTGCGAGCCTCACTTCGTATAGCATTATACAGTTTCTTGCTATCGCATTCATTGCTTCGCCCTTGCGGCGAAACTGTGACTTTTTCCTGTATATGCCACACTGCGACTACAATGCGTACCCAGTAGTGTGCTAACAGCATGCTGGACTAGGGTGTTGGTGTTGGCGCGCAGTTGTTTCCCTGTGATGGGATGCTGATATGATAGCTTCAGCCACGCGGCATCACGATGACGCTCGCATCTCGCAATCATGGCATAGCCGGGGATGACGATTAAAGTAAATGTGCGATATCGCAGGTCACGCGTCTGTGGCACAATCTTTCTACTGTATGAATTACACACATAAATATCTATCTACGCCTGTCTTGTAGCAGGTTAACTCAGAACAATGTTCGCTTCAAGTTCCTGTGCAATCCCAGGCATGAAATACCATGAACAGATCTTTCATGCATGACTGCTGCCTAGCGGCATATCCTATGTCACAAAATAGCGCCTATTTTGCAGTAAAACCCGGCGTCGAAAGGCCGAAACAACAAGAAAAACGGCGCTCGGAAGAGGCGCTCAAAAGTCACGCCGCGCCTACAAAAAGCCAGAATGTTGTAGAAGCTTTCTTATCGCGGCGGGCGCGCGCGCGGGGCAGACGTAAGGAGAGAGAGAAGGGAAGCGGAGAGCACACGCCGACGCTCCCCGCGCAGTGAGAGAGAGAGAGAGAGGCGCCGCCCCAACCAAGAAGGTTCGAGAGTGGGCGAGAAGGTTCCCAATTGTATGTGTGCTTTGGGTCACGTGGGCCTACGGAACCTTCTAGTCCCCTTTTCCAGGACTATATAAGCGGTCGGACACGGGCCGCGCAAGGAGGGGCGAAGAAGAGTCGAAGAGAGAGTTGAAGAGTTGCAAGTAAAAAGAAGAAGGAAGAAGTCGTGCGTGACTCAGACGCCGAGCCAGCTGACAGGCCACCTGCAAGAAGACGCCGAGTGTCTTGGTGAATAGGACTCTTTGTGTTTTGTTCTTTGTTGCAGTGCATGAACTTGTTCATGTTGGTTGGCTTTGTATAACTTTGCGACCCATCTGTGTTTTGAGTTGTGAAAGCTTTGTTGTTGTTGTTGTTTTGTGGGGTTTCACGTCCCAAAACCAGTTCTGATTATGAGAGACGCCGTAGTGGAGGGCTCCGGAAATTTCGACCACCTGGGGTTCTTTAACGTGCACTGACATCGCACAGCACACGGGCCTCAACATTTCGCCTCCATCGAAATGCAGCCGCCGCGGCCGGGATTCGATCCCGCGACCCTCGGATCAGCAGCCGAGTACCTTAGCCACTAGACCACCGCGGCGGGGCGAGTTGTGAAAGCCGTATTGTGTACGTTTGTGTGCCTGCCTATTTGATGAAAATATATTTGTTTTGATTGACCACCCTTGGCTCTGACTCGGTCTCTGAACCACTGCTGGCGTTTTGCTAGTGTGCTAAAGGGGACCAAAAATCTTATTGTCCAAGCTTTCGTGGGATCTTTTTCGGGGTACCAAGACGTTGGTTCTTGGAATTATTTCCGGCGATCGCGCCCCGTACATCATAGCACGGGTTTGGTGACATCCTAAAAGCGGCATATCCTAAAACACCGCAGGCTTTTGGTACCGCTGTGCGAGACTGGACTGTACCTGTATTTGCAATCGCACCTCCGCCACCACAAAAATGACAAACAAGAATCCGTGTTCAAGGTCTCAAAGTTAATATGAGCGCGATGGTTATTCCTTCATTATTCTTGCAACGACGAATACGGCAGCCAATAGTTTAGTTACACCAGGGTCCCTCAGTTATACATTTATCTTTTTAATGGGCGAACACATGCCCAGACAAGAAACCAGTGATCACAGTGCAGTGGTGGCGGTGGCTAGCACACTTCTGTCATCTCCATGAAAGGCAGGTGCGAGCGCCGGCACGCGGAAGCATGTCCGTTTTTGGCGTTACGTATTGGCGGCGAGAACAACTACATCTGGTGAGGACGAAAATCTGTCACGTTTGCCTGTCGGTGATGCCTGGTTATTGTACGCCAAAAGGTGGCGCCTAAATGACACCGCGAACTTCTCTTCTAGTACACTGTACTTGTGCTACCCGTTCGGCACGATGGATGGATGGATATTAGGAGCGTCCCCTTTATAACGGGGCGGTGGCCGGGCCACCAAGCTCTAGCTTTATTTCTTTTTCGTTTACAACCATTTCTTTTCCCGAATCACACATATTTTCGCAACTAATTTTTTACTTCGTCTATTTATTTTATCTATTATCGTTCCTCTGTGATGAAACAATCTTACCCGAACTACCTTTCGCTTTTGTTTGCTCCATACTTTTGCGCCACCAATGCTCTAAGCGCCTTTTACTTATATCTATCGCCGGCATGTTCAGCTTTCCCCTGTTACTCCTGAAACCCATGGCCTCCTGTAGGGTAGTGTCCACAGCTACACCTGGGTGGACATCTGTACATTCAATCAAAATATGGTCTGTCGTTTCCCTAGCTTTTCCACAGCACGTACATGTATCCCCTTCTTTATTGAATTTTGCTCTGTAACTTCGGGTTCTCAGGCAACCGGACCTTGCCTCAAACAGTAAAGCGCTTCCCTTTGAATTATCGTAAAATTTTTCTCTCTTGATTTCGTCTTTCCCTTTTCGGTAGTTGTTCAATGTCGGTTTCTTCTCCATTCTAGCTATCCAATCCGAGTTCTCCGCCGCTCTGACCATGCTCTTAACGCTCTTTTTCGTCCCATCCGTTTCGTTACTGGATGTATACTTACTGGTAAGCTTCCTAGTTCTCTTCCTCCATTGTGAATCAACGTTCTTCCTATACAAATACCCGAATACTTTCGCTGCCCATCTACTTTCTTTCATATTCCTTAATCTCTGTTCGTACCTAATTTTACTCTGAGCTTCCCTTCCCTCAAAGTCAGACCATCCCATATCCCCCTTAACAGCCTCATTTGTGGTCTTCCCATGGGCGCCCAGTGCGAGACGTCCGACCGTCCTCTGATTCACGTCCAGCCCTGATTGTACCTCTGACCTCATGCACACCACTGAGTTTCCGAATGTAAGTGCTGGCACCATTACACCTTTCCACAAACCTCGAATTACCTCGTACCTGTTGTAACCCCACAGCGCTCTATGCTTCATTATTGCGGAGTTCCTCTTTCCTTTAATTATCATAGCTTTTTCTTGTACTTCCATGTATCTATTCCCATCATTTATCCATATCCCGAGGTATTTGTACTCTCGTACTCCGGGTATCTCCTCGCCCTGTATTGATATGGTCTGATCGTTGCTGTCATTGAATATCATCCAGCCGCATTTTGTCACACTAAATTTTAGCCCTAAATCTTCACTTTCCCGACCACATATACTAACCAGACCCTGCAAATCTGTTCGACTGTCTGCGAATAGCACAATATCGTCTGCATAAAACAACCCGGGGAGCTTTTGTTCTATCACTATACCTGCCTGTCTGTACGACAGCTTAAAACCAATATTGCTCATCTCCAATGCTTTCTCCATTCTCCTCATGTAAAGCATGAATAATAGTGGGGACAACGGGCATCCCTGCCTCAACCCTTTACCTACATCGACGGCCTCCATTCTACCATTACTCGCCATACCTTCCCATTCCACACATACTGTATTTCCACTGTATATTTCCTTTAAGAGCTCTATACAATCATCCCCTATACCAGCCTCTTTCATTATGTCCCATAAAATATTCTGATTCACATTATCATACGCACCCTTAATATCCAAAAATGCCAAATGTAGAGGTCTGTTCTCTTTTCCGGCTATTTCTATACACTGCGTAAGCGCAAAAAGGTTATCATCTAATCTCCTGTCGACTCGAAATCCATTTTGGAGTTCGCCAAAAGTGCCATTAAGCTCTGTCCATATCTGCATTTTAAATTTAATTGCCTGCATCGCCAACCTGTAGAGTACTGATGTAATGGTCAGTGGTCTATAGGAGCGAATGTTATTTTTCTCTCCCTTGCCCTTATAAATGAACTTCATCCTACTTTGACGCCAACTGTCCGGTATTCGCCTGTCCTTTAACCTTTTTTCAATTGCTTTTAATAGGGCTTCTTTGCTGTTTCTTCCGAGCTCATTTATTACAGTAATGCTAACCCCATCTAATCCTGTGGCTGTTCGTTTGGGAATCATTTCCTCCGCCTTCTTCCAATTGAAATTTTCCAGAACTAGTTCTTCCACTTGGTCTCCCTTGCTACTGTTACACGTCGTAAAGGGAGCCTCGTCATGCTTCTTAAAGGAATCGGCTGTTGCGTTTCGAATATAAGTCAATGCGTCGTACCCCTCCAATTTATTTCCTTCTTCATCCACAATATGCCGTTGCATAGTTACAGTTTTCTTCCCCAGCGATTGCAGGTGGTTCCAGAAAAGCCTAGATGCGTCCTTCTTTTCGCGAATGTCCGATATCCAACGTTCACTTTGGCCTTTAATCTTGGCTTCAACTAAACTCTGTACCATGGCTTTTTTCTCGAGATATGTTTCCCATTTTTGCTTGACCTCGTCTTGTGGCCTCTGCTCCTTTTTTGCCTGCCTATGTATTCGAGATGCTTCCCGTCGATTCTCAATTGCGTTCTGAATTTCTCTGTTCCACCATCGTTTTGGCTTTCGCTTTCCCCTCCAGCAACTCTTCTGTTTCTCTTTCGTAACTTCAGTCCTTATTAAATTAATAAGCTCATTATAATCCCACACTTTGCCTTTTGTTCTGCTCACTATGTCCTCGATTGTTGCGACTACGTTCCTAATTTGTTTTTCACTTAGAAAGGAGCTGCCCGACTTTAATTCGATGCTCTCTTTATGATCTACATATCCCATTCGCAAAGTTATGCGTTTATGGTCACTCCCCAAGCTGCTACTCCCTTCCTCATCTATGCTCATTTGTCTCAACTTTTCGTGAATTCCTTCTGTCATGAGGCAGTAATCGATTGTTGACTGCCTGCTTCCGACCTCCCATGTTACCTGCCCATCGCACTTAGGACTCATGTTAACTATATCGAGACTATGCTGTTCGCAGAGCTCTAGCATCAACTTCCCGTTATAATCTGTATATCCGTCGAGGTCATGCACATGAGCATTCATATCGCCTAAGAGGATTATTTCGGCCCCGTTACCAAATTTCTGAATATCCTTGCTTATGCAATTCACTAACTCCTGATTTTTCTCTTTGCAGTTATTTCCAGTCCACATGTAAACTACACCCCACATAGTTTTCTTCCCGCTTACCGTTCCAGATACCCAGAGGTGTTCTTCACATGTCGAAGTAATCCTACACCAGTTTGCTTCCCGATGAATTAGCATACCGATTCCCCCACCTTTTCTTTCTGATTTTGTCCTGTTGCACCCTTCCCATACATAATTTGCAATAATTGGTGGCTCTTCCGAGTCCCGAAGGTGCGTTTCTGTAACGGCGTACACCGCTATCTGTTCTCTGTTCAACTGTTCCTCTATTTCTAACCATTTTGTCGGTTTTCTGCCACCTTGCATATTTATGTAGCTTATTAAACCGCGCTGCACTTTCTTTCTCTCTTTCCCCTTTGCCCTTTTCCCTTTGTTATCAATTCTGTGTTCCAAAGGGTCCCCTATAGATGTTTCTTGCCTTTCTACCGTGGACACCGGAGGGCTCGTGTGCCCCCTAAAAAAGCTACTGCGCGTCCTGCTAGGCGCCAGCCCACCTCATGCCCAAGTTTACGGTCAAAGTGGATTCCATCTCTTGTTGTTGTTTTGTGGGGTTTTACGTCCCAAAACCAGTTCTGATTATGAGAGACGCCGTAGTGGAGGTCTCCGGAAATTTCGACCACCTGGGGTTCTTTAACGTGCACTGACATCGCACAGCACACGGGCCTCAACATTTCGCCTCCATCGAAATGCAGCCGCCGCGGCCGGGATGGATTCCATCTCTCTGGAAACCACCCCATCTGTGCACTTCTCTGTTTATGTCGACAACCTCGAAGCCTTTAGCTCGACTAACCCGCCAAATCGTTTCGTTGGCGGTGACAACTGCCAACTGCCGCACGAGCGTGAGATATGGGCGCCATCTATCGGGAAACGCAAGAAGCTTGCGTAGTACGCAGAACTGCGTAGGAAACATCCGCTTTTGCGCATCCTAACAAGCACTAGGGTCTTTATAGAATTACGCATCTATGTATTTTCTACTAAAGGAACACACCGTCTAATACTTACGTATTGAGGTTGCGCCTCAGATATGCGTAATATTTGCTTTTTGGTCGACTGTGATCACAAGTATGAACGCAACTGGGTGGTCGCAAGATGGGCGGTCGTTTAGGATGGGGTTAACCTTTCGCAGCAGGACACACACACACACACAGACCAAAATTTTTGCGTTGAAGTTCCCCAAGAAAGACTATCGTCTTTAAAACAGCGCTAAATACTACAAGACGTGGTACGCAAACACAACTTGCATAACTGTTGGAAGGCTAACTTCCTTTATAACGCTCGGTGGTAGATAGTGAAGGATTGCTTGGAAGACCATTTTACAGCGGAGCTGTTAATGTGGAGCTTGGTCCGTGCGCAAGAGATCTTCGCAGCATAGCCAAGGAGCTGGAAGAGCGGGCCCGCTCTTGCCCTTGACCCACTGCTCACACTGCTACAAGGTAGTGATTATGCGAAGAACAATATAGAAAGAGGTCAAGAAAGGAAGAAAGATGAGAACAGAAAGAAAGAAAAGTGTCGGGTTGCACAGAAGGGAAAAGCGGACCGGCGTCTGCTATTGACTTACTACCCACACCCTTGCCCGCAGTTACACGACAGCGAAAGTGCTACATGGTATTGATGATGAAGAAAAAGAAAGAAAAATCTCGGGTGTGTGCGCAGAAAGGAAAAGTGGACAGTGCGCTTGCCCACTGCTATATGATAGTGACAGTAAGAATCAACCCAAGTGGATTGAACCATGCTATATAACCAGTCTTTTGTAATGCGAATCCAGGGCATCATGAAACATAATATTTAGAGCAAGACAATGATACAGATAAATGGACCTAAGCGATAGAGATATATATATCGGTGTTGTCAATATGCCATGGACACAGAATCGCAGCGGCAGTCCCATCCAAGGAAACTAACTATATCTGCAATACAACAATCATACTCACCAGCAAATGCGGATCCGTGAAATACAGATGCATGTCGTGGAGCACGAGGGAGCAAAGCGCGCGTAGTTTCGGTACGAGGGAGTGCAACAGTCGAAGGACCGCACTGCGCCCGCCGCAGCGGAGCACGCGATGAACCGAAAGCATGTCTGGTAATGAACGCGACTCAATGTCAACCTGGTAAGTCCACGGCGGAACTCAGGCCTAGTGTGACCGTACGATCGACCAGCGAAAAGCTCCCGGTCGCAGCCGGAACACCGGCAGAAGCGACCGTTTGTCTTAGTGCGCAAGTCGAGTTCACTAACAGTGAGTTTTAGTATATCGGAAAGCAGCAAACGTAAAGATTTAGCGTTAGCGTTACGGTAAAACTGGGTGCACTTAGCGGCACAAACTAGACTTTTCGTATAGCGGAAGAGAGCGAAACGGCAAAGCTAACGCAAAGGCATATACGGCGACGCCTCACCTTAAAACAACAACTCTTATTGAATGCCTAAGTGCGCCACAAAATCATTGAACCAGTATATCGTGTAAGTCTGTCGTTAGTGCTGTGTCGGCAGGCCCGAAAAACATCGCTTTCGGTCAAAATGCCGCCATCGAGTCTCCTTTCTGACCCGTACTGCCTGTCATTTCGAAGTTGCGATGACATAGGAGCGCTTAATTTATACTTTGGAAACCAGAGCAGCAACGCAGGCAGTCCGTGTCCTCGAGGGGAGGCCTCCTTAACGTCGTGGCTATGCCCTACACGAGAAATTTCGCCGACATTTCGGCTCTGTGAAGGCGGATTTTCCACTTGTCATCAGTGCCCCGGAGCTTCCGCAACATTTCTCGAATGCCCAGGGAGTGCGCATCTCTGTGCATGTGCCTGCTTATCCAAATCGCCTTTGTGATTGAAGGAATACTTCGCCAGACATTACACTGTCATTTCAAGCATTGCACCACACTACTCGTCTCGGCTTTACTTGAACTGGCTGTAGCTTGAAACAGCCGATGTACAAAAAGAAAAACGTCCCGGTGGTAGTGCCGGCATCTCGACGAGACTACCGTAAACGTGAGCAAAGCGACAAGGCCTCCGTGATTCCGGATGCCGGCGCGCAATCTCGAAGGCCGTGAGAGCGAGTGCACTCACATTTTAAGCCTTGTGCGCCGCTTACTGAGAGTGTATCTTGAAAACTGCGACACATTATCGCCAATACACGGCTGGCGAAGCTTAATTAGCCAAACCTAAGGCAAATACGAACATGAGCGGGTAATGAATGAGCTTAACAATGCAGGCCGATGTCCCGACAGATCTGAAGCGAGCGGTCTCACTTCGACTGACGCCGCCATCTTGCCAGACGTACGGGTCCCTTTGCGAGCGTTAGCGTTGAACGATATCTTCCTAAAATAGCGTAGGCACGTAAGGGTATCGTATACGTTAAGGTTCTGCGCATGCGCGGTGTGTTCCACGGTAACTTAACGTTAACGATAAATCTTTGCGTTTGCTGCTTTCCGATATACTAAAACTCACTAATATCTGGGCAGCTCCGTGCCAAACGCCCTAAAGAGCCAGGTCGAGAAAGAGCGCATGGCGATGCCGAGAGCGACTGTAAATACATCAGCGATCCTTGCCCGATAAGTTCCGTCAGGTCGAGGTCGGGTGCGAAATGGAAAGAGCTTACGTAAAGCTCGGCGATGTGCCTGATCGCAGCGGAAAATAAATATAGAAGGCTGTCTCGGTATGTCCCGCCTGCCGTCGGGTACTCGGTGCTGAAAAGATCTTCCGGGAACAGAAGAAGGCAGAGGCTGCGGACGTGCCTCCATTCGTTCTTGTCAGTGGCCATGCGAATAGCTTCAGCAGTGAGTCTTCGCTCGAAATCAACGGCAACAATGGTCACCTGAGGCGGCAGAGTGCGGAGTTCGCACAAAACGATGTCGCGGAGTCTAATGCAGCTCCACAAGTTGGTCGAAACGCAGTGGCTAACATTTGCGCAGAGACCAGCGTAGTCGAAGTGCATGGTCGCCTCCGGCTGATAATGGCCCGACACTTCGGACGTGAATATTTCCAAGCCGACGCGCTGTGCAAGGATTGATTGATTTATTTGTGGTGTTTAATGTCCCAAATCTGATTATGAGAGACGCCGTAGTGGAGGTCTCCGGAAATTTCGACCACCTGGGGTTCTTTAACGTGCACTGACATCGCACAGCACACGGGCCTCAACATTTCGCCTCCATCGAAATGCAGCCGCCGCGGCCGGGATTCGATCCCGCGACCCTCGGATCAGCAGGCGAGTACCATAGCCACTATAGACCACCGTGGCGGGGCCGCTGTGCAAGGATAACGCGGCACTCCTGAACGGCTTCCGTGAAGGTTCCGCGCACGAAATGCACCTGCAGGTTCCGCAGATTCCGACAGAAATACAGAAGTTTCGAGAGGAATTTGAAGTTTCGTTTGCCGCCCACTTCAACGTACATGCGCCCCAGCATAGGCATCATGGAGCCGCCGTCCGTTGATCGCCCGCATTTGCTCCAACTCTGCGTCCGCACCCATCTCGAACAAGAGGGAGAACTCGACCGCGACAAGTAATGGCAGCCGCTTCAACATCAACGTGAACATGTCGCTCGGTAGGAGGGCGCAGCCTTTACACCGCATGCATCGGGGACTGCTGCACTTCCGTTTCTGCGGAATCAGTTCTTCGTGTTGTAGAAGAAAGCAGTTCCTGAGGTCCAGCTCAATGACTTCTGAAGTCAGCTGAGTGGCCAGGCTGCCTATCCCTTGGTTAACGTTCAGGCGTACGGACATTTCGGTGGTCGAAGCGAACGTTTCTTGCTCGACGATACCGGCGGGGTTTGCCAAGCGTCGCGTGCTACTTTTCTGGCTGCGTTGGTGCACGCACAGGAGTTACGGGACGTGCCACTACCCAGGTGCATGATGGCGCTGTAGTCGTTTCCGGAAAGGGCAAAGTTTCGAAAGGGTGCGACTGAGGCCTACACGTGTATCTCTAAAGTGTTATGAGCGAGTACTGGGTTGTTACTCGGCAAGGATAATTGTTTAAAGGGACCGACAACCAATTCTTAAAGGTACCTGTTTTCTTTATTTCAACGGAAAGCTTACCGGTCAGGGTGTCCTGTCACGCAATGACAACAGGGAAAACGCCGTAAAACATTTTTTATGAGAATTTTTGGCCTATGGGAGTCTTACATGCAACACATATGTTGCAAACAGCGGCCGACAACCGTCGGAGGTGCTCGCGCCAGGTAGTGCCTCCGCAGAGCGCATGCGCCGAGGTTAAAAACAGTTGTTCGGTTGCCGCGAAGGCGGCGCTGCTTCTCAGCGTCGACTCGTTTTACTGCATATAGAAAGGAAATAGTAGGGCAGAGATGCGTTTTTATGTGTCGATTGCAACTGTAAGGCCGAGTTACAGTCGTATGAACACCAACAGGCGACGTACGACGATTCAAAAACTCCAAATAGCAGTAACAAGGCGTCTCCACCAGGCCGCGCCACATTTCAGTTGCCGCAATTTTTAAGCTCAATTTGAAAATACAATTCCTGTTCAAATCGCGATAGGGTGCTTGATTCCATCACTATAATTCAAGCTCTTTCGAAATCCACAAATGTCCACTCACACATTCTGGCCAATTGTCGGTCCCTTTAATGCTGCGAACGCCTGCAAGAACAGCGACAGCAACAACGATATCGCCTTTTCGATATGCCCTCAGGAACGACATGCATGTTGCTAACGTGAAGCTATACATGGGCTATTGGCGGCTAGGCCAGGCTAAGCGATAAGACATTATGAGACAAGGTTGTTTCAAGATTATATGCATCTGCGACCAGGACACCGGTCTGCATAGGCGGAGACTTTTTCATTTTCCGGGGGGGGGGGGGGGGGGGCGCCGGGATCTTCGCTGCGGTCTTCTATCCTCATTCTCCAGCTACCCTTTCTCATCCTTCTTTCTCTAATTTTCCTCCTCACCCTCTCCCATATTTTTCAAAAACGCGGGGGAGCTCAGGCAATTTTAATTTTTTTTTTCTGATGATCATCAGAAAAATGCCTGTTTACATCGATGTAAACAGGCAAACTGCCACACGGCCGGACTGGAGGAGCGATGTGCGCGCATTTGCGCGCGTCGCTTCCCCAGTCCGGCCGCGATCGCATCAACATCGCTGTGAATTCACATCTGACATTATTTTTTCCAAGAAATATTTATTTTACAATAAATGGAGCAATGTATTCCCAAATGACACAGAAAGCACAAGAGAAGAAAAAACGTCACAGCAAGTCACTTTCGTGCAAATAATTTTGAACTTTACACGATTATTTGCACCTCACATTTGTTACTCACATTGTCATGCAATCATGACCCAGTGAATTAAACACCAGTTAAGGAAGTACTGATACAAAATTTAACGCGATCGAGATAACTTGCGGGTAGATTTGTGTCGACAAACACGCATCATCTACAAAATATCAACGGCTGATATAGCTTAGAACATATTTAATATCAATTTTAACGTGCGTGTTGCGCCACTGCATGCGAAACGCGCTTTTCTGTTTCATGTAAACACCAGTCACCAGTTGCGTGACGAGTATGTGTTGCTGTCATGATTCTTGGGAGAGCGCTCATCCTGCAGGCGTTTCCGACGGAAAGAGGGGGCAGAATTGCACCGGAGTACAAACTGACGTCCTCGCCTCGGCAGCGCATTGTTGAGGGATCACGCATGTTTGAAACTTCCCAGAGGGCATTACAGCAGCACCCAGGGAGCCTTCATTCAAAAGAGTTGTCCGCGCGGTACTCATGTGAACGCGGTTTTGTGTGCACATGTAGTCAGCTGTGTTTACATGAATACCATCCTGGGTGCAACCTTACTCATCGCTCTTTCAAACGGAAAATGCGTCTGGGCTCCACAAAACCGTACACAAAATATTAATAATCGCGCGCTCGAGCCCTCGAGATTTACAGCCGGAGTAAGCGGGTCATTAGCTGCTTATTGCAAAAGAAAAAAACAAGATGCAGAATTTTTGTGTAAGTACTCATACAACGTATCAACGTAATTGAAAAATTATTTACGAAACACCGGCTGCCGAAAGAAAGATTCCCCGGGCTAGTGTACGAGGTTCCGTCCGCCGATTGCCACGCCACTTACATCGGTGAGACAAAAAACTTTCCGGAAAGGATACGCAACACAAAAATGACGTACGCAGCTTCAGCGCTACGCGGAACGCGCTCGCAGAACACAGCGAAAAGAAAGACCATCACATGAACTTCGACGACGCCCGGGTCCTCGACACGGAAGGTAACCGCACCAAAAGGCAGTTCTTAGGGCCGTGGCGCGTTCAAACAACACCTGGAAATATCAACGGCTCAACTGGGACCCTGCCAGAACCAATGTAGAAAACAACACCGACACAAGAAAGGCGGAGGAACGACGGTGTAGAGAGGGGCAATCACTAAGAAAAGTCGCTAGCTTCGGAGCTGGCCGAACAGTCAAGACCGAATGGGCCTCGAAACGTTGGGCCAGTTTTTAATTTCAATATTAAAAACTTAGATTAAGAAAAGTGGCTATTGAGTTTGTTTGTTTTTTTTTTCGTATAGGCCAATTATTGGACTTCCGCCGCCGCTGTAGCGAACCGCTTTAACAAGAGGCCTCCCTTGGCGCCGCCATTATCCCCTTAAAAGGCGTAACCCCCCAAAAATCCGCTGTCGAGGCTGTGCAGTTGGCCTTTGTACTCCCTTGGTACAATCCCGAAAGGAGGTGTAACTTCTTTCATCGCCGGTCGTTCACACGCCAGGCACGTGGATCGGCGAGTGTGGCCTCGCCGCAAGCTGTGGTTGCTAGCCGGTTGATATATGCGCAACTCACATGGGGACGAAAGCAATGCACGCTTTCCTACCCATGTGAGTTCATCATCGCGTGTATTGGCGTATCATTTATCAATAACGCTTTGCCGAGAGCGTTCAGCCCGTTACGATTATACTTCTGCACTACACATAACGATCCTCCTCTCCGGGCTCCGGCGGGGGCTATGGCCCCCCTTGGAAAGTTCGGGGGGGGGGGGGGCTCGAGCCCCCGAGCCCCCCCGTACTCTACGCCTATGCCGGTCTGTCAGAAAGCCGTGAAATGCAGACGCCTCGCGCCAAGCACCTGGATTTCGATATCCCCTCTGGAACGGCGTACATGTTGCCAATGTGAAGCTATACACGAGATACTGAAAACAAAACTTGTAGCCTGGCTCGCTCAGCTTGGCGATAAGACCGTTTGGGACAAGGTTGTTTGCATCCGCGACCAGGACACTGCTTTCCCACATGAAAATGGCGAGCCAGTTCCCAGCCGGAAACCAGCTTTTCCGGCCAAGTTTCCAGCCAGGAATAGCGTTTCTAGCTGGAAACTGGGTTTTCCAGCCGGAAACGAATCTGACTCTGGCCTGAGACAGTCTTCCGGCGAGGCCTCCAGCTGGAAATACTGATTCCAGCCGGGACCTTTCCATGCACAGCAGGAATTCATATTTTCCAGCTGGAAATGGATTGTGCTTCTGCTGGGAAGGGCACCGTCTACTAGGGACACCAATGCAAAGCCATATAACCAGCTACACAAATGAAAACTTTCAGGTGAAAATGTCGGGCGTGGCTTAAAACAATTCAAACAAGCAATTAAATGAGGAACTTGAAGAAGGCTAGCTGGGAGCTGTTTAGCTACAAAGACTGGTAGATACTAGAAAAAGCCTTGTGACATTTGGTTCTATGTTAACAACGAGCTGCTCAAAATGTAAGGCTGACACACAAAAAAAGCACGAATATAGTAAAACCACCTTTATCCACTGTGAAAATCTCAAATGCATAAGCATTAAGAGTACAACGCAGGCTAAAAGTGCAATAAAAATTATCTAGTCTAAAATAGCAAAGTATATAAGCTACTACTTGGTTTCTAATACTTAAATATTGCTCTATATTTTTTGCAATGGCAAACTCTTCTGTTAAGTTATGCAGGAAATGCAATGTGTTACATACACAATGCAGTTTACCGAGCACAACACACTGAGCTGTAGTACAGCACAGCTGCACAGAAGCAATGTTTATTACATTTTACTCCGAGACTATGATTTTAATAACATTAAATACAAAAGGGGACTACAGAAGTTAGCAGGAAGGCACATAACTGAGAAATTCATGCTATATCTGACAAATGTATGTCAACAAACTAAGGCAACAATTTTACCATATAAAGAGAAAGCCATGCAAGGCTACACATCACAGTTCCAGCACTAATAAATGTGATATCACAGATCATTGACGGTATCTGCTAAGGCTTGCATAACTATTTATCAGCAAGACACATATTGTGTGTCAGTGAAAGCCAGTGAAAACGGAGTTTCAGGAAGTTTGATGGAGCAAATTAGGCAAAAGTACATAGAAAAGAAATTGACCTTCTCACGTCATGAGGCCGATGTTGCGGTGTGTATTTCAAAACTAATTTGTTGACATTCATTTTTTCCTTTATTACTGAACATAAAATGACAAAATTAACGACCATCGAGTTCTCGAAATATACGTTATCATTCTATACTACTTCACCTTTTCAGGTTTAGTGTCCCTTAAATGAAAAAAGAAAGTGCACACAGAGTCATGGGAAGCCATAGCGTATATCATGCAGAGATAACTAATTTGCAGCTGTTTAGCGCATAAAAAAACATTCACTCTTCAAAGGATTGGAGCTGAAGACTCAAGTCCCTACATTTTAAGACCACTCATGATTGTTCACAAGGTCACAAAAAATTCCTCGCCATCTAACAAGATATAGATATACTATATGCAAGGACGAGCCTGTATGTTGATCTTATAAAGCCTCTTCTGGCCTTTTTGTGTTGCGCTCTTGATATGTGCACATTTAAATGTGCTGCTCATAGCATAAACATTTGGCAAAACAAAATTCTTCTTCAGCAGCTGGTCCTCTACAGGATATTATTCTTTTTGATTTGGACATAGGTGCCATCTGCAAGCACTGCAGCTGTACAATCAATTTCGGCATGTCTGGTATATTTCTCCGAAGCAATGATAGCTTCCCGGCTCTTCAATCTCCGACATTCAAATGCTGTCTCACTTCCCAGGATGTATAGTGAAGAAAAAGCCTGATCAATAATTGCTGGCCTCCCTAAGGGAACAATGCCTTCTTCTGGAGCTTGAGAAACCTTATGATTGAGTGATAGTGCATAACTGCTTGCAATTACCTTCAAACAGGTTAAGCTACTGTGCAGAAGTAAGCGTGTGGCGATCTGAATGGTCACACTGTTTGATGATGTGACCAGCTTCAACAGCTTGCCAATGTCGTGCCCAAAAACAAAACTTGAATGTGCCCAAAGAGGTCCGGTCCGAACAGTAGAACGGATTTCGGAATGTGCAACAGTTGGTGCACATTATATGTCATGGCAGCTTACCATACAAAAACTACACACTCACAACAAACTCCGTGAGCAGATGGGTGCTTTGTTCAACATTTGTGTTTGAAAGATTCTTTCAGCAGGAGAAAATTAAGACACCTCAATGGCTCAGATATGTGCTTTCAAGAACATCTGCCAGGCAAGGCAGGCTGTGGTACAGAAGCCAGCACTGCCACTCGGAAGCTTTCCAATATCAGCAGTGCTCTTGGCCGCCGATTAATACATTCGGGCAGTTTCAGTGATGCAATTCTTTGGTCAGCAATTCCCATATTGGATGTCTCACCACAGTAATAGTCTGTGCCTGTTGCCGTAAAGCAGAGATCCGTTACCTGGAGGGCAACACCCAGCAAGACGCTGTGCATGTAGTCTGGGCTCCAGGACCAAACTGGGCTAAAGCCTCGCAGATTAATGAATGGCAGTGGCCCCTTTATCCCACGTACACTGGCTCCACTGTCACAAGGGACTTCAGGCAAGCTGAACTGGCCATATGCTGTAATTGGAAGAGTTAAAGACGGGACTACTATCAAAGTTCATGGTCAGTGCAATGTCGTTTTTGTCAATATTCTGCCGCACTTTATGGTAATGCAGGCCATCCGTGACGTCGCTCATGGAGCTCTCAGTGCTGCGTTTGCGAGAGAGCGAGCTCATGACGGCAGAGCTCATGACCGTCTTGCTTGACAGGATGGATGTAAGTTGCTTTTTGATGGGCAGGCTCACAAAAAAGCTTCCAGCACGCACAAGTTCACTGCAGAGTACTAAGTATGGCACATACTACACAACCTGCAGGTATTTTCTCTCGCTGAGGTTACCTTTTGTATCCGCAAGCTGCATCCTGCAGTGTGGGCAATAAAAATGAAATACCACATCGTCCATGTCGACACCACAAACTTTTTTGAAAAGGTACCTGCTTTCAGGAAACACTTTTTCAGGAAGGTTATTAAACAGTCTTTGAATGCCTTCGACTGCTGTCCACGAAAGGCAAAATTTAACAGCAACGTCAAGCAGCATCGCATAAGCATCTCCGCGAGTCAGCCGCCCACCTTCGATGAACGGAAGCGTTAACTCTTCGGCACTGAAAGCGTCCTTCGGCAGGTTATACTCGCCGCTTGGAACCTCATCCACCGCTTCTTCTGTAAAGAACGACGTGTCGCATGGGGATGTCGCGCCTTCACTTTCTGCATCCCAGTCGCTGACCTTATCGTCGCTGTCACATGCAAGCTCCGAGTCGCCGTCATCGGTGTCATGCTGCCGTGAACTTCTGCAATCGTTATGATAGTCGCTGCACGGTGGCTGCTATGAACTTGAAAAGGCAGGCCCTTGGCGAGTTTGAACTGCTTTCAGATGCGATGCTCGAGCGCTACTGCCGGCTGAACTCGACAGGCGCCACTTTGTGGCCCTCGAAATGGAAGCAGTAGACCCAGGATCCAGCAGTAGACTGATCCCTCAGGACCTAATAAAGTTTTTCATACCATACCATACCCAGGATCCAGGTAGGCCTTTCGCCTTTTCTGTGGCGCCATGCGGATCTGTAGAACTGACTGCCACTGACTTCAATGTCTCGCGATACACGCAACAACAGGCGCAGAACAGAGCCAAGAGTGTCGGAGCGCAATCAGTCCTTACTCATCCTTTGCTATGTCTGCGGCCATTGCATAGAGGAGCCGGGTAAATGCGGCGCATTCGCGTTAATTATTTTTTACATTTTTGTAGAGGTCATGTACTTATTGAAATTTTTAAAAATGTCTAGCAATAAAGTGGACAAAAGTTAGTTAATCTACGCAGTCATCTGCACGTATCGAGGAAATAGTTATTCTGCAGGCCCGCACTGCGCTTTTTCTTTGTGTGTGTGTGTGCGTGTGCGTGCTGTTCTGTGCTGGGACTGACTGTGGCGTAACGCAGTTATTGCACATGTGCACAATATGTTTGCGCTTGTGTGATTTATTGAAGACGACATTGACAAGTGCCAATATATTATTCCTGTCGCCGATATTGAGGGCTTTCATCCTGCGGGAGAAAACGACTTCAACAACAAAAGTGACTATCGCGCAAACTGGCACGACCCAGAAAACCAAGTGAACAACGGGACGTATGCCATACAGATTTTAAGACTTGCTGGTGAGCATTAATATGCTTCCTGTTATTTGTAAGAACGTCCCCAAGCGGTCCCTATTTTTCTTCATCCGTTTAACTTAATTACGTTACGTTAGGTATGTACTGCTTTTACTGAAAGCCGTCTATATCACTTCACACGTGCGTGATGCAGAAAAGCATCGAGGCGCACTTTATACAGCTGTTACACAGCCCCATTAGAATGCGATCGTACCCGGTCTGGAGCGAAGTCCACCGGCTGTCTTTCCCTCCTACCGCAACTTTTTCAGAAGAGGGAAATGCGACCGAAAATGTTGATCGTTATCGAAAGTGCGCCGTATGTGACACCCGCACATACATTTGATCAGCACAAACAAGTAAGGGGGTGAGTGGAGAGCAGCATCAAGATGCAAGCAGCACGTGAAATTTATTGAAGCAGTATCCTGTTTACAAAACAGAAAATTGGCATCTACCTGTTCGTAGCACAAATGTCAGAGGAAATCCATACGCGTTCCTCGGAAATTGCCCCACTTATCCGTTCCTTGCGGCATGTGAATATGTGCCGCATGTCAACATGACCTCTAGCATGAACGAAGGAGCGAGTACGCCTGTTTCGGAGAAGCACGCCGCAGCGTCGTGGTAGAGCATCGTGGTGATTTTAGTTCAAAATTGACCGTCATTGCAGAATCTGCCCTTTCATTTACCTTTTGTTCTGACGTACGTGTCCTGACAGATGGCGTGTCCTGACAGATGGCAAAGAAGACATGGAAACGAAGATGCGCAATAAGAGGGCAAACTTCCCCTACGATGACCGACTATGAGAAACAGACTATGATGACCTCACCTAGAGGAGGCCGTGGACCTCACACAGCAAAAAAAAAAAAAAGTTTTGAGACAGGTCGGTATATTTGTGCGCATTATTGACAGATATTAAATAATTTTATTTCACTGTATGCTGTTATATGTGCATGCATGCATGTTAATTCTCGCAGGAGTCAAAGAAAAAACGGTACAGCAGAGCTGCCTCAAAATGGCAGCAATTTGATGACGTCCTGTGGCAGCACACACTGCACGCATTGCAGAGCAATGCTGCTGCTTCGAGCAGAACGCACCTACGATGGTAAGCAATAATACTTTGTTCTGAGTTTAAGTTTTGATAGTCCTTAAAAAAAATTAAATCCAGGCACATGCATCAGCTGGCGACAGCAGTCGGCAACAAATGAGCTAGGGCCTCAGACCTATGGCATCCCAGCCTGCTAAGGAGGTAACAATTTCATAACATGCTTTTCTTACCCTACTTGTGCTTTCACATTCTTGCATGTGGTATGCTTATTGAATTGTAGATACCTAAGCCTGGGTGTTTTCCTACTCATTATTGGAAGTGTACCATGTTAATATTTTTGCTCTTTCTATGCAAGAGAGCGAGAGATCAAATTCTGCAAGTACCACAGCATTGGAAGAAAGCTTTCCTGAAAGCGAAGTTCGGGAAGCAAGGAAGCAAAATTTTGAAAGGCACAGTATCACCTTCAGTGCGAGAATATTGCGACACTGAAAAAAAGGGTTATCATTCCTCCGGGATACAGTGAAGGCCCAGCTAAGTTGTGTAAGCTATGTCATTACTGCATTTTCTTTCTGCATTTTCTTTCGCTAGTTTGTGTGGATTTGTGCACTGTATTTGCATTTGTCTTTACCCAGTCAAAGACATCCTGGAGGAAAGGCCAAGGAATAGAGGTAAGCACCTTGCATTTTAGAGAGAGCCAATGGCAGAGCATATTATGGGGTTGCTTTGCAGGCTCTTTATGTACCTAGCATAAGTTCTAGCTTCTAGAGAGTGCTGTTATATATAGGGTGTTTGAGAAGATGTGTCCAAAAATCTCATAAATACAGTAAATCAGATATTTGTGCATTTTTTTACGGAAGTACTTTGTTCAACCTGCATGGTCTTTAGATGTTTCTGAAGTTTCTTCAAAGTTTAAACCCCGCATGCTAGTAATTGGCAGTATGCAGCAATTGCACTTTTTTGCTGTAGGGACAGCAGCTTCACCTCACGAGGCCAGTTCTGGCTTTGAAGTGGCCAGAACACTGCTGCAACATGGTCACAAGGTATGTACTTCAGTTTTGTATTTGTGATGAACAGGTATTGACAGCTCGATGTGCTTTGTAATATAGGAAATGTGTGAGCAGCAGCTTCGGATATGCATTTGCCACTAGAGGACAAGGGTCCAGAAGTGAATGCATTCCATGGTAATTACCAACTGCGCTTAATTTATTGGGTTTTCTTTCTAATTCAGGCATTTTCTGTGCAGCTGATGGCACACGTGAACTACCGGAATTTTTCTCCATCTCTGATGGCCGTGTAAGTAGCATACTAATCTGCATACTAAAGCTTGCAATCAAATATGTCGATGTAACATTTTCATCTACTTCATCCTTGGTTTAGTTCCACCTCTGGAAGGGAATCATCATCACAAATAAGCACGCAACAAAAATTTTTCGGAACAAAAAAGGACTACTGTAGCGAGGGATTCCGCACAAGCAAATAGGGGTGTAGAGGCCCTTGCGCACAGAACTGTGAGTGGGCTTTCTGTGCCAGGGGAGCAGATGAAACAACTCACCCCAGAGAAAGCGAAAGTTGTGCACGGTGAGCTTCCCGACTTGTTTTGTTTCTTGAATGCATATTGTGCATTTTTTGCTACAATACAGCCTCTTTTATTTAAGAATGCTTGGCCTACAGGGCAGGACCACAGCAAAGGGCACTACAGTTGCTTCACATAGTTTGCAACGTATCCTCGGCGAAGAAAATTCAGGATGTCAAGAAAAACATCAAGCAAACAAAACAATAACTTAAATAAACCTTGATTTTTCTGAAACCTGGCTTTCTTACTGTGTCAGGAAAGGCACTGTGAATCTGGGAACAGTATGCTTGCTTCTCATTTCCGGTGCTTTCACTTTCTTCCCAAACCGCTTCCATTCCCAGCCGGGATGGCTTATATTTCCGGCAAGAACAGCTGCCATTCCCAGCCGGGACGGCTTCCATTTCCTGCCAGAACAGCGTCTATTCCCATCCGGTACGGCTTCCATTTCCGGCCAGGATGGCTTCCATTTCCAGACAGAACAGCTTCCATTCCCAGCCGGGATGGCTTCCATGTCCAGCTGGAATGACTTCAGTACTAGCCATAATTTTTCCGGCTGGAGTCCATTTCCTATCTCATAATCCGGCCAGGACTGGAAATATTTTCCAGCTGGGTTGTCAGAAAGCGGCAGTTTCACGAAACGTATAGACCGCATGTAGGTTTATTGTTACGCTTCCACTAAGGATATGATTCATGAGACATGATAGGTCGGATGCCGGTGAGTCTGTCAGTGAGCGCGTCAACATGGCGAGGCGAAGAGGTCGATGCGCTATAACACAGATTTGTTGGCGGTGGATGTCCGCACGTGAAAACAATCATCATCGTGAAAGCAGTTCGTACGACCTCGTTTATTATCTTGCGCTTCGGCTATTCAAGCTCAAGGCGTGCGCCCGTAACCCGTGCACCCTTGGAAAACGATGGGAACATATCTAATCCCTTGGATTTTCTACCGTAGAAATAAAGAAAGAAACATGGAAAGGAAGAGAGAGAGAGAGAAAGTAGGAAGCAAGGACAGAAGGAATGACAGAAAGAAACAAAAGAGGAAGAGGGAAAGGAAGAGAATAAGAAAGACAGCAATTGAGCAAGACAGAAAGGGAGAGAGAAAAGAAACACAGGCATAGACAGAAAGGACGAAACAAAAGAAAGAAAGCGCCGCACGTGAGATAACGTTATCGATCCCGGAATATATACGTTAGCCATCAAAATTACTTATGCTATGTGCATATGGAACTGCAGGGTAAACCTATATAGTGCAAGACGAAGAGATTCTCTATGGCACACGGGCGAAATTGGACAAATTTCGCGTGCACCTCCGTTCCCGGTGGAGGTGGGACTGGTTAGTTAGTTGCTTTTCTTTTTTGCATTTGATTTCATTGTACTAGCTCACATGATACACAGACAATATCAGCTGAGATACGCGAGTTCGAAAAGAAAAAAGAAAAAAAAAGGGGTATATAAGGATAACCAAGATTACAGCTTGAACAGTTCACATCCCATTCGTCAACACTTCTACCATGGTAGAGGAGGGACGCGCTTGCCTCCGCACGTATACAGATTCTTGATCAGTGCACTGATCAAGAATCTGTATACGTGCGGAGGCAAGCGCGTTAATATATAGTTATGTTTGTTTTCTTCGCCAGCCTTAGTGCTGATACTCAAATTAAGTGGTAGGAATATTTCTGCTGACACACACACACACACACACACACACACACACACACATATATATATATATATATATATATATATATATATATATATATATATATATATATATATATATATATAACAGAATTGACGATGCGCCTCTTAGAGAACGACGGTTTATTAAGTCAACGTTTCGGTCGGAGCCCGACCTTTTTCAAGACATCGTTCTCCAAGACATCGTTCTCTAACCGTCGTTCTCTAAGAGGCGCATCGTCAATTCTGTTATAAACTAGCGGCAACCCAAGCTATTTTTGCATATACAGTCCTTATATATATATATACACGCTATATGCCTGTCCTTGTTCATTCGGTGTGTGCGGACGATGTTGCATTCTAATTCGACGCTTGCAGTTCTGCTCGTAAAAAATTTTGGGGTGACCGCAAATAGCATTTGCAAGCTTTTGGAGCATTCGAGCAAGGCACCGCACCACTACTTCGCTTTTAGGCACCATCCTGACATCGTGCGCGCAGCTAAATTACGTTGCAAGAGCTCGGTTTCCAAGAGATTCTGAGAGGTCTGCTAAACATGAATACAGTGCCTTAAAGGGGCCCTGAAACGCATTTTACGAACATTGATTCTATTCTACCTTTGCTTTGTGTGGGACTTGATGATGACCGAAACACCAGTGAGAGCGGCGAAATCGAACCGTATTATATATTTTAATTTGTTCCTGAAATCGGTTTCCGCGCTGACTGTAGCGCCATACACCAACAGATCTTCCGAGCAGATATGACATCACCATGGTGGCTTTGCTGCACGTTCTGATTGGCCGGAAACAGTAGGAATAAAAATATGCATCACACATGCTTACAATGCATCGAATTTAAGAAATTTCAAATTGAGAACGTGTTTTATGCTTGCTAAAGCTACTAAAAGGTACAAATTTGTGCATTACGATTTCATTTGCTTGTCACTGACACAAGGAGCGCTGTGCGGCTCATGTGGTTGGGAGCCTACATGACTGCCTTTGGTTAGGGAGCCCACATGAGAGCAGTCATGTAGGCTCCCTAGTTATTCATAAAGCCCCTTGATGATGGAAAGTAACGCCACTCTTTGAACCACGCCGCGACACCCTCGCCAGAGCCGTCAACCCCCTCGTTTTCTCCCCCTTGTTAGCGGAGCCAGCGCATCCGCAACGCTGAATGGCTGCGGCGCGCAATCAGGTGACCTTGACGTCACGAAAGCGACGCACAACTTGTTTTCGCGCGCTTCTAGTTTCCCTCGCCGGCCATGCGCCTGCCCAGCGGTGGTCGCCCTGCGGGTCCTAACGTGCGTTTCGCAAGTGTTTCCGCCTTTCTGTGGTGGTGTGAACTTCGTTTGCTGTGGAAATCTCTTGCTTCCATTTGTTTCAATGCAGCAGTAAACCAGAGAAAGGGCTAGCATGATTTTCGATCCTCCGAGGACAACTGAATATTGTGCGCCGGAAGCAGTAGCTCCAAAGCGTCGAGGAAAAGCATGTCCCCCTTCTAAGCACACATTTCCGTGCGAGTTGACTGTTACAGTTTTCCTTAAGACATTGGTGAAGTTGCATGGAAATTTCAATGTACCTTGCATACCCGGACTCTTCGTTCAGTACAGTAGAGAACGCCTATATTTTTTGTTGACTTCGTGCATTGGACCGTGTTCTCGTGCGTGCGCTAGTTTTCAAATGATGTAATTTATAAGTTAACGGCCTGTAACTCCTGCTTCGTAATTGTGCGCGTGTGGGCGCGCGTGTTTGTGCGTGTGTATATGTATGTGTGAGCTTGCGATAGCATATGTGAACGCGTCTGTATGTGTGCGCGTGTTCGCGCACGTCATGTGTGCATGTATATGTACGTGTGTTTGTACATGTTCGCATGTATGTGTCCGTGCGTGCGCGTTCGCGCGTGTATAATGTATGTATGCACGTATGTATGTATGCGCGTGCTTTTATTGTGTGTGTGTCTGCGTATGTATGTATGTGTGTGTGTGTGCAGTGTGTGTATGAGTGTATCTATGTATGCATGTATTTGCGCGTGGTGGTATCTGTGCAAGTGCGTATGTATGTATCTATGTGCGACCGTGTGTACGTGCTTGTCGCATATGTGTGTTGATAATGCGTGTGTATGTATGTGCTAGTCGCATACATGCGTGTGCATGTATCTATGTGCGTGTGGTCGTACGTGCATGTGTCGTACGTGCCCGCGTGTGCGTGTGGTCGTATGTGCTTGCGTGCGTATTTTTGCGTGTGTTCGCACGTGTGTGTATTGTGTGCGCGTGTCCGTGTGTGCGTGTTCGCCCGTGTGTATGTATTTGCATTTGTGCACCGTATGTATGTGCGAGTACGTGTGCGCATGTGGTCGCATGTGCATGCGCGTGTGTGTATTTTTGAGTGTGTGTCTGCGTATGTGTGCACGTGCACCCGTGCGTTCGTATGCGCGCGTACGTGCAATCGTGCGCGAATGCTCATGTGTGCGTGCTCCCGCGCGTGTATGCATATGTATGTGCGTGTGTGCATGTGTTGGTGTGTGCGTGCGTGCTGCACTCGCATTTAACCACGATAAAGTATTGGCACGTGCGTTCTGTATAGGCTCTTTCGAAAACACAGCATGTTTTGCACAGTGGCATTGATACAAAGGCATTCGGCCCGCCTGTGCCGGGAAATTCACTTTAAAGGTACCCTGAAACGGTTTTGACGATTTTGTGCAAACATGGTGATCCAGTAGAGCGATACATTAGGATCATTTGAGGGCAGATTTCAGCGCTGTGCGAAAAGTGTGGAATTTACAATAAGGTTTTCAACACGTGCATCGCAAAAGATCCCAGCGGCTCGCCAAAAGGCGTTTTCAAACGCCCCCGCCATCGACCGATCGAATGAGAGGTCGCTGATTGGCCCCGAACCAGTGACGTGCACGTAATTTTCAAAACCTAGCTGCGAACAACGTGCTTCTACAACGTACTCCTTCGTTTCAGCCAACGGTATCGTCGCGGCATCTGGCGGCGTACACACGAGGCGCCGGCGCTACAGTGAACTAGCTAGCACTGCAGAGGCGGGCGACCTCAGTGAGGATATCGGGGCGCTATGTCATTACGGAGGGCTCGGCAGAGCGGCTGACGCGGGAGGCGCTGTCGTCGCTAGCGCGCACTCCGCAGCAGATCGAGTTGAGGAGGAAGAGCAGTGGTAGGGTGGCTAGAATGGGGAGGTGTGAGTACCGGCGGCGCTTGCCTACGGCCGCGCGTGACCCCTCCTCGCACCGATGCCACCAGGGGGAATGTGGCGCTGCCGGTTCCAGCGGGGTAAAGTCTGCGGGGTAGCTGCGGCTGCGCCGGTAGCACCGGCCTCGCCTACGCTACCGCCGATGTGAGCTGGTCGGTCTCGTCGCCAGTTTTGGACTGTTTGACGGCGAGATGTAGTCGAGAGCGAAAAAGAAAACTGAACGTTGGTGCTCCTTGCCTGGTTGCGACACAGAAAAACACCGGAAAAAGCTTCTCTCTTCCGTGCCCCTGCCTGCAAAGAAGCGTTTGATCCGAGGGTCGAGGGATCGAATCCCGGCTGCGGCGGCTGCATTTCGATGTAGGTGAAATGTTGAGGCCCATATACTATGCGATGTCAGTGCAGGTTAAAAAACCCCAGGTGCTTGAAATGGCCCTCTACTTCGACGTCTCTCATAATATATAGCGTGGTTTCGGGACGTAAAACGCCAGAAATCAATCAATCAATCAAGCGTTTGCCAAAGGCTGTCAAGGTGTTGCAGGAGAACTTGGCAATTTGTTGCAGCGGTTGCTCATTCGAGGAAATATATACTGGAGACAGCAGTAACTGATGTCATAGCTGACAGAAGATGGAGCGAGAGGGCAATAGGTATTAAAAGATAAGGACAGTGAGAGCGAGATATATTATTTGTAGAAAATATGCGCGCAAAGGTCTCGAAGTTCGTTTTATATGTGGCCATCTCGGGCGTTGTCGACCGAGCGAACACTGAAACCTTGCGTATTATAGACCAATGTTCCCGACAGTTTTCCTTTTTTTCCCCATTTGTGAATGAACGACGTCAAAACCATATTTATTGTTTCACTGTTTGCAGTCATAGTAAACTGCTTCTATCAGTACGAAATGACATGCCTCGTCGTTACAAAAGGTACGGCTGTGTGCCCACTGTCAAGAACTGCTGAAGTGGCTAATGTGGCATTTGAGGCATGCGCCTTTTCCGCACGATATAAAATCAGTACTTAATTAGAAGGCAAGATGGCGTACTCTTATACAGGACAAGTAAATACCGTTCCTGAGCTGCAAAAGGTATAACAGGTACCGCATAAAAAGTAGAAAAGTGAATATTAAATATAAACGTCCAAATATAGAAAACACCGCCAGGAGTATATTTACCGCTCTGGGAAGAGTGAGTGGGAGATTTACGATAAAATTTAACATTGGAACCGGCACCCTAAAAAAAAAAGCCTCCTTTTAGTAAATATACGAGAACACTATGGGGACATGATCAAAGACGAGAGCATCATTAAGTGGACCGACTTAACAAATGACACATGTGTACAACATTTTTCAGCTGAATGTTTTCCCAAGAAAGCTACATTTAAGCTACTTTGAGAAGTGCTACGCTGTGAAAAGTCTTAGTGAGAGGCTTCATCAAATAAATGGCATATATGCAGTTTTCCCTAGTATGTGCACCACTGATTCTGTTGAGTGCAAGTGCTTTAATGGACATCACCGAAGAACAAAACTGTGCGGTCAGACTACGTTGGTACACTCGCTAACGAAAAAAAGAACACACACACACACACACACACACATTCACGGTTCTAAACTGGAAGTAGCTTTTAGTGTGCGAGGAGCGCGTCGCAGTGCGTCGTCTGCTCCGTTCCCCGCGCTCATGCCTACAGCGCCCCTTGCGGCATCGGTGCGCTTTGGGGTCACGTTTGCGCCGCCGTTGCTCACACCTCCCCATTCTAGCCACCCTAGCAGTGGTAAGGAAGAAGGCGACAGAAATAAGCCCATAGCTGCCTTAGCGCATGGTGCTTTGCTTTATTTACGGTGTGAATGATTTCATAATTGTGTTGCCTAAGCAGTGAAGCAATGTTAAAAAAACGTTTCAGGGACCCTTTAAATAAACTATTTTTTCTTCGTTAGATATTTATTTAATCTATATAGTAGCCACTTACATGCGACACATGGCCCCGCCACGGTGGTCTAGTGGATATGGTACTCGGCTGCTGATCCGAGGGTCGCGGGATCGAATCCCGGCCGCAGCGGCTGCGTTTCGATGGAGGCGAAATGTTGAGGCCCGTGTGCTGTGCGATGTCAGTGCACGTTAAAGAACCCCAGGTGGTCAAAATTTCCGGAGCCCTCCACTACGGCGTCTCTCATAATCAGAGCTGCTTTTGGGACGTTAAACCCCACATAACAACAACATGCGACACATCCTCCTGTATATTCTACGCTGCATGCATTGTATGCGTCACCGTACCGCGATCCCAACGGAATAACGGAGCGGCAAACCGCGCAGCCACTGGTAGGTACTCATTTTTTTTTCGGTGCGCTCTCGCTTGTTTTAACTGAAGCGTCCCGAAATAAAAACCTTTGTCACGAAGTTATACCGGAAGAATACTATCCTCACACCAGTTTCTCAAGGGATAAATTCCTATTTGGCGCTTCAAAGGGCCGAATAAACAAGCGCGCAATACATCTCAATGCGGTTGCAACGCGCCACTGGAGGGTTCAGCGTGCCGTGCGCACCGCTCCGGCGCGGGGAGGGAAGAAATCCGAGGAGGATTGAGGAGGAAAGCGCGCATGTGGAGGATAGTGCCGTTACTTTCCAACATCAAGGGGCTTTAGTTGTTCATAGAGTTACTGTATATGTTCCCCATAGGGAGCATATACAGTAACTCTAGTTGGATGGATGGATGGATGGATGGATATTAGGAGCGTCCCCTTTATAACGGGGCGGTGGCCGGGCCACCAAGCTCTAGCTTTATTTCTTTTTCGTTTACAACCATTTCTTTTCCCGAATCACACATATTTTCACAACTAATTTTTTACTTTGTCTATTTATTTTATCTATTATCGTTCCTCTGTGATGAAACAATCTTACCCGAACTACCTTTCGCTTTTGTTTGCTTTCGCTTTAGTTATTCAAAATGTAGAGCGCCATCTGTCGACATCCCCGCAAGCGTCATCCGCCATGTTCTTCAGGGCTCCGGAAACCGAAACCTGTGGTATCTCAGCCTGTATCGGCTGCTACCTGTTGCTTTTTTTTTTTTTTCGGTCGCTCCGCGATGTTTTCCCACTGCTGCCTGCCGCTGTGCACGCAACGTGTATCCGTAGCGCGCTGGGAACGACGTAACACCGTATACAAATACCATGACTATTTGAAAGACGAAAAAGAAAAAAAAAAGCATACTGTCACCGCCGCGCAGGTAATCTCATCGAGGATAGGCGTGTGTTCGGAACTGCGGTCGACGCGTGTAAAATCGTCATTTAGCCTCGTTTATATATATTCCCGTGAATATAATTTGCTTTTCCAACGAGAAGCACTGACAGATTTAAGCCGCGCGCATTCTTAACGGATTTTCAGTGGACTGGTACATCACGCACGCACGCTCGAGAGAGCATGATGGTACGCTTTTCGCTTGTCGTTTTCTTTTCACGGACGAAAGCGAGTGTTCGCGGAGATAAATCTGCATAAGTCGGTGGCGTGGCTTGAGCGCACACATTTTTCTTTTTTTTTTCAAAACAGTGTGCGTATACTGGGCATCTCCGGAAAGTTGTGCGACATGCAGTTCTAAGAACATAACGTTATTAGCACAATAAACATGCGACACAAGTTTTGAAGCTGCACCATGAATCAACGTTCATGAAAGCTAGATTCTGTATATGCCATCAAAAACGTCACGTACGCAATGCACGCGTGAATGGTGCGCGCAATGATTGGATAACTCAAAAATTGTGCGCTTCGTTTCACACCGCTCCGTTTTTATTTGCTGCTTTTAATGTGCATATATGTGATCGGTAGCTCTAAATACCTATTGCCAAGCAGCTTCGGCCGTCCATCGGCGCGCTCATTGGGAACTGAAGCATGCAATCGGCGCCAATTCGGAGCATCGCATTGCATCCGTCAAGCTGATGCTCGGTGCTCCTCACCAGCTGATTGGCGGTAATAAGACTGAAGCAAACAAATTTAAAAGCGCTTGGAAAGCTGATATACGGCTCACCTGCACATAAGGCAACGCATCGGTCGTGTTGCTCCTCCTATGTCCTGTATTTTCCTCTCTACGTGTGCTGCCCTTCCCCGAAAAAGAAAGCTGCAGAGAGGTATAGCGGCTAAGGCAACCTTGTCAAGCCTCATTTTTGGTGTTTTCAAAAGAATCAAATGAGTACTTTCAACGCGCATCCCTCCACCCTTTACTAAGGAAAATACAGCAAGGACCTGGCGACATTGGCAATAAGTTTTCGTCCTCTGACACACGTATTTGATATTTCACATATACACTAATCCTCTGAGCAGACCGTCTGCTCACATCAACGGACCTAGGACCTATAGCTAAAGTGTCGTAGCATAGCAGCAGTGAAATAACACTGGCCGTATACATGCAAACTCTAAAACGCGATAGTCTATATTTTTTCCGAGACGTCCTTGGCGCACCGCTTATGTGTCCACGCATTGCTTATTTCTAGAAAACATCAAACGAGCAACTGCGAAGGATAGAGATGCCTGCGGCTGGAGAAACGAGAGGTGGGAACCAGCACAGCGACGCTCAGAAACAACGTGGTTTCGATATCTGGCGCGCGTTTCTAATCGCATTGTTAAATAACGTGGGGTATCGTATTTTCGTACGAGCTTATCTTAGATATTCTGCTCTCGGACCTTCTCGACAACCAAGGATATCCTCAGGCGCTTACGTCTGATCAGAAGTACGCGTCGCAAAAGGAAAAATTTCGGCCTGTACTATTTTCGTTGCGAAGCAGTACGCCTGTATAGCAGCTAGCTGCCTTCCTGTTGGGTACTTAAGAGCGCAAGGCTTCCTTGTGTTCTCGTCGACTTATAGTAGCACAGTGAGTTCCTCTCGCCTTCGCGGAGGAAACTGCTGCGTCGCAGGAAACTGCTGCGTTTTCTTGGCTCGAAAGTGTCATCAGTGACAGCCGCCCAGCCAGTCCCTATGCCAGCGATAGCAGACGATTCCGCGACGGCGCCTGACGGCGCCCCGAGCGCCCAGTGTTGCCAGATCACAATGTATTTTGAATATCCACACTACCTATAAATCCCGGACGGCATAGAGTTTCTTATTTACACACTAGAGAGAAATCTGGTACTAGTGTCTATGGTGGCTCGTTCAGCGGCGCTTCAACCCCCATGGAAATTATGGGAAGTACAGGCCACTGATCTCCACTGGTACAGGCTTCGGATCTGCTTCGGATCTGCTTCGGATGGATTTCGTTCTTGAGACTCGCGACGATTGTTTTCTGAGCTTTAAACAAATTTAAAAGGAAATATTTGCTATTAATATTTGCTTTTGTCTCCCGCATGTAACAAATGATACACGAAGTTTGCATAACTGTGAAGTTGAAGGAAAGCAAAAACAAACTTTGCCACCAGGGTATGCACCATTTGATCTTTAGATGTGGCGCTACGAAGTAATTATGTTTTTTGTATTAGTGTGAACGAACATCTGCGTTTCCCTCTGAAAAATACGCATCATGCATTGATGGAAATAAAAACAATGTCATATTCGGTGAGAAGTGTTGAGCTTTCAAGAGAAACACTAAACGTATCGTCTGCTTCGGCGTCTGCTCCGTCCGAGCTCGGGAACCGTGAGTGTCTCTCGCAGACGCTATCGAGAACTGCACGCGTTTGGTCTTTCATCACGGTTTATGAAGGTCACCCATACAGGTGACTGTTTCAACGGCTCAGGCGGCAGCTGGAAGCCTGTGGCCTCCTGATAGGCTTTTTTTATTTTTTTCGTTACCGATTACTGGACTGAAGCGCGCACCCCGCTTGTCGTGATTTTCGCGCATCCACTATGCAACAGCAAGCTGCAGCTTGGATGCAGCAGCCGTTCATATCACGAGTAAGTGTGTGTTTACAATGACAATTCGAAAACGAATGAGGTCGAATTTGCCTACGCAAGCGTCTCTGTGCTATGACCGCCCTTTTCAATACACCGCCGCACCACGGCAAGCAAGTACATGAACGCGGCTTGAACGCCCACGTTCGCAAGCTCGCCTTTCGCGCAGGCTTTCTATCGAGAGCACACCAGACCACTAACGAGAAAATACTGAGTGGCGAGCATAACAAAACAGGCTGAAGCGCGTCATGTGTCAGTGGGACGCTGGTTTCACATTGTGTGTTGCACTAGCTTTGGCTGTAATCGAGGCTGTTTATCTTTCTAGCTTTTGTTTCTTGTGAGAGCGTTGTACGCCTCGAACAACCTCGCTGCAGGGTACGCGGGAAACAAAACCAAAACTGCAGAAGTAAATGGCTTGTGCATAGTTCTCAAGCCAACGCGAACCAATCCGAAGCCTGTACTTGTTGAACGATCGCAGCGCCAGATGCCCTCTAGTTTATAGTATGAAACTCTATGCCGGACAGCAATTAGATATTTTTAAAAATGGCACCACAGTAGCAATTGAAATGCGACACCAACATTTCAGAGGGCTTCCATATACCCTGTGCTTTTATCCATAAATGCGCGTGGAACAGGGAGGTTATATATTACTTTTCTGGAGTGGAAGTGGAAGCGGCCCGCCGAAAGCAAAGCCGTCGCCGCCATCTTGCTCAAGGAAACAGTTGCAGACGACCACACAGACGGCGGAGCGCGTAGACAGCGCGACGCTGTTTCGTGGTGTTTAAACACTGTGTCATGTTTTTTTTTTTTTTAAGCATCTACATATCTGAGAAGTCAACGGTGACTTCGAGCGTCGCTTTCGGCTGCACAAATAGCGTTAAGAGGAAGCATGGAAGAACATTTCGTACATGTTAGTCTTTCTCACTTTCTGCACGTACGGCTGCCCGTTTTCAGTGCATTTTGCTAAGTAGAGGACAATTTTAAACGTTCGCATCCGTATATTACATCCCTACGCTTTAAATACTTGTGAGTGCTTCGTTTCAATTCAGATGGGTGCGTGCACGATTCAGCATGGGCTCGAGTTCTGCTAAAACACACGCAAGGTCTGGTGCGCGTATTGGATCGTCTCTGCAGTGTTTGTGTACGAACTTTAGATGAAGGGCATCTTTCCGGAGCATAGACGCAGAATTTGTTATGCGTCGTACGTGTTGACGAATGTGCAAATGCAGCGAGCACGTACGGCGTGTTTCTCCGTGCTACTGGTTTCGAAAATTAAGGAAAAATTAAAAAAAACTGTGTGTAGCCTTCTGACTAAGAACGTGTGGTGTGCGGAACGTGTGGTGATCACCTCTGCTCTGTTGACATCGAACAACCCGATCTCTGTCTTCAGCATTTGACGAAATTCTGGTCGGAATATGCTAAGTATACGTGCTTTTCGGCGCGTGTCCCGTGTAAGAAATCAATGTATACGTTTACATTCAGAACTAAATAACAAAGTTTTAATTCCGAACGCACCCAACGGGTCTTGACATACGCGGATCTGAGAAGACTTCACAAATAAGAGCAACGAACCAATTTAGAATACGAAAAAAAAAAAAAGCATGCGGTTAAGGCAACATGCAGAAACACGAAAAGTTCAACTTAACGCGAAATACACAGGGACACAAGAAACGAAACAGACAGGACGTTTCTTCTTGTGTCCCTGTGTATTTCGCGCTAAGTTGAACTTTTCGTGATGCATGACTATAGCCCAGCAGTCTGTCCTACTAACATGCAGAAAGCACGCGCTGTACTAAGTGGGTTCGATATATATGTTTAAATAAAGGGCACAAAGGCATTTTACGTCAGCTGGCAGTCACACAGTGCCGAATATTTGCACTATATCGCATCACCGCGTCATAAAAACCTAGTTCTTACTAACAAACGAAGTAAGCCAGCAAGTACGATTTGCCTCTCAGTCAGCTGGGTTTTTTCGATTTTCTCGACGCCTGCAACTGAGTACGGACGCGGGAAAAATTTTTTTTTCTCAACTAGAAGACATCCTTGGTAATTGACATAAGCATAAAGTTGGTTTCTGTCTCAATGTTTCATCGTGAGGTTGCCAAACAAGTCGAGCGCGTATCTTAATACATCGCCGTCTATGGCGCGCCCGCGTACTTTTTCCTCTAGTAACGTGGCCGCTGCTGGCTTCACTTGGCCCCGTAGGCAGCTGCAGGGACTTCCACTCCGGAAGTTTAACTTGGCGTGGAACCGCGAATGTTGCAATCACGAGACTGTAACTCCGGCGGAATAAGTGTTTATATGTTCGGCTACTTGAAATCGGGAGAGCAATGAGAAAATCGGAAAGGGAGAGGAGTTGTAATTGTTTTGTTCTTCCCTCCCATAGAGTGACGCGGCGCGCCGTCACGAACGGGTGAGGGGGGTGGCGGACGGCGCGTGAGCCGGAATCCTGGGGACGATATGAGCCTGATTGCGTTGTCGACTTCCTTAGCGATACGTAGAATTGTTTGATTATTGGGCTGTTGGCTTCTATCACCATGCCTAGGACCCGGATGGAATCCACCCTTGGGATGACGCTCCCGCTCCTGGTGTAGAGCGTTTTGTCGTTTTCTCCAGGAGGAATCCATCCCCAAGGTTTGCGACCTCTTCTCTAGGAGTTCCGCAGTGGGTGAGCAGCGGAGTCCCATTGGGACTAGGTACTCTTCAATGACGCTCACGGTTTCTCGTAATCTTTCGCTGCCTCCAGTACACCATATCGTCACGTCATCCGTGTGAATGGTGTATTCTATACCTTCTATGTCTTCGAGTTTTTGGGTGAGACCTATCGTGGAGATATTGCAAAGAGAGTATAGGCGAGATGACCGCTCCTTGGGGTGCACCTCAGTTGCCTATAGCTTCATCGTATCGATGTTAGGTCCCCTGCATGCCTTGAGCGTTCCATCCTTCCACTGAGAAAGGCTTGAACGTTTTGATGAAAGTGACGTACGTCCCAGACCGATGTTCGAAATCGTTTTGAGTATAAACGTATGGAGGATGTTATCAAAGGCTTTCTCCATTTCCAGTCCCAGTATTGCTCTCGTATGCTGATTATTTGGGGCTTGATCAGTCTTGGGTGCACGTCTGAAGCTGATCATCGTGTGAGGGTAAACCTGTGTGAGGGATGGCAAAATTACTTCTATCGCCAGCATTGGCGCTGACAAAAAGGAAGCCTGAGCGCCGGAGCACGTTCGCACCACGTTCACGTGCCACGGGCGAGAACCGGAGCACGTTCCGGGGCGAACAGGCGCCGCTGTCACCGACGTCCCGAGAAACCGCCTCTCTGGAAAAGGACAGCGCAGTCTCCGGCTGGTAGGAAGGCCACGACGTCATGTTTCAAACGGGGCAGAAGAGAGCTGGGAAGACACAGAATAGCGAATTCAAGTCTGGTAAGCCACCGGATTTCCGTGGCGACGTCGAACATCCCACTCAAACCAGAGCCCAACGGCGCTCGGCGAAACCGTCCAAGCATCAACGAGCATTGATGCCCAACACGTATGGCTACCACGATTACGAACTCTGGCTCTACAAAGACCAGCTGGGCTGTGTGCACGGACCGTTCTCGGGTGCCCGCATGGCCTCCTGGTTCGCCTCCGGGTGCTTCCGTATGTCATTGCCTGTGAAACGCACCTGCGACCCAGAGTTCCAACTGCTTGGCAAGCTCATGAACACTTTGGGCAGATTGCCGTTTCTCCTTCACCAGACCTCACCAGACGAACCAAAATACAGCGCTGAGGAACTGCCGACCAGGGACAGGGCGCCGGTCTCAACAACCGACTGCAGCCACGGGAATGGAAAACCGCCCTCGGATTGCGACGGCAAGTTCCCCAAGCTTCCACTGACTTCTTCCACTGACCCACAGAAAAAACAACGCGCGGTGGCACCGACTAAGGCGCTACCGATGACTGGAGAAACGCAACGGGAGGTCCCACCGTCTGCTCGAGTTCGCAGGGTCGAACGCGTCAAGACTCCTCTGGGGTTTCGCGACACTGCAGAACTAGTTGCTGAAGACAACCACACGGAAGGCGGCCTCAAAGAACAGGCGAACCAGCCCGAAGGAGCCTGGGGCGGTTATGAGACGTACCAACCAGCAGCGCGAAGCTTTGTGTCGGCGGCAGCGAAGAAACCAGCCGAAACAAAGAATTCAGCGAGCCGCTGTACATCTGGCGCCTCAGCTGATACTGCTGCTGCCGCTGCTGCTCCGAAGACTTGGGCAAAAGTGTGCCTGAAAACGCCGACCAAGCCGCAGAAGGGGCATGAGATGAGGGATGAAGCTCTCACGCCGGAGCCCGTTGACATAGAGAACATGACTCGATTCCCTTCGCTCGGGGGCAAGGCCTTTGCGGACGCCGCGCAGAGCACTACGAACCAGCAGCACGACTCGGTATGGGCACGACGCGCAGCCGCCGACCAGGATTTCACCCGCTGGAGCTACGACACGCTGCGGAATCTTCCGTCGTACGTCCACGTGCCAACCTTTTTCGAGCTGCTGAGAGACGTCGAGTCAAGTGCAGAAATCGAAGAGTATGTCCGCATATACTTCGGCAACAGCGAACAGGCCTCACGCTTCGCGCAAGAGTTCGTGCGGCGACGGCTTCAGTGGAAAAAGCTGACGGGCTGGACAAGTCCTGCTGAGCTTCATGAGGCGACCGCCCGCGTCGATGTTAAGCCGAAAGGGAGAAAGAAAATGCAAAAGCTGGATGGTTCCGCCCTGGGCTTCGTGGTGGCAGGAAAACCTTTCAAGAGAGCTTGAAGGACGTCAGATCTCTCAGTTGTCTGCGGGTCGTTTTTTTTTTTTTTCCCCTCCTTCCAACTTCTGTAAAGGCTGCAAATAAAGGGTTTTCAGAGTGAAGTCTTTGTGTTGGCATTGTGCGCATTCTTCAAGCGAAGAAGTTCTTTGAGCATGCTGTAGCAAGATGCATCATTCATATCTCCCGCGGATCCTTTCACAGCCCGCCGTGGGCGTGGTTCACGCGGTTCACGTCACGCGGTTCACGCGGTTCAGTCACGCGGTTCACGTACAAATGTTGAATAATACGTGGTTGCGTAAATGGTTGGGAAAACTGCGCTATCAGCAGAAACCCGATTTAGTTGAACACTGGTTTTGCAGCTGAAAACTCGGACTGCCCTTACGACTTTAGTGTTTCGTGTATCGCTGGTGACATCAATCGGCCATTGAAACGGACGAGACTTGAAACGCTTGAAACGGCTGCGTGGGATTTTACGTGTTTTTGTGTTAGGCAGCGGGTCGAGCACACGTTAAACATCGAAAAGTGCGTAAACATGTGACATGCACTCTAATTATTGCTGAATATGAAGAAGAACAGAAACGAAATGGTTGCTGCAGCAGTGGGTCGCTACCTGAAAGGGAGGCAGTACAGGGTCGTCCACTCTTGGTGCGAACACGGCTCACCGTGGCCGCGCTCCGCGGAGCGCCAGCGTAGGGAGCCTACTGACTGCAAAAGCAGTCATGTAGGCTCCCTACGCCAGCGCTCGTGGCGTGGCCGCGCATCGAATAATCTAGCGCATGCGCACAGGGGCTTGGAAGCGGTGTTTCGTTTCGCTTGAAAAGCGCGGGCCACAAGATGCTATGCATTGCAGCAAGGCATGCACTCCCACGCTTTTCAGGATAAACGAAACCCAGCTCCCAAGTCCCTGTGCGCATGCGCTAGATTAGCTTCGATGCGCGGCCGCGCCACGAGCGCTGGCGCTCCGCGGAGCGCTGCCACGGTGAGCCGTGTTCGCACCAAGAGTGGACGACCCTGTACATGGTAATCACTATTTCACCAACGTATTTGCATGGTGGTTATCGAACGCGAGTTTGCGTCAAGTTGCCCAGAGATGAAAGCTTTTGACATTGCAGTTAACGCTGTCTCATAGCGTCACATGGGATTTCAGTCGGGATCTGTAGTATGTTAACAGCAGCGTTGATTCGCAGGACTGTGATACCTTCAAGAAAGCTGACGTCAGACTGCAGCAAAGCGTAGCCGACTCTGCATTGAATGGAAAAGTAGCTTCCGAGACGGGAGCTAAGAACTTTCTGAGCTACAGCCCTGTAAATAAGGACGCTCAAGCGGTAGAACAGCAGTTCAGCAAGTAAGTTGTTATATTGCATTACTAGTTCTAACTAGGCCGTCGCCGCATCTTCTTTACTAGCTTTCTTTTTCGCTCAAAAAGTGCGCTACTTAGAGGCTCTTTCGCTCATTATGTACCCATGTAGGTGTGCATATGCTGATAAGTATTGACAAACATGTTCTCACTGGCAGCGTACTTCTATGGCTCGTAGCAAACTTTTGAAAAAAGAAAAAGAAAGTAGCGCGGCAGCGCAACTGACGGTACTCATCGTTACATTGACTACTGTGGAGGAGCTGTATATGGCAAAATTAAGCTGTAACTACCTGCATTCTATTTAAAAGAAGCTAACTACCACACTTGTGTGTGCAGCTTTTCGCGACGGCTGCGAAACAGTTCCGTTGGTCATGTCACTATTGCTTTTCACGTGCAGGCTCAAGAAGTTCATCGCTGATGCTTGCGAGCCGTTCAAGTCCAAACTCACCTTCGTCTTGTTTCCAGTATTTGTGCATTTGTACCTTGAACTCATCAGCAATGGTCAGAAGTCTTCAGGTAGTTGGTTCACTTTGGGTTGTATTTGCTGGTGCTTCAGTCATTGCCCTCCCTGGTTGCTCTAGTGCTTATGGGATATCACACTCACTTGTAGAAGTTTCTTCTTTCATTTTGCATGGCACTCTATAGTTCTGCATCTAGTCAGTTCACAGCATCTTTGCTATCGTACCATATATATTTTTTTCATTACTATTAAATAATCTGGACAAAGCATGTTTTTAGCTGTTTTTGGCATTTAGTTGCTTTAAAGAAGATGGAAGAATAAAAAAATGCCGCCCGCATCTTCCCACGGGGGGAACTCGAGTAAATGCGTCGCAGAGTGGTGGGGGTATCGCGTGAATGTTGCGTAATTGGGTATGGTTTGGGAATGCTTAATTGTTATTTCGTCTTTATTATTCTTATTTATTGAATGAAGGAGAAGCGAAGGCAAGGATTATAAAGTATAAAGTGTGTCTTTATTGCTTGGTGCCGTCGTTGTATTGGACGGCACCAAGGTGGGCGCTTGCATCCACGAGCAGCATCTGGAGCCGCGTCTCGTTGACGATGTTTGCACGCCGTTTCTCGCTCACGTACCTGGGGCCTTAAAGCTCGCTGCTCACGTTTCACCGCTGCTTCTCGTGCACGAAGTTCGGAATCCGGAGCTCGGCGTTGCCGTTTCGCAGAAGCGTCGCGCTGCCCGAGTGATGGATTGAATTCCGAACGCGCGCTTCGCCGCTTATATACACACCGCCCGCGTTCGAGGGAGAGGAGTACGGGGGAGAGGTCCGCATCCCCACTGCGCATGCTCGGCTTGCTGAACGCCCGGTGGGCCGGCACGAGACGAGCCGAGCATGCGCAGTGGGGGTGTTGACGGCGCCGACGACGCCGAAGCACGACATCGTGCGACTAAGAAATGCTCCGCATTTAAAATGGAGATGGGCAGGTCACGTGATGAGAAGGCTAGAGAACCAGTGGATGGTTAGAACGACGGAGTGGATACCAAGAGATGGTACGCGCGGCCGTGGACAACAGAGAGTAAGATGGAGTGACGAAATTAAGAAATTCGCAGGCATCTAATGGAATCAGCTTACACAGGACAGGGAAGGATGGAGAGCATTGTGAGAGGCCTTCGTCCTGCAGTGGACATAAGGTGGGCTGCTGATGATGATGAAACAAGATGGAAGTGAGTCAGAAATAGCACTTTGTATATTGTGCTGTAGTAGGATACAACTTTAAAAAACAGCAGTTGGCAGCAAGGGCCAATGGACCGCACGCATCAGTGTTACTCTGCCAGCCAATCACAGATGCAAACAAAGTTGTTGTCATGCGACCTTTTCAAAATGGTGCCATGTGTATGCCTTTGGCACCTGCAGAGCGTCTGCTATTCTTGAGTCCTTTCATCAGTATAAGCCTTTATGTACTTGTGAAGCTTGGACAAAAATGTGTGGAGTGTCACTGTTCTCACCTGCGAAAGGCCGCACTACAGATCATTTCGCTTCCGAGCTCGTTTTACATGTGAAACTTTACTGAACCGAGTTGGAAATCTCGGGTGATGGAGCTTGTGGCGCGCAGAGTTTTCGCATTGCAAGCACTTGATTTCAGCTCAATAAATAATTGTCCTTTCCATGTTCTACTCTAATAAACTAATGAGGACATAAAAATTTATGCACCTATCTATTATTGTTGCCACACTCGCTTTATTTTGCTTACATGGAAAGTTCAAAGAAGGAACCATTTGAAGCCTTGCGGAGGTACAGTGGCTGGCGGCTGTAAGGGCATGGGAGGGGCTTCACTGCAGACTTGAGTTGTATCCGACTATAACGCTATTGCTACCGGACCTGCATGTCCTCTGCTCTCCTGCATGTGGAATGACAAGATTTTTTTTTTTCCTTTTTGAATGCTGCCCACAGCCCAGGAGTTTCACAATCGTCCTCGAAGCACATTTCAGTCATCAGACCAATATCATACGATTGTGGACATGCTGCCTAGCATAACATCTGCATCAGATGTGCCGTCCCATCCTCATGTGAAAGAATTCAGGTAGTGCATGTTTGCTACAACCATACGATTCTGAAGTTCTTGCTAACTCTTCCATCACAAGAATCTTGTAATAGGTGACATCTGTGATGTGTTTCCAGCTCTATAATAGGTGGTGTCTTAAACTTGTGTTTTTCTGCAGTGCTGTGAAGTAGTACATTGCTTATTAAGAGAAAACTGGTTGTGCATTGCTATGTGAGCAGATTTGCTGTCATGAGCATGCCATACCATAGTGATGACTTGTGCTCACATTTGTCCTACTTCTTTCTGACACTACATGCAGTGTGCTTACATTTTGAAATCTGCTTAACATAATTTGGGCACCGCCAATGTTAGCTACAGTTAAAGGGGCCCTGAAATGCATTTTATGCACGTTGAGTTTATTGTACCTTTGCTTTGTGTGGGACTTGATGATGACTGAAACATCAGTGAAAGCGGCGAATTCGAACTGTATTATATTTTTATTTGTACCTGAAATCGGTTTCTGTGCCGACTACAGTGACATACATCAGCAGTTTCTCCGAGCGGATATGACATCGCCATGCGGGCTTTGCTGCATGTTCTAATGAGAACAGTAGGGAATAAAAATATGCAACACACATGCTTACAATGCATCGCATATAAGAAATTTAAAATTGAGAACATGTTTTATGCTTCCTAAATCTACTAAAAAACACAATTTTATTGATTACAATTTCATTCTGTGTGCAAATGGCCCAAGGAGCGCTGTACACCAGTCTAAACAAAACAAACCCTTCATCAATATAGTCTTTTTGGTAGCGTAAACACATCTCTCTGTCGTGAAACTCTCACAGCATCCGCATTCTCTGAAGACTCGTCGCGTCACGTGCAAGTGTCAGTTTTGTCAGTTAACCTTCAACTGTATTTTTTCGTGTGTGTAAGCGCCCATCATGGTTAAATATAAGTGTGCTGTATCAGGCTGCGCAAGCAGCAGCGAAAGTAGGGGAATGTCGTTTCATGCATTTCCTACTGCGAGTGATCAATGACGTGTGTGGCTGGAGGCGCTTGGCCCGGTGGCCAAGGGGGCATGTCGAGTATGCTCGCTGCATTTCGGCGAGAGCTCATTCAGGCACGACGCCGACACTCTACGTGCCATGAAGCGAATTTGACTGTTGCCGAACGCAGTCCCCCAAGCCAGTGCACCTCCTACTGAGGTTGAACGCAGCGTTACAGGTGACGAATACCTCACAGGAGCAGATGACAACGTAAGTACAAACTGTATGCGCAGTCAACATTGTTGCCACATGGGCACATTTAACTGCGAGCAGTGCCGATCGGGAATAAGTTTGATCCAAGTTACGTGATGCTGCACGGTCACATTTAATCGCGATCACGCTCGATCGGGCCCACGTCGCGATTTGGCTGACGTCAGCACCAAACAATCCGGATTAGTTTGGACCGTGTAGCAGCGACCAATGTTGTTCGCGATCAGGAAATTGGGTCCAGAACGGCGTCGCGATTAAAAGTGCCTGTGTGGCACCAATTTCAGCACTCGGAATAAGCAGTGAACTTACTGTGGTCAGTGACTATGGATTGCTCTGCAAAGTCATTGCTTCGGTTTTAAACTTGCAGATGTTTGTAAGCTCTGTGAAACCAGCTGAAGATTCTTCTGCAGTCGTCGACACACCAGAAGACTTTTTGCCTGTTATGTGTTCACATGTAAGCTTTCAAACTGCCCAAGTTCATGCAACAATTCCTTAGTCTGCCTTTTGTACTCTTCTGAACAGGATAAGTTTTTTTTTTAATGGGATTGCAGCATTGGTTGCAATGTGGAAGTTGACATTGGCTCCGACCCATGTGTTGATATGCCCTTCACTCAGCTGACTGCTCATAGCAAGGTATGCAGAATTAACGTGGCAACTTGAAGCAAACATGCTTACTCTGGTTTGATTGCCATTTGCAGCCTCAAGCGAGTGTCACAAGTGACCACACCTACTGCAGAATGCGCTGTGTTGCTGTGCAGACAGATAGGATGCAGGACACACATATGCGGTCAAAAGGTATGCCTACCTGGTAACTTTGAAAATGTAAGGGGACAAGAATTATAGTTCAGCATGCCAGAGATTTAAGCTTTTTATGCATACCACACACTGTATATTACTGTGTCCTGATTATTCGATTTTTGAAAACATGTTCAGTTCTTGACTTGTTGAACATAACCCCCTTCAGAGGGCCATTTATTTGCACCATGTCATACACGGCGACGAATACATGATATTTCCAGGAGGTGGATCTGCTTACGGAAAGTATTATATGTCAGGCTTGAATATAGGGCATTAGCAGAAAAAAAAAAAGAAAAAAATTGGTGAGAGTGCTTTCAGATGCAGCAAGACGGTGCATCTGATACTGCTAAAAAAGTTACCTTTAAAGATGTTTCTGAAATAGGTTCTCTCCTTGGGGGCATATGTTCAAAAATTAAGAGGGGGCACAGGACATCAGGACCCCCCCTTTTGATCTGCAACTGGTCACACAGACAACACAAGAACACACAGTTATAAGGAAATAAATATATAGTCAAATGCCTTTATGACGAAATGCTTGGGACCCTGGAAATGCTTCATTGTATAGGTCACTTCACTATAAAGGTTGCCTACCATAACGCTGTCAGTAAGGCTGGGACATCACTGTGCCTGTCGTTATACTAATTTGCTGAAGAGGTGTTCATTGCAAAGGCACTTTACTGTATCACCTTTTGGCAACACATAGAGTAGGCATGGGTTGGCTTATATTTAAATGAATATATGGGATAACCTTCCAAATATGATAAAAGAGAGTGCAGAATTTTTGTGTGTTTTTACATAAGCTGGAATTCATAGTATTTTCTTTAGTGTAATATTATTTGACATTGCTGTTTGTGGTTACAATTTTTTGCAGTACTGAATTTATTAATAAATATGTGTTAATGAAAATGTTAGCTGAACCTGCACTTAGTAATCATATTACTTGCTAAACTGAGCTACTACACATTTTGGTGGATGTTAAAGAACTCCAGGTAGCCTAAATTAATCTGGAGTTTCCTACTATGGTGTGCTCATAATCATGTCGTGGTTTTGGCACATGAAACCCCAGAAGAAGAAGAAGCATTGCGTTTTGCATGAATCTGCATATACCAGAACTAGTAGCGTTACTAAGGACCCATCTATTTTATCAGCCACATTCTGCAAACAAAGAAAAAAAAAACTGATAATTGAATCATAAGTGTTCATCAAACATTCAGACGTTATACAGCCTGTGCTCTTCTGCAGCTGTGCAGGTGGCACCTGTTAAGGATTTGCAGTCCAGGGGGACACAGTGTGACTTTCAGTCTTGGCCGGCAGCAGAATTCATGAACGACTTGGAGAGCATTCAAGAATTACTCAATTCATCAGGGCACCCTCTCGGTGATCCAATCCCTCCTTCTCCTATTAGGTGCTCTACACCACTGCCTAAAGCAAGGGATTGTGATCATGACAAGACATACGAACCATCATTAGATGACTTATATCTGTAAGTCTTCATGTTTTACACATTCATAATAGCATTTGCATAGGGAACTTAAAGTTACCTGTTAAAAGAAGATGCAGTTGCGTATGTAGGCATATGCAAACGGTGGTTGTTGAGGTGAAAGTGAATAAGAACCAAGTATTGGTGGAATCGAATTGAATATTGAGTAACTTTGGTATAAACTTTTGAATAAAGAACACCCATTCTAACTATTGAAGTAAACATTTATTATATCTATAACTTTAGTATTAAAAGCACAGATTTAGCATCGAGTGGTAATAAGCATACTATGCATAGCTGCAGAACTGTTTACAACGCACAGACAACGCCAGTAGAGTGAAGCTCCCCCTAACAAGGTAGCCTGCCGTACCGCATAAGTGCTCACGTTTCATGCCTACAGTAAGCCAGCAGCAATGAAACTTATGTTTCTACCAATTTTGGCTTTAATATGGTGGAAACATCTTGAAATATTCATCTCTTTAGAAAATATTCATATTTTTGCATAACAGTTATTTGATTAGAATATTTAATCAGACAAGACATTATTTGATTGAATGTTGTAAGTTTTCAAATGTTTGCACACCTTATATGTATGTGAAAAAAACATAGATACACCTAAATGCATGTTGCGTTCTTGCATTTCATCTGCACTGAACTACATATGCTCTGACAGATTTAAATTGCCATCTAAAGCCTAGTAAGGCAGCAGTGCCATTATGCTACTGTGGCAAGTCTCAGTTTATTTTTCATTTTAAACCTTTGTTTTGATTTTTTCAGACAAAATGACTGCGATCGTGTGCCACTGAGCACACAGAAAGCTCTCTTATGGAGCTTTTCAAGGCATGCACAGTCTGCCGCCGTCCATGCAAGGTGGGAGCCACAGTCTCTGGCTCCCTTCTTCAAGTCAACACCTCCTGCACTTATGGCCACAAGTCCTGCTGGTACAGCCAGCCCAAAATTTCCAACAGACCCCTGTGCAGCCTGCTTCTCTGTGCTGCGATGTTTTTTGGGAGCAAGCCCAGAAAAAGTTATTAGGCTGCTGAAACAGGCGAACATTCAAGTGCCTAGTACAAGAATGTATTACGTGTACCAGAGCGCACTGTTCCAGCCTGCTATCCAATGTGTAGGTAGCAAGTACTATGCTCTCAGTAAAGCATTTTGGCATTTGCATGGCATGACATGACATGAGCAGTACAGCCAGCATGAACACAGATCGTGTTGCAGTCCACTGCATATAAGAATAGCGATAGTCAAGTGAACAAGGTTAACACATTCAGCAGGATTTTTTCATGCAGCTGGAAGTGCAACAGATGTTCAGCTCAACTACAGGTAATGCTGCCAACCTATATGAAATGGGATCACCATACGAATGGGATCACCATACCTATTCACGAATATATGAAATGGGATCACCATACGGACCTTTTACAAAATAAACTTTGCAAGGTCTTGGGCGTACTGAGAAAATGTCAGCGTATATTGCCAGTTCCTCAAAAGCTTTCGATATTTAAGGCGCTCTTCTCATCACATCTATGTTATTGTAACCTAATTTGGGGTAACGGAACACAGCAATCCATAAATAATCTTGTTATCCTACAAAAAAAGGCCCTACGTTCTGTTGCAAACCTACCACACAATGCGCACACTTCAGAACTATTTGTTAAATATAATGTAATTAAATTGAATGTGCTATATGAATACACTTTATTACTTTCCTTTAGATCTGATATTGTGAAAAATCGCAACTATATACACAGTGTAGCTAACTTGCAACTAAATCCTTCTTCGCGCCAAAACAGACATTTGGAACATTGGTATGTGCCATGGCTGCACACAAACTATGGCTTTCAAACATTAGATTATTGCTTGCCGAAGACATTAAATAAATTCAAGATTTCTTTTGAAAATGTTCACACACACTCTAACACTTCTCTTTTAAGCATGCTGTGTTAAATATGTTTGTAGTCAAATTTCACTTTTTCTAAATATGTTTTTCTGTGGATATTATGTGTTTTTCTCATTTGACACTGATGTTGAACTGTACTTTTCTTTTACTGCCATGCTGCCATATTGAACCGGGGACATGGGGCTAGTCAAGCTGTTTTTAATGCAGATTTTTTTCTCTCGTCCCAACCACTTATGTGAAATTCCATGTATGCGGTAAAATAAAGGAACTTGAACTTGAACTTAAGGCCTATAGGTTCACTTGTGAGCAGAAAATTTTAAGCACACAAACTTTTATAATATGTACACCAATCCTTTGAGATTGTCACCGTGAGTGAGAACATATCCCACAATGTTGTTCGCAGCTGGACACTGTCATAGCTGCTGAGCTTCCGTAGAAGGTACTGATTTGTTGTTTTCTGGGGTTTTACATCCGAAACCCAGCTATGATTATGAGAAATGCCGTAGTGGAGGGCTCCGGAAATTTTTGACCACCCGAGGTTCTTTAATGTGCACTGACATCACACAGTACACAGGCCTCAACATTTCGGCTCCATAAAAATGCAGCCGCCGCAGCTGGGATAGAAGCTACTGAATTGATAACGTGGTTGACTGTTCAGCGAGTTGGCTCACAGCATGAAACAAGGAGTATATAGGATGCAGTTCCCTGTCTATGTGCTCGAACTTGTATTGACCCATGCATTGGCACTTCAGAAAGATCATAGATGAGTGCAGTGAATTGCGTTGTTTTTGAGAAGCTGAGTGCAATTGCATTCTAGGTGTGGGACACTCAACAAAAGGCCCTCGTGCGAAGTCTTGGTGGACAAGCAGCACTGGCTGGTGATGGCCGTTGCGATTCACCTGGGTTCTCTGCCAAGTACATGATGTACAGCTTTATGGACACTTCAACAAACAAGATGGTCCATTTTGTACAGGTGCAAATTGGAGAGGTGAGTGATTGGTTTCCTTGGTTAGTTCTGACTTTGCCTTGCCATTTTGATTTGTATTTGTAGCATTAGCGCTGTACTGGGTGTGATACTGCTGTCACATAAAATAGTGTCATCATTACTCATTTCAGAACAGCAAGGTGAAATCAAGCAACTTGATGGAGAAATTTGGCCTCAAGAAAGGGCTTGAGGAGTTAAAGGCCCAAAACGTTGCCATTGCCTCACAGACCACTGACATGCACGTTGGAATAAAATAACACATGCAGACTTGTGAGCCATCTATTGCGCACAAGTTTGACATATGGCATATTGCTAAGGGTAAGGGAAATCGCACGACTGAAAATTTTTGTGCCCTTGTTAAGAAGGCCCAATGAAACTGTTTTGCAAATATTTGTGGGTCCGAGATGAGCCACATTTACATATATGTATGTATAATTGACCCAATAGCTTCCTTACCTTCACCAGTGCACCACTCATATAGTTGACAATGAGGAATGGCCATTTTTATTTATGTCCTTATTTTATTACTCATTCAGCCGAACGCCATCTGATGGATAATTTATCTGAATGTTTGCCTAGCTTTCCCGTGCCTTAAATACATTGGCTGTCATTCTTGGCAATAACTTCAATGTAAAGTTGGTACAATGTAGTATGAAATTTATTTATTTCAAAGTACAGCGGAACCTCGGTTTTACAACGACCTGCATTTTATGACGGATTAGTCCCGTCCCGCCGAAAGCCCCATAGCTACAATGCTTTAAAAGCCTCAATTATACGATGTGATCTTACTTCTAACCCACGTTAACGACGATCCACACCAATCAGGGTGACCAAACTGCGAAGAAATGGAAAGTGCCTGCAGGCGTCCTTCATCGCACCGCCTCTTTGTCACCCCTCCGCATGCCGAGCACTCAGGAAACCAGTTCATTTCAGCTTTTCGCTGCCATTCGTTTGTCTTCCCCTGGTGCTCCCAGCGGCCACCGGCGTCGCGAGTAGTGGCATAGAGTGGCACGGTTGTTGTCTTCCCCCATTCTTTTCACCCTTTCCAACCAACCATCTCTTTCCCACTCTCCCGTGATCTCCCTCCTGTGATAACGAAAAGTGAAGCGGCACACACAAAGGCAGACATCGCGGTGACAACCACGAAGCAGGCGCTAACCCTAACCGTAGCAGACGACGCACGGAGCGCCCACCGGAGAAGGCCACCACATCATCACGCGCAGCAGCCAGTAGTGGCCGCACATTGCCCCACTTACTTGAGGGGCGCGCTTGGCCCAATAGCAGCTTCGCATCCAAGCGCGGGATACTCGAATGCCCCTGCGAGCCCCCCAATCACGCGTGAACCATGCTTCCACCACTCTACCACCAACGGCGGTGGAAAAAAGCGCAGGAATTCACGAACAAAACAAAACCAAAATGGCACCAGTCGGCGCTCGCTTGAAGTCGTGCAGTTTCCGAGCGTGTTTGAGTGGCACAGCTGCTGCCGCTGCTCGTAATATATTTGATATGAAGTAGCTTTAGGACGAATTAGGCGCTAAAAATTACAGGAGGGGTAGTTTATGACACATACGGTGCGAATATGCGGTTTTCCGAAAGGCGTGTTTTTCGTGATTTACGTTACAAGGCCGCGTCCCCCCTTAAAGGGCCACTAAACAGGCTCCTACTCTTTTTTTAAGCCGCCCAAACAAGCTAACTCAATCATAGAGAAGGTTGCGGCGATCACAAGCGCTGCGTGCCACACGGACGCCGTATTTCAAAAAACAATTTCTGTGCCTCTTTCCTGCGATTGACCAGTTGCCCTCGCATCCTAGGTGTCGTCACGTTCTACCGCAAACAACTATGCGCAGTTGCAGCTCGTTGGTTGGTCGAAACCAGGTCTATGTCAGATCCTGTGGCCATCCCACCGGCGTGAGCGCCGGAGCAGCGCTGGCCGGAGCAACCGGAAGTGCAGCGCAAGCGTCAATGACGTCAACTGCTCACGTCATGCCACATGTCAAAAGTGGGCGGAGTCACGACGGCGTGCTGCACCTACCTTCTTCTCGGCAGAGAAGGGTGGGGAGGCCGACTGAGAAAATGAAACAGACGTAAGCGGCCACTTAAACCCATGTAACTTCTGTATTATTGCACCTATTCGCAAAATTCTTGCGGGAGCATGTTCACATCGCACAGGAGCGCAGTTATATCTTTAAAACAAATTTTGTACCTCGGGGTTGTTTAGAGGCCCTTTAAGTGCGTGCCATGTTTCGCTACAGCTGTTGTGGATCACACCAGCGGATTGCGGTGAACTCAAGGGCATAAATTTTTCTGTTCAGATTTTACGACGCCCGCATTTTACAACGCTTTTTCGTGGTCCCGAGAACGTTGTATAATCAGGGTTCCATTGTACCTTATAAGTTCAATAAGTAGCATTGTGTAAGGGGAGCATTCTATATATACATATTGATACAAAAACCATGTAGGAAAAAAAAAAACAAACCATTTGCACCATTGTAATGAAAAGAACTTAACCCAGACCGGAAAAGTACCAAAAATACAAGTAATTGAATAATAAATAAAACAGCACATCTCTTGAGAACAAAACAAGGAACAGAATAAAAGGCACATTCGTCATGTACATAATTAAAGGAAACAAAGAACACATGCAATTTATAAATTGTATGCCTGCAATGCAATAAAAATTCAGAAAAATGGCAGATGACCACTACGAATGCCAAGAAAAATACAGTTCATGGTAACAAAGAGATGGCTCATTGCTCGTGCATAAAAACTAAAAAGAGAGATGGAGACCAAGCGCGAGGAAGGGAAAGGAAAATACAATGTACAAATAGCTGCCAGAAATGCGAAAACATGACCATGGCAAACATGAGCCTGGGAACAGGGTTGCATCTTTTCTGTTTATGCTATTCTACTTTTAATACTACTTTGTGCTCTCCCCACACTTGTGTGCACTAAAGCTGTACACTAAAGCACAAAATGATGTATCATTTTATAATTGTGCTTTTTTACCCATGCAAATGTCTTAATTATTCAAATAGTAAAAGGCAAAATGGTTGGCATTTTGTGACACAGAGGTATTTACTCCGATTTTAAATATCCAGCCATCAAGAAAAGGCTCACCGTCGGAGCAAAAAAATCTGCTGGTGCTGCTTTGAAGGATTGGATTCAGCCAGTGATTAATCACCTATACTGGTGCGTCGCTGTTAGCGAAGGTGATGGGGATGTAGTGGTGGCCATGCGGAAGAGTACTAAGTGAGAGTTATTTTACCAAACCATTTCTTACACATTGAAACAGCATTTGACAAATTTACTGGTATTGCTGTAACTTAGGAATTATCGTGTTAATTCTGTGGCCCTTTGTGTTCTGCTTGCGGTTGCATTCACCTAAAGTTGTGTGATATTGTAGCTCGGAAAAACTTCCAAAAGAAAGACAGTGCTACACTCACAGCTGTTTATTAAGCATGAAGCTTGCTAAAATACAGTAAAAAGATTGGTAATCAAGGTTCATTTGGAAAGTCTGATAAATCACATTCTCTTGTTTTGGCAAGCATATGCAATATTTATTGGCATTGTACTCTTGCCGGCTTGGACATATTTTTCTTCATGATGGAGTGTGCTGAGCACACAACGCGACAAATGTGCATTGTAAAACCTGCACTGTTGGTGTTTCGAAAGCTGCGATTGGTGTTTAAACCAATTTCAGGAACAAATGAAAATATTTCTACGAGGCGCACCAAGCCGAGGCTGTTAAACGAACAATTGGCTAGGAGAAGAGGAGGAAGAAGAGTCGACCTGTGTGAGATTCTGGCAACCATACTGCTGCAGCCACAGCCTGTGCATGTTTGAATGTGCCCATCTGGCTCTACCACGTAGCTGTGATTCCCCGTGACAATTTGGTGGAGGTGCGTAACTACTTTCTTAAGGCGCCGACGAAATTGATCGCTCATCACAGAGATTTGTGCTCCGGTATCGACGGCGATGGAACGAAAAATGATTGGCGTTACACTAAGGGATAGGAAGACAGCCAAGTGGGTCAGAGAACAAACGGGGGTCGCCGACATAGTGAACGATATTAAGAAGAAAAAATGGACATGGGCAGGCCACGTGATGAGAAGGCTAGATAACAGATGGACAGTTAGAACGACGGAATGGATACCAAGAGAGGATAAGCGCAGCCGTGGGTGGCAGAGAGTAAGATGGGGGGACGAAATCAAGAAATTCGCAGGCATCAAATGGAATCAGCTCGCGCAGGACAGGCAAGGATGGCGAGGATTGGGAGAGGCCATCGTCCTGCAGTGGACATAAGATGGGCTGATGATGATGATGATGATCGACGAGTGCGGGAACAGTTAGGCCATCAACGTCAACGAGGTTTCGTCGTGTCGGCAATACGAGGAGAGGATTTGAGGTGGAAGTCGAAGATGCAGCGTCACCTCTAAGAGCTGCATCCCTTAGTTTCCCTGTCGGAGGTTGAGCGGTGATATGTTGGACGTCGTCGGGGGAGGGGAAGGAGACGACGGGCGACGTGCTGATGGCGAGCGCGACTGGTGACCGCAGGGCGACGGCGAGCGGCTACTTGGCGCATGGGTGGCATCGATGGTGTACGGCTCAAAAGGCTGGAAACGGCGGTAATCATTGCTCCGTGGCTGGGTAGGTTGAAAACGGCGGTAGTTGTCGGTGCGGCTAGGAGTATCGTACCGGGATCGTAATGGCGAAATCCAACGGTTGTTGCAGTAGTGTGCGACGTGACCTATACGGTGGCAGTTGAAACAAATTGGCCAATCAACTGCCATCCGCCATTCAGCCAGATTACGGGAGCGTGGATAGAAGCGCTGTTCCTGAGGTGGCAAACTTGGCCGTGATGATGTCCTTGTGCGAAATTTCATTGTCGGAGAGTGGGCAGCGGTGCAGACGTCGAAGCCCAAGTTGCCAAGTTCCTCCCGTACTATGGACTGGACCAGGGACACTGCCGGCACGTGAGAATTGCCGTGACTGCTGTTGGGAATAGCAGGAGCCAAAGCTTCAATTTCCGAACGCACAATTCGTGCAACTTCCGACGGCGGCGGCGACTGCAGACGAGAGGCCAGTCTGTCCTCGCATGATGACGTTGGGGCGGTGTTCGGTAACCGTGCGAACGACCGTGCGATACGGCGGCTTTTGGCCTGTTCAAAACGCCGGCATTCTTCAATGATTTCATCGACAGTCGCACAATTTCGGCACAGCAACAGGTTGAACGCATCATTCGCTATACCCTTCAGCACGTAACTAACCTTGTCCGACTCAGTCATGTCACCGTCGACCTTGCGGCAAAGAGCCAAGATGTCCTGGATATAGGATATGTATGGTTCAGTGGACGTCTGAGCGCGGGTGGATAGCTCTTTCGTTGCGGCTGCCTTTCGACCCAGGGGCTTCCTGAACAAAGCACAAAGCTTTTCCTTGAAAGCGTCCCAACTTCCAATCTCTTCTTCATGGTTCTCGAACCATACTTTTGCTGTTCCTTTGAGATAAAACAGCACGTTCGCCAGCATGAGCGTCGGATCCCAGCGATTGATCTCACTGATGCGCTCGTAGTCGGCAATCCAATCGTCGACGTCAACTTCATCCGTACCGCAGAATGTCCCTGGGTCTTTAGGATGCGTAAGGACAATCATTGACGGTGTTGTCAGGGCCGGCGCAGGCGTAGTATTGACCGGCACAGGCGTGGTTGCGGCCTGGTCTTGCATGATGAAAGCTCCGACGACCACTACGGAGCTCCGTCGTACAGCGTGCTTCTGCTACCCCGCAGCTCCACCAAATTGTCACGGGGAATTATGTTCGTACTTCCGACGTTTTATACGCAATTTTGCCATCATTGCTCGACCCCTCGCCGACCTAAAGAAGGATGTGCCTTTCGCGTGGGGCCATGACCAAGCGGCTGCATTCTCGACACTGATCAACTTGCTGACTTCACCACCTATATTGGCTCACTTCGACCCATCCGCAAGTACTGAAGTTTGCACAGATGCCAGCGGGCATGGAATAGGCGCCGTCCTCGCTCAGAACCAGCGCGGTCAAACACGCATTATCGCATACGCCAGCCACCTTCTTTCCACATCTGAGCGGAACTACTCAATCACAGAGCGTGAATGTCTAGCGTTGGTTTGGGCAGTTGCATAATTTCGCCCGTATTTGTATGGACGCGCCTTCTCAGTTATCACAGACCACCATGCCTTTTGTTGGCTGTCATCTCTGAAGGACCCGATGGGACGCCTCGGTCGCTGGGCTCTAAGACTACAAGAGTATACATTTGAGGTCATCTATAAATCTGGCAGGCTGCATCAGGACGCCGACTGTCTCTCCCGCAATCCGGTGGATCCTGCCAGCTGCGCTGACCATGAAAGTGACTTGTGTCCTCGCCATAAATGACTTACGCGACATCGGCACAGAACAGCGTCGCGATGAAACCCTCAAGCGCACGATTCAGCAACTTTCCTCTGGACGTTCTGACCCTTCTCTCCGCCAGTACCTCCTACACGATGCAGTTCTGTACCGTCGCAATATGAAACCTGACGGCCCGGAATTTTTGCTAGTTATTCCCCGACACCTGCATACCACCATCCATCAACAGCTACATGATGCTCCGACAGCTGGACACCTGGGCGTTTTACGCACCTACGACCGCATGCGGCAGCGGTTCTTTTGGCCTGGCTTGTATCGTTCTGCGCACTGATACGTTGCTACCTGCGATTCTTGTCAGTGCCGCAAACGCCCCACTCTTCACCAAGCCGGCCTGCTTCAACCTATCGATATTCCACCAGAGCCCTTTTTTCGCATGGTCCTTGACTTGCTCGGACGATTTCCTACATCGGCATCCGGCAACAAGTGGATTGCCGTCGCAACTGACTACGCCACTAGATTTGCCATCATGCGCACAATGCCCAGTAGCTGCGCTACAGATGTTGCAGATTTTCTGCTCAATGACATCATCCTTCAACACGGGGCTCCGCGCCAGCTCCTTACGGATCGTGGCTGCTCCTTCCTTGCAAAGATAATTGACGAAATACTGCGTAGCTGCTCTACTGAACGTCGGCTTACGACAGCTTACCATCCACAGACTAACGGTCTTACCGAGAGGCTGAACCGCACCCTAACGGATATGTTGTCCATGTACGTCTCTGCCGATCACATGGATTGGGACACCACCCTACCTTACGTTACTTTTGCCTACAACACGTCCAGGCATGACAGCGCCGGCTATTCGCCGTTCTTCCTTCTGTACGGGCGCCACCCTATGTTACCGTTCGAGACTCTCCTTCCTTGCGATCCCTTCGTACCAACCGCCTATGCTCAGGACGTCGTCTCCCGTGCCAAGATGGCTCGCCATATCGCTCACACTCGACTACGTGCTTCGTAGGACTTCAAAAAGAGCGGTATGAAAATCGGCACCGCGAAGTAGATTACCCTCCTGAATCTCTGGTTTTACTCTGGACCCCGTCCCGACAACGAGGTCTTTGCGAGAAGCTCCTCCCTCGCTACACAGGACCCTACAAAGTTCTCCGGAAGCACAACGATGTTGACTACCTCATCGCTCCGCTACAAATTCGCCCGTCTTCTCCCTTTACGTCTGCTACTGACGTTGTCCACATGTTGCGGCTAAAGCCATACTGCACCACCAGCGCTGAATAATTTTACCAGGCGCCGGGACGACGCTCCGTCCGCCGGGAGTGATGTTACGAGGCGCACCAAGCCGAGGCTGTTAAACGAACAATCGGCTAGACGAAGAGGAGGAAGAAGAGTCGATCCGTGTGAGATTCTGGCAGCCATACTGCTGCAGCTGCAGCCTGTACATATTTGAATGTGCCGATCTGGTTCTACCGCGTAGCTGTGATTCCCCGTGACAATTGCAAACGTTTCAAGTTTGCTACTTTCACTGGTGCTGGAGTCAAGTCCCAAAGCAAGAAAATATACTAGAAGAATGTGCATAACGGGATGCAGGGCCCTTTAAATTGTACATCGGACTGCTGATACATGCATTTGTCAGATCATTTTTAATTAGACCTAATGACACATTTTTGCCTACATGGTATATTTATTTCTGTTTCATAATGTTTTTATATAAGAGGGTCATGAAAAGAATATGGAACTACCCGGTTGTTATTTTCACTGCTTCAGTAGGTATTTGATTCCGAAATATTTCAGCACAGTATTCCGTCTACATTTAATAACACCTATTTGAAATCCTGATTTTCTTGTGCTCCCAAAAGGACAGTACGGCACCACAGGCCGGCATTGGCACTATTCAGTGGCATCACCTTAAGACTTTTAAAAACATAAACATATCGTCAGCTTTTGTTTGCTCTGAAATACCAGATTTATATGAAACCTAGAAAGTAAGGAAACAGTTACACCCTGTGTGATGCTGCCATATGGTAGCAAGTTTGGAGCATGGTTTGTTTTTTCATGATCTCCGAGAGAGCTCTAATCTCAGAGACCATCGTCGCAACTAACATGAAGTCAGCTGCAGATTTGAGGGGAGTGTACGCTGTGAAATTGAAGCCGCCATTTTTATCACTGCAAATCAACGCAGACGGTGCATGGTTTGGAGCATGGTTTGTTTGTCAACGCAAGTTTGGAGCATGGTTTGTTTTTTCATGATCTCCGAGAGAGCTCGAATCTCAGAGACCATCGTCGCAACTAACATGAAGTCAGCTGCAGATTTGAGGGGAGTGTACGCTGTGAAATCGAAGCCGCCATTTTTATCACTGCAAATCAACGCAGACGGTGCAACGAAACAATGTATATTACAGTCTGGAGGGCCAGGATTCCGATGACACTATTCTAAAAAAAATTTCAGAAAATGTTTCACGACCCATTTAATAATTGGTGCGATGAACGCACAGATAGCTTTAAGCTTCATTTGCACACTGCAGAAACATTTTATAGCATAAGCTGATATGGGCTTGTCACAGTGGCCAAAATTGTCGGTAAGGCTGTCCACTGCCAGCAGTGTCTGTAATCACTCCCAGCATCTGTACGAAGAAAACTCCATGCGTGTGCAGATTTGAACCCAGCTCAAAAGGATCGGTACATTTGCACCTCGTATTCGCAGCCACAGCTGAGAATGGTAGAAGTTGTGTTTCAGAAGATCATAGGTTTGTCAGTCGTTGGCTGTAGTTTCATGGATGAAGGCATAGAAAAAGTGGGTGGAGGTGGGAAAAAAAGGAAAAGAAATGACAATGAACAAAAGGAAGAACGCATAGAAGCTGATGATGAAGAAAAGAATGAAGAACTGGAAGGGGTCGGCAAAGAGGTGAAGAGAAAGAAAAGAGGATGATGAGTGGGAAGATGATGAAAAAGAAAAGGAAGCAGACAATAGACAATATAAGAGAAAGAAGCGGGGGAGAAGGAGCATCAATAAAATAAGACTGAAAGAGAAGAATGAGCATGCATGTAGCAAGATCTGGCTTACACTGCCATTGTGCTGCGTCCTCTGCACCGGATGCGGGAGTTCTTTTGTTTGCCAATGAGTGCTGTGCCATTCAAGGATGTGAATTCAGGTGTCGTGAATGCCAAAGCGGTCTAGACGTGTGACATTAGAAAAACTGACATAAGCCAAGCAACGAAAACAGTCTGATACATTGCCTACCATACAATATTTATTCTAGCTTCATAAATGCAGAAACCATTCCAATCACATGCCTGCTGTTTTGTTGAGAAGTTAATGTCATGGAATTCAGTGGGAAAAAAATGTTTCTATGAACTCAGTACTTTTTTTTTACTTCATATACTGAGTAGTTGCACAATCATTGGGGTGGAGGGAATGAAGCTACCTTTCAGTGGCTACTGCCTTGTCAGTGTAATGTAAGGTAAAACTTATTTGTGTATTCATCCACTTTTCAGGCATGCTCAATCACATAATTAATGTACACACTGGCCACGACAGCCCATACCCTAGATGTCTGCACGGGGATGTGCCAAATGGAAAGTGGTTGATACCAGGTAAGTTTCTTGTTTGGTTGTGACTTGGCAGGCTTCACAGAAAAGCAAATATTTTCAGGCACGCCACCTTACGCACGGCTGGTGACAATTGCAATGGAGAATGGACTGTTGAAGGACATGAGGCAGCTCTCTCCGTCTGGGCAGACGTACAGCCTGGAATCATTCCATAGCCTCCTCATTCGATATGCCCCCAAATCTGTTGCATTCAGCTCTAAGATGACGCGTGCAAGGTGTGTTTCACTTGGGCAATATTTTGCCTATTTTTTACTACAGAAGTACACCTGAGTTCTTGGCTTCATGCTCAAAGTGCTTGAACTCTTGACTTGAAATGTTGCTGCATGCTTCATAGGACGTAGCTTGCAGCTCTGCAACAGAATGAAAATGCAGGCCGAGAGCAAGTGGTTACAAAGAATGGTGTGCAAAGGTGAAAAAGGAAGGTGCTCCATGCAAAGAAGGGATCAGAAATTGTCTGCCCAGTAAAGAGCAACGCCAGTTACAGTACATAGTATTCTGAAGAGCTGTTTGCAAAACACATGACACTGCTCTTTATTTTTTTCAGATTATGTCAGTGAGCTGATGACAGAAATGCTGCATGAGTGCTCTTCGTGCAGCTCTCTCAGAAAGGCCAAGCATGAATGGAGCTGTGCCAGCAGCAGCCACCAGCCACTCGCAGCAATTCAGTTCAACCAGCAGAGGCAATCAAAATCTGATCTAATCATTGCGTGGCAGTCTCGTGTTTCCAAGAATTCTGACATTGGACGGACGCAGCCATGTGTCACCGAGGAAGAAGACACCTAAAGTCTAAATTTCTCAACTCTTTCACATGTTTTTCAGACAAGAATGCAAGCATTTCTGGCATTTGGAATGGTAGTAGTGCAACCCAATTGTTTGTTCGATTTCGTAGAAAATTGCTATCTTTTTGAGCAACTTCTTGATTGATTTGTGGGGTTTTACGTCCCAAAACCAGCTATGATTATGAGAGATGCTGTAGTAGAGGGCCCCGGAAATTTTAACCACCTGGGGTTCTTTAACGTGCACTGACATCGCACAGTACACGAGCCTCAACATTTCGCCTCCATTGAAATGCAGCCGCAACAGCCGGGATTCGATCCCGCGACCCTCGGATCAGCAGCCTAGTACCATAGCCACTAGACCATCATGGCGAGGCGAACGAATTCTTGCCCTCAGTGGAAAGAGCATGCTGTCCGTTTGCATCGGTCGTTTGAGACAGCCAATGGACGTGGCTCTTCTGTTACTGGTGCCATAGTTAAATTTTGTTGATGTGGAAGATTGCGAGCTGTTTTGGGAGACAGTGCTTCTTTATCTTAAATGATATGAGCATGGCTTGAAGAGTGACAGCTGCCAGTTTTCCAGTGCTGGGAAGAATAAACTTCCATGTGATGCTCGTCTGGCTCAAGTATGCCGTTATGTCCTCTTGGGAAAGCAATTGAAGAGCTTCTCTAAGTCCTTTGACGTCTTCTTAAACATTCTTGCATTGTCTAACTAAATGACACAAAGTAGCCCCTAGGCCCCTCTGTGCTACAAAGTGTCAAAGATATGAGGAAGGCTTCTGAAGTCATGCTGGAAACCGGCTTGAGGTGCACTGCTCATGATGCAGCACATGCAAAGAGCGCGATGTAACATTTTGTCTCCAGATAGAGTCATAACAGAGGTCCTGCAAAGCCGTCTCCGGTCACTTCAAATTGGTTCGTCATCATTAAATAGTGGCGCACTATGGGAGCAGTTGAAGCATTGCCAGGGACAATTCTGAAGCGCCTGCATGTATAGCATCCATGTATGACCTTCTTCACCAAGGTTTGTGCCTGGCAGATCCAATAGTGCTCTCGCAGCGGTGACAGAGTTTCTCTCACTCCTCCGTGTAGCATTTTCGCAGTGTGCTCGTATCATTAGCAACCTAGAAAAGTGATTATTGTGAGGAAGGATGACTGGGTGTTTTACTTCCTCAGATGCGTCATGATGTAACAAACGCCCCCCGACCCAAAGGATGCTGTTGGCATCCAAAATGGGTTGAAGTCTTTGAGGTGAGAGGTTGCCTTTGTAGACCTACCTGTTGAAGCAGAGGGTATTGGCCTCGAGGGCCACCACTGGAAAGACCGGTGCTGCTGTCGCTGTGACGTAGTAAACGACATCACGTGACGTCTTCGCCGCCGCCGGCGAAGCGTGCCGGCTTTCTTCACCAAGCCGGTTACTTTTCTTCTTGCTCTTGCATATAAAAAAATGCTCGGCGAAATAGCACTTGACATATTCGACTGAGCTAGGTGGAATTTTCACGTGCATATAGCCCAATGCTCATACATTTAGAGTGTGTGGGAATCATGTCGCGAATCAATTTTATGCACGGCATTGGAGCTAAAATGTTCAGTGAGTACGGCATGAACTTTCTCGGGCTGTAGGCATTCGAATTTAGGACGCGTATTTGCGGCTGTAGAGGAAACGTGTCTTGTTTACGGAGCAGCGCCACCGCAAAAAATAACAGGCTGCTTTGATTTTGTCATCAGTCAAGATACTGTGCGCAGAGATACATCCGCGCACATGGCGGAAGCGGAACCGTATGCATGAATTTAAGGTATAATTTATGATAAATAAGCTCGTGATGAATCATCGTCCCGTGATAATATTGGCAAAAGTGCTAAATTGGGAGTCAATTCTGCACGTCCGTTCCTTTATGAACGGACATGCAGGTTGAATTAGCAATATCAAAACCTCACATATGTTGCCCGCTTAACCACGCACCCAAAATGGGGCGAAGGGATGGGAAGGTATGCCGTGAACCACGTATACAGCTGTCAACGCGAATCGAAATGTCATCTATCGCCCGTGCACCGTCCACGCAAGTGCACGAGATGTAGCGCCTATTCGCGCTTGAATAAGTAACTTTACACGGGATGTCTGAGTATTTCCAGGGATAGCCAACTAAATTTCCCGAGCACCTTTTATGCGAGCGGCCTCGTCACTTTCGTCGTGCATAGCACCACAGGAACACGTTTCCGACAAGCGTGGACGATGCAGCGATGCAAGAGTTCATTCACAAAATACTTTGCCGACCTGTAGAACAGGTTCTTTTGCAGCTAAAATACACACAGGCAACTCTCGCTACACAAGAAAAACCATGTCTGAATAAACTTCGACATTGTAGAAGTAGACTGCGTGGCCGGTATCCCGTGATGTCGTTTTCTACGTCACGGAGAGGTTCCGGCAGATGGCGCCACGGTATGTCCTTGAGGCCAATATCTTTGCTAAAGGCCAGGTGCTGTACCTGCCCGATATGGCATTTTTCTGCATTGGGGATCTCTTTAGCTACTAAGAAACCAGTGTGCGCTCCGCTCCATCTTTGCGTCAGCAGTGTTCGATGAATCGGAATATCCATGCTGTGACCATGAGCAGCTGTTTGATTATGCTGTAGCTCTCAAGGTCCAGAAGTGATCTTGCCTTCGGCTCACTTGAGATTGCGGTGTGAACAGCAGTCATTTCACAGATTATCCTATCATCGATGCTGATAGGTTGTTGGGGCCATACTGGCCATCTGTCCTGTGACTCGCTTAGCTAGTCTGGTCCATGCCGCCACGTGCTGCTTGACAGCAGCTTGTCCATTGAAACTTCGCGTGTCAATAGGTCTGTGGGATTCACTTGTCCCAGACAATACCTCCACATGGAAGGATCGGTCTTTTCATTGATCTCTTTCACTATGCTAGATAAAAATTGCTTCCATTTCATTCTGTCCTTTTATCCGTGACAGTGTGATTGTTGAATCTGACCACATTGTGCGTGAACATCTATGGCTGTGAGGGCACTGGAGACGTAATTAAGTAGTCTTGATCCAATCAAGGGTCCTAGGAGCTCCAGCCGTGGGAGTGTCATTGTCTTAATAGGTGCCACATGTGCTTTTGTGATCAGCTACTTTGGTCTTGCTGACAGCTCGCTGCGACGTAAACAACTGCACCGTATGCCAAAGGGCTTGTATCGCAAAATACATGAACCTATAGCACTCTAGTTGGTTTGGTTTCACTGCCAAGATAACAAGGTATGGAAATGTTCTGCAAGAGTGGTAGTTGGCGCACCCATTCATGCCATTCTTGCAGATCCTGAGGTAGTTGCTCATCCCAGCCAATTCCACGCGTGCATAACTTCTGGAAGATAATCATTATAGTAATGGTGAATGGCGCAACAAATCCCATTAGGTTAGATATCCTTGATGCATTTTGAAGAACAAACCACTTCGTATCATATTTTTCTTTCATAAACTAGAGAAGGCCCCTCAAAGAAAACGTGAAAGTACATGTGCGCGGATTCCACGTAATTCCAGGTACCTTCACGCTTGTCTCGTGGAGGACAGCCAGTTCATTGCCTTACGACTGTCCCTCATGCTCCAATGTGTATTGATCAGGCTATATGAGTTGGTCGTCCATATCCTTACAGTCATTCCTGCCTCCTGCATAATCTCTTTGGCTTCTCGACAGATCTGAAGTGCTGCTTCATCTGACTCTGCTCCAGCCATGAGGTCATCTATGTAGAGTGACTCGCTCAGAAGTTTCGCGGTACTGGCTTTGCTTGAAGGCACTCTTTAGATGGTGAAGTATAGTCACCGTCAGTAGGTAGGGGCTAGATGTTGCTCTGAATGGCACTCGTGTCATTCGCCACTCTTGAATATTCTCTTCTGAAAAATGAAGTTGTTTTCTTTCTCTGAACCAGAAGAATCTAAAGGCATCTTTATCTTTCTCTGCAATTGAGATTTCAAGGAACGCTTTCTCAATGTCAGCTAGCAGAACTACACGATCATTCTGAAGGGCAGTAGTACCTTCTCCAGATCCTGGTACAGGTTTTCACTCCTTTTCGAGGTATTCATTCAATGAAAAGCACCCTTCGGCGTGTGAAGAAACATCGAAAACAATCCTGACCTTTGTGGTTAATGTGTGTTCGTGGATCACCTCCATATGTTGCTATAATAAACCTTTGTTGGATCCAGTGGTGGCCTGCCAAGTTCAGCATGTCCAGCTCACAGGTATTCCGTATGGTGTTGTTATATGTCTCCAAAAGTCCCAGAATAGCTGAGGCTGCGTCCCCTCTTATGGAAGAACCTCAGGTAGTTGAACTTGTCCGTTGTTGTGAGGATGCCGTTGCAGTGATTCATCTGGTCGTATTGTTCCCAGAAGTCGTTCCATCAACACAGATCACCAGAGAATGGGGCGATGGTAAGCTTGGGTGGCTTGGTTCCACGGGCTCACAGCACTGGCTATCGATGATGTCTGAGGCTCGGGTATGGCTGAGGTGGCCCCTACAAGGCGGTCTTTCTTGCTAAGCAGCTCGCTCATGACGCTGTCAGCATTGTTTTCGTACTCCACAACGATGCTGTATTCTTGCTCGAACTCTTCGTCTGTTATGGGGCTCTCTAACTACCTGTTAATTTTCCTCAGCCCATCGTCATTTGCCTTGAGGCATCCGTAAATAGCGTTGAGCTGATATAAAGTGGCCATTTCGTCATTGAGAAAAGCTCTTGCCTCTTGATAATTCTGGTGTTCAGACATCACTTGGACATCTGCTTTAATCTCAGCCTCTCCATGATGGCCAACTCAGTTGTAGCCTTCTGTGGTCTCCGGTAGAAGCTCCTGGGTCTTCGGTTCCAAAATGTCTAAAACGGTGCACGGTTGACTGTCGGAAGCGAGGCTTAGGGCATCAGGAACTACGTTTATTTGCAGCTGTTCTGGTAGATACTGTCGCTGCGCGAGCTCGTGAGCACGGGCACTCTCGTAGAAGGAGGTGCTTCTTCCTCTTTCATCCGATGGTGCTGAGCTTAATTCAGCACATGCGTTTTTAAGACACACACCGTTACCCTTGAAGTTTCAAGATCTCATTTCATGCAGTTGGTGTCGACTTGGAATGCCCAGCATAACTTTGAGTTCGTAGTATTGAGTGTGTCATTTCTTTAGCGTTGTTACCTCTCCTGTTTTAACAGTCCACATTCATTTAGAACAAATGGAAATACTTATGCCAACTTCCTCAACAGTGCATTCACCTCACATTTGGTGATCAGTGATGTCTTTTCTATTTTTACGAAAAATGGCAAGCTTTTACCTGACTAGTGTGTGGAATTGAGCGTGTTGGTACTGCATAACTGGTTACTTAGTGCAAACACCATTCACACAGGACTGAGGAGGGACAGGGACAAGCACTAACTTTCAAGAACGTTTTATTTCTGAGAGCATACATATATATAGTCTCGGAAAGCAAAAACAATGAAAACTGCTCAGGAAGCACATGTCTGCTATGCGCGAACATCCTACAATCTCAAGAAATTGAGCTCCTTTTTTTGCACAGCCCAAGGGAGGGAGTGCTGACGCAATTTGGCCCTAATCTATTGATCCACTCTGCCTCGATTATCTCACTTGTCAGTTTATTTCTGTTTCTTCCTACCATAGTGGTTTGGCGAAAAAGTGGTGTGCACCCACACGTGCTGCAGTGTAAGGCGAGGAAACCATCCAGTCAGCGAGGCCACAGAAGCTTGCCGTAGTTCCATATATTCATGGCATGCCCCAGAAATTGAAAAATGTTGGAGCATGAGGCAATGTAAAGGTTGCTTTTTCCGCCCTTAAAAAACTGTCTTGAGTACACTGCATGTTTCAAAAGCAATTCAGGGTTTCTCTAAAAAGCACAACAGAGATCCCTTCGTTACATGTGGAACAAATGTTGTCTGCCACATACCTCTGTCATGTGGGAAGCAGTATATCGGGCAAACAGGATGCTGTATTAATGTTAGGTTCCTAAAACATGCTTCCGAAGTAAAAAATGGTTGCGACGGTTTCCTCACCTTACACCTCAGTTTCCTCACCTCACCTTTCCTCACCTTACAGCATGTGTGGTTGCAAGCCGCTTTTTCGCCAAGCCACCATAGTAGGAAGAAACAGAAATAAACCGACAAGAGAAACAATCGTGGCAGAGTGGATCAATAGATGAGGGCCAAATCGCGTCAGCCCTGCCTTGGGCTTAGGGAAAAAAAGCTCCATTTCTTGAGGTAAATGTTCATGCATGGCAGATGTGTGCTTCCTGAGTGGTTTTTGTTGTTTTGGCTTTCCAACAATATATATATATATATATATGAATATATATATATATATATAGACTATATATATAGTATATATATATATAGTAGTAATTTGTAATAACAAAGGAGTTCACCATAGCCTAGGGCGCTCGTGCTAGGAGGCAGCAGGAGGACGACAAAGAGAAAGACGAGTGAGGAGCAGAATAGAACAACCCGGCCTGCAGCAGGCACTGTTCTGGTCTGTCCTCATCAACTTAGCGCTTGTCCGTGTCCCTTCCGAGTCCTGTGTGAAAAGTGTTTGTGCCAAGTAAGCACTCAAGCTTTTCTTTACCTGTTTCAATATATTGGCAAATACATAAAATTTCAATAACTTGCTAACTCGCTGTGGTAGCTTAGCAGGTATGGTGTCAAGCTGCCTGGCTCATTATTGAGGGCTAATTCGTGGCAATGGCTGCCAGGTCAATGGGAGCTGTGGTTCCCATCCCCGACTTTCACTGCATGGTTGAACACTTTCTGTTGTCATCCATAGTTCTGATATGGTAGGAGTGGTGCTTCAGAGGGGGGGGGGGGGTCACAGCAGCGCACCCAGGATCTCTGCCAGGGGGGGGGTTCAATTTTTCACGAAGGATTGCGATTACACAGTTGTTGCGTGTAAAAAAAAAGTAAATAAAATGCCAAATAATAGTAACATCAATAATGATGATTACTTTTATTAATTTTTCGGCGTTTTGCAGAGACATTAGCTCGACATTCTTCTAGGACATAGGAGCAGTTACGGAGCGGGATGGGGGTTAGGTCGGCCTCAGGGGGGGGTTACAACAGCCGAAACCCCCCCCGTCGGTGCGCCACTGGGGGGGCATCACGTGTTCTCATCCATTGGCTGTGGTTTCATTGACAAAGAGGAAATGCAGGAGGACGAGGAGGAAAAGAATATGAGGAAGCAGGTGACAATGATAAACGAGAAGAAGATGATGAAGTAGACCGAGAAGATCATGAAGTAAATGAAGATGATGAAGAGAAAGCACATGGCTATGAAAAGATGACGGTGAAGGAGCAGAAGAGAAAGAAGAGAGGATGGCCACAAATAAGAGGACAAGAAAGAAAAGGTGACAGCACAGGCAATTACGAGGAAGGAGAGGAAGCTGAAAAAAAAAGGCAATAGAAGAGAAAAGAAGAGCCAGGCCTGCCCGGAACCGCAGGACAGTGGCAGCGTAAGCTGGAGGACCGATGTTCTTAGAGGCCATTTTAAACGCTCGGGGAAACTAGTGCAACTAGAGGTGGTAGCTATCCCCTGCGCCATAACTCTCATCATTTCAGCCAAGTAGGGAAGTACCCACTATGCCATAATTACTGTGGCATTGTAACGTGCAAATCTGTATAACTGCACATCTTAGAGAGTTTCTTGGCGTTGTTTTCCCGAGAATGAACCCAACTCTCGGCCCGGCATCAACGGCGAGCTGCGGTTTGGGCTTCTCTCTGCACAGCTGTCTGTTGTGCCTGACGTTGCCTTGCTGTAGCCGCGCGCGTAGTTCTGTGATTCGCTTCTTCAGCAGCGATCCGCACTTTTACGAGGAGGCGCCATCAGGTATATCGAAGACCCAAGTCAAGTTGCTATCAGGGCTGCGCACGTCGCCTGCCGCTTGTCGTATGGCACGATACGACACAATAAAGGGCAGCGGTTCATAATAATGGTGATGGTAAAGTTCAAGAAGGCTGTTTCATAATGATGTAGATGGTGCCTCTATAATGGGTGCAGAGCTACGAAGCATGCACCCCTGTGTCCTTTGAAATTATTCCTCGAACTCATTATGCAATCCACTTTCCGCGACGTATAGTGGCGTTTTATTCTGCCACATAACATTACATTTGTTAATGCGATCCCTCGGCAGACGTTATACCTGTTTAGGTCTTTTAGCGATGATTTTTCAACCATAGCCGTAGCTCAGTGGTAGAATGCTTGACTGCCATGCAGAGAGTGTGGGTTCGAATCCATGCAGAGGACGAGTTGGAATACTCCTTGGCCCTAGTTATTTTTTCTAAAATTTGCTGCGATAGCGGTTACGGACACCGGCGGCGGCGGCGGACAACTACGGCGCAAAAATGGCCCATGTTGTGATCTCATAACAGCTTACGCTGTAAAAGAGGGGGAAGAGAAGCAGGAACGGTAGAAGACCAGAAGAGAGGAATCAAAGAGCATGCAGCAGTGTCTAGCTTATTCTGTCACTACACTGCATTTTCTGTGTTACTTCTGAGCTTTTTTTTTCTAGTGACTCTTGCACAGTCGTGTTTACTCTCGGCTACCTTGCCGATTTTCTGGCATTTGTGTTGCTGGTCTCACCCACCTTGCGGATTGCCACCTCGAGACCGCACATGATGATCATCTGACATCAACAGGTTAAGTGCATAATATTACGTTAAGTCTCATGCCGTGTGATCTTGCATTGTGCAATGAAAATGTGTCATGTTCGCATATAATGTTCCTTTCTGTTGTGATAATGGGGGATCATTTGGTAGACTTGACTAGGGTGTTGGCTTAGTTTGTGAAATTCACAGCTCTGTTGTAATGTTCTGTTGTGCAATATTAAGGATGTGGGTTTTCAGCTGTCAGAATGGCAAATATTTTGTTTTGCACTTTCATTATGGCTTCCTTTTCCTTTATGATTTGTGCACTCACTTTTTTGTAAGCTCTCCAACTCAATTGAAAGAAATATGTCTGGTAGTCAAGCTCAGTGATAGGCGTTACGTTACTGCTATTCTTCGTCAGCCATGAGATCTTAGGTTATGTATCATTATGTCGTGGTTAAACCTGTAGCAACACATTACACAGCTTGAAAAAGAAGGATGCCTTGCTCATCCAAGTGTTTCTAGTCCTCACACACTGATGACAACCTGTTCATGGTTGCATGAAAGTACGAGGTTGTTTGAATGAAATGAAGGCAACATACAAAGTCTGAACAAGTATTCTTGCTTGACGTGTGTTCAGCCACCGAAGTGATTCTTCAGTTTTTCAATGATGTGCTTGTAGCATACTTTTCTAGTTGGCAGGCCCATAATAGACAGTGCCTTGTCATCTCTTAGGAAGAACCTCAGACAGCTAAACTTGTCCGTCAGTGTGAGGCTATCGTTGCAGTGAACTATCTGGTTGAATCACTGCAGGTAGTTGTTGCAAGAACATAAGTTATTAGCAAAAAGGCAATGGTAAGCTTGGTTCCAGATGCTCCCAGGGTCTGAGTTGACACAGACAGAGCTGATGACACAGCCTAGGCTTTGGTGTCTCTTGCTTGCAAACTCTTATGCCAGAAACTCCTGTTCTAGTGTCCGGGTATTTCTCTGATAACCACTGCAATCCTCTCCAGGGCACCCAATTTGCCACAGCCGTTGTGGTATCTGGTATAGTAGGACACAACTAAAAAAAGCAGCATTTGGCAACAAGAGCAGACGGTCTGCAGGCATCGGTGTTACTCCACCAGCCAATCACAGAAGCAAACGAAATTGTCGTCATGCGACCTTTTCAAAATGGCGCCATGTTTACGCCTTTGGTACCTGCGGAGCGTCTGCTGTTCTTGAGTCCTCTCATCAGTATAAGCTATGATGTGCTCGAGAAGCATGAACAAAATGTGCGGAGTTTCAGCGTTCCCATCTTCAAAATGCCGCGATGCACAGTTCATTCCACTTCTGAGCCCGTTTTACGCGCGAAACTTACTGAAGTCAGTTGAAAAACTTGGGTGGCGGCGTTTGAGTGCGGCCGGGCTTTTGCGTTGCAATCACTTGATTTCACCTCAGTAAAGCTTCGCGGAAGTACAGTGGCTGGCGGTTATAAGGGCGTGGGAGGGGCTTCACTGCAGACTTTACTTGTATCCGACTATAGTAACTCCAAGTCTGTAGGTCTAAATGTTTAAGCTGGCATGCAGTTGTTATTAACAAGTAGACTTCGAACTACAGACGTCTTTTTTTTTTCTCTGCCATTTGTGTTCATTGACTTTGCGAGATAGAGGTAACCTTTCTTCAAAGGCAGCATTAGTTCTTCAACTCGGGTCGATTCTGGTCTTTAACACTCTTCCCTCCAATGTACCTCCAACACTGCATTGGCAACATTTGTTATGTTGGCAATTATTGATGTACCTGTACAGGGACCCCACCCCCTAACATTTTTCCAGAGGGGGCAGGGCTCCCCCCACACTTTCCAACCATTTACACTGAAACCAAATTCTTGACAAGAATTTTCGAGCTGGTGGTTGTGCAGTCTGCACGGGTTTTCAGTAGTTCAGAAATTTTCAACCATTTGTAAAGTGTATACCAATGTAAAATAACCGAGGATGAGAATATGGAAAACTTGCTATGGCTAAAATGAATTAATGCACTACTGATGTCATTACACTGATTAATTATTAATAACAATAGTTCTTTTGACCAGCATTGTGCATAACATTGGCCTCAAATTTGTGTTACTATGATTGCTATCGTGTGCTGTCTGTTTTTGCTACTGCTGTTTGTTTACTTCTGTAGTGTACGTTCCCATCTCACAATGCTTGCCGTGCATAAAGTTCTACATTGTTTGCACAATATCTGAGATGACATACTTTGATAAAGGGCCTATGGTTGCATCATGATCTGTGTAATGTTGTGGAATGAGGATCTGTCGTACTGCCTGTTCATTTGTGTAAAAATTAAATAAACTGTGAAACAGAGACTACACTTGCTCAATTTATTACAGTTCAGGATATTTAAAACCTGAATAATGTTCCAATGGAAACATCTTCCTTATGAGCCAGACAGCGCAGGAAAGTATTACCCTTCGGTTTCCTGGGCAGAGCCAGCCCCACATCCAGCGGGTAAAATGGCAGTAAGCTGTGTATCGATATTTCCTGGAAAATAAATGAAAATTCCTTGTGCACTTCCACTGTCTCTTGTACTCCATCCTGTTCTGGTTTGGAAAATATATCTAAAGATGCACATTTTTTCAGCAATGTTATTAACTGCATAACACTGCAGAGCACATTAATAACCTTTAATTATTCAGTGAGTTTTCAAGTTCTAAAGCTGTGTAAGGATTTGACACAAAATGTGCAAACAGTTGTTGCATATTTGGAAAGAATACTCATGATGAAAATTATGAAAACGCTAGATGTCAATCTGCTACATTATACCAAACTTGCAGACAAGCAGATGTACTATAAAACTTATTTTGCAGAGGCCAACTTGGACATATTTCAGGGGTTTAATAAGCCAGTGCATTTTATTTGGAATCGTTATTACTGCTTTTACGTAAGATGTGAGATTTAAACATTTCCAAGCGGAAAACAGGGCTAGTATGGGTGCAGATTGTTTCTGCGCGCAGCGTTTGCCAGTTTTACAATGAAACCTACTTGTGGATGTCCGTCTGCGGATTCTCGTCCCTTTCTCACAGCTCGCAGTACGCCACGCGTAAGACTTCCGTGTCGAGGCACAGCGTAGAGAAATAATCTTCACAAATGCACGCTGCGTTACGCAACGTGCATTGCGGCATGTCCCGGCAGGACATACATTCCGGCGCCGTCGGCGTAGGCTGGCACCTGCCGCATCGACACCTGCAGGCGCACAGAATGCACATCAGACGTCGTTCACTACTTTACTTGAATGTCGTTAATAGAACAGCGGAAGGACGAGCATACGTGAGGCTTACCAGTTTACGTCATCGGCACGCACGGGGTAATCGGGGTCTTCGGGTGGTGGTGCTTCTGCAGGGTCCTCGCGATCGCTGTCGTCCTCGTGTGACGTCGGTCCCTGTACCGATTCCGCAGCTTCAAGCGGTGTGTCGTCATACGGGACGACGTGCAGGGGCTCGCTTCTTCGCAGAAGCTCGCGTTCGAGGTCTGTCCAGTCCGACAAGCTCATCCTCAATGCCTTCTCATTTGTCAACACCACGATGTTCTCTACCAACACATGATCAACACAGAGTCGTCTGCTAGCTTGTGCGGCCACGTGGTTGTTGTAAACCGTGGCAACGACGCCGTCGAAAAGCGCGGCGACCGCTTGTGGTAAGATGGCCACAATGGACAGCACGGTTCCGGTACGGCGAGATGTGTGCCGCGTTTTGACTGGCTGCCGCATTACCGGCCTCTGGGTGAGTGAAATGCAATGACGAATGCTGTTTGCTTTTATTTTGAATTTGCAAGTTGAATAACTTCTGTTTTCCTGCGTCAATCTCGAAAATTCTTGTTGCATATATCCCAGCACAATAAAAGGAACCTGTTTCAGTGCAAAACTAGGCGAGTGAAATTTTATTTCAGGGCCCCTTTAAGCATTCTTTGTCCTTCATCTTACCTGTACTCACAATGTTGCGGTGTAGCCAGGATTTTATTTCAGAAGCGGGTAGAGGTCTAATTTTTATGTGCATATGTGCAATATATATGTGTGTATTACACACACATACACACACACACACATTGCATGGATAAAATTTTGGTAAGTTGGGGGGGGGGGGGGGGGAGTGTTAGAAACCCCCATCTATTATACCATTGTTAGGGCTAGCTGGTGTCAACCTTGCATTATGATTATTATGAGCTAGGTATTGTATGCAGTTCAATGAAATAAAAATATCTGAGCTTATTAAGTGAACAATTCATCCGTTGTTTTTCAGAGAAAAGTATTCTGTAAAATTCTCGGATCAGTGCTTGGAGTATGTTTTAAACTTTCTGAGGGTAAGAAATCTTGTCCTGTGTCATGATGGAGGGAAGGATTTTTTTTTAGGCTAAATTTTTCTTTTTTTCTTTTTTATTTTCAGGCTAGCGACAACCTTATTTTGCTACAAGTGTTCAACTTGCACATTGACATTGGTGGTGAGAGCATGCATGCTAAGCAGTTATGTTTCTATTCATTTAGTCATTCATTGATTTGTATATGTTACAGAATTGTAATGTATGAATTCTTCCTGCTATATCCAGGCGACACCACAAAAGTCATGCAGTCTTGGTCGTTGCATGAAGTGCTCGTGTCATGGCTGCCTAAATTCTTTTTCTAGCTCTGAAAAGTAGCAATAGCAGCGACGCAGCATTTAAGCATGGATATATATTTCTTTTGACCTCACAAGATCGCCACTGCAAATATATATATATTTTTTTGTCCACTTTTGTGAGCAGTGTGTATTACAAGAGCATATGTGGTAAAGGAGAGTTAAGTATATAAACTCCAGCACGATAGGACCAAAAAGTATTGAGAGCTATGCACAAATTACCATGGTGATGTGGTAATCATAGCGAGGCAGAACTGCCACCATAAACAGTTGCATTGAGCTGCTTTGGTGACATTTTATCACTTTTTATTTTTGGAACTCTCAGTGAATGCCTTTACAGATGTGAACCAACACAAAACCAGGAGAAGCTAGGAAGGAGCAGGGATGGCATGTGAATAAACTGAGGATCATAGCTTTTTGGCACAGATGGCCATCCCTCTATTTGATCATACGTTGATCCTGATATTTGACTGAAAGTCTACATAGAAAGCTGTGACGGATAAGCAGGGACTTTCACGAATTTGTGATGATCATAATAAGAATAAGTACTTCACATGCACTTCTTTCAGACAGCTGCTGTTAAAAGCAAAAATTATTGCACTACAGTAAAAGCTTGTTAATTCGGATTTCACGGGACTGGAAAAAACGTTCAAATTAACCAGATGTCCGAATTATCAAGAGCACCAAGAAAACAATAAACAAATCTATGCTACATTGCTGCACTTTTATTTTCTGAATAGATAAGCAAATCCTGTTCTTATTTTGTGTAGAAGCCATGTAAAAAATGCTATTCTCATCATCTTCCGGCTTCCATCTCATAGTGATTGCAGCAAAAGACCCCTTGTCATCCAATTCAACCAAAAAGCAAAATGTACCGATCAGCACTCCGCCTTCCCTTTTTTGCTGCCGCCACTACTAACACGTGAACTTTCTGCCGGTAAACTCATTTGCCCCCAACATATTGTTCATTTATCGCGATTGTAGCTGGAAAGTTTGATGCCAGCATATGGACCGCGGTGCAGAATCGCTGTTCATCGTCAACAGCCTCCGCCATGTTTGAACATTCGTTACATTGCACCAAGTCAAAATGAAACTACTGCTACGGATGGAACAGTGGCTGCTAGCGATAAGGTAGTATCCATGCTGCTCCGGAAACACGTGCGGCCTCCGCACGGAGTCAAAATGAGGGTATCGAGCGCCGAATCTGTGGTGCACATAGTGTCATGAGTGACCGCAGTTGCTGGCAACTCTGTCACATGTAACATCCACCCATTTCTGAAGGCACACGAATCGCCATACAACCAACACTGTGTCACACTGGTAGTAAAGGCAAACTTCATGAATCGTGCTAGCTTTTTTGTTGTTTCCGCATGGTTCACGCTGATGGCACTTTTTTTTTTTTGCTTTTTCCCCTTGCACTTCTGCGGCGATCCCAGCTTGGCGCATGTCAATGATCGCCCGAATTAACCGAGATGTGGCCGAATATGGCTGAATTACTGAGCGTTTGGTGCTACTGAGTGATGCATATTTTTTTACGGGACCAGAAAACAAGTCCAAATTATCAGAATTTTCATATTAGTGAGAGTCGAATTAACTAGCTTTTACTGTAGTTCCTTTTATGTCTACTGGTCTAAGTTCTGTATGGTTCTTTGTCTGTGTGTGCATGTGTGTTTTACTGCTTATGGGACACACATTAGGTTCTGACTTGCTTCATTCATATCTTCACTATGTAACATCAATTCCCAGAAGGCCATCGGTCCTTGAAGATGTCTTAAAAAATAAATCGCTTATTAATAATGTTGGATCATTCGTGTATGGTTAATTAAGCAATGTACAGCTTCGTAATGAAAAGCTCGCAAAACACATAACTTGCCCAGTCTCTTTATGTGCAGTGCTGCACTAAAGGAGCCTGTGAATTTGAATCGACAAATAAATGCTGTGCTGAGCACTCCTTTATTGTGTCCAACTCGCAGTACAGCTTTCACATGAAAAAATGAATGGGGATATCCAAGTCCCGGGCTTGCAGCAGCATCTGGGATCATCAACAGCAGCCAGTGGAGGGGGCAGTGCTGACAACAAGCAGGCACATTCGGTTGACCACTGCAAAGAGTCGCTAACCTCCTTGCGTCAGGCCATCAAAAACTTAAGGGAGGGGCCTCCCTGCATTCCTTCCATCTGCCTATATACAGTGAACGACCGTCTCTCTGGGTAAGCACAAAATGGAACTTAATTACTGCAACATGTGTCCTGACGAGGCATTTTATTTAAAAGAATAAAGATCAGTGTTTGATGATAATGTCCATGAATCTAAGGTAGTGCTGTTTGAATAGAGTTTTCTTAATCTAATACCAAATATTGTCCAAAATCTTTAAAATATTGTAGAATGCCTATGCTTTCATTGGCTAGAAATGAAAGAAACTTCAAAACCCGAAGTTCAGTCATCTGAGCAGCCTCTTGGTGGAAAACAAGCGAAAGGTGCTGAGAGTTTGAATTGTCACGTAAACGACGTTTCTGCTTTGCTTCATTGCTTCTACAATTCCAAAAAAAAAAAAAGGTTTTGGCAGTTGGGTGGGCAGATTCTCTTCTTGCTCAAATTCTGGCAGTAAGCTTTTTGAAGAGGACTAGGTCTCCTTGTTGACCAGTGGTATGTTGGAAGTTTGGTGGCAGTGAGCCATTCCTGAAACCTTGGCTTTAGGAATTTGCGCAGTTGAACCTAGTTGCAGCAGTGTGACATCCAGTGTTAAAGTGTACTTTCATCATGTCCTGTATGTGTCATAAACACGCATTTGTTACAAACTGACAGTGGCATGAAATTCTTCAAATTTACTTTGTGGTGTTACCAGTTGCAACCTCGCCACTAGCAACACCGTGCCATGGTGTTCGAGCACTCAGTGAGCATAGAATGTGGTCGTTCCACCCACATGCTCGACATCTCAAGCCATGCACCGCTGAGCTGCCGCGCATGTCAGTCGGCGGCCCGTCTCGAGGCAGGACAGCATGAGCCGGCACATGTGGCAAAAGAGGAGAACCTTAGGCGTTACTCTCCGATCGTGGTAATTTAATAACGTGATAGTGAAACAAAACAAACAGGCCGAATGAAATATAAAAAAAAGGACGATGGTAATCAATACAACACGAACCATGCAGAGGGAGAACCACCTGACCCTTGGTTAGCACACCTGCGACGGCATGCCTCTAGAAAAGAGAATACAAGGAAATAGACATATAGTAAGAGAGAGTCCCGATTGCAGGCTGCTGCTGGTGGTTGTTGAGGCTTGAAATGGCACGTGAGCCAGCCGACGGAGGGTAACAAAAGTACATATGCACAATTTCGAGTCCCAGCGAGTTTTCTCTGTAGAATCTCCAAACACGCAAACCTGCGAGAACCTGCCAGCTGTCCAATCACAGACTCGTTAAGACCCACGTAGGCAAAATAGGCAGCCATCGACAGTGATGCACCGCTGCCCTCTTCTCCAGCTTGAAGAGGGGGTGGAGGAGCATTCTGAGAAAAACAAGGCATTGTGTGGGACGTGCACCTCTCAGATCCCCACATTCCTCCCTCCTTTAAGGGATACTGAACATAAATCTGAAAATATCATGGAAACATTGAAATTCGACTCTAATGACCCCCTTGATTCTGTATGCAATGTTCATGTCACCTATTTTTGAATGGATGTCTGTATAATTGGCGGATTGTGAGCGCGCAGCGGCTGCACGTCAGAAGGAGCGCCAAGGCCGTGAAATCACGTGTCCCCGAGCAGCAGCAGGAACGATATACAGGGGAAGCGACCCGGCTGCAACGCGTGCCTTGTTCGATGAGTTCTTCCCTATCCCATCGGGTTCCGAGCAACGTCGCGGCACTGCACTTATCCTCCTCTCCTCCGCTTGGCACACTGGAATATGTAAAAAAGCTAGGTTTGGCATCACACATGTGTGTGTGTCTCTCTCTCTTTCTGCTGAGACCCATTTCGTGAGTTCCATTCCTTTCCGCGGAAGAGAAAGGAAGAGAAAGTGCGAGCATTCACTGCGCGAGTTGAGGAGTGCGTAGCGGCAGGGGCCTTGGTGCGGGTGGCGACCTGATGCGGGTGGCTTGGGCAAATGCGGGTGGCTTGGGCAAATAATCTCGGTGGCAAAATTTTTGTTCAGTATCCCTTTAAAAGCCCCCCCCCCCTTTCCCCGCCATTATATAACACAATACCGGGGATGCCGATTCGCATTAAAATACGAGAACTAACCCCAAGCGAAAACCCCAAAACAAACGTGACACCACAAAACAAACGTGACACCACAAACACACAGTCTCTCAAAATGTCCAAGAAGTTGGCGCACACCATGGCCTCTCTTCACAGACTCTGGGCGCTGGCCGCAGCAGGTCTCACATGCCGTCGACCCTCTGCACTTGTTGGCCACACCAAGTGCTGTGACCATGGCTCTGTCCGCAGCCTCGCCATTGATGCTTCCTCACTCTGGACACACAGACTTCAGCCTCCATGTCAGCGCGGCAGAAGAACACAACAAACAAAAAGAACACTCACGCAGCACAAGAACCAAGGTCTAGTGAACCACAGAAGATTGAAGAAAAAACACAAGGCTAAAAGCCTTCCTGTGCTAGCAAATACAATAACCCCCCAAAAAGGAATAGTATGCGAAAGAGAAAGGAACACTAATTATGGAAAACCAGGAACGGCAAAGGGAAACTAATGGAAGGGCAGAGAGAGAGAAAAAGAGAAGCGTTTCTGTCAGATTGTCTCTCCATTTGAATTCACTCAAAAGTAACAAGAGTAAGCTTGGTGTTCCCTAGTGTGATAGCATACTGCTTTGCACTAGTGGATAAACCTTCCATGAATGCACCCTGCCCATCCGTGACACCAAATGAAACGGACATCCACGACGTGTTGCGTACAGATGAACAGATGCGGAAGGGATGGCGACAGCTGAGAATTCACAGTATGGCATGCCAAATCGCAGAGCGCAGTAACTTTAACTGAAGCCTTCTGCTCTGATGACTGGCTGGAATTATTGCAGGGGCGTGTAATTGCTCTCCTCTGCTGTCGGGGGGGTTGCCACTACCAACGCACACAAACACTGCGCTAACTGTGAAGTGGGCACGTTACCTTGGCCGAGCTCATTCGGACCGCGTAGAGTGAACGCTTTCTCTCCTTGGCCATGGCGATGTATGCCGCTTCCAATCCAAAACCTGCGCTCGTTGCAATACCTGCCAACGTTACAGTGTGCACGGCTGTGTACTATAAGCACGTTCTGGCGTACCGCCTCCCAGAGGCGAAAACAACAACAACAAAAGAAACTATTTACGCTATGTACACATGGGTCACCATGCTGTTCATTACATAGGTCGTTGGGGCAACGAGAAAAACAACAAACAAGAAAAACATAATCCAGGAAACCGTGATAGTGGGCTTCTTTCCCCTCCCCCTGCCCCAATTGGCCACCTGTTTTGCTACAGCTTCCCTCTCTCTCGCTGTGGGGACACTACAAAGCTCTCCCCTTCTGCGCGCATGAAGAAACTGGTGCCCGAGGCACGAGAAAGGCTTTCCTTCAATCTTCTTTATGCCCTCAACAGCCACTCCGCCATCTTTGCCACCCTCGATGCCATGTGCGCCGAACAGCACCAGTCCACTTTTAACGAAAAGAGACTTTAGGTGACCCGGGCGATAAATAGCGTGTCAACTATTTTGTCACTGGTTATCAATTTACTGAAGAAAGGCGCGCATGACGCAAAGTCTAATGAAAGCCTTTGGACTCACGACTTGAACATTCAGCGGGAGACAAGATGGTCACTCTCCCGGCCATGCATGGTAGGAGCCTTGGTCAATGCAACGAGATCCCCCACCACGAAGAACGAGCCGCTGCATCTCGGTGGCAACTTGCATCATGCCTTTCTTCCATGCTTCGCCTCACACAACTTCGAAGCGGGTAACCAATCCATTTTGAAAGTGGTATTTGGCTCTCCTCACACTACAATACATTGGTAGAGAACAAGGAAAGACAGGCAAAGAAAGAGATATGCGCAGTACACAGCAGAGATGGCTGCGTTCAACCAAAGTGCATTTGACGCTGGGAACTGAACACTACTAACCCTACTCTGCCGACACCTGCTCATTGTTCGAGGGACCAAGGGCTAGTGGCCCCTGGCCCTACATTGGATGCCAAAATGTAGGGTTACCAAGTGCGACCTCTCCTAGCAACACTGTGCCGAGGTGTTCGAGCAATCAACGGGCATAGAATGGGGCCGTCGTGCCTGCATGCTCGCCATCTCGAGCCATGCACCGCTGCGCTTCCGCACGCGTCGGCACGCAGTACGTATCGAGGCAGGACAGCACGAGCCGGTGCACATGGTGAAAGAGGAGAACCTTAGGCATTACTCTAAGAACATGGTAATTTAATAATGTGATAGTGAAACAAAACAAACAGGCCAAATGGAATATAAACAATGGAGTAATCAATACAACATGAACACAACGCACAAAGACCATGCAGGGGGAGAACCACCTAGCCCTCGGTTAGCACGCCTACAACTGCGCGCGCCTCTAGAAAAGGAGAATAGAAGAAAATAGATGTGCAGTAAGAGGTGGGTGCCGATTGCAGACTGCCGCCGGTGGTCGTTGAGGCTCGAAATAGCATGCGAGCCAGCCGAGGGAAAGTCATAAACTCAGCGCAACATCTCGCGCCTTGGTTTATTCCACAAAGTGTTCCATCACTGTTCATTGAATCAGCAACTCATTTCGCAGCCAGTGTACTTATCCTCCCGTATTGATCACAGCAACAAGGTAGCCGTTCCTCTTTGTCGCACTGACATGTTCCTGCATTCTTTTATGCTGAAAACCTGTTCGGAGTGGAACCACTTTTCCTCTTCTATTGCCACCTTAACAGATGCATCATCATTCAAGACCATTGTAATAGATCATCTTTTAAAATGACGCGAATCTTGCTGTCTTTATTTGTTTTTTTTCTTTTTGTTTTGTTTTTTGCTGCTGTTACTGCTGCTGCTGTTATCTTATCCTTGTCCTTATAGGCTTGAATGTTTTTTTTATTATTATTTGTAACCCATGTACCCATCCCCTCTGTAATGGCCTTGGGCCCTGAGGGTATAATGATGATGATGATAAATAAATAACTAAAATAAATAAATAAATAAATAAATAAATAAAATAAATAAATAAATAAATAAATAAATAAATAAATAAATAAATAAATAAATAAATATGCACTATTTCGAGTCCCAGCGAGTTTTCTTTGCAGAATCTCTAAACGTGCAGACCTGCGAGAACCTGCCAGCTGTCTAATCACAGACTGGTTATGACCCACATGGGCAAAAATAGGTGGCTGTCGACAGTGATGCACCACCGCCACGTCCAGCTTGCAGAAAGGGGACGGAGGGGCATTCCGAAGAAAACAAGGCGCTGCACGGGACGCACGTTGCTCAGGTCCCCACAACTTTATTGCTATAGCGCATTGTGTTATACATAATTACATTGAGGCTCAACTGTATTTTGCAGTTCTGTTGCACCAATAAGGTGAGATGCTACTTGAAGACACCTATTTGAAATATGTACTTAGGGCAGTGAAATTATGGCTGTTTACATGGCTTCCTATGCATATTTCGATTACACCATCAGTTATGATTAGGGCCTCTAACTTTATGCGGTAGAAATTTTAAATGTCTGCAAATCCTGATTGAAGAATCTGCAAAATTCTATGGCAGCACTGAACAGGCATAAGGTACAAGCGACTGTTCATTTAATAAACAGTTTAAGGCTGTAAACATACCTTTATTATTTAAAACTTAAGGGAGCTCTTGTTGCAGAGCACCAGAAGGTGCCTATGACACTTTTGGGACACATCACCATAGCAAATGAATGCATTGCTAGGTATCTAAGGGTACTTGAAAAAGTTGTGCTAGGATCAGGGTGTTGAACCGCAAAAAATAGAGGTTCGGTTCGTGTTCGATGCGCACCATCTTGTTCCGGTTCGGAGAAATAAAGCTTTGAACCGTCTCGTGAACCGGTTAGCAACACTGAACTGGTTCACAAACCGGTTCACAACACTGAACTGGTTCTTGAAGCAGTTCGCAACACTGAACCAGTTCACGAACCAGTTCGGTGCAGTAAATTTCGTATTTGATTTTGACAGTGCTGCTTATCCTAGCCTGAAACACTAAGCAGCACTGCCAGAGTGGTGACATTCGGAAGTTATCCAGGACTTCATTTTGCATCCTGGGAAAACATGCCACATTAGAAGAGTTTTTTATCATAGGAAATTCCGGTCAATCGTAACAATAGAAATTGTAGCCAGCTGGACAATGGCAAGGATACTGACGTGATTAAAGCTTTTAGGCTTCGACCTTACAGAACTAGCATTTTGCAATTTTCCACTTACTTTCCTTTTCATTCCCGATTGTGTGTTATGCCGCACGTATGGCACATACGCAAGTTTGGTAATGAGCTGGAAGGATCTGGAGGCATATCTGAAACAGTAACCGATGCTTTCACACAACCCTTCTGTGCAACCCGAGATTGTTCTCTTTCTTTCTTTTAGTGGGTCGAGAGGAAGTGCAAGTTCACTTTTCCCACTTGCATGACGGAATGATCATTATAGGGAGGTTCTAACATGTCTGCTGTGAAACATGGCCATGTTGTAGTCACTGCATTACATGGCAAGCTTTTGCGGACCTCTGACACATCCATCCTTGAGCTCTTTCTTACACGTCTGTCTTTCTGTTGCTAGTTATACAGAAATCGAGTAAAACAGTGGCGATTTTTGTGGATGTTCGAAGGGCTGAATTTTTTAGCTGCGTCAGATAACAGTGCTACAGAAAAATGATCGCTCAGTATTGATTGATTGATTGATTGCTGGATCCTTGTCCCAAAACCAGCTGTGATTATGAGAGATGCCGTAGTGGAGGGCTCTGGAAATTTTGACCATCTAGGGTTCCCCTATGTGCACTGACAAAGCACAGTGCACGGGCCTCAACATTTCGCCTTCATCGAAATGCAGCAGCCACAGCCGGAATTCGATCCCGTGACCCTCAGATCAGCAGCCCAGTACCATAGCCACCTGACCACCGTGGTGGGGGATTGTTCAGTATCGAGTATAATGAAATGAAATCAAATAAAATATTTTGTAGAGTCCGCTGGAAACGAAACAAACTCATTTTCATACATGTGCAACACGTGTGACACTGCAGGGTTCCATTCGGTAGGTAGTCACGTTGAACTCAGTGATAAAAAGGGCAGTTATGTTTCAAATGCATCTGTTGTGGAGTACAGTGCTCACTTAGTAGACTACAACATCAATTCTGAATGAAAACAGTGATGTTGAGAAAAGTGACGAAATAATTAGCTTTTGTCAAAATTGAAACATACTGATAGGTTGCATAAAGAGGAGACAGGCTTGCTCACAAGTTTTTTAAAGGCTGCGCTCATATATTGTGGAGTTACGCAGCAAGGCAAGCACAGATCTCAGGTTATCGGTTGGCATTCAGCGCTTGCAGGTGCAAAGATTGCAGTTATTACTAAAATATATTTTCTCAAGTTTATTACAAAATGGTTATGGTAGCTTCGCATAAATTTCAGTTTGTGGTGGAAGCAGTGTATGTTTAGTGCTCCACTCCAGTGCGCTGAATCGCGTTAACTTTCACATGCGATTCCGAAGGGAGAGGACCAATAATAGTTGTAATTTGCCCAAAGGGACACTGTTTTCTGTAGCCGTTGGCAGCGTGGCACCAGATTTGTGAAAGGGAATGAAATAGCGACAAGGAGAGGCACGCCATGGCGGGTGGCTCCGACAATTTTTGATTACCTGGTATTGTTTAGCGTGCACTGGATATAATGTGCAGTACACGACGCTTAGCATTTCACCTCCACCGAAATACAACCTTGTGGCCGGGCTTGCATCCGTGGCTTTTGGGTCCGCATTTGAGCACTACTAGACCATCGCAGTGGAAAAAGAAGGAAGGCATTCGCAAGAAGGGAATCAGCCGAATAAACCGAGAGGCCAACAGAAAGGCCGGAATCAATCGCAGCAACAAGCCGCTGCTGGCAGATTGCAGCACCGCAGCTATTTGAACCGCTCTAATAACCAATATTATTTTTAACTCGTAAGTGTTTTATGCCGGGGTCCACCAAGAAATCTGTGGCGCACTTCCTGTAACAGAAGTAGATGTCTAAAAAATAAACATGCATTTAAGATAGTGAAAGTACGACTCGCTGGAACTCGAACCCACAACCAGCCAAGGTGCCACAGTAAGAGCTTGAGGTGCTACTACCACACCACTGATAGACTTTAAAAATGGAGGAAAAAAATGGGCCTTATATCTTTATATACTATGCCAGATTACAATTTGCATCTAATTGATGTCCGGTTAATGCAAAGGTGTTTAGTTAGTGAAATTGTTCTTAAATTAACATTGCCTCCCTTTCGCTGCATTCTTGGTTCTCAAGGGTGATATGGCCACCTAGGAACGATGGAGCGAAGTTGTAAATGTTCGTATTAATATGCGCGCCAGCACTTAGCACTTCAGTAGGCTCGATGCCTATATCGCGGCACAGGCTTTGGTGTCCTGCTGGTCCTGCTGGCGCGTTGCTTCAGCCACGGCCGCTACATTTGTTTTTTGTGTCATATATCATAGCCAATTGGATTGTGACACTCTCTACTCCAGGAATGCAAAGAAGGGCGCCGACAAGTAAATGATGATGCGCCATTCGCACAACAAAGTGTGCCTTCACATGTGCCTTTCACACAGCGAAGTGTGTGTTCACAAAATGATCCGCTGACAGTTCGGTTTCGCTTGCAAGGTTTCATCATAGGGAAAAAGTTTTCTCTATGGTTTCATCATTTGCAGACGCTTCTGCTTTATGGTAGGTTTACACTGGATGCTGGCGTGTTCAATGCAGTGTTACTGGGAAAATGTGAGTCGTTCTAGAGATTTTGCTTGTGTGGAACTGTTGAGGATTCCTGTGCAGTGTGGTGGTGCAGCTGATGTATACATGCAAGGAGAGCACATGTGCAGAGCATCCAACCCCTCTCCCGTCCCTCGATTTGCCAGATTGCTGCTTATGTGCGAAGACAGCTCTCACTTTCGTGTTATACTGATTTCAATGACAGAGGGATCAACCACATTTTTTTTACGGTTCAGGTTCGGTTCGGGTTCAAGCATGTTCCGAGAATATCAGTTCGGGTTCGGGTTCAGCTCCAGCCAAAATTCCGGTTCGTGTATTGTTTTCGGTTCGGGTTCGGTTCAACACCCTGCCTAGTGTGCATTGTAATGCTCATGTATAGTCGTGTTTATTTACAAACATTAAGTTTTGCTTCGGTATCATTATTTAGAGGCTCAGCTTACCTTCATGTCAGAGTATGTAACATGCAGTAAGGGTTCACTCTATGCAGGCTAAAGGGTGCAACACACAGTAGCTGCTGTACACTTAGTAAGATTTGATCCTTCCAAAAGCTAATAACACATAAAAATGGAATCTGAAGATTAGGCTTTCCTGGGTTGAGGCAAAGTTACAGGGAATTGTAATTAGTATAATCGAATTAGAATATAGGTAGTAGGATTTTGAATAGTAGCGGTACGACACGCTATGTTTTAAAATTTACTGTATTTAATCGATGTTAACTGATGTAATTTACTCCAAGGCGTTAAGAAAACTTAATCTGGTGTAGGTAATAAGCTCGTTTCCCCATGAAGTGCATTTTCATGGCAGTGCAGATTTTCTCTGGAAAGGCTGTTTCACGGCATGGATTTCAATACTGCAGTGAAACCACCTATACAGGCGAGTTACATGCAGAAAGATGTCTTGTTCACTGAGTACTTCAAAATTTTGGCAAATGAGTTCGTCTTGAAGAGAACTGTAATATTCGTTCAAATATTCACAGAAGCCTAGTATTAATGATGTACCACTGAGAAAGTAATACTTAGCACAAATAATCTGAATATTCGACACTCTTGCCAGGAACATCCATATTTGAATGTTCGAGAACACCCGAATATGCATTTATTGAATCGATTGTGCTTTAAATAAGAAATATTCTATTCATATTCAAAGTTTCACATAATCGCACATCTGCTAGTTATTTTACACGTGGAAGATAGCTGCGTCAACTCGTCTTTGCATGCCCAAAACCTGTACGAGTGAGTGGGGGAAATGGCGTCCCTCTGTTGTTTTCAGACCTAAGACTTTTGATATTATATACAGTTTTCATGCTATGTATGACATCGCATAATGTAACGGAACGGAACAAACGGCAACATTATTTACAGCGTGTACATTTTTCGCTGACCAAGCTGGCAATCCCACCACATTCACCCCAGGTAAATCATTGGCTTCTTTCTTGGTTTTCCACCAGATCCCTGTAACTGCACACGCCACTGCAGGTATACACTCAGCGTCCTGAAGCATCGCGCAATATAACCCCCTGTAGCGGAAGCGCCGACCCGGCGTGTCTGTGGAGACCCTACTAAAGGCGGGTGGTAACATTTGAGCCAGAGATATGGACGACATCACGTGGTATCAGACCTCAAGAAGTGGTGGGATTCTCAGGTGCAACCTCATAAGGGACATATGTCACTTGTCGACGGTATGGGCCTGAGTATCGAAATAGCAGCATCTCAGAAAGTCCGGGACGTCGTGTTGGAAATCAAAGAAGAAATAGTGAATCCGTAGAAAAACGTTCGTCACAATGCTGCTGGCAGTAATGTCTCTTCTGTGTCTCTTAGACAATGTAAGTCTGCGACGGGCAAGCTGACAGGCATGGTCAACCCGGGCAACTGCATTGCGGTTGTAAGCAGTGTTCAAGGATGGAGTTGATGGAAGGGACGCGTCCAACAGCAAAGTTAGTTCACAGCCGAACAAGAGGTAGAAGGGGGGTATCCAGCAGTGTCGTGGCTAGACGAATTATACGCAAAGGTGATATATGGGGCTGCCACGTCCCAATCAAGATGGTGATTGGACGCATACTTAGAAAGCATGTCGGTCAGGGTCCTGTTCAAGCTCTCTGTCAGGCCGTTTGTTTGGGGGTGGTAGGAAGTCATGAGTTCGTGCTGTATAGAGCAGGAGTACAGGATATTGTCAATTACTTGAGAGAGGAAGGTACGGCCGCAGTCGGTCAGCAGTCGACGTGGAGCACTGTGGACTAAAATAACGTCAGAGTAGAAAGTCAGCCACGTCTGTTGCACAGCTGGTTTGCAGTGCTCGTGTGATTGTGTACCGTGTCGCATAGTCGGCAGCGACGGCAATCCACTTGTTGCCTGCAGCAGATGTCAGAAATAAACTGAGGAGATCGTGGCCCACACGGAAAAAGGGCTTGAAGGGGACGTTGATGGGCTGAAGGCACCCTGCAGGGATGGTTTCTTGCGGTGCTGGCGGACTTTGCAGGCATTGACATAACGCCGCATTGAGCGCGCTAGACTAGACCAATAGAAGCAGTTGCGTACCCGGTTGTAGGTGTGGGCAACTCATAGGTGACCAGCCGTTGGGGCATCATGAAGTTCACGAAGAACCATGGAGCGCAGGTGTGCTGGAATGACAAGAACAAGGTCGGGTCCGGTAGGTGCCATATTTTGATGTAAGGTGCAGAGTGAACATGCGTACTGAGGTGTCGCTTGGTGAGGACTGAAGCTGATGGATCAAGTTACTTAAGTATGGGTTCCGGCGTTGTTCATCGCTAATGTGTAGGAGCTGAGAAAGCAAGAATATGCTATCGATGGGCACAGTAGCCGCAGAGCCAGCGTCGGCCACTGGGTAATGAGACAAGCAAACAGTATCTTGGTGCAGTTTTCCAGTCTTGTACACCACTGTGTAGGAATACTCCTGTAGATGGAGCACCCAGTGAGTGAGACGACCTGTAGGATCTTTCAGATCCTACAGGTTCCTACAGGTTCAGATCCTACAGGATCTTTCAGAAGGGCCAGTGAACATAGGTCTTGGTGGTCGGATACTACCTTGAATGGTCGGCCAAAGAGATAAGGGCGAAATTTTGCAACTGCCACACAAGAGAGAGAGACATTTGCATTCCGTAATCGAATAATTTCGCCCTGAGGTGGACAGCAGCCTGCTGGCATAAGCAACTACACAAGTCCTACCACGCTGCCGTTGGGCAACACAGTGCCTATTCCATAACCACTGGCGTCGGTACGGATTTCGGTTGGTGCTGAAGGGTCGTAGCGGGCCAAAATTGGGTGCGTAGTGAGTTCGGAGAAAGCCGCAGCTTGCCGTGGACCCCATTCAAGAGGCAAGTCTTGTTTAAGATCTGGCAGTGGTCTAGCAACTTTGTGAAGTTTTTAACAGATAGACGAAAACAGGAACAGAGCCTCACAAAACTGCGAATATCTTTGGCAGATTTCGGCACAGGGAAGTCTTTCATGGCTCAAATTTTTTCATGGTCAGGCTGTACGCCGGCAGCACCCACAATCTGCCCAAGGATTCTAATGCGGTGGTGGCTGAAACGGCACTTTGACGAGTTCAGTTGAAGTCTGGCCAGACGACATATCAAGGACGGCTGAGAGGCGTTCAAGATGAGTTTCAAATGTGGGTGAAAACATGACGTCGTCGTCTAAAAAACATGAACATGTAGACCACTTGAATCCATGAAGAGAGTCCATTATGCGCTCGAAAATGGCTGGGGCATTACATAAGCTGAAAGGCTTGAACTGGTGAAGCCCATCGGGGGTTATGAACACTATTTCCTCTCTATCCATGGGGTCCACAGCGATTTGCCAATATCCAGAGCAAAAATTGGTAGAAGAGAAGTGGCTCCATGCAAACAATGCGGGGCATCATCAATTTGCAGCAGTGGATAGGAGTTTTGTGATGCTGTTGAGATGGCGATAGTCTGCGCAGAAGCACCACAATCCATCCTTGTTTTTTACTAGCACCACAGGAGATGCCCATGGACTGGAGGATGGCTCTGTAATGACCTTCGCAAGCATTTTGGCTACTTTGTCTTGTATCACACTTTGCTCAGGTGCGGACACTCGGTAGGGGCAATGGTGAATAGGACTACTATCACCGGTGTGTATGCGATGCCTGACAACTGACGTCTGTCCTAAAAGCTGATCACCGAAGTCAAAAACGTCTCGATAGGACCACAGAATGCTGTGGAGGGCTTCAGAGTGCTCAGGTGGAAGATCGGCGGCAATCATGCTGTGAATGTCACGGCTTTCGCAGTTGGTCAACGGGGGTGTATCTTGTTTGGTTACAACAGCATAGAAGGCGAAAGCTTCCACCTGAAAATCTTGGAGTGGGTGAAGGTGGGCCACGGACATGCCTTGTAAGAGCACTTGATTGGTGACGCCAAAGTTGAGAACTGGCAGGCATGCTCTACTAGCCGTAACAGTGAGGACTGTATAGGGGACAGTAACACAGGTAAGAAGTACGTTTGTGAGAGGTGCAGCAAGATATGGCGAACACGACAGTTCGACGTACGTCACAGTTTTTGACTGCAGGTGAACAAAGTCGCTGCAGTATAAACAGCATGGATGTTGGTGATTTGGTGCACAGTATTGCGGCAGTTCAAGGTGGAGGACACCTGTGGAGCAATCGATGAGAGCAGAATTGGCGGCGAGAAAACAGAGTCCAAGGATGATGTCGTGGGGGCATTTCACGAGGGCATTAAAAAGAACAACTACATCATGGCCGGCGATTGTAAGGCAAGCTGTACACATGCCGATGAAAGTGGCTGCACCGCCATCCGTGACTCATACAGCACAGGTCATAAAAGGCATAAGAACCTTCTTCATGCGACGACGAAATGGGACACTCGTTACAGAAACATGAGCGTCCGTATCAATCAACGCTCTCGTAGGAATGCCATCGACATATAGTTCAGTAGTGTACCGGTGGAGACGTAAGGGTAAAAGAGGATTTTCGGGGAAGGTCGACACTGCACCTTCACCTCTAGAAGCTGCGCAGCCTAGTTACCCAGGGACAGGTGGCTGCTATAAGAGAGCGACGGAGAGCGGTGATGAGTCGGTGAATGAGATGAGCAATTGTGAGGCAGTGATGATGGAATGTAGCTGCCGCTGTCTTCAGGGGCGTTGAATGCAGAGAATTCGTTGTGGGTCAGGTAACGGCGAGCAGCTCTACGGAAGGGACTGGAGTACGTAGCGAACTGGCTAGGCAACATATAAGGCCACTGGCTGTGACGATAAAGAGTGATGTGTCCTGCGTGGCCACAGTGGAAGCAGATGGGCTTATTCTCTGCTGTTCTCGCCACTCGGATGGATTCCTGGAATGAAAAGGAGGGCACTAATATTTCGAAGAGTGTCTGCTGAAGCGAACGAAGTGTCTGGATTGTTTATGGTGCAGACAGAAGGAATGCCAAGGTTGATGAATTCTTGGCAGACAACGGCCTGGATCAATGACACAGTTGGCGTCTGTGCATCGGAAAACATGTGCTTGTTTGTAGCTGGGCATGCGGCCTCGAGTTTGTGCTGCACGATTCGCGTAACATTTTCAGATGCAGATTGCTCATATGGAGCTGTCTCACAGGAAGACATTGAAGCCGTGTTTGATAGGTGCTCGAAATGGTGTGAAATGTGCCAGCTCTTCGCTTGCTCTAAGCGACTACGGTCATTACGTTATTAAATACGAGCAGATTAAATTCGTCATCTGCAATTCCCTTCAGTATGTGAGAGACTTTATCAGTCTTGGGCATTTTCTCATCAGCCTTTTGGCACAAGGCCAGTACGTCCTGAATATAGGACAAGTATGACTCTATTGACATCTGGGTACGCACCTCCAGTTGTTTCTTGGCAGCTCTCGCCCAGACGGGTTCCCGAAAAGGTCGCAGAGCTATTCCTTAAATGTATCCCAGCTGGTAATATCTTGTTCGTGGGTCTCAAACCAGACTGAGGAGTCTTGTCTAGGTAGAATATCATGTTCGCCAGCGTGACGGTTGGATCCCAGCCATAGTTCTTGCTGACCCGCTCATACATCCGAAACCGCTGGTCTACATCAACATTGTTTGTGCCGGCATAGATACTAGGATCACGGGGTTGTGATAGGGTGACTTACTGAGTTGTCAGTATATGGCAAATGAGTCGTCATGATCGATGGTGGCGACGTAGCTGAAATGGATGGAGGTATGTCATTGCCTGGAGCCATGCTTGTAGACACTGTGGAGCTCCGTCGTTGACGATTGAAGGCTACTCAGCACCTCCACCAAAATGTAAGATTATTTACAGTGCGTATATTTTACGCTGACCAAGCTGAGAGTCCCACCACGTTCACCCAAGTACATCATCGTCTTCTTTCTTGGTTGTCTCTGTAACTGCACATCCCACTGCAGGTAGACACTCAGTGTCCTGAAGCATCATGTAACAATATACTTGGGCCTTTCTGCCTCCATTTTTTCTGTCAAACTTCTGTAATGGTGGGTTGTTGATGGCTCATATGTATTCCTTCATATAGACTTTAGAATACTGGAAACTCCGCTATAAATTTGTTGTTAAATGTATAAGTGATGTCAAAATTTGGGAGATGATGCCCCTTCTTGCTTCCTGAAAAAGACGTGAGAAAGAAATTGGCCGCGCGTGCTTCTCTGCAAATGTCGAAAGACGATAGTCTTCTGCCGGCCGTACTACGCTGCGTGAGATATGGACACCATCTGGCAGCACCGTTGGGAAACATGAGCTTGTGCAGAAACCCTGGGCAACTGCCAGGTGGCAGCACCAAATCATAGGCAGAGGCCTCTTTAGTGCATAGCATAGCATTTTTAGTGCAGCCTAACAAACACTAGGGTCTTTAGAATTACGTATCTATGTATTTTCTAGTAAAGGAACACACCACCCAATACTTACGTATTGATGTTGTGCCTCAGATATGCGTAATATTTGCTTTTTTATCAACAACGTTCACAAGTATGAACGCAGCTACCAGTTCAAGATGGCTGGGCGTTACGTAAGGGCTTAAACTTTGGCCGGGTGGCTGAATTTTGTGACAGACTGATAAACAGAGAGACAGACCAAAATTTTTGTGTTCAAGTACCCCAAGAAAGACTATCGTCTTTAAAGTTTTACCAGGTCCGAGTGTTAGAAGTAGTACAAAAAGAAAGTAGCCAAACTCAAGAAGTTGCCAAAAGCTTGCATGTTGAGAATTTAAAGGTAAAATTGAAACATTTCTTATATGGCAAAGATGTACTTTCTTTTGTTATTTATGGTTTCTCTGAAGCTTGGGAAACAATATGGTTATTTTGAGGCTGTGGCTATGCTGAATGCTCCATGCAAACTGCAATGGCAAGCAGCTGGGCTATGTTGGCCAAGGGACTCTGGACATTGTGCACCTTCTCGCGCACTTTCTTGTTTTTAACAGTTTGTGTTGTTTAGACATGATTTTAACTTACTTGCAGCTTAAACTCACTTTTTTTTTTTGAAGGCTAAGAAACTTAGCTTGGCAAAACAATATACAGCATGGACCACTTATAACGTAAGTCACCAGAATCGCGAATACCCACACTATAAGCGGTACCGCACTATAACCAAAACAACATTTTTCAAAGTCTGCACGTGTTTAAAAACCATCTAGCAGGTAGCGCCGCGTGTGAGACATTCGAAGTGCGCGACCGGGCTGCTTTCATGCGCTTAAAAAAAAAAAAGAAAGAAAATCTGGATATTTGAAAGATTTAGGTCTGTGGCCGTGCTGTGCAAAACAAGAAAGAAAGGAAAAGGTGCTATAACGACGTCGTTTATGTTGAGGTCCGTGTGCTGTGTGATGTCAGTGCGTGTTAAAGAACCCCAGGTGGTCGAAATTTCCGGAAACCTCCACTACGGCGTCTCGTAATCAGAGCAGGTTTTGGGACGTTAAACCCCACAAATCATCAATCTCATAGAGCATCCATATTCTAAAGCTCCACCTCTTTCTTTTTTTTTTCTTTTTCTGCCATGTTTTGCTTGCAAACAGGCTCTGCTCAGCATCACAAGTGGAAGATGGCAGCCTCTTGGGCTGTGGCTTTGAAGACTCATCTATTCGGCTCTGGAGTCTGTTGCCACGTCCCCTCCAGACTCTTCCACCCGATGTGGACGTCAGCAGAGTCAAGCTGTACTGTGATGCTGATCACTGCAACTCACCTCAGGAGAGGTTGGTCTTGTATAAGAACGTCCAATGTCAGCCTCACATGTGCCTTTTTAAAGGGCTTTTGAAGAAATGTGTGCGGCATGTGTGGTATCAAAGAGCACTGCCTCCTCAGTATATTCTCTAACTAATGAACCTTGTATTAAATGATTTATTGACGGTCTTATTTTCATTGCATTCACTTTTTTATTGTGCTTAACATACTTGAAGGTTTGCCACTTTGCTGAAGCAAAGAAATTCTTGAAATGCATTTTATTACTCCACCCATCATTGCTTTGAGATGGGGTGTTGGTGTGGCCTTTACAGTCCGTAAAAAGTTAAGAGCTTTGAGCATATCTTTTCTACGGCACTGCCGCTGAAGTCACTGTGTTAGGTTACTGTGTCACTGTGTTAGGGATAATTGAAGGTCCATTGTACTTTTTTTAGATTGAATTTTGGATAAGAGAATTATGAGTCTATGTGCAGCGGGCATAAAGATTAAGGCCTCCTTTAACGCAATGCAGAATTATATCAGCTGCAAGATAAAGCTGTGGGCTCTTTGTAAAATGGGAGAATGAACAGCTCCAGTGAGGGCACATCCATGGCACCAGATCAGTGCATGACTGTACCTGCAATGCCATTTCATAAGGGCCCTTCTAATCATACATTGCAGCTTGCATATACTACAGTACTAAAATATAGGCATGCCTAACAGTACTATCCTGCTCTGGAAAGCCAGTAAGCTTTAATTGACTGGATTAACCTAAACACCTTATTAGAAGTCTCTGGCCTCAAAACATCACACCAGCTAAAGCTTTAGAGTACGTAGCTTAAGTGATGAAACCTAAAGCATTGTGAGGCAACTTGAAATAGTGGCAGTTTGTGAAAGAAGTAAAACTCACTACAGTACCCTTTCCTCAGTGCATATGTGCATCATTTGGGTGAGAAGTCCTGATCTTGAAGGAAGTGTTCCGTTTCACTTTTCTAGTGACAGCAAGGTTCTGCGAGGCCACAGTGGCCCTGTATACGGCCTCGACTTCATGCCTGGGAAAGAGGTGATGCTGTCATGCTCGGAAGACACAACAGGCAAGTGCATGGACTAATTTTTGCTATGCTGTCCTTGGCTTCATTATCTGTTGGTTTCACTGGGTCGTTATTAGTGCTATGATCTGTAACATTGTGACTGCCATGATCTGTGTCAGGAGCGTTGCCAGAAATTCTTTTTGGGCTGCAGGGGCAAGCATCAGCTTTCCTCTATGTGACGTCATCGATAATAAATATTGGTAGTCTGAGCAGACTCTATACATGTATATCAAGGACATGGGACCCCCCCCTCCCCCTCCTCCTCTCGCGTGCACGTGTGCTTGTGAAGAAATTAAGTAAACAGTTAAGTAAGTGCAGTAAATGCAGTAAGTACGACAGATACGGTGGGTGTTTGGAGCAACGGCCTCGCATCGTGCCACTGAATAGACTAGTCTTCGAAAACGCATCATTGAGATGACCCACCTGATTGAGAAGACCCACCTGATCGGAGTTAATCTCTGTTAAGTGTAGATGGCGGCGGCGTCCTCGTCGGGGTGAATTGTACAGAATATTTGTCAGAATTGTGCAGAATATTTCATCGTACAGCATAGATATGTCATGTGTATGCAGTTTTAAGTAGTGTGTTCAACTCATTTCTGCCTCACTCATGCCAGTGCGAACAGGAAGTGGCCTCGTGCCTCACAGAATCTTGACTGATCGGCGCACTAGTGATGCAGAGATGAACTCCAGTCTTGTTCAGTCTGTAGTGCACATAATCAATTTCTCAGGACGCGTGAACTCTGACAAGAACTGTAAGCGCATGCAACAAGGGTTTACTTGTGCTGTACTGTGCACCGCAGTAATCCATACTTGTCGACTGCCTGTTTCGTGCATTCTGTTGTGAGTTGATGGAATTTCACTACTGGCATCAACCCCTTCGTGCGTACATTGCTGGTTTGGGATTCAACAACACAGCAGCAACTACCAGCCTTCCATAGGGGCGCATTCAAAAACAGTAGGCGTTTTGTGCACAGACTAAGATATTGCGCGAGCATGAGCTTACCGGCACTTGAAGGGAAGCGGCGAAAATGTATACCCACGAATCTTTCTCCCAGGGGAAAAACAAGCGCTAGCGTTTAAGGCGAAGCTTTACCAGCCAACATGTATATTCGGTAAAAGTTCCCTTTCTTGCATCCAATGTCACCGCCCGAACTCTGCTGAGTGCGCCGCTTCCTCTCAATGCGTAGTGTCCCCCTTAAGGGCACTGGGTGAGCCCTATACTTCCCACGCATTTTCAACCGTACTCAGGAACCGTTTTCTAGGCGATGCTTCAATGTATACACATAAATCATATATCATTTTCTTTCAAATTTTGTGCTCTTTTAACTGTAGCGTATTTACTAAAATAAGTGCAAAATCAAATTTTTCATCAGTTATTTCTCTGGAGTACCAAAACTCGGGCTTGGTTTGCATGTTTGTGAATTTGTAGCACCAAAGCTGTGCGATGCATGTTTTCAATTCTGCTACTGTAGCCGTGTACACTTACAGAGTTAACTTTTTATGTAAGATGATGTAGGAGATAATGGTACCTAAGTAATAAAAACATGTTTTCGAGAAAATCAACATTAAAACAAGAAAACAATGAAAAAAAAGTTTCATTGCCAGAAACACCACTAAAATCATATCGCTAGTAACCAGCAGCCTGATAATCATTGTCGATGTCATTTTTATGCTTTCGGGCGAGTCTTCTTTCTTTCCTAGCCTCCTTATTGAGCTGTTGTGCAGCTGTGTCGGCAAAGTATCGTCGACCATTGTCAACTTGCTTCAGCCACATGATTGTATGGCGCCCAGGGCTAAGTCCTAATGAGTTCGAAATGTTGGCTCAAGTGATGGAACCATTATTGTATGAAATAACAGCATCCAATGTCACTATTCTTGTAGTGCGAAGTACTTTTCACATTTTCAGCGAGTTCAACACTTCCACCATCCAATTTTTAGGTATATTTCTGTCTAGTCGCATAAGAAATAAGGCACATGTCCATTAGCACATATCCACTCTTACTCTGCTGAAGATTCTCTTTCTCAAAGGATGCAGAAAAGGCTGAAACGTAGGGACATTGAAGAGCTTGCCGGTTGAGCGTTAGGTGCATCCGTACTTTGCCGGCATGCATTTGCATTTCAGAGACAAGTGTGTTGGTTGCCGTGAAACATATGCTTGCCAAAGAGCTTCTTTGCCTTTGGCATCCTAGTTTACAACACGAACAGCACTTGGAAAAAGAAACTGTGATTGAGTAAGTGACGAGAAGCTTTTGAACAACACGCGCTGAGGCACAAGCGCGGGAAAAATGTGCACTACGACCGCGTCTCAAGATTGCCTTGGCTGGAAAACTAGGTTTACCACATTTGCCAGGCAGTTGTTTATATGTGGCTGATTAACCACACCCCCCCTTTTACAGGCGCTTCCCGCTTATCCTAAATTTTGCAACCAAGAAACTTTTCGAAGCGCATCAGCATGCTTCTGTGGAATCAGCCACATATAAACAGTTGTCTGGCAAATGTGGTAAAACCAGGAGAAATGCGCACTATGACCGCATCTCGAGATTGCCTTGGCTAGAAAACTAGGTTTACCACATTTACTAGACAATTGTTTATATGTGGCTGATTCCACGGAAGCATGCTGATACACTTTGAGAAGTTTCTTGTTTGCAAAATTTAGGTTAAGCAGGCACCTGTGAAAGGGGGGGGGGGGGGGCGTGATTATTCACGACTCCGTTTTGGAAAAAATATTTTTCAGCCAGAAAGGAAGCCTTATAAGAGATGTCTTCATATGGAAATTGTGTATAAGGTGTTAAGCATCCCAAAGTGACCAAAAAAAAATTTTTTTTTCAAATTTCGCCTTTCCTGGTGCCCTTAAAATACACTGCTTACACGTACTGCTTGGGTGGTTTGTGTCCTGTGTTCATCAGCCCCCTTTTATAAAACACAATGGCTGCGCTGAAACACCGTGAGGCGAAGCTTGGCGATTATCCTACAAAAGGCAACGCTGTTCCCAGCGCATACTCGAAAACTGGCAAAAAAGCTACAGCCGCTGAAGAAACAGTTCCCAGCTGTAGTTCTGCACAGCATGAATATGACTTTCTTTCCAAACGTGCACCGTCTTTTAAAGATTCTGGCAACTCAGCCCATGAGCACAGCTGAAGTGGAGTGCTCTTCTGCATCGCTGAAACACCTAAAGATGTACCTGAGAGCTTCAACAACAAATGAAAGATTGATTGGCATCGTCTAAATATCCGCCATGAAATTCAAATTTGCCCGAGAGACGTTCTCTCTGTTCTCTACCGGGAACGTGAACCACAGGTGCATGAACCGCAGGCGCCTGCTGAAAATCAAGCAAGAAAGTTAAGTGAAATTATTCTGGGATTGTAATTTTTCAAACAGTTGTGTAAAGACACAGTTCTTCATTGTTAATTGTTGGGGTTTAATGTCTCAAAACCATGATATGATTATGAGAGACGCCGTAGTGGAGTGGTCTGGAAATTTTGAACACCTGAGGTCTCTAATGTGCACCTAAATCTAAGTAAACGAGCCTTGAGCATTTTCGCCCCCATTTAAAATGCGGCCGCTACAGCTGGCATTCGATCCCTGCGCATCAGCACTCAAGCACTACTGGACCACTGTGGCGGGTTTTACATAAAAAAAAAGTTTTGGTAAAATTGCTATGCACCACTTTTCGGCCAGCTATAAGGGCGGGAGTTCAACTATTTGAGATAAATTACTGAAAATCACTTTCACATGCCAGAGAGATTCCATTCTCTGCCATTGTCTAAACTGTACTCCTTGCTTTTCGGTGGCAGCTTTCGCCAGCAGACATTGTTCGCAGACAGAAAAGATGCGACCGGCAATACAATAACCCAAGTTTACATCTAACAATTTCTTGCAAGTTTTGAGTAATGTGGCATAGAATGTGTTGTAATGCACAGGATAATCTTCATGTGCATTGAAGAGCGTAACAGTATTTTGCTATGTCATCTCTGTGCATTGCTGAGTGAGGCGTTGCTTACACACACCTTATATTATTTCTTCTAAAAAAATGATGGTTACTATGTAAATGCTCTTAATTTTACACGCTAACATGCTCATGCATGTTTGTTCAATCTGTGCATTTGATGTGCAGTATGTCACCAGTTACAGAAATAGCTCGGCCTGCCCTTTTAGCCATGCTACTGTAAAGGGTGGAACAGTTGCAGTGAACTAATATTTTGTTTTAATTTGTCGTATATTTGCTCAGCTTTATGTTGTTTATTCTTGCATTGTTTGCCACAGTGTTGAACAGTAAAACTTGTGCTCACTACAGCTTCGTACACTGCATTTCTTTTTATGCTGCTTTAGGTTTATAACCACCATCTTTTTATTTATTAGCTAAAATCCTATGATGAATATTTTAGAAGGTTTTTCTAAGGACCTCACTGTCCTGCATGTTTGCCTATGTTGCACCTTCCTCACAAACACTTCGGAATGCCTTTAGCTATAATAAAGATATGCATCAATATATTGTACTATCACAGAAGCGAAGTTCGGTGGAAAAGCCAAATTTTCTGTCTGGTATTTTTTCTTCTGGGCAGCACGCACTCGGTCCTGCAGCAGTTTATTGTGGAAATAGGAAATGCAGGCAATACCTAACGTGGTGTTCTTATTCGTGCTTACGGAGAGAATAAGTCTGTGTGTGTGTGGCTGTTAGCAGAATGTGCGAAGGTTCAATAAAAATGTTAGTATGGCTGTAGTATATATAACTGCACGTACGAAGAGTCACACGGTAATATGCTTGAACAAGGCCTATCAGACCTTGGAATTGTGTCTGGATTTTACAATTAAAATGAACCTCTGACTATCAAAAAATACCTTAGAGATCGACTCTGGCAAGATTTGTACCGACGGGTACAAATACAACCACCACACTAGCGTTATTCTCGTAGCCGAGCCAACTTAAAACACTCGCGGCCAAAGTTCTCACCCAAAATCTCGAGTGTCAATTTGACAAACACTGCATGCAACACATTTTTTCCGTATGCAGATATGATGCACTGTAAATTACCAACCCATACCAAAGCGCCCAGGAATAGAATTGTTGTAGTAGTACCGATTCCTTGAATCATATGTCAGCGCGAAGCAAGGGGAAAAAATGCTGGGCAAGTTAGAGGAAGGGGGGGGGGGGGGTGATCTCCCTTTGGCTATGCCCCTGATCGGTGTCAGTGAGTGGCAATGCATTGACACTTAAAAAAGAAGAGATAGTATTCATTGTCACTGGAAGAATAGTTACAACATCTGAGAAAATGAAAGAAATGTGGTAAAATGGCAAGTGACGATGAATACACTAACCAGTGACTGAATGAATACCAGCAGTGTACTACCTAATTTTCTGTGTGACAGCCTATAAACGACACCAAACTGCATATGACAAGGGCATTTATGTTGTATGAGTCTCAGCATTTATTAGGTCCATGTTTCAATTCCCTCACAAATATAGGTATGGCCAGGTGAATTGTGTTTAGCACACTTTTGGTGCTATAAACATTACCTGTGAACATTTTTTTAAGTTGATTTTCTATTTCTCCTTGTGCAGTGCGAGCATGGAGCCTAAAAACACACAGCAATGTCGCCATCTACCGAGGACACTCATATCCTGTCTGGGACATTGACATTGGGTACGCTAGGCCTTTCGTTCTGGATTTTAAACTTCGGCCCACACAACCTAGAAATTTACTCTAGCTCTAGTGCTGGTGCTGCTCTTTCACACAAAACATAATGAAACAGGTGCAAGTGCTATTTAGAGTGTTAAACTTGAAACTCTTTTGGTACCTCTCTTTGTTCATGCTACTATGCTTAATTTGATTCTGAAAAGTAATGATACAGTCGATTCCGGATATATCGAACTTGAAGGGCATTGTGAAATAGTTATGTATATTGATCATTCAAAATACCAAATATGCCCATTTGAAGCTCATCTTAAAACAGCGTGCATCTTCAATTTGTTTCTCGAGATAGTAACAAGCAGTAGATTACCGATTTGCCTACAATATGCAACAGATCAATGTGAAAACAGTCTCATTTTATTTCGTCCGAATGAAATATGTCAGCTTCTTGTAAGCCATCAAGTTCCTTGAGCCATTCTGGAGCCCTACAAGACAGCAAATCCAGCGCCTTCCGTTGCACCTCAAGAGCAGTGAATTACTGTGAGTGCCGGCGCAAGCTCTCAGAGCACGGTACAAAGTCGTTTACCAGTGGTGAACGTCTGCACCACTGGTAAACGACTGCATCTTTCTAGTGATCGATGCAGTCGTACATCGTCATCGGCGCTAATGAAGTCTCTTGCTGTGAGCCCGTCTGAGAGGACGCCTAGGAAGGCCAGGTATTGCCATTGCAGTTACATGGACATTGTCAGCGGGTTTTTTCAGTTGCCCTTGTTCTAAACAAAGTCTAAATCGATAACATCGCCTACGCATCGTATCTTATGCACGAGTAAAAGCGCGCTAGCGCTGGGGTGAATGTGGCTGAAGCAGAGATGAAAACGAGCTGGCCGTCTCCGTCGCACGAATGGCATCATGCGATAACACCGCTCCACGAGTAAGGCCTGTTGGCCTCTCGTCGCCTGGTCCTCAAGCAGAGAGGAAACAGCCAGACCATCTTTCGTCGGGCGAAGAACCATAAGGGGCGCCGGTGGGAGATGTGTGGTGGCATGCGCTCTCGACAGATGCTCTCCACTTACTGAAACACAATTTTGAAGGCGAGATAACTTGTGGAATAGATTCGTGCAAACACAAACACATCATCTATGAAATATGAATGGCCTATAACATACACAAAATCAATCGGTTTTAAATTTTTTAAGAGAATAGATATGGGGCACACCTGAATTTCCATGAGGTTTTCCTGTTACCCATACAACCGGGAGAAATGGTCAAAATCCGCAAGTCTCCCGGGTAATCTGGGAGACTTGGCGGGTATGCAAACTGCAACTAACAATAACATAGCCTTCGAGATTGGTACCACAGAGATGTCATGCGGCCCCAAATCTTGAAGGCTATGCTTTTGCAAACTACCAAGCTGTAGCGCGAGGACAACCATCGGAATGTGCACATCACGTTGATGCAGGTCGAGGCTGCCAGTGCAGTCTGCTAGCGACAGCCGCTTTGTGTCCAGCTCATTTGGTACCTTTGTCTGTCAGCCCTTTTCAAAAATTTTGCTGCTGCGCGTTACAATCTAAAATATGTGCAGCAGACAAGTTAGTGCACTGACAAGCGCTGTGCAGCACCCCAAAGCAACACAATGAAACTGCATTTTCGACTCCATCACACGCAAATATGGATCGCAACACGTCAGACCACTGTTGAAACATGATCAACTTATGTAAAAAGGAGCATATTTGAGGGGTTTGGCGCAGGTCAAAGTTCGATATATCAAATGCGGCTGTCCACAGGTGTTTGATATATGTGCACGCCATTCCTATGCTTTAGCATTGAATTTTGAAGGGGATTTTTCAACTGTTCGATATAGCCAATAATTCGATGTACGCGGGATTGACTGTAGTTCATTTTCTGCTCACTTTGTTGATCACCTTTATTTTAATGGTGCCGTAGAAACACGTAAATATAGCCCTTGTACTGGTTTCACTGTGATAGAGGAATGTGCTGTTGAGTACATTAAGCATGGACTTGTATTTTTTTTTAATGTTGAAACATAATGCGATTAACCTTATTGTGGACTGCAGTTTATCACTTAAAATAGGACAGTGTATCCAATGTGGAACATTGAATGCACCATGTTTTCTTAAATGTAGACTGGTAAAAAACAAATAACTTACAAAAATCTGAGGTTTGCTAAGGAGGACGTGGCTTGGCCCTTTCCACTGTGGACATTCTTGACCACACAAAAGTCAACAGTTGTAGCCATGTAGGCCAAATTTTGAAAATAGCTCTCAAGAGAAAAATTGTCAGTCTCAAAGAAATTTGTTGAAAATTGTTTCTTGTGCACACATGGCAATTTTACTCTGTCATGTATGGGGACTCTATGCGTCTAGCGTATTTCAGTGAAATTTTCCTTTATACCCCTTTCAGTAAACTGAAGGAGCAAATCCTAGCACTGCTGCATTTTGTTTTTTTACTATGCACGGCAACTCTGAAGTACTAGCACAGTAAAACCTTGTTAATATGTACCCGCTTACGACGTAGTTATGGTTAAAACATAGTTGCTACAGTTCTCCGGCCGAACCCCCATTGAAACCAATGTATTGACTGACCGCTTATGGCATAGTGGCTCGTAGAATGCATACCGGTTTGCGCGTACCATGTTCACTAAGTCACAGTATGAGAACAGCATGTTGCACTGCAAATTCCTTTTTTAGATGCGAAGCAGCTCATTGACTAGCCTGTGTAACGCTGTCCGTCCGTCCGCACAAGCGCGATCACGCGCTTCCCTCGGCGCAGGTGTTGGAGCGGTGCCAAGTAGGTCACGCCGCAGCTGGGCGCTGACGTCACGCTCCCCTCGCACGCTTCCCTCGCAGGTGCGCGTGTACGTCACTCTCTCCCTCACCCGCCGGAGCGCCCGCAGCTGCCGGCTCCAACGCCCGCTCGCCTCCCGTGTCTGCGTTTCAAACAAACGTTTACACCAGTAAACGCTACACCGAGTTTCGCTTCAGACTGTTCTTCCAGCACCCGCGTTAGCGCCGTTCAACCTGTGACGCCACCCGTACGCAACGCTGCTGCTTCGCATCCCATCAGGGTTCCCTTTGAAAAAGAAACACGGAAACCGCATTTCAATCGGTACTTGGAGCGATGCTGCATATCGATGGCACTATGGACGGCGCCATGTTGGTGATGACTTTCTCCTTTAGATTGGGCTTCCAAACGTGGAGAGCGCAGCTGCAGTGTAGCTAAAAGCCCCATCGCCGTGACCATCACTCTCTTGTTCTGACCTGCCCATACTGTTGCTGCTTTGAACTCTTCTTCTTCTGAGCGCAGTCGAACTCTTGTTATTGCTACCGAACACCATGGCGCTTGCACAATCCTTGGCCAGAGCATTATTCGCCCAGTTAAGCATTTATACAAAAAAAACTTGCACGCAGAATGCTGCTCGCAGTGGAGTGCAGCAGGGCGTACTGCATCGACATGCTAGGTGCAATACACCTGCTAGCCTACTCGTGGCAGCAGGTGGAGTCCACCACAGTGCAGAACTGCTTCGCTCGAGCAAAGTTTGTGGTGCGCGTGAACACTGGCGAAAGCGAAGAGTGTGCCGACAACTGCGACAGCCTGCTCACAGAGGTGTTGGAGTGTCAAGGTAGTGCAGAGGCTCTGCACTTTAATCCTTCCGGGACCTAGACAGCAATGTGGCAACATCTCCTCACGTAACAGACAGTGAGACCGTTGCCGTTGTTGTGCCACATGAAGCTGAAGATGACGAGAACGACGATGACGACGGTGATGATGTCGAAGCACATCCGGATCCAAGACCCTCTCTGACGGCAGTTGCTGGTGCCGTGGCTGTGATGAGGGCATTTGCCAAGAAAAAAAGGCCTCATGGCAAGGTTGGCCCACAGTCTCTCGGAATTCGAGGACGCTGTTGTCGCTGCAAGGCCTCCACATAGGCAACTGACACTGACAGACTTTTGGTCAATTGCTTTTGAATAAAGCAAGCTGTGTACTGTGAACATTACTCATTACCTCTTCTTCACTTTTGAAAGGTAAGTCGCAGCTAATTCGTGGTTTTCGGTTAAGGTGTATGACCGGTTAGCAGATGTTTTTCCCACGTCCCCGCCAACTACGTGTTAACGAGGTTTTACTGTACTAGGAAATCCCAAAGGCTATGTGGGTGTTCATTCATGCAACTAGTGGCCAGCAGCTTGTAAACAGTGCCTGGAAATTTGGTCAGGGGGATTAAAAAGTTGCTGTAGCCCTTTGATTACACTGTATGCAAGCATTATGAAAGCATTCTGTACAATTGTGGCTTGGGATTTGCTGCGCTACTTTCTGTCACAGGTGTGCCGGACACATTACATTAGTCTAGAAAGCTCAGATTTGGTTTGCGGTAGGCCACTTACCTGCTCATTTCTAGTGAACCTGTTTGTAAAACACCTGTGTCACGTTTGTTTGGTGAAACTGTAGCTTTTATATCAGCTCTTATGTGTTGTGCAATATATTGTTGGGCTTCATTATAGTTGTGTGGTGTATGCAGGCCATCTGGGTTGTACTTTGCCACAGCATCAAAAGACAGCACTGCGAAGATCTGGACACTCGAGAGGACATACCCACTGAGAATTCTAGCTGGCCACAGAATGGATGTCGACGTAAGACTTTCACAGTTTGTCAAGGCATAGCCGCTACATAGAACACGCATGGTGCGACCCGCTGCATGCCGCGGAAACTGCATCTCGGGCCTAGTTCTCCATGCACCCGCTGCAGCACCGCTGTTCATGGACAGCAGGGACGGCAGCTCACGGAGAAGCACCTCCGGTGCCATGGCCGAGGCGCTTCTCCGCAATAATGGGCAACAAACTGAGAACATCAACATTTTCTTGAGCTCCATGATGAGTCATACATGGCTTTACACAGAAGTTGAATCCAGCTGTGTATCCTGTACGAAATGTCCTTGAGGTTGTTCAATTTGTCACACAAGTCTTGTAAGGTCATTGAAAAAGTGAGTAAGAGGTTATTCATAAAGGAAAAAGAAAAGATCATTTAAAGGTTTTTGACGGATATGTGTACGTGTTCATGGGAGGGTTCATGGATATACGTGTTCATGGGAGGGTTCGTGAAACATGTTCTGAATATTTTTTGTGAAGTGTGCATTCAGAATTGTGAGCACAGCCTCTACATAGAACATGCACGGTCTGGCCCACTGTGTGCCGCTGAAACCGCTTCTCAGACCTAGTTCTTCATGTGCTCGCTGTGGCGACACTGTTCGGGGACGGCTGGTGAAGCGCCTCTGCTGCCGTGGCGGTACGCACGGCAGTGACTCTTATCGGGCTGAAGAAAACTCCCTTTATCTTTGCACATTGCATGCAGAATTTTGACTTTGTGCATTAAAGTTCCCATAGTGCCACATATGTCAACACATCACAGATGCGGAAATATTTTCAGACTGTGCCTCAATACAATTCTAGATGTCTGCATGTGCGATGCATGACTGGATGACCCATTTCCACTGAAGGGTTATTATCTGGTACTATCTGGTATGCATACACAAATACACAAGGGCACAAAGACAATTGGGAGGGTCGTAATAAGGCCTGCCTACTCTGTTGGGAGAAAAGAATAAACCGACGTTCTGACCAAAATATTTTATCAGTACTTAAATGTACTTCTCGTGAACACTTTCATATGTGTGTACTCTAAAAAAATTCTTGTGGAACAACCTTTATTGTTTACCAAGTAATGAAACTCACCTGAAATCATAAATTATTTATTATGAATAATTGCAAGCAGATTTAAATTTCTCCTAAAGACGAAGCACCGAGTGATGGACTTGTTTTCTCCGACATCCAATTTTTCCCTCTACCCCTTCATTATTTTGCCAGTCTTCCTAATGGGCATTTCCCTCTTAACAGCTTCTCCCTCTGTCAGCAGCTTGGCCTTAAATTCACCTGTCTCTCTCTCTCTTTCACAGACACACATGTGCGCACACACACACACACAAGAAAAAAAGTTTACAGTCGATAATCGGACACCTAAGTCAAATGTGCGTGAAGTCGTGAAATGATTATATCCACTGCAGCCGACATACATGCCAAATGGTCTTGTAGTAACAAGTGGATGCTGCGTGGTACGGAGGTCCTTTTGTTTACCCAACGTGTGCGCATAGAATCTAGTATCAGTTAACCCTTCGCCCCCACCCCTCCTCCCAAGGCATCGCACTGATTGCACTGACCTTACCTATTGTCCTCCCCCATGTCAGTGGAAGCTTCACAAAGAACACAAAAGACGTACAAAAGATCAGAATTTGTGCTGCTTTTGCGAAAGCTGTCTTGTATAAAGCCACCCATATGCAGTCAATTATGTGACATGTCTTCAAGTGTGCAGTTAGCTTCAGAGTGCACGAGCGAAGGTACGTTTAGCGGAAATCAAAAGGAAATATCACTTTACTTGCTAGTTCAGTTCAGTTCAGTTCAGTACCTTAAAGACCCCCAAGGGGGTATTACATAAGGGGTGGTTACAAAAAAAAAAAAAATACAAAATGTTCTTTATACAATGTATTTATACAATGTATATTGTAAAGTGTTGTTAGTACATCACCGTAACCTCTATTGCGTTTCGTTAGTTTCGAGATATCCCATAAGACATTGCATGAACAGAGTTGGGCAGGTGGTGGCAACAATTTCCTCGGGAAGGCCGTTCCAATCTGAGGCAGATTGGAACGGCCTATTCGTATGTTGTGTTGGTTCATGTGTTCTCTTCAAGATTGCAATGTAAAGGACCATAGCCAAAGGAAAGGAAAACCCCACGGAGACAAATATGAAGTAGTACTTGCAATTGCTTCTTTATGATTTAGAGCGAATGGCTAAAGAAAAAATCTGCAGATCACATCCAACGCACATCTTGGGATTTTTCAGTTGAAGCTTACTTAGTGGTGGACTTAATGCTTTGCAATTAACCATGTTTAGTACATTGGGAGGGTGGCAGGCGTACGCACAGAAAAATAAGTACCACAAGTATTGGCGTGCAGCTAATGGCAGATACCTGCCCTGAAAAGTGACTGGCAACGGCCTGAACCGCAATATCGCATAGAGAATTTGGAAAACAAGGACAGTAAAGCAAACAAAAGAATCTGAAACGTAATTCTCATCTTCATTAAGGCGTTGGTGTTATCTGGATGTATGCCTGTGTAAGCCGGCGTTACCTGCATACGTTTTGACAGCATACAGGGAGCATTCAGTTACAATTTGCATTTACATCCAGAAGGTTGCCCTGCGAGAGAGGGAATGCCTCAACGGCCACGCAACACACAGCAAAGTGTTTTGTAATGAAGGGAAGGCATGCGTTAGTCAATTCTTTATGACAGGTTGCTATAACTGTCTGCCAAAGGCTGCTGAAACCTGAACCTTGGTCAGCTTAGCATAATTAACTATAAAAGCATGCAAATTTGCAGGGAAAGAACAGCGGAGGAAATAAGGAAGGAAAGCTCTTTACATGTAGATATATTTGATTTACAGCGACCTTGAGGCACCAGAAAAGAATTGCTTGGAGCAAAGGCAATGCATATCTCAAAAGTGCATGAATAGTCAATAAAGAACTCAAAACTGAAAAAAAAAACAACACGTAGCTCAATATGGCAATCTGGAGCCGACGCCCGCCTCTTATCGCTCCTGCCTCTGGCTATGCTCTGGCAAACGTGGCACTATGTGTCCCTGAACAGTGGCGCCCTATCGGTTGCAACTGTAAACTCAGCCGAGACGCTGTCCCATTGACAGCGGTGCAGTGTGGCAGGCCGCTCCATGTGTCATTTATGTGGCGGCCGTTTTCAAGGTTTCATAACTTTGTACAGTTCTATGCATAGGTATACGTAGATTTGATAGGTCTGCGTTAAAAAGAATGATATATTTTGAGTTCTGGCTGTATCTGTCGTATGTGGTAATGCACCATTGTGGTTATGCGGCGATTGTATATGTGCAGTATTGGAAAGCTCTTCTGTTCTTACAGCCTGTTTTTTGCACTAGTGCACCATTTTTACTGTGTATACTATATCATGAATTTGTGAAAATTAATGAGAGACATTCACGATGACTCAAGGCCACCACAGATGCAGAGACTAGCTTCAGTGTTATGCCCATGTATGCTTCTTTAAAACTTCTTGTACAGTGCGTGAAGTTCCACCCCAACAACAACTATGTTGCGACTGGTTCAAGTGACGGGTGCCTGCAGCTCTGGTCAGTTCAGGATGGTCGTGTGATGCGTAGCCTGCCTTCTCACCGGGGTACCATCTTTGCTCTCGCCTTCTCTCCCGACGGGCAGCTGCTTGCCGCAGCTGGTAAGGACAAGTTGCTGTTGCCAGCATGACTCTGCCCTCTTCAATGAATTGCATGCAGTTTTTGCTGCTTACAAAAGCAGTCAGTGCAGCAAATGCAGAATCATCGTTGTTCCTGCACTTAGGGAGCTTAGCAGTTCCTTTATTTCAGTCATCCGAAGTTGAGTGAAGCATAATTAATGCACTTTACAAAATATTGGCATCCAGCGCCAGAAAAGCACGATTACGAGTAAATATGGGTTTCTTTCTGGTTGCCCGACTGTCGCAAATCTTGCTAAGTTTTAAGTGATTATGCCGTAACCAAGTGAAATGTTTTCGTTGCATATCAGGCATGGTGCCGCTTGGCTTCAGTGAAGCCACATTGTGTGTTGCAGTGAGTGTTCTGTAATTTCCAAAGAAGGACATTCCACATTGTTCATGGATTACATGTTAACTGCAATGGAATTTTTATGCCACATAAAAAGCCCACTTTCAAGTGGCAAAGATAACAAAGGAGCCTTGCAAAATTTGGCAGTTTATATATAAGTGGAGCATTCGAAAGCTAGGAAAGATAGCCATTCTTTGTACAAAAATGGAAGAGAATGCCACTGTTACTGATTGCTGGCAGTGAGCATGATAAGTGGCCACTGAAAGTGAAACATCTCGGAGGTGGCTTGCCTGGATCTGCGTCGTAGCGACAACCACCATATGTGTGCACTCTTGTTTGAGTATGCTGCTTGAAGGCTGCTTAGAAGAAGAAACCTATACCATTACCAGCCCTGCATTCTTGCCACCTTGCCACGACTGATTACATTCATAGTGAATTCAAAGTGAACTTCCGTTGTAATTTGCCAGGGGCCCTACAACACATTTTGAACAAAGTGAGAGAACGGTGAAGATCAGTTGTAGAGGTTCCTGTGAACATGTGAGCCAAATACTGTAAAACCCTTTTAATTCGGAATTCATGGGACCGGAGAGAATGTCCGAATGAACCGAGGGTCCGAATTATCGTGAGTTCGATCAAAACACTTTAAAAATGTTTCCGACACCATCGGACTTTTATTTCTTAAAGAAGTCTGTGATCACGGTTTGCTTTGCGTAGGCAGTGTGCGAGGAAATAACAATCTTGTGAACTTCCTGCAGGTGGCTTAGTCCACGCACACTGTCCGACGAAACCATGCAGATGTCATCTAACACGGCCAATGCGTGTGCAACCTCCGTCATTTTGTGGCATGGACACTCATTTGCATCGCTTGGGTCCTCGTCAGCTCATTCCCTTTTGCCATTAAAAACTTCGGTGATGATATCGCTGTCTGTCAGTTTGCCACCAAGGGCAATATCATTGTCTATTGCGAAGCGATTGCCCTGGGGCACATCAGCTGGCATGATGTTTGCATAGCGCCTGTCTTGCTCTTTGCCGCTTTCAAGATTGGCCACTACATCCGGGTCAGCAGCGTCGCGCATGAAGCCACTATGCCTGCAGCAGTTGGTGACTACTTAAGGTGGTGTGTTGGTCCACACATACATGAGCATGTGGATTGCGCTGAGTAGGCTTGCATCGCACTGCTTGCCTACCTCCATGCAGAGCAACATCCGCTCAAGTACCTGCCGTCTATAGCGGCTTTTCACAAACTGTATATCATATAAACGTGTGTAAGGGCCACACTTATTTTTCAAGATACGACAGCCAATATTCAGGGTGCGGCCCATACATGCGATGTGTAAAAAAAAATGTTTTTTTGAGTAAAAGAAATGTACCAATCCACCTTTTGCATGGTCCGAGTGCGCATGGGCCGCAACCGGCACAAACGACCTGTACAGCGTTGTAGCAGACGACGCAGGCGGCACGCAATGTGAAACGGTGTACCCATTACTGAAAGTAATGACACTCGGTGACAGCTATGCCAGTACACCATCCTCACACACATCGTCGCACAATGCAGGCTGGATAACACTGCCCATCTGACAAGGCCTTAGCAGTGAGGAACACACGCTGAACACATGAGTGCATGTATTTCAGTAAAACCATTACTTCGTGCTCACGTAGTTAAACAGTTTGCATAACGACGACAGGGATACGCAAAAGCACTCGGAACATCACATTAAAGAAAACTCACTCGGCTAGGCAGTACGTCGCCTGTTGTATTCCTTGACAGCATGAATATAGCAGCGCCTTTCAGCATTGAAGGACGAGTACTTCAGATAATTCCGTGAGTTGACCTGTGGTTCAACTCATTAAACATAAGATCACGCACATACATGTCATCCTGAATTATTCGTCGTTGTTGTTGAAGGTAATACTGCGATTCACTTCCTGCGATGAATTCCTCCAGCTTCTCGCTTGGCGCTTTCATTGATCCTGGTCTTGTTGTATGTCCGTTCATGACGGCGGCCAGGCATGCAGGTGCTCCGTGACTTGAACAAACGCTACTGAGAGAAATGCAGATTGAGCTCTAGCTATCTCTCTGTATGCTTGTTTGGAGAGAAACTTTCCCAAGTTGCAAAAGGCACAACATGTCCGTTCACTTTCAGCGCACCAAGACTACTTGTTCATTTTCGAAGGAAGAAACGGAAAGAGGACAAGGGAAAGCAACAACAACAAAAAAAAAAGAGTCAGCAAAAAGCATCCCTGCGTCTTTTAGAAGCTCAGCAGACAGCGTGACCTTGGCCACAGCTGTGCAAACTTGTTTTTGAGGGGCTTTAGTTGTTACTGCGCCTGTGGTACCGCAGGTCCTACAGATGTCGATCCCTGTTTCTTCATGCCGCGTCCCCGCGCTCCGTGTGGGCCAACGTCTGTGCATTGAAGACAACAGCACGTCTGTGAACTTACAGTACACCAAGAAGAATTGTTTATTTCCGCGAGGAGAGACTGAAAAGGGGGAGGCTCGTAACGAAAAACAAGAATATAGAGTCAACAGAGCTTTCTGTCTTCTACAGCACATGCAAGCATGAGCTTAGCCATATTGAGAGGGGAAGCTATATTGTTGATGGTGTTGTGGGAGGCAGGCCCGCGGACTCTCTCGGATGCAGGTGCACATGCTTTCACGCGATGTACAGTCTGTTTCATACTTAGGGGAAATCTCGGAGCGCCTTAAAACGCGTTTCGTCCGTGATGCGGCGAGCGCTGGAGTCAGCCAGCGGCAGCTGCTTACGGAGGCGCAGATGCTCTATGCGTGCAGCCTTTAACTGAGGCCGCATCCCGTTGGCCACATGGTTGCGTCGCGTTACAAGGTGCTCCGAGATTTCCCCTAAGTATGAAACAGACTGTACCTCTACTTTATACACACCGTCCAAAAAAAAAACGGATTCCATCCCTCAACTGAATGTCCATATGGGAAGCGAGGGGTGTTTGCTTTGCCTTCGCGTTCGGGCGGCATTTTTTCCCATTTCTAGACCCCAAGGGCTTTCTCACGGGAGGCTCTTCTTTTTGCTGTTGGAGTTCACAAAACCGGCAAGGCCTCTCAGAAGTGAACACAGCGACTTAAATTGAAAATAAGCACGAGGCTCACTATGTGTGTCGCTGCCTGATGATTTTTGTGCCATAGAGAAACGCTGCGGTAGCAGACAACAAATTTGGCGTGACGCCGTACATCTTGTTTTGTGCCTGTGTCCGCGAGATTTGTGTGTCCGCAAAATAAAGCCCCTCTGCCTCCGGAAAAGTACGCCGCTTCCTCCTCTCCTCGCCTCCGATAGGGCGGCTGCAGTCACGTGGTAGCGTGCTTGCTTTTCTTTTTTTTTTTTTTGTATTTTGTTTTCTCCGACACTCGGCACCATGTTGGACGCACCAAGTGCCACTGTGCTATGTGTTCTCCGGACGCGAAGTGCATGATGTGCGAAGTGCGTGCGTGCGTCTGGCTCGTTGTGTCGCGATGCCAGGTTGCTGTGCCTTTGGCTGCCATAACTGTGACACCCAATGGAACAAGCTTTTTGTCATTCCGTGCGGAAAAGAAAATGAAGATCGCCATTTGTACCCTGAGGGTATTCTATATTAATAATTAAATGTTTATGCACCTTCTTTGATTTTTTGGTCTGTCTTTTTCCTTTGTCGTTTGTTTTGTGGGGTAATCTTTAAGAATATGATATTGCCCTGCCTACAATATGTTTCACTTTTGGTGTAAAATATCTGTAGATGTCTCGTATCACTTTTGCAAATTTTCTATCGCATATAAGTATGGAAACAAAAACGTTTCAGAAAGATACGCTCGTTGAGCGGGATATTTAGTGAAGCTGCAGCCACTGAAGATGTCCATTTGAAACGCGACACTTCTATAGAATGAGTGGTATGAAGCAAAAATATAGTTAAGACTACTCAGACAAAACCGAAAACACCCACCTACTCATTCTAAAGAAGTGACACGTCATGAAGTTTTGAGCGAGAACCTCCATGGGCATTATTGGCGTTGCTGCAGTTATAGACAATTGAGGTGGTTTATACGCACGGGAACTGTTTCCTTCCCATATGGCTTGGCTTGACAACACAGCTGTGATTTAAATATTTCTTGGATGCAATAAGTAGCGTGCCTTGTTTACAGAATTTCATTTCAACCCTTTCTATGTAAACTTAATTATGGATATCCGTGCCAGCAAAGGAAGCGCAAACGACATGCAATTTGCTACAAATTGAGCTTGGCTTGCAGCAGCTCTTCTGCCACGATATTTCATTAGGGCAATCGGATGGTGAGCACACCCACTCTTGCTGAGAAAATCAACGCAGAATAGTGAATCATTACATAAACCCGTATGCGAGGCACGGCACACGGCCATGGCTGAGCAGGAGAGACTGTTGCGGCAGTGGCGGCGCTCAGCCGGCTCGAAAGCTCGTGGCGTGTTCGAGGGGGCGCCGCTGTCACGAGGGAAAAAAAACGTAGGAGAGGAGGTGGCAGAGGGGAGAGCAGATGGCAGTACTTTTACAAAGTAGAGGGGCTTTAATGCAAAAGGCGGATTGGCAAATGAACAGCATTTATTGCAGTATCCATGGCAGAGTCACCATAACGCTCAATCGTCGTCACTCGCTGATTCCTCAGACTCCCGAGCTGATGCTCTCTTGTGGCACACACTCATCAGACCTAAAAAAGTCATCTTCACTGCCGTCCAATCTCTTGGAGATACCGGTGACTTTGAAACTTCGGCATACGATGTCCGTCGATACCGAGTTTCGTGCGGACAAAATCCATCCAAGCACAATCGCAAGCGGTGCCCTCTTGAGCCATCTGGTCGGCATCTGCTCATGGCCGCTGCTTGCCATCCATTCAGTGTATTGCCTGCGGAATTCAGCCTTAATTAAAGGGACTGACAACCGATTTTTAAGGACCCTTCTTTTTATGACGCAGTGGAAAGCTCGCCCCCCTGTACTGTTTTCACCTGCAGTGGTTTTTACTTCCAAAAGCGCGTGGATATTTCGCACGCAGAATTTTTCGACCTAAGAAGCCTCTAAAAAAGGCAGAGTGCGCACTCTAGGAACGTTGAAAAGTGATCGCAATGCCGATAATCCGCCTCGCTTCCGGACATCGTTCTGCTTTCGCAGGAGTGAACGTAGCTGTGATTAACCACCCACACTTTGACCTGTTCGACTACTTTTTGAAATAAAAAGACGGTGCGACGAGCTGGTATTGTTTGCCAGGCGCATCTTGTATTTGTAAGGCGTTCTTTTGCATGTCCGCGCCTACTTCATGAATGGCCGGGCTCCGGCGCCGCCACTCTGGCCATAGCCGTGCCAAGCCAGGACAGCTAGATCCGATACCACGCTTTCGCACGTGACGGCAGAAGCGTGCAGTAGCAAAGCGCGCTACAAACGAAGGGTTATCTGCACAATGCAAGTGACAAAAAGCTTATCATATCAAAATTTTCATGCCGTCCGATACTAATAAACAGATAAAATATCGCGTAAATTTGTAGAAGGTCACGTGACCACACTCTAACTCTAGTTCGTATGTTTGCCACTTGAGTTACGAGACGTCAGTTTTCGCGAGTTTGCATGAAGAAATAAAAACATAAACCCGTGTTTATTGAGGAAAAGTGCCGTCGTTTGAGCCAATGCAACACAGAATCTTTCCGCCAGTGGGGTCATCTCAATTCAAGTTTTGGGTGGTTTTCTGTCCCTTTAAAATGCCGATTCACGCTGATATCCAGCAGTTGCAGCACACCCGTGAGGCCGTCTGGAATAACAGCCATGTCTGCCCTCATGGCGCATCTCTTCCTTGACCTTATCTGTCAAGTGACTGCGGTAGCCATCCAAGACCAAAAGCGATTGTTTGGCCAACAAGGCACCTGGGCGGTTCTGCCAGACAGCTTTCAGCCGGTCGAGCACGAGTTCACCGTTCATCGAGCCCTTTCCTTGGACACAAACTGCGATTCCCTGGGAGGAACTTCCTTGGGAATTCTTTTTCTTTTCAGTACAATGTAGGGGGGTAGCTTCCGCCTATCGGCAGTAACACAAAGTATCACTGTGCAGTGTTGGTGTTCAGCACCAGTAGTCCGCACGGCAATGGTCTTCTTTCCTTTGACTTCTACTGTGCAGTCAAACCACACAGGGGTCTGGTCAGCGTTCACTAGTTCTGACAGCCCATAATTGTGGTCATGGTGGAGGCCGATAGCATATTTTGTGAAAGTTAACCACCTTGTCGGTGTAGTCGTCGGGAAGCCGCTGGCACAGCATGGTCCTTCGCCGAAAGGAGAGGGCCTTCCACTTCAAAAATCTTCGTACCCAGCCAGCACTAGCTTTGAAATCGTTGTGCAGTATGCTTTTCACACATGCCATGGCTTGAGCCCTCATGTGCAGCATGTCCGTTGTCAATGCGTTGCCATTGTTGCATACTTCCATCACATAGCAAAGTAGCTCTTCCAATTCAGGAAACTTGCATGGCTTACTGCTTGTGCTCTTCAGCGCTTCTTTCCGAGTACGCCATCATCGAATGCACTTCTTGTCGACGTCGAATTTTCTGCCGGCTGCATGCTTCCTATATTTAAAAGCAAAATGAATCACCTTCAACTTAAACCCAGCCGTGTAGCTGTTTAGGTGCTTGCCCATCATGCAAAAATGTAAAAGCCTCGATTAAAACATGCCAGCAGTATAAAAGAGCCAAATGGCATGCAAAGCATGAGCAAACGACCAAACAAATCAAACAACGCACAAAACCAGAGTTAGCGATCCTAATGCCGATATGGGTAGTGCGAGTTCGATGGCGCGAGTTCACTATCTGTTTATGGTGCCTGGAAGCTCGCAAAGGCGCGCTCATTTTGAACACATGTGGTTCGAGGAAATGGGAGGTGCGGCCCTTACACGGATTTTAAAATTTTTTTTCCGGATATGTATTTCGAAAAGCGGGATGCGACCAGTACACAAGTGCGGCCCATACACACGTTTATACACTAATTTCATGGTTCATCGGCTGCAGGGAAGGTGTTGTGTTCGGAGGCAGGAATAGAAGTTTGATGTTTTCGAGCCCGAACACCTTCGTGTGCACACTGCAGTTGTCCAGCCTGATCCGAGCTTTGGTTGCAAAGCGGTGGTTGTGCTGACGCAGCCAGGCTTGAAAGATTTCGGCGGTCATCCAAGCATTTCTATTAAAGGGGTAATCGACAAGCAGCTGCTTAATGTTCTTAAAACATCTTGGCCTCGCAGCCTTTCTGATCACCAGCAGCGGCAGCCGCTCTGTGCCGGTCATGTTCGCAGCCAGAAGAACCATCACCCGCTCTTTACTCCATTTCCTGCCGATGCACGGGTCCCCCTTAAACGTGATTCTCTTGTCGGGCAGAGCCTTCAAGAATAGCACTGTCTCGTCAGCATTGAAGATGTTGCACGGCTCGTATGTAGAAAGGCGTGTGGATAGTCCAGACTGCCAGTCCTGCTCAACACTTTCGTCGACGGTGCCTTTTTCACCACACACGTTGCGGAACTGCCTGTGTCACTTCTTGAAGCATTCAAACCACCCTTCCGACGCATTGAAAAAGTCAGTGTTCGTGGTCAATGTGAACTTCTCTGCTTGTGTGCAGATAAGGGGATCGCTCCAGCGCAACAGCGCTGCTTCTAGTTCGGGGTGCACTGCCATTCTAAGCCTCTTTCCCTTTTTGCCAAACATGTCATCATCATGCGCTTGTATAATCTGGTCTTCGTTACTGACATAACTACTCAGCGTGATTTTCCTGACATTGAACTTTCCATCACTTCTTCTGAAGATGTGCCCGTTTTCAACGCCTTCAATATTTGCACCTTTGCAGCTAAATCCTATGCTTCGTACTTTGTCCTCTTTGCTGTGATGGCTGGGGCAGGAGATGCAGGGGAAGCCATCCCGGCATCGCTTGCACAGCAGTGACGTGCATGAAGTAGACAATGAACAAAATAAAAACCACGGTGATAAAAATGAAATAAAAAGCCACCAAACATTTCAAAACAAACAAACAATAAGGCTGCAGATGGCACTGACCATGCACAAAGATAAATAAAAAATTTAAAAGCAACAGCATGCTACAGGAGAACAATTTGACTCAACCGCAATGCAAACGTGTGGGACGCACAAGAAAAAATAAAAGGCAAATCCTTCAGTTGCCTGTTGATGATGACAGTAGCGATTCACTGCCTTCCATTTTGGTTGTTAAGCCACCGCCATGTGGGTTCGCCATGTGGGTTTTTGTGTGTGTGCGTGTGTGTGTGTGTGTGTGTGTGTGTGTGTGCACTTCCGAGATGCAAAGCTCATTCGTATGTTGTTTTAAATCTCAGAGGCCATGACCCAATCTCAAGATTGTTGAGGTGTGCCATCGATATTGGATCTTAAGCCCGGCCACGGCGAAATCCACTGCTGCTTTGTCGCGACCCGACCTCGGTCGAGAATTCAGATTAACTGAAGCGTGGTTGAATCTGTCCAGATTAACGAGAGTTTTCAGTCATAGAACCATGCACATTTTGGACTGGACCAGGCACTGTGGCTGAATTAACTGAAATTCCAAATTATTGGGGGTCAAATTAACGAGATTTTACTGTATTATTGCACTGCACACACCAGGGCATTCGCAATTTCTTTTCAAACGCAGCTGGCAAGTCTTTCAACATACAACGTCCCATGTGGCCACAGCTAAGTCGCTTGAGGCAGAAATAACACTAAATGATTTCATGATCCTATCGCCTACACCGTAATTCCTGACTGCCTGTTCTCCATTTAGTTTCTTTCACGTTATTTCACGTTAAAGTTCCCCATTACTAGCGTATATTGGGTGCATACTTTGTTCATTGCCGTTCCCACATCCTCGTAAAACTGTTCTACATTCTCATCATGTGGCTGCTCGTTGGGGCGTAACATTGTATAAGTTTTAGCTTGTATCTCTTGTTTAGTTTTATCACGACTCCTGCTACCCTTTCTTTGATGCTATACAATATTTCCTGCAATGTCTCTGTGGATAAGGAATCCTACGCCATATTCGCGCTTCTCTGGCTGTCCTCTGTAGCAGAGGGCATGCCCTTCGTTAAGCAACAGGTATCCTTCCCCTGGTCCTAACCTCGCTAAGGCCAATGATAGCCCAATTAATACCATTTATTTCTTCCAGTAATTCAGCTAGTCTGCTTTTAGTTGATAGCGTTCGCATGTTGAGAGTCGCTACATTTAATTTCCAATGGCTGCCTGTCCGACTCCAGAGGCTTTTTGAGCCTGCTGTTGCCATACCAGTCTGGTTGGATCCTTGTCTAGACGTTCCGTTGCTGCTGCTGCTGTTCCTGCTGTCGTCATAGGTACAGGGTTTGCTTGGTAGGTTCATTTGGGAGGTGCTGGCCATGGTGTTGCACCAGGGGGGCCAATTCCTGGTCCGTTGCTTCGGTGAGTTAGCAGATGAGGCATGGTGGTGGCGGGAGCCCTTATGCATCTCGTGTTCAGATCCTACCCCGGGGTAGGAAACGTGTTATATATATATATATATATTGTATGGTTATGTCAGCGGAAAGCCAGATGGTTAGTGCAAAGAGAAAAGAGATAGGGCGTAGTGCAAGAGATGCTGCAATGAGGACCAAAAAAAAAATAAAACCAGAAGAAAAAGAAAAAAAAAACCCAGGAGGATTCGAACGTTGAACCCTTTGACAGGCGACAAAAACATGGTGTAGTTGTTTGGGTCCCCAGGTCGCCAAGGTGTTTACCATACTACCTGCTATGGCACACTGCAATACGAACACATTCAAACTGTCCACTATGTAGAACTTTTGCTGATTTTGAATACCAGGAAGGCATACCTAGCCGTTTCGAATGCGGCGCGTTGCTTTCCGCCGTTTTCGCAGTGCTATCCAGCGTGTTCCCTGACTGACTCTGTCTGCTGGGTCCTCCCTTCCTCCCCTTTTCTCCATCGCGAAAAGGTTGCTTGTGCAGAGGAGGGGGAAGGGGGGGCTAGAATTCTGGCACGTTTTGAAGGATGATGTCAATCTAGCTATCATTCGCATAGGCGCTGTGATACTAGTATAATTCTGTGCTGCTGGTCGGTGTTGCTCCTTATGTCGCATGTGTTGAAAGTGGATTCCGATTATGCGGGAGTGCTGCTTCTTTGATACTCAACATGTATTACGCTGCTCGCCCTTGCTCACAGGTTGTCATTTTACTCTACTAGAAAATCAATGCGAATAGCTTAGCACCATACCAGTGATTGGGAATTATGTATGCTAGATCAACGGAACGATATTGACAAGGTGCTATTTACGTAACCACTGCTGATAAAGATCAGGGCGGAAGGTTCGCTATCTTGTTATTGATTTAACCTGAAGGGGTCGCTTCCAAGAATAATAATAATAATAATAATAATAATAATAATAATAATAATAATAATAAAAATCTAGAGGCAGAGCATTGATTCTTGGTTGACTAATTCGTGGCCCCTTGGCAGTTATAATCGGTTAACAACTGGTAGGTTCAAGATGCACATCGCTATCGGCAATCGTCGTCATCTAATAACAGCAAAGAATGTACACGCATTCGCCTGTATGTAAAACGACGATGTGTCATGGTATTCCAAGGATGTAAAATAAAACAATATAATACGATTTGGTGCAATGGTGTGAAGTCTTTCGACTTGGGTGTTAAGTGATTCGGGTTCCTGCGGGAGATTTGTTAGACGGTGGTACACTTATGCCGGGCCGCAGGGACTACTTATGACTTTGTATAAATAAGAGTGATTGGCTGTTCGGAAGTCGGTCGTGAAAATGCGAAAATAGGAAAGAAACTAAATAGAGAACAGGCAGTCGGGAACTACGGTGTAGGCGATAGGAATAACAGAGAAGAGATGCTAGTGGAATTAGCAAAGAGAAATCAACTCCGTATAATGAACACTTTCTTTAAGAAACGTAAGAACAGGAAGTGGACATGGAAAAGCCCTAACGGCAAAACAAAAAATGAAATAGACTTCATACTAAGCAGTGACTCAGGTATAGTACAGAACACGGAAGTGGTTATTAAGGTCAAAATTAGTGATCACAGACTAGTAAGGGCTAAGATAACTCTCAGTCTTAAGAGGACAAGAACAAAGTTACTCGTATGGAAACAGGCCAACCTCAATGCCATCAAGGCAAAAACAGAATTTAGAATTAAACTTAAGAACAAGTATGAGGCTCTAGAACAGGAAAACATTAAGAACATAGAGAAGATGAACGAAAACATCACTAAGCTGATCACCAAGCCGTAAACGAAGTGGGAGGCAAAGCACTGAGACAAGATGTGAATAAACTCGCAAAATACTAAAAATTTAATTAAACAACGCCAACAGATGAGAATAACTAACTCAAGAGATAAGATAGAATTCGCTGAGCTGTCTAAGCTCAACAAAAGTAGAATCAGGGACATACGCAACCATAATGTGAAAGAAATAGAAGCAGCCATCAGAAAAGGAGTCAGCATCAAAACAAATAAAAGTAAGCTTTGTGTGGGAAAGAACATAATGCATGCAGTGAAAGACAGGCAGGGCAACATCGTTACTAACTTCAATGATATAGCCAAGATGGCTGAGGACTTCTATTTGGAACTCTAAAGCTCAAACACGAGACAACCCACCGGGAGTGTAATAAATGCCGATCAGGACAGAGAAGTCCCATGCGTCACTGCAGACGAGGTTAAGAAAGCAATTCAAGGCATGTCCTGCGGGAAAGCAGCTGGAGAAGATGGCATAACCGCTGACTTAATCAAAGATGGAGGAGACTCCCTAACTAGAAAGCTCGCGACTATGTTCACGGAATGCCTCAAAGCTTCAAATGTTCCAGTAAGTTGGAAAAATGCCAGCATTCTATTATTACACAAGAAGGGAAATGTAAAAGACCTGAAGAACTACAGGCCGATAAGTCTACTCTCAGCACTATACAAAACATTCACAAAGGTTATCTCAAATAGAATAAGAGCGACACTTGAATTTAATCAACCAAGAGAGCAAGCAGGGTTCAGACAAGGATACTCCATAATAGACCACATTCATGTGATCAATCAAGTAATCGAGAAATCCGCTGAATACAACAGACCGCTCTATATGGCTTTCATAGACTACGAAAAGGCCTTTGACTCAGTAGAGATAACAGCAGTTCTTGAGGCATTGCGTCATCAAGGGATATGTGATAGCTACATAAATATAATAGCTAACAGATATAAGGACTCTACAGCCACCCTACTCCTGCGTAAGAAAAGCAATTCTGATTCACAAAGGTGTCAGACAAGGAGATACTATCTCTCCAATGCTATTTACTTCATGCTTGGAAGAAATCTTCAAAAGACTAGACTGGGACGAAGCAGGACTCAGGATTAACGGCGAATATTTGAGCAACTTATGCTTCGCCGACGACATAGTACTCTTCAGCAATGTTGGCGATGAACTACAGAAGATGATTGTAGACTTAAGCCGGGAAAGCACTAAGGTATGATTAAAGATGAACATGCAGAAAACAAAAGTAATGATAGGTGGGACAGCGAAAGAACGTTCCTTCACAATTGAAAACCAGACATTAGAAGTCGTACAAGAATACACATATCTAGGACAGCTCCTGACAGGAGAACCTACTCATGTAAAAGAAATACACCGAAGAATAAGCATGGGATGGCGCGCATGCGGGAGACACTCCCAGCTCATGAACGGAAACTTACCATTGTCACTTAAGAGGAAATTATATAATTACTGGATTTTGCCAGTTCTGACATATGGGCTGGAAACTTGGAGAATTACAAAGAAGCTAGAAGGGAAGTTAAGAACCACACAACGGGCGATGGAACGAAAAATGATAGGCGTTACTCTAAGAGATAGGAAGAGAGCCGAGTGGGTTAGGGAACGGACAGGGGTTGCTGACATAATAGTCGAAGTAAAGAAGAAAAAATTCACAGCATATCCACGGGGTGAATGATGATGAGTGGGCGAAGCTCCGGAGTGAATCACCGGTAAACCGTTAATCTTCCGTGTAATTCGCCCAGTCGATCATCATGCAAAGACGTGAGAAACACTCTATTCGAACGCTGGGATGTCGCGTTTAAGGGGACGCTAGCACAAACGCGTTAGAAACATGCAGTACACTCTAGTAAGGGGGGAGAGGCCACAGCGTCTTACGCAGCCCCTTACACAGGCCGGAACGCGCACCGCGTTTGCCGATGCCATCACATGACTGCTGAAAGAGTATAAGGCGGAGAGGCCACAGCGTCTTACACCAGCTTCTTACACCCGCCGTAACGCGCTAGCACAAACCCATCATCATCGTTAGAAACGGACAGTCTTTCGCTCTCTCTCTCTCTCTTTCTGTCTCTCTCACACAAGACAGCAGATGGAAGAGTGAGAGAGCTCGCGCGCCGGGAGGAACGCGCCGAGGGCGAGCGCGAGCCTCCCGGCGCGCGAGCTATCGAGCGCAATCCTAGAACGAGGTGGTTACGACTACAAGGGACGAACGACCCACGCCTTAAGGAGATTCGCCCCCTAAAAGTAGACATGGGCAGGTCGTGATGAGAAGGCTAGACAACCGATGGATGATTAGAACGACGGAATGGATACCAAGAGAGGGTAAGCGCAGCCGTGGACGACAGAGAGTAAGATGGAGTGACGAAATTAAGAAATTCGCTGGCATCAAATGGAATCAGGTCGCACAGGACAGGAAAGGATGGAGAACATTAGGAGAGGCATTCGTCCTGCAGTGAACATAAGATGGGCTGATGATGATGATAATGATGATTTCATGATCGCATAAGGATAATTTGCTATGCTTTATTTATTTGTTTTGAATTCAACTGATAAAGGAAATGTGTGTATCTCTTCTAAAGAGTAAGGAAAAATGCCAAGCAACTTAGTCAGCTCCGCATGTGGTGTCATATGTTGACAGAAGAGTGGACACTTTCCGGCTGTGTTTGAAACCAAATTACGAATTCGCTGGCACATGCAATGCGAAAATATTTGGCTCAAATGTTCACAGGAGCCTCCATGACTGATTGGCACCATTTTCTGACTATGTTAAGAAAGTGCTGCAGGGCCTCCTTAATACGAGCTGCCATGTGTCAAATTAGGTTTCTAGGGCTGGCTCTGTACAAGTGAAAAAGAATACACTGTACGCCTTGTAATTAAGTGCATACTATTCTTAGTGGGCGAGAGTCAGTTGGCCGCTGGAGGGGATGGGCTCAACAGACTTTAGTAATGAGTTCTGCCATATGTAGGTGAGGACCACAGCATCAGAGTATGGGACCTGGGGAGTGCTACCATGCTCAAGGAGCTGCGAGGCCACACGGACGTTGTCTACAGCATCTCGTTCAGTCACGACGGTTCAGTGCTTGCCTCCGGTGGAGCCGAGCCACTTGTTCGCCTCTGGAACCTTCGGCGCAGCGTTGGTTCCTCAACAAGGTGTGTACCGCACTAAGTGTCAGTGGCACCAGAGTGACTGTTTCGTGCATGTCAATGGTAGTAGCCATCTAGTTCATCCAGGTGAGGTCTAAACACAGCATAAAAAAAAAAGTTGGTAGCTTGTTTTGTATGCTAATGTAGCATGCAGGTCCGCATCATTTCAGAACCACTGACACCCACATTATTATTTTATGTAAACTTCTGTACTTTGGCTGCTGCATCAGGGAGTACTGAAATGTTGGATGGAATGGAATGTGACCTTTATTGAGAGAAAAAAAAAGGGGGGGGAAAAGGGAAAAGAAGGAAAAAGGGGGACGGCTCTTGGCCACTGTTGGGGATGAGGTGGGAAAGGGATTAGGGGATTGCGGCTTGATGATCAGCTTCATTTTACGCCTTCGCACGGGTCAGTCGTCCCCTCCTACACCACTCTAAACAGGCCACTTTGACTTCCATATATTGCCATAGCTTTTTGTGCTTCATTGTCGGTCTGTAATAAATTCCGTAGAGCTCTTATGTCGGAGTGCAGCAGATGTTCAATGAGTTGTCTGCCTTTTGAGAAAGCTGCGCATCTCCAGATGAGATGCTCTAAATCTGCCCGGCAAATCTCTTGACAGTGTGTGCATCGCGTAGGAGCATTTCCACTCGTAGGTCGAGTAGCTTGTTGCCATTTGTCTAGTATGTGTGGTGTGTATGCAGCGTTGGCCATAACTTTGTTTAAGAAAATTTGGATAAAATTGTAATATATTGTACGTGGTCACAATATGGCACCAGTGGTGCTTTTGCAAGGGGTACTGCCAGCGGCTGCAGAAATTGTCTTTAGCGTGTAAAGCAGGCAACAAACTATGAGTATTGTAAGGTGCATGGAACATGCAGTATGTTCTGGTGCAGTTTTAGGAAGTTGCTTGCATTCAGCTTAAAGGGCCCCTAAACCACCCCCGACATTTTTTTGAACATTTCAAGTTAACACGCGCATCAAATTGAGAATGGCGCCACGATGAACAATGTCAAATGCGGCAGCGCTACGCGCCACGGCCGCGCCACAAACTCGAAAAACAATCCCACGTGCCTCTCTGGCCATTTTCGGCATACCAAAGTTCGCCGCGACGACATTGTGGTTTTTGGTGATGTCAGAAGAGTCCGAGCTCCGCTGATTGGTCGAAGGAGAATGTCAACTTTCCGTTAGTCTGCTAGCAAATGCACGCGCTCCCTGACTGTTTGTTTTCCTCGTCGTGTGTCATTCGTGTGGTGTTCGCGCCACTCATGGCCAAGGCGGTGTGCCTAACACTCCCAGGATAATATGTACATCAATACACAATAAAGTGGACGGGGGGACGGCCGCCTTCGTAGCTCAGTTGGTAGAGCATCGGACGCGACATCCGAAGGTCGTGGGTTCGGGTCCCACCGAAGGCAGGTTTGTCTTTTCGTCCACTTTAATTCCTTTCTACTTTCTCCACAATTAAAATACCACAAGTAACTCCCCCTATGCTTTCCTAGGCTTCATTGTCCGTTTGCTCATTAACTTGTTTCTAACAAATAAAGAACGAGCCCTTGACCCCTTCCCTTTCGTTATTTCATAGCGTGGGCCTCGTTGCGGCAGACTTGGTGCCTTAGGTAGCATGCGAGGGCTTATTGGGCAGCAGCGATCTCTGCTAAGTTCACGTTCCACGTGACGCCTCCTGGCAAGAAAGTGCGTTCCACGCACGCCGCCTTGGCCATGAGTGGCGCTGCCTAACACTCCCAGGATAATATGTACATCAATACACAATAAAGTGGACGGGGGGACGGCCGCTTTCGTAGCTCAGTTGGTAGAGCATCGGACGCGACATCCGAAGGTCGTGGGTTCGGGTCCCACCGAAGGCAGGTTTGTCTTTTCGTCCACTTTAATTCCTTTCTACTTTCTCCACAATTAAAATACCACAAGTAACTCCCCCTATGCTTTCCTAATCAAACCATAAAGTAACAGTAAACTAGCAATAAATACTACTGCAGATTTGACATGTTTCTTGCCATTATCAGCTGGGTGTGACTTCATTGTAACTAGCTTTGGCTGTTCAGATATATATACATGTTCTTACATTTCTAAAGAAAAAAAGAAGCTTAATATTAATTTTGTCTTCCATATTGTACTTGTGCATTCATGATTAGCACTTTTGTAGTAGTAGTACCTAATGCCGTATTCAGACTAGTATTGTACTACAAGCTGTAACAGCCACTAAGAATGATGATAAAACAAGCATCGTTTTAAGTTACAGCCAAACCTGGACACACGGAATTATTTGCTATGTTAGAAAGTTGTAAGGTCCCCGTGGAAATCTAATGGAAAAGCATAGCACCGTAAAATGCATATGCTGAACTGCTCACCTTCGCATTCAGTTTGAGCTAGGCCACACTGCATCCTTGAAAGTACACTCCCAACTTGCTCACAATCACTTGCTTGTCCCAAAATATATATGGCCTGCTTGGCAGTAATTTGTGCTCTGTAATGACAAATTTGGTTTTGTGAAGCTTAACCACATACAGCTGTGTAACACACTAAAGGACATTAACTGCAGCAATAACTAAGTGGCACACACTGAGCATCCTGCCTGTGGCTGTTTGTCATTGGATAGAGAGCTGCTACTCTGCATCAGAAATATTGAAGGTTTTGTGCTGCTTAAGCATTAGGGTGTGGGTTCAATTCTTCGCCACGGTGGCTGCATTATCGTGGTGTTGAAATGCAGACACCCGTCTACTTAAGTTTAGGTGTATGGTAAAGGGACCCTACAACACTTTTTTACATAGTCCAAAAATGGTGCCAATCAGTCGTGATGCTCTTGTGAACACGGGAGCCAAACATTGGCTTGCTGCATTCACCAAGGCATTTGCAATTTGGTTTGGTATATAGTTGGGAATTTCCTGCTCTTCTTTCAACCTATGACATCACAAGTAGTACGGACTACGTTGCTTAGCTTATTTTGTCACTCTGAAAGAAAGATACATGCGTTTTCTTTATTTGTTGAACTCAAAATAAACAAACAAACTATTCGTGTGGGTGCTTCCACACTCATGAAATCACAAGTGCTAGTTCTACTTCAAGCAATGCCATGGTGGTCTAGGGGTTACGTCATTCGGCTGCTGATCCGAAGGTCGCGGGATCAAATCCCAGCCGCGGCAGCTGCATTTTGATGGAGGCAAAATGTTGAGGCCTGTGTGCTGTGCGATATCAGTGCATGTTAAAGAACCCCATGGGGTTGAAATTTCCGGAGAACTTCACTACAACGTCTCTCATAATCAGAGCTTGTTTTGGGATGTTAAACCCCACAAATCAATCATTAAATCAATTCAAGCGATGGAGTCAATGCTCCATCATATGTTGAAAAAAGAGGAGGCAATTTCCAGCTGTATTTGAAACCTAATTGGAATTCCCTAGCTTACGTGTTCACAGGAGCCTCTGCGACTGATGTGCGCCGTTTTCGGGCTATGTTAAAAATGTGTTGCAGGGCCTCTTTAAGGAATCCCAGGTGATCAAACTTAATCTGCAGGCCCTGTTGTGGTTGTAACCATGTTGTGGTTTCAGCACGTAAAACAACGAAATTAAAATGTGACTGGCCTCCCAATTTCACAAGCACATTGCACAAAAAGGTGGGACGAAAAACGAATAATAACAAAGTTGCTATGCCTTTAGGGTGGATTTAGTGCATAAATCCTGAGCAGGTGCCCCAATTTGACAAATTTATGGGGGGAAGTGGGGTTCCTTGCTCGGCCACAAACCCAAATTCAAAATTGCGGCGGAACTGCTAGAAAGAAAAAAATAATGCAGAGCAGTTATTTCATTAATATTTGTGGAATGGGTGTGTTTAATGCTTTTATTCAACATTATTACTCTCGAAGCCGTCAAGCAACTCTTCGGAGTCTGACTCGCGAGGTGCGGGCCTGCGAGCCTTAGCAGCACCGAACTTTAAATCCACACTAGCAACTGATGTGGCTCATGTCCATCCGTCCCATTAGAGCAACCTGAAACTGTTCTAGCTGACTTTAGTCCGATAAAAATGGCAACTCACAAAGCCTATCACGCCCCAGCAATAGTGTTGGCCGGCTATGCAGAAGAGAAGTACATGGCTGTGGTGTAGCCATTATCAGGCCTTGGCAAAAGTACAGCTAAAGAGCAATTTTTTTTTCTTCACTTAACTGCATCATTTCTTATAATTCTTGAAAAATTGAAAATGAAATTTACCAAATGACCTGGTGTTGATGCATGCTACGGTAAACTCTGTTAAAAAGGGGGAGGGGGTACTTGCTCAATCATTGGTGTCAATTTCAAATTTATAGAAAAAGGGAGGTCGGTGCTTGCATGAATGGGGGTGCTTGATCGGGAGTTTAGGGTAGCCATTCTCAAGCTGCCCAGTGGAGGATATGGGGAGGTAAGGAAGCATGGCACAAATAGTGCCTTCTCCTAACTTCAAACCAGTTTCTCACCCTCTCCCATTCACAGGTGAAGTGGCAGCTGCTCGTGAAATGGGGCAGCATGGCTAGAGCATGAATACATGGAGGAGGGAAAAAGCTAGGTGAGGGCATCACATGACAATCTTGGAAGTGTAGGCGTAGAATGTAGAGAATCATGGGAAATAGGCCGTGGTCATGTGATAGGCAAGCAGTAGATTTTTTATTTCGAAAGCTTGCCCTTAGGCATAACATGTTGGCATCAAAAATAAGCAAATAAACTGGATTCATGGATGAAATCCATAAGCTTAATTTATGGTCAAACGCCACAAAAGGTTACCACATCGAGCAGTCCGGCAACTACATGGGCATAATCCTACCCGAGAGGGACCGTGCACAAGGGGTCAGAGGCACACACTCATGTGACGCTGCCCCCTCCAGTTTTTTTCCCCCTCCATGTGTGAATAGGCCCCCAGAGGAACAAATTGGTTGATACCCACTTTCAGTGATTTCAAGACGCTGTCCGAGGTAGATTTAGCTTTCATATAAGGTTGACATAGGCATATTTTGTATGTCAGGATGTTGTTATCTCAAGCTATATTGTGCTCCTTCAAGCTCAGTGCATCTGGGTTTAACTGTGCCACTAGAGAGCAAGACAGGAAAGACGATATGAGAAACTCCAACTCCAAGCACTGTGCCTTCTCTACAGACTTCTCCAATGCATATTGACAGATATGTAGTAGGTGCACAACAAGAGAGGATATTGTGATGTATGTATTGTACAGTTACCTGTAGACTGTTGGAGGCACAGATACGAATGCCAGCTCTAGTGTTAAAGAATTTTGGGGAACATGCTCAGTTATTATTATTATTATTATTATTATTATTATTATTATTATTATTATTATTATTATTATTAATTTAAAAGGAAAGGATGAAAAAGCATTTGTAAACATTATCTTGCTACTGAAACCGTCGCACTCGTGGTGTCATTAAACCTCCCTGAAAATTTTTTGAATGTGGCATCGCACGATTTTATCACAAGAACTACGCTTACAAACCACATGTCTATTATCATGTATGAATGGGCTACCTATAACACAATGCTGTGTAGAACTAGACCATTTCAGCCATAACCACCATGCGAGTTTTTTTATGCAGTTAAGTGTGTGGATTGTTGTTTTTTGTGTTCCATGAGAAACAAGTATGCTCATCAACACAAAGATTTATTTGTCACTGGTTGCTTATGACTGTCATAAAGGGGCCCTGAAACCATATTTTACTCGCTGAGTTTTGCATCGAAGCAGGTTCTTTGTATTGTTCTGATGTAAATACAAAAAAAAAAAAGAAGAGATCGATGCAGGCAAACGCAAATTATTCAACTTACAAATTCAGAGTAAAAGCAGACGACAGATATTGGCATCCTGAGACGTGCATGCTGCTTCCAATCAAAACACGGTTTACATCTTGCAGAACCGGAACCATGCTGCCCTCTGTGACCTTCCTACCACAACCACCACATGGGCCTTACAGCGCTCCTTGTGTCAGTTACAAGCAAAATTAAATTGTAATGCGCAAATTTGTATCTTTTAGTAGCTTTAGCAAGTATAAAACATGTTCTCAATTTGAAATTTCTTATATTCGATACATTGCAAGCATGTGTGATGCACATTTTTATTCCTATACTGTTCTCGGCCTATCAGAACCTGCAGCAAAGCCAGCATGGTGATGTCATATCCGCTTGGAAAAACTGTTGATGTATGGTGCCGCAGTCAGCGCGGAAACTGATTTCAGGCACAAATTAAAATATAATACGGTTTGATTTCACTGCTTTCACTGGTGTTTCAGTCATCACCAAGTCCCTCACAAAACAAAGGCACAATAAAATCAGTATACGTAAAATGCATTTCAGGGCCCCTTTGTTAGGAGGCAAGACGCGTGGTTGACTATAAATTGGAACTTTATAAAAGTGAAGTCATTATAAGAGAGATTGTTATGGAGCTTCTTGTTGCTGGTGAACTTTGCGTCATCCAGTGTTCTGGCTTTCCTCTAATCTAGGGTCTGCCATATGAATGCTCCTTGCACGTGCACATACACATGAACGCTTATTGTAAATGCCGAATGGTGCCTTTTTCACATTTATAGTGATGCAGATCCCAGTGGCCACATGTCGCCAGAGCACCTGGCAAGTTTTCCTACATCCACATCTACGCTTCATCTGGTGCGATATGCACCACGAAACATCCTCACCCTCGTTGGTTCTGCAGAGGCTGGTACCGGTGCCAACACCTCTTCTGCACACAACACCTGAGTTAAGAACCTCAGTTTCTCAGACATCTGGCAACCCATCGTTCTGCATTCCATCTCCTTGCTCATTCAGTGCTGAGAGACATTCAGGCTGGAAGACCTTCGCCGAGATGTACAGTGCCACAGATTTTCCTGTGATTGTTAAAAAAAAGTAAAAAGAAACAATGGATTTCAATGGAACTCACTGTGCTGTGTGGTTTGCTTTCACGTGAATAGAATTTAGCTGTTACTGTTGCAATACAAGAGTTCCAGCCAAGTTCGATTTTGCTGTAGTGCTCGATAGGCTTGCATGTTACCACATTGCGTCACTGGGCCACTAAGACATAAAGATTGAAGCTTAAAAATTAATTTCCAAAGATTAAAGATAAATCGTCTGCACCATGCCTGCATGAGTGTAACTGGGCAGAAACTCCATGACCCTTCCTGCAGGGAGTTATGCCCATACACGGGCTGGATTGGATTGCTAATATGTATAACCCCAGGTGGCGAAAGTTAACCTCCACCATGGCTGGAGGCCCCAGCTTTCTGCTATTGCATGAAAAGTCATGGAGTTAAAGTTTATTTACAAGAAGGTGAAAAAAACACTAAAAGCCCCACTTTTGCAAACATCATTTCCAAACCGAAAACAGAAACACCATTTCGGGCATGCAAAAAAGAACTGAAGCAACTATTTTCAGCCTGTAAGATAACCATTTGAATGTCACTATTTCAATGTGTGACTATTTGAATGTAACTATTTGAATGTGCAAATACTCAAGATTTCTCATATGAATAGAATATTTTCCTTATTTGAAGCAGACTTGATTAAAAAAATTGCATGTTGAGTTTTTGCATTGCATACGCTTGATTTCAGCACGATAAAGAATTATTCTTTTCATGTTGTACTCTAATAAACGAATAAATACATAAAAATTTATGCACCTATCCGTTCTTATTGCCACCCTCACTGTATTTCGGTAACATGGGAAGTTCAGAGAAGGAACTATTTGAAGCTTCATGGAGGTACAGTGGCTGACAGTTATAAGGGTGTGGGAGGAGGGGCTTTACTGCGGACTTCAGTTGTATCCAACTATGAAACATATGGTGCATTAATTATGAAAAATAAATTGGGTTTCAAATGCTCCAGTTTTAGAACATTGGCATTTAAAAGGGTATTTATGTATTGTTATTCTTAAAATGTAGCATATTTTACCACTTATGACCCATACCATAATCTAGAGTTGTGCAAATATCAAAATTGTCAATGCAAAGCAATTTGAATATTAATGTTTGAATGTGAGTCAAATCAAATATTTTTTTAATAATGTTTGAATATTTTCTAAATAATATCATGTTGGATTACAGAGAAATTTACTGCTAAGCACGGGCAAAAAGAACAAGTTCATTGCACTAGTGTACTCCCACAATTTTGTCCCTAAACAAGAACAGTCATGACCTAAAGAACAATCCAACAGAGAACTGTGCATGTGCATGAGTTAACTTCGCGACACTATGCGAGTCTTCACTTCCCTGCAGTATGCAAGTGCCAGCTTCAACTCAGTACATGAGTGTTAGCTTCACCATAGTGCATTAGTGTTATCCGGCAAGGCATACAACATGAGAGATTGGGCCACTTGCCACAAGACTTAGTTGGTCCCTTAACTACAAACATAGACAGAACCAATCAGTGCATGTGACATTGTCAACAAGGGATGGAACCAGACTGAAGTCCACATCAGTTGTACAGTGATGACATCATCTATGATATCTGCTTATTACACCATGAATCTTGACAGCACCGCAGTCGTCTTTATCCCAGTCGGGCCTCATCGCGATTTAATCGTGGTGAGGCGATGCTACACGGTCATTTTTAAAATGACCATGTAGCAGCGCCTAATCCGGATCGAGTGTAATCCAGGTCATTGTTGTGGCACCAGTATAATACAGATCAAGTTCGGCGCTGTCACCAAACCTGTGCTGTGATGTACAGGACGTGATCGCCGGAAATAATTCGAAGAACCAACGTTCTGGTTCCCCGAATAAGATCCCACAGAAGCTTGGACAATTAAGATTTTTTGGGTCCCCTTCAGCACACTAGCAAAATGCCAGCAGTGGTTCAAAGACCGAGTCAGAGCCAAGGGTTATCAAACAAAAACAAATACATTCTCATCAAATAGGCAGTTACACAAAACATACACAAACACGGCTCTTCCAAACTCAAACACAGATGGGTTACAAAGTTACACAAAGCCAACCAACACGAACAAGCTCATGCACTGCAACAAAGAACAAAACACAAAAGAGTCCTATTCACCAAATCACTCGGGCGTCTTCTCAACTCGAACCTTGCAAGCGGGCTTGTCAGATGGCTTGCGGAACAGCGTCTGAGTCACGCACGACTTCTTGCTACTTCTTCTACTTGCCACTACTACTTCTCTACTCTCGCGGCCCGTGTCCGACTGTTTATATAGCCCTGGGAAGCAGCGCTAGAAGCTTCGGCGCGGCCCACGTGACTCCAGCACACACAAAGTTGGGAACCTTCTCGCCCATTCTCGGTCCTTCTTCGTTGGGGCGACGCCTCTTTCTCTCTCACTGCGCGAGGAGCGTTGGTGTGTACTCCCCGCCTCCTCTCTCTCCTTACGTCTGTCCCGCGCGCGCGCTCGCCGCGATAAGAAAGCTGGGGTCGCGGCGTGACCTTGGGCGCCTCCTCCGTGCGCGCCGCTTTGTTGTTGTTGTTTTGGACTTTCCCTCCAGCGCGACGCCGGGTTTCTCGTCGAAATAGGCACTATTTTGTGACACTGACCCCCCACTTTAAGAATGTTATCAAATAATATTCAAAAACACACAAAATAGTGAACACACAAAATAGACCACACAAAGTTCCACAAGACCCTCTGACAATCAATAGCACATAAGTCCACATGAGAGTTCAAACACATGAGTCCACATTCTTCACATCGCGACACTTTCACAATGAATCGCGTGCACACGTCACATAAATGTTTACAATACATCGCTTGGAAGCCTCACAATCCATCACGTGCACACGCGTAATACAATAATCGAAAAACTCTCATATCGCTTCACATAACACTCAGTGCATGAATTTTCTCAAAGTTTACAAAATATTCAAATGTAATACACACACACACACATCGATACATGAAAACATTGCTTCACTCAACAGCAATACTTGCGGTCAATCATAAAACACACGCAGTTTCATCCTGCTAATGGACAGCTAGGTTTTGGATCTCGAGACTGCCCTTCGCTTATGCCGCTGTTCCTTTTCCTTTTCTTGCGGGTGAATCTTGGCGTTAGCTGTTGTGAACGCACCTTATCCATTTGTTCGCAACGCTGTGCTGGCTCCGATGCGATTTGCAGTCCCTTCTCATGTCTGTCGATCTTCGGAGTTTCCTTACACAGTGCCTTATTTCCATTCTTCGATCTTTCATCAAAAGTTGCGCTGTCAGCGCGTACCCCATCTGACTGTATTTCACTCCACGGTGTCACGGTAGTGGCAGCATCTCGCCATTTGAGAGTGTCCTTGGCTTCGAATGAAGCGCGTGCCAAAATCTTTTCAGAGTCCGGCATTACGGAACGCTCAACAGGCTTCCTTTGGGATTGAGCTCGAGCTGCAGCTGCTGGCGGTTCCCAATGAGATTCACTCCTCGGCTCTTCATATCGAGGCTTCGGATCGTTAGGTCCTCATGCACCTTTGATATTTCCCACGATCAGGTCATAAAGCGGGTTCTCCACACACAGAGCTGTAGCTCTATCACTGTATAGTAGGGGGTGTCCACCTTGATCCTCGCTTCAGGGAGCCTCCTCGCCGTACCGTCAATCAGACAAACGATACCTTTTGCGCCTGTGAGCTCGTGGTTCCGGACCAAATTCCTTCGCACAGTTTTGGTCTGCTAATTCCAGCATGTCACTGAGAGACGTACTTGGCTTTTTCTCTCTTTCAGATATAGAGACAGGCTCGGGTGGTAACTGACGAGAAATTGCTCCTTAATAAGAAGTTCTCTAAGCGCACCGTACTCCTGTTCAATTCCTGAAAGTTCAGTCCACCGATCAAAATAGTGGCTGAGTCGCGCAGCATACTGAGTAGCAGTCTCTCCATCGGCGGGCTTTCCCGTCCTGAACTTGTCTCGGAAGCCTTCTACAGTGAATCTGAATCGTTTCAGCAAAGCGGCTTTAACCCTTGCATAGTTGGAGGCATCCGCAGGCGTCAACCCGTCACACACACTGAGCGCTTCGCCGCTCAAACAAGTACTCAACGCCGTTGCCCATTGCTCCTCCGGCCAATTCTGACTTCTAGCAACGGTTTCGAATCTGTGCAAGTAGGCGTCTAAATCATCATCGAACGCCACAAGCAGCTAGCTCGGATTCAGTCGGAACGAGTACTCTTCCCTTTCCTTGCTGTCGGCTCGAACAGGCGCATCAACACGCTGTTGCAATCGGAGACGTTCAAGCTCCAACTCGTGCTGCCTTTGCCTTTCTCTCTCAGCCATCTCTGCTTCTCTCTGTTCTCTCATCTGGCGCTCATTCGCCTTTCTTTCTTCTTTCATTTGTCTTTCCATCGCTTCCCTTTCTCGTTCTTTCGCCTCTCTTTCTTCTTTCATTTGTCTTTCCTTCGCATCCCTTTCTTCTTTCGCCTTTTAAGCTGCTTCTTGGTTAACCCACTTCCGTAACTCAGCTCCAGACATACCCATCTTTTCACCAAGGGCAATCAATTTCTCAAGATCCATGGTGCCCTTCCACAAAATCTGGCCGCGCGTACAAACAAATATCTGTCTATACCTCAACTCTCAAAATATTATCTGCACACAGGTTAGCGAGAACGTGGCGCAACACACAATATCGTCTACGCCAACACGTACACAACCCAAGGCTCGTCCTCTCTACTTTGAACACACTTAAAGGGCCACTAAACAGGCTCCTACTTTTTTTTAAGCCGCCCAAACAAGCTAACTCAATCATAGAGAAGGTTGCGGCGATCACATTCTGCGAATATGACAGCGCTGCGCGCCACACAGACGCCGTATTTCAAAAAAAAAAAAAAAAAACAATTCCCGCGCATCTTTCCTGCGATTGACCAGTCGCGCTCGCATCCTAGGTGTCGTCACGTTCTACCGCGAACAACTTTGCGCAGTTGCAGCTCGTCGATTGGTCGAAACCAGGTCTATGTGAGATCCTGTGGCCATCGCACCGGCGTGAGCGCCGGAGCAGCGCTCGCCGGAGCAACCTAAAGAGAGCAACCGGGACTGCAGCGCAAGCGTCAATGACGTCAATTGCTCACGTCATGTCACGTGTCAAAAGTGGGCGGAGTCACGACGGTGCGCCGCGCCTACCCTCTCCTCAGCAGAGGAGGGTAGGGAGGCCGACCAAGAAAACGAAACCGACGCAAGCGGCCACTCAAACCCGTGTAACTTCTTTATTATTGCACCTATTCGCAAAATTCTTGCGGGAGCATGTTCACATCGCACAGGAGTGCAGTTATATTTTTAGAACAAATTTTGGACCTTGGGGTTGTCCAGGGACCCTTTAAAGGTATACTGAACAAAACTTTCGCCGTCGAGATAAATGATCCACTTGAAAGACTGGGTACTGAAATTTGTTTCCACAACCTTCATTTCAGCCAGAGACTAGCGGAAAATATTGAATTTAATGCATTTTTCGCAAATTCGCGCGTCTAGCGGCCGCGCGGTGAACTAGAGGAAGTTGCGTGACACCCACCGGATAATGACGTGCCGACCAATTCGCGACGAGCAAATCGCGACACATGTGGTTCTCGGCAGGAGAGGTGGAGAGGGAAGCGGCTGGAAAAGAGAGGGCGCCGGTTGCATGTGACGTCACGGCCGCCAACAAGCGCACTGGCGTGCGGCCGCCGCGCTGTCACAATCCACTAAAAATACGGCCAACTGTTCGAAAATACGTAAAATGAACTCTGTTAATCGGAACATTGACGTCTTTCGAGCAGGTTTTCGATGTTTTCGCCAGTTTTCCCGATTTTTGTTGAGTATCCCTTTAAGTGCCAAAGAAGTCCTGTCGCGGACGCCACAAATATTGTTGCCAAACCCGTGCTGTGAGGTACGGGACGCAATCGACGGAAAAGATCCCAAGGACTAACGTATTAATCCCCCGGAAATAATCCCACGAAAGCTTGGACAATAAGGTTTTTGGTCCCCTTCAACACACTAGCAAAACGCCAGCAGTGGTTAAAAGACCGAGTCAGAGCCAAGGGTGATCAAACAAAAATATTCTCATCAAATAGGCAGTTACACAAAACGTACACAAACACGGCTTTTGCAAACTCAAACACAGATGGGTTACAACGTTACACACAGCCAACAAACACGAACAAGCTCATGCACTTCAACAAGCTCATGCACTGCAACAGGTGCAGTACAATGTGGACGCAACGAAAACGACTGCCCGCACGCGAAAAGTAGGTGAGGGTGGCGATGTGGGCTTGTTGGTTGGTCATAACCGGTGAACATATATACGCAAGCAAGAGCACGTTGTCACCCAAGAGGCCTCCTATGAAAGACGGGCGCGAACCCATTGAGGCTCGCGTGCTCAACAGACATGCGCGCGTCGTCAGAGTCTCTCACGCATGGTGTGCGAGGATGTCCACGTATGTACTGTCACCAAACCCGTGCTGTGAGGTACGGGACGCGATCGCCGGAAATAATTCCAAGAACCAACGTCTTGGTTCACCGAAATAGATCCCACGAAAGCTTGGACAATAAGGTTTTTGGTCCCCTTCAGCATACTAGCAAAACGCCAGCAGTGGTTCAAAGACCGAGTCAGAGCCAAGGGTGATCAAACAAATTAACAACTATATTCTCATCAAATAGGCAGTTACACAAAACGTACACAAACACGGCTCTTCCAAACTCAAACACAGATGGGTTACAACGTTACACAAAGCCAGCAAACACGAACAAGCTCATGCACTGCAACAAAGAACAAAACACAAAAGAGTCCTATTCACCAAGTCACTCGGGTGTCTTCTCAACTCGAGCTTGCAGGTGGCTTGTCAGCTGGCTCGTGGAACAGCGTCTGAGTCACGCACGACTTCTTGCTTCTTTCTTCTTTCCACTCTTCTACTCCCCTTTTGCAACCCTTCGGCGTGGCCCACGTGGCTCGAAGCACACACAAAGTTGGGAACCTTCTCGCCCATTCTAGGTCCTTCTCCGTTGGGGCGGCGCCTCTTTCTCTCTCTCACTGCACGAGGAGCGTCGGTGTGTACTCTCCGCCTCCTCTCTCTCCTTACGTCTGTCCCGCGCGCGCGCTCGCCGCGTTATAAGAAAGCAGTCTTGGGCAGTAACTAGTTACTAGTAACGCGTTACCGGTAACTAGTTACTTTTTTCAGTAACTTATAACTGTAACTAGTTACTTTTAATTTAGAGGAACTTGTAACTGTAACACTGTTACTTTTTACACGGTAACTGTAACTGTAAATGCCGTTACAGTTACTTCCTTTAAAAAAATATCCAGCAGCAACACTTCGTAAAAGCAGGGCTCGGAACGACACAACATTATCGCGATGTTTATCTTAATTATTTATGACTGTGTACCTCTGTATCTACATAAATTTGCAAAATGTGTTTGTATCTGACTAGTGGAATGCTTTTGCGGTGTATCGTTGGTATCGCGATGCTGTGCAGGAAACGGACATCTCTTGGCCTTTTTTTTTAGATGTGCCTGACGTGTTTCCAGATCGGAAATCACATTTTTTTTCTACGAAGGCAAGCAAAGCACCGCCGGTCGGCGACAAAAAGGACGGGGAAGGATTTTTCACCCGCTCCCATGCACAGAAACGTGTCGGCCTAAGTGACGAAAGTCACTGTTGTTCAGAGACCGGTGCATTAATTTGTTTTTGCTTGGCCAGCCATTTTTGTCATGACCACCCGTGCGGAAACCACCTAGAAACAGACGCTTTCCAATGCCTCGCCCACGTTCAGTTCTCAAAGCGGCGGTACTTCCTTTAAAAAGCACTTCCCAAAATGCCGGCAGCAATGGCTCGAATGAGCCTATCCGCTTTTTCGCGTCTCAGGTTGAGCTCCCATTTCATTTACGAGCATGCAGTGGAGCTTCGTTGCATCAGGCTGTCCCAACGCACTAAATGGGAAGCATTTCTTAGCAAACTTCGGCGACTTTGAGCATATCTATCGACCTTGCCGCCTACGACTTTGTTCTCTCCTGGCCGTTTCGTTAATGGGATGTGTACGAAAATTGGTATGCAACAACACGACTGCATGACGAACATAAATGACAGGTCATAATATGAAAATCATGACGTGCATATCATGAGTGGTATGATTTACGTGCCACGGTCTTGGTGCTCTCCTGGCCTTTTCGTTAATGGGATGTATGCTAAAATTGGTATGGAACAACATGACTGCATGACGAACATAAAGGAAACGTCATAACAGAGAAATCATGACTCGCATGTCATAAGCATCATGATTGACGTGCCACGGTCTTGGTGCTCTTCGAGCCGTTTCGTTAACTTGATAAAAACCAAAATTGATATGGCGAGACAACAATGTACGACGACCATGGGTGACATGTTGTAAGAACATGAAAATCGTGACATGTATGTCATGGGCGGCATGATTTCCATGCCACGCGTTTCGTTAATGGGTGTATACCAAAATTTCTATGGCACAACACTACTGTACGACGGACGTAAATGACAGGTCATAACATTAGAATCATGAAATGAGTGGCATGGTTTACATGGAAGTCTTGGTGCTCTTGCGGCGGTTTCGTTAACTTCATATGTACCCAAAATCGGTAAAGCGAGACAACAATGCAGATCATTTTACGTTCCTGACGCATGCTTCGCATTTCCTTGATTCCCACTGCACGTGAGATATGCCATTTATTTTTGTAAATAAATTCCCGACAATCAATAAAACAGGTTGTTGCAGAAAATGAGGCGTACACAACGACTGCTAGTGTTGGGCTTTTCAGTGAGCCCATTCAATTCCTTTGATCTGGCGCTTTGCTACGAGCAACTTCCATTATCCGCACGCCTGCATACCGTTCCGTTGAAAGAACTACATAATCTCGTTTGCGGTGTAATAATCTTTTACAGTAACGGAAAAGTAACGACGTTACTTTTTAACAGTAACTGTAACTGCAACAAGTTACTTTTGGAAGATGAGTAACTGTGACTGTAACATAGTTACTTTTCTGGCTTAGGTAACTGTAACTGTAACACTGTTACTTTTTACTGGTAACGTGCCCATGACTGTAAGAAAGCTTCTACAGAGTTCTCCCCTGTTGGAGTCGCGGCGCGACCGGCGCCTCCTCCGTGCGCACCGCTTTGTTGTTGTTGTTTTGAACTTTCCCTCCAGCGCGACGCCGGGTTTCTCATCGAAATAGGCACTATTTTGTGACATTGATAACAGTCTACACTTGATCGAATTTAGTAAATACATTATACTGTTCGTATCCTGGCTTCAAGTAGATATTTTTACTTGTTTCATTCTTGGATTTTTCCTTTTTAGTGCATTTTCTTGCATATTAATGCTAAGAATAGGCGCGACTTATGCACGCATTGTCGCAGGTACAATAACAAAAAAAGAAAAAGGTGGTACGTCTCGCTCGCTGGAGAGGTCGGTAGTGTTAAAGTCCCTGAAAAAGGGACTTTAGGTTTTCAGGGACTTTAGGTAGTGTCAGAATCCTGCGTCACCTCGCGGCCGGCCCGAGAAACGTCAATGCGAAGGAAGGACAATGGGAGGACGGTCGACGCGACAGGCATCTAAAAATAGAGGCGCTGCCTGATCCTTATGCCTTCACTGTGTTAGCCACCCATCCATCACGTTACACGATAAGGAGTTTGCATTTCTTGATAAATGAAGATTGTTAGTTTCACTATGCTGCTGTCATTGTCCTGGTTCTGAAGGCAGATAGGCCTCTTGTTCGACTGCGCATGTGCAGTTGGTTCTCTTGCGCTTTTAAATGTTATTCTGTTCAATAAAAAAAAAAAATCAGTTGTGAGTTTAAGCGCTGTCCTGTCAAATCCTTAGTTCTTCTGTCCTCGTTTTATGTGCGCTTAAAAAGCTTTTGCTGTAAAACACGAATGTACAGTGGTCAACACTCATGTCTATAACGACGGAGCGTCGTGCTGGGAACTGCACGAGCGACATCTACAGTTGGAAACGGCCCACATCCGAGCATGCGCATCGCCACTGATGCGCTTGCCTTGCAATTTCCGTCCTCGTTTATATCCGCGGCCGCGACAACTGCTTTGGCCGGCAGAAGCGCTGTCAGCCATATAGCGCCGGAAAAAAAAAAAGTGCAATCACCCGGATCGGCGCGTTTTATACTGAGTACTTATTCTCGGTTTGCGGTATCATATCATGCAGGCAATGCGCCGCATAATGTATATTGCGCATCGCTCTATGAATTTTTCATAGTCCATTGCGTTTATTGCCGTGTACTGTCATTTAATTTCGAAAACCTACTATTAATTCTAACTCGCCAACGATTCGTTGACTGCGACTAAATGTAGTTTGGATTGCCCATACATACGACAATCAGTCGGTCCTTCGTTGGTTGTAGCCCTCTCTGGCAGACTACGGGGAGCATCGGCAAGGCGACCTTTCCTACAAGAATGCTTCGAGCACTCTATTCACAGTTGGAAGTGCAAAATTTTATACCGTTCGAAAGACAGCTTCCGAGCAGCGGGACGCAAAAAAAAAAAAATTACAGCATATCCATGGAGTGAATGATGATGAGTGGGCGAAGCTCGGGAGGTTCATCGTAGATCGTGCCGAGTTCCGGATTAATTTAGTTAACGCGCACGCTACGAATCCTCATGGTTCAACTATGCACAAGTGAAATCTCCCACCGGCACTTCATTGCAAGTCAAGATCCAGTGCCTATATATATATATATATGGGTTGCCGGTGAACGCTTCTCCAACGCGAGCAGTCGGTATTTCTCAATAAAGAAACTCGCTAGGAGACGCTGCTTGCGCCAACGTTGTCTCTCGCGCGTGAGGGCGCGTTCTCCTTCTTTGCGAGCTGGTAGCGTTCCTCTAAGAAAGAGCGTTTCCATAGCCAACGCGCGCCTTTCGCTCTGTCTCTCTCTCTCTCTCTCTCTCACACACAAGACAGCAGAGGCATGCGCCGGGAGAGAGAGAGAGGCACGCGCCGGGAAGCACGCGCCGAGGGCGAGCGCGTGCCTCCCGGCACGCGGGTTACGCCTGACGACTGACGCGTGACAAGGTTAGACTAAGAGGAGCTTCGCCCCTAAAAAATAAATAAAACATACAGAAAACTTTATACCGTTCATAAGCTGGCGTAAATCTGTTGTTGGGACAATGTGACCGCGAACGGAGAATTAGAACGCAGCACAGCCTGCATCGGGCGCTGCCAACAATACGCTTCGTTTCCTTTCTTTGTTTTCTTTTGTTATTGCGCTAAACCGTTGACAGCGCTACTGACGGCCAAAGCGGTTGTTGCATCCGCGGTGATAACCAAGGGTCGAGAATTCAAGGCAGGTGCGTCAGTGGCGCTGCGCATGCTCAGATGTGGCCCGTTTCCAACTGCAGATGTCGCTCGTGCAGTTCCGAGCACGACGCTCCGTCGTTATAGATATGAGAGTTGACCACTGTACACCAACTAACCCATCTCGTCGTCTTCTTGCTATACTGAGTAGCACTGAGTATATACTATACTATACTATATACTGTACAAGGCTATACTATATGCTTTACTCTCTGACCCCTTCTTTCTCTCCTCCTCAGCCTCACCTCCCTGCTGTGCCATAGTATACATGGATATGCTTTGCTATTTATCACGTATATATAGGGGCTTTTTACAGAAGCAGCGTCAGCCGCTAGCTGGCGTGGCTCTTTGGTAGAACAACCGCAGACGGCCTGGATTCGATTCCTGCTCGAACCCAGCTAGCTAGCGTTATTGCGATGTTAGCATGAAGGAATCGTTGCAGTTGAAGCGTTCTGATCTGGTTGCGCGAGATGTTAAATAGGTGCTAGAATCGCGTGAGTTTAACCAGAGAGGACACTAATGGTTTGCTTTAGTATCTCTGTGGCCCACATCCGATATGCCGAGTTTTCAGGTCACGACAGACATTTTACCTCAAGCTAGAACGCGCTGCTCAAATAACATTTCACTATATATTAATGTGTGTCACTGTATGTACGATATATAGTATTTAAATAGCTTGTCACTATATTTGTGCAGCCGCCCAAATCTTTAACTAGCGTGCGCGAGCGCCGGCTTTTCTGAGCGTCAGCGCCGTAGACGGAGCAAAAGGGCGAGAGCAAGCATATGCCCAAAAAGCGCCGGGCGTACCACCAAATAACCAGGTAACGCAAAGTAGCTTGTATACGTACGTGTCCATTTTTCAAGCTAAGGCAGCGTCGATGTCACCGCCCCCACGGCTTTCGTCACTCGGCCGCGGTGCACAACGCCGCAGATAAGGAGATAACGCAAGCTGCTTGCGCGGCCGGAGCGGTGGTGACCACGGGCGAGTGGCGAAAGCCGTGGGGGCGGTGACATCGACGTCACAGACGCTCTTTTTCCGGCCAGCTTCGGTTTCAAGGAGCCTGCCGCGGCGAACTAATTGTTCGCGTAGCTCCGACATGCACTCCGCTATTCGAAATTTGATCGTTGGGATAGGTATGTCGAGGACGGGCTCCAAAGTACTCATTTGCTGTAGCCACCAATTACTGATAATTAAAAAGTTAATTAGCGTAATTTCGCTAATTATGCGCACAGGTGCGGAAATTGTTCTGTGCCTAGAGGCCGCCAATCCGTACACTCGAATTGTACACAAGACATTCCCGCGATTTGTTTTTCTAATTTAAAAAATGTGTTGCAACTAAAAAAAACACCCTGTATAAGTGTTGCCTTAACTCACCGTCGCCTCGTCCGCTTCGTCTATCAGCTCTGCGCAGATACAGACGCAAGCTGAGACACGAGATACCCAACACGTTGCATGTGACGTCACGGCCGTCGACAAAAAAGCGCACTAGCGTGCAGCCGCCGTGCTCTCTAAATCCACTAAAAATGCGGCCAACTGTTCGAAAATACGTAAAATGAACTCTGTTAGTCGGAATAGTGGCGTCTTCCGAGTAGGTTTTCAATGTTTTCGCTAGTTTTCCCAATTTTTGTTCAGTATCCCTTTAAAGAGGCCCTGCAACACTTATGAACGTAGAAAACGATGTGGATCATTCGTGGAGGCTTTTGTGAACATGTGAGCCCAATATCATTGCACTGCACGCACCACGTTGCACGCAGTTTGGTTTCAAACACCAACTGGAAAGCTCCTGCTATTTCAACAAATGATGTCGCTGGAGGCACCTACTAGGTCGCTTGAGGCAGTAATAGCATTGGCTGATTTCATGAACGCGGAAAGACAAACTGGTATGCTTTATTTGTTCGTCTTCAATTCGAGAAATAAAGAAAGTGCGTATCTCTCTGAAAGGGACTGTCTACCGCTCGGAAAATGTTTTTTTTTTTTAGATTGTAGTAAAAATGAGAAGATAGTGTATCACATTAAAAGGAACGAACATGCTTTTACCCCACAAAAGAAAAAAGAATTATGTTTTAAAGTTTGCTCTGAAAGCGGTGCAGAAAACGCCCCTAGTGTCACCCAACAGCGTGTTTGTCAGTTTCTAAGTGTAACAGAACAAACCCACGCAGGTGTACGTTTTCTGCTGAGAAACTATTATGCCTTACAAGCGTACTTCACCACTTGCGTTCAAGGGCAATTCATTCTTCTTTTCGCTGCTTTCTGGGTGGCAAAGATGGAGCTGCCTCCGAATTGACCTGTCCCTGTTTGTCAACAATGTGACGTCACGCAGAGCATCGACATCGCGGCGGCGGAGCAGTTTCGCAGCGGTTGGCAAAAAGCTCCGGCGGCTCCAGCAGTTCGCTTGGGCTTTGCACGCGATGGTGCCGTCCCTTCCCGAGATTGCGCGCCAGCGGCTTGTCGAAAAGCTGCAAGTTCGTGGAACGCAGTATCCGTACCCCTACACCATTTCGGAGTGGAAGAATGACCCTAAACCTTGGCCAAACGTTCGGTTCTGTGTGTACCTCGCGAGCATGCCCGGCCCGTACAATGCAGAGGCGATGAAGCGTTACTGATCGCTTAAGGCGTACGGATTAGTGAAAAGCCACGTGCATCTAGTGCTTGTCTCGAACTGGGGCACCAACGTTTTCCGTCGACTGCTGTCATTCGGAAATCGAAGAGGGGAAAAAAAAACCGACACCGCTGCCTTAATTTTGTCGCGCGTTTGGCATATCCTTCTGCCCAAAAGCTAACCACCGTGTCAAAGCGGCCAGGTAACGCACACAAAAACCAGTGCGCACATGGTCCATCCGTACGGTAGCATGGAACCACGCCGAACACTGCAACTTTGCCAACCAGGCATGGAATGCATGTTTGTCAAAGCAAACACCGTCACGGAAAACCACCGCCATGCCCTACGAGCTGCAGGCAGCGTCCACATTGCGCACTGTATCTGCATGGCCGGTTGAGATGCAGCGCTCATTTGCATTTCCTTCTGTTCTTTCTGCTCAGGAACTAAACTTTTACACAGTCGAAAGCAGGCGAGACTGGTACTGTCTGTCGCGTCCGAAAACACAAATTTTTCCTTTGGAGTACTAGCCCGACGCAAGTTTCAGCAAAGTGAACACGAAATGAAAAAATCTGCACAACGTTCGGGAACCACCTCTTACTGGAGGAATTCTTCGGTTTCAAAGTGGCTTGAAAACGCTCACACTTCTTCCTTTGTCTTTCAGGGCTAGTCCTCTTGAAAGCAAACACGCTCCGGGTGCTCAGCTGTCCGCTCCGGGTGCTCAGAAAATGAACACGGTGCGCCCGCGTCGATAAAATATATATGCTCACAAATGCTGCGGAAACACAAATAACGAAACGCCTAAAGCTCTAGGCAACGGGCTACCACTTACCAGCGATGAAATGTAATCCAAAAATCCTGTTGCTGTCTGACGGCTGCTGTTTTACACGGGGCACAGTTCGCACCCACGCTTTCTGTCGACTGTGTCATTCGGACTTCTGAAATTGAAGAGGAAAAAAAAGAAGATGCCGCTGCCCTTTATCGCGCGTTTGGCACATCCTTCAGCGCAAAAGCTAACCACCATGTCAAAGCGGCCAGGTGCACCCGCACAAAACAAACGAGTACAAACTCGATCCACCCGTACGGCAGCATGCAACCACGCTGAACGCTGCAATGTTTTGCCAACCAGTCCGTTCGCACGTACGCGCTAGCGGGCTAGGGTCACGTAGCTGACGTCACTGCCCTTTCGTGACGTGCCCCAGGACAGGTCTATTCGTCTGTCTGTACTGGCGCGTAGTCCTACGCTTGCCACGCGTGCGGCGCGGCCTTGTTTTTAGGATGGGTGGTAGTGGTTTATTAGGAAGGAAGAGACGCTAATTCTTGTCTCCCATACTGGGGGCACGGCTAAGCGCCTTAGGGGAAGGGAGAAGTGGGAGGAAAAGAGAAGATAGAACTTTTAAAAAGTGCAGAAACCCGGACGTCGCATTGCGGTCAGCAGGCTGTCGGCAGGGGTAGAGGCGGCGAGGGTCCCATACTCGGGGGTAGGCTTCAATACCCGTCTCGTCCAGGAACTCCACCAGGCTCCAGAGTGCTGGTATATGGGGGCGAGACGAGAAGAGGAGGTGTTGCATCTTAGTGGCAGGGAGACCCTGTCTCCTGTAGGCTGTGATGACCCTTGAGCGTTCCTCTACCAGTCCAGGACACTCACAGAGGAGATGCTCGAGGGTCTCGGGGTCGCCGCAACGGCTGCAGGCCGGGGAGGTGCAGCGTCCTTTGGCATGGCGGCGGGCTGCGGTCCAGACGCAGCCAGTCCGCAGGCGCAGCAGGGCAGCCCGTTCCCTCCTTGTGAGGCCCGCCTCTGGAAGAAGTCTTGGTCCCCGCCCCTTGGCCACCCTTTGGTCTGGATGGACAGTGACGAGAAGCTTCCCGAGACGGGCCTGCGTATGGTCCCTAGCCGCCACGGCTCGGGTGAAAGGGGTGCCTGGCTGATGAGCTGCCTTGGCCAATGCGTTCGCCTCCTCATTGCCGGCTATGCCCACATGTGAGGGCAGCCAGTGGAAGGAGACGGACGCTCCCGACGCGCAGAGAGCCTGGAACTTGCACGCCAGGAGGTTTCCTGTAAGCCCAGCGCGGCGGGGGTTGGCCAGGGTCTGCAGTGCCGCCCTGCTGTCACATAGAACGGCGGCTGGCTCCGTTGGGATGTCCTCTGCCAGGAGGTTCGCCGCCAGGTGCAGTCCCGCCAGCTCCGCTGCCGTGGAGCTCGCTGGGAAGGGCAGCCGGCACTGCCTGCTTCTGGACCTGGATGGGATGACGCACGCTGCCGCTGCGGACCCGTCCTGCATGACGGATCCGTCCGTGAACACCTGCAGCCGCCCCCAGAGTTGCTCTTGAAGCTTGCCGATGGCTGCCTGCTGGAGCGCGGCCGCAGGCGTTCGTCGCTTTGTTGTCCCATCCAGGTGGAGGTGGACCTCTGGTGGCCGATGATGTGGCGGGGGTGGGGCAACGTGAACAGGCGGGTCCGGGACCATCTGGTGGTAGAGCAGGCAGAGGCCGCCCATCCGAGATCCGGGTTGGCTGCGAAGTCGCTCCAGGAGGGCGCTTCCATTGGCTGCACGATGGAGTCGGTCGATGTGGCCCAGCGCACGCTGGAGCATGCATAGGGACAGGGGCCACTCTCCTGCCTCCGCGAGTGTCGCTGCCACAGGGGAGCACTTGGGGAGCCCCAGGATGGCCCTCACTGCTCCCCTGTGGAGTTCCTCCAACAGGCACCTCCGGGCCGGCGTCAGGGTTACCATCGGTAGGGCATAGAGCAGCACCGAGGTCGCTGCGGCTTGGTTCAGTCGCAGCGCCCACTTTCAGCCACGGCCTCGTTGCTGCAGCTTGCTGATGGCCCCCTGGACTCGACGTACCTTAGCGGCAGCGGTCTTGGCAGCAGCTATCCACGTGAGTTGGTGGTCAATGGTGAGCCCCAGTTTCACCGTCAAACTCCAAGGTAGGCAGCGGTTGTTGACCCACAGCTGCTTCACGTGGACCCGCGCTGCTGCCGTCGTGTGGATCAGCAGGGACTCGGTCTTGGTGGCGGAGACCTTGAGGCCGATCCCTCCGAGGTAGGCGATCACTGCATCAAGGGCAGACTGCAGCGACCTCCTGATGGCCGAGATCGACCGCCGTGGTCCCCGGGCCCAAAGGGCCACATCGTCTACATAGACGGAGCAGCGAACCGGGAACCTGGTGTCTGTCGGGAGGGAAGCTGGAAGTCCCGCTAGTGCCATGTTGAAAAGGAAGGGACTCAGCACAGAGCCCTGTGGAACACCGGCTGTGATGTCCCTGGGTTGGCTGGTCTCCCTTCCAACACGAACGCATAAGGTTCTCCCGGACAGGAAGGCGGTCACGAAGCCTCGGAGATGACCGCTGATGCCAAGCTGGTCCAGGGCCGCCTCGATGACTGCATGCGGGAGCCCGTCGAAGGCACTCTCGACATCCAGCAGCAGGAGCATGGCCACGTCACCGCAACTCTTGCCGTCCTCGAGGGTGGCCACGACATCTGAAATGGAATCTGCTGTGCACCGGTGCCGCCTGAAGCCCGTCTGCTGCTCCGGGAAGTAGCCCAGTTGGTCAGCAATCCACTCCAGTCTCTCCAGGGCCACCTTCTCCATCACCTTGCAGGCGGCCGAGGTGAGAGAGACTGGCCTGTAGGAGGAGAGAGCTGTGGCTTGCTTCCGGGTTCCTTCAGGATGGGTGCCACTACTGCTAAACACCAGGGTTGCGGTAGGGCTCCGGTGCTCCAGACGTCATTGTAGTACTCGAGGTGTCGCTGACGACCGGCTCCGTCCAGGTTACGGAGCATCTGGAAGGTGATGCCGTCGGCCCCTGGAGCACTGCGTCGCTTGGACCCCTCGAGGGCTGCCACTAGTTCATGCATACCGATGCGCTCGTTGCACAGTTCCTGGAGCTGCGCAATCACCCACGCGGGATGATGGCAGGAAACGGGGCACTGGAGAGCAACAGGTGGTGGTGGTGAGGCCAGCCGGACTGCATCCCTGGTGGTGAACCGGTCAGCAAGGAGTTCTGCCAGATCCGCTGCCTGGATGTTCATTTGGACTGCCACGGACTGCACCTGGTTGAGTGCCCGGGGCATCATTAGCAGACACCCCAGCAGGCGCCAGGCTCGAGTCCCATTGGGGGAGCGGTTGATCGAGGCGCAGACGCTCGACCAACCCTGGTTCCTGTGTCTGCGTGCGTGGCGCCGGCAGGCGGCGTCGACTCGCCGGAACTCGGTCCAGAGTTCCGGTTGGCCTTTCCTCAAGGCCTGCCACTCTGCCCGACGCCGCGCTGCCCTCAAGGCCAGGTGCCGGATGTCTGGCACAGGTTGCCCCTGCTGGACCTTGGTGACGACAATCGCTGCCCTTGCGCTGTCGGCCACCAGTTGCAACAGGTCTGTGCTGCCCATGTGTTGTCCGAACAGCTGGCGGAACAGCCTCCACTCCACCACGCGGTACTCCCGATCCCGGGGGCCTTGCCTCGGAAGGGGGGCAGCAGGATGGGCAGATGGTCCGAGCCCCAGGTGTCCGGACAGGGCGCCCACGCATAGCGGCATCCCTCCGTGGCCACGGTGAGATCGATGGCTGAGCAGGACGCCCGTCCTCCGCGGCGGAGGAAGGTGTTGGTCCCGGTGTTAAGGATCATCAGGCCGAGCTGCTGTATGACGTCTCCGAGCTCCTTACCGCGTGGCAGGACCGGCAACTGCCCCAGGCTGTGTGGTGAGCATTGAAGTCGCCGCAAAGCAGGAACTCTTTCCCCAGGCGGTGCGAGATCTGCCTGAGGCACCTGGGGTCCCAAGCCTGGCATGGCCGGATATACACGCTGGCCACGGTGGTGCCTCCCCCCTCGATGCGCACGCGGACGGCACAGCACTCGAGGGGACCACCGACCAGGTCGGCCACGGACACCTCGGCATGCTGGAGTTCCCGCTTCACGTACACGGCGCAACGGGGAGGTCCTTGCTGGTGGCTGTCGCCCAGGCAGGGGACAGCAGCGCAGGTCGCCAAGGTGCACCTTGTCCGGCTGCTGTAGCCCACGTATCCTGGCAGACGAAGGTCCTCAGCCTGGGCGTACACCTCCTGGAGTGCGAGGACGTCGTAGTTGCTCTGCAGGAGTTGCTGAGCCAGGTCGTCTCTCCGACGCCTCAGTGAATTGACATTCCATTGGAGAATGCTCGGGCGGCGGCGACGACTCGTCCTCGCTGGAGCACTAGCCATGGTGGGTGGTCGACTGCAGCAGTGCCCCCGCCTGCAGGAGGAGGGCTCGTGCGGGGTGCTCTGCGGGCAGCATGGCACCGGCGACCTGGACGGTCATCAGAAGCGATGCCACCAGCTATTAAATTCCAGGCAGGGCCGAGGGAGCAGGAGCAGCAGGCAGGACACCAGGGGCTGGAGCTGCAGGTCGCGGCGCTGGAGTGACGTTGGCGGCTGGCTGAGGACCGGAGGCGGCAGCTGCCAGGTCCTTGGGTGCAGCAGCAGGAGCTGTGTTCCCCGGGCGCTGGTTAGCTGAGGGCACCGGGGCAGGATGCGGGCGCCTGGGAGGAGCCGGGAGGGGCGCAGCAGCACGACCAGGGAGGACTGCAGGAGGCGGCAGGCTACGGCGGGCCGGGGGCTGACCTCTAGTGCGTGAGGCTGATGGTGCGGGAGCGCTCCTGAGGGCAGCCGCATACGAGTGAGTCCGCTGGCTTTCCTCACGTACGGCTGCCCTCACCACGCGCCTTGACAGATCCGTTGTTGACGAGGCCATGATGGTGGCTACCCGCCGTTCCTCCTGCCAGCGGGGGCAGGAGGGGTTGTCTGCAGGATGGGCTCCACCGCAGCTGACGCAGCGGGGCTTCTGCTGGCAGGTGGCTGTGCCCTCGTGTTGTCGGCCACAGCGGACACAGCTCCCAGGTCGGGGGCACGTCTCCCCGACATGCCCGAAACGCCCACACTTCCGGCACTGCATGGGGGGGGGGGGGGGGAGGTGTTATGTTCAGCGGTAGTTCGGCGGGGAAGAGCAGGCGACGGCGGCCTAGCGCATGGCTTTCCCCGTAGAAACGTCGTGGTATGCACTCTGTAGGCAGTTGAAGTGGCGGCTTTGTTCCCTCGACGCACGCTGTCAGTAATTGCTGTGACGGACATAGCTGCACAGCATAGGGTTGACATGACGGTTGACAGGTCTCTTCACTGCGGCATAGTAGAGCATTTTCGGAAGAGCATCCGAGAAAGGAACAACAGGGGGGGAGTCGCTTGCAAGAACAGCGGGGGCTCGCTGTCAAAGTAATCCTTTGACCTTTCTGCTCGCTCGAAGGGTCGTCAAGGGGTTGCCCCTTCGGAGAAGATGACCCCGCCGTGGAAATGTGCGGAAGTGCTTTTGGGTACAATAGACCGGTCAAACGGTTCTCTTGAAGCGGCGGCTGGGTTGCATGCCACCGGGTGAACAAAGTGGCGATGTAGGCCTGCTGCAGAGTCCTGCCAACTGATCACGGGATCATGCTAACTGATCACGGAACCGTAGGCTCTCATGGAGAGGGTGAACATGTACGTGATTGGTAAAATGCTGCATATGGGTTGGTCCCAGGAGGCGGTCGCAGAAGCGATCAAGTGTATTTAACGGAGAAAAGAGAATCGGAGAGAGGGAGAGCTTAGCGCTAACTCGGATCGCAGACGCGGCAAGGTGGTCAGAGGTCGAGCTTGGTGCTGCCTCTGACGAGTTATGATGAAGTTTTAAAGCTTAGTGCTTATTCACGTTTGAGTGCAAACGTTAAGGGCTCGGGATGAACCGCTTGGTGTGGTTTGAGCCCAGTTGTGTTGTTGAGAAGTGTGCTGACAGAACTGGCCGCCCCGGCCAAGCTTGTAAATAGTGTACAGCGTGAATAAACCTGCGTGTTTGCTGCGAGGACATCTTGGCCCAGACTCCGCCCTTCAACGTGTCGCCGCGGACATCGGAACCATCGAGAGAGAAGATTACATCAACTCCAAAAAATTAACTGGGGGGACGTGCCGCTCTCACCTTAAAGGTGAGGTGGTAGATGGTGACTGCCTCCGGTGGAACGGGCCCGTCGAAGCGCAGGGTGACCGTGGAGGCCTCCCGCTTTGCCGAGACGACTGGCACAGGAGATCTCACCGCGCGCAGGAGCTCCGCATCCGTGATGTCGTCGCGGATGCCGTGGAGAAATCCGGTGCTCCTGGTCTTGTCCGCCGGGACCCGCGCCGCCACCGGGATGCCCCTCAGCTCGGTGACGGCCAACAGCTCCTGCAGGCAGGCCTCCGTTCGCACATCAGCCGCGACGATGTTGCGGCGGGTGTTTACACGCACCGCGGAGACTCCCTCCCATTCCGAGAGGGCTGCAGCAAGCGCCAGTCGTGACTCCTGCTTAAAGGAGCTTCCGGGTGCGGAGGGTCGGAACAGAGCAGTCCCCACAAACGCCGCGTCCTTCGGGATCGCCACCGCGGCTTTGGCGCGGCGTCGGGCAGTCTTCGAGAGGACCTCGATGAAGTCCCCCTCCTCCGCGGCCGCGGGCAGGCACGTCGGTGCAGCGGCTGGGATCTCAGGCTGTTGGGCGGTCGCCGGTGCCGCAGGGACGGCCGGAGGAGCTGCGGAGGTGTCCGGCAATGGCACAGGAGGGGCCGGGGCACGCCTGCGCTTCTGGGCCTTCCTTGCTTTCTTCTTTTGGGACTTAGCAGCCGGCGGGGCGGCCGGGGCATCGAGGAGGAAGTCTGTGAATTGTGTTTGAAACCAAGTGTTCTGGTGCGTGCAGTGCAATAATATTTGACTCGCATTATCACAGGAGCCTCCATGACTGATCTACGCCGTTTGCTGACTATGTTCCAGAAGTGCTGTAGGTCCCCTTTAAAGACTGCTCATCGTGACCCCCAACTTATTACGGCATTCACGCGTTTGATGTCTGTGCTGTGTTTGATGTTTGTCTGTGCGATGTTAAAATAGTGTATTCAGAATCAAGTGGTGTCTTCGTATGGGCGCTCGTAAAGCACCTGCTTTTATCGGTGTTACTTTACATGCCATATATTTATCACACTGTGTTTTACTATTCTTTAAGGTTTGTTGAGTTTTACCGTTTTACCTGGTCTTCTAGAAGCTCTATGGCACTCGGCTGTCGATCCGAGGGTCGCGGGATCGAAGGCCGGGCGCGGCAGCTACATTTCGATGGAGGCGGAATGCTAGAGGCCTGTGTACTGTGCGATGTCAGTGCACGTTAAAAAACGCAGGTGGTCGATATTTCTGGAGCCCTCCACTAGAGCACTGCACGGGCCCGGGCCGGGTCGGGCCGGGTATGTAATTGTTGGATCGGCCCCGGGCCGGGATCGGGCCCGGGCCTGGGTCAGGCCCGAATCAGGCCCGGGTCTCATACGTGTCGGTAATGGCGCGTGTATGCTTTTTGGTTTTGTTGGTTTTTTTTTTTTTTGGATTTAACGTCCCGAACCTATATAGTCAGGCTATGTGAGACGCCGTAGTGGAAGGCTCCGGGTAATTTAGACCGCCTGAAGTGCAGTAGCGTGCATTGAAATCGCACGATACAAGAAGTCTAGCATTTTGCCTCCATCGGTATGTTACATGTAATTTCGGGAAGCTTCCTCATATAAGTTCCCGCCATTATATTGAGTGAAATACGTTATTTCGTACCGCGTATCAACAGAAATGGTAGTCAGGCAGCACTGCGGCAAGTGCGAAGCAACGGTACACTGCCCGGATTAGTGCATATAAGATGTACTCATCGGTATCATGGGAAACATTTCGAGTTTGCAGCTACGCTCGCATGCCCGCCGCGCCTGCTTCCGCCTTCGTGACTCTGTAGACTGGTCAACGCGACTCGTGTGTCATTAATACCTGAGGAGCTGCTTTTCCTGCAGTTTAAGCGCAAGAAGCGAAGTGACTGTTGTCACAGGCTCGCCGATCCACGCAGATGTTGCTGATTTTTATGCTAGCAAGGCATTAGCAAATATTTATGATTTGGCAATTAGCAAATCAGAACTAGCATTTAACTCGGATGCTCATCATATCGAGTATGTTTTTTTCTGATTCTCACGGCCACCTTCGTCTTCGTCACACTTCGTCAGTAATTCATAAGTTTGCTCATTCGCCGGAGCACAAGTGTTCCCATGGCGCTCAAAAACCTGGAGGCGCTACCGAGACAGAAGTGAGCAAGCACCTAAAGAAGGTGATAATCAAGATTATTTACTGCAGTACCCTTTGTAACAGGCGGGTGTATTGGCACCCTTTACCGCATAAATATCTAAGGGGTCCAGCGACACCCCGTGTGGACGAATTTTTCATCCTTTCAAGCTTCCATCTTCCCTCGAACTTCTACCGCTTTTAGATTTTAGCGGTTAAGTAACACACATCAAAACGGGAGACATGAGCCCCTCCTCCAGTCAAAAATAAAAAAATAAACGTATGGCAGCTCCGCTGCTGTGAAACCTCAGGACTTGCGTAGCACGGGCACCCAGCGATTCCCATTCGTAGTTCCCACTGCTCCGTTGACCAAAGCGTCGCTACGTCGATGTTTGTGGTAAGCAAGTAAGCTTTCCCCGGCACGAGTAGAATTTGTTAGGCAGACTCGCTAAGTCGGTGTGCGACATGTGCGCTACTTTTTTGTTGACTTTTATCGGCTGCGGTATCACCGTCGCGTGTTAAATGTACCACGATCCAAAATCGTGGCACGGGTAGCTAGGTGCGTGCGCTAACATAAGATGATTATAGTGGGTAATACAGGTTGTGCGGAAGCTATATTCTGTGCCGCACTTGAGATGCTTAACACCCTACATGTTGAAACAAAAGCAGAAGGGCCCAAGTTCATTCATATGATTGAACACATAACTTATTTTATTGACTGAACAGTGGACACCTTCTGAAATGAAGCCTATACTGAAGCAATAGGATATGCCTGACCCGCGTGAAATGTCCTTCCACGTGGGCGCTGCCCCTCTCAGAAGTTTGCTTTTTCTCTACCTTCCGTCTTTTTTTTCCTTTCTGGCACACATCGTCTCCACCGTCACAGCCGCTAGCTGCAAGACTGCAACCACGACTGCGAGCCACAGACAGCCAGTCTTCGCTCCCCTGTTCGCACAGAGGCCTCCGTCCCTCGGCGGCAACCCACTCTCCCGATTCCAGTCATTGCGTGGGATCGCGCTCCGGACACCCGACCCGCCGCGTTCGACGGGGAGCGCTTAAGAAGCCACCGGCTAGTTCAGTTCGGCGCTCTAATAAGCAGTTATTTCGGAAGCCCTTAGCCCGGTCTTGATTTAAAGTATAACACTTTCAAAGACCGAAGACGTTCACACAAAGACGACGAGATAGCATCCAAAACGAACAGCGAGGACGGTATCTCGCTCGCTAATGTGTGTGTCTTGATTTGACAGATTTATGGCACTCCGGTGGCGGTGACTCGGCGAACAGAAAGGTGCGGTAGAGGACTCCCTTCTTTTTTGGCACGAAAATGTAGCGTACGTTGGAGACAGTTGCCTACCGAGGAGTCGAAACGACAGGTTTAATAACGCTACTCAGCTAGCCTGGCGAATCCTCTCAGGACTATAGTTAGAGCGCGTTTTTTTTTCTCTCTCTCTCGTTGCATTTGCATTGTGCAATAAACGAAGTTTGCATGATAAGTTCTGCGCTGTTTACTCAATAGTCCCGGCAATTAATGTAAACTCAATTATAAATACCGCCGTTTTTCCACTTTATGTGGGCGTTGTATGTTGTAGTTCTTTCGAATGAAATAACATTGTACGGTTAGCACTGCGCGCATGAGACAGCCAGTTATGCCTCCTCATATATCCCCCTGCAGTTCTTTCGCAAAAGTGTTACGGGCGTAATTAACCGAAGGTAAACACAATACCAGTGGAAATCGTGACACTATCATAATTTCTCACAACACTCTCCAAAAACTATCTTGAGTGCGGCTGATATCTTCACTATAAGAGAAGATTGGACAGTGCCTCGTTTATGCTCAAGGAATAATTGGTTGAATTGGGCCGGGTCGGGCCCAAACCTTTCGGGCCTGGGCCAGGTACGGGGCGTATTTAAAAACACCGGCCCGGGCTCGGGCGGGCCGGAGCACGGCGCTTTCGGGCCGTGCCGCGCCCGGGCCGGAAAGAGTCGGCCCGTGCAGTGCTCTACACTCCACTACGGCGTCTCACATAATCATATCATGATCTTGGGACGTGAAACCCCGAAAATTATTACAGTCAAACACTGTTATAACGAAGTCAAAAGGAGACCAGAAATTACTTGGTTATATCCATTATTTCGTTATATTTACCGTTTGGGTGCGAAAATTGTAACGCGCAATAAGAAGACGGCGCTGTGGCCCGTGGAAAGGCCACGCATGCAGTGAAGCTTTACAAAGGCAGTTAATAATACAAGAAAGACCTACTCATCAGTAACGTGCAAATGGCAGCCGGCGCGAGAGGCCGCGTTCTGTCGCAACGCGATTGTCTTTCGCTTCCGTTTAGCGCGCGCCTCTTCCACGTTACCGCGAAACCGGAGAGACGACGACGCTGTCGAGCAGTCAGCAGCGAAACTGCGCTCGTCGTTAACGAGCAGCACGAGGCGGACTACGGAGCATGCCATATTCGCCGCTACGACGCACAAGATGTGGAGAGCAACGAACGTCGCCGCACCGGCGCCGGCTTGAGGTTACCAGGCTCGTTACGTCGCTGATGCGCTCTCGGAGGCCACACACAGCCGCATCAGCGTTCGGCAGCGTTCGCAGGCGACCGTTAAGAGAGAAGTAGAAGCACTAATTTCTCACCACCGAACGCAAGCAACGGCGCGCACCATCGCGTTTGTCCCTCATATCTCTACAGCCAGCCGTCTGAATAATGCGTGGTTAGCATGACCTCCGAGATCGCCGCGATGCGATCTCGGAGGCTACGCTTTCACATTTAGCTACTGTGAGAAAAAAAAATCGCAGCATATCCACGGGGTGAATGATGATGAGTGGGCGAAGCTCCGGAGGGAATCATCGGTAAACCGTGAATCTTCCGTGCAATTCGCTCAGTCGATCATCGTGTAAAGACGTCTCACGCAGCCCCTTACACAGGCCGGAACGCGCACCGCGTTTGCCGACGCCATCACATGACTGCTGAGAGAGTAAAAGGCGGAGAGGCCTCAGCGTCTTACACCAGCTTCTTACACGGGTCGTAACGCGCTAGCACAAACGCGTTAAAAACGCGCAGTCTTTCGTTAATATTGGGTGTTTACTGTCATCGTGGTGCATGTGTCCATGTGCGCTTCGTGGCGTAGTGGCTAGCGCCGCGCGTTCGGAAGCGAGGGGTCCGTGGTTCGATTCCGCGCTTCGGACACAACGTTCGGAATTTTTTTCTCTTCGTCCATGAAGCGCGATCCGACGCGTACGGCGACGATCCAGGAGAATGAGAGGAGCGCTCCCGGCGCAGCCCCGCGCAGCAGCTAATCGGAGAGCAGCGGCACCTCCAGCGCTCATATACAAGTACCGCCATCTAGCGGACATTCCAAGAACTAAACGAGAGGTGGCTACCTACAACTACATACATCGGGGACGTACGACCCACGCCTTAAGGAGCTTCGCCCCTAATAGAAAACAGAGAAAAAAAAAAGGAGGATTGCAAGTGTTGTTGTTGTTTTGTGGGGTTTTACGTCCCAAAACCAGTTCTGATTATGAGAGACGCCGTAGTGGAGGGCTCCGGAAATTTCGACCCCCTGGGGTTCTTTAACGTGCACTGACATCGCACAACACACGGGCCTCAACATTTCGCCTCCATCGAAATGCAGCCGCCGCGGCCAGGATTCGATCCCGCGACCCTCGGATCAGCAGCCGAGTACCTTAGCCACTAGACCACCGTGGCGGGGCGATTGCAAGTGTGGAGTGCGTGCAATAGGACGAAGAAGGAAGGGTACATATCGGTGTGCGCTCCTGCTTGCTTGCGGCTAAGCGCGGTAATGTGCGGCAGTTTCATTAGGTTGCGGGATTTCTGAGTCGCCAAACACCGCAGGAGGAATTTTTTTTTTTTTTGGCGCGAACGTACGCTGATTTTTGGTTTTGGAGACGATTTTCGTTCGTTATGTCCGTTGAAACGCGTGCGTGTCGATTAGAATTTCAAGGGGAATTTCATTTACTTCGCTATATCCATTATTTCGTTAGATCCCGTTACGTTATAACGAGATTTGAGTGTATTTACCTGGACTTCTGTTTTACTATAGTATATGAGTGTGCATGACACAGTCGTCTGCAAAGAGCCTCATTGTAAAGCCTGCTTCCACGGAAATGTAAACGTCATAAACGTAGATGAAGATGTGTTGATTGCGGTACGGATCCGTGGGGCACGCCAGAATACTCGTGGGCGGCCAGACTCAGTATTATTAAAGCTAACGTACTGTGTGCGATTGGAGCAGCAATTCAAGAGACTATTTTTGGGGTTAAAGCCAAATTATTCAAGTTTTTGTGCGAGTAACGAGTGCTGGTGGCGCTCGAATGCCGAAGCCAATTAGCTGTTTGCTGTCTAGAATAATAGCATGTAACGAAATCGTCCACTATTTATGAGAACTGTGTTGCTGTTGAAAGCCCCCTTCGAAAACCGTGTTGGTTGGGGTAACGCAGATTATTATCCTCCTGGTATTTCATGAATGTCTTATTTTTGATATGCTCTGTTAGTTCGCAACATGTGCCTGTCAGTGGTATTGGCCTGTAGGAGTTATCAGCTGTTTGTTTCCACTTGTATAGGTAGGCATCACATTTGCACACATCCAGTCAGCAGGAAGCAGCGCTATTTCCACCGATAAGATAAGCATCTTCTTCAGAAAAAGGGATAGCTGAGCAGCACAGCGTTTACGAAATGTATTCGAGGTTTTCTCCGGGCCATGTGATCTTTCAACATCGAGGTGTAGAAGTTAATAATACTCGATTCTGATATTGCTACATCTCGCATCTGGGTTTCGTTGTTATAGATAGCGGTATATATGAAGGATGGGTAAAAACTGATTGGATGTAAATTTTAAAGGCGTCTGCAATTATCCGCGCTTATTCAACGATACTACCTGAAGTTTCCATTGTTGTCGCGGAGCTTTCTGGTTTAGATAAGTACTCCCATTGTTTACGTGTTTGAGGTATCATAACCCCTTCAGGCGCAACGTCCACATATGTGGACGCAACTTGTTTTTGCCAGTTTTTTGGACTAGTCGGAAAGAAAGGGCAAGATACATTGCGCATAGCATCAGTTGAACCTTCTGCATAGTCAACGTGTCTTGACTTAACGTCAGTATGCTAAGTATGACCATAACCGATCACTTTGGTGAAGGCACTACGATGTTCGACGGGTTGTTCGACGTCCCGCATTCCAGGACCAACGTCATAAGTATTATTTTTCTCCGCATGAAATGAGCGCAACCAAAAACAAATTGCACATGCATTTTAAGCCAACAATTTCCTTATTCTTATATAAAAATGGAACATGACTGACTGCTGAGTAATTAAATAATCAATTATTCTCTAATTAGGATTAATTATCAAAACTCACAAAGAACAGCATATTACTTTATTTTCTTGGAATGTAATATTGAGTGCCTTAGAATTACGTTGTCCGAATTTGAGACATTTGCAGACAGTGCATCATAATTCGCGCCTGAAGGGGATAAAACCAGTTTAAGTGTTTGAGAAAAAATTTTCTTTAACAGTCCTTATTTCCGTTTATAACTGGCGCGAAAGCTTGGTGAAGGCAACGGATTATTTTTTTATCTTTCCACAGTCGATGTACTTTTCATTTTAGATGGATTATACTTCTCGTAATGGTGCTTTTCGTTTAGTTATCTTTAACTTGGTAAGTATAAGGCTGATTCGCAACGCACGATTGTAGGTGTTAGTTTTTGCCGTAGAACAACACCCAATGACATTAAATAGATCGTACTGCAGTGCTTCGAAAAAGTCCGCAAAATTAGCTCGTACCTTAATGCTTATTTTTCGTGCTAAAAAAGTGCGGACGCAAATGCAAGGTCAAGCACATCCCTGTATGTGGCTTGGCGTCAACGAGAAGCTAAACATTGCACCAAAGAGAATGTCTGAACCTTTAACTTCGGTGTTTCCGATTGTGAAACTGTCCCACTTTAACCCTGGCATATTAATATACTCTCACGAGTATGCATACGTGCGTCTGAGTGTAAACAGCGAGGTGTTCGTAGGTGCCGAGTGCGCAGCTACTAATTAATGCAAGCCCGCACCGCTTTGTAGACTAATAACCTACATACGAAGCGACTCTTTCAGTAATCACAAGAGTTACATGTACACATGTGCGCTTGTGTCGTCACGGCCTTGAAGCGTGTTCGCGCGCATGGCTTCTTAGTGCAAGTGCCTCCGTATTTGCCGCCTTAATCACAAGCCTGTTCAAATATTCGAAAGATGGCGCGAAAATGCCGGCAGGGGCCACTGCCGGCATTTTCGCGCCATCTTTCGCGCCCAGAGAGTGCAGCTCCGAAGGCGTATGTCTGTTCTGCGCGGTCAAGCACGTTATTCGCGCCAACATGCTTGACCGCGCTGAAATCATCAAAAATCAGTCATCGAGTAAGGAACACAAGACTAAACTTTGCGTCGCTACCAATGGTATCGGCTATTCTCAAGAAACATCATAACATTCTCACTCAAAGTGATCGCCTCAAACGCATATTCGTGGAACCGCTTCGTGTTGTGTATAGACGAAACACAAATTTACGCGACATCTTAAATAAGTCAACTTTCAAGCCACGTCGTGATACTGGATGCAGGCCGTGTAATAAGCCACGTTGCCAGGTCCGCCCTTATATTAGAACTACACAAAAAGCAACAATCACCGCGTCCAACTTCTTTGTACAATTTAAAGGAAACTTCACTTGTGACACGGCTAATGTCGTTTACCTGCTTGAGTGCACTAAATGTAATTAACAATATATTGGTCAGACAGAGACACATTTCCGAATACGGTTTGATAATTACAAGTAACACGCCAAAAAATTCCTGGAACCTGCCCCTGTCTAAGCACGTGAGCCTTCCCGGCCCTTCATGTAGTGACCTGAAGGCGATGATACTGGAATCGGGCTTTCGGACGCACCACGACCGCGAGGTTCGTGAGTCCTATATACTTATTTACAAGTTCAAAGCCGCTACCTCGGGCATTATTGAAAACATGGTTAAACTCGCATGTTTCCCGAGTGACTAGGGCATTGCCGTTATAAGGAAGCCTTTTCAAATAACAATGCGTTCCTTATCACATTTTCTTTTTTGCTAAACTTTTTATTTTTTTATTGTTATCGCTCTTATTTTATTTCCATTTTTCTTCTGTTTTTCTTCCTTACTTCTTATATTTTTTCATTGCAAGATATTCCATCTATTGTAGCCAGCAGTTTGTCAATAAATCAATTTTTTCCCCCTTTCTGCCGTGGTGTTTGCCGTTCTTACACTGTGGAGTGGCTTGATAGTTGCGTTACATACAGGTATGAGAATTCCTCGGTGTTGGAAGTGTGCCACCTTAGTGTTAATTGAAAGGCTACAGTGTCGCATCGTGACTCGCCGCAGCCGATCACGTGCTCTGTCCAGGTAGACTTCATAGCCATTCCCTGTACAGACATACGCCTTTGTAGCCGCACTCTCTCCCCTCCCTGTACCCTAAAAAGGAAGGTGCTCTCCAACACCATCTTACTCTGATGAAGGCCGGTCCACCGGCCGCAACGTCAGTAAAGTTATCTCAATGTAACAGCGCACAATAAAACCAGCAGACTGATAGAAGAAGAAACAACGTACACAACAAGCGCACAAGCGCAACAAGTGTGTGTGCGCGCTTGTTGTGTGCGTCGTTTCTTCTTCTATCAGTCTGCTTGTTTTATTGTGCGCTGTTACATTGAAATATGAACCGATACCAACTCGACCAAGTTGCCGTCTTACTACAGTAAAGTTATATTGTTTTGTTAATCGTGTGAATCTCTTTTTTTGAAAATATTTAATACTTGTTCAATGCTCTTGTCAACGGCGACCCATGTGATCTGAAGGAGAGCATCGGGCTTTCTTTTAAAGCAGGCCACGTCTTTGCACAGAACGAATGGAGCCAAAGTGTTGAAAGTAGGCATTTACTCAACATATTCTCCCCTCAGACTGATGCACTTGTTCCATCGTTGCTTCAGCTCTTCTAGTCCGTTTAAGAAAAAACAAAATCTTGAGAGTAGACCCCGTCACACTAGCTCTCAGAAGCACGTTTTACATCAGCAATGCCATTAGAATGGCTATATTTCAGGTGTTCAAGTTATAAGATAGATGGCAGCTGGAAGATGTTGGCCAAACGTTGGAACGACCCAGCGTAATAAGTTTGGAAACCACAAGCTTGGACGTGTGCAAACGTGCATTGTCCTGCAACAAAAGCATCCCTTTGGTCAAACAGACCCGGCCTTTCGTCTTTGTTGCCACCTTCAATTGCTCTACGAGGCTGGAGTAACACTGTAGTTACACTGCAGCCCCGAGGTGGGCAGTCTGCCAAAAGAACAGTCTTTGTCCCAAAGAATGAATGCCATCACTTTCTTAGCTAATTTCTGGGCGGTGATCTCTTTTTCTTTTTTTCGTTAAGGGGACCCACAGCGACACTATTCCTTTGACTTTTCGTTGTTTTCTTGGTCATAATATTGTGGAGCCCGATTTCTTCTATGGGCACTAACCTATTAAAGAAAGAAAGAAAGAAAGAAAGAAAGAAAGAAAGAAAGAAAGAAAGAAAGAAAGAAAGTGTATCATCGAAGTGGGCCGCAGCCGGTCTGCATGCTTCAACTCGCTGCTCTTTCTGTTCGCTGCTCAAACGTCTTGGCAGCCACTACGGTGAAAGCTTGCGCATGTGTAAGATATACTCGTAGTAATGAAATCAACACGTCCCTGGGAAATGTCCAGTAGCTGGGTTGTATCCTCGTGGCCGACATTCTCCTATCCTCAGTAATCAGCTGATGGACAGCGTAACTGGTTGCCGGGTCTCTAGGTGTCCTGGAACAGTCACTGCGGTGTTTACCTTTCATGGAAAAAGTGCCCCGTATCGGAATAAGAAACCCATGTTTTCACTGCGCTGAGGGAAGGACACTTCTCCCCTGTGTTTGTGACATCTCACTGTGGATGTCCTTTGCAAACATTACCTGCATTACCAAAACTTTCGCACCACCCTGAAACTCCACCGAAGTGAAACTGCTTGTGGCTCTGCCATCCCAGCTTCTATCTGAAATTAAAATAGTTCTGAAACTCTGACAGATGTCATTTGTCACCATTGCTTAAGGAGATATTAAGCTTTTATATTGTGCTGATTTTTGAATTCTAGATTTAAGGTGGAAAAGCCAGGAACTATTCAGCGCCCTCTTGTAAAGGCCGAAAAAGAAAAACGACAACTAAGAAATTAGAACAAGTGTTCCTAATGATTCTGTTTTGTTTACCATGTTTGAGGGTACTTTTTTTTTTTTTGAAGTTTCGGACAGTTTCATAGAAGCCAGCAAATAAAAGTACGCTTAGCAAATGAAAGTACGCTAAGCGCACATTAATTAGCATCCTTTACAACTTCTCTATTGAAAATATCGTGTTTAAAGCAACAGTTTAAAAGCTGACAAAGGATTAGCAATAATTATTTGCCTAAGGCTATTCAAAAATTAGTCTGAGGTGTTCAAGACGGCAATAAGCAATGTTAAAGTGGTTGCATTCTCGTAACACGCAAGTGAATTTTTAAAGCAGTAGCGCGAGTTAACTGAAGGACCCTGTATGCTGCGAAAGATTTGGCATTTTTGATTTTCTTTACTCATTCTTAAATTTGTGTCAACCCGCGAACGCGACACAGACATGCAGATTCGAGGTTCGTCGTGACACATGTTTGGCGGAGAAGCTGCGAGAGCTTTGAGAAAAATCTGAGATAGATTAGTTAGGCCACGGCAGCATGTGCGCTCGTGTGCTTGAAATCCACGTAGAAGGACGTCCTGCATCCATGGAAAAGCCATGCAGGAGAGCATCCTGCACTTCAAGCGCAAGAACCTACACGTGGAGTCTGGCAAAGAGTCTTCTAATCTTGCGCAATAAATACACGTTGCGCAATAAATATCCGCCTTGATCAAAATCGGCTTCTCGACATGGTTGACTTCTACAATAACAAAAACAGAGCTGTCCTAGGTATTAACTTTCGGTTACTAACTGCTTGTGACATGTGGTACAAGAGCGTTAGTAAATGCTGCGAGTTAGTAACGGCAGCGTTAGTAACACTTACCACTTACTATATAAATAGTAGCTCGAGAATTCCTAGGGAAAGCCGGGGCATATCGGTCAATGACGTCCTATTTTCCGGCATCCGTCTGTGCACTGCTTAATTTTAGCATGCTTTTTTTTTTTGTGCTACTACGCATCACTCATCGATTGCTTGAGGCGAGTCTCCCACGGGTTGGTGCGTGCTCATCTGTGGTCCTTTCTCGCAAGCCACCTGTGGCTTGCTCTAGTTAACTCGAAGGTAATAACCGAACGCTCTAGAATCTCACTGCAAGAATGAGCCACAGGAAGCATCTGCCTTAACTACCTCCAAAGCACCACAGGAAAGCATCCGCGGAGGCCATCTCCCATAAAACCAGGGCCACAGTGGTACTCGACCACAACGGCCGCGAGCCCTACGTGCGGTCTTATACGATCTGGAAGTAGCCTTGCGGACTACCTATGCTGTGTTCGTTAATTGCATTGTGTGCTTTGCGACATTTGCTAACACTTCTCCGCACATTACCCCCGCCTGTAATCCGTTGGGTTCTCCGACAAACTCAGTGGCAGCATCTAAACCACAGGGCGCAAGAAAGTGGCCTGCGGAAACGTCATGTTCTTTGGCACAACCATCGACAGTTTGACATTTCCTACGAACAGTAGCAGCAGCAAGGCTTCGAGAGGCGCTAGAGACCAACCCCAAGTACTTGCAGGTTCCGGCGTCCCGAGCGGGAAGCGCTTGAATACCTCGCCATAAACAAACAAACAAGCAAGCAAACAAAGCCAAATGTCGTTCTCCACGTTCTCTCTCGTTGTTTTAGCCAATTTGGCTATATCAGGCGTGGGCGGGAGGCGCGCCGACGCGGCATCCCTGAGAGAGGTCATTGCGCAACAAGGCCCTTGCCGTTCGTCGGGACGTAGCGAGAAACGTCGCGCAGGCTCTGGATGAGCGTCGCCGCCGCCCCGGGGCCCATGCCATCCCTCTGCGTATGTAGAGGGGTCTCGAGGCGGGCCTCGGCCACGGACCCCGAGGGGCTGGCGGCGAGACGCCTTTGATCTGGCGAGCGCGAGCCAAGGACCTCCGACGTCACTCGACGCCGCTCGGCTGACTCGAGAGGTCCGCAGCCCCGGGCTCGCTTTATTGATGCTACGGGGCCGCGCGCTGCGCAAGCACGAGCACTTGTTCCGACTCTGCAGCGGGCGGCTCTCCAATGCGAAAGAGACCGCGCGTATACGCGCGTTCTCTTTGTGCGACGACTCCCCGCTCACCCCCGGCGCCAGCCTTGGGTCCTTTCTTCATTCCTCTCAGCCTCACCTTTCACTTTCCACAGGACGCACGAACTGATTGAGCGGTCGGGCATGTAACGCTCAAAGGGAAAGTAATAATCGTGACCATGGACGCTCCGCCATCCAAGGATCGCCCGCACACGCGGACGAAGTCGTGAGAAATTTGTTGGCAATGTGCACTTGAGACACATTGAACGAATCGTTATTTCATAACCTAGAGAGTTCTTCGTAATGCCAGTGTGAAAACTGCGCTGGGCGGCTGAAGCTCTCCATTATTAGAATGTCAGTAGCACATTGCGGGAACAAACAGAGGGTCCGGCAATGCCATTTTATCTATTCGGCGCTTAGCACAATTACAGCGCTTTATTTCATCGCTTCATGCGCTGCTGCTTCGAGATTTCGGACATTTTGAAAGTCTCAAGCACCAACGCTTTCCTTAAAGCATTCAACTATTTTTAAGCGTCCCTTTAAACGTATAATGAGTCATGCACTTGTGGTATAGCTGTCGTTACAGGAATACGCACACACAGGAGAGTACAGCATTCGAGTCACTCGACTGTTCCGGCCTATTCTTTGAAAATACAAATGAAAATCCGAACGACTGCATGGCATGTGACTATATGTCCACGAATTATTGTCATCTCAGCTACTGCTGTCATTACGAAAGGAACCTGGACACATTAGACGGAGCAGCATGCAATGACGAGACTTGTCCTTTTGAGCGGGAATGCTATACAGCTGCAGCGCAACCGATATGACCTCAAACACCACATGTTTTGTACCACTTGATACGATTCATTCCCGGGGTTTTACGTCCCAAAGCCACGATATGATTACGAGAGATGCCGTATATAGTGGAGGGCATAGGAAATTTCGACCACCTGAGGTTCTTTAGTGCACTAACAACGCACAGTATACACGGGCCTCAACATTTTGCCTCCATCTAAATGCAGCCGCTGAGGCCGGGATTCGAACCCGCGAAACCTGCGACCTTCGCAGCAGCGGAGCGCCGTAGCCACTAGACCATCGTGGCGGGATCACCAATAGATAGATAGATAGATAGATAGATAGATAGATAGATAGATAGATAGATAGATAGATAGATAGATAGATAGATAGATAGTGTAGTTTACTGTTCGATTGCGTGCCGTTGAATTAGGTTCGGGCTTGGGACGGACACATTAACTATAAATGATCGCCTCTCCGAAAGCGACCGACGTGATGGAAGAAAGTTTCATTGTGCAAGATGCTCCCGAAACTTATCACTGAGTTAATACGGAAGCAACATCACATCATTTCCTCGCATACCAGCTCTGCAAAGAAAATGCCCCCCTTCGTGCAAAATCACTCGTGATATCGGACTGTCTCGAACACGCTAAGCTTCCGTGGCTACATTTAATGATGAAGTCCTCAAAGTCCTAAAACATGAATGTTCGTATGTCAAATAAATTCATTACTTTTCCGACGGTGCATTGTCACAATAGAAAAACGAAGAAAAAATTGTAAGCTTTCACTACCGTGAAAAGGACTTTACGTTAGATGCAGGGTGGAACCTTTCCACGATCTCTCACGGTAAGAGCGCTTGAGATGGAATTGGAGGCACCGTTAAGCGGTTGTCGACTAGGACAAGTCTTCAGGGACACTACAAGGGGAACATACTCGCACCCCATTATCTTTTTACATCCTTTTACATCTTTTTTACATTATCGCTTACAACTACCTCACCCCCTACTCATCAACACAGGCATCTCAATGGCCAGACCATGCCTCGGCGTAAGAACTGCAACCCCTGGGAAGGTCGAAAAAAAGGGCGCACAATATGTTATTTTGCGTCTTCCGTACGTGCATACATAGTAGCATGGCACTGAAATATTAGTGAGTTTTAGTATATCGGAAATCAGCAAACGCAAAGATTTAGCGTTAACGTTAAGTTACCGTGGAACACACCGCGCATGCGCAGAACCTTAACGTATACGATACCCTTACGTGCCTACGCTATTTTCGGAAGCTATCGTTCAACGCTAACGCTCGCAAAGGGACCCGTACGGCTGCCAAGATGGCGGCGTCAGTCGAAGTGAGACCGCTCGCTTCAGATCTGTCGGGACATCGGCCTGCATTGTTAAGCTCATTCATTACCCGCTCATGTTCTTATTTGCCTTAGGTTTGGCTAATTAAGCTTCGCCAGCCGTGTATTGGTGACAATGTGTCGCCGTTTTCAAGATACGCTCTCAGTAAGCGGCACACAAGGCTTAAAATGTGAGTGCACTCGCTTTCACGGCCTTCGAGACTGCGCGTGCCGGCGCTCGAAATCTCAGAGGCCATGTCGCTTTGCTCACGTTTACGGTAGTCTCGTCGAGATGGCGGCACTGCCACCGAGGCTTTTTTCTTTTTGTACATCGGCTGTTTCAAGCTACAAGCAATTAAATAAAGCCGAGACGAGTAGTGTGGTGCATTACTGTATGTATAATGCTTGAAATGACAGTATTGTTTGGCGAAGTATTCCTTCAGTCACAAAGGCGACTTGGATAAGCCAGCCTTCGCAGGCACATGCACAGATGCGCACCCCCTGGGCACTGGAGAAATGTTGCAGAAGCTCCGGGGCACTGATGACAAGTGGAAAATCGGCCTTCTCAAAGCGGAAATATCGGCGAAATTTCTCGTATACGGCATAGCCTCGACGACATGGACTGCCTGCGTAGCTTCTCTGGTTTCCAAAGTACACATTAAGCGCTCCTATGTCATCGCAACTTCGAAATGACAGGCAGTACGGGTCAGAAAGGAGACTCGATGGCGGCATTTTGAAACGAAGCGATGTTTTTCGGGTCTGCCGACACAGAAATAACAACACACTTACACGATACTGGCTCAATGATATTGTGGCGCACTTAGAGATTTAATAGGAGTTGTTTTAAGGTGTAGTTGTCGCCGTACATGCCTTTGCGTTAGCTTTAGCGTTTCGCTCTCTTCCGCTATACTAAAAGTCTAGTTTGTGCCGCTAAGTGCACCCAGCTTTACCGTAACGTTAACCTTAACGCTAAATCTTTACGTTTGCTGCTTTCCGATATACTAAAACTCACTATTACTCGGCTCTCACTACTATAGTGGAAGTCTCATGGTAGACTTCCGATACCTCCTGCCAGCCGTCTGTACTTTTCGCAAGTTTTCAGCATCGCGGAAACGCAAAGCAGCGTACTATTTCACCGCACGCGTAGCCGCTGCATATTTCCTTTGAGCCGGTGATATATTGCTATGCAGCGAAGCGGACTTACGGAATGACGCCTACGCCTGGGCGTCCCAAATAACAAAAGTTATTTGGGACGGATATAACCAGGTTATTTCCAGGTTTAACCAGGTTATATCCGTCCCAAATAGCTTTTCGCTTACAGTACAGCTCGGGGGCAATTAATTATTAAGAGAGCATTTCGGTAAAAGCTATCTTTCTGCAATAACATTTCCAATATCTTGTCGTCCTGTGTGGTTTTTGCTTACATTTGTGTAAAATAGTAGGTGCTGTTATTTGTTCATTATTGTTTTTTTTAATTACTGTTCATTGTACAACTGCTTCTGCTGCCAGGGGGGCACGACCAAGTCAGGCTTTTCCACAGCCTTTAGTCGTGTCTCCCAAGATATCTTTTTTTTAAGTTAGGAAGCAAAAGCATGCGTTCTTAAAGCGAAAAATTAGCGCTATTTTCCGTCACGCTAACGACGCCACAATAACGCTCAAGTTATACTTAAAGCCGGGCTGATGCGTCGTGTACGATCCTCGTGTAATACACTATAATTTTTTTTTTCGCGAGACGATACCACTACCGCACTGCATTTATACGCTGATGCCTCCCGCGTAATTTGTTCGGGAGAACGCTGACAGCACTTATTCGAAGGCTTGAAAGACACGGAAACAGCCAGACTGAAATCATTGTGCCTGACAGGGCGTGCGACGATGACAACACTGCCGCAGCACAATTGGAACGAACATCCTGGAAGCTATGCATGACGTGCGCGCGTGTAAACGCGCAGTAGCTAGCAGTCAACGCGTGGAGCTATCCACACTGGGGAGCTTCGTCCGCCCGCCGCTGGTTCGGTCGTTTTTCCGATATGCGGTACTCACACTGTGTTCTCTGTAACGGCCGTGGCGGTGCATACCGGTTGCAGATTGCATCGCGCAGATATGGCGATGATGCTTGTCGCGTAAATTGCGGTTATAGCGCGTGTTAATCGCTCTTAGCGCGCTGTTGTCCAACATCGTTTTACCCAACGAACTGTTCCAACAAACCATGTTTACAGTAAGCAAATTAGCGCGTCGTAGCGGGCATTTCTCTTCGATAAAATAGACTCCTGAGCAATTACATGAGTGTCCACGTTACGTCGTTTAGCGTGGTCTACTCTTAAGTCGTTATCGTGCGGTCGACGCGCCTGGTAAAGCACACGTTACGCACAGAAGTCCCAACTCGCACAATGTCGTTGGTTCTGCTCGTCAAACATGGCTGAATGCCAAACAATTTGGCATAGACAATTAATTCGCTGACTGCTTCGCGTGACATCGATTCCCACAATCCGTGGGATCTGTCGCGTTTTAACACGAAAGTGTTTTATGCCGGGGCCCATAAAGAAATCTGTGGCGTACTTCCGTAACGGAAGTGGATGTCTGAAAAAAGAATGAACAAAAAAAAGTACCACCCCCGCTCGTACTCGAACTCACGTTCACCCGGGATGCGACGACAGTAGGCCGAAGCTCTACCGATACACCACCAAAACATTAGAGTAACAGAGGGGGGGGGGGGGGGGGGGGCAAACGGATCTTAAATCTTCTTTACAATTTATGTCTAACTGGTTTCCGGTTAAAACAAAGGTGTTTAGCAAGCAAAGTTACCGTTAAAATAAAATCGCTTCCCTTCGACTGCACTTTTAGTCCGCTTAGGTTCACTGCGGTGGTACCGCTATCAAGGAACGACAGAGCGAAGCAGTTTTCGCACCTCGATCGCGTTTCTCGGGTGAAGTACGAACGCAGCCGCTACAAAATCTGTCTTGCGGGGCCAGGCGTGTTATGTTGCGACGCGCACCGCTCCAGCAACGCAAGGACGGCCGTCAACAAGCAAATGATTGACCTTTCGTTGCAATGGGCTGTGTTTTCACAATATGATCCGCTGACAACCCGTTCGGTTTCGCTTGCAAGGTGTCACCGTATGCGGACGCTCCTGGTTTATGACAGGTTTGTGCAGGGCTCTGGCGCGCCCAAGTCAGTGTCTCTGGAGCAATTTGAATCTTTCGAGAACTTTCGCTTGTGTACAACTGTCGAGGATCCCTGTGCCGTGTCGAGGTGCCGCTGATGTCTACATGTATACATATTGACAGCACCCAAACCATCTCCTGCCTCTCGATTCGCCAGATTGACGCTTAGGCATTCCACCTGCAGCTTCGCGAAGACAGGTTTCACTTTCGCGTTTTACCGATTCCTATGACAGAGGGATCAACCACATTTTCCCCCTTTATTTTCAATCCACACAATTTTAGAAAGTGAATAATTTCCCCTTGTGCATAAAGTGTAGACAACTTCGCAAAGGCCTCCAGAGGTGCGTCAAAGAGTAAAGGACAAGTGTATCGACGCAGTTGGTCTGAATGAAACTACATTTAACAAGAATTAAAATGTTGCGTGTTCTTTCGGAAGCAGTCCGGTTTCTGCGGGTTCGTACGCCTGTTGTACGCATATTTTGGCATTGTTAGACGGCGTGGCGCTTCGCCGCCGCTCGAGGATATGAACATGCCGATAGCAGAATGACCCCTCTCTACTCTGCCCTACACCAACCTCCTCTGCCATCGCAGCGTTCACACAGACGAATGATGACGCTATTGCCGGCTGACCGGGGTCACACAAGCGCTGCTGAGCAGCCGTTTCAGTGTGTGCGAGTGAGAGAGCACAATGCGGACACGGCGCTGCTCAAACTCCACCAATCATTTCTAGCAAGTGGAATGCGCCCCGCGGTCACGCAATAACAGTTGTCCAAATGAAACACGAAGCAGCTGTTGCGAGCTGGGCGTGATTCCCGCGGTTCGTTGCTGGGAATACGCGACTGTGTACGTAGAAAGAGGCGCCCGTAGCGTTCAGGTCGATTTAGCGCGCCCCCGCTCTTCCGGTTTCTAGATTGTTTTAGCACATCGCAAAAAAAGAAAAAAGAAACACAACGCCGTTGCGGGATCTTCTTAGAGCGAACGATCCAGGGCTATGCACGCACATTGTCATCAACAGGTGGCTGAAGATCTGCAGCAATAATGCAGTGCTCGATTTAAGTCGTTTTTCCGAGGTCTGGATTATAGCCACGGCCATCCAGGAATCCCCAGTGCGCGCTTAGAGTGCAACAAACAAGCTGTATTTCATTCCGTTGCGATGGTCATGCAGACGCAGCCACCGAGAATCAAAACCTCCAAATCTTGATCAGCAGCTCTTATAGACCACTAACAGCGAATTATTTGAACAAAAAAAAATCGAGAATTCTGCCGTCTATAGAGAGGGTTTAAACGCAGGCCACACTGCTAAAGAGAACGTTAGATGAGCCACAAGGCCTGTGCTATGCCACTGAAGGATAATGTGATTGATTGACGGGGTTTTACGTCCCAAAACCACGATATAATTACGAGAGACGCTGTAGCGGAAGGCTCCGCAATTTCGACCACGTGGGGCTATTTTACGCGCATTGACATCGCACAGCACGCGGGCCTCAACATTTCGCCTCCATCGAAATGCAGCCACCATGGCCGAGATTCGATCCCGCGACCTTTGGATCAGCAGCCTAGTGGCGTACCTACTATACCACCGTGGCGGGGCACTGAAGCATGACGTAAGAGCGATGTTATTGGGATAATGTATGAGCGTGTAATTTATTTATTTATTTATTTATTTATTTATAATGCCCTCAGAGCACTAAGGCATTAAAGAGGGAAGTAGCTGAACTATAGAAACAAAAAGTACAGTGCATTCAAGTACTACAATGGTTCCCCAGATAATACAAACAAGTTAGTTGAAAAGTAAGCGAACGAGTGCAGTGAGATGCAAATAACAGAATAATTCTCATGGTTGTACAATCATAGGCAACGTTTTGTTGTTAATAATTGTCGCAACACTCGTGGGAAGGTGGTTCCACTCCTGAGATGTACAGGGAATAAACGACTGAAAGAAAGACTTAGTTTCACATGATGCATGGCGTTATATTTGCCAACACGTGAGTGCACAATGGGTTTCGTAAAGTCTACTGAACAGTAGACCACATTCACACTATCAATCAGGTAATAGGGAAATGCGCGGAGTATAACCAACCCCTATACATATAGCCTTCATAGATTTCGAGAAAGCATTTGACTCGGTCGATACATCAGCAGTCATGCAAGCATTGCGGAATCAGGGCGTATACGAGCACTACGTAAGACTACTGGAAGACATCTGCAACGGCTCCTCAGCCACCATAGTCCTCCATAAGGAGAGCAGCAAAATACCTATAAGGAAGGGCGTAAGACAAGGGGACACATTCTCTCAATATTATTCACAGGATGTTTACAAGAAGTATTTAGAACACTGGATTGGGAACAGGTGGGAATACCTCAGTGACCCCAGATTTGCTGTTGACATTGCCTTGCTAAGTAACTCGGCAGATGAATTACAAAGCATGATTACTGACCTAAATAGGCAAAGTAGAACAGTGGGCCGGACAATTAATATGCGGAAAACTAAAGTCTTGGGCCTTGGGCCCAATAGCCTTGGGCATGCACAGTGGTTTGAGATAGCTGGCGAGGCATTGGAAGTAGTAAGTGGATATGTCTACTTAGGTCAGGTAGTGACCCCTCATCCGAATCATGACGCTGAAGTAATCAGGAGGATTAGAATGTGGCGGAGTGCATTCGGCAAGCATTGTCAAATAATGTATGGTAGCTTACTATTGTCTGAAGAGGAAAGTGTAAAACAGCTGCATCTTCCGGTACTCATCTACGAGGCAGAAGCTTGGAGTCTAAGAGGGTTCAGCTTAAATTGAGGACGACGCAGCGAGCTATGGAACGGAAAATGTTAGGTGCAACCTTAAGCGACAAGAAGAGAGCGGAGTGGGTTAGGGAACAAACACATGTTAGGGACACATTAATAGAAATTAAGAAGAAGAAATGGGCGTGGGCGGGCGATGTAATGCGAAGACAAGACAACCGGTGGTCATTAAGAGTAACAGAGTTGATTCCTATAGAAGGCAAGCGTGGCAGGGGGCGGCAGAAAGTTAGGTGGGCAGATGAGATCAGGAAGTCTGCAGGGATAAATTGGGCCCAGTTAGCACAGGACAGGGATAATTGGAGATCTTTGCCCTGCAGTGGGCGTAGACAGGCTGATGATGAAGTGCACAATGCGGCGGCCCCGCCACGGTGGTGGCACTCGGCTGCTGTTCTGAGGGTCGCCGGATCGAATCCCGGCCGTGGCGGGTGCATTTCGTTGGAGGCGAAATGTTGAGGCCCGTGTACTGTGCGATGTCAGTGCTCGTTAAAGAACACCAGGCGGCGATTGGAGAGAGCTTTCACCGCGTGGTCCCCAGCTCACGTTCCTAGCATCATCGTTTCGAAACAGCTCATTCACTTTTGTTCCCGCTACTACTACGACCTTTTGAAAATATAATGGTGGAGCACACTTAAAAAAGTATGGCAACTCCACTAACGTGAAATCTGGGGAGGCGCGAAGCATGCCGTGATACGCCAGTGTTTCCCACAGGAACAGGTAAATCCCTGCTAATGGGCTTGCTTTACTGTGGACACGTCGACGAGAACGTTAGACGCCGACAGCCCAGGCTCATTAACAGAAATTCGTTAAAATCGCCTCTGACACAACGTCCCTCCACATACAGTTCCTGACTGCACTGCCTCCACGATCGGCCCACCGTGACGGGCGACAGGAGGCACCCGCCACGGTGGCGGGTAGATCCTGGAGGCAGTTATTTATGCGCCCGAGCGCATAACTGCGCTTCCTTCAGTATCTAGCCCTCCGTGACGCGCGCATTAACACGACAATCTGCTTTGCTCTATCGTTCCTAGATGGGGGTACCACAATTGCGAACCAAGAGTGCAGTGGAACGGAGGCGACGTTAATATGAGAGCAATTTTGCTTGCTAAACACTTTTGCTTTAACCGGACGTCAGTTAGATCGAAATTGTGAAGTGGTATAGAGAAGATATAAGGCCCCTTTGTTCCGCATGTACCCAATGTGGCGGTGGTGTAACGTTACAGCTTCCATCTCCTCTTGTCTCATCCCTGATAGTTCCTTGTCAACTGTTTGTGTTTATCTTTTTATCATAGCTTGCTTTGCCGTGACGACGACGACAGGAGAGCTCCAGTAGCGTGAAACCTGGGGAGGCGCAAATCAGTGACGCGCCGTTGTTTCCTGCAGGAACACATCAACCGCTGCTCTGAACCGGTTTTGATCGATTATACACTTGTTTTGCCCTGTCGACAGAACGTGTGAGCCGATCCTGGAGGCAGTGAAGTCAAACACTGTATGTGGAGGGTTGTCGGGCCAGAAGCGATCTCAACGAATTACTCAGCATGATCAGATCATCATAATTCCTCTCTCTCAAATTATTCTGAAAAATATTAGTTTATTGCAAAGAGGTATACACTTGCTCTGACCCAGTTTTGAGCACTTATTTGTGAGCGTGACCACGACGACGTTGGACGCCGACAGCCCGGGCTTATATAAGGTGCTTCGCACCGAAAAAGTCAGTGGCAAGGTAACAGGAAAGTAAAATGTTAGTCATGGCAGTTGTTGCTGCGTCTCGCAGGCAGTTGGCAGTTGGTGGGGAAGATAGAATGCAGCGATCACAGACTAGTAAGGGCAAAGATTGTACTTAACCTAGAGAAAACAAGAACTAAATTATTTACTAGAAAAAATGCAATGTAGAGGTAATCAGAGCGAAGGACGAAGAATTTAAAGTCGCCTTAAGCAACAAGTTTGAGGCCTTAAACGAAAACGGTGACAATTTAGAACAAATAAACAAAACCACAACGAAAACAATCCTTGAAACCGCGATAGAAGTCGGGGGTAAAACAACAAAGCAAGCAAAGAGTAAGCTGTCCCAATCTACCTAGGACTTAATAAAAAAGCGCCAACAAATGAAAGTAACTTCATCAAAAGATAAGATAGAATTCGCAGAACTATCAAAATTGATCAGTAAAGCCAGGCAAAGAGATGTAAGAAACTTTAACATGAGAGAAATAGAGAAAGCAGTAGAAAAAGGCACCAGCATTAAATCGGTCAAAAAGAAACTGCACTTAGGGCAAAACAAAATGCATGCGCTAAAAGATAAACAAGGTAACGTTATCAACAGTTTCAACGAAATAGTAAAGGTAGCAGAAGATTTCTACTCGGAACTGTACAGCTCTCAGACAGACCATACAACCTTAATAGAAATAGAACCAGAGGAGGACACCGAAATTCCATGTATAACCGCTGACGAAGTCAAAAAAGCTGCCAAAGGCATGTCCCGCGTTAAAGCAGCTGGTGACGATGGTATAACAGCCGACTTGATCAAAGATGGAGGAGATATTTTACTTGAAAAGCTTGCATCGCTCTTCACGAAATGTATCAAGACATGTAGTGTACCGCGCAGCTGGAAAAATGCTAATATAATCCTTATCCACAAAAAAGGTGACATAAAGGAGTTAACGAATTACAGACCAATCAGCCTACTCCCAGTAATATACAAGCTATTTACAAAGGTAATTTCTACGAGGATAAGAGAAACACTCGACTTTAACCAACCGAGAGAGCAAGCTGGTTTTAGGAAAGGTTACTCGACAATGGACCACAGCCACGCTATCAACCTAATAATTGAGAAGTACGCGGTATATAACAAACCTCTTTATATGGCGTTCATCGACTACGAGAAAGCATTTGACTCCATAGAAATACAAGCAGTTCTAGAAGCTCTATGTCGACAAGGGGTACCTGGCGTATACGTGAAAACCATAAACAACATATACAAAGATTGAACAGCCACACTACTCCTACATGAGAGAAGCAGAGAAATACCGATCAGGAGAGGTGTGAGACAGGGAGATACAATATCCCCGATGCTATTCACTGCATGTTTAGAGGAAGTCTTTAAACGTCTAGACTGGGAAGAAAAGGGCATTCGAATAGACGGAGAATATCTAAACAATTTAAGATTTGCAGACGACATTGTGCTCTTTAGCAATGATGGTGACGAATTACAAAACATGATTGATGACCTAAACAGGGAAAGCATTAAAAATGGATTAAATATGAATAGGCAAAAGACCAAAGTTATGCTCAATAGCTTAGCTAAGGAACAGGAATTTAAAATCAACAATGAACCCTTACAATGCGTAAACGAATATGTATATCTGAGACAGTTAATATCAGGAACTCCTACCCAGGAAAAAGAAATTCTCCGTAGAATAAGAATGGGCTGGAGCGCATTCGGAAGGCATTACGAAATCATGACCGGAAACTTACCGCTCTCATTAAAGCGAAAAGTATTCAATCACTGCATTCTCCCAGTACTAACGTACGGTGCAGAAACATGGAGAATAACGAAAAAACTAGAGATGAAACTAAGGAGCACGCAACGTGCAATGGAAAGAAAAATGATAGGGGTAACGCTAAGAGATAAAAAACGAGCGGGATGGATCAGAGAACAGACAGGAGTAGCCGATATTATCTTATCAATTAAGAGAAAGAAGTGGACCTGGGCAGGACATGTCATGAGGAGGAAGGATAGTAGGTGGACAGTAAGAGCGACGGAATGGATACCAAGAGAAGGAAAACGCAACAGAGGTAGGCAAAAGGTTAGATGGAGCGATGAAATTAAAAAGTTTGCGGGCATAAAGTGGAACCAACTCGCTGAGGATAGGGTGGATTGGAAATCGCTGGGAGAGGCCTTCGTCCTGCAGTGGACCTAAACAGGCTGATGATGATGATTCTATATATATATATATATATATATATATATATATATATATATATATATATATATATATATATATATATATATATATATATATAACAGAATTGACGATGCCGATGCGCCTCTTAGAGAACGACGGTTTATTAAGTCAACGTTTCGGTCGGAGCCCGACCTTTTTCAAGACATGTAAACCACAGGCCAGTATGGCCTTATATACACACTTTGCCTTGTAGTAAGGAGAGAAGGACAAGGGTGGGAAAGCGAATGAGTGGGTTGAAAATATACGGAAATAATAAAGTAAAAAAATAAAAATAATAATAAAGATTGCCGGCATCTTCACTGCAACAAAAGATGAACAAGTCACGCAAAGGGAACTCGCACACACACACACACACACACACACACACACACACACACACACACACACACACACACACACACACACACACACACACACACACACACCACAGAGAGTGGGAGAGAGAGCGAAAGAAAAGAAGAAACAAAAGAAAAGAAGAAAAAGAGAAAGGGGCGAAAGTCGGGGAAACAGCGAGAAGGACGAGTGCCGCCCGCCGCGCCAGTGCTGTCCGAGTCCGTAGACATCTTTAAGAGCAATCCATCAATTAGGTATTGTAAACAGTGGCGCCGGCTTATATCTGGTGAAACTAACGACACTTTCCGTGGCGTACCTTATGCGGTTTGGATATTGCCTCTGTGGTGCCGCTGCCCAGCAACGCGCCCCAGGAGGGAAGAACGGGGGAGGTATTCAGGCATGAAAGGCACAGCGTTCTTGTTCCCGGTTGCAGCCACATTTGTAATACGCACTCGGCGCCACCGCGTGGCGGGGTAAGGTAGGCAAGGAAGAAGAAAGGGCGGCATGAAGGAAAAGAGCCGCACAGAGAGGCGAGGTTTTGAAGCAGTAAAATTCTGTGTACAACACAATGACGTATTGTCCCCTCTTGTCGTACGATCTCCGGAGCCACTTTGCGTGTGTCGGCTTGCACTGCGCGGGTAATGCAAACAGGGTCAGGCCGATAGAATCGGGCGTACACAGCTTTAAAAAAAAAAGATGAAAAGTCGAATGAGGCAATGATAATTGGCGGGAATGGCCGATCTTGTAATTGAGGATACAAAGTTTATCAATTCGACTGTTCACTTCCTAACGATCGTAACACCGAGAGAGCGCCAGGATGTTCATTTATGCCATGCTTAATTGTGCCAAATTTGTAGATAAAGTAAGATTCCCTTTGCTCACGTTCTCTGGTGCTCCGAAAGTTACTTTCCAATAGTGTGACCCTGACATCCTCAAAGCTGTGACCTTTCAAGTTGATATGTTTAGAGAGCGGAAGGCCAGGCAGTGAGCGCACATGGGACCGATGGTTGTTGAATCTTATCCTGAATGGTGTGTCCGTCTGTCCTATGTACTGCATGTTACATATTCCACACTCTAAGAGATAAATAACATTGTTTGAGTCGCAGTCAAGTTGTCCTTTTATTCTGTGCTTAAAATTCGAATGTGTGCTTTCTGCAACTTTTGTTTTCTGGATGTGTTTGCACACGCCGCATCTGGATTTCCCACAGGGTCGACACCCGTCGGGAGGCACTGTTCCTATTTTTGAATGTACAACGTGATCCCTTATGCTTTTCGGTCGCCTGTATACCACACGCGGAGGATCGGTAAAAATTTTGGAGAGTCGCTCGCTTTGTTCCAATATGTTAAAATGTTTTTTCAAGATTTTATTAACGTTCGGTGGATTGCTAGTAAAGGTTAGAACAAGGTTTTTTCGGCGTTCGTGGTCGGTGTCTTTCTGTTCATACAGGAGCGCCTGGCGGTCGAGATTTTCAGCTTTCACAATCGCATCCTCAATGATAGTTGGTGGGTACTTTTGATCGACAAGCACTTCACGCATCCGTGCGGTGCTTTTGTGGAAGTCTTCCGTGCAGGAGCATATTCTTTTGAATCTGTGTGCCTGAGAATAAGGAATGCTAGTTTTACAGTGGCGCGGGTGGCAGCTATTGAAGTGCAGGTACTGTTGTCTATCCGTAGGTTTTCTGTATACGCTCGTGACTAGTGCACCGTCTTCTATCCGCAGATGAACATCAAGAAAATTTATTTCGGTGTTAGAGTAAGTGTGTGTAAAAGAAATACTTGGGTGCACTTGGTTGAAGACCTGTATGAACTTGAGAAGTTCGTTTTCTGAATGAGTCCAGATCAAGAATATGTCGTCCAGGTAGCGTTTATAGAACATCGGCCTAGTCTTATAAGACGATAGGAAATTAGATTCTATGTGGTGCATAAATATGTTAGCGTAATTTGGTGCCATCTTGGTGCCCATTGCCGTGCCGCTGGTTTGAAGGTAGTACCGATCATTAAATTCAAAACTGTTTAATTCCAGGACGAGCCTCGTTAGGATTCCAATTACTTTTTGGTCCGGATATGCGGTAGGGTTGTGATTGCTGTAGGACTCCAGGAGAGCTTTTATGCCGTCGTCATGTGGAATATTCGTGTATATATACAGTAATAAAGTCAAGGAAAGCATCATAGAGGATAGAGGAAATTAATGTAGTACAGTAATTATGGCTATGCTTTAAATAGAACGGAATGAAAGTGGACGAAAAAACACACCTACGTTCGGTAGGAACCGACCTTCAACCTTCGGATAACGCGTCCGATGCTCTACCAACTGAGTTGTTGTTTTGTTTTGCGGGGTTTTACGTCCCAAAACCAGTTCTGATTATGAGAGACGCCGTAGTGGAGGGCTCCGGAAATTTCGACCACCTGGGGTTCTTTAACGTGCACTGACATCGCACAGCACACGGGCCTCAACATTTCGCCTCCATCGAAATGCAGCCGCCGCGGCCGGGATTCGACCCCACGACCTTCGGATCAGCAGCCGAGTACCTTAGCCACTAGACCACCGTGGCGGGGCACCAACTGAGTTACGAAGACGGTCGTTCTTCCGTCCACTTCATTGTGTATTCATGTGCGTATAATCCATGGTAGTGTTCTTCAGCGCCCATCGTAGCCATGGCGGCGAGTGAGGAACACTCTTTTTGCCAGACGGTGTCACGTAGTACGCAAGAAATGTTACGACGAGATTTCGTCCATTTTAATTCCTTTTTATTTATTCCATAATTACGGTACTACAGTTAAGAAGTACAATAATTTTCCCTGTGCTTTCCTCGGATTCATTGTTTGCTGGCTTCATTAGGTTGCTTCTAACAAATAAACAAGCCCTTGACCCATTCACCTCTTTCGATATATATATATATATATATATATATATATATATATATATATATATATATATATCATTAGGTTGCTTCTAACAAATAAACAAGCCCTTGACCCATTCACCTCTTTCGATATATATATATATATATATATATATATATATATATATATATATATATATATATATATATATATATATATATATCATTAGGTTGCTTCTAACAAATAAACAAGCCCTTGACCCATTCACCTCTTTCGATATATATATATATATATATATATATATATATATATATATGGGCTCACGTGTCGTAATATTAGTGCAGCAGGTACAGCAGATAGTGCAATCGGAATAAGAATTGATAAAAATTGATTGTGTATCCCAAAAGAATTCGCCACCGACATGTGATAGGTACATGACTGACATGACCGACATATGATTGGTACATGAGCATACAAGTTTCAAATTTTCAATGCGTCTCAACACGTGGTACACAGTATGGTGGGCAAAACATGTGAAAACAGCTCCTAAGATATCGCGCAGAGATGACAAAAAAAAGGACAACTCAAAACGCCATGTCATTATAGTGCGAGACAGGTTACCTTTCCTATGTCCTCATTGATGCCTGAACGAATGGTGTTAAATTTATGGATCAAGAAGGATTCCCTGACTTCCCTATCGTGATTTCTTTTGAAGCGTGAATGAATAATGGTGGCCCTAATTTTGTCGAAACCGTGACCAGGCGTGCTGACATGCTTTGATAAAGGTAGATTGGGGGGGGGGGGGGGGGGGCTTGTGGCATGCGCACGATGATTATTAAAACGAATTCTGAAACTTGTCTCCGTTTGACCTATGTATTGAACTTTGCATGTCGAACACTCGAGAAGATAGACGACGTTAGTAGTGTCGCATGTGTAGTCACCATTTATTGTTAATGAAAAGTCGGATGAGCTACTTGAAACTGTTTTAGATGTCGTCATATGCGCGCACACTTTGCACCGTGGATTGTTGCAGGGATGACAACCTTCATGACATGAGCGCGTGGTTTTAGATGAGGTCAGTAAATCATGAAGGTTCCGCGATCGTCGGTATACCACGCGTGGTTGTTCGGTGAAGATTCCTTTGAGTCGCTCGCTCTGTACTAAAATGTTGAAATGTTTCCTTAAAATATGGTTGACATTTGGAGCTGATGCCGCATGTGTCAAAATTAGGTTAGAACGCGAACTTTCTTTGGATCTTTTGTTAGTACTCAGCAGATCTGAACGATCCAGGTCTTCTGCGCGTTTGATGGCGTCTGTTATAATTCTACTCGGACCTCTGTTTTTCGAGTGCGCTCCGAAGTTGTACACAGTTGCGGGAAAATTCGCTGTTATCAGAGCACATTCTTTTGAAACGGATTGCCTGGCTGTAGGGAATACTAGTTTTATTGTGCTTTACGTGACTACTGCTAAAGTGAGGATATTGCTGCCGATCCGTGGGTTTCCTGTAAAGATTAGTTATCAGCTTCCCATTGCTTAGAGTGATAGTGACATCAAGGAAGTTTATATTTACAGGTGAATACGAATACTAAAAAGAAATTGTCGGATGAGCGTTATTAAAATCTGCTATGAAAGATAGAAGTTGTGATTCACTATGGTGCCAGATAAGAAAAATGTCATCAATGAACCGCTTGTAGAAAAATGGTTTATAATCATGGTTTGCAAGAAACTGGTTTTCGAGGATCCCCATAAATATATTTGCATAGTTTGGTCCGAGTCTTGTGCCCATAGATGTACCGCTTACTTGAACGTAATGTGTCCCATCAAATTCTAAATTATTAAGTTCTAGGATGAGCTTAAGCAATGTAGCTTACGTGGATGCGGGAATTGGTCATCGGAATCGTTGTACGCGCTGATAACTGCCTCGATGCCATCTGAGTGAGGCCCCGCCACGGTGGTCTAGTGGTTATGGCACTCGGCTGCAGATCCGAAGGTCGCGGGATCGAATCCCGGCCGCGGCGGCTGCATTTCGATGGAGGCGAAATGTTGAGGCCCGTGTGCTGTGCGATGTCAGTGCACGTTAAAGAACCCCAGGTGGTCGAAATTTCCGGAGACCTCCACTACGGCGTCTCTCATAATCAGAGCTGGTTTTGGGACGTTAAACCCCACAAATCAATCAATCATCTGAGTGAGGAATATTAGTATAGAGTGACGTAACATCTAACGTAACGAGAAATGAATTCTGAGGAACCTGGAGGTCAAGAATATCTGTTAGAAAGTGATTCGTATCTTTAATGAAAGAAGAAAATCTGGTGTTGATGGTTGTTGATGTTGATGGTGAAATGGTGTTGATGAGGCTATCTACATAACGGGAAAGGTTCTCAGTCACTGTTCCAATTCCAGAAATTATAGGTCTACCAGGATTCCCTTTCTTATGAATTTTACGAAGAAGATAAACCCTGCCAGCTACTGGGCTCAACGGCATTAAGGATTTTAGTGTGCAGTGACTAATTTCTCCATCATTAAAAAGGGAAATCAGGGTATCGTGTACCACAGCTTTGAACTCGTTTGTTCGGTCATGATTTAGTTGCTTGTAATATGATGCGTCACTGAGCTGTCTCTGGCCTTCGCTGATATAGGTGCTTCTGTGCATTACAACAATGGCGCCTCCTTTATCGGCAGGTTTGATGATTATGTCATTTCGATTAGCCAGGGATTCAGTCGCTTTCTGCTCGCTGTCAGTGAGGTTGCGGTGGAATGGCATACGTTTTTTATAGGCCTGCAGGACATCACGTTACACAGCTCTGATATATAAGTCTAGACAGTTATCCCTCTGGGAGGGAGGTGTCCAATGCTTATAAGATGGCAATTGTGAACTATTAGTATTTTGAGCCGAAGACCTATCGTGAAAGTATTCACGGAGGCGCATGCTACGTTCGAAATTTGAAGATCTTTGACCGACTGAAATTCACTATAGCCTCCAGTTGCAGGGCAAAAAAATTAAGTCCACGAGATATGACACTGCGTTCCTCACTTGATAGATCGTATAGCTAGACAAACTGACCATGTTATCCAGTCCAGAAGATTTACTTTCCAGCTCAGGCCTGCGCATTATAGCTATAGCTGTAATGCTTTCTCGCTGGAAGCATTCCTTTTCTCTTATGTTGTCACGGGCGAGCTTCTTCGACTTTTTAACATGCAGGTCAATTGACTTCTGTGATCGGTATAATTCGAGCATTCTTAATTCTTCAGCCGTAAATTTAGAATACTGAAGTAGCTGTCTTTCTTGATTGCGCAGATCTTTTGCTGATGATTCATAATTGTTTATTAGTATGCTGGTTAGCTCAACAGACGCCCGATTTAAAGCGTTATTCTACCTTGACTGGTTTTTCTTTGACATCTCTAATGTGGCCGGCTGTAGCCTTAGCCGCAAACCTTTAGGAGCAGTAGATGCCGCGACATACATTCTAAGCATCGAAATCTGCGATTCAACGCGAGTCCATTTTTCGATAACCTTCCTTGTCCTTAAAAAGTTCAGTAAGCCATTAGACATTGTCATTTCTGCTCGATATCTTAGGAGCTGTTTTCACATATTTTGCCCACCATACTGTGTACCACGTGTTGAGACGCATTGAAAATTTGAAACTGGTATGCTCATGTACCAATCACATGTCAGTCATGTACCTATCACATGTCGGTCGCGAATTCTTTTGGGATACATAATCAATTTTTATCATTTCTTATTCCGATTGTACTAGCTGCTGTACCTGCTGTACTATAATATTACGACACGTGAGCCCATAAAAGCTGCTGCAGTGCAACAGACCTGCTTACTCTGACTATATATATATATATATATATATATATATATATATATATATATATATATATATATATATATATACTTTGCTTAATGGCATGAATTCCTCCCGCTGTCATACGTTGTCATGGGTTCCCTGACAGTGCATTGGGTAAAAATTAACCAGCGCGATCATGGTGATGCCTGCTGCAGACGACGCGAAATCTCGTTGCAAGCAGCGGTGCCCGTGTAAAAAAGAAACCAGGAAAAAAGGAAGGGAGCACGCAACCGATAGCAAAAAGAAGAAGCGCTCGTCCTTGCTCGAAGTCGAAGTGTATATATCGCCCAGGATGTTGCGTGCAAGGCACGATCGCCGCGACTTGCGCTGGAGCTGGGCGATCAACTGGGCGCGGGCAGTGCGGCCGGAAGAAGAGTCTTCCGATGACGACGCCCCGCCGGCCCCTCACACCTACGCACGGCAGCAAGGATGCAATTTGGACGTCAGGAGGAGGCGGCAGTCGGGGTCAGTGCGCGTCAGGGAGGCCGCCCACCGAGCGACCCGCATCACGGAGCCTCCGGAGGAGTTCTTCAATTACGAGTGGCTGGACTTACGCAATTGCGCGACATGACGCCCAATCTAAAGACCGTATGCCACCATAGCCCCGTATCCAATGGGTTGCCTCGTAAAGAACCCGTACGGTCCCATACATCACGGGTTTATTGAATGCGGAAGCTTCGGAACATACGCGTGTTAACGCCACAGGCGGCCTATCGGTGCGAAATGGTAACATTGCTCATGGTTAGCAAAAAAGAAAAAAAAAACCTCTGTTGCCGTCAGACGTGATAACTAATGGTACCGACAGTCATGTGATCAAGTGGCGGCGTCATTACGTGACGTGGGAAGGACGTCATAAAAACGTCAACAAGTTGAAATACGTGATGACGTCATGATCGACGCTTCATCGCGTTACTTCATCAGATGAAGTCACTTATGACGTCTTATTAACGTGAAGTTCCGACTGTTGTCACACTTCACAGGGAAGTCCCTGCAAGCCAATTCGTAGTTTTGAAAAGAACATTTCGCGGTCTGAGCAGGAATCGAAACCACGCCCCCGCGGTGTGGTAAGCAAGCACGCTGCCCCTAGTACACGGCTGTTCTTTAGGTGCGACGTGCTAGACGTATGCCTAGCGCGTGTGTGATAGCAGGGGACATGGTGCAGTCATGTGGCTGGCTGCAGATGCTTCCGTATTCCAACACGTGAGCAGTCTTACAGGCTACTGGCAACCTTTCCTTGATGCTGAACAGTGGAAGAACAGCGCCTGTTTCAGAGGGGGCATAGCCTTAAAATATGATGAATTAAATCCTCGGGTATTGCCTGCCAAACGCACAATCTGGTTACGAGGTACGCGGTGGTGGAAGACACCGGTTAATCTTTGACGGCTAACGTTCTTTATCGTATATACGGATTAACGGTATACGATAAATCGTATATACGTTCTTTATCGTATATACGGATTAACCACCGCAAACGCGAAAATACCGCAGTGATTCACCTGCCCTTACCAACGCGGGACTTGAACTACGTCGCACTGCACCCGGCAATACAGACAGATTTGAACAGGAGGTCAACGGATCCGTTCCAAGTGTTCGTATGGACTGGATGGATGGCTGGTGACTCACACATGGATTCTTCAAACCGTCGCTCTGCATCGCGGATGAATTCGAAGAGGAGCTAAAACAGCAATCTCCTAAATGTTTAGAGCGCATGTGCGCGCACAACGCCATTTTTAGCTGTTCAGTTCAGGATACTTCACGTTCTGGTACGCTTTCTATTGCGATAAAAAAGCAGGAAAGAAGCAGGGCAGCGATGAAGGACGGCATACAGTCCCTTTAAGATTGTTTATTGTCGTCTTGAAGATATCGTCCTATTTTTCCGAATGATCTCAGGTATAATTATTATTAATTAAATTGTGAACTTTTAAACAGACGCTTTAAATGCCAAAATTTCAATGGAGGAGTCATAAACCATGTTAATTAGTATCCACAGAGCGTACTTCCTTGCTAACAGGTGCGATGGTTCTAGTTTTCGCGGGAGTTCAAGAAAGTGTGAGAGATTAAAAAAAAAAAACGCACCATGTGACTAGGCGATTGCGTGCAGCGACATAAGCGCCCTCAAACATGCTACACAAACGAACGGTCTACGATGCACGCAGACAGACCGTACTGGATAGACAACAAAATAAAATGATAAGGGGAGGTCATGCACTCTAAACACGGTAACCTTTATAGTTTACTTTACAGGTACACGAAAATGTGAAAATATGCTCCTTTACTCAAGGTTATAGTGTTTTAACGTTTAGCAAAGGAGCATATCTTCATGTTTTTGTGTACCTGTAAAATAAACTAAAGGTTACCGTGCTTATGGTGCACCTTTCGCCCTTGCGGTCTCTTCATGAAAGAGTTCTGCGTGCATAATCGATGGTTCGTTCGTAGGGCGTTTGAGAGTGCTAATGTTACTGTGTGCAATAGCCTAGTCGCATGGTACTTTTTAAAATCTCTTGCACTTTCCTAGAGGCCTGAAAAAAATTAATACCAGTGCACATATTAGCATGGAATTGCGTTAAGTGCACACTATTTTATACGCATCGCAACTTATTCTTCGAACGTTTTGCATTTAACGAAACAGTTTAAAGGTTGGTTGGTTAATTAATAAATAATAGTTACTTAGCTGAGGTCCCCTTGAAAATAGTCTCAAGTGGGTAATACGGCAGCAAACAATAGTCTTAGGTTGGTTGCATGTTCGTAACACGCGCTAGGTTTTTTAAAGCATTGACGTAGGTTAACTGAAACGCCTTGTAGGCACCGCTTATAACGAAACTCAAACGCACAAATTTTCGTTTTCGCAAGAGAGAGAGAGAGCAAAGAGAGGAAAGGCGAAGAAGTTAACCAGACCAGCGCTCGGTTTGCTACCCTGCACTGGGAGTAAGGGAATGGGGACCACGCCCCGCCACGGTGGTCTAGTGGCTAAGGTACTCGGCTGCTGATCCGAGGGTCGCGGGATCGAATCCCGGCCGCGGCGGCTGCATTTCGATGGAGGCGAAATGTTGAGGCCCGTGTGCTGTGCGATGTCAGTGCACGTTAAAGAACACCAGATGGTCGAAATTTCCGGAGCCCTCCACTACGGCGTCTCTCATAATCCGAACTTGTTTTGGGACGTAAAACCCCCCAAAACAATCAATGGGGACCAGAAAGAGGAAGAATGGCAGAATGCGAGGATTTCACGTGCGCAGCAGTAAAATTGGTCAGTGAGGCCGATGTTTCTCTCATATTCTCAACCCTAGCCCCGCGCATCTTTTTTTCTTTTCTTTTTTTGTTATTTAAGGTATATGGGCACAAGAAACGGCAGACATTTGCCTCACCCAATTATTGTTCATTTTTCCAGGGAGAGGAAATAACAGACAAATCAGAATTTACTATATCTGCGCGAAATGAAAATGCCAAGCGAGAAACGGCTGTTGTCTGCGAATACCTTGACCATACGCGAAGACAAGTGTGAGTACAGGACGTACGAAGTGGACCCCTGCGTAAATGCTCGTGCGCAAATTTTTTTTCTTTGCCGTTCCATTGAGCATGCGGAAACTTCTCACGTATACATGCCAACGCCCAAGAGCGTTCCGAAGTGTCAAGGGACGAGAGCGTATAGTATGTTCGCATAAATATGCTAGTCGCATTTACAGCCCTTTAAATGATTGTTCAAATTAACGCCGCAGATTTATTTGGTCTCGTGCATCGGCCGTTGGAGCGGCTTTCCCGTGAGTGAAACGACTCCCTGGCGCGTACTACGCAACGCATAATGAGAGAGGGCACGTGTCCGCGGTCACGATTAACTTGTTGCCGGTCCGCCGTTGGTGGTGCGCGGATGCCCCGTCGCCGCCGCGTCTGCGGCCAGCAAGGCTGCGACTGGCACGCATAGCCCGAGGGTGGCTGGGCGTGGACCTGGCCCCGGGCAGGGGCGGCCAAAAGCGTGGTGGTCAAGGTCCCGACCGAGGACTCGCCACCGCCCGTGCGCGGAGCCACCGCGACCAACTACCGGGGGCAAACGCCCTCGGGGCCGGCGGCTGCATCAGCGCGGCCGCCGCGCGCTGTCTACGCCAGGGGCGCCGCTGCGGGAGAGCTTCGCACCATGCGAGGGGAGTGGCCGCGGGTGTGGAGTAGCCGCGGTACGCGCCTGTATAGTCATACCGAGCGAAAGGGGCGCACTAAACGCTCGTGCGCGCACTCGCACGAAAAAAAAAAAAAATGCAGAGAAGAATCGTTGAACGAAAGGAAGTGACGCGACACACATAGAGGCAACGGATTTTGCTACGACTTTTGTGCTATATAAAGCTCGAGGGAGAGATTCCCGGCTACAGCATTTAGCAGTATGACGCTCGGGGAGCGAGATTTCGACGTAGGTTTTAATTTAATAAGAGATACCCGCACTGTTGTACAGCGGCGGTTCTGTCGGAGCTGGGAGCTAGGTCATAAACTGCTGTCAAAGACACTAGTCATTCAGTACGAACGTTTGACATGTGGAATGATGGAGAACAACGTGTCCCTTGCTTCAGGAGCCGCACTCACAATGTGTGCAAAATTGAACACTGCACTCGGCTACACTCGGCCAGCATGCTTTCAGATGCTTTGACGTTGCGCGCCAAGAATCTACCAATGATGCAAGGGAGGCTTGTGATTGACAACTACACTGATCTCCACTCAGTGGTTAACAATTTCACCCTCGATCGTGTTCTTTTTGGATCGTATATATCCCATCGGGTGCCCACTGCTCGGCATGACGTAAGCAACATAATTTTTGCGGTTTGTACGAAGAACCAAAAGGAACGCCTTGTTGAGCAAAGGAAAGAAAGTCAAAACTGACAGTGCGGCACTGGGCAGTCGTGCGTCTTCACCAGTATACGTCAATCAACACTTGACAAGAACCGGTAGACAACTACTTGGGACCGCAATTCAACGCAAAAGGGAGATACACCGGAAGTTTGTTTGGACGACAGGTTGGACAGGTGGGAAGAATAGCGATCTAAAGCGATCTAAGCAAAATGGCCACAGAGGTGTAATAAACGGGCTTGTAGCAGTTGTGTTAATTACATAATAGAAATTGCACCATAATATGTTACTATGAACCTGCCTCCTGCAATAGGTTATTGCACGACGCACATAACAGACTAACGTTGTTTAATCTAAAAGTACTCAGCAACCGTAACAAAAAGGAACCGCTGCCTGATTTTTAAGTCGACTTTCACTCACCTTTGACATACTTATGTTCTCGTTAATCTGGCTAACAAAAGGCGAAGACCCTCCTTTTTGTTGAAAGTTCTAAATACAATGACCTAATGCGTTCCGAAGAAAGAGGTGGTGGTGTAGCTATTTATGTTAAGGAATTACATAACCATGAGGTGGTCTCCGAATATTCCTGCATAAACGAAAACATAGCATGCCTAATAATACGCCTTCAAAGAGCGCTTGTAACCGTGGTAGGCCTCCATCAGGTAGCAAGCAAGCATCTTTGGAATCGGCAGACAGTTTAAGGTATTATTCATGTCTTTCTGGTTTACCTTTCACTGTAATGGGTGACGTCAACATCGACATGCTTTCGCTAAGCGCCTCCGCTAAGCGCCTCCGCTAGGCAGCTAACGGAGCTCATGAATATTTTGGTTGCGAAAATGCTATCACGAACGCCACGCGATTGACTGGTGAAACGGCAACTTTGCTCGATATCTGTATTACAAATTCGTGGTCACCATCCCTCGTTGCTGGGGCGATTTCATTTAAGACAAGCGATCATCTACCAATTTTATGCGCTTTCCCTTCATCCCGTGATCACTATCTCGCTATTAAGAAAGGACAGGTCTTATTTCTGAAGATCAATGCGCATATGTTAGAGCTATTTCGTCAGCGTATTATTGCAGAGAACTGGGAAGATTTATTTGAGCAAGTTGACCCAAACGCTGCGTATGATATATTTATCGGAAAAATAAAGAAATATTATGATATGGCCTGCAGAAAGTGCTCAAAGAATATCAGAACAAGAAAAATAAGTAAACCATGCATTACAAATGCATTAAATAAGAAAATAATGAAGAAAAATCGCACGTTCCACGCGTTCGTAAAATCCCGCGACATCACTATGTTGAAGGAATACAAGAAGTTTAGAAATCAGCTTAATCACGAGTTGAAATGCGAGTTGAAATTAATTACTATGATGATGTTTTCAGAAAAATAAGCAATGACCGAAGGAAAATTTGGGAAGAGGTCAAAGATTTACTGGGTCACAAAATTCAAAGCAATGTAACCACCGTAGAGACAGAAACAGGTGTCCTCAGTGGTTATGATGCAGCAACAGCATTCAACAAGTATGCTATAACTAGTTGTGACACCACAGATGACTCTGATGGCCAAGGACTGCACCTGTTGTCGAATAATTATAACATTCCTAACACAATTCTGTTATCCCCTGTTACGCGTACTGAAATGGAAAAACTTGTTAAGAAAATAAAAAGAACGACTGCGCCGCAGGATATGACGAAATAAAACAAGTACCGATGACGTACGTAGCCGGCATAGTGTCCGCTCCACTTGCGCATATCGTCAATTTTTCTTTTACTACGGGTATTTTTCCAGCTAGATTGAAAATTGCTCGCGTTTGTCCTGTATTCAAAAGAGGCAACCCGAGGCACATGTCCAACTATCGTCCCGTATCAGTTTTACCAGTTCTGTCGAAATTGTACGAAAGCTCAATGAACGTTCGGTTGCAGAATTTCTTTGATAAACACAGTTATAAATAATGCCCAATATGGATTTGAAAAAAAAAACAACAAATCTCACGAATTTGCCTTACTCCAAATAAAAGATCATATAATAGACAATTTTTAGAAAAAATATACACAATTGGCCTATTCATTGATCTTCGCAAAGCGCTTGACACAGCGTGTCATGAAGTTCTTTTGTATAAAATAAGCAAATGCGGTATACGAGGTGTTGCACGTAACATGCTAAAGAGTTACTTAACGAAGCGCTCCCAATATGTGATAATTAACAAAGAGCCATCAGGATACATCGAAGCGGAGGAAGGGGTGCCGCACGGATCCATCTTGGGTCCCCTGCTATTTAGGACAATCTGGAATACAGCAAAGGTCATTAATATATATTAATGACCTTTGCTGTATTCCAGATTGTCCTAAATTAGTAATGTATGCGGACGATGGCAATATTTTCTTTGAGGGTGTTGCTATTGTTGACCTTGGAGCGAAAGTGAACCATTTTTCAAAAATCAGCTCTCATCATGGCTAAGACAAAACAGATTAAGTTTAAACGCTAATAAGACTAAGTACATGTTATTTGCCCCTGTGAATAAGCCAAGAAACTTCAACGTGAGCAGATCCTATGAAGGGCATATATTAGAGCAGGTTAAGACACAGAAGTTTCTGGGTGTTAGTTCCAGGAGGACTTATGTTGGAATGAACACATAGTCACTATGTGCTCATTCCAACATAGTCCTCCTAACAGCTCATTTAAGTAGGAACAGTGGATGCCTGTACAAATTAAATTCTTTAATACCACTGTGGCTAAAAAACGCTCTTTATTATACTCTTTGTGTGTGTGTGTGGAGGAGGGGGGGGGAGGACGGGGGGGACTACAACGTTAATGAATTATTCTAAACTGATTGTTTTGCAAAAAAGGGTTCTGAGAATTTTTGAAGGTTTTCGTGGTGCTATACGTGAGCTGCGGACAGAACCGTTGTTTTTGAAGCACCTTATTATTAAAACCAATCAAATATATTATTTCAAACTTTTGCAGTAATATAGAACGCCATAGGCTTTATTGTTTGAAGGATACCCGAGATTGTTCGTATCTTTTTCGTACATACATAAGAAGAACTCCAAAAATCAGAACTACTTATGGACGGCAACATACCGCATTTCAGGTGCCTACTCTGTTAAATAAAATCAACGGACTCATAGACATAGAAAGTGCCATTTCCAAAAAAATTCTGAGGATGTTCGTGATTAATAATAACATTGAATTTTCTTGATTATTGTTATGTGTTCCTATTTACCTATGTTGTTTAGCGTGTGTCAATACCAGGAATGTACTATATGCTTTGTTGTATCTCTAAGCATGCATTCTGGAATTTTTTTCTATTTTTTTATACTTCGTGCATATGTCCTTGTTTTGCTTTATCTGGGAGTGATGAGCAATCACATCTAGTGTATTGTCAACATGTTTCAATATTACAAGTGTGGTATTATGTATATATGTGCATATCTATTGACGCTTCTGTATTATATACGTTACATTACTCTGTATACGTAATTTTCATTTCGTCCTTCTTTTTATAGTATATATTATGGCCTGCGTGCCGCACTGTATTGGAGCAAAGGCCTTTTGTCAGGCTACAAGCCTTTTGCTTTTCCTCCATTTTCTGTCCTTTGCGCAGAAAGAAACAATAATGAATGAATGAATGAATGAATGAATGAGGAAAATGTGTTTCACTGGGGAAACAGGTGGGCGTTCTGAGGGCACACGATGTTCTGCGCTAGTCTAGCCAGTTGCCTCGTTACAGAAACATGTGCTGCAGAGTTGGTTTATGCGCTGAAGTTTGAGGGGAAATGCAATTCGCAAGAAATGTTAAAAGTTCAAAGGCGTCGCTAAGATATTGTGAAACTGCTAAAATTGATACTACTCAGGGGCACTAAGTCAGGGTGGCTCTGCGCGCATTTAATTTCTGCACACATTTAATTTCTACGCAAATGTTAGCTGCAATATATAAGGCCCATAGTGCTACGAACATTTCAGAAGCTGTCAGATGCATTGCTATCGCTATCAGTATTTCGCCTTTCAGGCCCGGAATTGGGACTTTCTTTTTATCGTTTATAGATTTCCAAGTTACCAGAGCCGTGAAGGACAGTGTATACAGCAAATATAGCATGGAAATTCTTTAAAGTTTTGCCTGGCTACAATGCGCTTGAGAACCTTGCGTCGCGTAGGTATACTCTCGTTGAACACAAATCATAAGAACTGCACGCAAATTATTTTGTCGCGGCCAATGCCTTACAGCAGCATGCAGTTGACTAGAATACCGTACGTGACATTATCGTAGCGTGCTCTCCCGGTTAAATCCTGCGTCACACAATATAGCCGTCAACGCTTGCGTAGTCCAACCACCACCTCCACCACCACCACCACCACCAATAAAGATTAATTATAGTGAGAATGCTGAACCGTGCACATAATAAAGGAATATAATTGACATATCGTGTATATCGCCAAAAGAATTTCATTAGGTGTTTGCATAATGATGATACGATGACTTGTGTATGCTTGCATTTTAATTACGTTTTCTAGTCTTGCTCTATAACAAGAGTTTCCTCCTAGCAGGTTGTACTTTCTTAGCCGCGCCCTTTTATGCTGTCCCGTATGCTGGCGGCCAGTGTTCTTCAGGCTCACACATTTACCTGTCCTCCTCGTAACGTCGTTATCATTTTTTTTTTTTGCCTTTCTGGTTGCAGAGTAAATTTCAATTTCATTTCCAAAACATACCTGTATAGCTGTGAATGTATTATGACGCCCTTGCCATGACCGATTAAAAATATTGGCAGTTTTAAACGTTCCCGACATCATGGTCGACTATCAGCGACACCAGGGAAACAGGCGGTATGACTTGCCAGCTATAAGGCATATGCAACTGCGCAATGCAGCTTAGCTTAAACGCGAAATCTGGGGTACACGAGAGATGTATTGGAGCAAAGGCCTTTTGTCAGGCTACAAGCCTTTTGCTTTTGCTCCATTTTCTGTCTTTTGTGCAGAAAGAAACAATGAATGAATGAATGAATGAATGAATGAATGAATGAATGAATGAATGACTCCCTCCCCCCCCCCCCCTTTTTTTTTTTCTCTCCTCTAGGAGTCCTCTAGTCTACGGAGCGGCGCGCACGACAGGTGGTGCGACAGCTGCATACTCCGCTGGGGGCGCCACCGTAGTTCCGCGGTATGAAAATGACGGACCGCGCGCCTCATTCTCTCTCCTGTGCAGCGCCGCGATGAGAGCTCGGGCCATCACGCAACCACCGCCGTTTTCTCTCTTCTCTTATACATTCTCATTCGTCCTCTCAATAAAATTACACCATCTCCCGCTCAAGCTAACCATCTCCCCGCTGCTTCGAATCCACAAATGGTTCCCTTTAGCGGGAGATGGTGTAATTTTTTTTCTGACCGTGATCTCACGCGTCCGGGATGTGCGAAAGAAGAAGAAAAAAAGTGTTGCGCTCCTCGAGACGCACAAGGCCATCCGTACACTGGGGATAGAGTAAACTCTAAACGCCTTTCTTAGCACTTTAGAAGACCGGCTTGCCGTCCAGCCATCGCGTGATCACGCTCACGCACAGGTGCTCAAAATGGGCTGGGGTCAATACAAGCGCATAAGTGATTAAAACCGGTTCAAATTAAACTAACATGACTTATAATAATTTAAAATACAGAAATAATGATGATTTATTTCATTTATTTATTTCAGAAGTACTGCCAGCCTCTTATATGAGGCCTTAGGCAGGGATGGGTGATACACAAAAGGAACAGATGTGGAACTACAACAACAGTAAAAAATACACATCACCAAGAACTTCACCACGCGAATTAGTGCATCGAAGTGAAACGCCAGCACTTAGACAATCATTGAGTTTCCTGCTTACACGTACAGAAAAAAGAAGAAAGGCAACAAAACAACGTTAAAGAAATGACGAAAAACATTTGTTCATAAACATCTGTTGATTGAATGCATAGGCGGCGACTACGGGGGGGGGGGGGGGGGGAGCTCGGGGGCTCGAGCCCCCCCCCCACCCCCCCCCACCCCCGAACGTATAAGTATAATCGTAACGGGCTGAGCGCTCTCAGCAAAGCGTTAATAATATTTATAAATGATGCGCCGATACACGCGAAGATGATGAACTCACATGGGTAGGAAAGCATGCATTGCTTTCCTCCCCATGTGAGTTGCGCATAGGTCCGGCCTTTCTTGTTGCGGTGTGGTTTTCTCAGTTGGTTCCGGAGATCATGTATATACACGCTCGGCAGGGTCCCAGTTGAGCCGTTGATATTTCCAGGTGTTGGTTGGACGTGCCACGACTCTAAGAACTGCCTTTTGGTGCGGTTACCTTCCGTCTCGAGGACGCGGGCGTCATCGAAGTTGATGTGATGGTCTTTCTTTTCGCTGTGTTCTGCGAGTGCGTTCCGCGTAGCGTTGAAGCTACGTACGTCATCTTGGTGTTGCTGTATCCTTTCCGGAAAGTTTTTTCTCTCCCCTATGTAAGTGGCATGGCAATCGGCGCACGGAACCTCGTACACTCGCCCGGGGAATCTTTCTTTTGGCAGCCGGTGTTTTATCTGCCATTGCTTACTTCGTTTTGTGTAGTTAAAGTTCCTCTTAATGTATGTATTAATCTGATGTACCATATTTTATAAGTTTTTGTATTTGTGCACACTGCGGCGACTGGCGATGTACCACTTTTCGCATTACTGTATGTGTACTCAGCAATGCTTTGTATGCCCCCTGCTTGACCTTCGAGGTTCACAGAGTTGGATAACTGGATAAATCATTTTTCAATTACGCTGATACGTTATATGAATACTGACACAAAAATTCTACATCTTGTTTTTTTCTTTTGCAATAAGTAGCTAATGACCCACTTACCCCGGCTGCAAACCTCGAGGGCTCGAGCGCGCGATTGTTAATATTTTGTATACGGTTTTGTGGAGCCCAGACGCACTTTCCGTTTCAAAGAGCGATGAGTTAGGCGACACCCAAGATGGTATTCATGTAAGCATAGCTGACTACATGTGCACACAAAACCGCGTTCACATGAGCACCGCGCGGACAACACTTTTGAGGGAAGGCTCCCTGGGTGCTGCTGTAAAAATTTCCTCTGGGAAGTTTCAAACATGCGTGATCCCTAAAAAATGCGCTGCCTAGGCGAGGGCGTCAATTTGTACTCCGGTGCAATTCTGCCCCCTCTATTCCGTCGGAAACGTCTGCTAGGATGAGCGCTCTCCCAAGAATCATGGCAACAACACAAACTCGTCAAGCAGGTGGCGACTGGTTGTTTGCATGAAACTCAAAAGCGCGTTTCGCATGCAGTGGCGCGACACGCACGTTAAACTTGATATTAAATATGTTATAAGCTATATCAGCCGTTGATATTTTGTAGATGGTGCGTGTGTGTCGACGCAAATCTATCCCGCTGATTATCTCGATCGCCTTAAATTTTGTGTCAGTACTCCTTTAACTGGTGTTTAGTTCACTGGGTCATGATTGCATGACAACGTGAGTAACAAATGTGATGTAAAGTTCAAAATTATTTGCACGAAAGTGACTTCCTGTGACGTTTTTTGTTCTCTTGTGCTTTCTGTGTCATTTGGGAATACATTGCTACATTTATTGTAAAATAAATATTTCTCGGACAAAAAAAATGTCAGATGTGAATTTACAGCGACGTTGATGCGTTCGCGCAGTTGCGCGCGTCGCTTCTCCAGTCCGCCCGTGTGGCAGTTTGCATATTTTCATCATCAGAAAAAAAAAGTAAAATTGCCTGAGCACCCCGGCGTTTTTGAAAAATACGGGAGAGGGTGAGGAGGAAAATTAGAGAAAGAAGGAGGAGAAAGGGTAGTTGGAGTGAGGACAGAAGACCGCAGCGATCTCGACGCCCCCTCCGGAAAATGAAAAAGTCTCCGTCTATGATTGAATGACATCTAAAAATCACAGCATATCCACGAGGTGAATTATGATGAGTGGGCGAAGCTCCGGATGTTCATCGGTAAAAACCGTGAATGTGAATCTTGCCCAGTACATCATCAAAGACGTGACAAACACTGTGTGTCGCCATCTAGCGCTCTCCTATCACACTTGAGCACGCAGCGGGCGCCTCCGCGCCATCTATTGATCAATTCACGTACTAGCTAAGCAGCACCGCAGCGCCCAGACAGACAGACAGACAGACAGACAGACAGACAGACAGACAGACAGACAGACAGACAGACAGACAGACAGACAGACAGACAGACGGACGGACGGACGGACGGACTCCCATACTACGCGTTCCCATACATCTGAATGAAGCGAGCACCGAAGCGCCATCACGCCATCTAGTGAGCACTTCATAAAATCATAACAGGGGTGTAGGTTACACGATGCGACGACGACGACACGTGACAACCGACCCACAGCTTAAGGAGCTTCGCCCCTAAAAGCAGTCCTCATATAAAGGGGGCAAAGATCAGCAACGTTTCAAAATACAACGCATTGATGACACGCGTAAATGCAATGAATGCCATAAAATATTTCGCAATTGTATTAATTAACAGAAATATATTAAAGTCGCTTTGACAGGACAGCCCTACACATACACTGCCTGACTGCAATGCCTCCACGACCGGCGAACCTTTTCTGTCGACAGGGCAAAGCAAGTGCATTAATGATCAGAACTGGTTCAGCGCAGCGATCGGTGCCCTCCTGCGGGAAACACCGTCGCATCACTGCCTCCCGCTTCTTCAGGTCTCACCTTAGTGGATCTGCATTAGCGCTGGATCTGAGCTACACAGTACCAACACCGCCTAATCACTGCCTCGTACTTGCACAGTTTTACTAAAGCGCTCCTACCTGATGGTAACTTAGAAATATAGCCTGTAAGAATCCACTGCACTAAAATTTTCTTTTGGGCGACGTTTTCCATCACACTACAACCGTATCGCAGGAACGCAAACTTGCTTATCAGATCAAACGATACAGTCATGATTATCTTGCAGTCGAGCCACGCCTGTTCCATGGATGCATTTCTCATCTGGACCAGCTCTCATCAAATCACTTCCGTGTATACCTACCGCAATACCGCAACCCCGTTTTCTGCTGCAACCAACCGCGAGAAAATATTTTCTTCTGACAAAATGCGGGCACGATCGAATATGCGACAAACTGAGAACATCAACGTTTTCTTGAGCTCCGTGATGAGTCATTATACCTGGCTCTGCGCAGAAGGTGAATCCATCTGTGTAGCCTGTAGAAAACGCAGCTTCACTCTCCTTGAGGTTCCTTAATTTGTCGCGCACGTCCTCCAAGGTCACTATAAAGTTGAGCAAGAGGTTTCTGTTCGTAAGGGAAACAGTGAGGAGAATTTACGGGTTTTGATGGATACGTGTACTGACCAGAGTTCAGGGGGGGAGTTAAAGGGGTCGTGAAACGTTTTCTGAATATTTTGTATGAGGTGTGCATTCGGAATCCTGATCCTCCAATGAATAATACACATTGTTTCGTTGTATCGTGTATTTAGAGCGATAAAAAACATGGCTTCGATTTCATCCCCTCCCCAGCGCGCGTTCCTCTCAGCTCTGCAGTTGACGTCATGTTCGTCGCCACCTTGCCTCCGCGATTGGCGCGCCCTCGGAGGCCACAGGAAAACGAACCGTGTTCCAGCCTTGCTGCCGAACGGCGGCACCACACGGTTCCAAAGTGTTTTCTCATTTTCTAGCTTTCAGTAAATCTATTATTTTAGGCAATCGCGAGTTCACTATGCCTTTACACTTTAAAATATCTTAAGCTGACTTCACCAAAGCGTCACCGAATAGTACCTATGCCGGCTGTAGTGTCGCATAGTCGTTTCGGGAGCTCAGGAACGCTAGCATTTCAAGCGGGCGTTAATAAATGTGCGCTGACTATATCGGAATCGGCGTGTCAAGCCCGTGTTGAAGCAGTGAAAATTACAACCGGGCCGCTCCATATTATCTTCACGACCCCTTTAAATAAAATATAAAGTAGGGAAAGGACAAGTAAGAAAGCCGTAAATTAGCGTTATGCCTATAACAAGGAAACATAGGAAGACACAAATGGGCAGCATAAGCACGTAACACGTAAGAGCACTCTAAATTATGCAAGACTGATCCCCATATATATCTTTGGATTCAGTGTACAATTTTGGCAACGCGGGGCACGAGGGCTAGCGAAAATAAAAAAAAAAGCTGTCACTTGCCAATTTGTTCACCGAATACCCTAAAACAGCTAGAAATGCTAAAGTGCGGAGCGAAAGAGCGCAATTCATTTTTTTTTTTTTTTGCATGCGTGTTTCAGTGGTAAAATTCTCGCCGACTCTTCATCTTTCAGTCCCCTTCCCATTTTCCCGGCGCCTTGGGCTAACCGGGTTAACCTCCCCGCCTTGTCCATATCTATCCCTCTTTCTCTCTCTGTGTGTGTCCCTTTTTTGTTTTACAGTTTACGTTCCGTGATTTTTAAATGCGAAACATTTCTTGGGGAGCTTCAGAAGCCTTAACGGTATCTATCTATCTATCTATCTATCTATCTATCTATCTATCTATCTATCTATCTATCTATCTATCTATCTATCTATCTATCTATCTATCTATCTATCTATCTACGTCTCGGTGCTCGCCTGGTCGTCACTATTAATGATGATAGGGTCACGCGTGGCTCACACACGGAGTGCTACGGCCGAGGAATACACCCGGGTATGCGTGACAGGTGGTATCATGCTAATACTACATCCAATTTCGATCAAGGACCAACAAAAATACACTCTGAAAATTTGATGAGAGCACACCTTGCGTTGTTTAAGGAAGAGAAAGAGTGTGTTGTAGCTGGCGATTGATATGTATATAGACGTAACATGCAGACAGACAGACACACAAACACGCTGTAATGCCCGGAGGTAGGAATCAAACCCGGGCTAACGACCTTCCAAGTAAGCACGTTATAGCACGCATCCACGCCGGCTCTTCCCACGCGATGCATGTTGTCAATAAACGTATTGCATCTAGGTTGCGCTTGTCTAGCGTCAGTTACTGTTGTGGTTTTGGTTAACAGCTTCTGTAGCAACGCAAAAACACTACCTATGTTTTACTGTCACTCAGCTTTGCTCGCTTCCGTAGGAATACTGCGACAGACTACGCTTAATCACATTAGCGCACCGTAACGTGCAGTTCCCTTTGACGAAACAGACGTCCGTGCACAAACATGCACAGGCACCACAGTTCACCACAATGCTGTCAACGTGCATGGTATAGGCCAACGTTATGCACGCAACCAGTCAATATACGCAGTGCTGATGACCCTACTCGCAACACTTGGCTAAATGCCATGCCATTCGGCATAGGCAATTTGTTCGCTGACTGCTTCGAATGACACCGATTCCGACGATGCGTGGGATCGGCCAGATTTTCTTGCTTTGGGATTTCGGTGCAAATCTATGCAGAACGACTCGATCTCAGCAGGGCTTTAACCATGTCTACGAACATATAAGTTAGTACACCATGATATATTCCTAAAGTCTGTGAACCGCACTCTTTGACACAAAGAGCTGCAAGCTTTTGAAACCGCTTCGTTGTTACTGATGAAATAATCGCTTTAATAACCTATTAAGGCTAAGCTTGGTTAAACTAGAACGAGTTCTCAACACCAATGACAATCCAAGGGCCGGTTTCATGGAACGATAGGTTGAGGGCTGGCTAAGAGAGTTGACAACGGTCGCTTTTAGAGCACTTTCCGGAGTGAGTTTCCGAAGTGGTGCTAGGTCCCACCGTCTTCATCAATAAATGCGTACAGCTAAATAGAAAGTCTGCATAAACACGTGGACATGAAGAAAACGGGTACAAATAACGTTGCAGGCAGGAGTGATGCGTGATGCACTGTTATTTGTCTTTGCTTTCTCGCGCCTAGCTCACACCAAAGCTTTGCTGAACAGACAGCACCTATCCGTTAACACTTGCCAACAAGTGGGTAACAGCAAGTATCGTGCCGAAAGGACTCCCACTTTGCTCGGAAGAGCGATGATTTTACCTCGATAGCCATAAGGGTTCCTTTTGCGATGGAGTCCCCGTCATTAATTACGCTCACAGTCATTAATGACGAAGCGCAAATTAACTGAACTGCTTCACAGTCCCCCATTTACCGTTGTTCTACGGTACGCTTCGCTACAATCATATTTGCACGGAGCGCTCTGGCATTGGGGAAGTGTCTGGAGCCGTAGCCCGGCCGAGACGCATTCGCCACCGCGCCCGCAGCGGCGCTTGGCAAGGTCCGTCGGCGCGCAGGGATTCGTGAACGGAGGGTGGGGGGGTACCAGTTTTGCGCGATCCGTGGGTGGTCGCTATCGAGAGCGCATCAGCGCGCCGCTTGTCCCGAACTCTCTGAGACGTAACACGAGCTCTGACAGTCTCGCGGCGAAATTCGACCAGCGAGCTGCATTGGAAACCCTCCGGATTCGTCACACGTGACAAGTGTTGCTGGTCCCGAGATGGCGCCGGGCCACCGACCGACTGCTGACAATTGCCGCCCGGCTGAAAGGAGGCAGCAGGCGCGCCTGTTGCGCCGCGCGCCGCATTCAACGGCGCAGCAAAGCAGCAGCGGGTCAGCAGCCGGACAAAGAAGGAGATAAAGCGCGCGTGGCCCGCGCGCTGCCAGATCGCCCGCATTTTTTTTTTTTTTCCTCCCCTGTATGCGAGCGCACCTGATGCAAGGAGCCGGTCGCCGCCGCTCGCAGCGATCTTCACAGGGGTGCATCAAAGAGTTTCTTTTTATTTTCGTTTCTTTATACTCCTTTCTTGCTGGAACCCCATGGTAACGCAACAAAGAAATACATCGTAAGTCGAAAGCCCAGTCCTCTCTTATTGTACATCTACTATAGTATAAAATAGTGCACTGCTCATGCAAGGGTTCGGTTGCGTGTGCACGGAGAGTGCGAGCGTCCTTGCCACGCCGTTCAGTTTGCACGATCAAGCGGCGCATCAAAGTTCATTGGACATGCAGGTGACATGACGTATATGATTAATGTAACAGGCGCAGCAGAGAAGACCTCGCGAGTCGTGTGTTGCCGAAAAGGAGTAGAGAAACGATCTTTTACAGCAAGCATATGCGTCATTCGCGGTAAAGCAGCTCCCCACCCCTCTCCTATACTTGTTGTTCGCGGAGGCAGGGGAGGCCATTACATGACGCTTAATGCCACGGAAACGAAAAGACCCCCTTCCCTTTGCACACGTACGCCCCGCCACGGTGGTCTATAGACCTTTTCAGAGGAGGCACGCAGCGCCGCCATACCGGGCTTTGCATGGCAGTAAAAAGGCTCGTGTCGTCTGTTCCGTTCCATTTGTTTTCGTGTGTGCGCGCTGTTTGATGATGAAGACCTGCCAACTCGCCAAAAAATGCTGCTACAAACCCTCGGCAGTTTGGTGGGTGAGACATATCTGGCGGCGTCCAGATAGCCTTCTTTGAAGGGTGTATAGTGGCTGTGGCACTCGATCGCGGGATCAAAATCCCGGCCGTGGCTGCTGCATTTCGGTGGAGGCGAAATGTTGAGGCCCGTGTACTGTGCGGTGTCAGTGCACGACTCGAAACCCCAGCCGGTCGAAACTTCCGGAACCCACCACTACGGCGTATTTCATAATCAGATCGTGGTTTTGGAAGACGCAGCTGCCATGGCCGCGATTCGATCCCGCGACCCTCGGATCAGCAGTCGGGTGACATAGCCACTAGACCACCGTGGCGGGGCGGATTCCTTGATTTCACTGCGTCGGTTGCCTCGGTGCACGCAGCCAGACTCCGTTGTAAATGATACAAAACACATCGATGCTTCCATTGAAGCCGAACTTTCCAGCATACAAATGTGCGGCCGTAAAAGCACCTCCTCTCTCTTTCATCGTTGAGATGTACTCGCACTCCGCAAGATAAATCCGCGCGACATAGTGCAGTTTGCACTGTGTCGTGGCTTGCCTACATGACACTACAGCCCTGTAGGCAAGCGACCTCGCTAACGCCTGCGCTCGAGCCAAGTGCAAACGAGAGAAAACCCTGGCAGCTCGGCAGCCGAGCCGGCAGCTGCACCTTCTCGCAAGCTCAGTAAGAATACCATGAGTTGTGTAGTTTATTTCTTTATGTTTTTCTGTATACGAAGCACGTTTCCAACGCTTGCAAAAACTGACGTTTCGCCCGTTTCGCTTCCTGCCAGTAGCGTAATGTGGAGAGGGGGCGTCCTGGCCCCCCTCTCTTTGTTTATACTTGGGGGGGGGACACCCCTTGCAAGGGTGCCCCTGAGATTTTCCTGCGAAATGGAACGATCGTTCAGTGCCCTCAGAAGATTAAAGACATGGCCGCGGAGCACGATGGGTGAAACGCGCCTAAGCTGCATGGCACTGGCTCACATTCATCAAGACAATGTAGGCAGCATAGAGTTATCGAAGGTGATGAGCAATTTTGTCAGCGCATGCAGTAACCGCGCTCTCGTTTTCGCACCCCCACAAAGGTTTTAAACCGGGAAACTAATAAGCACATAAGCAATGCATATTTAAGAGTCCTGGGTTTCTCGCAAGTTTCTTTTTTTTTTTTACACTTAGCTTTTTAACGTTTGATTCGTATGCAGTGTGTAGATTCACTGAATACTCATCGGCTGCTTTGAACTGTGTTGGATCAACTATATAATTCTAGTTCGGAACGTTGTACAGGACTCATTCGTCGCACACTGCAGATAGTCAACAACATTGCAATAACGCGAGATGTGAATATATGTTTTTTTTTTGTTTCGGTGTACAGTTTTTATTTGTGTGCAAAATGAAATGCATGTATCTAATAATCAAGATGGCTACCATGGCAATTAAGGCTCGTGACTCCACCACTCCCCTGTTATTTTTCAGGATTTACTATAAGTGCTTCCTGCAAGTTTTTTTTTTTTTTTGAAAAATCTGGTATTGATCTATTTCAAACATGCATGACAAGTATGAGCTCTAGTTTTCTTTCTTTGCTTCCTTCCTTCTTTCCTTCTTTCCTTCCTTTTCTTTCTTTCTTTCTTTCTTCTTTCTTTCTTTCTTTCTTTCTTTCTTTCTTTCTTTCTTTCTTTCTTTCTTTCTTTCTTTCGTTGTTATAGTTGGAGAAGCCGCTAAGTTTCTTGAGCAAGTTTACTTTTCTCACATACAGCATGCATGACGCTAGATCCATCACAGCGTTCACACTCTCTTTCTTTGAGGAAGGTGTGTTTCGGTAGAGTATACCGTAGCCTTAGATTGTATACACAGTAGCAAAGCTGTATGCCGTCCTGCAGTCTTCGATCATATACTCTCGGAGTCGTTGCAACCATCGCGCTACCGCGCTAAGCAAAACAAACTCGTAAACCTTGACATCCCATTTTCGTCACCGTTACACAAAAGAACGAAACAGAAAGTATATGCTCTGCCCATAACATACGCGATGACGTCACGAAGCGACGGTGCTGACGACGACGCCAACAAATAAATTAGGCGGGGCTCTGATATTGCAAATACCAATGGCAGCGGAGCTATGGGGGCTTAGCAAAGCATCGTAAAGTTAGGCAAAGAAGAAAGGATTTTTTTATCAAAGCCGCACCTAACTTTCTCTGCGCTATATGGTATGTTATACTAAGTTCTGACTGCTTCCGCTTTGGAACTCAAAACAGAAGCAGTCAAAACTGAATATAGCATATATAGGTGGTTCAAAAGACGATTAAAAAAATGGGACAAGAACAGGAGCAGCTTTCGTAGTTACTAAGAAAGACGGCAAAATTATGGATCAAAAACAGTTATCCCTTCCAGAATATTCAAGCAATCTTTAAGCGGAAAGCACTGCTATGTTCGAAGCAGTAAAATACATTTCTAACCAAAGGACCAAAGCGATTCGAAATTCTAACCGATAGCCCACCTACCACACGAGGACTTAAGGACCCACAGAATAAAAACCCATTTATACACTTCATAAAAGAAGATATAAGCGAACTTCCCTCACGTCAAAAAATAAGGTTCATCATCATCATCATCATCATCATCATCAGCCTGTTTAGGTCCACTGCAGGACGAAGGCCTCTCCCAACGATTTCCAATCCACCCTATCCTGAGCGAGTTGGTTCCACTTTATGCCTGCAAACTTTTTAATTTCATCGCTCCATCTAACCTTTTGCCTGCCTCTGTTACGTTTTCCCTCTCTTGGTATCCATTCCCTTGCTCTTACTGTCCATCTGTTATCTTTCCTCCTCATGACATGCCCTGCCCATGTCCACTTCTTTCTTTTAATTGATATAATAATATCGGCTACTCCTGTCTGTTCTCTGATCCATTCCGCTCGTTTTTTATCTCTTAGCGTTACCCCCAACATTTTTCTTTCCATTGCACGTTGCGCGCTCCTTAGTTTCATCTCTAGTCTTTTCGTTATCCTCCACGTTTCTGCACCGTACGTTAGTACTGGGAGAATGCAGTGATTGAATACTTTTCGCTTTAGTGAGAGCGGTAAGTTTCCAGTCATGATTTCGTAATTCCTTCCGAATGCGCTCCAGCCCATCCTTATTCTACAGAGAATTTCTTTTTCATGGTTAGGAGTTCCTGTTATTAACTGTCCCAGGTATACGTATTCGTTTACACATTGTAAGGGTTCATTGTCGATTTTAAATTCCTGTTCCTTAGCTAGGCTATTGAGCATAACTTTGGTCTTCTGCCTATTCATTTTTAATCCAATTTTAATACTTTCCCTGTTTATGTCATCAATCATGTTTTGTAGTTCGTCTCCATCGTTGCTAAAGAGCACAATGTCGTCTGCGAATCTTAAATTGCTGAGATATTCTCCGTCTATTCGAATTCCCTTGTCTTCCCATTCTAGACGTTTAAAGATTTCCTCTAAACATGCAGTGAATAGCATCGGGGATATCGTATCTCCCTGTCTCACTCCTCTCCCGATCGGGAGAGGTGTGAGACAGGTTAACATATATTAAAGGCCATTCAGGGATTTTCGCTAATGTACAGGCTGATCAATTGGCAAAAACGGCATGGAAGTATGGTACACGAATAAAAAGAAACGTCTAAGATACGTTTAGAAATGTGGAACGAGCATTGGAAAGAGTTCAGCAACAATACATACGCAGCAGCCGAACTGATAGGGGACGTCGCTAGTATACCAACTCAATGTCCCTTAAACTTCTATACGACAGGGGCAGTCTCCGGTCAAGGAATGTTCTCTTATTTCTTCTTAAGATGATTTCAGAAAGAAGACAGTGCAAATAGGATACCAGTACTCAAAACTTCGATCGCTACCCTTCTACATGTGCAGAAACAAAGGAAGAAAGGCAAGAACTAAGTAAAATCTTAAAACCTAGTAGAACTCCCAACAAACGCGAGATCGTCGTGAATCGCAAAACACTTATAAACTGTTGAAAGGATGAGGCTTACTCGAACAATGTACAAAGGTGAAAAGTAAATATACTAGCAGTCATGCTAATTCGTCGGATCGCCTTTTCAAGCACAAATTAAGAACTATCGATAGGCGGAGGAATTTTGTAAGGTATACAGCGCTTTTATTGTTGTTGTTTTGTGGGGTTTAACGTCCCAAAACCAGTTCTGATTATGAGAGACGCCGTAGTGGAAGTCTCCGGAAATTTCGACCACCTGGGGTTCTTTAACGTGCACTAACATCGCACAGCACACGGGCCTCAACATTTCGCCTCCATCGAAATGCAGCCGCCGCGGCCGGGATTCGATCCCCCGACCTTCGGATCAGCAGCCGAGTGCCACAACCACTAGTCCACCGTGGCGGGGCACAAGGGAAAGAGAGTATGTTCAATAGTTGCATGGACAATACACAATTCAATCTGGTTCTCGACTGACAGACTGTAACGTTCACATTCGATCTGCTGTGGCGCATAACCGCATTCCCCAGGCGGGTATGAGCCACGTGTGATCGTTAATCGTAACATGTGTGAGAAGTATATCACATTAGTCGTGTCAAGATTAATCGTTCATGTTCATCATACATTCATACCTCACCATGCCAATTTTGATGTACGTGATGTAAGTGAACGATGTAGGTGATGTAAGTGAACGAGACGAGCAGGAAACGTAGGCGGCTGGATGGATAGATACGATCAAAGTTCGCCAGGAAATGCTTCGCACTTTCTAGAGCATTGAATATTTGTCGATTTATTGTTATGCAGTGGTTAGATTCAGCATATATAATAGATCGATTATGTGACCGTGAGTGAGAGAATTTTCACAGCGCGGATTATATGACGGACATTGCTACTGACCCAAGGCTCATATGTTAGCTTTATACCCTCAGCGGAATGGGTGTTGAATTTTTATTAGCAAATTGTTCAGCTCTGGTTGACTCAAAATGTATACAATACATCTTCAACACCCATTGAGCCTAGAGCTCAATGAGATTTACGCTGTTCCAAATTCCTTCCCTACTGAAACGTTCAGTATGGTCGTTCCAGTAATTCCGTATGTTTCCGTAAGACTCATATGGAAAAATATGGAAAATATACGGCAAGTATATGGAAAGCTTATGGACATTGTATGGAAAATATGGAATTATTGGAATACTGAAAGGGACTTTTTCAGTAGGGTTAACTCTTCTATTGAAAGAGTTCCAAAGATTCGGCATTGTAAATTCGTGGCCATGAGCTCGAATTCCGTAAATCCAATGTCGGGGGTCAGCCACACAATATATATATTTTTTGGGAGGCGGGGGGAGTGGAAGGGGAGGAGGAGGGTGCACACCCAATTTGTAACAGTTATGTTCGAAAAATTCTTAGGAATCCGTAACTAAGGGGCTCATTGACGAAAGCCAAGAACTTTTGCAGTAGACCCCGGGACCCAGACATTCGAACCGGCAGCCCATTCCGTTCCATGGAATTAGTCGGAACCAATTCTCCGAGTCATCGTCATTTTTGCTGAGTCGTGGCCGTGGCATCAACCACTGTGTTTCATTTACTTAGTAACCACGTCCGAACCCATTCGACTGGTTTCCCGCTTTGATACGCCCAGTCATTGTTATTTTCGCTGAGTGGTGATCATTACCGATCCGTTAATATACTTTTCTATCATTATAATTACGATTGTATTCTTATTAGGGGCGAAGCTCCTTAGGGTGTGGGTCGTTCCCTCCTGCGTACATAGTATGTAGCCACCTGTAGTTTTATGAAGTGCTCACTAGATGGCGTGATGGCGCCACGGTGCTCGCTTCATTCAGATGTATGGGAACGCGTAGCATGGGAGTCCGTCCGTCCGTCCGTCCGTCCGTCTGTCTGTCTGTCTGTCTGTCTGTCTGTCTGTCTGTCTGTCTGTCTGTCTGTCTGTCCGAGCGCTGCGGTGCTGCTTAGCTAGTACGTGAATTGATCAATACATGGCGCGGAGGCGCTCGCTGCGTGCTCAAGTGTGATAGGAGAGCGCTAGATGGCGACGCACAGTGTTTGTCACGTCTTTGATGATGTATTGGGCAAGATTCACGGAAGATTCACGGTTTTTACCGATGAACATCCGGAGCTTCGCCCACTCATCATCATTCACTCCGTGGATATGCGTGGATTTTTTTGTACCGATTACGGTCATTATATTTCAAAGGTAATTGAATTTCCTCAACTAACAAACACACAACGAAAATACCGCTGATTATTTTCAACGAAAAGTACGTATTTAAGGAGGCATTGACAATTCGTTGATCTTGGGCTTGTGAACCATTTTTGCGCTTTGCCATGCTCATTATAATAATTTAATGACTGTCATGTTTCTAGACTTCTTATATTCCTAATGTAATTAGCTACTGATTGATACATGTGATGGAGCTTGTAATGAGTTATCGAGTCGTGAAGATGTTATCAATGTCTCACTATTTTTACCATTTTTTTGTCCGATTGTTTGCGCGACACCTTCAAGGTCCCCTCAAACACCTCAGAAATATATATACAATGTTTCACCTTGAAAATTCTGCGGAAATTCCACTGGGGTTGTGGAACTACGCGAAAGCATGTGACACGCCATTAAGGGACCCTGCAACACTTTTTCGAACATTGTCAGAAAGCGGTGCAGATAAGTCGTGGAGGCTCCTGTCAACATGTGAGCCAAATATTATTGCACTGCACACACCAGGGAATTCAAGCACCGTGCTGGAAAGAGCCCGTTCTTTTAGCAAATGACGTCACTGGGGTCACCGACAACGTCGCTTTTGTTTTCAGTTTCAGCTTCAGTTGAAGCTTCAGTTTATTAGTACACGCAAAAATATACAGAACACTTACATACAGACGCCACCTTTTATTCAATTTAAGAAAACATAAATTCCAATTCTGCATCAATCTTGACATCTCTATGACATCATTGTGATGCAAATGCACCACAATCAATTTTTAATGCCCTGTGTACTTTCAATAATAACTCGACTGTTCAACCACCACTTGCTCATCAGACTTTCAAAAGTATTTCGGTGGACAATATTCAAGAAGTGTCAACATTGAATTCAATGATATTTCAATGGACAGACAGTGACTCTTTAGTACTGTTTTCAACACTGACCAATAGTATTTCAACATTCTCGCTATAGAGTTCTTGTAAGGGTAAGGGTAACACATCGTTGCCCATAACTGCATTGATACAAGGTGCTTCGCTTAATTTATGATGCGAATGATTGACACGGCTGCAGCTTCAACGCTAACACAACTTCAAGAAGCCGTATCAGGGACCCTTTAGGTTCGACAACCAAAGATGCGCCTTGATGAATGACCTCAGTGATTGTCCTTCAGCGGGAAAAATCTTTATGAAGCTATGCTTGAACACTTCATTGCAGTGAATTTTTAAATAACTGTTAACGAGATATTCGTTACATACCTCTGCGTGAAGGCAGCGTGTTTTCATTTGTTTATAGCCAACTTAGATTCACTTGATCTTGTTTATAGTGTATAATTGCGGGAACCGCACAAGTGTATATTCTGTGTCTCAATGCAATTGCATTCATGATGAAGGATGGGTGATTGAATGAAGCCCCCATTTTTTGTCTATGTAGATTTACTGTTTAAAGGGACACTAAAGGGAAATAACAAGTTTGGCTAGATCAGGGCCCGTATTCACAAAAACAACTTACGACAAAAATGCTCGTAAGAGAAAATTTCAGCCAATCCTGATGCTGGACATATCATTACAGAAGCCCGCTGACCAATGGCAAAAAGCACTTACGAAAGAGAAGTTTTGTGAATTCGGCCCCAGTTTCTTAACCTCTGTTGGAGTCGACCACCGCTTTCAGCGTGTACAAATTTTTGCATCGAAAACAGCCGACGAAAGTCTCTGATGTCGCCATTAAATTTCAATCGCCCGTGTCGAAAAGAGGACTTTAATTGACGTCGCCATCTCGGCTGCCGACACTATACGGTGCAGTGAGTTCCACGGCCGTAATAAGCAACAACTGTGGCAACTGCACATTTATTTATTGTCAATGTTGATCTAATTGATTTTTCATTTATAACCTGAAGGAGTAATCGAGCACTAAATATGGATGAGCTGACATCATTTCAAAGATGTACCGCAGAGCGGGACAGAGGGCGCCTCCTCATTTTCTCAATTTTGTCGTTTTCTCGCTAACAACTGCTCTGTTCTTGACAGGAATGGCGACCTAGTTATCACCCAAAACCTAATCTTTCAATCTTGCTCAACTTGATATTTGCATGTAGTGTCTGTTTGAGCACCTCTACGAAAAGCGCTTTAGTGGCGGAACGCTTTCATGCCGCCTTTTCCTCTCATCCTTTTATAATTGAAGAATTCACAGTATGCATAAGCATACAATACCTACCAAACTTTCTAATTTCGTCCAAAAGAATCAAAGATCAGGGGTGCAGTTCCCGACATCACTGCGACGGGGCGGAATTTATTAGAAACCAGTCGTGCGTTCAGATTTGAGAGCACATTAGAGATATGGGGCCCTTCACCGTCACGTCCTTCGGTACCACAGTACAGGTTTGATACATAAGACCACATTTTTAATTACTACCATAAATGATTAATTACCACGATGAAGAAGCAAGGCAGTATAGGCAGGGACGGTGTGGCGAGGAGTTAAAGAAAACAAAAAAAGCCTTCAGACACCGGCAATTAAGCCTGGCCTTATGGGTGGGAACAGGATACGCTAGCCACTAGACCGTGACGGAGCAACTCGCAAAGCTATATGCTGGCAAGTGATTTCAAAGGTTATAGCGGCATGAAAACGGTGCACGCATTTATGCTTACAATGTGGCTGTGGCCGAAGCCGGACATCGGAAAGCGGTGGTTGTGCGAAGTGAAAATACAGGCATGAATGGTGAAGCCCTGAAGCACTATGCTACTATTATATACTTGCCTTCATATTAAGGCCTTGCATTCATAACAACGATTAGCTGTACACTAGCAACAGAAATCCTGTGGGCGCGCTTATATGCGGATATGATTGATGTACGAAGAGCCGGCGTTCCTTGTGATGCCCACAAGGAACGCCGAGTTCGTTAGAAGTTAAATTCGTACAACTGCGCTGGCTGTGAGTTAGCAATTGTGAGTTAGCAATTGTGAGTTAGCAATTGCGCAGTTTTTATTCCTTGTCAGCGTCTCGCCTTGCGTCATCATCGTTATTACGTTTCTATAATACGTGCGGTACGTGTCTGACTTGATCTCGTCAATCATCGGGTAAAGTTGAGAATATGTTGGAGTTAAGTATTACGTTCTTTTTCCTTTGCAATTTCGGACAGGAGGTCCCCCTGCAGCCTAGTGCTTTCGGACCTCCTTCTGTATAATTATCTTGTGTAATATTTATGTTTGTAATAATATTTGAAATAAACTTGAAACTTGAAACTTGGACACCGTCCGCGGCACCCCGTCAATTCGTATTTCACTACTTAGGCCTAGCAAAGCTACGGCCCTTACACTTTTATAGTGAAGCTATTGAATATACATGGTAACGGGCATGTGACATCATCAGATATACATATACGAGTGGTCTGTGCAATGGGGTCATTGGCGAATGATTTGTTGTTTTATCATTGCGAGTGTTCAATTACCCGCACTATTTTTGGTTGCGTAGCAGCATCATGCTTGTGAGCAACATCTCCGTGAGGATGTCTTCGAAATTCCTTTCCGCAGTGAATAAGCATATATGAATATCTAGGCTCTAGAATTAAGACGCTATTTAGTCCCATGCTCACCAGTGCACTCATCCTGGTTATATACTGCCTGCCTTGTCCTGTGGTTACCTAGAAAGTGAAATAAATATGGAAGACTTTGCACTCGAGTGGCTCTTGCAAGTGATCAACAATTCCCTCAGTGGATTTCACTACAAGGAGAAGGCGCTTGCAGAGATTGGGGAAGTCAACTAATGTGCGCCCTTAAAGGGCTCCTACACAAAGACAACTTTACGCCATATACGTACACGAAGCAGATAGAAGGCTATACTCGTGGCTGTAGCACTTCTGTCTACAATTAATGGTTATACAGATGCAATTAATGCTTACAATGTACAATTAATGCTTAATGCTTACAGATTATCAGGGACCGTATCGGTTCGCACCATGCAAGTAAAGCCCGTGCAATAAATTTGCTCAAAATTTTCTGCATTCATTTCGAGAAACTTGCCATGTCATGTTTTTGAATTTGGCTGCCTATACGTAGCCAAAACAACAGTACTACACGACCTTGAGGACGCAGTTGCCGCCCAAGGTTCAGCTAACTTTCAGTTTTGTGCACCTTAATTGTAACCACATAAAAGCGCTGAAGACGTTCATGTCACACACGAGAGCTGTTGTCTTAAAGGACTCGCAAACGTCCTCCCCCAGAACGCCGAAGTCTCGCACCGAGTCTTCCTTCCTGGCGCAGCGTGGCCTCCCCGTGAATGGAAGTATACATTTCAACGTCTAATGAGAAGTCGTTCAGTGCGCAGATCCTTCATCGTTTAATGCGCTGTGTTGGTAACAATGTAGCGCGCCGCACACAGCTTCCGACTGCGGAGTAGAAGAGGGAACCGTGCTGTGGTCACTTCTTCCAGACCTCTGATATCCCTCTCCCGCGCAGCCTTCTCTGTTCAGCGGCGCTGATGACAAAGGCCCTTCTGACAGCACATCTTAAGCGAGCTTCGCCTATATTGCTATTCGCAATTGGACGATGAAATTGTGCTCGCCGATAACAAGTGGCGCGTGAGATGAATAAGCCATTTCTGGGAGCAGAGCTGGTCAAGCCGAGATACTGGTTCGCCTCGCACGATGAAGTGGCCGCATTCGGTAGGACAGCGGCGGGTGATTGCGACAGTACCTTAGCACCACGGCACGGCGGGGCTGCCGTAACGCTGCCGCTTTTACGCTTTTATGGGGTGTCGCGTTTCCTGTCCTCGCAGGCCGCGCCTTCACAGCGGCGGAAGATTTGGGAGCATAAAATCGAGGCGGACAGTGTCGCGATCTTGTGCCGTGCTTGCGGTTTTTTTGTCACCCGTCCCTCGGCGACGGTAATGGAGGGGGTACGCGAGGGGGGGTGCCGTGAGGCGCTTCGTGCGGTCGCGCGTCAGGCGGCGATAAGGCGCTACGTGCGCAGAATGGCGCACGCCGCGGCCACGCCTGCGAGGGAGCGCGGCCCGACGCCTCGGACCAGTGCTGCGCGCTGCTCGGGCGACGGCTCGTAATCAAGTGTTTGCCAACTGCGCCGTGATATTTCACTCAACTGTTTCTTCATTGACAGAGGGGCTGCCCTGCGAACAGCTCAGTCGGTTCGGGAACAGGTTTATGCGCCCCGCGTGGCGGCGAGCGACCCGAGACCTCGGTTATGATGCGCACACCCCTCCTTGTTTTCTTCTTTCATCTCGATCCACTGCACAATTGTCGCGGGCGACTTGGCTGACAGTGGTGGAGGCCTCGGCGGTGCGTCGAGGGTGCGCCTTCCTCGCGATAGTGCTGTATCGGCGGTCCATTCTTGCTCGACCCGGGAAGCTTGTCGTCCGCCGACGGCTCTCGCCCTTCCACACACACACACGTGCCATCTGGGGCCCGCGGCAGGACGGCAGCCGACGCTCCAAGAGACGGGCGCATCTTGTCGTCGCAGATATCCGCGTCGCATTTTATGGATGAAAATGAACGAAACCGGCGGGCGCCGCATAAATCAATCCGCTGGCACTGAATTCCGCGGATTTCCGCGGTCTATTTTATTGCTATAGCAGCGGCCGCCGGTCAGCCGGCAGGGGTCACGCAGGCGCTCAGCGGTCGCCGCACGGCGATACCGCGCGCGCCCGCGTTGTCCGACCGCATGGAGTCAGCTCGATTTGTTCGCCGCTTCCTTCGCGAGCAAGCGTTTATCGCCTGCCTCCACTCGACCGCTGGACGGATGCACGACTTCACGGCGGGGGCGCGCCGTTCTCGATTGAAGCCCACGCAGCGGCGTATGTTCGGTCAGCGCCTTGTAGCGGCCAAGCTATATGTAGATGCACAGGGCATATATTGTCAATCGCACCAATAGGTGGTGCTTTCTCGCGACGCAACATGCAGTCCGACAAGTTTATGCAGACGACCTGCGCTTAGGAATGTCAAGTTCAAGCGGGCATGCATTGAGCCCGTAAGATATCCTTGGTGTTATCGAGTTCCTAAGGAGTCGAGGCGTCTACGTCCTCTCACCAGTTGCGGACTGAGTGGTCGAAGTCTTGACAATATGCCGTGGATTGCCTTGCTCGACACTCAAGCCTCGTGACGAGTGAGGCCAAGGGACTATACTTAATCTTTTTCTGTGCATTCAGGAACCTCTGCAACGTATTAGCAGGTTAAAAACACAACACAATAATGATAATCTAGTATTGCAGAACGTTGTCACACAAAGGTCTGGACACATATGGGACGCAATGCGCACCCATCGCCAGTACTTAATTTACCAGCAAAGGCGATCACCTCGCCCGGACTTAAATTTCTCCGCCTCGGAATTTGACCATTATTACTTCTGTGGCTGTCACGATAGCAGGAATCGATCTGTATGAGTTGGCGCTTGTCCTACGCACGCTTTCTTGTGGCTGTGTGTATTTCATGTGCTTCCTTTCAGTTTAAACAATGTGTGACACACTAGGCCATCAACGAGTTCTGCTAGAATTGATTTACCTGAGGCTGAGTTCCTGATGCTGCTATAAATTAGTGGATCACGAAGTGGAAAACCTTTCGTATTTATGTAACTGACGGATCTGCAACAGAAAGTATATAGTCCCATGTCAACAAAATAACAATGAAAGCAGGTAATGCAAAAGACGTAATCTACTTCTGCAGAATTATTTGACATTTTCCAAGTAAAAAGATACATTAACAAAGACCAGCCCCGCCACGGTGGTCTAGTGGTTATGGCACTCGGCTGCTGATCCGAAGGTCGCGGGATCGAATCCCGGCTGCGGCGGCTGCATTTCGATGGAGGCGAAATGTTGAGGCCCGTGTGCTGTGGATGTCAGTGTAAGTTAGAACCCCAACATGGTCGAAATTTCCGGAGCCCTCCACTGCGGTGTCTGTCATAATCAGAACTGGTTTTGGGACGTTAAACCCCACACATCAATCAACTAATTGAAAGGCCATGAAAACGATAGCAGGCTAATATATTCCGACACAGAATCAGCGCTGACTTCACTGGCACACTATTCTCACCGAGCCACTTTCTGATCGCTACCGGTGCAGTGATCATCGCTTCTAATTTAAGCCGGTTCACTTTCAATGAATCCATGCCGGTGCCGCTGGAAATGAACTAATGCGTACCACATAGTGCGATGGCAGATCTGAGTCACTGGGCCGGTATTCACAAAAGGCATTGGAATCATCCGTGAAGGAAAATTTTAGCCAGTTCTGATGCTCGACATATCGTCAACGAAGGCAGCAGGTCAAGGACGAGGAGAAGATACGAAAGACTGTTTTGCGAATCCCGCACTCAAATTCGTCACATTTGATTCCAAAAGCGCAATAAGAAAGCTTCGTCGGACGCAGCCTGAGGACATGTGGTTCACTAACTTAGCAAGAAATTCCTTGCTACATCGTGTAGGCCGTACTCTGTGGTTTTATATGAACAGTAAGATTGACTGTACACTGGATAACATGTTGTACCGTTTACAACGGGACGTGGCGTACACACCCCAGTTTTTTCACCGTGTGAAAAAGAAGACAGCTTCCAGTTGCACCGACTGTGACGCCACTGACGCTATACCTTAGGGCGCTTGATCTGGCTCGCGCAGGCACACGAGAGCAGCTCTTGAGTGTCCTCCTGGGCCGTCATATGATGTGTACACTTTAAGCTACTGTAACCTTGCGTCGTGCAGATGCCATCTTTCTTTCTTTCTTTCTTTCTTTCTTTCTTTCTTTCTTTCTTTCTTTCTTTCTTTCTTTCTTTCTTTCTTTCTTTCTTTCCATTGCAAGCATACAATAGGGGCCAAGATAAATTGGGGGGCCCTGCTATAAAGCAGCTTGAGAAGCTCTTAGCCCCCTGTACAACACGGTGGCAACAAGTGGAGAACATAATGTATGACTGGATGACTGGTCAGTCGGCTGCCCTGTTGGTCAGCAACATAGCAAAACGGTCAAAATAGCACTTTTGCACGTTGAAAGGAATCTGGCGCGTGGCTATCAAAACGTCAGCAAAAATGTACTCTTCTAATCAAAGCTGCAGGCTGTTCTTGTTTATAGCACACACCCACCACGATGAAAAGTGTTATGGAAACGTAATACTCCAGAAGGGTGTGATAACATATTCATAAAGCACGGATGTCACGGCAAAGAAAAGTTCGCATGTACCATCTTGCACCATAAACCACATGGAACGTTAATAAAGTGGATGTTCGTACTTGTGTACATCGGATGGGAAGAAAAAAAAAAAATGTCGCTGCACGTCACTTCTGATATTTGCTTTCCAGGTGGCTTCATGCGCTTTAAAAAGCATAAATTTCGGTTTTCTGTGCGAAAGGCTTCCACCCTGCATAATTTTATGCGCTGCAGCTCTGAAGAGAACATCTTTTGAAGTCGCGAAAGCAAGCTATCAATTCCGACGAGGAGGAATTGGTAGGATTTCGCAAAACAAATTAACAGCTTTTTGGGCGGTCAAGTTGCATTCGTAGATTTCAAGCCTATCTGTCTGTGGGTAAGACCATAATACTAACTTATAGAGATGCGCATATTAAAAACATGCAACGAAATGTGTTGCTTCCACCGATAACTCATATCCATAGCGCGTTTTTCTGTATTCGTGCTATCTATACGCTAATTACTTTTCAAAGAAAGTAGTCACACGTTCATCTTGTTGGTACAAGCTGAGGAAGTTCGCTTACAATGGCAAGAAGAAAAATGTAACGCCAATCAAGAGCGACCTGGCTGTATCCTCTCGGCTGGCCACGCGTTCCACAATAGCCATGCACGAACTGGTTCACGTCAACTCAGCACCATCGCAGCCCTACGCTCGTGCAGAACGAGTTCCGCCACTTTTGCACTCGAGACCTGCACAATTTCTGCTGGTGCGCAGCGTATACGTGTTTTTCACGTCTCCTGCGCGAACGGCTACAACGTGTAGGCGATCGTTTGCTGGCAGCGGTAAAAAGTGGTCGAATGCAACGCCTTGAGCTGCACCTTGCGGATGAGAGATCGTGACTCGAAATGGGAAACGGCAGGCAAGTTGAGCTAGACGAAAAAGAAAGTCCCGTTTCCCACCTCGTATTTGCTGGAGGAGGGGTAAGGGACTATATAGGGCTTTGTATCTGTTCGGTCTTGCATGCTTGCACGGGTTTGGGTCGGCACTGTTCGCGTCTCTTCGGCGAGCAAAAGTGTACTGCGGGAGTATAGTGGTGCCCCCTTCGTTGCTCATTGTGAGCCGCTCCATGCGGTCAACGCTACATTACTTTCCTATAGTTTCAGAAGCTGCAATCCAGCGCTCCGAAGAGGGCCAGACAAGACGGCAAGACATATGTACTGTCCCTCGTCTGAAGGCTGGGCTTGCGCTTTTGAAACTATTTTGGCTCAATCGGCGCATGGGCATCAACCGCTCGAGTTTGTGTGCAAAGGACCTCCAACGTTTAGCCCCCGAAGTTTCGTAAGGGAGTACAGGTTACAAGGCTTCACCCCGCGACACTCATCAGCCAGACGATGGCGCAGCCGGGCGGAGAAACTGTCGGCACCCGCTCGCGTGTATACCCACAAATGCTCACCGCGAAGCGTGCAACAGGGCCGAACCAGGAAGCGAGCGAGCGGCGCCCTTTCACTGATTGCTATTATTCCTGCAGCGAGCAGCACGCCGTGGGGCGAGCCGCGGGCATGGCCGCTCGGCACGACCCTCGCACATGGCCGCCTTTTTCCCGCTGTGGCCGGCGCGCGGGGCAGTGCCGTGATTTACGGAGATCAGCGCGATGGCCATCTGCGTCTGCCGATGCGGCTGGTTTATCGGCGCCTCATCGGACGCTGGTCAGAGCGTCGGTGGCCTTCCTTCGGCGCCTCCCACCGGATTATCGATGAGATATTGGCCGCGGGATGCGGCCGGCACGCATCCCCGGCCCGGGATCCTTGATGCGGGGCCGCGATATGTGCTGGGCGCTGGGCCGCCCCGGGCCGTGCCGACTGCGGAGGTGCGCGGCGGAACCGCAGCCCGGCGAGACCGTATGTACTACGTGGGCGCGGGGGGCTTGCCCGGAACAGCGTTGACGCCCTCGCAGAATTCCTTGACGGTGACCCGCGTCGGCAGTTTGCGCCTATCGAGCAGCACGCGTGCCTCGATATATAGCAACGTGAACAGGACGTGTTAAATAAACCGTTTTGCCATTTAACACGACCTTGCGATGTCTGGCACAGATAAGAAAACATTTGGCGCAAAGTTATGGCGATGAGGCCAACGGGGGCACTATAGACATGAAAAAGCGCGGACGAACGGCATCGCTTGTATTTTGTGAAACTGAGAAGTTATTCTATATATGGCACGCAATGTACGCGCACGCAGACATGTAATCCAGCACACGGCTGAGTTAATCACTGGTCATTTCCGTTGGATGCGGATTGCCCTGCTGCTCTCACACCGTACGTATCGGGATGTCGCAGGATGCAGCTGGCTCTTGCGCACTCGAGTAGTTCCTATAGGTTGCGCGTTACGAGAACAACCGGGATAAATGAGGACAAACTGTCATTGAAACGTGAGAGAAAACAAGCAAAAAAAAAAAAAATAAAGAAAAGCTGCAATCGACAAAACGAACGAAGCAGACATTGTGCCCCCTCCCCTTTCCCCCGCAAAAAAAAAAAAAAGGAAATACAAAGGGAAAAAGAAAAGAGGCGAACTAACCTCGCTAGGTAGTCAATGAAGGCATAATTACATGCTATACACCGATGCAGCCCGTATAACCAGCTAAATTCCAAGGCCCCTTTGCAAGTGCGCGTGTGCGCGCTCCTACGCAAGGACCTCAGGAAAGTCCCACTGAGGGCGTACGTCAGTACACAGGGTGCGCTCATAAGACTTGTCTACTGAATGTCGCTAGGGCAGCACACTTACGTGAAGGTCGCACTTTCGTGGCAGCTGAACATTTGTCAATGCATCGAATAGACTTACAGAACGAGCCCTGTGTATCAACTGTACAAGTATAGTATGCACCAAATCGGTCCGTTGCAGACTTGCCAGAGGGAAAAATTCGCTTATATATGTTCTACACGCATGCATGTGTTCCAGTTAGCGGTGTACCGCGCTGTACAACGAATGTACGAACCCTCACGGGCAGGAACGGAGCAGAGATGTCTTGAATATGGTCATATATTACTCTGTAAATCAGTACAGACACGGTGTAGATATACAGTGGGACCCTTGAACGTTGCCTGGCGAAATCCTAAAATTAACAAATATTCAAGTCACCTCTGTCGGCTTGAAGCAGCAGCGTTGAGGTCAGAGGTATGGCTTGTCGCACTTCCGGCAGAAGACGGCTGAAATATAAAGTCAGAGAGGAAGGATCATAGGCTCTTAGCATATTTCTATACATTCAGCCAGGCTTCCGCTACGAGGAAAGTATCTCCAACTGCAATTGCACCGCACCTGTTTTACGAACACGTATCGCTTTTCCCTTTTACTAATCCCCTAGGCTACCATTTGAGTACGGCGTTTAAAAATTGGCAACGTTGGCGAATGGAATCCAGCAAAATCAAAGCCTTCAACGCCCCCTCCCTTTCCAGCTGCGTGCCCCCCTATATTTTCCAAAAAGCACGCCGAAAATTCTCGCCATTCTCTGATTACGTTTCGGCTCAAAGTTGCGGCGAATGCGGGTGCACCGCTGCTTTTGTTGCGGCGCTTGCATGCCGGCCAAATGAGCGCCTCCCACCCTCGTCATTATCTCTTCACATCTGAACCGCATCAGTGAATGAAGCGGAATATACCGGATCGAGCGAGGCAGTTCCGCGGTAAGCCTTCACGCTGTTGCTGAAAAGACGCGAAAGCGAAGAGTCGCTGAACAAAGGAAATCCCACGAAACAGAAAAAAAAAAAAAAGTCTCCGCAATGAGCACTGAATACATTCGAGGTGATTCGGCGTTTTCTTTTCTCTTTCGCGTGAACGGAGCCACAGAGGAGGGGAAAAAAAAAAAAGGAGAGAATACAAACGTGCCAGACCGCGCGCAAACTGCCGAGCTCGAGGAACAACCTCGCCGAGTGCATTAATTAGGCGCTGCGAAGCATAATTGTTTCACCGAGCCACTCTTGACAATGGCACGATGGGGGCGCGCGCTCTGCTTTGCCGGGCAATGACGAGAGAGCCCGAGCGAGCCATCGATGCGTGATGAGGGGAGCAGCGGGAGATGGGGGTTTCTTATTACGGCTCCCTTTTATTTTTTTTAATTTATTTATTTATTTTATTTTTTTGCGGAAGCCGCTGCGCTCACGGAGAGCCCGTTCTTTGTACTCTCCGTACAACTCCTTTGTGCGGAAGATTAAAGAAAGTACAGAAATAAAGGGAAAAAAAAAGAAGTATCATGAAGGCTGCTGGATATTTCGTCGGATGGTTGGTAAGATCTGGCGCCTGTTGTCGCCTGCATCGCATGCCGCCTCAGCCGTTGACCGCATGCGCTTGTGCAGCACTCGCTTTTGTTTGTACTACACCCGGCTCATTGTCATCCCGAAGATTAAACTTAAGTCGATATTTGCCTAAGTGAAAGGGTTAATAAAGCCGAAAAAAAAAAAGAAACTCAGTTTTCGTCTGGATTTCAAAGTATAACGAATTACGTGCAATTCTTTATGCTCGTATTCAGTTACCCCCTCACCCCCCCCCCCCCCTTTTTTTTTTAGTAGTTTCGCAACTTAGCGATTACCCTGGATACTCGTAACACTTACTCGAATCCAGTAATTTTAAGCCAGCAACCAACCTCATGTAACCAGATACATCATCGACAAAATAGCCTGTATCGGGTGAGGCGGACTTCAGCGCTTGAGAAAAGAGAACGACGTTTATTTATGTAACGAGGTCGCGTAAAAGTTCTCAGGTTTGGCGGAATTGCAGCAACATGGCCAAACTCCTCTATTCACATTGTCCCGAAAGGATGAAAGTATGTGCCTTCCTGTACTCAGTTCCCGTATTCAATGTTGTGATCGAGTCGCAGGTATGTGCGACTAGATTATGTACGGTTCGCATACATCTCGTATCGAAGCGATTTAAGGTACATTACTAGCTGGTAAAAGGCGCGGCTCCATTTTGTCGCTTATAATGAACTGTACGGCTTGTCTTACATAGACAGAATTGCATTCGCGAAGCGCTCACCTGAGATGTGTAAAGGCTGGGCACAACATTGCTGAAATACTGTTCACTGGCAGCATATAAACTTGAACGGGCGGATATATGAGTGGACAAAGTATAATAAAAATGTGGCTGATCCCTCTGTCAAGGGAATCGGCATAACACGAAAGTGAAATGTGTCTTCGCATAAGCAGTTGAATGTTTATTGCTACATCGAGGTGAACCATTGCTATCGGTGTTTCGCTGGGCACTGTTTGACGTGGAAGAACCCGCGTTCACGCATCGCCTCCATAACATCAAGGATCAGCCCCTCGCGGTAACTCAAGTAGTTTACGTAATAACTGGACACAGTCTACAGAAAAAGCCGCAAGACAAAGGTATCGACCATATTTACGTGCGGCACATTGACCCATCAACATCGTTACCGTGCTTGGGCTCCTAACGCAGCAGCGTTGTTGTTGCCATCACGCTGAAAGAGTGGTCGGCGGGAGAACGCTATACCCACGACGAAAGGCGACCGATGATCTTCCACTGCAGAAGTTCTTAAATATAAATAAAACTTCCTTTTGGCTATAGCTGTTTACTTCTTAGCACTATAGTGCTAAGAAGTATTATTACGCGCTCTCTCAGTGAAAAATTATGCATTGCGAGGAACGGAATGCTTCGAGCCGGACTCGTATTCGAGGCTTCGTGAACAATGCCATTCCGAATACACCACAACCCAGCATTCCCGTGCATACAACAGCGCCGCAGCGCCAGTTTTCCCTCTAGATAGAGGTATAAGAAACTCTATGGGATTTCCTTCCTCCAGTCCTGCCCTGCCCGCCTTTTGCATGTGAGGAGCGCGCAAGTATACGCACGAATAGCGGCGCCTTTAATCATGAACTGGACCCCAGGTGTCCACTTAGTCGCCGGTTCGCACCTCCAGAGCAACCGCGGTAGCCAGAATTTTCTGCCCCCGGCACCACCACATATGCATTTTTGCACAGCGTGAACGACGCCGCGCAGGCCCACCGCGCCAAAGCCAGCCGCCCCATTTACTGGTACATTCAAGCACACGTACAGTTTTTTTTTTTTCCTTTTTCCGCTCCACAGGTTCTGTAGCTGCTCTTCGATGTTGATAATCATAAAACGGAAATGGGAGTGAGTACTTGCGCACGACGCAACTGTCACCCACTCTTAATATGGTTCTTGTGCTGGTTAGTCGCTATAAGGAAGTAATGGAAATCATTGAATAGTTAATGACGTTGGAACCGCAATCCCTAAAACCAGTCGTGGGTATTCTGAACACACCATTATTTGTTTAATTTTCCTAGATTAAGAATTGCGATTCAGTGCCTGGTGTTCTTATCCTCTCACCTACCTGCTCATTTCTGCAAAGAAATGGAAGTGAGTCAAATTCACCGAGGTCTTGTAAGGACAAATTAAACAAGGAACGGCAATAATGTAGAAAAAAAAATGGCCGGGGGGAGGGAAGGATAAGCGCTTAAACATAAGCGTGCACTGATTGCACAGCTCGCTTTTGAAAGCGGCGCGAAATGCTGTAATTAGTAGCAGGCACCTTAAAAGCATTAGGCATCAGTCAGCAAGGAATGCAGGAGCAACAAAAGCAGCACATTTTCTTGCTCTCTCGGTGAATATCGTGCACCGTCGCGTTACGTGAAAGCTTGCTTCTCATTCTTGCAGAGAGGGAGAGAGGGAGCAAGGGAGAGATCGTTGGCCACACGTCACTGCATCCTTGTCTCGTAACTTGGATAAACGCTGGAGGCCAAGCTTACCGCTAAGCCAACGCGTTTTGCGATTCGTATCGTAGACAGTGACAACGCCGGCAGTCACAAATGCCGCCACATTACTCACGCAAGCGTCGTCTCACAGTTGCGAAGGTTTCATTTGCAGCCAGCCTCCATATTAATTAAGAGTTGGCGCCGTTCGCTTTATACGAAGCGCAAAACGCATTGGCTTATTTTGACGCCCGTTTCCTTTCCTATTCCATATTTTGCATCATATTATCGTAATCCATCCGTGAATGAAGTAACGCATCATACTAACTTTTCGTAACAGCTCCATTACTTTCTGACACGACAAAGTGACGGAAAGGGGACATGGGCGTACGCGGACGCTCGCTTGGATCCTGCTCAACTCATTAATACTCCTAAAGAGTCCAAAACTTGCCAGCACATCTACGGAAGGCGCATAGATGTTGGAAGGGCGGACTCGAGGAAGGGTAAACCAGAAACCCTATTCCTGCGTCGATGGACGACAGAGCCCCTGCGAGCAGGTCAAATACATCACCAACAACCTCCCCCTTTTTTTATCATAATTACTACACATTGTGCTTCATATATTCGGTCATTTCCCAATCTTCGCTCACTAACACTGCACGGTCGATTGTGCTATACCAGAAGAAGCAAGCGAGCGGGACAGGCACTCCGGGCAACAGCGCGGGGAATCCAAGGCGCCGAACCGCAGTGTCATCGCGGCACATGCGCGCCGAGGATTGCCTGCAGCGCGCAACAAGAGCGCACGCTTTTGTCGGGTCCCGCCGGAGGGCAGGAAATGAGAGCGGCATCGTCCGAAGAGCGCGACTTTGACCTGGAATCCGCGGGCATGTCGTTGGAGGATACGCTCTCGCTAATCACGGGCCCGTCTCCTTGACAGGAGCGGCACAAAGGCGAGGGCCCGTTCTCGCGCATTATCGTGACGGGCACCCGCGGTCGGATTATGCGACCCGTCGGTGTGCGCGAGACGGCCGGCCGTGTGCCGGCCGGCGTCGCTGCGACCCACGGGAGCGCGCGCTGGGCCGCCGCAAAAAAATATTTGTCGGCCCGATCGCGCACGCCTGTCAATCTGGCCGAACCCCCTGCCGGCGGTGGTGCTTGCGAGGACAATGACGTCGCGAAACTCGCTCTTTCTGGGGGCCCTCCGTATGAAGACGTCTGTGGCGAGAGGAGACGTCTTAAGCTGCTCCCGCAGAGCTTCGCACGGCCGGAGGAGGAGGAAGGCGGTCCCGTGCGCGACAAGTCGCACGGACAGCACGCGGCGGCGGTCTCACGGCAAACAGCGCGGCACGTCTGGCGGCTGCTGCTCAGGTCGCCACCCCTTGCGTCTTCCTTCCGTGGCTACCTGGACAACGGATGGCACTCAGGAGCGCCGGGATGACTCCATTCCGCACGGCGACACGCAGCGTGCCCAGAGAGAGAGAGGGCATGCATGGCCAGGGCTTTGCATGCGCACGAGGAAAGAAAGGCCGCGGTGCATTCACTGTGCTTCCTTCGAAGGGCTCTGCGAGCGACACGTTAGACAGCTGTGAGAAAACACACCGGAGAGCGCAGGCTTATAGGATATCTACTTGTTGGCGGCTACGAGTCGTATAGGAGACAACATAAAAACGGGGATATAAAGAATGAGAAGAGACGATCGGATCGGCCCTCGCCACGTATTCAGAGAGCTGCCGTTTTCAGACGAGTTTCGTGTGGCTCTTATTCCACACGGGCTGTAATGGGATGTGGCAACAGATGTAGAAGTTTATCTTCATTAGCTATACATAACATGCGGAATAAAAAAAACAAAAGAAAAACAGTTGGTTTAGGTCTCCTTATAAGGATCTCGTCCCCTCTGTATGGGATATGGGTCGGCATTGGATTACATACCTATATACTACACAGGCAATTTTAATAGGCAACGGACTGAAACTGACAAATTTGCAAGCTATAATCACAGTGAAAAGAAGTGCAAGAAATTTTTTAAAAATCTGATAGATCCCGCGCATTGTTAGGTGTCCCGCGAGGCATTCACAGAGGGACATCAGATGCACTGCGGCGCCTATAAGGGTACTATAGCTTATATATCGACGTAACGTTGTCACTTACGCTTGAGCTCTCAGACGTCATTTTCGTCGAAGAGAAATGCACGTTCGTTGGCTCATTACTGCGTGGAACAACGCAGGTCGTGGAGCAATTGTAACTCAATATGAGCCAGGTCTAGGCAGCATCAGTGGCGCACAGATTCAGTTGGGCAGAAAAATAAAAGGTAAACTAAGAAATCAGAGGTACCACCGGCCTTAGTAAACTTAGCAGAACAGGAGAAGCATGTGCAGTATTAAAAGACGGACATATCCTATGCTAGTGCTCGCCGAAAAGAAGGAACGTAGCACAGCGTTTTTAATCCACAAGGGGATATCGTGGGTTACCTCGGACGAACTACATAGCCTTAATGTAAGGGCAGAATGCGCCGTAATGATATAAATAAGAGATATAAACTGGAAATACAACAAGGATACGCTCCAATCCCGAGCCATGACACTGAGGAAGTCGAGCAATTCTATGCGGATGTTGAATTAGCAATGCAAAGAGTGCAAAGAGTGCGAAATACGCGGTAGCCATGGGCTATTTTGACGCATTAGCGGGAATAAAACAGTGTGGAGGATAGGCAATCGAAAATTATGGCATGGGCTGTAGTAATAATAGAAAAATACTTGCAAATGGACCTTTCAGAAAGAAACTGACTGCGCATCTCTATAATGAGTACGTTTCTTTTAAAAGCTTTTTAAACGCGTAGAAATAGGAAGTGGACCTGGGAAAGCCATGACGGGAATGCAAAAAACGGAATAGATTTCATAATGCGTTGGCACCCACGCATAGAAAGAGACACAGAAGTGTACTCGGCAACATAAATGTGATCACAGGTTAGTCAGGGAGAAGATTTTGCTCAACATGAATAATGCAACAACGAAATTAATTACTAAAGAACAGGCAAATCTAGACGTAGTAAAAGGAAGGACAGATGAATTTAGAACTGTCCTGAATAACAAATTCGATGCTTTAGAACAAAAATATGACCATGTAGAAAGAATGAACGAAACCATGACCGAATAGATTTGCGAAGCAGCGATCGAAGCTGGAGGTAAAGCAACAAGGCAAGAAGTAAGCAAGCTGTCCCAACTAATGAGTTTATAAAGAGCCGAGAACACATGAAAGTGACTACCGAAAAAAAGTAAAATTGAGTTTGCAGAGCTCTCAATGTTGATCAACAAAGCTAAACAGAGAGATATAAGGAATTATAACACGAGATATATAGAGAACGTAGCAGAGAAACGTAGCAGCAGTATAGAACCGAACTGTGTTTGGGACAAAAACAAAATGCATGCGTTAAGAAACAAGCAAGGCAACCATATCACCGACTTGAATGAAGCATATATATAGTGAAGGTGGCAGAAGATTTCTACTCTGAACTGTGCTCGCGAACGCTCTAACAACTATCGCCCAATTTGTGTTTTGCCACTATTTAGTAAAGTAACTGAAAAGCCAATCTACAACCGCTTAACGAAATACTTGTCGAAATTTAATTTATTATCGGATGATCAATTTGGTTACCGTGAATTTGGTTTCTGCTGAAGTAACACTATCACTTTCACTCAGAGTTAAATCATAAGGGCCTACTCTTTGGATGCGTGTTTATTGCTTTTACTAAAGAATTCGATACAATCAATCACTTTATCCTGTTTCATAAGCTTGACTGCTAATTTATGGACCACCTTTATAACTGACTAAAGGTTCTCTTAATAATCAGGCACAGGTTGTTCAAGTAAACCAGCGTTTCTCAACACCCAAAATCACTAAAACAGGCGTTCCCCAGGGATCAATATTGGCACCCCTCTTGTCCTTGCTTTTCGTTAATGACTTGCCACTCCGTTTGAAACACGCCAACTGTCCGCTCTACGCTGATGATACCACAGTTTTACCGCACATAACGGCGCAATCATGCTCCAGCAGCTACTAAATGTCGTCTTCATAACGTTCACTCATGGTGCGAATCGAATGCATTACGGATAAATCCATCGAAGACTAATTTCATGGTGTTTCATTCCCCTCAGCTATTGCCAAACATTTTTTTCCCTAACGGTGATCCTTAATGGACATATCATTCAAACATCTGCCTACGGAAGATTTCTGGGAGTAATCTTAGATAAACATTTAAAATTCTGTGACCATGCTCAGTCCTTAATGCAAAAAGTTTCCTTCGGTGTCCATGTCATGTTCAAAACACGGCCTTACTTTTAAACCGAAATCCTGCTATCCTTATATTACGCATGTATTCATAGTCATCTAACCTATTTCATGTCATCGTGGGGCAATACGTATTCGTCACATCTCAGGCCGCCTTTAACGCTTACAAAAGCAAGCTTTAGACTGATCCCTTTCAGCCCATGTTCATAACCATCCGCCTCCATTTTTCGCAACCTTAACGTATTACCTCTGCATAAACTTGTCAGTCATAAACTACTGATCATTATGTTTCGTTTCGTAAATCATAAATTATATATTCCTAGTTTGTCTGACCTTAACCTTGTGAACACACCAACAACACAAGGTTTTCAAATATATAACCAAAATTTGCTTTATCCTGAAGTACTAACTATTTATGGTCGAGTGACAGCAAGGTTGTCGTGCATATAATGCTGTGGAACATGTTACCTTTTGACTTAAAATCATGTACCGCGCACTCATTCCGCCGACGTATTCAAGCTCATCTGTTAGATAAGTTACCTGTTCAGTGTATTATTTTGAACTCACTGTCTTAGCTTGGAATATGTTTTCTTAAGTTACATTGTATTTTATGTACCTCTTTTTTGTGTATATTTTGCTGCGAATCTGCCACTCTTTGGCTCACTAATCTACTTATCCTCCGCTTTTGTTGGCAGGTCTCCCTGACAGTTCTCACTTCGGGACCTCCGATTGCTCACTTGTCGCGCAAAAAAAAAATGTATCCTAATGCATTATATTGTAAATATACATTAATAAACTTCAAACCCATATACCACTCGACCTTGTAGTAGAAATCTAAATTGAGGAGAGCACTGAAGTTCGAAGTGTAACTACCGGCGAGGTCAGGAAAGCCCTATAAAAGGTGTGTCCAGCGAAAAATCAGCCGGCGAAGAGGGTGTAACAGCTCACATTATCAAAGATGTAAGATATCTTATGTTTCAAAAAGTCGTGTCGCTGTTCGCGAAATGTCTCAGGACATCAAATGTGACTTCCAGCTAGAAAAATGCCAGTATCTAATACTAATGCACAAGAAAGGCGACATGTGAATTATAGAACAAGTAGCCCACTTTCAGTAATTTACAAGTTCTTCACGAACAAGTCACAGCAATGCTATCACAGCATTAGCCAGTGGTAGTCAGTCCTAGCCAAAACTAATATGCAGTGCTTGCCAACAGCCACCAATCTGTCATAATTAGCTGAAATTAACAGATATTAGCTATCAACATCCCACAGTTGGCCACCTTTATCCAACACAACAGCAAATTATAGATAACACTAGACAGCACCTAGCCAACGGTAATCCAAGGTTTCTTTCTTTCTTTCTTTCTTTCTTTCTTTCTTTCTTTCAAGAAGCAACATATTTTTTACAAACGGCCATGATAATAAGGCGTCTGTCGTCTTCACACACGAACTCCACGTCGCGGCGAGAATACTCTACCGCTGATAAAGCTATCCCGCGCTGTTTGAAACTTCAATGGCGATATCGAAACTGTGCGAGCCGAACGCGCAGGAAATTCGGCCACTCTTACGAGAGACGGAAACTTCGCGTAACAAACTGGTGACAACCTTGATGGTTTGTGGGGTTTAACTACAAAAACCGCTCTGATTATGAGAGACGACGTAGTGATTGATTGATTTGATTGATTTGTGGGGTTTAACGTCCCAAAACCAGCTCTGATTATGAGAGACGCCGTATGGAGGTCTCCGGAAATTTCGACCACCTGAGGTTCTTTTACGTGCACTGACATCGCACAGCACGCGGACCTCAACATTTCGCCTTCATCGAAATGTGGCCGCCGCGAGGTGACTGACAACCTTTGAATGAAAGCGCATCACGGCTGTATCCTGTTGGGAAGAGGTCATCCCACATGCGCCACCATATCACCAGTATTGTAAGACCATCGCCTTATCTTTGCGTGCGGTGTTCGCGTCTGCCGGTTCGTTTCGGGCTACGCGCAAAAAAACATTTTGTGTTACTGCACAGCATAAAACTCGGCAGTAGCCACCTCGGCGCTTCCTGCAGCAGCGCGAGAGGCGAAAGAGTGTTTTGCGCCATCACAGGCAGAGAGAATAAACGGCCCATTTGCATATTTCACACGATTTGCCATTCTTGAATCCGAAGCATTTCTGGGCGAACTTAAGTCACTTGACGATATCTATCTATCTATCTATCTATCTATCTATCTATCTATCTATCTATCTATCTATCTATCTATCTATCTATCTATCTATCTATCTATCTATCTAGTCGCCTACGTCTCGGTCCTCGTTCACCTGGTGTACCCAAAAATTTGGAAGGTAGAGTATAAATGCATGACGAACATGAATGACTGATATTTACATCTATAACATGACGTACTAGTCATGTACACACGTCATGATTACCGGTTCCTGCGTCTCGTCCTTGTCCTGTGTTACGCCGCTGTCCTTTATTTAACTATGCACCAACTAGCCCAGCAACGAGTTCTGTTTTCTCTATAGCTTCTCTTGTTATGATTACCCAGCCACCCACCCCAAGTATCGGATAGCGAACCGGGTATTTGTTCTTTTTCCATCTCTCTTTCTCACTTCTCACTTCTCACTGCCATTTCTGTGGCATTGCGCTCCTTGTTATGACTTTCTGCGGCCTCCATGAAATCATGTAAAAGCACTACCTGGTTGACTTTGATTGCTTCAGGCATGAGCGTACAACGAAACAGAGCCTTATGCCTACATGTTGCTGAGGGCATCATCTCGGGTCCATAAGTGCGGCTGACGTACATTTTATAGAGGTAACTTTCACCGTGGAGATTGCAAGCTCGCAGTGTGTGGTGGAGGGGGCTGAATATACTTTGCCGCGCCATCCGGGCAGTCGAAACCGGTCAGCAGCAGCAAACACATCCAGGCTCGGCAGAGTGCAGAAAACTTCCCTCCAGGTCCCCGCGTGAGACCGCGTCCAAAACTGACAGCGGGCGTGGCCGTGCAGGCTGCACCGGCATGGTCACGAAGACATGTGACAGCCGCTGCTGGGCCTGCGGAGAGAGCGCGCGTGACAGACACCTGGCTGTTCTTTGCAGCCACTGGCCACCGTGATCCTCGTCCAGACCCCGAGGCGTGTTCGGTGATGATGCTAAGAGCTCTGTATTTGGGCGCGCTTTCTCAGGAGTTCCAAAACAAGCGGGACGTCTATACGATGAGATATTATACGGAGTTTGGACTAACTATGATCAGCACTGACCTTATGTAGCGCCGCCAGAAGTTCATAAGTCGCTCAGACCCACGCCAGCACCCAGTTAACAAAATTCTACGGTGCACTGCTCTCTCCGGCTGTAGCGACTATAGAGAAAGGAAGCTTCTCCGTGTCACATATTGCGTACGTGTCACGATGCAACACGGTTGAAATTTGGACTTGTTGGCAAATATATTATCGTCGTAGTGAATAACGCGGATATAACAGAGAACACAAGAAGTCGTTCGCTCTTGTGTCCCTCTTAGCTCTGGGCTATTTTCGCTATATACGAAGATCACAATCCAATCACAAATGGTACACTATGTGCAGCGAAAATCCCGGCGTTATTCAACACATGCATATGTGTTTATATGACTGGACAAGCACCATGCAAGATGGAAGCAAAAGTAAACGAACACTAAACGTGTCGATTCCAGCGATGGCTAGACCATGCAGGGGGTGTAATAAACGTCATTGTTTGACTCCGAGGAGTGTGAACGGTGCTTCTTAAACGATTTGCGCGGTGATGAAAAGCGTATCTCTTTACTGATGGATCCTTCCTTGTCGTTGGCGATCCGATGACATGCACATTCACCTGCGAATTTCGTAATTTCGCCACACCGTGTAGTTATTCGCCGCCATCGACTGCACTTCCGTTGGCACCTGTTCTGTGACTCCGTGTATAGGGCCGTCACATTAAAAGCAAACATATGAAAAATAAAAACAGTGCAACTTTTGCATGGTACATAGGAGGGTACCAACGGCATAACATTGTGTGGGTTTTCAAGGCCGAATGTCCGGGCAGCATAGTTTTAAGTGCAAGAGACTGACGGCCCATATAGAAGCATCGTTAAAGTTTATGGGCTTCTCATCACCTCTTCACTGCAAGCAAGGTGAGCATGTGGTGAAATTACTCCCTTGACATACGCGATGCTTAAATGCCGTTTAACGCGTGACATACTGTCTGTCTATATAGTGCACGAAATTTGCTTATACCACACTTACTCGCTGTCAAGACCATTTCGAAACACACTGCTTCGCAGCGTAATTGCGCCCCGATGCAAATTCAGAAAGAGGGAAATAGCTTCGTTTGTTTCGTCGTCATGTCGTCGTCCTGTCGTCCTGACAGCTCTTCTCATTAACGCGTCGCATTATACAGTGCGTGTACTCCTACTCTCAGTTCTGTCTGGTTGTATATAACAGCCACCCTTACGTTGCACACGATGTTTATGAAACAAAACGAGAAATGCAGCTTCCGGAGTGGCACTTTTACGTGTGTTAGGTAAAATAGACTAAACGACAATTGACGACGAAACGGTTAAGCATGGGAGAAGTAATCTTATCTGTCAAACTACTTGAAAGACAGCTAGCACCTGCAGTGCTCGAGCTGAAAATCTGTTGGATCTTTATGGCACTTGAGATTAGGCGGCGTCCAGTTCACCACCATCAAGTGATTCATGGAAACAGTGAATGGAAAGATTGGTCGAAATTTATAGACTAAAATATTGTTGTACGGGGGTGCCTACAGCCTCTGCAAGCGGTAGCAACTTTTTTTTTTTTTAACACTTCCGTGGGTTTGTGAAATCGCATACGTTAATTTATACAAGAGGATGCGTCCATAATGGTGCATGCGATGTCTTCCGGTCACACTTTCGTGGCTCGAAGTCTCTCGCGCGCTCTTGAAGGCACTTGCTTGTGAAGAGATATTGAAGCAATACATTTCCAGCTGTCAGAGCTCGGGCGTGTGAGCGAGATGCGCGCATTGTTTCTCTCTCGGGCAGCGCATGAGCGAAGAGTCGTCGCTGCAGGGCACGGTGCCTCCCGCGGAGAAGGCCCTGTCGACAGCAGGGAAGCACAGCTATCCATTCCTTGTGTCTTTCGCTCCAGCTTCTTCCGAGGGAACCAGTTCGCCGAGAAAGAGAGAGCACCCAGCGGCCGGCCCGTCGCTCGCTCCGGGGCGCCCGCGGCAGCAGCGACAATGGAGAGCGAATAAAAAGCGGCGGAGGGGGTGCCGAAAAAAACTATTGCCTCTGCCACACTGACAGGGGTGTCATCGAAAATACAAAAACGCAGAATGGGTGCGCTTGTCTCTGGCGGCAGCCAATTACTCGCGGTATGGCGAAGGGATGGCTTCGAGGCCCCAGGCGCCGGCAGGGTTCGCGGACCTCCGGCAGCGAGCAGGTTCCCCGGGGCGCGCGCGCGGGGGAGGAGGCTAGGGGAGGGGGGGGGGGGAGCGCAGGTGTCCTTGGAGCCCCCTCGGGGCCAAACAGGCGGCGTCCCCCAGGGGCTCCAGCGCCACGGCGCCCACCTCAGCCGCGGGCGGGTGGGCGCGGTGCTCCCTTCTCTCCCTTCATCACCCGTGGCCGTGGGCCACGCGCGCACCCGCTGAGCGCATTCTCCGGGCAGCGCACGAGATGAGCTGATTGATTTGGACACCGGCCGCGGGTCAGGGCGCGCCGCAGCACGGGCCGCACCGGATGCCGCCGCGGGAACCGCGCCCGCTGCCATTAGTATCAATAAATACCGGCGCAAACGCACGTGCGCCCGCGGCAGCCTGTGTCAGTTCATGCGCGAACGCGCAATACGCATAAAGGCCTCCGCGACGCCGGAAGCAAACCAGGAGCGCCTGTTGGGAACGAAGGTAGCGGGATGCTAGCGCGGAAAGTTCTGTGAGCTCTTGTGCACAAAGTTACCTTTTTAACAATTCCGCGCTTACTCTTCTTTGGTTAGCAGAGTTGTAGTAATAAACCCAACACTTTTCAGTCTGAAAAACCTGTGTGAACAGAATAAACCCGTGTGAACAGAATACGAAGGCAAGTCTAGTTATTTTGCTATGAGGAAACGAACAACATGGACCCACGGAGGAACTAAAGCACATTCCTCCCTATAACGAAAAAAGGGAATGGGTCAAGGGCGTGTTTATTTGAAAGAAACAACCCAATGAAGCCAACAGACGATGAAGCCAAGGAAAGCGTAGGGGTAATTAATGTAGCTTGTATTTCTTTACTTGCATCTTTGGCAATAAAGAAACGAAAGAAGGAAAACCTACGCTATGGCGTATCATCATCATCGTCATCATCATCTTTCATGTCCAGTGCAGGACGATGGTCTCTCCCAGTTATTTACAATTTCCTCGTATTGAGCGAGTTTATTCCACCTCATACGTGAGATGGAGTCCCCTACCAAATTCATCGCCCCACCTAACCTTTTTTGCCTGCCTCTACTGCATTTTTCCCCTCTTGGTATCTATTCGCTGTTCTCCGTGTCTAGCGGTTGTGTGTTCGCCGCCCAAGTACACTTTTTTTTCTTAATTGACATGAGGATATCCGCTACCCCTGTTTGTCCCCTGGTCTGCTTTGTTCGACTTCTGCCTCTTAAAGGGACACTAAGGAGAAACAACCAGTTTAGGCCGGTAGATTATTACTTGGGAACTCCATTGTCGTTGATTCTGCTACGATAGGTGCTGTATTAGAAAAGAAAACGAAGGTTAAAATTTCGTTTTTGAATTTTGCGCGACACCTAGGCATCCGAACATAAGTAAGCATGACGTCACCGATTTCAAACTACTTTTTTCGTATTTTGTCCACATTGGTTCAATGAAATTTGATAAAACTTGCCACGTTAAGTCACTGCCTACCCCCTTTACAACAAAACCCTATTCATTTTTGGTGGAAGATAATTTCGTGCGCCATAGCACGCGCCTTGAAAATATATGACGTTACAGCGAATTGGTGCAGGAACGGGAAGGTGGCGTCGCCACCTGTATTTTCTTTTACAGCGAAAGCCAAAGAAATTTTCGTCGCGTGGTCAGCGTCACCAGAAAACGCCAGGCTATGGTGGTTAGAATGGGGCCACCATAGCCAGGCTAAAAAAAAAAAGGAAAGCCATTAATAGCCGCCAAGTGCGGTGGAAAGGAGGAAAGGCGCACGACGAGGGGAGGGCATACGCATGTCGTCCGGCGCGACGAATGTGCTCAGGTGGTGTTACCCCATCCCTCGCCTGTACCGATAAAAAATAGCGTCGCGTGGCATAGCAGAAGCGAGGTAGAGAGGAGGAGTGAAGCACGCGATAGCTGCTGCCAACGCCGACCACGTTTCCCCTCGCTCGCGCCGAACGCGCCCGGTGTCCGTGACTATAGCGGCGGCTCGGCCGGTTGCTAGAACAGACCGACCTGGCAACTCATACAGTTCATTGCAGGCTACCTTGGGTAGACCACGGAAAGTAAAGATGCCAGAAGAACAGCGTGAGTATAATGCTTGACGAAAAGAAAAAAAAAATGTGGTTGACCCCTGTGTCATAGGAATCGTTATAACACGAAAGTGAAACCTGTCTTCGCGAAGTTGTGGAATGCATAAGCGGCAATCTGGCGAATCGACAGGCGGGATATGGCTTGGGTACTGTGAACATGCGAATACGTTACATCGACATCAGCGGCACCTCGACATGGCACGGGGGTCCTCGACAGTTGCACACGAGAGAAAGTTTTCGAGAGACTCAGATTGCTCTGGGAACACTAAATTGCACGCGTCAGAGCTCTGTGCAAAGCTGCCATAAACAAGGGGCGTCCGCAAACGGTGACATCTTGCAAGCGAAGCCGAACGGGTCGTCAGCGGATTGTTTTGTGAAAACACAACCCACTGCAACGAAAGGCCAATCATTTGCTTGTAGACGGCCGTCCTTGCGTTTCTGTAGCAGTGCACTTCGCAACTCAGCACACCTGGCCGCGCAAGACAAATTTTGTAGCGGCCGCGTTCGTACTTCGCCCAAGGAACGCAACGCCACGACGCCACCATGCCCCTAACTTCAGCGGCGGTCGAGGCGCGAAGACTGCCGAAGCGCTGACTACCGGCGCGAATTAGCATGACAATCTGCTTCGCTCTGTCTATCGTTCCTAGGTTGCGGTACCACCGCAACAAGCCTAAGCGAACTAAGAGTGCAGTGTAAGGGAGGCGATGTCAATTCAAGGGTAATCTTGCCTGTTAAACACTACAGTTCTCTGTACTAAACACCTTTACTTTAACCGGACAACAATTAAATGCAACTTCTAAAGCGCTGTAGTGAACATGTAAGGTCCCCCTCCCCCATAAGAGCAATCCTGCGGTGGTGTATCGGTAGAGCTTCCATCTCCTCTCGTCAAATCCGGGTGAGAGTGAGTTCCAGTCTGACTGTGTGGAACTTTTTCATGGTGAATGTACGCGCATATTTTCAGAGATCCACTTCCGTTGCGGAAGTACGTCACTAATTTCTTAGTGTACCCCGGCATAAAACACCTTCTTGTTTTAAAAAAAGAGAGAAAGCCGACTTGCTAAGCAGCGTCGTAGGCAAAACCCGGCATTTCTCTCACAAGACGCCGAGTGTACGCATGTCGTTTAAAAAATACACGTGAAATTCAAGCGACGCCGCAATGGATAATCGTTATGGGTGTAGTCTACATCTTCGCTGTCCAACTATCTGCACAGCGTGGATTGGAGCTATATACAATTTGTTGAGCGTTTTCTCGCTTACTAAGCGTTTCTCGTGGCAAGAGTACATAGTGCTGTCGGTATTGTTAAAAGGTAATTTAGTAAATAAAAAAATCGTTGTGCTCGTTAGTGTACCTTTAAAGGGACTCGCAACCGAAATTTAAAAACCCTATTTATATACGGCACAACGAAAAGCTAACCCTGTTTGTATACCTGCAGCTGTTGCTTTCAAATGTGCGTGGATATTCCGCAGACGTAGTTTTTCGATCTGAGAAGCCTCTAAAGAAGGTCCGCTATCTAGCAACGCTGAGAGATGATCGTGGTGCCGATAGCTCGCCTTGCAAACAACCCTCGTTCTGTTTTCACAGGAGCGAGTGCGACTGTGATCAACCACCCACACTATGACCTTTTCTTAGCTTCGAAAACAAAGAGCTGAGGAATAATGGTGGATTGTTCGGGTTTCGCTTCCCAAAGCCATGCTATGATTACGAAAGATGCCACAGCGGAGAGGGCTCCTGAAATTTCGACCACCTGGGGTTCTTTAACATGCACTGACATCGCACAGTACGCGCGCGTCAACATTCGCCTACATCGAAATGCAGCCGCCGCGGCCGGGACTCGATCCCGCAACCTTCGGATCAGCAGTCGAGTGCCGCAGCCACTAGACCACCGTGGCGGAGCAAAGTTGGCGCAATAAGTTTGCGTTGTTGTCCAGACCGTTCTCGTATTATTGCTGCAGCAGTTTTCCCCATTTGTACGCAACTACGTCCTGGATGGCTGGCCGCAGGCACCGTTATTCCGCCAATAGCCGAGCCAAGCCAGGTTAGCCACACTTGAAACTACGCTTCTTCAAATGACGGCAGGTGCGTGGCACGTTTATCTGAGCATTGAAAGTATAAAAAAAAAAAAGGATGGCCAAACTGCACCGCGTTTCAACGGTAATAAAAGGACTAGCAACCGCGCACACTTGTAGGTGGTGTAGAAGGTCACGTGACCGGACTCTTGTGCCAACAGCTAATCTAGTAACGTTGTATTGTGCAGCTTCGTATGTTCAACGCTTCGTGTTTTTACCACAGGCCAGTTTTGCGACTTTGCTTCAAGAAATAAAAATACAAAGCCGCGTTTAAACAGAGTAACATTGATCACTTGAGCCAATACAATAATACTTCAATCAGTGCGGTAATATCAGTTCAAGTTTTGACTAATCTGTCCGTTACATCTATCACTTTTCGTTAAATTGCACGCTCTGTGGTCCATAATTTCATCGCGAGTTGTTTTTTTTGTTTTTTATTTTGCATGTTTCTGCACCGTATGCGCTCACCTGTATTCTTATTCTTTGAAGAATTTCCCTTTAGTGAGTAGACTTTCCTGTTAGTAATTATTCCCGATATGATTTCACAAAGTAAATGACACAGCGAAATAAAAAAAATCTTTTTTAAATTATTAGTAAGGCATACCTTTTACAATACGAAAAACACCATTATTCTAAGGAAAACACAGTAAGCTAGAAAACGATTAAGAAGAAAATATAGGTGGCGACGCCCATTTGAGGTTGCGGCGCTAATATGCATGACGTCATAGGCCTATGGCGACGTCTGCTAAGGCCTACATATTATGTTCTACGCAGGCCAGAGACACAAAACAGCGTGTTTCAGAAAATTTGATTCAGCGAATTCAACGAAGACGTGAAAAAAAAAAAAAAAAAAGGAATGTTCCTTCTGACATAAAATGGCATTGGCGTAGCCGTAAATATGTTCCGCGGGGTGTTATACGATCGGGTGCACAAATATCATGGGCGGGACAAAGATCGAAAGCAAGGCGAGAGGGCGGTTATGCATGCTCAGAAAATTTCGGAGGGTATTTTGACACCGAAACACTCCCCTGGCTGCGCCCCTGCCTTCTGACGTAAAATCCCTAGTTTTGGCGCGAGAGGCAAACTTGAAACTTACATTCCCTTTCTCCCCTAATGCTGAACCCGAAATGTCGAAATTAACGACAGCACGGTTCTCGAAATATAATTTATCGGTCTAAACCACTTTACTGTTTCACGTCGGTTATTAACTTCTGTTTGAGGAATTAGCGGGCATTAAATGGGACGTTATAGGGCTCAGTGAGGTTAGGAGGACGGGTGAAGCCTTTACACTGCTGAAAAAGCACAGGACAGGGATAATTGGAGATCCGTGGGAGAGGCCTTTGCCCTGCAGTGGGCGTAGGCAGGCTGATGATGATTAACTTCTGTAAACGGCTTTTGAGGCCCCACGTATGAGATGGCTGCAACCTCTCGTTAATCCTGGATCAAGGGTATTTCCGTCTGAGGGCCTACCACGTACAATGTGAACGCAGACAGACAAAAAAAAAAGATAAAAAAATAAAGGCAGCACAGCATGTCCTGTTTCGCGCTTGAGTGAATTCATCGCTCATTCTTAGGCCCATACTTGGCACGACTGCCATCGATGAACGTACACGGGTAAGCATGAGGACCTCGCAGCAATGCGTGCGGCCTATTGCAAGAGACTGGCAGGAGCCATCGGGTTAAAGCGAACGTGACACAAGCGCGTGTATGTTCGTTCAATGCACCGTTCTGTATTCCCGGCCTACCTATACACGGCTTAGTGCTCAACTGCAGGACGGCAACAGCATGCTAGACCTCCACGGTCTCCTGGCACTGCTGGGCCGACGACGTGGACTTCGACGTCGCACCTGCTTGCTGCAGACGCACCTTTACGTGCTACTAGCGAAGTTCTGTCTTGCGAAATCGATGCGTAAGCGGTTGCTGAATATCTTATTAGGCACGAACCTTTAGTCTGGGACATCAATCGCGCCGTGGCCGCAGTCGGTCAGCGTGCGTGTCCTGGGCTCGCACGTAATTGTCCGCATTTCATTTCGATCCGATAGCGCGGGGCTCGTGCTTTAAATATATGCGCACGACTCCTCTCTCTGACACTCGTGACCGCCTCTCCGTCCACGGACCAGGGGAATCATCACGCAGCCAACGTGCGCGAGGCGCTCCCCCGTGCCTCGCGGCGGCACCGTGCCGCTGATTGAGGCTCGCGCCCGCCCTCGGGGGCCGCCCGGGGTCATCCGGGAGGGCTGCTGCCGAGACCCTGAGTGTTAATTAGGCGTCGGCCGCTTTTGCCCAGCCGCCCGCGGGCCGAGACGAGAAACGCCGCTGGGCGTCTGCGCTGCTGTGCTGCCGGGTGCTGCGCCGGTCGCGCAGCAACACCGTCGGGGCCCCGAGTTCGAAGCGGCGAAGACTCTCCCGACACGGCCCACGGCGTTTCCGCAACGCGGGCCGAAGTAATCGGAGGGCGTTTCGCGGGCAACTTTTGCCACGTGTTCATATAACCTCGGCGGAGAAGAGAATCTTCCTCCATGCGGCGTGCGTGCGGCAGTTCCAGGAAGGCCTCGGGACACCTCCGAGTTGTGGCTCGTTGCTTCCGCTCGCATTTCCGCTTCACTGCTCGCAGCCCCTTGGCGATACTTAAAAAAAAAATGCATCGTATACCAGCTTAAACATTGCCGTGCCCAACTCGCCTCTAGCAACAATGCTATAGTGCTGTGCGACCTACTGGTGTCTTAAAGTACAGCTAAATATGCCAGCTCGTTACATTAAGTAATGCTTTTTTTGTTTCATGTATTGAAATCACGATTCTTGAAGCTTACTGCGAGTTTAATTTGAATAAAGTCGTAGCTGTCGACTAAGGAGTAGCCGGCGCCTTATTTGTGCGCCAACATCTCCTAATATCATATCAATAAAAAAAAAAGGAATTCATAATGAGGCATTTCAATGGAGTGTGAAGCAAGCAAAGGAAAAAATCATTTTGGGTACTCTTACTCAGAGATTCACGTTTAAAGAATCCAAGGCAGACAAAATTATGCCGGACACCAGCATTACAGCTTGCATCCCAATGAAGTTGTGGTTCATGTATGGAACACTCCGCAAACTGATATTTCCCAGAAACGGTGTAATAAAAGGCGAACAAAAACATTCTTGAGGAACATCTCGTAAATGCTTGACAAGTTTCTGAAATATGTCCAGGAGCATTCATGCGTTGCTTCGCTATGTAGCTTCTTCGGTTGCGGCAGCGATACGGAGCTGTCGCCAGGGGATATACGGTTCAGCAGTCTCACAGTTGAATGCAGAGTATAACCAAAATTAAGATAAACCGGAAAGCGCAGACCACCACCCCAAATTGGTTCTTTATTATGTGAACGCACGTTGCTGTACTGTCCCACGCACGTGCTCGCCAGATACGTTCACTGTTTTCCAGGTTGATATTTGACCGGTTGTTTCGTGCCGAGGAAGCGTTTGTCACATATACCAAGTGAAATTCACCATGCACACGCGCGTATGCTACGACGATCGCTTCCAACAGGGATTTCGCGCGAAGCCATAATTATTGCTGGCCGAGATACATAGCGGTGTCCAATTTCAAAAGCTGTGCGATAATTACGAAGATCTAGAATTATTTTCGTGAATTGCCATTCATGTACTATTTATGTTATTGCATGTACTGTGATTGCGAAACTGGAGCTTGATTTGACTGATTTCTGGAATTTTTGAGCCTGTGATGAAGGCAGGAATTCTGATATTAGCTAACTCCGTACCAAAACTTCTGGCCTAGCTTTCTGCTGTATAGCTTATGTAACTAGCGGAGAAGCCTGCTACCGCGATTAAACTATCCCTATAATCTACTCCGCATAGCAGTATCTTACGTACGAATCTTCCAAACCAGTTCGGCATTTGGCAAATGAGTTCTTCTGAAATCCGCAAGGCGGAGTACAATACATGACGACGGGGAAAATTAGCACCCACCCGATTATAGCACAAAACTACGAGCAAATCCATATCGATTTCTGATAAATGAAAGCTTCTTCGTTGACGAAAAATCCGTCCTTGTGCGGGTTCGAACCTGGGGCCAGCGCCTGTCCGGGGCGCTCGCACTGCCAAATGAGCTAACCAGGAGACTAGCAGCTCACAGAGCGAGGGCGAATTAATCGACAACTCGAAGCTCATGGGCATGAATAAATTGGACATGGATCACACGGGCATGGATATGGCTCACCTGTATACTGTCTAATCGCTTGAGAAATGCATGAAACCAGTATAAGACATCGCTCTGGGCAGTGCTCATTTCATTGACTTTCAATGAATGCCAGGACACTCTGCTTTTGACAAGAATTGAAGCTAAAGGTGAACCGCAATGGTGCCGCAGAAGTGTCTATTTTCTCAGCACATTGTAGCTCTAGAGTACACACTATAAGCGCGATAATACTGGTAATCAGCCGTCTTTTCGTACTCGACACAGACATGGGACTGATGTTACCACCCCCATAAAAGTGAGTACCGGAAAGCTGCTGCACGAGTTACGACAAAGATGGCTCTACGCTCCTCACATTCGATTGGTCGTGCGCAGTCCACACGCACTTATGTCTGCACTTTTGTTTCTTTGCACGTGTCGAGTGCAAAAACACTGAGAAGATGGCGGGCCTGGACGTTTCGGCTATATATATCGGCGTCAGTGTCACGTGACCGTCAGAGTACGTGGTGATTTGGTCATGCGCTTGATTTAGATCTAACTTTGGAGTGGACCAATTTTGGCTGTGGGCCAGCTCAGTTGTGAACGTGGTTCAAATCCTTTGTTATAAATTTCGAATTGGACAACGTCAGTCTTCTTGGCTGTGGACCAGGTCGGTTTTAACTGACATTTATACGTGACGTCATCACATGGCCAAATCGGTTTTGATACCATCGGGTGCCAACAACGGATTTTCCGCTACATGAGGCATATAGTGCTTTCGAATTAAAAACTAACGTGAAATTCTCGTGCCGCGAAAGTGGCCTATTGGCCTCGAGGTCGACATGCAGGTGGCAGCACCGTCACCGCGTGAGTGTGGATAGGCGTTGGCCGGCGCGCATTGAAATGTTCACAGCGGCGCTCTGTTGTGAGCGGTTTGAGGCGGTTGTTGGCTAAATAAAAACATTGCTTGCAGTCAAACGGTAATACATGCGTCCTTGAATCTCACGTCAGTGCAGGAAGCACGTAAAATGTTTTGATTGCACTTGAAGGAAGCGTGATACGCCATTCAACGGGGCACTGTCACAGTCTGGCTTCCTCGGCGGTTCTCTCCGTCTATTTTTCTTTCACCATACTTAAGTTCTCTACTTTCTACAATTGCTGCATTGCTGTTACGCGACTGAAAGAGTTTATTATTGAGTTCTTGCTCATTTTTCACTATTGGCTACAAGAACGAAAATGGACTGTTACTGCGCATTGCGTTGAAGTTGCAGCTTGTGTACTCCGTTGTGTCACTTACACGCATACTTGCGTTTAAATGCCTTGCATGTCATGTTTCATGAAACGCAAGGCAGTAAACTTGCTCAGTCAGTCAAGCTACGTGACTGTATACGCCGCTTGAGTACTATACCACGATATCTGACACACGCCCATACTGAGTAAACGTTTTAATACTCAAACACATGCATCGCTTTCTTCGCATGATTACTTGCGTGACGGTGACAAAAAAAAAAAAAGGTTTATTTTTTTTATGCATATAAACAAAGGATGTGTTCTTCAAGCGAAAAACATCTGCTATTTTCCGTCATGCACACAATCACATATCGCGAGACGATATCGCTGCTGCACTGCATTTACACGTTGAGTTTCAAGCTTAACTTATTCAGAAGGACGCTAAGTGAACTTTGTCGTATACTTGAATTCAGTGCACAACAGCCGCCAAACTAAAATAACTGTGCCGAACCGGAGGCGCGACAATGACATAGCACGCTCACGACACAGCCGCTGAATGATTTTAAGAAAGAGCAAAGACTGCAGCGCAAAGCCATGTAATACTATAGCTAATATTTTTATGCTTGGATAAGAATACATGAAAGCACTCAACACTGCACCGGCTCAGGGAGCAAACATATCGGAGGATATGTGTGGCGTACGCGCGCATGTAAAAGCGCAGTGGCTAGGAGACGACGCAAGGAGCTATCCACACTTGGGAGAATCGTCCACTCGCCGCTAGGCGCAGACTGTGTTCGATCTCGAGGCCAATAGACCTGCGACATTTAAGAATCCTTGGCGTTCGTTCCAACTCCAAACCATCATTTTTGTCGTCGCCCATTCAATTAAATCCTTTCTCCGTTTTCGCCCTTTCCCGTTCGCCAACGTTCATCAGATAACTAGAAATTCAAAGCAGTTATTTCTTCCGCCATAATGTTGCTATCAGAATATTTTACTCTGGCACTAGTGTATGAGCAAGCAGGTATAGTATAATCCTGACCCCAGTCATCACCCATCGACTCGGTCACAACAGGGGCTGATGGTTTGGCTGCGTCACAGCTGATGACGAGCGAACACTGCATTAGCGGCAAGCTTGCGACTTGGACAGCTTCGTTCCACCTGACCCGCAGCTCTCGCCCACAGATGGCCGTCCCCAGCAAAACGAAGAGAACTCTGGTCTATACAAGTACAAATGCAAAGGCAATTTTAAGGTTTGTTATGTAGCTCACCTCGTTCTCATTTTTGATCGTTTTCTGAGGTTTAACGTCCCAAAACCATGATTTGATTATGAGAGACGCCGTAGTGGAGGGCTCCGGAAATTTCGACCTCCTGGAGGTTCTTTAACGTGCACTGACATCGCACTGTGCACGGGCCTCAACATTTCCCCACCGTCGAAATGCAGCCGCCGAGGCTGGGATTCGATCCCGCAACGTTCGGTTAGCAACCGAGTGTACCATAGCCACTATAGATAGACAAACGTGGCGGGGCTCGTTCTCATCTTCACCCCGCCACAGTAGTCTAGTGGCTATGCCACTCGGCTGCTAGTCTGAAGGTCACGGGATCGAATCGGGGCTGCGGCGGCTGCATTTCGACGGTGGGGAAATGTTGAGGCCCGTGTACTATGCAATGTCAGTGCACGTTAAAGAACCGCAGGTGGTCCAAATATCCGGAGCCCTCCGCTGCGGCGTCTCTCATAATCATGTCGTGGTTTTGGCACGTAAAAACCCACAAATCACTATGAATCGTTCTCATCTTCGCCAGCATTGGCGTGTCGCATTATTTTTTGTCATATCCACCGGCGAAGAAGCTGACCGACGTACGGCTGATTATACAGCGAGTATACAGCGACGGCGATATATACAGGGTATTCTTTAGTTGAAAATATCGTCAAAGCAGGCCCGCAGAAAGTGGAGACGAACTTATTGCTGGTAGTGCGTTAGTGCAATTCTGGCACATTAGGTGAATGAGTGGAAAAAGCGCACAAATTTATCACGACAAATCGAATCAGTGAGGGACGTTAGCTAATCAACTAAAGTTGCATTTACAAACATTATGCCGCATGTCCGAATTGTAGAAATGAAGAATATCAGTAATGAAGCAATACATTTAGCAGAACTTTTTGACTATTGCTATAGTTTCGAAAACTACGCCCAAAACATTCGCGGTGAAATGAAGGGATGTTTCAATTGTGACTTAAAATTGCATGGTTTAACAGTGCCGGAAACCATGGAAGAACAACGCACGTCATATTTATATCCCCTGCACAAAAAACGATATAACCTGTCACATGACTAGGGATAATTTAGCCTTATATAATATTACACAAGTTTGCCGAAGAGCGGCAGTTCACAGCGTTCTTTTGAACTTCAGTTTGCAACTGGTCCCAGTAGGTTTATGGGCAAAATCTGTGTCTTCGGTTTCTTATAGGCCTCCTTATTATACTGATTTTTCCCCTTTGATATTCGCAGGAACATCTGACCTTAAGGGTTTGACCAAGCGCAGTGCAAAGCCATATTATGGCAGATAATAATATTGCCACGTGAAGAATAGATTTTCTGAAGCCGGACATATTCTTGAAATCCGGGCCGTCCTTACGCCTTTCACGACAACTGCCGCTTTATTTATGTACACAGACGGAATGAGTACACACGTAATAATAGCAGGTGAAAATGTACCTAAATAATGCCCTGCCCGTGGCGCTCGCCGAGAGGCGCGACGCATATCACTTGCAAATCCAGGTGATGCGGTCTGAGATCTTTATTGCAGAGTGGCCCGCCATATGACAGCGAAGATACACAGGCTTGTGTTCCAGCGATGAAGCATGTATTACAGAGTGCGGACGCCCCGGGCCCACGGAGGCCACCAAGGGGCGCGCAGTGGTGCGCATGTGTACGTGTGTGTATGTGTAAATGTGGCACAGAGAGGTTGTGTCGCACCGCTCCCACGAGAACCCTTTTTTTTTTTTTTCTGGCGCGGGTAGAAGGTAAAAGCCATGAGTTCACACTACGCCGGGGCGCCAGCCGGCGGCAGCGTCCCCGTTCTCTCGCGCACTGGGCCACGTCAGGCGGGCATGTTCTTGCGCACAAAGAGATACTCGCTGAACTGCTGTCCCTCGACACCGCCGCCGTTGGAGGCCATCACGCGAAAGCCGGCGTTTAGCAGCCTCGTGATGGTCTGCAGCGAGTTGAGCTTGCAGTAGCCGTTGAGCGGGAACCGGATCACGTGCTTGGTGTCCTGGTTCCAGGCGACTCCGCTGCGCACGTCCATCAGGGCCTGCGAGATCTCGGGGAAGACGTGCTCGACGAGCGACCGCTCGCCGCTGATCACGATGCGCTCGCCCATCTCGGGGCTGATGTTGAGCGCCAGGCACTGGAAGGCCGAGTCGTGGAAGCGCTCGGCGTCGGGTTCCGAGGGCGCCACCAGGCCGTCGCAGTGGTTCGTCTGGTCGGGTCGCCTGGGCTGCGCCGACGCCGGACTCAGCTGCGACGGCGACGTGCTCGTCGTGCTGGCCACGGCGCCGCCCGGCGGCTGCTGCTGGGCGGCGCGCCGTTGCCGCTGGGCGCGCAGCGCTTCCAGCTGCCGCGTCAGCGCCGGGATGTCGTAGTAACGTGCCTCCTCGTACAGCAGCTCGAGTTCGGCGAAGTTGTCCGGCACGGCCAGCGTGTTGGTGCGCAGGAAGTTGAGCACGTGCCGGAACATCTTGCCGTCCCGGTCGATGAAGTAGTGCTGCTTCAGGCTGTCCAGCACGATCGGGATGCTTCCATTGAACATGCGCGCCAACCGGGACTCCGGGTGCCTGCACACACAAGGGGTCTTTTGTGACGCTGCTGTTATACGCGCAGCTGCTTTCTCGAGCGAGTAAATTAGGTTACACCGACTGAATACAATCAAGGAAAGGACACAGATCTCGTAGTTTTAGCTTCTTTTCAAATATGCTCTCCGACAAGATTTCGCAGAACGCTGGGTTTCTATAACTGAACTCGGCACACGGTAAGTCTTGACTGTACTGCACGCATTTCTCGACCGAACATACGAGATCGCAGTTCCCTTGCCGGGACCCGTATTCATATACCTTCTCTTTCTTCAATCGAGGTCATTTCTTGCTGATCTCTTATAACTCCACACTATGGGAAACCTATATACTATCATATCGGGACGCGGATTGGCTCATGTAGTTAGACGACACTGTCGGCGACGCTGCAGAATTTATGACTGGCCCTACCCGTTCACTGACGGCTTTTGTATCTAAAGTGGCGGCCTGTGTCACCGCTGGGCATTCTCGTCTGACCAACGCGGGCTCCGCTGTTCCCACGGGGTTCAGATGGGAGGGGGGGTGCTGCCTTTCCGAGTAGCGAATTCCGCTATGGGGACGGGCGCGTCGACGATCGCGTAATGAGCGGGTGCATGGGAAACGCCGCCCTATACGCAACGCCACCGGACCTGCCGTGGGTCCAAATTAACAGGCTGCTATTAATGAGTCGTAGCAGCGATTTATTCTAAAGACAAAAACAAGACGTTAAGCGAGAATTCGGTATGGCCCCGCTCAGCGCGCACTTGCCGCTCCTCTTTTGCGGACCACGTCAGACGCACCAGCCAGATGGTGGCTATTAAATAGGGCTTAAACTTTAGCCCCCGTAAAGAGGCACCGCAAAAAAAAGAAAACAAAAGGCCCAAGGTAGTTTGCTACACTAGTTTCGCCTGTGACGCGATAATATTTAAACGACAGGCTTCCAACGAGCAGACGCGAGACAGGGAAGAGCTGACCTTGAGAGACGGCTACCCACGTCGCTTTAAAATGCGAAGCAGCGTATGGGAACGACGGGCGGGACGGCAAGAGACAGGCGTTAATCAGACGCACGCGTCTAGAGAAAGAGTCACCACACGGTGCACAAAAACGTATACATATTTTCATTTCCCATCTAATCTCGTCGCACTAACCACACTGTTTTCGGAGATCATGGAAGGGATCAGTGTCCATTCGCTGCAGCATTTGCGGCACCAAATATGGCGATGTGCCCGCAGTCAAATGTGCTGACAAGAAACACGTCTGAGGTGGAAAGATGAGGACCAATGTAAAACAAAAAGAAAGAAACACACATAGCTTAGGTTGCATGCTCGTCCTCTGTACCCGTTTGCACTATATACAATATGTGCTCTGCGACCCCAGTGCGGTTTGTCTTTTTTGCACTCCGCACAGCTCCTTTCAGCGTGTGCAGTTCAAGCATGTGTGCTCGTGGGCTTTGCAATCTTGTCATTTCATTTTGTTTCACATCGTTGCACAGGTACCTTAAGGAAGCGACTTAACTTTATTACAGGACCGAACTGGCTCTGAAATGAAGACTGAAGGTTTACTGTCGCACTGTTATGGTCGGCTTATCAGCACATAGTAGCCTATAAGTCCAGTATTTCTTGTGAAGTGCATTTACCGGTTTATTGCGAGTCGTGTTTATCTTAAATGATTAAGAACAAGATGGAGACGTGCGCACATACTAGAGTATAGGTCTTACACGCGACAAGGAAGTTGCGCACAGCCTGGAGTCTTATACCATCGGTAGCGGACCGCTGGCGTTGTTCTACTAAGCTCGTAAGCGCGGTCGATTCCGATGGATGGCAAACAACAAGACAGAACTCGGTGTATTTTACTACAGTACTAAATGAAAGGAATAGCAGTTCGCCACGCATGCGCCATGGCAATGCCTTTGACTGGATGCCGCCACCCACGCTCGTGCACCGCATTCATCGCGTCTTCTGTTTCTGCCCTCCCAGGTCCTTGCTGTTTAAGGTTCATGCCTTTTTTTCTCTTTCCGCTAGCACCTTCGAAGACGGTGAAACCGGAACACAGACAGTGCAATGTTACAGGCGATTTTGAATCGATATGACTGTTCTTGTCGAAGTCAATGAAGCAGCGTCCTGAACTCCCAAGGACGCTGCTATAGGGCTCCATTTAGCATGTGCTTTACAACTCACCTTTAAGCTCTGTAAATACTTCCCTCCATGGGAAGTTTGTGTGTGTTTGTTTGTGTGTGTGTGTGAGAGAGAGAGAGCCGACGCGGTGGTACACAGTGGCTAGGGTCGCATATGCGATGGAGCAGAAAACATTAGAGGCTCGTGTATAAGTGCGGTTCTGGCACGTAAAAGTCCAGCGATTATAACTGCCATTATTAGTGTATGTGTGTGCCTGCCTGTCGTCAAGATGACCACCGCTATCCCCAATTATATAATGTGTTCGTACCTTTCATCTTTCTGTCGTCTCTATCGCGTGTGTTCATAAAGTGGAATGAGTCATAATATTAAGTGCGGAGAACATTAGGGACCCCCGCTGTCGACGTCTTCTGTGATCTAATGTCGCCGTGCTCACGCTCAGAGAACAATATATATATAACTGAAAATAGCGCTAAACATGCTAATACCTAACCAAAACCGGTTACAATTGGTCCAGATTAAGAACGGTTACAATAAACCAGATTAGCATAACAAACTAGAATACATACATTGAGGGTAAATAATTGCATAACGGGATCAAATTAAGCAAGAATTAGCCGAGGACGCCGCAGCAACGTAAGTCTAGATACCCCGACGAATTCCCATAAAATCGATCAGCAACGGTTAAAAACAAACTAGATAGATCCAGATTGATTGATTTCTAGGGTTTTACGTCCCAAAGCCAGCTACTATTATGAGAGACGCCGTAGTGGAGGGCTCCGGAAATTTCTACCACCCGGGGTTTTTTAACGCAGCCGCCGCGGCCGGGAGTCGATCCCGCGACCCTCAGATCAGCAGCCGAGTACCATAGCCACCAGACCACCGTCGCAGGGCAGATGGACCCAGATTAAGCATATTGTTTGTTTTATTATACTAATCTGGTTTATCTTAACAATTCTTAAGATGGATCCATATTAAAAATGGTCAAGATAAGCCAGAATAGTATAGTAAAACAAACGATGCACATTAAAGGTACATAATTGCATCACGATATTAAATTAAGCGGACAAACAAATGCCGCCACCACTCGATGTCTGCTGCGTCAGCCCACGACGACACAAGTGCATGCGGACTGACGAAAACCAGGAACGGCTTCGGGGGCTTTTGTTCGATGACGTAACTCGCGCATACACGGTCATTAGATCAAAATCAGCGCACGCTAACGGGGCCAGCAGATGAGGTCCTTTCAATCGCAAACAAATAAAGACGGTAGCAAGCGCGCCGTCCATTAAAAGAGATGGACGGAAAATCCGGAACACACGTAACCGGAAGGAGTCCTGACGGAGAAGTGCACGGACATCATGTTGTTGGCCTATAGTTAGGCCACTCCGTAAACTAGACCAAAAAATAAATGCATAAAAGACACCGTACGAATCGAAAAGCAAAATGGCAGCGCTGGGTCCTGTCGTGACAAGCGTGCGCTGCTTTCATTTTACGCTTTCGCACTTTCGTCACGCCGCCCTCGGCCACAGAAGCGTCGGCTGGTGGGCGTCTCGATGTTGCCGCTTCGCGCAGGCCACCTCCTGCGTTCAAGGAGCCGAGCGTGAGGTCTGTCGCGCGCCCACGGAGACGCAGAAAAATCATCTTCCGATGAGGCGGCCCCGGTCATCATCGCGAAAATTCTCCCGCGCGGAGGTAACACTGCCGCGCCTCGGGCGCGTCTCGGGCACGTGGATCCCGCCTGTAGGACGGCGCGCGAGACCAAGCCGAATGGCCGCCATTAATCTCGCCGGGCTGCCGGGGCCCGCGAGCGCAATTGGACGCCTATTAAGTAATTACCCTGGTGCAAAACGTTCACAGATGCGGCCGCAGCGTTCGCCCGACTGCGACGGACGGTGCGCTTCGCTCATCGAACTTTTAGAACCGCCTGTGTGTATAGCCCTCAAATTGGCCTGCGATACTAAGTGTGATACCACGTATCACCACGGCGTCACTTTAAGGGAAACACGAAGCCACGATGCATTTTGAACTGCGACCGTTAAAGAAAAAAAGAAAAGTTACGTGCGCGTTCAGCCGTGTAATTACGAGGGATGTGATGAGTGTACACGAAAGTGAAATAAAAACAAGAATTGAAGCACCCGGGCTGTGGTTCAAAATTGGGAATTTTCTGGGACATCACCGCGAACTCAAGGTCTTTGTCTGCAGGTGCGTGGCACATAAGACGCCTTTGGGAACCTCGAGCGTCGGCTTACCCGTTGGATGGTGTGTATCCGACAGTAGGTTTCGAACCGGTCACCTCCCACAGCAGTGGCGGACGCAACGTATAGCGCGTATTTAAACTTCTATTCACAGCTGTCCGCACTGACGCGTGCATGACCGTGGATTTCGACGTAAGGAATCTTCAGTGGTTTCTATAGCGAGATAGTCGTTCGACGTTCAACCACCGACGAGCGGCTCAACAGTCAAGTGCACCGAGCGCCCTTGAGACACGAAGTCGAGCTGTCGGCTGCGTACAGCGAGGACGCACGTCGAAAGCCGGCGCCCGCAGCGACGGCCCCAACTCGCGCGATGATCGGAGAGAGATTGACCGCACCCGTGTCTGCCACACGGCGGGTATATAGACGCCGAGAGCGGGCGCCTTGTCGTCGATCATTCGCGCCGCTCGATTGCGGCGCCACGACCCTGCCCGAGGCGTCTGGCCCGAATCTCAAGATGTCAAGGCCGCCGTGTTATGGGCTATCAGGAAGCACGCGTGACAGATCACTTCGGTTTACCAGGCTTCGGTCGCCTCTCGAGCACGTCACGGGCCGCCGAAATGACGCCGAGTGGTGACAAAACGACGCTAAACATATATGGTACGTTTCTCCGATGAAAACGAATTACGAGCTCTGAAGGACCACTCAAGAGAAAGGCTATACGTCAGTTCACAGATTTCACATATGTTAGTGTATACGCATACATATACTCCTTTGGCGTAACGAGGATAATTATTGCGGAGAAAAGGAAGACCGAACCTATACATTTTTTTTTTTTAATTTCTCGATATACAACGCGTTTTCGCACTTTATCCCGTCCTACGAAGTTACATCCTAGACAGCGAGGAGCGATACAGGGCAGGGGCGACGAGTGGGTCGCCCTTCGGGACGCGGTTGTCAGGCGCGGAGTAGCAAATTGCCCCTGCGACTGGTCGCGCAGTGTCGGCGCTCTTCGTCGACGGTGGGTGCCAGTGCGTGAAAGAGCGCGGCCCGCGACGAGGTAGTACGCGCGCGAGCGATCATGAGCGCTTTTTGAACGCCGCGGCTGATTGTAGCCTTTCAAAGATGGGCGGTCGCCGCTCACGCGAATGCTGCCCAGCACGCGCCGCCAGCCTGCTGGCAGCGCCTGATCCGCTCGACCGAACCGCGATCCCAAGCGATCACGGGAACGTATATCCGACGCATTTTCGGTTTGTCGCGTACATCTTTGCGTCGACTTCACGTAGCGTGGTGATAATGAGGCTGTTATCAGGTCTGAATATGAGGGGGGGGGGGGGGGCATGTAGGTATAGGTTTAAGTCGGTGATCACGTAAGAAGCGCTCGAACTGAGAAAAAAAAAAGGGGGGTGGGGGGGTGGGGTGTGTCTCAGGCAAGGCCACAGAATCTATCTTTCTGCGGTAGACCGGCGCCATGCTGAAAATTCGGCGAAGATGCGCTCTCTGTATTTGTGCTATAGTGTAAGCCTTGCAAATATCTACAGCAATGTGATTGCTTTTGCGAATGTTTGAACCCGGATTACGCTCCTGGGGTAATTTGACGTTTAGCAAGATTCTGGAAACGCTGAAAAGATTTACTTTCCGTTTCATGGTTTATGCACACAAGGACCGTGGGGTTCCGCATGCTTACATGCACGCAAGCGTACAGCAATTCGTCGATGGTATAAAAGCTGCACACTTAACAACCCTGTATGTTGGAGACTCACGCAGTGGTGGAATACATAATACGTGTTTGAAATACTAAGCAGCCGTGTTGCTCAGCGAACTGCAGTATGGGATGCGCGGCAAGAATTGTCGTTCGTGAAAGCTCGGTGGCACTGTATAGATAAGACAGGAACGCTGGGCGCGCAGTCCGTACCGGCCGCACGCGGCACGACCATTCGACGTGCTCTGCCAAAGCCAAATGGCTCGCGACCAGAGATACGGCGTTCTGAATACCGGATTAAAGTCACGGTTCCATGACCCTGCATACGGAATGCGAAAGCTCTCGTCCACTGACGTTGCTGTGCGGCAAACAATGTCGGGTGACCGGAATAATTCAGGCGCACTTACAATCACATTCCTCTAATCACCGACGCTGGTTCGGTACGCAAAGATTTCTGATCATTCAATCAGTAATTGAAAATGGTTGGGAATTAGGAACGGCCCCGTACCAATTCGTTCAACTGTTCGAACTTTCGCGCATGATTTCTATTTATTTCGGTCCCGTCTCTCACAGCCCCGCCACGGTGGTCTAGTGGCTATGGCACTCGGCTGCTGATCCGTAGGTCGCGGGATCGAATCCCGGCCGCGGCGGCCGAATTTCGATGGAGGCGAAATGTTGAGGACCGTGTACTGTGCGATGTCAGTACACGTAAAGAACGCCAGGTGGTCGAAATTTCCGTTGGCCTCCACTACGGCGCCTCTTGTAATCATATCGGTGGTTTTGGGACGTTAAACCCCACAAATCATCATCTGTCTCCCCCATTGTGAGTGCTTATAGTTGGCGCTGATTTTACCTTCCCTTTGAACGACAATACGCCAACGTTTCCCTCGTTCCCTTTTCATAACTCGCACATCAGCTCGTCAGTAAACGTTCACCTTCGCAATAACAAAGGGGCCCCTCTTTTATACCCGTATGAACCAAACCGTTAGACAAAGTCCAAATGAAGTCTATGTTCTTCAGAAAGAAGCTTGTGCGCCGTGGACGAGAGTACCTGACTATTGTTGCGTAAGCGAACACTGCCTCACGCATAATTAGCTTCTGAGGGATGCGTGACGCGGCAGGAAAACGTGGAATGCAGAGAAATAAGCCTGCAGGGCAAATACAGGAAAAGGGGAGGGGGGGACACCGGATAGAAGAACAATGTTCTTTCTCTTCAATACGTTCCCTTCGACTGGTCGTTATACCGGTCGTTACGACAGCCTCGCCTTCGTGGAGATGTATTGTGAAATGTAGACCGCGTCTTCCAAGCCTCGCGCCACGGTCGTGTCGAACAGAAACATGGAACGTACGGCGGCGGCACCTGTAGGGCAGCCGGTCGCCGGAAGGAAATATGGGCCGGTGTTCCGAGCACCTCGCGGTCCCAGCCAGGGCGGGATCAAAGCGGCGGCGCCGGTGGAGACGGAAGACGCCCCGCGGAGACATCTCCTAATCCGGTCCTGGCGACGGCCGCTTCGCCCGCGGCCATCGGAGCTGCGCCGCTGTTAATGAATGCGGTCGGCGCCTGCCTCTGCGGCTCGCCCTGGGGGCTGCCGAGTTCGGAGGGGCTGCCACCGCCGCAAGTGGGCGCCCACTTTTTATTTGCCTCGTGTTAACGCAGAAACTGGGAGCATATATACATGGTATGCGAGTTTGCCCCGGAGCGACCAAACGCGTCGAGCGTTATTTCGTCTCTCTCTCTCTCTGCCTCCATCTCATTTCCTTTTGCTTCGCTGTGGGCCGAAGTTATTCATTGATAATTCTCGGGCGACCCTGAACTCTGCCCGATGATCGCTCGTTTGTCAAAGAAGGTTCGAACGTTCCACCTCCCGCGAATGCGCGCAGTCGAACTCGTATGTCCGAGTCGACGCTGACCAAAGGCGCCCGTCCGCTTGGACGGAAAATTCGCGGCCACGTCTGCCGCCGATTGCCTGTCATGGGCGAAATAGCGCAATCTCCAATCTCCATCGCTCTATCTCTCTCTCTCTTTCTCCCTGTTCAGACTAGGGCTGCGCCTTTGTATTCTTCTCACCGAACTGTAGCTGTCGTAGCTTCTTTGCTTCTGAGAGCGTGTCGCATTTCTTGTCCCGCTGATACTAGCGAAACCACGGCCAGGGCTGCTGCGACCGTCTTGTTTATTTTGCTTTTGTTCTATAGTATATGAGCGCACGCGTAAACGCTATCTCTTTCAATCACTGAAAAATGCTGGGGGGAACACACACACACAACACACACACACACACACACACACACACACACACACACACACACACACACACACACACACACACACACACACACACACACACACACACACACACACACACCTTTTAGAGACCGAAATTTTGCGCAAATTTGTCAGCTTATTACGTCCGCACTTTTGGAGGAGCGATAACGCGACAATGATCTCTTGCAGTTGTTGCCCATGATGCAAAATACGACTTGCATGTATTTTTACCGCAGACGGTTAATCGTCATCTATATCATTTAGAAACAACTTCTCCTACGGAAGGAAACAAAAATTAACTGCACGGCCATGTTCCGTAAACAATCTTCTAGTAACATTAGAATCAGGCATTCACAGTGGGAGACATCATATAGCACGTGCAAGTTCCGAATGACCAGGACTGTATTAAATGCTTGCAGCGCGATCATTCACGGTGAATACGGAGAATGCCGAGTCCTATTTCGGCACCAGAGCGTAAAAGAACTACGCTGACACTAAATAAGCAGTTCCGAGTTTAGAGGCTCAAGAAAAGTAAAGAAAAAGAAAAGATGGAATAAAGCTTAATGCAATGAAAAAAGACATCGCTGTTGCAATACGCTCTCATCCCAAGTCCATACTATGTATAAAACCAGCTCATTTCCTTTGTCATTTATTTTACGTGGTTCATAACCGCAAAAATTCCACAATGGCATAAGTAATGCCTCTGCATTACCACATCTTTTTTAAGCGGCACGACTACTGAGTGAAAGTCGCACATGCCTCCCGCTGGCGTTACGCAATTAAAACAACAACAACAACAACAACAACAACAACAACAACAACAACAACAACAACAACAACAACAACAACAACAATAATAATAATAATAATAATAATAATAATAATAATAATAATAATAATAATAATAATAATAATGAACAACTCTACAAAAGACGACGTGTTAAGAGTTTTATATGATAGATAAAAATCATAACATGGGTCTTTTATATTATATGAGCATTTAACCTTCAGGAAAATTAACGAAAGTTAATTTCTGTTCCCTTTTGACGTAGAAGCATATTATGAAATGTAAATGCAAAACATTAAGCAGCTTCCGTAAAACTTACGAAAAATGACACGTTTAAGAGTTGCATGGGGTAGATGAAAAATCAGCACATACGTCTCTAATAATAAAAAGGCATTTAACAAGCAGAATAATTATGCAAATTAATTTATGAAAACTTAAAACTGTTGCAAAAGTAAAAAAAAATATGCGTTAAAAATACCGTTTACGAAAGAGGAACGATAAGAGTTGTACATGACAGATATGACATCAGGGCATAGCTCTTTTATGCCAAACAGGCTTTTAACCATCAGTACAATCAATGAAAATCAATTAATGAATACTAGAAAATCACGCATGGCTCATACCCGCATTGTATATGGGGGTATGGGCCACACGAAAGAAAGAAAGAAAGAAAGAAAGAAAGAAAGAAAGAAAGAAAGAAAGAAAGAAAGAAAGAAAGAAAGAAAGAAAGAAAGAAAGAAAGCAAGCATCGGATATCATGGGCAGTTTACATAAAGTGCCACAAAGCTGGAATAACGAATAACGAACGTACTTGGTGAGCGTCTCCAGCGACGAGGTGTAAATGGTGCCACCGACATCGATGTGCACGGGCGCCGTGTAGCGTGACGCCGCGGCGACGCAAGGAATGCCGGAGATCTTTGGACTGAAGTTGGTGTCCGGCGATGCGGACAGCATCAGCTTCGGGTCCATCCAACTCCTGCGCAAAATGATCGCACAAAGCGCTTGAAACAGACCCGCAAGGACGTGCACAAACGTTCAAGCTCATTGGCAGAGCTTGAACAATCGAATGACGTTAAAAGTAGCACTCAGTAATAATTTCGAGGGTTTCACGAGCCAGAACCTCGATGTGGTTATGAAGCATGCCGTATAGTGGAAGGCTGCGGTGATTACGACCACGTGGGGCTCTTTAAACGCGCGTCTCATTCTAAGCATACACGGTCGTTCTTGTCGTCTTCCGCCACCATCCAAGTGCACCATCCAAGTGCTTGGCAGGGAATGAAACCCGTCCAATCACGCTTAGCAGCGCAACACCTTACCTGCTAGGATGTTTGATTACTGGCCAAATTCACTGGCACCAACTGGAGTTTCAGCAATCCATAACAATGTTAACCGGTTCGGTTCAGTTCATTAACAGGTAACTCAGCGACCACCTTTGCGTTTGTTCGGCGCAGGACCCACAGCTGTGAAGGGCAGCGAATAGTTAGAATAGACTGAAAGCCAAACTTAATAACGGCGCGTTATTTACACGCCGAATACTACAACTGCTGCTCACGCTTCGTGCTTATCGCGGAGGAGAACGTGCGCTGGAACAGCCGCGTCTGAAACCGTAGTGCGGCCTTCACCACACACCTCACAATTAAGTGGTGAAGCGACCCTACAGGCAAGTTACCGTCTTTCTTTTCTGTCCTCATGCTTATAAAAGAAAAACAACAAATTCAAAAAGGCTTTATATGCTTCGACAGCAGGTACTGAGGTTACCTATCTGCACATTTGTGCGGATATGTGGGACCTTGTTATAAAGAAAAGCCTATGGTAACAATACTTCATTTATATCCGCAGCTTTTCTTTTTCTTCATCAATCATCCAGCATCGTTCTATCTTAGCTGTGTGCATATTAGTCTCTCCAAGGCGGCTTTCAAGTCCAGTTGGTCCTTAGACCTATGCGCCTGCCTCGCTCACTTGGGGCTCAAGGAAATTACGCCGTATTAAAATATAATCCATCATTTCCTCGGCGTCACATATCAGCAGCCCCCCGTCAAACATTCTTCACCTCAAACATTTAGTACTCTATCAGGGAACTCAAGCCTGAAAAAGTAAACCACGCCACTTAGCTGTGAAAAACAAAATGATACTGAATATCATCCTTAGCCAGACTGTTCAGGTCTGGTAATGACCATTTGTACAAGCCCCTTTTAGTGCAGTCGAGAACTAAGGAAGTGAGGGCGTTAGTCTCGGCCAATCACAGCACGATGTGCGCACATCCTCTTCACAAGAGTTCCAAGCTGCGCCGTGGTTGTTTTTCGTGTACCGTGACAGGCTTCATACTTAAAACACAGATGCGCTAAGCAATTTTTGCTCGCACCCATACAGTATAATGGTAACGACGCGAAATAGCGATTCGGCAAAATTACGATTTTCTTTTGTTGCTAGTTGGGCGAACATGACTAGCTAACGTGCGAACGAAACACCGATATATATATATATATATATATATATATATATATATATATATATATATATATATATATATATATATATATATATATATATATATATATATATGTATATATATATCGTGCGTATTTTTTCCTCTTACGATACAAGCACAAAACCGAATTTCACCGTAGAAACAGATTCCTGCCGACGGTTATTGTCGCACGACCACGTGCATCATGGTCGCCGAAAGTTCGTAGAGCCGTTCACTGCAGCCTTATGTCCTGCACACAATGCACACCTTGGCCCCGGAGCAACGCAAGCGATGACGCCGCTTAGGAAGCGAACCTCCATTTCTTTTTGCATTTCCGGCGCGCACAATCCACGTCCCCGTTCCGTGTACCGTCTACACGTGTACATGAGCGGGCGCAACAGCCGGCGTACGGGCCTTCCGAGTCCCCGACAATGCCACAATCTGCGTAAATGATTCATGGCAGTTCGTCTCGGCGAAGTCGCTGTATATTCAGCGGCGTCGACTACTTACTGCCGGGTCGCTCGCCAGGCGGATGCCAAGTCAGGCGTAAGCCGCCATCCTATGCGCGCGGAAGCCTTGTTTTCGATAACGTATCGCTAATCATGACGAAGAATAGCGACGGGCTGGGGGCGCCTTGACGAATGAGCCGGTCGACGACGAGGCCGTCGGCGGGATTTCGCACGCGCCTCGAGACGACAGCCTGCGTGTGTGTGTGCCTCGGTGACGATCACTCGCGGCTTTCCCTCTGTTTGCATAATGGCTCGAAGATGGATGCGGCTGACGGGGGTGAGACGCCGAGTACGAAAACAGGTTTTCTTGTTTTTCTTTTTTCTCTCAATCTCCTGACCGATGTCGCGGTTTCACGGAACTCCGCGAAGCGATTCGGATGTGCTGCCGTTGTGCGGCTGGCAATGTGAGAACAGTATGGGCGAGGACGAAGGAAAAAAAAAAAAAAAGATGTGCCGCCCCGTCGGCCCCGTTCTCGGCACTCTCACGAACACCGGGCGGCCTCCGCTTCGCAGTGCACGCTGTCAGCGTTCGTGCGAGTTGGCTTTTTCGTTCCGAGAAATGTCGCATTCGTCGTGCTTCGCATAAGCACCGCGCGGCTATAGCGATAAGCATTCGTCGAAGATTTCAGGCATGGAGGCGGCAGGAAGCGAACTGTTCGGAGAAAGGCGGTGAAAAAAATAAATAAAAAGAAACACTGCGAGAAGACTAGGCTTTCTTGTACACACCACGCAAAGCCAACGCTCTTCCTCCGGTCTGCAGTCGTAATCCGGCCCGATATGAGCGCACGAGGAGCTTTTTGCGTTCGCCACCACGTGCTGTTCTCGAAGAGAGAAAGAAAAATAAAAGGAAGAGCGAGAAGCGTTGAGACACCGACGCAGCACGTGTACTTCCCTTACCCGTCCATCACTGCGGCCTACACTGTTTGCGGCACGAGCGTGGCTTGCATGTATACAGACTCCATTCTGCGGAATTGACGCAGCTCTCGACGTCCAAGCTAAATGAAGCTACACGAACGCTATGTCTCTCGGGGAATGCACATGTCTTTTTTTTTGTTTTTTTTGCTTATAGAGAAATCTGTAGCTCTCCAATGCGTGACTTGCTTTCTTATTTATCATCGCATTTTTTTTTTTTCATGCGCAGAAATGTCGGTTATAACTGTTTCAACGAAAAAGTTGCAGGGTATACGTGCGAGAGAGGGAAAGAGCTTTTCAGCCCGCGGCCGTATTTTGTGACAGTCCAGTCCATTTCATACACCATTGTTTTGGACATTGGTTAGCAGAAGGTTTTCGGGGGCCGTTATAATCTTGTGCACAAGCACTCAGCATGGAGAATAGCAACAGAAGAAAAATTAAATAGATGGCCAATGAAACTCTCACTGGAAAGTATATATATAAACCACGGAAGAGTACCCAAGAGACAATTACAACACATTTATGAGCATTCACAATGACGAAGATAACCCGACCATCGTCTCCTTATTCTTCATCATGATTATTATCAACATTCTAACTATGCCCACTGAAAGGCAAAGGCCTCTTCCATCGTTCTTCAATTAATCCAGCCTTGTTCTAGCTGCGGCCATGCTGTGCACGCAAACTTCTCAATCTCATATACGCTTAACTATCTGCCCCCTATCACTCTTGCCTTCTCTTGGAATTAAGCCTCTTACCCTGAATGACCAAGATAACTAACATAGCCACTAACAAACCCGCACGAACGAAAAAAAAAAAAAAAAACGTAAGATCGAGACCGATAGACAGCCTGACGTAGGGCCACAAAGCAAAGGTCGAGTGGAATAAATACTACAGATAACGCGCCAGATATGGTTGACTAGATGCACTTCCAAGGTGCCAGGACCAAACTTTGGTTCGACATAACTTACATTTATGCGAACGGTCCCGACTTCACTAGTTTGAAATGTCGCTTTGCTCAGTGAAGCCAACAAGGGCAAAACTCGTTTGGCTTTGTTTCAGTGGTCCACCCAAAACGAGTGGAAAGTTTCAACGCTGCGCTAACGGCAGCGCGAGGAACTTATTTTTGAGAAGTGCTCACCAAAAGTTGCAATGTTCGTTCGCTATTGACTATATACTCGGCACCCTGAAGAGTGCGCCAGGAAAGCGTAATTTCCGCAGTAACCTCCACAACGGCACGTTCTCTACGTCGGGCGCATAAATCGCTTTTTGTCGTACATACATAGCTTGGATGTACAGGGGGCCGGCCCTAAGCAGGCGTAACGAACCGAATGCTTCACTCACCACACTGTCGCCCACGTGCCGGCACAGGCAAGCGCGTTTGTAAACACGGCACTGATCGATAGAGCTTCGGGTGGTCCATTTTTACGCGTCCCGAGGGCATGTTGCGTTTATCTAGCGTTCTATCTTTGAGAAGCATCTCCATATTAATGGCGAACATGTTGCTTCATGCTCTCCATCGCTTCAGCGAGCGAAGGACACTGCTCTTGCAGCGCGCTGCACGGACGCGCTCGACAGCCGCGTACCCTCACGCAAAATAGATTTGTTGGACGCTTGTTCCAACCGACGTCGGCCTGAGTGTCTTTAAAGCCCCAGCTGCGGACACGTGCGTTTATCTCTGTATAGGGAGGGAAAAAAAAACAAAACAGAGACGACAGTGTACCCACATTCACACGAGCGTTGAAGCGTTATTCCCAATCACGCAGTTCACGTCGTCGTTTCCAGTTACGATCTTTTCTGCTCTCTTCCATCCATGCGGTGAAGCCAACCGCACATTCATTCCGAATCCTTCGCTATTTTACGTTGTCTCGATTCATGAACCCGCAGCGCGACAACGTTGACCGTCAGTAGCGCTGTCAAAACGAAATTTGCACGGACGCGGGAGACAATTCACCGGGTTACCAGGATAACTGCTGTCACGAAATTATAAAAGTGCACCGCCAGAGGTCTCTAGCCACTCCCTCGACTTCACAAGCAGTCACAGCCGACTACCACCTTGTGCACTTGATAAGAAGCGGCCCAGTCTGGACAGGCGAGAGACGTCGCTCGTACAAGTGCCCTATTAGCCACTGCATCCGCGCTCGCGTGCAACTATCAAGCGAACCTCTGTTGCGAGCTGGTTATGGTTAGCTGACGCGCTTCTCTGCTCGCCCACGCCACTATATAACGAGAATGGGAACCGCCCACCGCGAGAGAGGCACGCGGTCCCGGGTTCGCTGGCCCCTCTATACTCTGGTCACCTTCGGGGTCGAGAGCGGTTTCGGACCCACGCGGCCAAAAAAAGCGGGCCTCCCTGCTACCGCCCCCTCATGCAGAGCATGACGCCTTCGTGCACAGTCGGGCGAGCGGCGAAAGTGCGCCTCCGGCTCGCCGGGGTCCCGCGGACATGAGACGTGCTGTTCCGCGGGCCCGCAAATGAAACCCTTGCTCGGAGGCACAGCCGGCGGCGGCTCGCCGTGCTGCTTCGGCAGTTGCCCGGCACCGCCCCGGGGCGCGCATCGGCTGGCGCATGTTTGTTCGCTTCGGCCGACTCGGAATGCGCCCCGGGCGGCCCCGGCGCGGAATGCATGCCGGCCGCCCGAGGGAAGATTCGCTTTTACGCTCTCGAGCCGGCTTCCCTGGGCGACCATGCAATCGGCGCACGGCCGCCGCCATCGCTCGTGGGCTGCTTTTACCCCCCTTTCTCTCTCTCTCTCTCTCTCCCCCTTTTCTCGTAAATTGTGCTCCGGGCCGGGATGGAACGAGAGCAGCGAAAAGGAATAAAAAAAAAAAGGAAAGGAATCGAAAGAGATATCTGTGGGGCAGCCCCGCGCAGGCGAAGTTCAAAGAAAGGCAAAGGGCCGAGGCGGTGCTTCGTGAGGCGTGGAGAGCGAGAACTTGGGCTGTTTGACGATATAAAAAGGTCAATTAGTGGAAAGAATCAACAGCAATGCTTGCAGCTAACTATGGCGCTTCGCGCTAAGGGAATAAGTTGAATACGATAATGCCATGTTCCACTCGGGCGATATACGTACATCACTGCGCTTCATGTTCGCAAATTATGGAACTCGCATGCGCGTAAAATACGTAGCAAGAGAGAGTCGAAGTCTAGTGCGGTTTATTTGTAATTCTCGCAAAAAGCAGCCAAAGAACGAGACACGAGAGCACACATGCTTTAAACGACCGACATCCAGGGAGCGTCACATGCCATGCGCAGCGCGTCGAAACAACTGCCAACACCGTACACGTCAACCGCCTTGGAAGAGGCAATACCACGTGAGCGTAAAATTTTGGAAACATACTGCAAGAAGACATGTGGCAATACTCGTATCAGCAAAGTATCGCTTTGCTTTCTGCAAAAAGACTCTACAGATTTTTAGGGGCGAAGCTCCTTACGCCGTGGGTCGTTCCATCCTTTGATGTTGTCCCTTGTAGCCACCTCGCGCCGCCGGGAGGCTCGCGCTCGCCCTCGGCGCGCGAGCTCTCTCACTCTTCCATCTGCTGTCTTGTGTGTGTGAGAGAGAGAGAGAGAGAGAGAGACAGAGAGAGAGAGAGAGAGGGAGAGCGAAAGGCGCGCGTTGACTATGGAAACGCTCTTTCTTCGATGAACGCTCCACCAGCTCGCAAAGAAGGATAACGCGCCCTCACCCGCGAGAGACAACGTTGACGCAGGCAGCGTCTTCTAGCGAGTTTCTTGATTGAAAAATACCGACTGGTCGCGCTCGAGAACCGTTCACCGGCCACCCATATATATATATATATATATATATATATATATATATATATATATATATATATATATATATATATATATATATATATATATATATATATGCACTGGATCTTGACTTGCAATGAAGTGCCGGTGGGAGATTTCACTTGTGCGTAGTTGAACCATAAGGATTCGTAGCGTGCGCGTTAACTAAATTAATCCGGAACTCGGCACGATCTACGATGAACCTCCGGAGCTTCGCCCACTCATAATCATTCACTCCGTGGATATGCGTGGATTTTTTTTACAACCTTTACAACCGTGGCAAAATAAACGGTGCGCATCCGCTGGCATCATCCAAGTGACGCATGGTAGTTGCTTCGTTGCGTCGCGCACACGGCGATTTTCCCCCGTTTGGTTTCAATAAGGCACATTTGTCAATCAGCCGTAGCATGTGCTGTCATGTCCTCTTCGTGTTTTAGCTGTTCTGTCTCTTTTCTCTTTTTTTATAGGTAAAATACACATATCTACAAGCATCTACAAAGAATTCACGAGAATGCGAAGTTCGTGTATAAAGTAGGAAGCGCCTCATCCTATTTGCACGTCTGTGTCCTTGTGTTTAGCGCCGCAACCTGCGATGAACCGCCAAGTATAGTCCAAGCATATTCCTCAGGCAATCATCCCACAAAAGATCTGACGGCATAGTACAGATGACCGCACACTTGCTTATTTACAATAACCACGTATTTGCCAGGTCACGTACACACGGCAGAAGCAGTCGGTGGTCAACTTATGCCCAAAAGATTGAATGCACAGGAAGCATCGGACCTCGTTCATTGGCCGTGTAATATCGTTTACGCCGCCTCTCGTCACATGGCCCAAGCTGATAAGAAAATTCGGCTCTCTTGGCGTTTTAGAGGTAAACCACCGAGATTGATATCGCGGAGAGGTCGCGCTTTTTGCCGAATATACTCCTACGCCTAAGTGATGTTCAGTGAAGTCAGCCGCGGTGGTGCAGTGGTTAGTTATGGTGCTCGACTGCTGCCCCGAAGGACGCAGGTTCGATCCCGGCTGCGGAGGGCGTCTTTTGGATGAAGGCGAAAATCCTATGGAGGTCCGTGTGCATTGAGTGCACGTTCAAGAAATCGAAACAATCAAAATTTATGGAGACCTCCACTACGGCGTGGGTTTGATACGTAAAACCCTATCAATTATTATTACGTTCAAAAGAAACATTGCGTAAATTCTGCTGTTATCAGCGTCCGCATACAGTTCGACTATAGTCCAAAGATATCGCCACTGCTATAGTGCCTGTACTATACGTGGTCCCTCTATATAGCGCCACCGGCTGCGTCACTACGAAAACAGATTTCTGGGCTGTCCGCTGCGTTCCGGTTTCGATCTGGGCTCCTTTTTACGATTACGCGCTTTTTCTTTTTTGTTTTTGTCGCATGACAGGGGAGCCCACTATGACAGCTTGGCATGCGTACGAAGTTGCACTCCACGCTGGATGACGTGGGTTCGATTCCAGGCCCCAGCAGGCCCATTTCAATTGGGGCGAAATGACAACACATACAAGCCCGTGTATTTTAGGTTCAGGTGCATGTTAACTAAGGAACCAAATATGTGCTCAAAATTGATCCGGAGTTCTCCCCCTGTCGGCGTGCCTCCTAATCCTACCGTGGTTTTGGCACGTAAAACCCATGATTACTTTTTTGTTGTCGTTGTTTAATGATGGTAGGAGCTTAGTAGGTGACAACTATGCTTCCGAGGTGTGGTAACAAATACCTTTAATAGCTGGCCTTTTAATCATGCCGTTCTTTTTACGTTGTATACAAAGCATCTCGCAGACCGTGTCCATGTCCTTGCTCCTTTTTTTTTTTTTTTATCGCGTCCCGTTTTCTTTCTACTCTGTGTGCTGGCTAGGTCCAGGAAAAAGATTGATCAGAACAACGTTCCGCATTTAGAAATGACATTGCCAGCATTATCAGTCACGCACGTTCACGGTCAAGCGGCGTTTCGTAGAACAGCTTATATCCGTGCTGCAGTGTTGGGGGACTCATTCTAATGTATATTGCGATTATAAATACTTATTACTATTTCCCTCGTGCTATACGCGATATATACCCAGGGATCCCTGATCCTCAAGTTTAATCACTGCGTACGTATCTTTCTGTGTATAGGAGTAACGTCCCAAATGTTTTCTCTAATTTTCTAAAAGTGTACAGCGCGATAGGCACACACACGGAGAAGGACACCCGTACGGTCTGGCGCTCCTAACAAGTGCTTAATCGTCCTCCACCCACTGACAACAGTTTCAAATGTTGCGCATGCGCAACGTCATGTAACAAAAACGCAACAATAACATTGTACAAGCCGCAACAAGGGTCTGCACATGTCACATGACATCCAGTAGGAAGTTATTTTCAGAGGAGGACACGGTAATCGAAGCCTCGCTTACGCAAATATCTTTGCACTTCCTGATAAAGAAGGCCTCCAAGGCTTGCCGAGAAGCACAGCTTTTACTTTGACCTAAAATCTTAGCCTCACGGAATTTAGGCTCACATCCACATGCAGAAATGAGCGCAATTAAATCCGCACATACCATGTCTCCTTTCTTGTTCACTGTTGCGTGCTCCCTAAGGCGGTAACTGATGCACCTTTCAGTCTGGCCGATGTAAATTTTGCCACACGACACAGGAATGAAGTAAACAACACCAACGGAGCACTTGACGAAAGGGTCCGTGTGTTTGATGCAGCATCCTTGCTGTCCTTACTGTCCCAAATTTCTGGAGAATAAGCTTCAGACTGGTTCACGTAACAGGCTCTTACAGCGGTTTGCGATTTCCACGCGAGTCCTCGAGTGCGGGGATGGCGATGCGACTCCAATCGCACGGCTCCGAGTCAATTCTAGCCCGAGAGCTTTCTATGTATACTGCAGAAGAACCCCGCGCGCATACACGCCACAAGTGGTGTTTTCTCTCCCTTCTTCCTCTTCATCCACTTCCTCGCTGCTTTGTCAACAGAATCTGCTGGGAACGGCTCACCTCTACGGATCCTCTGCTTTTCTTTTTCTTCATTACCTTGAAACAAACCTCGCTCTCTCTAATTAACACGTCACTTTTGCCGGCCGCGCTATCCTTCATCAGTCTGAAGCATCAGGGGCGCCACTCCAAGCGCCCGGATTCGTTGTTTTTGTTTCGTTACCTCGGTCAAATGGCGCAACCGTCTATAAACCTATACGGTGAAATGGGGCGTGCGGAGTGGTCTCGAGCGCTCAACAGCTACTTCCTCAATATATGGTCGAAGGAACGAAAGCTGGCGTCCACCGCGGTTTTTTGCCTCTCCATCGGCGTGGTGCACGAATAGCTCAAGGCGCGATGAGGATAAAAGAACGGAGTGCGAATTAACCGGCAACATAGTAGCTTATCCAAAGGAAGCGTGTCAGTCTATGCGGAGTGGGCATTCGACGTCTCGGCATGAGTTGTCGTTTCGAGATATCATGCGGTGTTCGGTATACGAGTGCGCAACATTCGGATCGCGGGCTTTTAAAAAGTGCTGTTAAGTTTTACAAGACTGCGCACGTGGTTAATTTGGAGATTAACCGTAGGACCACACAAGATGCCATATCTGCATTCGACAAGCAACATGCACCCTTGGGACGAATTCACAATATTATTCGTTCTTAAGTGTTTCTCTTTCTTTCTTTCTTTCTTTCTTTCTTTCTTTCTTTCTTTCTTTCTTTCTTTCTTTTCCCATTGGCAGAACGCCCCAGCTAATCGTATCTCCAGCATCACGACTGGCTGAAATGTTCTCTTACAAACAATTTTATCGCAAGAAGCCTTTGTGAACACGGGCCCTTAATTGTTTCTTAATATTATCTTCGAGCAGCATACTATGGTACACTGGCGTTTATGGCATGTGTGGGAAGTGAGCGACGCTTCGCGAGTTCATCACCCAACCCGCCGAAGCAGGCTGCCATAAAAGCGAGGTGGTAGAGATTCTGGTCGGGTCGTTCATCGAATACATGGTGCAGTGGATGCCACGTTTGACAGAGATACTGGGTTCGAGTATGGATTTCCCAAATTTAGACCGTTAAGCCTGCTTCTTTTGTTCATCACATCGATAATTCATAACTAACGTGATCTGTGAAGTGCACAATTAACATGTATACATTAATCTTCTCGTCGAATTTCGTGGTCGACGCTAATGGAAGCCATCAACTGGCGCAGCGTGAATTTCCGCTGTATTCGTTGCATGAGCTGTGCGTTCGAGCGTCAGTACATACATACGATTGAGAAATGCTGTCTGTAAACTACATATTATGCCCCTTCGGCATTCTACAACCCGACCGTAATCATCGTCGCCTATCACCACGACGCGAACATACGGCGCACTGCAGTTTGCGCGCTTCTTGTCTGGGAAGCTGTACAAACCACGCAAATGTTTTTAATGGAAATGCGCGCTTGTCGTAAAGAAGCCTCTTCTAAAGCAGTGCCATAGTCCCTCACGACTCCGCATCGAACTACATAAATAAATAATGAAGTTGCCTTGAAGGGCTTCCGAAGATATTACCAGAAGCCACGTGAAAGTCCGTACTGGTATACTATGTATTGTAGTCGTTCGAAAAATAATGTGAACATCCGCGTCGTCTCGCGGGACCGTGATGTTTTACCTCGTTAATGTGGGGCTTTATATATAGCTCATCCGTGCCGATACACGCTAACTTAACGGTTCTCGCCGACGGTACGTGACTCTCGGCGACTTCGCTGGCTGCAGGTATGCATCGTGGGCGTCCGCTGGATCGTCCAATAGCGAACAGCAAGCGGCAAAGTGTAGTCGGCGTATGCGCGATCATTCTTTGGTCGCAGGTCAAGTCCCACCGGGTTGTCCCCTTATCAGCGCAGCAGCACGGACGCCTCCGTGGCGCCCTGCCGGCCCCAGACGACCTCCCTTTCCGCCCACTGCGGGAAGTCGTCTGGGCATCGCCGCCGCTTCACGCACGGTCGAGACGTTGGGCGAGACGGCGACCTCCGCGGAAAGAAAAATAATTAGAAAGTAGGCCGACGCTGACGTCTGCTAGAGGCGCGAGGAGGTGTTCCACGTCGAGACTTCTCGGAAGCAGCATCCCGTCGGGCAGCGCGTCTCTGATTGTATACACATTGTACGCATGTTGCCAGAACCTATAAATGTACTGCTCATTAGACCTGCTCATAAACTTGAGCTATGTACGAGGCAAATGCGTTATGTAGGAAAGCATGTTGTTAGGCGGCCCCTCTGTAGCCGTTCTTGTACGTTGTTGTATAATTTGCGGCCGCACTTGCTAATGGCTACGTGCTTTCCGAGCGTGCTCGTTGTGAAGCGTGAAACGGACAATTTTGTTTATGAAATAAACGAAATGTGCGGCTGTGTGATTACTTAAAGACCAATGCGTCTGCATAAAATGAGGCAGGTGCAATCAGTTCGTGTAACCTAACTTGACTTACAAGTGAAGCACTATTGCTTGGCCCGCAGAGCGCCATAAGGATGGTCTCCTTCCTTCGTATATACGCCCCCAGCCAGCCCGATTAAACACAACACTGCCGGCTACCTAAACCAGAGGATGTGTCTTCGAGTAGCCCCCACCTGTACCAGCCCTCGTGGGTGACGCGTGCATGCATATCAGGAGCGGCGCAATGTCGGCGGCCGTATACCCGCTCGCGCGCGGCCCTGATTAGAGCGCAAAGTGAACTCTTCGCCGAGTTGTATACCGAACTTGTGAAGGTCTGCGATAGCGGCCCAGACTTGCATCAGTATTCCCTCGGCCGCATCCCGCCCACACTTGGCTCGCGATGGATCGCCTGCGGGCAACGGCCACGCGACGCCCACGAAACACTGCGGTGAAGCGCGCGTCCCCCCCCTGCTTGGCCCCTGTCTGAAGCTGTTTACAAACACCTGGTTATAATTCTCAAAATCGCAGTTTTGCGGTCGTGCCCCCAGCTGTCGTGTACCAGTTCGACGACGCGAGGAAAAGGCGGATCAAATCGGCAGTTCTCATGCAAGCATTCTCGCTGCACGCACGACTGCCAACCGTCCGACACACGTACAGTTCCGATAAAAGCAAGATGCTGTAGTGGACGCGCATATAGCGCGCCGACACATTAGCAATCAGCCAATACGCCTTATAGTGCTCGCACCCTGTAAGGTGGAGCTCAAGGTGCTCGTAACGGACGCAGAAAAAAATAAAACCGCAAGAGCTGTGCCGAAGCACAAGAGTCGACAGGAATCTTCCTCTCGTGAACTTTAAACGGCAGCGCGTGAGAACACTCTTCCTGTACATGCCGTGTCCATACAGCGGCGAGAGGAAGCCACAGTTTCAGCAATGGGCCGATAAGCGAGAGGGGTTTGTGCCGAGTCGCCGCTGGCCGTTTCTTGGTCGGGCTCTAATGAACTGGATCCCTCGGCGACGCCAAAAGCGAAGCGGCCTGCGCGGTCGATCACCGAGGCAATGACGACGTCGAGAAACCGACTATTAGCCGCGCCCGGGCCGAGAAGAGTTGCGGGGCGCTCAAGGCGGCACCCTCCCACAAACCGTCGCCCCCGGGCCCAGTTCTCCTTGTTCCGGACGGGTCCTCCGTCAAGCCTTTCCCGCTGGCACCTGCAGCGACGCCGGCGCACCTCGGGGCGGAGAGGGCCGACCGGTGGGCGGCGCCTTTCGCGCACCGGGCGGCAAAGCCATCGCACGGGCCCCTGCTATTTTCATCCAACTGTTGGCGGAACGATGCTGTGTTTGTCCCTGCCACGGGAAAAATACAAAAAAAAAAAAAAAGGATGCAGGCATCCTCCTGGCTCCAGCGGTGTGCATGATGGAGCTGAGGGTGGGCTCGGCTGTCTGCATATAGGCCGCTATCGCCCAAACTGCTGACGCTAATCTCGACAGCGGCCAAACGTGTGCTATCCACACCATCGATTAGAGATAGAGTGTACCCTATATATACACGCAGCCATGGTCTCTGCGGGTCTTGGCACCGATCGAACGTGCTGAGAGGGTGTCGCTTAGAGGGACAACAAGGAGAAAACCGTATTAATACAAACACACTTTCTATAGTGGAAAAGAAAAAAGAAGAAGAAGAAAAGAGTTAAAGAACACTCTCGGCGTGAGAAGACGTTTGGCAAGCCGCGATAACAAAACACGGGTGGTGGTGCCGCCTCGAGGCTCCCGCACCAGCACGCCGTGGCGTCATTGACATTAAAGACGTCTGCTCAAGTCTAGTTAATTTTTTAAAAGCCGTTAACCATCGACTGCATCATACCTTGAAAGACTCGGATAATAATAAGACGGCGCATGACATGGCTCGAGGGCTTATGAACGAGTCACCGCCGATGGTAGGGCCGACAACTTGGCGCCTCCCGGGAAAGAAGAGTGGGAATAAGAAGACCGTACGGCCAGACTCAATGTCATAACAGAACACTACAGATTGCAAAACTGCGTTTTCCCACCACCTCACCAAAGGCTAACCAAAAAGCAGTTTGTCGAATGGCGGCAGCTGCAGACCAGGGCCCGTATATTCACAAAAGCAACTTACGACAATAAAGTTCGTAAGAGAAAATTTCAGCCAATGCCGATATTGGACATATCATTAGAGAAGCCGACCGACCAATGGCAAAAAGCACTTACGAAAGAGAAGTTTTGTGAATTCGGCCCTAGAACTTATTCCGACCCGGCGATGCCACACATCATTTTTCAGGCCTATGGAAGACAGATTAATGCCAGAAATGTCGTTCTAGCGCTACCCTGGAACACATATATACTATGGAAGTGTCGCGGGACTACAAACTATAATGGGGATTCAGCCTATAGCGATCGCCTCCGTGCGCGCCGCTGGGAAGCTGTTGCTCAGCTCTGCCCTTGCAGATCAACAATGGGCAGTCCAGCGTGCCGAAGAAGCCGCCAGGGCTCAAGAACCCCTGGCCGCTACTCTGGCGGGACCTTTCGCCCGTCCCACAAATCGCAGGACATTTTAATAAAGTTCTTTGACTGGCTGACTCAGACTGAACTTGACATGCTCAAAGGACTTCTACACTGAGCCATAACGGCTGTGACACGAAACGTATTTCTGAGACCCGCCACGGTGGTATAGTGCACCATGGCTATATGGCACAGGGCTGCTGATCCGAAGGTCGCGCAATGGAATCCAGGCCGCGGCGGCTGCATTTCGATGGAGGCGAAATGTCGAGACCCATGTACTGTGTGATGTTAGTGCACGTTAAAGAGCCTCATGTGGTCGAAACTTCGGGAGCCCTCCACTATACGGCGTCTCTCATAATCATAGGATGGTTTTCGTATGTAAAACCCAAGAAACCAATCAACCGTAGCAGTAAAATCGATGATGCCACGCTGATGTGTCTCAGGTGCAGGCATATATGAGATAAATACGAAGACTTGTCTCATTTAGTCATCCACCTGTTAGCGATAAATTGCACAAATGGGGTTCTGAAGGTGTAGCTTATCAGTATAAACCGAACAGTGTCTCTGTACATCGGTGTCGCTTTTAAGGAAAAAAAAATCGAGCAGCCTTGACGCTCGTGGGATAAGCGCCGCAGAAACAGCAATGAAGTGCTTACCTTGGACTTTCGTTTGCAACGCTTCTCCTTAAGCTCTTTTTTGGAATGAAGTCTGTGAGCCCGTCTTTAGGAACGTCCTGGAGGGGGCTGCGAAAATCCAAAGAGAGAGAGGACGACGGGTTTCAACCACCAATCCTCGCAATGCAAAAACGCGGAGAATTAAATGAGCGCTAACGTTTTCAGCAGTACCACTTCAATGAAACCTCATAATTCTCAGAGGCCGAATTCTCACAAAACTTCTCTTTCGTAAATGCTCTTTGCCACTGGATGGCAGGTTCCGGTGATGATACGTTCAGCATCAGGATTGGGTGAAATATTTGCTTATGAGCATTTTTCGGGTAAGATGGTTTTGTGAATACGGGGCCAGATCATTGCAGCCTTTGATTTAGGGATGTCACTCTACGTGAAGACCAAATCGCCTTTCGGTAGGCTTTTGACGTTACACAATGCGAGTTAAACAGCTCCAGCGACGTAAAAGAGGGAACAGGCGATTCCAAAGCAATACGTGCACCAAACTGAGAATAATTTATAGAAACGCGACAACATGTATGTTTCAGAAATTCAAGACCGAAGCCGAGGCGCTGCCAATCGCAAAATGCAATATCGGTATTTTGGAAATCATCTCCGCGAGCTGGCCCGAAGGTTCGTCAGTGCATTTCGCATTTAGGTTCTCTCCCTGTCTCTCTCTCTCTCTCTCTCTCTCTCTCTCTCTCTCTCTCTCTCTCTCTCTCTCTCTCTTTTTTTTTTGTCCGGCACGAGCACCGAGTGACACTTGTTTCTTGCGCAGCGCCCCCCTTTCGCATGACTTAACGCGTTACGCGGTTATAACATAAAAAAATAGAGACTTTGCGAAAGAGGAAATGTTAAAGGGACCGACAACCAATTTTTAAGGTGGCGGTCCCACTCCGGCGGCGCGCTCTCCGCATTTTAGTCGTTTTTTGCGAACGCGCTGTGCTTTCTACGCTGGTTTTGCAGATGTGAGCTATACAGCGTAAGAAAGCTTAATTTCTGCGCTTTCCTAATACACTTATCATTATTGCCTAGACTGAAGCGTTAAGTAACGACAGTGAAAACAGTGGGAGCAAGAAATGGTGATTTTGGCATACAAGCTTCCGCATTACTGAGTTTCCAGCAAAACTGCTCAGCATAGGGAAATGAAATTTTCTGAGCCCTTAAATGAAATGTCATTCCAGAATTCTATGAAGAGAAATTTCGTGTAAAGCAATCAGGAACTTGTACAGACTCCAATGAAAATGACCAAAACAATAGAAGTTTATGATCGAATAACGTTTGTCCTTTTCAACGCAGAACAACAGCATTTGGTAGTTTCCTAGACCGTAGTCTACTTATCATCTGCGCGAAGTTGAGTTACATTCTGATGAACACATCACGAGTTATTATTACTTCAATTTGGCAATTTTGAGCTCTACTTATCCACGCATTACTGAAGAATTGACCAAACTGTTTATGTTGAAGCTCTGAAATTTTGAATGATCAAGCAGGAAGCCCTTCTCTGAAATCCTATGAAGAGAAAATTCTCTTTTTCTCATTAGGAAATCTAAACGGACGTAGTGAATTTAGCTAATTTTTCTGCTGGCAAGGTCGGTACAAATTGGCATTTCTCATCATGCACATGCTAATTCACGGCAATTACTGTACTTTAGTGGAGTCATACGGTGTCTTACGATGACTTGTGCTCAGTAATTTTACCGAGGAGCGCCTCAAACTAAATATTTTTGATAAAAAATAGAGCTTAAAATTGTTTTCTAGCAGTGGTGCCCTCTGTGAGAAAAAAAATCAACCTCTTGCGCTTGAGTTCCAACGTTTGTCAAAAGCGGCGCCACTAAACCTTACAAAGCGGGTACGCTCTCCCTCCAGCGAGCCTCATACAGTTTTACCCCCTTCTCGAGACCGGTTTCTGTGAGCGCGCGCGTCACGGCATTCGGGTATTCGGAGAACCATGTCCAGCTTCCCTCCTCTGCTTCCCGCTGTGCGCGAGAAGGCACCCATTGTCCCCCTTCTTCACATCTGGACAATGCCGCAGCCCTCGGACCAAAACATCGCGCAGGGGTGTACATTTTTTTCTTGTTTTTTTTTGTGAAAGATACGTTCAAAAGGTGGGGAGATAAGGAAAGTTATTACTGGTGACCGCAGTGTCTGTCTAGCTGAAGCAGCTGACATGAAAGAAGGTGGAGTGGGAGTGAGAGAGGAAAGCAGAGGGGAGCTATCTACGTGTAACCAATAGGACACAATGCCTGCCACTTCTCCGTGGTCTGCGCTACTGAGCGACAAATTCTTTGGAAAGAAACTTCGGTAGAGACTCCGAAGTGCACGGTAACTGTCTCTCATCTGAGGAAACCTGAACTGAAACACTCGCACGGGAAGGGGAGTGAAAGGAGGGAGTAGGAGGGAGAGGTCGCATTCAGTGGCATTCAGGGAAAGGGCGGCGGCTTCCTCTTGGTGTGGTCTGCCCCGCGACGAAATAGCCGACGATCTCGCAGCAAGTGCACACCTACCGTTACCTGTCGATGTCCCCTAGGCTTGAGCAGCGAAGACATTCGTGGCACCATTCAACGCCACATACAACAGCGGCACCCAGACCCAGCATCGCAGGCGTGGAAAAGCTACACGCTGTCACCTCGCGCAACATGTTGCACTACCAACGGACGGGACTGCTGCGGTTGCGCGACGGGTGCATGTGGACGCAATCGCGCACAAACAAACCCGTCAACTTCAGGTCTGCATATGCGCTCCCTATTCACCATCGAACCTACCTTTATACACGCAAGTGCCTTGGATGCGGAGCGATCTCGACGTTATTTCACGTAACGCTGGAATTTGAGTTTCTGGTTATTCTTCCATTTCCTCTAAATCCTACGAGGCTATGCTGCGTGACGTGAAGCCCAGGTGGCCAGCGAAGCCTGATCCCCATGGCACATAGCGTTGCAGCTGCTTTTGGCGCTACAGGTATATATAAAGTGAGGGCCCCACCCTATATTCATTCAATGACCTGAACAAAATCTCCCCCTCTCTCCTTGGCATAACAGTGCAAGTGTGCAGTGACGCGTGACAAGCTATCTTGAAGAGGGTGCTTCAAAAACGAACTGCGAGATGTTGCGTGCGTAAGCTAATAGCACACCTACCTCATGACCATATGTCCCTGCCCCCTACTCTTCCGTAGTCACCGCTCAACGCTCTCAGTAACCGCACAAGCGATTTTGAAGTGCACGCAAAACTTGCCTTCGCCTTCCGCGTTTTTCCAGATTCGTACGACGATATCTGCAAAGTTACTTTCTCCATACGGTGAAGCGTGATAAGTTCGGCAAGGTACTGTGTCTCCTATTGTACGCGACTTCGGTTCAACAATACGATTAGAAAAAGAAAAGCGTTGAGCAAGCCCTCTTTAGTGGGGATGACTGGGTGACCTGTAGCACTCCAAGCATTTCTCAAATGTTGCGTGTTTCGAAATCCAGCGAAGCTTTGAGACGTGATAAGATAGTATTCTCGTTGACATATATGGTATTTTATCTCCGTTATCATCATACTCGCGTGGTGGTCGCATCTCCACATTTCCCACCCGCTTTTTCGTGTAACCACCGCACCTTCGAAAATCGATCGAGCAGATTTTCCCGTCATTTCTTTTCGCGAAGTCTCAGAACACAAAAAAAGGTTGCAGTGACGCTTCACTTAGCAAACTCGGGATTGTTCCAAAATATTCGGGCGCAACGCCTCCCTTGTGTACTGCGAGCAGGATGTTACAAATTTGTGGTCTTTGTGCGGACGTCTCGTGGTTCCTTCGAGACCAAGAGATTCGCAAGGAACGTTTGGGGCAGTCAGTCATTGCTCAGGTGAATCAATTCATGCGCGCATAAGTTACGCTCCAGCGTTTGAGTGATACCCCCCTGTTGTACACCGCTTTGACTGTAAATATGGCCGTTCACTCAAGGGTCGTTGGCTCAGTCGTTGTTGACTGCATCTAGTGCGCACCGCTCAAGAGCAACGTACCGACCAAGAAATGCGATAAACACCAGTAGCGCGCGCGCGCGGGCGCGCGTGTGTGTGTGTTTTCGCCTTTGGTAGTGATGACCGCTGCGGCCGCTCAAGACCGTAAAATGTGTTCGTACCTTTCATCAAACATCGGCTTCGCCTCTGCGTGTGCACACAACTCTGGCCACACGCCTTCGGAAGAGGAAATGGCTCATGATTTTTTCCCCCTCTCTCTTGACGTAATCGTATACCTCACGCACCATCGCAAAAACATGCAATTTTCACGATGTTTGTGTCACAGCTTGCATAAAAGTGGGCATGGAGCAGAAATAATGCCGAGAAGAACGGGTGCATTTCTGTCCTACCCGTATCAGATGTAATTTCTCGCCGACTTTTGTGGCTGTTAGTGTGTTAGGTGGTCGGCATTCCTCGCCTTTTGTAGACTCCTCACACAGAAAAGGGACGATGGGGATGATAGCGGATGCAGTAAAAAAATAAATACTTAGGCGCAGGAAACATGAAGCGCTCCTCGACACCACCGCCACAACGATAAAAGAGCCAGGCCTGCGCGGAACTGCAGGACAGTGACAGCGTTAGCTGGAGGAGCGACCTTCTTAGAGGCCATTTTAAATGCTTGAGGGAACTATAGTGCAAGTAGAGGTAAGGGGGTGGGATAGATATCCGCTGAATCATAACTCTCATGCCGCCAAGTAGGGAAGTACCCACTGCGCCATAATTACTGCGGTATTATAACGTGCAAATCTGTACAACTGCACATCCTAGAAAGTCTCTTGGCGTCGTTTTCCCGAGAACGAACCGAACTCTCGGCCCGGCGTCGACGGCGACGTGCGGTTTGGGCTTCTCTCTGCACAGCTGTCTGTTGTGCCCGACGGTGCCTTGCTGCAGCCGCGCGCGTATACGCGCGCGGCTGCAGCAAGTGAATCGCAGAGCTATAGCTCTGCAATTCACTTCTTCAGCAGCGGTCCGCACTTTTACGAGGAGGCGCCATCAGGTTATGGAAGAGCGAAGTTGAAGAGCATTGTTTCATAATGATGATGTTGATGATGCCTCTGTAATGGGTGCAGAGCTACGAAGCATGCAGCGCTGTGTTCTTTCAAATGATTCCTCAAACTCGTTATGCAATCCACTTTCCGCGACGTGTAGTGGCGTATTATTATTCTGCCACGTAACATTACATTTCTAAATGCGATTACTTGGCAGACGTTATACCTGTTTAGGTCTTTTAGCGATGATTTTTCAAGCACAGGTAAAGCACGTGTTTTTCAAGCTCAGTGGTAGAATGCTCGACTGCCACGCAAAGGGTGTGGGTTCGAAACCACGCAGAGGACGTGAGTTTGAATCATCCTCGGTGCTGGTTGTTTTTTCTAAAATTTGCGCGATAGAGGTCACGGACACCGGCGGCGGCGGCAGACAACTACGGCGCCAAAAACGGCCCTTGTTGTGATCTCATAACAGCTTACGCTGTAATAATAATAGAGTATACGCTTCGATACTAACAGCATGGGTCGGGTTACAGCGCTCAGTGTAGCAGAAAATGCGGCAAAAGGTGTTCATCCGTCCGGTGTGATTGCTTTGTCGTTACCAGTTTGGGTGATAATCACAGATAAAGTGGGGCGTCCTCCCGTCGTAGGACGTGAAGCAGAGGAAAATGAGAGATGTGGTGCCACACGGTATCAGTACTAAATAGGCTGTTCTTGTTTCGACTGTGCTTGAAGATTCGCCAGGCTGGAACAGAAGCCAACTGTGGCAAAATCCCGCACATGATACAATGAAGCCCTCCAAACAGCCCATCGCAATCGCAAAGTGCATGCGTAGCATTGTTGTACATACATTTTCGCACTTTGTAGGACGCTTTATGTATGTGTACTGCGCTTTATTACAGTAATCTTTATGTTACGACATAATGCAGGAGTTAAAGTGCACTATTAGAGACATTACAGATGACTAGCACACACATGCACGCACGCACGCTTTAGTGAAGACAGTAAATGAAACAGAAGAAACTGGGTACCATTCTGGCAAAATTTTTCAAAAGAATTTCACAAGCATGACACCTTACTATATTCTTCAGGTGTTGGAATATAAACAGCCCGTAGACAGCAGGCAAAATCGCACTCGCGCACATCCGTGCACGGACGACAAGAAAGCCTGTCGCGTTTATTCCATCCACCCTATAGTCGCAGTGAACAAGAATGCAGTTGTGGCCATGCGGCATGGAAGTCAACCGCTGAGCTAATAACATGGAGGAGGCCTGTTTGCTGATATCGAGAGCCTGTACACATTTTTGGAGCACCCCAATTTTCATACATGGCAGCCTCATGTCGACAGCACCAGGAGAACAGAACCTTGCTGAGTATTTGTAAACAACCGAAGAGTGCCTAAATGGGGGTACTTTTACTTCATTTCGGTTGACCAACGTTCGCTTAGACAACCACATCGTATCTAAAGCCTTACCTCATCTTTGAAAATTGCCAACGACAGGAGTCACACGAGAGAAAAATAGTGCTGGTTGTCACATGCACACATAGACGCATGCCCAGAAGCTTTATAATTCGCTTGCTTACGGTACCCTTTTCAAAACATTTTTCAAAACAGCAAATCATTGTTGTTCACGCAGTCAAGTGCCATGCCTTACAGGCTTACTGTCGACACTGCAGAGGGAGGTGGCTGCAGGTGAAATAAAAGAAGAGACCGCTTGCGCAGACATGGAGGGGAGCATAGCTATCGCTCGTGAGCAGCGACAGTCGCGGCGGTCGCCCTCAGACCTGAATGAAAAAAAAAGACATTTCAAAAACCGAAGAGAGAAAAAAGAAAGAAAAAGACGGACTAGCACATGCATGCACAGACGTACACACCGCTCCGAGAGTGGAACTAACGACAGCAATTACTTGCTCACTGGGGGAGCACGAAGGAGAGAATACAGGAAGCCAGAGGAAAGGCGACAACATTGTAGTGTGTCCACCCTTAGACCCCCAGTCCCACCCCCCTCTTTTTGTGATCTATTCTTCGCGTACTGTCCCCGGCTAGAATGAACGTTCGTAGAAGCGCGTCTCCTCCTCACCCAGAGCCGGCCGGAGTTTCTTTTTCTCCGTTCTCCGCTTCTCTGACCGAGTGGCGTAGCCTAGCGGGAAAATTTTAAACATAACCAAGATGGCGGCAGTGAGACCGCCACCTTAAGGTACCAGCTTCCTTTATTTCAACGGAAAGCTTACTGGTCAGAGTGTCTTGTCACGCAATGACAAAAGGGAAAACGCCGTAAAACATTTTTTATGAGAATTTCTGGCCTATGGGGTCTTACATGCAGCACATGTTGCAAAGAGTGGCCGACAACTGTCGGACGTGCTCGCGCCAGGCAGTGCCTCCACAGAGCGCATGCGCGCTACGCCTGGGAGTCACTGTGCGCATGCGCCGAGGTTAAAAACAGGTTTTCGGTTGCCGCGAAGGCAGCGCGGCTTCTCAGCGTCGACTCCTTTTTCTGCATAGGAAGGAAATAGTAGGGCGGAGATGCGTTTTCATGTGTCGATTGCAACTTTAAGGCCGGGTTACGGTCGTATGAACACCAACAGGCGACGTACGACGATTCAAAGACGCCAAATAACGGTACCAAGGCGTCTCCACCAGGCGCCACATTTCAGTTGCCGCAATTTTTAAGCGCAACTTATAAATACAATTCCTGTTCAAATCGCGACAGAGTGCTCGATTCCATCACTACAATTCAAGCTCTTTTGAAATCCACAAATGTCCATTCACACGTTCTGGCCAGTTGTGGGTCCCTTTAAGGGTCGTTTCTCATAGATATTATATCAGAGCATAGGTCTTTTATCCTGAAGAGGCACTTAACCTTAAGGATAATTAATAAAAATTAATTGAAGAAATGCGCGTCGTTCGTGCGAGTGCCGCTATAACAAACACCCAAATCGAGCATCAGGGTCGCCCACGAGTTTCCTTACCGAAATTCACGCAGAATCCCGATTTGATGGCTGCCAAGACAAATTCTTTCGCGTGGCGTTTCCTCGTGTCCATCACACTCGGAAAATCGCGAAATCGACACACTGCGCGGGGAAGGAGACGCCAAGTACGCGAAGGTCAGTTGCCATCCCGGATTATCGCCGAGCTGTCAGGAGACGAGGCAGGCCTTCGATGAGCGAATACAGCAGTATATAGTAGAACGCCCGCACGCGCAGACGCACCTGGCCGGGGCCTTGAGGCACGCTCCTTCGCCACAGCCAACTGTCACAATACCGCCATTCGTGTGTAGGCCGCGGAAACGACGACAGCCTTCCACACGGTGACACCCGCGGCCGCGTCATCCGTCCAACTCGCGTTCGCGATGATTACAACAGGCGCCGAACTTGGGTGAGGAGCATCTATTCCGAGTGATTGCCGCGCGAAAATAGAAAGGAATGTCCGGATGACCATATAGCGTCCTTGCAGCTCCTTTTAAAACAGTTTAGAAATATTTGTCTTTCACCGGCCTCCTCCATCTGCTTGTATTCGTGAGTGGCATATATCGAAGCACTGACTGGGATCTGAGGTATTGCAATATGCATTCGGCCACGTGCCCTGCGCGGCCGAGGAGCGGTACACCTGTTTAAATATACGTTACAACGGGGAAAATAGTTTAAAAAAAGAAAACATGTTCACACATAGATGGTTCCCACGGTGATCAACCAAAAGGACAATGGAAGGTCGATATCCAGACACTGTGCACAATGACTGACTGCACTTTTTGGAAAGCGTATTCTGTTTGCCACAAAAGGTACGGCACGCTACAGAGGGCGCACATACAGTGCATCACGTACGCATTCTTGAAGCTTGTAAACTATACATTTGCGCTAAGTAAAAGGGGGGAAACGACTTATCGTTATTTAAAAAAAAAAATGCCCGAAAGCGATTGTATTACGAAGTATATGCGACTTTCTTCTTATTAGTGCGCAGTTTAGGTCGCACGCAAAGGCCCGTCGTGTTTGAGTACCGAATGGCCCGAATGGTGATGATGTTGATGACAGGTGGTGTTAGACTGGCAGACCTGGCCAGCAATTACTCCGCCCGAGCGTCTCTGTCCATGTCGTATGCATCACCACGTGCCACTCAATCCTGTCTTTTGCAGAAATGTTAAAAGAAGGGCCGACATCATCTTGCGACGCGTCCGGCGTCGCAACGAAGTGTAGTGAAGATGTACTCCGTCCATGCCCTATATCTCTCGCGACGCGCAGGGCTCAGCTCGTTCAACTAAGCATGCGCATTCACTCCGCAGCCAAGCTATACAAGACAAGCGCATAAAACGGCCGATCTGTAAGCGTTTTGAACATTCCTGGTATAAGCATAAAAGTTTATAGAATTAAGAAAAGACAAGCGACAGGTGCCCGAGTATATAGATTTCAGTTGGCACGAAGAAAGACAGGACGGGAACAGTTCCTGAAATCTGCAGATTAAAAAAAAAGCGCGAGAAGATGCGCAGTTCACCCACCATTATCGCGCCAGATCCACTATATACTCACGACTCCACATTGGAGCGGACGCACAAACGCCAACTGCGCGGCGCGAATATTTAACTTCGCGTGCGCGTTCGATCTATATCTCGCACTGCGCGAGCATCTTGAGACATGGCCCAAAATGAAAAGAAAAAAAAAAGGAGGGGAGGTAAAACGCAGCAATATCCGCGTGGCCATTGGAGGACAGCGGTGCGCAGGGCCGTTCGGCACGCGCCTCTCGGGGCAGCATCGAAGGCGCCGCGCATGGCACATCCTCGAAGAGCAGAACGGTCGGCAGCGGAGTCCATATTTCATCGTGGTCCACTCCCGCGGCCACAGCAGCGTCCTGTTCCGGGGCAACTTCAACCCCCACTCGAAGGAAAGGAGGGCCTGACCGTGTTTTACGGCACCAGAGCGCGCGCGAGGAGTCCGGCGAGGCGCACCTTTCTTTGGCCAGATCGGGTCGGCCCAACGCCGCCGGCCAGCGGCGCGCGTTTTCCTTTCACCGCCGCTGAAGTAATGGCTATCGGCTGCGCTCGAGAGGACCCGGTGGCGCACGCAGGTAGCGCTGAAAGCGTCAACATTTGTGTAAGCAGCTATGTGGACTCACCTGGACTCGAGTATGTGTGCGTGCGTTCAACTGTCTCTTTTGTATTTAGACGTCTCTACCGCATCGTGGTGGAGACGTCCCTTCGACTGCAGCACCGCGCGAAAAAAAAAAAAAAAGAAGTCTCGTGCGCCTGCTCCCTTCAGCTTGTTTCAGTATACCAGCAGTCGTCTGTCACATCCACCCAATTCTCGAACATGGCGGAAAGGGCAAGTATAAACATTATTATACGAAAACGAGGGAGCTCGTCTCATCACGACCTGTAGTTGGGGTGTCAAAAAAAAAAAAAGAAAAAAGAAGAAAGGAAGGAAGAAATAAAAAGAATGAAATCGGGGAAGAGGTGCCCGTAATGTAATTGTTATTTCCATCACTGCAGAGAAAGTCACGTGTACCATCAGAATTACGACGTCCGGGAAGTCGCGTGTCCTTTTCAGCAAGCTACATGAATCCTGTCGGCGAGCTTTTTCTTTTTTTTTTTAGCATGCGCGTGCTTAAGTAATGTACTCACAGTAAACACCACCACTGCCCTCAATGCCTCCGTTGGTGCTACGCTGTAGACGCTAAATACGTGGCTTCGATTTCGGCCGCGGCGGTAGCATCTCGAAGGAAGCGAAGTGTGCTACAGAGGCCCGTGCGCGGTGCGATGTCAGTGCCCGTTAAAGAGCCCTATGTCGTCGAAATTTCCGCAACCCCCCCCCCCCCCCTCCTTCCTTACAACGTGCCTCACAGTCGTGTCGTGGTTTTGGCACATAAGACACCAACAGTTATTAACATCATCGCTCCCATTAGGGTCTTTTATAAACCATTACACGCTGTCATGCGATACACCAGCGTCGATTCCTAAGTATGTCGTATACTCACACGCATTATAGCCAACGGAGTTCTTACCATATATCATTCAAGCTCATTCCCTCTTTAGGGAGAAAAAAAAAATAAAAAAAAACCTCGCCAAGGATCTCCAACTCATTCATGCCTGCAAGTCACTGCGCCAGCGAAAGTAACTGGAAAAGCTGCTGCAACAACTTCGAAGCGTAGGTGAAATGCATACTGCTAATAAAGAAAGAAAGGAAATCAAACACGAGCACAATCGAAGTTATTCTCAAACAATCCTCGACTCCAGTGAGCTGAGCGTCCAGTCCCATTAATAAATAAATAAATAAATAAATAAATAAATAAATAAATAAATAAATAAATAAATAAATAAAGACGCTTCCTGAGGATTGTTGTGAAGTGGCCGCCTATGTCAAGGGGCGGCGCGGCCACTAACTTTGACGAGTGGTGATGGAGTGCTTAAAGTAGAGAGATAGATAGATAGAGGGACTTTAAAAGATGGAAGAAAGGTCGGCCCGAGCTATTTAAGTTAAGGAACATTCTAGAATACAGCGGTTAGTGTCGGTGCTCGCGCTGAGCGGGTCACTCTTAAGTAAGGTCATCATGGGTTATAGACACAACGAGAAGTAATTTGTTTACAGACGTTCCAGCACTATATATATATATATATATATATATATATATATATATATATATATATATATATATATATATATATATATATATATATATATATATATATACGGCGACTCTCTCTGTGGAGACCGAAACATTTGATCAAAGCCACCGGGATGTCCCCCCTCCCTCAGGTATACCCGTACACACCTTTAGAGTCCCGAGCTGTCGAAAGCAAACACCCTCTCGCAGTGTGGCAAGCACACGCGTGCAGATAAAGAGGGGTCACCTGCAAAATCACCCTTCCAGCGCGTTGCGCCTATACCAGACGACCGTTTTCCCCCCTTTGACTTGACGCAACGCTCTCGAATAGACTTTTCGAGGGTCGACCCAATAGACGTCAACTTCTCACACATTTTCTCCGCCCTCCCGTCACGACCCGATGCGTCGAGTACGCTGAGAAAAAATTAAACGAACGCAAAAAAAGAAAGAAAAAGAAACGGGAGTGGACGCGAGCGGAAGATTCTCGCACGCAGTGCGCCGTTCCTTGGCGAGCTAATGAAAGTCCGGCGCATGCAATCAGCGAATCGGCAGCGGGGGCCCGAGGGGCGACGACGCTTTCATCAGCGCGTTCGCTCGTTTGCGCTCTTTGTCGCCCAGGGCGTCCATTATTCGCGCGAAAGTAGACCATGAGACGGCCGTGTACAAAGGAAGCCGATGACTGCGAAGACGGTTTTCCGCTTCGCAAACGAAGCGTCCCGCCGACGGCTGTAATTAAAAGACCCACCGCAGCCACCCATCTCACCTTCCGCACTTCGCCATGCGACGCCTCCCCCGCGCACAGTGTGAAGTGAGAAATGTAAACAGGCCGTGGCGCATCCACTTCTTAACAAGCCCCGTCTGCGGTGCGCGTGCATATGGATACGGGGTTCGATTCGGCACAGTTCGCTAAGCAGATATAACCTGCATGCACAGCGCTATACTTTCGATGCTCCACGGTGTTGACGCGTAGACACTGCAGCGAGACTGTATATAACGGCAAATCCTATGAACGTAGCGGAATGAGAACACGCGTGACTGTGTAAGTTTCGAGTCGCTGGCCAGATACACGAGAAAGCCAAGCACACCGCTGCACCGCGTTACAATGAACACTGATTGATACGTTTAAACGGGAACCGAAGAAGACACGTACGGTAGCTATATATAGTAAAGAAGTGTTGCTCTAGAGTATAGTGTTGCCCATCTGGGGTTCCTCAATGTTCGCGAAATGCAGTGTAATCAGTCCATTTTACTTTCCCTTTTCAGCGGACACCGTAGCTTTCATTTACAGACAAACGCTTTCCTACACAGTACGAAATATGAACTCATTCACCCCACACTTATACGAATACGACCGCAAGTCCTGCCACAGACCAAACACCCTCTACCACAGTGTATGAAAATAGTCCAACATTTGCCCACCACCCCCGCCCGCATTGCACCTGTTTTCCACACCATAGCGGAGCAGTGGCAGGCCCAGCGTACCAGCCTCAACATTGATGATCAGCGCCAACTGGTGAGCGAGGGCGACGCAGGCAATCAGGTCCGTAACATGACCTCCTAGACTATAAGAAAGCCATGCATCGGGGAGATGACCAAAAAACTTTCGCCTGTTCTAAGAATAAAATTCTTAATAAAGTTCCTTCTATCTCCCTCTGTCATAAATCATTGAAAGAAAGAATACAAATACGCTAAAGCGCCAATGAGACGCTCCCAGCTTCACTAATCACTTCTTTCTCGAAAGGAACCCGCGCTGCTTGATTAGCAAGGACAAAGTCTATGTCGCAGTGGAACTTATAGGTAGACACTATCATAGCTTCTAGACCAGAGTGCTCCACTGTGCGTGAAGATAATTTCGCGCTGTTTGGTGGAAACGTTGATTACGTGGTGGAGGTGGCACCTCCACCATGTAAGGTAAGGCTACGTGACCTGCCTGCCTGCTCCACCCTGTTCACAAGTTGTCGCTGGTGTTGAGGCTGGCGAGCTTCGCTTCCCGCCCGCTGCTCCTCGCAAAAATGAGCAGTATACAAGACCACGGGTGAACACTAGAGTTTTATAGGTCTCGCACAGCCAAAGTTAGAGGACGCAAACAATACAACGTCGCCTGCAAACATGAGGCCAGCGGCAAGCCCTTCAACCCAACCAGACCTTTGCTTCAAGTGTCGTGAACCGCGACACCTCTGTTTCTACGAGTATAGGAAGTCAATCTCAGTGCAGACGTCCTCTGAACTCCCACTCCCTTCATCACCATCAGATTAAGTCAACGGCAGGACGAAGGCCTCTCTCAACGATTTCCAATTTCTCCTGTCCTGAGCGAGTTGCTTCCACTTTATGCCTGCAAATTTCTCAATTTCATCGCCCCACCTAACCTTACCTACCTAACCTCACCTGCGTTTTCCCTCTCTTGGTATCCATTCTGTTGTTCTTACTGTCTATCTGTTATCTGTACTCCGCATGACTTGCTTACGGCGACTGAACCCTGTCTGTATGCTAGCCGTCAGCGTCACCTATACTCCGAGTATTCTCCAGCTGAGTCGGTGCTGCGTGCAGGATTATTATTACTAGCGTCCTCGTAGTGTTGTAAAAATATTCTCTCCCTTATACTCATCGACGACAGATTTCTCATTAACACTTTTCCCATCCGGCAAAACCCACCTCATGCACAGAGCCATGTCGGCCGGTGTCGGTTTATTGCTTGTTCGTGTTATAATGTGTTAACTGCTTTCCTGGCGAGAATCGTACCAATACTTGCTCTCGGGAGGACATTTAATTGCTGGTTCGGCGTAACGAACATACGTCGATGTTCCGACAGAGACGCTGCGAAATTTTCTGAAAGGACGACTTTGTGTGCCATGAGCAACATTGCGACGCGAGCGGCTGCGACTGGATTTGTCCAGTTGCTACAGCCATTACTGGTGTTAAAGCAAGGTGTGCAGGTTACACTTTTACATTGGTCCTGTCGTAACCGAAGGCTTTGGAATGAAAAAACAGAACCAAGCAAAAAAAAAAAAAGCGCGTTGGCATAAAAACAGCCAGAATGCGACCATACTATGATGACGCCACTGTATTTTACTATACGTCTGCAGTTAAGGACTTTACTATGAAAGATTAATTACATTGTATCTTAAAGGTCACGATCTAGCAACTCCTTAGAACTTCCAAAGCGCAGCACAAAGGCCTCAACACGAAAATGTAATGTGAAATTTGTGCCGTCAATACTACATGCCTCCGGTTAGGCGCGCTTCTTAAACCGAAAAGCAAAACACAAATAGGCGTGGCTCTTGCTGCCAAGTGAGAACAACATCAAGCTCATAATTCAAGTAATCGATTGTGACAAATTATAGGGCGCATGCCTCATAAACTGTCGGATTAGGTTAACATATACCCTTCACTGCAATGTGAAACTACGACGGTTTATGAGGTATGCAGCCTCTAGCTCGTTACGACGTGAAACCGCACGTGAAACTGCACGCAGTTTCACATCGCAGTGCCATCACAATGCCGTGGCTGCGTGCCAAAGTATCCAGTATATACTATCGTGGACACAGTATCATCGCACAGTGCCTATACCGAAGATACCACGGCCCATTCGAGAACGCCGCGTGGGATCAGGGCCAATGTCCCTGCGGTACGCCGCCCCGACCAAACTCGCCACCGGCGGAGACCGCGACGCTGGCGGACATCGTCTCTTGCAGAGTGGCACATTCCCGCGTCTGGGGCGACGCACGGGAGTCTCGCGTCTTGCTATGCGACGCAGCGCGCCGGTCTCTCGGAGTAGCGCGCGGGTATAGTAAAAAAAAGAACCACGAAGGGAGCTCGGCGATCCTTATGAACAGATTATGCTAATACGCGGACGAACGTCGGCCGGCCGACCGGAGTCACGGAGAGCGCGACACTCGGCGCGAGATGGGACGGTGCGATAAGGGAGCGCTTTCTCAGGATCCGAGCGTGGATCAGCGCCAGCGTATAGAGCGCGCGTTGGACGCGCACAAAGGAGACACGCTCCCAATTAAAGCGCTCGAAGGCGTCCCCGGATGGGACACGACGCGCGGGCCATTTCTCGCAATTAGCCGCGCCGTCCGAAGGGGGCAGCGCCTCCGGCGGCCATTAGCCGGGAACGCGCCCGGGGCCATCGGCGACGAACGCCCGAGGGCTCAGTCGCGACGTCGCCTCTCACTCTTTCCAGAATTCTGTGGCAAGCCGGAGGCGATCGTTGCACAAAATAGTGAGCGCGAGACGTCGCCGGGCGCAAGAAGAAGACAGCTGCGTTTATATATACGGAACGGGCGTCGGGTTATGGCGAGCTCTGTTCCTCCCCGCGGGGCCCCCGCAATAGTAGGGGGAGGGGGGGAATCATTCTGACGACTGCCCCCGGGCAACGCGGGCGACGCCGTGGCGCGATAAGAGTGCCTTGCCACCCCCCCGGGCGCCGTGTGTCAGGTTGGGCTAGTTTACCGGAGCGGGGGAACGTACGCGTCCGCCTCGGGACAGCTGCCCGCGGGATACAATTTGGTGCGCTGGAAAGTTTTTCTTCTTTTTTTTCCCCTCTTCTCTGGGGCGAAACATGCGCGCGAGCCCGCAGAACACGCCGAGTCGATACAGCTAAACCACCGCCGCGGGCGCTCCGGGTCATGTAGGCGCCGGAGAAGCCGCGGGGTCTCCTCCGGCGGTGCGCGTCTGGGCGGCCGTGGACGCCGCCCGCGGCTGTGGCTTCCTCTGCGAAACGAGCATCGGAGAACAAAAGACGCGTGGCAGAAGAGCAACGTGACCACTCGGGGCTCTGGAAAGGCGCTGAAAATGCCCTCGTTGCGATGAGTTGCGTTTCGCGATGCTCTGCGAGTAACCGGTATATCGCTTTGGTTTTCCGAATTTCCCCATGTGGTTTCCGCAGTGAACTGTGGTCGTGTCCCGTATCCCCCAGCCGACAAGTTTCACGACGATACTCAGACATCTGAACAAACGTCAATGAGTCGTATGAAATATAAAATTGGGCTAGTTAACTGGTCCGCGTTCATGACGTACAGCGCCTGTAGCCGTGTGTTTCGTCTTCATCCTATACGAAACAATGAACAAGTTGCTGTCCGAGGGCATCCAACTACCCAACGAGTCCCACGTCGCGCGGGACGCCGCTCTGATATGCGTGCTTTGCATACCATATCCGCATAGCTCTGTGCACAACCTAACATTTGCGCTCTGTGTTATCCTGTCTCTTGTGTGTCGACTTGTTGCGCTGATTCCATATGATTACCATGATTACCATGTAAAACCTAACATCGAACCGCACGTGTGGCAAGAAGTTGAAAACTGGACTCCGACTACAACGAATTTTAGATAAGAGGCACTTCGTCCACGGCCAAGCTACTTACCGTGCATCCACCTGGCGAGAGCGGTCTATTTCATCGGAAGATACGTCTGGAAAGATGGCTTGCTCGGACTTTATGTTGTCGGCACGACCCGACCCATCGTACGGCACATCGAATGGTAGTGACGCACACATTTCGCGGAAGAATAAGGAGCACGCAACAATGACGTGTTTCTGTGGTCGCGCCAGACACGGATTCGTCTCGGGTCGACAGGACACACTGGTGGTGAGTCCGCAGCGCCGTATAAATAACGAGCGAACGCGAGCGGCCCAGCAAAGGCGTCACGGTCTAGCCGCAGCAGATGACAATCTTGGCCCGCGACCGTAAAGATGCCGGCAAGAGCCCTAGGCGGCGGCCCTGCAGGGAGCCCCGGGGCGGCGGCGCCCACATCCGGGACAGCAGGAGCGCTGAAATACGCGCTCCCTGCGGCGCCGTTGGTGGTCGTACGGGCTGGGTCGGCACGCGCGGCCAGCTTGACGAGGCTGCACAGGGCGTGCTCCTCGCACGGGCGTGCCCCCATCGTGGCAGCTCGGCCGTACATCGACGGGGCCAAAAGAAAAACATTTCCGAGTTTGGGGCGAAAAACCAGCGCAGACGAGGGCTATTCGTCCGCGGGGGCCATCCGACTTGGCCAGGTGGAGCCCTGGCGACAAGCATCCTGCTCCTCAGCCCGAGTGACCCTTAAAGGACTGTTTCCGGGGATGTGTCAGGCGATGTTTTCAGCACGTGACGGCGCCCGAGAGGGAATCTGTCGCTGCAGCCGTGCCTGCGCGGAATAGTGGGCACCGAGCGTGCTCTGTCGCGCGTGACAGCTTCTCGTACACCGGCCGCACCGGATTACGTCGAGGCGCCGAGGCGTGTATATATATACAGTGTCTTCAGACGCGGTGGCTCCGGCTAGACCTGGCAGGAGTCATGCAGACAGGCAGTATAGTCTGCCTGCGGCCAAGCGCTGCCACTTCCTGGGAAGCTGGACTCAGCCGTCCCACTGTGCGCCCCGAAAAGATTTTTCTTTTTCTCCGCTTGTCTGCCCTGCCCATACCAGCCATGCATTGTTCTCTCTCTCTCTAAATGGACACTGGAAAGAATATTTCTTCGGCAGCACTGCATGCGCATCGTAATGTAGGCAAGTGAAGAAGGCGTCTGCGCTGGGCACGGTGACACGTCAATGCGGTAAGCCTACAGAAGCCACTGCCATCTTCACTGGGCACGACCGAATTGAGGTCCAATGTGAAACTTATCGGAGCGTAACTATAGACAAACTTGAAGTGCTGCCGATCTCCTATATAGATCTCCTATATTTCATCCCGCCGTACTACAGCCACCGAAAAGTGACTTTCACAACGTGGTCAAGAAAGAAGGTGCAGCATAGAACGACAGAACGCTGTGCGAGTTGGTAAGGGTTCATTATGCGAAGGAAAGGCGCCCGAACACAGACACGAGAGCCGACGTGTGTTCTACTCCTGCAACGAGAGAAAGATTCTTGAGGTCCAATGTCCAGCCCTTCAAAACAGTGTCGTGTTCTGGATATAATGTTCAATTACCTGTCAGCAAGTGGCCTAATCAGAAAACTTTAGCCTCACAATTTCGTATAGAAAAGCCTATGCTTAATCTGCCATCTCACAGATTTCAGCGCTTCACAATTACTTTTTATTCTCTTTTTCCTTCTTTTTCCTCTTAAATCGTTATACTCATTTCCCCATCCCTATACAGAGCAGCATGTCAGCGGTAGTTATACACACACCGGCAAAAATCTGTTTTTCCAAATAAAGAGTGTCTCTCTCTCTCTATACTCATCTACTCTTCTGTCCGCACTTGCACGCCTTATCTGTGCGTAATGAAGGTGAACGATATTTGCACAGTGCGAGTATCAAGGAGAGGCCCACTCTTCACAATGCACGCCGTCTCCACACCAATTGCGATCTCTTTAATGGCGGCTGTACACGTTCTTGTGTAGTGAGATACCCGCTGCGATGTGATAAAAACGAGCCTGTACATATAGACGGCACTCCCGCAACCCGTCGAAAAAGATGGGGAGCTCCTCCGTCGTCTTCTGAGAACACACAAACGTGAACAGCCAAACATAAATGGGCTACGACTTAATAAGGTCGACCTGCTGTACAGTCACGTTGACAGGGTGTTGGAAACTGCGTATTTTTAGAACTGGGTCACGCGACCATCGCCGCTCACACCTTCCAACGCACCCCTGTTATCACCCCTGCCAGCCGCGCGAAAAATTTAAAGCATCCTGCTCATTGCTGCCCGCATCAACGAGTTTCATGCGCACGGCACACAAAAGCAATAATAAATAGTCTCAGCAAGGACCAGTTCATAACGCGGTGGTCTTCCCAGGGGGGCGCCGATCAAAGGGCGCGCAAAATAAGCGCGCCCTGGGCCTATAGTTTATGCGCACTGACGCGTCAACGTAAGTAATGTCGCGATCGCGCAGCCTTCTTTCTCGCAGACGCATAACCGTAAAGCAAGAAGACGCGTGCGTGCCGCGCGTTGAGACGAGGTGCCAGCGGGGCGCGCGCTTTATGGATGCAGCGGTGGGAGCAGCGGTCTTCCGCCGCCGGGGCGCGTTTTTCAACGCGCGCTGCCACGCGGACCCGGGCGTGGCGGATGGGTGCGCGCGGCGGCGGCGCCGAGTGGTTCGCCGCTGACCCGCCGCCATACATCAACTCGATCGCCGCCGCCGTACAAATGCCGGCGGCAACGAGAAAAAAGAACGCCACGCTGGTGGGGGGAGCGTCGCCACGTCCAGCTAGAAGGCAGTCTACTTCTCACCGAGGGCGCACACCGCGTCCGCAAGACGGAGGAAAGGCGTTCGCAGAAGCGACACGCTCGCCGGCTTCTGGAGCCAGAGGATTAGCTGATGATCGACGCCGACGAGTGGTCGCGCAGAACGACCCTGGCGCACTTGCGCGGGCTTTTCGCTCGCTGCGCAGTCGACCTCATCCTATTGTAACGCTCGTCGTTTCCCGAGGCCCCCATTTCATTCTGATATACGAGGGCACAAGTGCAGATACATCTCATCATCTATATATGGGCGCTGCATGAGTGCGCACAGGTGTGAGCTGTGCAAGACTCGAGTACTGAGCGCGAATGGCACGAAGGCTACAAACTGCTGCAGAGAAAGGACACTCTACTGTGAGAGCGACATCCTTATAGGCGATATGCAGGAAGGAGGAGACGAATGGTTTCTCCCGCGTTCTCATAGGTACGTGTTTATTAGCAATAAAACGTAATATTATACATTTAGAACGACAGAAAGCTGAGCGAGTTTGTAAGGGTTCATCATGCAAAGAAAAGGCGTGAAAACACGGACACAACAGTACAGAGGAGAAGATAACACGAACGTCAGCGCTCGTGTTGTCTTTACCTCTATGCTCTTGCGTCCGCCTTTTTCTTTGCATCATTATGTGTATATTTTTTTTCTGTTTAGTGTGGATAACAGTGGTCCCAATTACGTGGGTGCTGACGAAACCTATTGGTGAGAGATGATTTATTCAGCAAGGTTTCTTTAAAAAGAAACTGAGAGAGAGAGAGAGAGAGAGAGAGAGAGAGAGAGAGAGAGAGAGAGAGAGAGAGAGAGAGAGAGAGAGAAGCTTATGAGTGCTTGGTTGCCAATGAAGTGCTTCTTCCAAGGCTGGCAAAGGCGTGCGTTCATGTACTCGGGTGATACGCATGAATAGCCAGCGAACTTTTTTTCCTTTCTTCTTCTTCTTTTTGTTACTATCGTAAGCGCCGTTAAACTTTCGTTCCCCGCCAGCTAATATACTGCTCGTGCTGCTAGATCCTCAGTGAGTGAGACCCATAAAGCCACAGAGTTGTCGTGCTATAGAGCGGACGCAGGGTCACATTACGATTACGCAGCCGCAATCGTTTAAGAACGAAAGCCACAAACATTTGAGTACGGAGGCGACGGTTAGTGTGCATTCCTATTCCCAATGTACGCCTTTCAGTTCAACACTGACCTTCCAGCGTCAAAGTTATCTTGACTATATGCTCACATACAGGAGTGCGCCAGGTTTTCATTCACTCCTGCAGAAATCACTTGCGCTGGACGGCGAGTGTTGCGGCCGAAACGTGCGACTGCCACCGTGCATGATGACATCGCTTGTCCTCTGCGCACCGATAGGCCAGGATGCGAATGCATCAGTCAGGTGTGGTCATTGTTTCCTCTATAGCAATGAAACATATATGCCTAAACGGTTCACCTCGATTCGGTCGCTGAGCAGTGCGTAACACGAGAATCACGTGACGTGCAACGCGGGAGTAATCCAGAGGTGGGTGACAGGAGCAGCCTTACGGTCCGAGGAGGGCCGAAGAGATAGCGGCGCACTGATCAGTAGCGTATATCAACACGAAGCGGTAACGCAACGCAGGCACGCAGGTGGAATACAGTGTGGACGCAACGAAAACGACTGCCCGCACGCGAAAAGTAAGTGAGGGTGGCGATGTGGGCTTGTTGGTTGGTCATAACCGGTGAACATATATACGCAAGCAAGAGCACGTTGTCATCCAAGAGGACCCCTATGAAAGACGGGCGCAGACACATCGAGGCTGGCGTGCTCAACAGACATGCGCGCGTCGTTAGAGTCTCTCACGCATGCTGTGCGACGATGTCCACGTATGTACACGGACGGGTGAAACGTGGGACAACGTCCTAAGAACGCAACATCGAGAACGCCTGCTCTAGCTATACCAAAGTCTAATGTTGAATTCCAATGGCAGATCCAGGTCAAGTTTTTCTGCTCTGTACGGAGCAGTTGCACTCCAATGGCAGATTGGGAGCATGAATTTTGTATTCCAATGGTAGATCGGGAGCAGCCGCGGATTCCGGATCGCTCCGTGGAGCAACAATTCTTGCTCCGTCTAAATCGGCGGATTTGGCCGGAAGTCCGCGTGACGTCATTTGTGCGCCCGCTTCCGCTCGGCCAGCTCGGCTCTCTTCCCGTCACGGCCGGCTGTTTTAATGCTGTTTTAACTATAGTGTACGAGATATTCTAGTACACTATTGTTTTAACAGTCGTGGGCTGCCATGGACGACAGGAAAGCACTTCCCGCCGTGCGCTCATGCTGTTTCCGCTGGAGAGTTTGGAGTCGGAATCCGGGTCCCTTCTACGCTAGCGCACTCTCGTTAGATTTCCGCGTACTAAGTGCTCCCGCGGGAGCGAATGCACTCCAATGGCAGATTCGACGAGAGCGATCTTGCTCGGAGCGGCGCGCTCCGTTCGCGATCCGGCTGAGCGCTCTCGATCTGCCATTGGAATTCAACATTAAATACACCGCCAAACGGAACGTTCTCAGAACATACTATCCAATTGTGCTATCAACCAGAAACTTTAACGAGAGCTGTCTTGAACTACCTAAAGCCGCCTACTGGCGCAATGCACTCAAAGGCATTTTCGTTCATGCAAGACTGAAAACGAGAACTATAGCCTCTGTGGCCTCTCCAGCGTTGCTCTACTTGCAAACGTATGCATCCGGCAACCAAAGTAAAATGTACAGCATAGGATTGCATTTGTAAGGTATACGTCGTGCTTCATCTTAATTCACAGAAAACCACTCTATTGCTTCGGGAGCGCCATCAGTAACGAACTATGGATAACCGAGGTCGCAGTCGACAAATTCCTGTAAGACTCAGCGTCTACCACGCAGATTCAACTCACGGTTTACCAAGCGCACGGCCAGCAAATTCCTCAACAGAACCACAACTTCGACAAAATCATAGTTTATGTACTGAAAAGAAATTCTCGTTCCCCGTCTGACAGAAAATACATGGGATCACATCTAGTACATAAGTTCCAAAGCATAGCCCCACCCCCCCTCCAGTTTCTGGTTCGAACTACCGCTTTCTCAACTTACCCTTCCGTGTGATCGTAGTTTCTAAACATTTTCAAGCTTCTATGACTACCTTATAACACTATAACATATAACACTTCGCTCAATGCCACATGATCCCCCATAGGCATCTTCCTCGCTGACTGCTTCGTATCACACCGATTCCCGCAGTGCGTGGTATCTGACTTGAGAGTAACTACTGCGGCGGCGTCATCGCCTATTTACTAAAGGTTAGCGGCCATTTAAGGACCAACCCGTTGCCTCTATAAGCATGTGCTTATTGGACCGCGCGTCTCCCATTCTACTTCAAGCCGCCAGTAGCAGATGTTCAGAAGTATTCTGCAGCATTTCATAACATCAATCCCGTAAACGCCTCCGGCAATTCGTTTACATGCTGCAATAGTAACCCTCTCGTCGTCGTCCTCCGGTATGACCGAGAAGAGCCCAGACGTCTACAGCATAGAAAACGTGTTCTTGTGACCAGCCCACCCATGTTGTCCCCATTCAAAGAAGCCGACCTTTTCAGTGTCGTCGCATAGCTGCGCAGATCTTGCAACGGAAAACTGCCTAAACAAGCCACACACGTCAAAGCCGTTCGCGCAAACAACAGTGTCTGTCCGCGCCACCATTTTTGGAATAACACGAGTTCCGTAAGCACGCGTAGACGAGGATCACTCGATAGATTGGAAGAGTCCGAGGAACATCGCACTGCGGTAATTTACCTGTAGTTGAAGTCTTTTTCACCTCCGTATATGAAACTTTTCTGGCAAGAATATTCTCCCATTCGGCCCTCTCTCTTTCTCCGGGTGTAGTTACGTTTCAATGTGCTGCACTCACGGCTCGCGCTATAAGCTTCGATGTGCCGATGCGCGACCTTACGAGTAGAATCCAAATCCGCGCTTTCGGACGATGCTCAGTCATCGAGAGATCGAGCGCACAAACATAACGCTCTTTCGTAGAAGCGCGCCACAAGAGCGCAAATCCACATCGGAGCAGGGCCAGCCAGCGAGCGACGACGTCAGCTCCCAGAGAACCGGCCAGGTGGCGACCCCATGGCGTGCCACTCAAGCCGTCGCGAACAGGCGCGCCTGTCAACTCGGCAAGAGACGGTCGCCGTGACCCGACGAGCACGGCGCGCGACCTGCTGCCAAGGTCGCCGCGCCTCAACGACACGCGCCTCTCGCGCTGAGATGAAATAGCGATGACGCTGTCACCACCGGCTTCTGCTCATGGGAGCGCGGCTCATTCGTCTGGGGATCACTCATCGCACCGGTGGCCCGAGGTGGCCATCGCGATGCGATATTGGTAATTGGTTGCTTATCTTAACACGAAGAAAAGGATCGCTAGAGCAATTACTGCTTACAGCACCGTAACCGCCAGGACACGGAGGAAAGATGAGGCCGTACTACATGTGCGCGGATCATATCTGTTGAAGTTTGCTTGACGCACTAAGGACAGCAGCGGAGCTCTTTAAGCGAATTGCGTCCTGTGCGATATCTCGTGCTGGTTGAGCGCGTGATTTATTACCCTGCGGCGGGAATAGAAATGTGCGGTCACTCGCAATAAATGCGCCACCCACGCCCAGAAATGTACGTTACGGGTGCTGCACTCTCGTAGTCATATGCACGTAATGCTTTCTTGTATACCGACGTCGAAGGGCAAACACCGGCGGCTTCTAGCACTGCAAAACAAGCCCCGCCACGGTGGTCTAGTGGCTAAGGTACTCGGCTGCTGATCCGAGGGTCGCGGGATCGAATCCCGGCCGCGGCGGCTGCATTTCGATGGAGGCGAAATGTTGAGGCCCGTGTGCTGTGCGATGTCAGTGCACGTTAAGAACCCCAGGTGGTCGAAATTTCCGGAGCCCTCCACTACGGCGTCTCTCATAATCAGAACTGGTTTTGGGACGTTAAACCCCACAAAAACAACAAAAACAAACAAACTGCAAAACAAGCACGTGCGAGTCGCCTGTTTTTGACTGTGTAAACAAACAAGCTTCCGTTCCCGCGCATGCGCTGTGTCACGGTGCGGTAAAAAGGACCACAAGAAATGCGCCTCCACTGCCATGCAACCCGGAATTCGGCGTTTCTCTTGGCAGGAAGGTTCGCTGAAAATAAATGAGCCTCCTATACGCAAAGCATATAGTTTCTACAGCTACAGTCGATAGATGGCACGAGGACGTTTTCTCTTGATTCGTTCTGTACGTCAATGCATCTCGTTACGTTGTTGTCTTCAGACTCCTCGAAAGAACGAATGTATTAATATGTGTAAGGACGCGTATGCGAAGCAGCAGTTGCGCGTGAGGAGCCATAAACATGCTATATGTCGTGCTTGGGTCGAGTAGTTTACAAAGTCGGACACCTAACGTCATTAAAAAAAAAAGCAGACACGTTCTGTGCAGCATATTGAGGAGCCAAACAGAAGTTGACACACACACACACACAACACACACACATACACACATATATATATATATATATATATATATATATATATATATATATATATATATAACTTCTTTATTTCCATCACGATGGAGGAGACTGCGGATAAAAGTTGCTTGAAACACAAGCAACTTGACAGAGGCCTGCAGCCACCTCTACAGTGCAGGCAGCGATGGCACACATTCACAAAAAGAAAAAGAAAAAATCGTATCGAAACACATATTCGGAAATACAAATATGCCGAAAAAGAATTTATACAATTTCATACAAAAAACAGCCACGTTAGTAAGAAAGAAAGAAGAAAGCAGTATTTTACATTCATTTACTGTGTGAGCATGGATTGATAAAATGCTCGTGCAGAAGTTATTTGCAATTCAATGTGTAATTTATTGAATGAATTTAAGAGGGTTGGTAGCGTGTATGATAGTTTCTGCATAGAATAGTTTGCCCGCGGAGTGACCACCTTCCACTGTTCTATGTAACGAAAGCCATATGAATGAGTGTTTTTGACAAGATTAGATAACATATGGAAAAACTTTAAGTTTTCTTTTATCTCTCGTGTAAACGCTAGACTTAACTTATAATTGTAAAGGTTAAACACTCGGATGATATTTCCTTTCAAAAATAAATCTGAAGTATGGGAATTGTAGGGCACGTTGAAAAGTGCTCGTAGAAATTTTTTCTGCAGTATATGAAGTCTTTCAAGATTGGTATATGTCGTCGTACACCATACCAAAAGACAATAATACAAGGAAGGAAAAAAGAGCGCATTGTAAACAAGAAGCTTTATTTTAAAAGGTAATATCAATCTGTGACGCGCCATCATACCAACCACACGAGATAGCTTGCCTAAAACTGATTCGTATGTGTACATCCCAAAGCATATTTTGTGTGAAGGTAACTCCCAGTATTTTCACACTACTCACTATTTCGATTTTTTGTTGTTGTTTTGTGGGTTTTGTCCCAAAACCAGCTCTGATTATGAGAGACGCCGTAGTGGAGTGCTCCGGAAATTTCGACCACCTGGGGTTCTTTAACGTGCACTGACATCGCACAGCACACGGGCCTCAACATTTCGCCTCCATCGAAATGCAGCCGCCGCGTCCGGGATTCGATCCCGCGACCCTCGGATCAGCAGCCGAGTACCATAACCACTAGACCACCGCGGCGGGGCATTTCTATCTTTTTTTTTTCATGTACATAAAGAAGGGTGATGTGATCGCAGCTTATCTGCTTAGATTTCGGTCTGAAAATCACGGCTTTTGTCTTTTTTGCATTAATTTGCAGAACGTTTGCTGCTGACCATTCTTGGAGAGCACTTAGAGCAGTGTTGGTGTTGTTCTGAAGGCTACCAAGTTCAGGTGACGAAAAAAAAAATAGGCTAGCGTCGTCAGCGCGTACAGTCTGTTTCATACTTAGGGGAAATCTCGGAGCACCTTGCAACGCGATGCAGCCATGTGGCCAACGCGATGCGGCTTCGGTTAAAGGCTGCACGCATAGAGCATCTGCGCCTCCGTAAGCAGGTGCTATTTGCCGACTCCAGCGCTCGCCGCATCATGGCCGCATCGCGTTACAAGGCGCTCCGAGATTTCCCCTGAGTATGAAACAGACTGTATACATGACGTACTTCGCATCACTGTAGATATTTACATAGGTTATTTATGTAAACGATAAAAAGAAATGGACCGAGAATACTACCTTGAGGAACGCCTCTGCTGATATGTTTTAAGCTTGAACGGTAATGTTCAGTCTGGACGTATTGATGGCGATGATCTAGGTAAGACTTCACGAGGCTTAAGCAGTGCCCGCGAATACCGTAGGTTTCAAGTTTTTTAAGTAGTATGGAATGATGGATACAATCAAATGCTTTACTGAAATCAATGTAAAGGCCGAGCACAAGATTCTTGATTTCAAATTGCGATAAAATGAATTCTTTTTGTTGTAGTAAGGCTAACTCAGTAGAAAGGCGTTTCTTAAATCCAAATTGGGCTGTAGAGATAAGATTCAGCTTATCGAAAAATTTTGACATTTGCACGTGCATAAGTTTCTCCAGCCCTTTGGATAATACTGGTAATGTCGAAATAGGCCTATAATATTTTATATCGTTTACGTCACCTATCTTAAAAAGCACAGAAACTCTTGCAATCATCATCATCATCATCATCATCATCATCATCATCGGCCTGTTTAGGTCCACTGCAGGACGAAGGACTCTCCCAACGATTTCCAATCCACCCTATCCTGAGCGAGTTGGTTCCACTTTATGCCCGCAAACTTTTTAATTTCATCGCTCAATTTAACCTTTTGCCTGCCTCTGTTGCGCTTTTACTCTCTTGGTATCCATTCCGTCGCTCTTACTGTCCATCTGTTATCTTTCCTCTTCATGACATGTCCTGCCCAGGTCCACTGCTTTCTTTTAATTGATATAATAATATCGGCTACTCCTGTCTGTTCTCTGATCCATTCCGCTCGTTTTTTATCTCTTAGCGTTACCCCCAACATTTTTCTTTCCATTGCACGTTGCGTGCTCCCCAGTTTCATCTCTAGTTTTTTCGTTATCCTCCGCGTTTCAATATATATATATATATATATATATATATATATATATATATATATATATATATATATATATATATTCATTCATTCGTTGCCCCCTCGAGCCGATGAATAAGGCTGAGAAAGGGTTCTGATGAGGTGGGATGCGGCCAAATTGGTAAATTACACTAACACTGCACCTAGTACATGTACTACATAAAAGAACTTCGGCAAGGTAGGAAGCAAAGCCGTACTACGAAATGTCGTGGACAAGATTCGCATGTTCGGGACAAATAACGCTTTACGAGACAAATATATCCGCTAATTTTGTTTGTCGCATACGTCATACGACTCTGCGCCTTGTTTGTTCAAAGGGTCCGTTTGGCTGTAATACTGCTCCGCCCTGAATGCGCATGCTGCGAGAATAAGAAGTAATAGGCGTTTGCTCAACGACAGCCAAGTACCGCTCCGGCTTCAGTCTAATTAACGTGAGAATAAAGCGGCCGGTAAACAGTTTCCGTCCACACTATATACCCGCGGGCCTTGCGCCGTGACTGGAGTCTTCAGAAATGAGCGCACAGGACTAGCGCAATTGTCTTTCCGGTGAGGCGAATTAGGCTATACTGCTTCGCAGTGTCATCGACCGTAGCTGTATACGGCGAGCCTCGACGTCAACAAGGCGACGCTCGGCTAGCTTAGTTCCGCAGAGCAACATGCCCAGAGACTAATTGCCTGGTGCCGTCTCCGTCCTGGTGTTCCCAGTGCAAACTGGGTCAGTTTATTCGCTGGCCGCGCTCGGATACCGTTGACCCGGAGTCATGGCGATGAATGGCCACCTCGTAGCGAATCGTCCGCATGGACGGCCACTCGACGTCACGTGCCGAGGGACTCGCGCGCTGGCCGGCAGTCCAGCGTCGTAGCCGAGGGCACGACCTTAGAGTCGATTCGAATTAGACTGGGTCAGACGGCTCCCGCGCTGTCGCCTGGGAAGATGAGGCCTTTTAGCCAGACGGATGGCATTCCTGGGCAGCAACGGCTTGGGAGTCGTTACGCGGGCTCCAACAATAGGAGGCGACCCCCGCTGCTCGCGGTTAATCTTCTTCCGGACATTCAGAACCACGATCACCGACTCTGCGGGCGCCATTAACGCTTTGACCGGCGGCTAGCCATATGCAGTTAATAATGGCGACGAGCCACGGGAAAAGCGCAGATTCAATTTGTACTGTTTTGTCCGGCACGGTAAAGTATGAAGGATTGAGATGAAAACGGGCAGCGGTGCCGCCAAAAAATTCAAACCCTACACCCAAACTGCCGCGAGCGTGCGCGAGGTGGCTATAAGCGACGCGGCCGCTCCAGAAGAGTTCACGCGTCGAGAGCGACCTGAAAAAAAAAAAAAAAAAAAAGAGCGTGTGACGCATTCTCCACAAACCAGAGGACGCACGTTATACGGCGCGGTGACGCGTTCTCCCTCGGCGGTCAGCAACTGGTTGCGCGCGCTATCGCAGCCGGCAGAGGGGGGAGGGGGCTGCCCACGTCGGACACCTCGCGCGTTCGGCCGGGGCTGGAAATGACTGAAACGGGCCGCCCGAGGGCGGCAAGAGATGCTCTCGGAGTGCCAGGCCAGCAGCGCCGGCGAACAAATAGCTCGCGGCGGCACTTGAGCCGTTTCCATGGAGACCCGCCAGGATGGGGCTCCGACGCCCGCGGGTTCAAAACCCCGACTGAGGAGGCGGCCCGGCGGAGAAACCGCGCGGCCGCAGGCACCACGTTTGCCGCCGCGCTGCTGCGGCCAGACGCAGGGTTTGCTTGCCGCGGTTGTGTTTGCCGCGCCTCGGGGTGTCTTGACGGCAGCCGCCCTGTGTGACTTCGGGCCGGGGCCGCGCGCATTTCAATAAGGCAACCGACGCGAAACCCACGCGGGGAGAAAAATAAATAAATGCGAAGAAGCACTATAAGTGCATGCGGCCGTTACGCAAAGCTTCCCTTGTCAACTGCAGCGCGCGCCATGCTGGTTATTTCTGCCGGCACTAATCGTAGACAGTGGCGTCAGCTCAGTAAAGGGTGAAAACGAGACGCAACTGTTAAAAGATTCAGGAAAACTAAAGGAAATATATAAACTAATTGATTATTCGTCGCTGCTGCGTGAGCGATATTGAAGGGACATTAAAGTGAAAAAGTAATTCAGTTTACGCTGATATAGCTTTCTTTGAGAATTATATCGTCGCTGATTTCATCATGGTGGGTTCGGTATTAAAGGAAAACATGAAGGTCAAAGTTTCATTTTTGCATTTCGCGCCATAACCTCTGCACGTCAACGCAAGCATGTCGTCGCGTCTTCATAATCTATGACGTCACGCCGAGCTGGTGCAGGAGCCTGAAGGTGGTGTCGACACCTGCATTTTTTTCTTTTCTTTTTGCGTTTTCTCGCTTACAAGCCGCATTCTCGCTGTAAGAGTGCTGCTTTTGGTATTGTGAAAGAGTGCTTTACTGATAGGAGAAAAACCGTTTTGCTCGATATAGTGTCCCTTTAAACAAAAAAGCTGGAGGGAAGTTTGGTTTCTTTTATAGTGCAACGATGCACAGTCAGAAAGAAACACTATAGGATGAACTTGTCATATATAGAGACGGCAAAGAATCGTATAACTCGAGCGTTGTTGTATACCGCATTATATATATAGTGGTCTGCATACAACTGAGCTGCGCAGCTTCGACTGTTTGTGTTGCGAATCTTTGAAAGAGCTGGAAAACTACGAAGTTCTCAAGTTTCTGCAAGCGTATGCACGCTCCAAGTTCGCGAAGAGAGATGGGGTCACGATACCCCAATTTTTCAAACACACAGCCATAATAACGTTCACGAAATGAGCGGTTGCAAGTTGCGTGTCATAATGTGTGTATGTCCTAATGGCTTATCCGGGGACGGGTTGCTACGTAACAGTCTCCCTGGTAGGTTTACGATTTTACTGAAGCCTACAGCGGCAAAACACACTATATGGAGCGCATGGCACAGAAAAATGGCCGATGCCACGTACAGTGGGAATCAAGGAAATGCTAAGCACGCATCAGGAACGTAAAATGTATCTGCATTGTTGCCTCGTTGTACCGATTTTGGTACATATGGAGTTAACGAAACGGCCGCCAGAGCACCAAGACTGTGGCATGTAAACCATGCCGCTCATGACACGCATGTCATGATTATAATGTTATGACCTGTCATTCACATTAGTCATGCAGTCGTGTTGTGCCATAGCAATTTTGGTATACATCCCATTAATGAAACGCGTGGAATGTAAATTATGCCTCTCATGACATGCATCTCATGATTTTCATGTTCTTAGAAGGTGTCACCCATGGTCATCATACATTGTTGTCTCGCCGTGCCAATTTGGTATATATCAAGTTAAAGAAACGGCAGCAAGAGCACCAAGACCGTGGCACGTAAATCATGCCGCTCATGACATGCATGTCATGACTTTCATGTTGTGACCTGTCATTTATGTTCGTCATGCAGTCATGTTGAGCCATACCAATTTTCGTATACATCCCATTAACGAAACGGCCAGGAGAGCATCAAGGCAATGGCATGTAAATCATGCCGCTCATGACATGCATATCATGAATTTCATGTTATGACCTGTAATTTATGTTCGTCATGCAGTCATGTTGAGCCACACCAATTTTCGTATACATCCCATTAACGAAACGGCCAGGAGAGCATCAAGGCAACGACATGTAAATCATGCCGCTCATGACATGCATGAGTCATGATTTTCATGTTATGACCCGTCATTTATGTTCGTCATGAAGTCATGTTGTGGCATACCAATTTTCTTATACATCCCGTTAACGAAACGGCCACGAGAGCACAATGTCGTAGGAGGCTAGGCTAGATAGATAGATAGATAGATAGATAGATAGATAGATAGATAGATAGATAGATAGATAGATAGATAGATAGATAGATAGATAGACTCAAAGAAGTCGCCGAAGTTCGCTAAGAAATGCTTCGCATTTAAAAACAAAAAAGACATAACAACGACCGGGAAACAAGAAATTAGCCTCTACCAGCTCCTAATCGTCAACGAACTCGCGCAGCAACAAAATTTACAGAGCACAGGGACAGCCGAGTATGGCTGTCGCTTACTAGAAGCTAGAGTATACACTGGTCGCCGCAATTGCCACTGGCAGAAGCAGATAATGCAGGACTATTGTCAGCTCAACCTGCGTTTCCAAGAATAAAACCAGCGCATATTACGACCAGAGGAGACGAGAGGCACACCGGGCCGCCAAGCGCCGTTTGATGGTCTGATCTGTAGGCGTCGTGACACTATGCTAGAAGATGACAGAGGTTACTGGTACATATTTGCAGCAAGAAAAGAGGAAGGAAGGGAGCACGGTCATGATGATGCACGCTGGCGTAAATAGTCTTGTGCAGGGATCCGAATGTCACTCTAGCTAGAGGGCCGCAGTCACGATGTGGCAGAACAGAGCAAGAAAAGGAACAGGAAAGTGAGGGACCGGCGGGGGTGTTCAATGTTGCCATTTTAACAAGGGTGCTCCTATAACTCATATATGGGGGATGTTTCTAAATCGGGATTCGACGACAGGATTTGAGATTTGAGAAACATCTCGATATATACCAATCTCCAGAATCACTCGGATGTCGATTACGAAATCTAGTTTTTGTTCCACAGTTATGTTTAACAGATGGTGGGCGCGTGGGGTACTTCATTACAAAAAATTAAGAAAAAAAAGGTTCTTGAGGTGGTCGAGGATTACCTGGCTGGCACTGGTCTTCGATGCTCTCCGAAGAAGTCAGAACTCTTGCTGTACCGCCCTACCCTTAGGGAACGGCCTCCGAAGGGTTTTGTTAAAATCAGACAAAGCGAAGAGATCCAACTACACACCAAGGACGGGGTCACCATCCCCATTGTCAGTCGCATCCGAGTCCTCGGAATGATCATCGAGTCCAACGGGGTCAACGGTGACTCACAAAGACCACCAACGCCATTAGACTTCTCAAAAGGGTCACAAATAGACGAAGTGGTATGAAGGAGGACAGCCTCATCAGGCTGATCCACTCCTTTGTCATATGTCACATCGCATATGTTGCGTCCATGCACAACTGGTATAAAAACGAAAAGAAGAAGATTAACACCATAATCCGCAGGGCATATAAAGTCGCACTCGGCCTACCAGAATCCACCAGCACTGAGAAGCTGCTCCAACTGGGGATCCATAACACTTTGGACGAAATAGCTGAAGCACAAAGATTATCGCACCTAGAAAGGCTCACCACTACAAACACAGGAAGGAGCATATTGCAAGAGCTTGGCATCACGTACCACAAACAGCATGGTGCTAAGGCGGACATACCTAAAGAAATACGAGCGAAGATACACGTTGCCCCGGTTCCAAGAAACATGAATCCCATTTACAACCAAGGCCGCCGAAAAGCCCGAGCTACAGCTCTTCTGAAAGCCTACTGCAATGATAAGAATGCGCGGTTCACTGACGCCGCCAGCTACCCCGACGGTGGACGCTTCGCTGTCGTTGTGATAACTCGGAGAAAGCCACAACGCGTACAGCTAGTGTCAAGACCCGACACCCGGAGGTTGCTGAAGAAATGGCCATCGCCCTGGCCATAACTGATGCCGACACTCAGGTTATACTCAGCGACTCGCGCACAGCTGTGCGAAATTTTGCTAAAGGTAGAATCTCGATCGAAGCCCTTCGTATACTCACGAATGCCTCCCAGGTTTCCCAGGCTAACTTGATCTGGTTCCCCGCCCATATGGGCGAAGTCTGCTCGCACCTCCCCAACCTCAACGAAGGTGCTCACTCCGCCGCACGCGATGCTATAACCCGTGCAGGAGTAGACGCATCTGTCGAAGAGTACGCGGACCGGGACCGACTCACGAGCTACAACGAAATAACCAAGGCGTTCTACTTGGCCCGGCGGTGCTACCCTCCACCTAATGGCAATCTATGCAGAGCTCAAGCAGCTACTTGGAGGCTGCTGCAAACGAACACTTACCCCAATCCACTGCTATATACCACCGAATCTACCCCGATCTCTATCACACGAGTATCTGTAAGGTCTGTCAGAAAGACACAGCTACGCTTAAGCATATGCTCTGGGAATGTGAGGCTAAAGCCAAAGGTATTAACCCCGATGTTCTCTAGGCGAGGTGGGACGCCGCCCTGCGCAGCTCCGCGCTCGCCGACCAGCGCTGGGCAGTCCAGCAGGCCTGTGAAGCGGCGTCAAGGCAAGGCCTCGACGTCACGAAATGGGAGACCTGAGCCCGGGTCTTTAATCTGCAGGACGTTAAATAAAGTTCTCTATCCATCCATCCATCAGACCAGTCACATCTCCAACACAAAAGGTTAGTACGATGGGGAACACGACGACGGTAGCCGGTGTAAAAAGTGGACTTCCACAGGGCTTGTGCAGTGTCACAACTGCAATACTTATGATTTAGCTATAATACGAATAGAGACACAGACATGACAAAATTAAGACAAATTCTACAGACTACAGACAAGCTTGACGCGCATCGCATGCGAGGGCTGCTCAGACAACAAAATCAACTTACAAACCTTAGCGGATATCGTATTTATACTATATAAAACCTGGTGCTGTGATGTATGGTATAACTAAAGCGGCACGACTGCGACGTGATGTTCAGAATCCCGGACATATACAGCCAGGGCATATATACCGTACTACAGGTTTGCGCATAACTGATCGGAAGAAACACATCCGAAGTCGAGTGCGGAAGTAAAGAAAAGCAGAAGGAAATAACACTGTCGCGACCTACACATTCATTTGTGGAGATAATAAATGACCCGCTGCAGAATGGCACCACGGTACACCTGTCGCTCGCAAATGCAGATCAAGCGCTAATTCTAGCCTTGAAATTAAACAGATTACGCTCCGTAGCTTATGGCTTTGACAGCACAGGTCAGTTCAAGGTCTCAGAAAGCGGCATGCATCTGGGAAATGGCTGAGGTAAAAAATGAAGTGGAAATGGGGAGGAGGCGAGAGCTATACGCGTGCGTGCCATATACCACTGCGACGTGGATAACTAGAGACTAAACACGTGCACAAGCAGATATATAGTACATGGCCCTGTCGAGTTATTTTGCCTATTCGTCGTATATCGCGTCTGTAATAAACTATACAATAAAAAAAAGACGCTAGAAAAAGAAGGCCAAATACAACGAAATTTGCTTTGACCGCGCGCGTGCCTGTATTCAGATTGTTGCCGTGGCTCTTTCGTCGGCGTCGCCAGCAAACTGCGATACTTGCAACAATATCAAAAGGAACAACTCACTGGCTTCGCACGAAAGCATGCCATCACCGCAGACCGCTTGAACATCGTTATGGCTATACCACTTTTCTGAAGCGCTTTCTGACCGTGGCACGGAGGCTGCAGCTGAAGTCATCGTTCTATTGCTCTTCTTTTACAGGGCATGATGGGAGCTAAAGAGGGCCTTCTATGTCGATACTCGCGCAGCTGCTCAAGCCTAGGCATTGCGAAAACAAGGTTCGAGCACTCTAGTCGAGTAACACGTGTGGTCGGTCGTCCGAGAGGTCGCATTCAAAGAGTGGCCCTCATCGCGCTCCTGCACGTGCTCCGAAAAACTTATTGCGGGAGGTGCACGCCCGGGGGATATACAGTAGCCAAGAGCTTCGGAATGCATCGGCCAGGACTCGGCGTGCGTGCGAGCCTTGAAACCGTGTGACGTTCCGAATCCAGATTTATAGAAGCAAACAAGCAATAGGCCGTTGTATACATAAACGCAAATGCCGCCTTTCGGCGGCTCTTACATGCATTAGGGCGGATCGCTGGTCGATAAAATTGCGCCGAGGTCCGAGGGAGAAAAAGGCCCCTTATCGGACACGATCCACGCCTCAATGTCGCCGGCTCGGCGCGCGGATCCGAATAACCTTCCGGTTCTGATAAGGCGTCTCTCGGCATGATCGGATTATCCGGGCGCAGCACGGCTGGGCCGCTTGGCAGTTAACGACAGGCCGGGTAGAGGCGCCGACTCTTGCGGATCCCACGGGTAGGCGCGCGCGCGCGCGCTCCGGCGACAGAAAAGCTGTCCCAGACGTATACATAATACGCGGGCGCAAAGACACCAAAACGAAAAAGAAGCGCGATGTGAACCACGAATGCCATTTCTTCGAATCGGGGCTCGGAAAAGAGCGCCAAGCATATACGAGGCAGGCGTCCAGAATCGTGACAGAACGACCGGGCGTCCCGCTTACCTGGACCAGTCGGATGACGAGGACATGCCTCGGTCGCTCGTCGCAGCAGCGCCGCTGGTGCGCGTTCGGTGGCCGCGTCGAGCTCGCATCAGCTGCGCTGTGGTACCCTCGGTCGCGAGACCAATAAATATGGACAAAGAGGAAAGACGCTGCGCTTCCTCCCCCGCGGAGACGCTCCCGTTCGTGAACGCGAAGAAAGCAGCGCCGCAGGGCGTGCGGAACGACGAAACCCCTCCTGCGCCTGGACCAGGGGGCGTGGGGCGGAGACACTTGTTTTCATGCGGCAGCCCGGAAGCCGCATTCCGCTGAAGTACAATTTTCAGCGAAAAGTCCCCTTTCTTCTGGCAGGGAGGCCTCACAGCGAAGGCGGGATGGCTATATCGTCTACACACCTCGAAGGTCACAGCAGTCATCCGATGGCCACTTGGCTGTTGCTATATATTGCTATATAGCCGCGATGTTTCGGTGTCGGGGCGGCAGCAGCGGGGCTCCAGCGCCTCTGGCCATGCACGTGCGGGACTGACGGGACCCGACTCCCGTCGGGAGGAGCCATCCTTGCGGGTGGGCCAAAGGAACACGTTGATTGAAAAGGCGAAAAACGCCTGGGCCCCGCAGGAATGGAAGTGACAAACTCCTGAACGTACCGTACCGCTTACGATACGCGACACAAGGATTTGCGAAAGAGCTGGCCAAAGTGTCCGCAGTCTGAGGGCCGTAGCTGTCTTTCTTTTTTATCCTTAGTTCCAAAAGCACAAGCCATCACGACACGAAACTCGTCTTGACCCCCCATGCAGGCGCGGCATGCGTTCGGAATGCAAAAAAGAAAAAAAAAAGAACCATACATATACGTGTCTAAATCGGTGTGGTCCATATTTCGCGGTGTTCACAATCTCGCACTCACAGTTTAGTAACCCGGCTACCAGAGTTGATCGCGCGTTTCTGGACGCCCTACATTAGCAGAGAGAAGAGGAAATCCTAGTGGTTCATCGGACTCCGAACTCGCTTAATGCGATAGCAGTTCATTCCAATCCAGCCATCCCTATCACCCGAACACCACCGCGCCTTCAACTTATCCAATTCTCCAATTCGCTGCAAAGTCGTACGACAATGGTGACAACGATGTGGTACTGCAGCGATGAGATGGGAACAATCGTTGATTAAAACGCGTGGTTTTGTATCGCGGTCCCACCGAGCCTTTTGCAACGTTCCGTCCAAGCCGTCAGAAACGTTCAATGACGACTGCATCTGGCACAGCGGATATAGCCACCAATATTTCGGTCCCCTTCACACTTCCTTTTCAGAACAAGGTAACCAGTTACGCGCTCTGTTGGGGATGCTCAGGACACTTTATCTTCAGTTGCTCCCGGCCATGCCACGGTGGTCTAGTGGCAATGGACGCTCGTTTGCTGATCCCAAAGAAGGTCGCAGGATCGAATCCCAACCGCGGCGACTGCGTTTCGATGGACGAAATGTTGAGGCCCGTGTACTGTGCGGCTTCAGTGCACGTTAAAGAACCCAAGGTGGTAGAAATTTCCGGAACCGTCCACTACGGCGTCTCTCATAATCATATCGTTTTGGGACGTAAAACCCCAGGAATTATTACTATTGGTCACTTGCTCCCGACGCCACCATCCTTGATTCTGACCCATTAGACGTGGGGCGCCATGGACGTTTGTACCAACAAGGCTTATCATCATCATACGCAGGATGGTGGCTCTCGCCAGTGATTTCTAGTCCAACCTGTCCCTGCGCTAGCAGATTCTAAGTTAGGACCCCAGCAAATTTCTGATGCCATTTCGAAATGTTGTCTGGCATTCCCCAGTTGCGCGTCAGCTTCGCTTTCTAATACACACTTCCGTATCTACCCTGTGCATTAAACTGCCTGCCGTAACCACAGAATATCGGCTGCGCCTTCTTGCTCAAACATGGTAATAATAACTTCTGGTGGTTTACGTCACAAAAAAACATGATATGATTGCGAGAGACGCCGAGGGGTTCGGGAAATTTCGACATCGTACAGTACACGGGCCTGTGATTGATTTGTGGGGTGTAGCGTTCAAAAACCAGCGCTGATAATGAGAGACGCCGTAGTGGAGGTCTCCAGAAACTTCTACCTCCACGGTGTTCTTTAACATGCACTGAAATCGCACAGCACACGGGCCTCTAGCACTTCGCCTTCATCGAAATGTGGCCGCCGCGGCTCGGATTCGATCCTGCGGCCTTTCAGCAGACAAACGCCATATATAGCCACTAGACCACTGCGGCGGGTTGCTATTAGACCTTGCTCCCTTCCTGTCTCCTAATGTTAAAGAGAACATTTCTTCTTTTAAAGCTCGTGGCGCGCTTCTCTTACAGCGAAGCTGTATACCCCTCGGTGGTCGGAAAATTTCGTGGTGTAAACTGAAAACGCCAGGTTAACAACTGAAGGCAAACGGCACATCATTCTTTGCAATCAGGCAAACAGCGTATAGAGCTCAACATTCACGAATAATAATTCTGCGAAAAACGAGGGCTTTTCGGTAAAAGCTCATGCGTTAGTTGCGGAAAGTAATATTGAGGGTTGAAAGAATATAAATATATTCGCAGCTTACATGAATCGACCAAGATCTTACTAAAAAGCCTCGTGCCACCTCTGTGCCCGAAAAAAAGAGAGCACGAAACAAGCATCAAGATCACATTTTGTGCACCCGATGTCAGGATCACGGCTCAGCGTCCGCGGGTGTAGAGGAAAGGGACTGAAAGAGCTAGAAAGACACCTGTGCTTCTTTAACGTGCAATGACAACGCACGCGGGCATCTGGCATTTTCGCTTCCACCAAAAATGCGACCGCCGTGGCTGGGATCGTACCCGTGTTTTTTGGGTTGCAGCCGAGCACCACAACCACCGCATGATGGATGATAAGGCGCCTGCGAACAATGGCCCACGCGTTCCCTGTAAAGATTAGGTTGCAGCTGCTTTTGAAAGGACCGTTTGACGCCATTCGACGCCCTTGTGTGAAGTCCAAACCGCATAATCAGGATTTGTGGTGTTTGACACAGCTTCGCTAGGCATTCACGTGCAGGGCGGGACGGCTGCCTTTTTTCTTTTCGTTTTTGCTTGTCCGTTTGTTTCTCTCCGGGATACCGCCCGTTGTATAAGTACCAGTAAGATGCAATGATTGTACACATTTCATAAGTTGCAGGTCACGGTTTGGTGGAGTCTGGAGTGTACGCTCTAACGCACCTTTCTTTTCGTCAAATAGGGCACGCAAAGCACATTGTAAATGGTACATCAACCTCAGCAGAGCCGAAAGTACCGAAGGTATTCGCCATGCACTTCCAGTATGCGCCCAGAACATTCGTAATAGGCTTTTTGAGCGTCTCAATTGCCGGACAACCTCACATACGCACGCACAATTCCTATTTTTCGTCTCTACATTTTTCAAACGAGTGAGTGAGAAATAAGTAGATGGACAAGGTACACGTCTAGAGTGCTGGCAATCGTGCCAAGACGTTTACGAGCAACACACGCACACTCTCATGCCATGACGACGTGAGTCTCCATTTTTCTCAACCGGCCACAGAAAGGCTGCAGGGGCGCCTCTCTTTCACTATTTATTATTTATTTATTTATTTATTTATTTATTTATTTATTTACAGTACTGCCAATCTCGAATCAAGACCTTATCAGGTGGACACATGACTACATACAATATACATGTTTTACATAGCGTGCCTAAAAACATCTAAACAAATACAGCCGTCTTTGTAACTGGAAATACAATGAAATCGTTTGGCAAGAGAAATACAGCAAGTCACATAAAAAGTGCACTTCATGCACTAATAAATATTTATCTTCCACTGAGATATTGGTCGCATTCTGATGCGTGTCAGCAGTGAGCACCGTCAACTGCTCGTCCTGAGCTCGTTCCCATCTGCTCCGGGCGAGCTGACTGGAGAAGCCATCAAAGGAAGATGCCCAACTAAGATGGTTGTGCCTGCGGCTTTCTTTCCTCTGCGGTATAGTCACCAATTTCAAACTGCGACGTAAATTGCATTAGCTTGTTGAACAACCTGCCTCAATTATAAGCTAAATATATAGCGCTAGTGTTTTCGCAGTTATACATGCACAATAAACAAGTGAATACACTCTATCGATAAGGGTGTTATTCATAGCTTACTCATGCGAAGCGATGTTTTCATGACTGAAAAGAGAATGCATTGGATATAGTCATACAATCCATGCATCGTTCGCATTACCACGGCGATATGGCCTGTTAGGCTAATATTATGCGATAAAAGAAGAAGTGCTCCGGCCCGCCACTCAGTGCCAGATACCGAGCGAGTTCGACGCGTTATTAAGTTGAGCCGTAAATGACAAAAAATTAAGTGCGCATGTACGACACGCAGAGCGGGTCATTTGTGCCACGCGCAGGCGAGTTTCTCGCTCAGGAAACAAGCAGCACATCGTCCAAACGCGCAGCAGCGGGCTTCGCCACAATGTAAAATGCCAGTTGACCTCTCTGACACGTGGCGAAGGGGAGATAACTCGACAAGCGGCGCAAGGAAACGCGGAACTGCGAATGACTCCCTCTTCCCTAAGGAGCTATTCGATTGCCGACCCACCGCCGCCTTGAAGTGGCATCGTTTTCGAATCGACACCCAGTTCCCAAACCAACGCCTCCGTTCGCACGTCGAGCTGATGAAGACAGAGAAAGAGCCAAGCCGAGAGTAATTGGCCGCGTTGAGTTCTTAATGTCTTATGGGTAGCTTCATCGGCCGCATGCGCCGAGGCTCAACCACCGGGGATTCATTAATCTCCGGAACCAGTTCAAAGCAAACGGCCAGGCGAGCAGCGTGAACACGCCCGCCAAAAGATCGGTCTGCAGGTTCCGCTTGGTGCAGTCACGCTCGAGATCATATTCATGGGAGCGCGCACCGTCCGCTTCCCGCGTGGGCTTTAATGCGCTGTTTGCGTCTTCTAAACGCCTCAGCTGCCTCAGCTTTGCCCGTGCCGGACCGCTGACGCATCTCTTTCCCGTTCACATTGCAACAATGCGCTTGCTGCGCTCGTGTATGATGTGCATTGTTGTTGTAAAGAGTGTCAGTGAGCAGAAGATCGTATCGGTGCAAAACAAAAAGGGAAGGGGAGGGGGGGACGCCGCAGTGAAAAATGATAACGCTTGTTTTAGGCTAAACTTGCGCCATGATCATTCTTCCATACAGAGTGGATGATTGGGCTTTTGCCTGCGTAGTAAGCCATGAGCTGCTGCCCAGTATCGACTCGCTCGTAATGACTTATGCATTATGTATACAGAAGGGCATTAAAAGGATCGACGTGCACTTTAGTTGCAGCATTACACGGAATCGGAGTTGTTGCGTCTAATACAGTTTGCAATGTCTCCATGCAGGGGTGTTGAATGAACGGGTTCTGGGAATGACCTCAATTCTCACTAGTGTTCAGCATCGACGTATCTCGTCCCACCGCTAAGAATAAATAAGTCATTGCCATATTTGCGCACTAATCGCGACAGCTTATGCTTGCACAAGAAAAAAAAAAGCACTCATGGATCGCGGGAATTAAACTGCATAATAATTTCTCTCGGAAACGCTACGTGGCAAGCTCGAACGTTGCGTGTCGAGAATCGAAGAGTGAATTCGGACAGATCAGCGCGGAACAACTGCTCAAATGTATAACCGCAGTCGCCTTATTCAGTCGTTGCCCTCCCCACTGCAAAGGTCAAACGACATAATTGCTTATACTCGGGCCCCCTCCTCACGATCGGCGTGGAATTGCCCCTATTCTTTCTCCCCTTATCTGGCTCCCGCAGCTGCGGTAGGCGGGCCATTTTGCCAGTCCCATGCTTTCGCGAGCGTACAATGCACCCAGCAGTGCCGGCCGGCCGCATGAACCGCACGGCGCATCGCGCCGCTTTGACCAGCATCTGCCGACAAAACGACGCCGGCCAAGGAACGCGCGGAAGCTCCTTCTAGGTCAAGGGAAGAGCCGACACGACGCGCGGCGGCCTTTTGCACACTCGCCGAATGAGATCCTAGCATCGCGAGGCCACAACGGGCGCGATAAGCCGCGCGGCGCTCATCTCGGTCCCTCAAGCTCGCGACTCCCCGGCTCGGCCATGCCCATGGTGGAGAGGGTGCACGAATGAAAAGGACGCGGCTTCTGCAGCGCGGCATTCAAAAGAAGAACGCCGACTGCCTATCTGCGAAAAAGAGCCTCGCTTCATCGCCCACTATATACACGCGGGCTAGTTTTCTTTTCTTTTCCGCACGACTGAACACACGCCACGCACGTGCAGCGAGTGTGACCCTTTGTTTCGGATTCCATGCAGCCGCTGCCATACGACGACCAGCAGAACGCCAACTGTAGCCGTTTGATTTTTCTGTGCCGGTCAATCTTTTTCGCATTTACGTGCGCTTAAAAGCTGTCGAGATTCCGCCCCGAGCGTGCGGACAAATCATGAAGGCAGCTCTGCAGTGCCCCCTCCCCTTTTCCCGGCTTTTCTCTCTATGACTAATTTAGTTTAGTGATGAATAAGCAACGAGCCATTACTCTGGCCTTATAGCCCAAACGCCCTTCTGACTAACAATAACTCAATGTAACGAAATAGGACGAGTAGGTTGCAAAGCGTATACCTATAGCAGCCAGCACGCGTAACTAAGAGTTCTGCAGGCTGCGTTCGGCAAGGTTTCGGGCCGTATAATAGAGTAATCCGGCTCGTAATGAGCATTTGAATGGACTGAATGGCGTCATGCGCAGAAGCAGGGGCTAGGCTTGTGGGGGAAAGGCGAACAGATTTCACTCTTTTGATCGGGCGTAACAAAGATTGGCCAGTGCGGCTGGGTGACCGACAGACCATGGAGCGCAAGTGTCAGTGCGGAGTTGCTAAACAAGTCCTGTTACACCAATCGCTCTAGTTATCTGACCGACGACGAAGAGAAACAGTTTCTTCTTCTTATTTTTCGGCGCTTAAGTTACGCTCAACCGAAGCGACGCGTATCGTGTACGATCACGGGACACAAATCTCGCATTAAGTTGTTGTTACTGTTTTCCTATTCTCACGTGCCTCTCTTGCGATATACGAGCTGAACGGTCGCTGAGGGCGAACCGATAAGGCCAAATCCCTTATCTCCACTTGTGCAACCACTGTCTCCTTAAAGAGAGCGAGCCAATCAATTCCAGATGCGTGACTGAAATCTGGATCGAGCGCGCCATGCACGACCTCCGTTGGGCATCAATCCATTTCGGGAATTAGTGAATAGAGAGAAAAAAAGCGTACAGTCTGTTCTGTGCGCCTCTGCAGGCGCATTTCTCTGTGTCCCAGCGCGATGAGTGATTGGGTAGGCGGGAATAAATCGAGACGGAATCGTCGTTACCATGCCCGTGGCACCAGGCCTTTCGCGGGCCGCTCTTTCGAGCCTGCGCCGGCAATCAGAGTCGCGCCGGACTTCTTCTCATGCTGGCTTTTCTTTTCAAAGGTCACATAGATTTCTTCTTACTACGCGCCTAACGCATTGGCGATTAGCGAGAACCAGGAGACGGCCACTGCACAGTGCTGATGCATACCGATTTGCTCTCCACGTTCTACGAAATGGCGACCCGCCAGGCAATGCGAAGCTGATCGATGTATCGGGTGAACAAGCCCAGCTGCAATGGACTCTTGTGTGCGGGACTATGAAAGAGTTGGGGTACTTAGAGCCGAAGCAAAGGCATCCGCCACATGTTCAACCTTTACACGGTATATATGCAGCCGTCCTGGCGAAAAAGGTGGTTTATAAATCGCGGCGATGATTGTCTTTCGTAGATATTTACTTGAACGAATGCAACATCGAAACGTGTTCGCCTTAGAAGAATTAGTCATCGATTAAAATCAACGCGTTTCGATGCGTTTCGACTTATAACTCAGAATGTGGGGAAAAAATAAAGAAAAATAATCCTGAGGAATCCTGAGGCGTCCCATGTGCTAGGCACGCCGTAATTGTGGTTCACCGGGTTCATTTTGATCACCTGGCTTTTTTTTATAACGTGTACTTAAATTTAGGTACAAGGGCGCCTTTGCATTTCTTCCCTTTATCGAAATGCAACTTCCGAGGAGGGGAATCGATTCCGCGTCATCGGGCTCCGCAGTGCTACACGTTACGTGCTAAGCTGTACCACGGCTGACGATTCAACCTGACAGCCGGTCATTTAAAGGTGTTATATATAATATAAAAACTGATAAGCAGCGCGGCATTAATGTTCAGCAAGCATGTACTTGAAGTCGGTGTCGTGCTCAGATTATACAACACAAATACGAACTAAGCAAAGCACCAAATGACCATTCGGGTAGATGTAACGTTTACGGTGACAGAACGAATTTCAGTCGCATACTCTGGGCATGCACAAAGGCCTCCTTGAGAGGCGAATTCTCGTGCAGGAAGGACTGGGGGAGGGGGGGGGGGGAGGGAAGGTCGCGCTCCTAAGCTCCAACCCGAAGGCGCCGCCAGAGCCCACGGGGTCCTGTCCGTAGCCTAGGCTCCCCCCTCCCTCCCTCCCTCCCTCCCTCCCCCCCCCCCTTCCTTTTTAGCGGAGGAGGGGGTAGGGGCGGGGACCTTACTTCAGATAAGCAAACATACGTTTTGCTTAACCTCAAAACGAAATACGGAGAGAAAGAGAGCGCAATGTTCATTCGCTTGTGATGTGACATTTACAGAAGTCAATGACAAAGCGGACTAAATGCATCACGGTTTTTATTTTTATTTAATAAACAGTTTAAGAGGTTCAGAGCTTATTGAGTTCCTAGGTCCTTCGCTAAAGCTATTGGAGTCGCTTAAACAGAAACACGAGAGAATTTAACGGCAAGAGCAACATGGTCCGAAAGAGACAGCCACCAGGTGCTCATTAACACCGGTATCACCAATGGAAGATCACCCATCGGTGAACGTACGCGCTCTATCCGGGTTTTATGCGTCGCATGCGATCTGGCTGTCTCCCTTGCAATGCGTGCACCCGACATGGCTGCAATTAGCGAGGAGCCATGCATTCGAGACGCGGCCATTGCCTGTCGCACCATAAATCAAACGAGGAGGAGGAGGGTCGGTATCGCACGCTCACGCCATCCGTCGGGTCGAGTGCCCTGGCCCATTTCACGCACGCCCCATCCATTCAAGGGGAACAGGAAGATGGGAAAGGTGGCCGTCGTGACGCGGCCAGGCTCCTGGCATGCCGGCGCGGCTGGGACGGCAAAGCGCGATCAGGCAGCCGGGACTTAGAACCGCTCCTAGAGGGACGCCAGAAGGCGCAGATGGTGCCCGCAGCGCACGCAGTTGGCACCGAGGCACCGAGAGACGATTCGTGCAAACTAGAAGTGTAAATAGGAGAAAAAAAGCAGTGTACGGCGTTGTTTCCTCACGCATTCGTTTCAAGCGCCTCATCATTTCATTTTTGCTGGGTTGTTGCACACAGATAAAGTGCACTGGTGCACGGGCCACAGAGGTACAGCACGAATTCGTCCGAACGTAGTTTTTCGCCCCTTTTTGCGCCACCGTAAGGATAAAAGTCATTGTGCACGGCATTCTGGTAGTTGGTATACGTTGTCTATGACGTTGGGTGATGACACGTCACTTCCCACTTGGCCGCCGACATGACCGCTAGAAAATGTGTCGACTTATCGCCTCTCGGTAAGCATCAGCGAACCATATATATGTACTACCATTGAGTAGCCCACAAGGTGAAAAAGGCTGAAAGATAGCCGAAGGCATACGAGTATATTTAAACAGGAGTCAGGTCATTCTGTAGGTCAGCGTTCGTTCGCGTGCCAGTGGGCCGGTGTTGCAAAGCTTTGCGCAAACCTTCCAGACAACAGCCCTTCGGGCTTCAAGGAAAGAGCTGGCACGCCCGCGGTGAACGTTTTGGTCGCCCTCCGTACAAAAAGGCGCCGCCCGCCTCTGGACTAGGCGCCTGCTGGTTGTGGCAGCGGTGCCGCCGAACAACTCTTCGTCTTTCGGTGAGCTGCTAAATGTTCGTGAACGCGCCGGTTTTGCGCATGAACAAGAACATTGGAGCTTCAAACGGGAGCTCTTTCAAGTAGTCCTTGTTTACAAATAACGGTCCATATGTGAGCGCTAATCGTACTGTTCATCACGGCCCGACAGCTTCAAGAATGGACAACCCGCTTTCACCCGTGGCGGACATGGACAGAGTGTGAAGTTAACGACCTTTTTAGGGCCGTGACTGTGGGCGTTAAGAGGGACGCTCCCTTCAAGTTAGTGCGTGTGCAGTCACTGGACGTCTATAAATAAGAAAAAATTCTGCATCTATAGATTTGGGGACATTAACCTGTATCAAACAAGCCACCGAGCTCCCGCTCGATCGGCACGATCCTTTCGTCATTTAAACCATGTAAAAAAAAAAAAAAACTGCTGTTCAGTTCGCTCTATCCCAGTTCCTTTCATCCTCGGCTCTCTTCTCTAGGGATATTCACAAAAACATCTTACGATAAATATGTTCGTAAGAGAAAATTCATGCCGATCATGATGCCCGATATATCATTAGTGAAGCCATCTGACCAATTACAAAAAGCACTTACTAAAGAGAAGCTTTGTGAAAACGGCCCCTGAAGCATATGGTCTGCGGTACGACAATCCCGCTCAACATACTGCTACCCGCTGGTCTGCCCTTGAAGAATTAAGGCCAATCGCAACACCGGCTATCAGTCGCAGACTCAAGTTAAACTAAAGTGGTTCCCGTCTTGAGACCTTGTTTAGGCAAACATCTTTTAGCAACAACTGGGACGCGACACCTTTGCTTTGTAGTTTATTCTCTGGGCTTGTCTCGTATTTCTAGTATAATAAACAGATCTCCAAATGGGAACACTATACCTTCTCGTTACAAACGCGCAGATCTCCCAGCGTTAAGCGTTATACGGCTAATAGCGATACATTCCCAGGCATGACGCATCGCACGGCACTTTCGCCTGCCCAGTGACGCTCTGACATTCGGAAAGGGAGAGGTCACGGGCAGAGCCGCCCAGAGAGACGCGAAGAGTATACCAGCATCACGGCAGGTTGCCTTCCCCGCGCTGTCAGCGGACGCCGCAGAAGCATGGCCGCAATGAAGGGATCGCGGCCGCAAATGAGTCTCGTTTCTTTGATTGCCGCGGCACGTTTCGCTCGGAGCGTCGGCCGGCGAGAAACGCGGGTGCCGCCCGGGCACTTTTGGAAGAGCGGCTGGCGAGGTGGCGCTACCACTTTTGTCGTTTGGGGCCGGGTTACTACACGTCGCGTGGCGTTCGGGGAAAGCATCGGCGACGTCGCGCGATAGATGCAGTCCAATAATGAGATGCCGGTGTACGCTCGCGATTGCTGACGGTGTTCATTGCACAGCCCCGCGCACACACGCCTCCGCAATCACGTGATCACGCCCGGACACGGCATAATGATATGCCCAGCTGCACCTCAATGACACCCGTCCGGTCACAGCCAATTAGGCGGACTATAATCCGCAAGCACCTGGAGGTTGCTTTCTGCCGCGGGCCCCCGAAGCTGGGACCGCGCTCGACAAATCGCTGCCGCATCTGTCGAAACATCCGCTGAAAATTGGCGGCCGCTATATCTTTTCACGGCTAGCACCTGCAAGTATATATGGCTTCGATCCTATAGAGAGGCGGGCGCATCGTGGACGTGCTCTGAGTGAGCATGCGCGCGCGCAAATTTGCACGCAGAAGATCCGAGTGCGCAGGTAATGCACCTGCATCCGCGACTCGCTGTTCTATACGACGAGCTATTGGCGATAAGACGGGTTTAGAGAGCAGCCGTAAAGCAGCACTTGCGGTATTCGTTGCTTATATAGTGTCGTTGTTTTAATCACGCCGTTGCGGCTGCAGTTCCAATTTGCCGTCGATTCGATTAGGTTTTCTTTTACTCGCCTATAACTCTTTAGCACGGCGAACGATGGAAATGGCGACCGAATAACTACACCACACATGCATAGGCTGCATAGGCTGGCGACAGCAAACATAAGCGCGAAATCAAAATTTTCTCTCCGCGTCTTCCTTTGAAACGGGTTCCTTGCACTGTACTGAGGTAAAGGCAAAAAGAATTGACACGGGCAGGCAAAAGTTATTCACCTTACAAATAAAAAATAAAAGCAGACGACAAATATCGGCATCCCCTGTCGCACCTCACTCGCTCAGAGAAAAGTTATGCTGCTTCCCAATCAAAACACGGCTTGTAACTTGCATGCGTTGCCGGAACTGTGCTGCCCATTGTGAATTTCTATATACCACAGCCACCACGTGGTTAGCGCAGCGCTCCTTGTGTCATTTACACAAAATGACTGCAATGCACAAATTTGTACCTTTTAGTAGCTTTAGCAAGCATAAAACACGTTTTAATTTTAAATACTCAGTACATTGTAAGCATGTGTGATGCATATTTTCAATTCCCGACTGTTCCCGGCCAATCAGAACTGGCAGCATATCAACGTCGCATCCGCTCGAAGAAAGTGTTGATATATATATATATATATATATATATATATATATATATATATATATATATATATATATATATATATATATATATATATATATATAGAGAGAGAGAGAGAGAGAGAGGAGAGTGAGAGATACAACGCTGCTGTCGGCGCATAAGCCCATCATTGAGTCTCACATCAAGCAAACGTACTTTAAAAGCGACGTGCGTGATTTTCGTTTCGGGGCTCCTTTAACTAGCTGACTTCTGTACGTGTTAAACAGCCCTCATAAATGCGGACCCCGTCAGACAAAAAACGAAAGAAACTGTCCGCTCTGCTCTAGTATATCGCTGTCCATGATTCGCGAATTTTCGATAGCAGACCTTGCCAAGCGGCCACAAGAAGCATCACGACAGATTTGGCAGTTATAAAACAACATCAACGAGGTCACTGTAATTGCGCTACTTCTAGATGTAATGAGTAATGTAATGACATAGTTTTGTGGTTTGGTAATTTAGTAATGTAATTAATTACTCCAACCGAATAATTCCAAGAAAGTTACTCGTTACTTTCCTAATTACTTTTCACTAAAATATAGCACGTCCGCTTCCCGTATATGGCATAAAAAGTTAGAAAAAAAGGGGAGTTAAATGACCAAGAAAGTTAATCCGAGTGCCAAATCTCAAGCGTGCAAACAAGGCAGGACCACAGAGAAGCCGCGTAGTGCGTCCGAACTGGAAGCCTTGAAGGAGTACCGACACGAATTTGCGACATTCTCGTATTGTTGCTGAAAATGAAAGCACTGGCGTGGAGAACCCCAAAAAGAGTTTCATGGTGCCTCGCAACGCAATGAATATATTTTTAATACGGCTCCCTTAAAAGCCCACTTTCGGTTTCGATTTCGAGGGGGTGGTTTCCTAGTGACGTGTCAACACAGTCGGACGCACGTCTAAGTCACGCAGGGACAGCAATTCGTGAGGGCATCGCTGCAACCGTCTGTCCTTTGTGGTCAATTACACGTGGGGCACGCTAACAACGACAATTTCACGGTCGTCCAGCGACTCTGAAGCGATTTCGGCGATTTTTAAGAGACTGTGTTCATACGTCATCGTTGTGTCGATCGAACTGGGGGCTGGCTTGCAGTGCTGGGCGATGAAAACTTTAGAACCAAACTAAAATATTTTGTACGTGTTTCCTGGCTTCCGTGTGCGGAGGGCGTTTACAATACATGACTAGAAAACGGAAAATGTATATTTTGCGCCGCCGCGAAATCGTGTCAGTACTCCTTTAACGCTGCTGGAGAGCCACAACAGCCCTCGAGACACAACAAAAGAGGGGCCGACGACGGCTCCACGCTTCGCCGATGTGTATCGGACAGCTCGTCAGCAGTATATGCAGAGGTTTCAAACGCGTAACGTTGCCCAGCAAGAGAGAGGGGTTTCCTTCATATAAGGCGACGACAGACTCCGTGGTTAGAAGTCCTACCCTGCTACCTAACTATTCTTCAGTGAAGGTATACGTCATCAAAGCTTTGAGACAGGTTAGAGAGACGCGTCGTCAAAAGATGGATAAGTTGTCGCGGCTACTGTTTAGCTGCTGACTTCCACGCTTAGTGTGGGCAGTTATATTAAGCACGTATTCCTCATCTTTGATGAAGTCGATGGTTTGACGAAGCATTGTCTGGTCGGGAATAAGCATGAAGAAACAAAAACAATGAGCGCCGACCAAAATGAAAAAAAGTTTAAAAAGCTTCTTTAAAACTTTTTAAAACTTTTTCATTCTGGTCGGCGCTCATTGTTTTTGTTTCTTCATTCCTCATCTTTGTATGGTCATCATCACACCTTTGGTTGCCTTCTTCGTCACTCATATGCTGCGATCATCATCGTGTATGGGCTGTACTGGTTCGCTACCGAGCTGCCGGACCAAATAAACATCCTCCCGACTGCGACCCAATAATATTTGCTGTAAACAAACTTTCGCTAATGTATTTTCAAATGAGCTTCCTTACTCTTCAAAAGTAATAGTGATGTCATACATTTCCTATACAACCACTTGTAATTTGTAATGTAATTTAATTACGTTTCAATAATTCTAGAAAAGTAGTTAGTAATGCAATTTAATTCCTTTTAGTAGAAGCAACCTTCCCATCTCTGCATCATGGTACCTCCTGGAAATACATCCATAGGATTTTCAGCGTTGCTTACGCATCATCGATAAATCATCGCCGCTAGCAGTTGCCATCTCTCTATATGCTCTCAACGGAACGCAACGAAACCAGACGCGGTTCGGAGCAGGCTTCTCCATTTCGTACGCTATATGTAACAACATGCATTATCGAGTGGAGTCCAGGGGTCGTATTTACTTAGAAGTTGGCACGCAATATGCAGGACGTCGCGCACTGACAGAACGACGTTAGCGCGCAGGATATGGACAGGCGCTCACTAAAACGTCACAGTGGACAGGTTTTAGCCAATGCTATAGGCCCGTGCATGCCATAAAAAAAAAGACAATGTTCATACACTGGGGCCAAATTCACGACGGCTTTCATACGTAAGTGTTGTTTAGCAAGGATCGACTAATATTATGCCGGACACACACACACACACACACACACACACACACACACACACACACACACACACACACACACACACACACACACACATATATATATATATATATATATATATATATATATATATATATATATATATATATATATATATATATATATATATATATATATATATATATATATATATAACTTAGGAATGTATACATGAAGCATATAGCGGCTGTATTTACGAAAATTCGTACGCTATAAGGTCACACGGTAATACAGAGGCTGCCCAGTCATGGCAGAGAACATATACTCCTGTCGAAGGCGACGTGTCAATAGGTAACCGTAAATGTTCCTGCAAAAGAAGAGCTTTGTCAATTCGGTGCCCGTACGGCACTTGGTAAAACAGGTTTTGCGAACCTTGTTCCGTCCCCGTGCAGCCGGATGAGAGGCGCACTGAATCGCTTATGAAATCATAACGAAATAACTTCCGATTAAACCATGCGCGCTATATACAAGCGGTCTCGCGACTTAATCGACGTGATAAGAAAGCAAGAAGCTGAGGAGAGGGTCGCGCTATACGTTTTCGGAGGCCGTATATATAGCAGAGGAGTGTTACATCGAACGAAGGGCAGACGCTGAAGTATATAATTCAAGGAAGGCTTTGGGATCTCATGACACTGTACACACACACCGTGCACTCTTCGAATGATGATGATGACGGCGATGATGGTACTCTTTTATGGCGCTAACCCGATGAGGGGGACAGGCCAAGAATCGGGCGGTAGTAGTGACAGCCAATCTGGGATTGTGTCAAGAGGGACTCTTCGAATGCAACGATGACATTATAGACTGCTCCATCGTCGAAGGAAGGTTGGAACATGCCCCACGCAAAGAACGAAATCATTTCTCAGTATATTTAGACTTCATACCACAACCACACTTCTGAGAGCTCCATATAAGGAAGCGAAAGTGAAAATACTAATCATAAAAAAAAAAAAAATGACGAGGAAAAGAAAGTCACGTCGATTCTTGTTCAGTATGAACGCGCATAACGTCGGTTCGGCGAAGCTGACGGTGCGCTTTATGCTCTCTCGAGACTTCAAGAAATCTCGCCATTTATACTCAGCAGCGCAAACGACCAGAGTTTCTTTTTTCTTTAGACACACTCCAATTTCTCAATTCTTAATCAATGCGTACGCGCCATTTAAAATTTTAATCGATCGTCAAACCAAAGACTCACAACGGTTGCCGTCATCTATACAGCGTTGTCGCTTCTAATACGAACACCATCAGAATCACTGGAATGGTACACCCCTGCTTTCTCGTTAACGAGCCAGCGAAAGGGATCGAATGACATGGAAGTATAAGCGAGATAAAGTTTTACCTCGTGCAAAATGTCAGCCCAGTCGGCGCCTTGCAGTGCTGTACCGATCCGTTTCCTTACTATAATTACATAAAGCTTCAATCGCACGGTGTTGTCACTTTCAGATCGTTCGCAGCCGACCGAAGAATGCGCTTCCTCCGAAACACCAATTTGAATACACGCGCGCATGGCACCACAGAAAGGATACCAAGCCTTGCGAGGGCTTTGTGCCGTTAAATTGCGCGAACACTGAACGGTCTCACGCGTCCCGCAAATGCACGCCATCAAAAAAAAAAAAAAAAGGTAAAAGAAGCGTGAACGGGAGGAAAGAAAAGGTTTTTCGCGCCACACGCGGATGATTTCGTTCGCGCTTCCGTTCGCGCGTGCAATTCGCGTGTTTCTTTCTCGGCGCAAATTGCTCGGTGCGCTCCAATAAGAAGAAGAAGAAAACAGCCTGGTCGCTCACAGAGCTCCGGAGGCAGCGCAAGAGAGAGAGAGAGAGAGAGAGAGAGAGAGGGAGGGAGGGAGGGAGGGAGGGGAGGGGGATGACGCTAAAAGAAGGGTATACACGGGGACGGCATCGCCGACAGGAGAGCGAGACGGCTCTCTTCTTCGCCGGCGTTTAATCCATTTTCAGATCGATGGAGGTTTAATCACCCGCGGAGTGTACAAAAAAACATGCTGCGCACTTTTGCAGCGTCCCCGCGATTCCGAGCTCGATCTTGTTTTCCTTCCCACCGCGGCCCACCGACGCGGAGGATGTAAAAAAAAAAAAAAGAAATTAAATAATATAAGAAGAGACGGGCGACGCCGCCCCTCTCGGACGGCGCCCGAAATCGGTGCGTGGGAATTCGCCGCGCGCGCCGCATGTATAGTGCACGGTGGGCCGCGAAGAAAGAGATGGAAAACAAATAATAATATAGAGCAATTCCAGAATCACTAATACATGTCGCCGCGCTTGGAAACGTCGTTATTTTATTATTTTTCTTTCGCGCGTCTTGCGACATACGGGCGTTGGTAAGTCACGTATACAAGGTCGGTCGCACCGAATGGGAGAAGTCTACGCAGGCCGCGGCATGCTTTACACCGTAAATGCTGCCGATCACGAGGATGCGGGGTGGAATTCCGCGCTGGGTATACGTTTCTTATGGAAACCAGGCCATACATTCTCATGAGGGCGAAATCGGCAGTATACAACTAGCAGATATAGTTATGGGGGTTTATATCGCCTTGTGCTTACAGGCAGGTCAACGCTATGGATTCAGCTCAGTAGGACGAACGTTTCTTAGATTTATACTTAGATGTCGAAAGATGGGAAGGTATACGCTGATCACAAATTCGTTATTCAATTACAAAGGGAACGAAAAAAAAAAAAACGGGGGTGGGGGGGACAGAACATTCAGAAGCAGCAGACAATGTGCTAACGCAAGTGTACACAGTATCTGCGGGTATCAGCACCAAAAGCACAGTCCAGAACCGAGGCTGTTGAATGAAAACGCTTTGTATCCAGCGGCCGTGCCAGAACATACTGAGGATGGCTTTTGGGCTTCGCGCATTTACATATATACCGCGATTCTAAAGGCGAGCGACGGCACGCTGCAGACGCCGGAACCCCAGAGATGATTACACGCATGGGTCTATATCTGTCAGATCAATTCTTCGTAAAAGACCATGCAGCCCTGACGCTGGACACATACTAAGACGGCCGATAAATGCAAACTTTCGAAAGAAAAGCCGTCGGCGAGTTTCATCCCTGATGGACAGTGCGAATTTTCCGGAATGGTTTAATGAAGTAGAACAACGCTTATAAGGTATAGTGCTTTACTATTATTCATATATAGACTCGATTCACTGCATCGAGCAAAGCAACGCAGAGCCGTTGTTGCGTACGTTCCCTCTTTTCAGTAATAACATGAAGGAATATTGCTCAAAGGGGAACACCGCTTGCAATTGTACGCACTGGGTACGTTATTACGTACCAAATAACGAACGAAGAAAAAAAAAAGGGGGGGGGGAGGAGGAAGAGGAGGTAGCAAGAAAGAAGGAAATGCTACTCGCACGGTAACTAAGCTGAAACATGTACGCACCGCGGCGTCAGGTCGTGTATATGATTGTGGAATGAGTTATTTGTGGGCGTTGGCGAGATCGGAGGTTGAGGAGTGGGGGCGGGCCGCATATTCGAAAACTTGTACATTCGAGACTCACAACAGAATATACAGCTTTCTTGGGGGCGGAAGGGGGGAAACAATGGAAGAAATCTTAGGCCAAGTCAAATGATCGGGAGAAAAAAAAAAAGCTACTATTTGACATATTTACAGTATATCTACAGTATAAGCACCAGCGCAATTGACGCGTACTTTACTAGGAGTATTTCGCTTACCCAGACGGGTACGTCATGGCTGCATGCCAGTTAGCTGGCAGTACGTGCTATAGTGTCATTGCACCCTATAAATGCTCTGCACACTGAGACATTCTCTTAAATTTTAAGCGCCCCACTTTTTGATCCTGCGGTGTTCGCAAGACATTGTGTCGGGCAACCCACTTGTCCTTGCTTCGCGCAACTTTTCAGGCGTGGACGCTGATACCTGGCAGGCACAACTTTTAGCTCCAAGTCTTAAGCGTCTCGCCTCACAAGACGCCGTGGGCAGAGAAGGAAAGGGAGAAACGGTTATTTTAGGAAGTAGTTGGGCTATACAGAAGTTCTTTTTGGCGAATTGATAGCCGGTTGTGCAGCGATAAGATACGATCTGACACCGACGCGCAAGTGCGGTCAGGATCCCGAGGCTGACACCTGAAAACCGGCCAGAAAAATGAAGAGGCCAAGTGAAAGAGGAGTGAAGTTGGAAAGCCTTCAAAGACGTACACGTACAGACGCTTCAAATTAACCTGGATATTAGCAAAAAAAAAAGAAAAGAAAAGAAAGGACAAGCACTAGACGAGCGCTCGTTCAGCGTTTTATGTCGCAGTTGTTTACCGCGCTTTCAAGGTTGCATCCATTTGAACTGGCTTAACTTTCTAGCCAACTGAAATGTGTCTCTATCGCGCCACACCATATTCGAACAGTCGTTGCAAAGTAAAGAGACAAAACTTTCTCCCACATTCTTACGGAAGCCCAGCAAACGTACGTCATGTATATTGAAGTGTCAACAAGTTACTCCCTTCCTGGGACTACTATAACTTTCTGGGAGTGTGACACCGACAGTCGAGCCTGCGTCGTCATGAGTGTCTAAGGTTCGACCGGCCAGTTCCTCTTGGCTATTATAATGTCTGATACCTGTAAATTATACTTAAATACAAGCATAACTTTCTCTTTCTTCTTCTTGTCCTTCAAACGCAACGCATGTCAGGCCACTGTGGCGGCAGATCGTAGCGAGCCCTCCGTTTTCACAATGAAATTGAAACTGAGAAGTCATGCCTGCCTGATTGTACAGCAGCGGTAGTTGAAGTTTGATAAAAAATTAGCGTACAGCGGCGTTCCAATCATGATCGTCGCAAACTGGATTGGAAGGGCGTGTATGATGATATGACTAATTGCAAAAACAACCTACTTATTGGTACGTTATAAGAGAACATGGTCACCCGCAGGGATTCTCAGACTAGCCCTAACATGATGAAAAAGAACTTGTTTCACATTACTTCTTTTTCCCCGTCATTTCCTCGAGTGTCTAATAATCCCTGTCCTCTTCACCGTGCAATCTGAGGCGACGGAACATCGCTCATGAGCGGTGTAACTAAAAACTTAATACGCAGAGCGAGATAGAGAGTGATGTGCACGAAGGCACCTTTTTTTCGCGTCGCCCACTGTTTCGCAGTGGCGACTACAAAGCCTTTACGCAATCGTTTGCCCACTAAACAGGCAGGTAACGCCCAGCCGCTGTGAACACGTGCCGGAACAATCCACGCTTCCGACCCAGGTGTTTTAAGACCGGCACGCAACGTCCACGTATCATAGCCCTGTCAATGAGAGGGAAGTGGGAGGAGGGGGGGGGGGGGGGTTGTTGGCGCATTCGTGGACTTAGCAGTAGAATCGCGAGCCCGCCGTGCGCGCGGGCTAACGAGCCGCGGCGGCCTGCTCTATAGGCTCTGCTGTGTGCGCTTCCACCGTGATGGATGAGCGCAATTACGCGCTCAACGCTGGCCAGCCTTTTCACACCTGCCGGCCGACGGCTCAGAAGAGGCCATCGGGACCGCCCGTGACCACGGCTTCATAGCGAGGTCCGCAAAAGGCCGACACCCGTCGGGTCGGAGTCATCACTTCTATTCCACACACCCCTCGTCCCCCATGCGGCGTTGCACCAAGCGCCCTCGGTCGCCACTTTTCAGGCATCGGCAGTGCGCAACACGGAGATGGAAAGTCAGCTCCGTGATCTCGTGCACTTTCTTTTCTTTATACAAATACCTGCAACGCCAGAGAGTAATTTTTTTTTAAAGGCACAGACCACGCCTGTTTATAGAGAATGAGAAATTTGTCGACGACGCGTTTTATCCATGCATTGCGATTAGGTGTACACATATATGGCAGAAGTATGCAGAATGAAGGCGGCGGGAGACGGGAATAAGGGGGGGGGGGGGGCACAGATTAGAATGACGGTTATTTACCCCCCTCTGCACTGGCAGACCACAGTGTGCGTGCATTTGCTGTAAGCTGCGAGGAAGGCTGCTGCTGCGATGTCAAATTACAGATCGCGAGACTATAGCCGTCTATGCCGTTTGCGCCGTTTGCTAATTGCAGTAGCATTGGCTATTCTTCGCACTAACCTGCTATCTGCTAGATGCAGTGAACAACTCTTGACAACACGAAGATGACCGCACGCCGGACTGCAAAAGTATAGCGGCGGTCGCATGCATAGACGAGTTCAGAAGATGGAATTGCAGCCTTCAGCCCGCAGCTCCGTCGAATCAAAGCAAGGCGAAGCCACGCGCGGGCTTGTGTCCGTTATTCGGCAAGTATATACGGCGGCGTGCAGTTGCCGTCGCTTATATTTACGCGCGGAAAACACCTTGAGCACACACCGAGGAGGTTCTGGACCAAATGTGGGCGCGAGTAATGGGGACCGTCTCCGACCGACGCATCTCTCGCTAGCACGTTTTCCATAGGTCATTGGTCGCGAAGCTTAACGCCCATTACTGGCACGTGCTGCAGTTTGTATCCGGGTGCATTGTTTTCGGGCGGCCGATCCTCCGGGGAATCCGCACAATGGAGGCGTTTGTGTGTGTTGGGCAGAGAGCTCAAAATAGAGCGTGTCCTTGCCGGGCCATGCAGAGGGGCGCCGCAGAGAGCGATCGCGCGGCCATTTCGCTCCAGTGACCGCGCTCACCCCATCATCCAACTGACCGGCCCGCGAGCACGCTTCCCCTTCTGAGCAGGGCGTCCGCTTTTTTGGGGCGAAAAGTGGTCCGAACAATGGGACAAATTGCGGTGGTGCCTTTATCGCGGCAACGGGTGCCCCTCATCGTCGCGGTTGAGCAAAACGGCCGCTGGTGGCTGCTGTGGGCCCTTCGTGCCCCGCTGTTGGCGGCCCTGATGATTGCGGCTCATTGTCTCGGGTGAGCTCGTTAGGCGCGGAAACGCGATAGCGCGCGCTCAGCCTCCGATCGGGCGCGCGAGTTTGTCGTGCTCTGAAAAGCGCCATTACTTGAAGATGTCCCGCGAGCGTGCTCATTTTTCACCCGAGTAAGGGAACTCGTCACGCTTTTCAGCGAAACCGCCGCTAATTACTGCGGGCGCTAGCCAACATAGCGAACGCTCGCACGCGTCACGGGTCTGTCTCTCCGTGCATCGTTCCGCGCAAGCTGCACGTTCTGGAGCCTACGAGATGCGTAGTGACGCCCGGGAAAATAACGGTGCATGCTGTATACGGTGGTCCTTTGCACCACGGTTAGGGCTGATAGGCTTGAAGGAAGCAAATAATGTGCGTAGATAAATGAACGCACGTGAAACGCTGCGGAACTGCTTCGTCGTTACAGTTTAAAATTTACCCCGATCCTACCAGTATATATATATATGCAGCGCACATATAACGGACGCGAGTGCGTGGAGTCAGCCAATGCGAAGTCAGGGAGCTGTGTATTTCCTGAACTAAACGCGGTGTTCGATCACGCGTGCATTCGCCGAAAATAGCATTCCCGGGGGAGAACTTGCTGTAACCAGTTCTTGCGCTTTCCTGTGAGCCTTTTATTCCGACAGCGTGCATGGAAAGCATGCAATGCACACAAACGGCGCACACGCAGCCTCGTGTCCATGCAGTGCGGTTCACTGAGTGCGGTTCACTTTGCAGGCGCTCCAGCTGCACACGTCCGAGAGAGACACGTGACTGGTACACTCGGATCAAAGTCTGCAGTGAAGCCCCTCCCACGCCCTCCTAACCACCAGCCAGTGTTCCTCCACGACGCTGCAACTAGTTCTTCAATAATTTTCCATTTGACCAAAATAAAGCGATAACTGCAGAAATACAATTATAAGTGCATATATTTAAATGTTTTCATTCGTTTGTTAGAGTGGAATTTAAGTCTAAGTATCTACCGAACAACCTACAACGCCAAAACAACCTATACGACGCCATTTTGAAAAGGCTGCATAACGTCGACATTGCTCCCTTCTGCGATTGGCTGGCCGAGTAACGTCGAGCTGAGCGGTCCGCGTCTCTTTTGTTGCCAGCAGCTGTTGATTTTTTTCTTTTCGTTAATTTGTATAGGCGCAGGTGCATACGAAGGTACCAGCGCCAACAAAGTTTCACCTGCAGCAAAGCCAGAGTGCTTGCACACTTGCGAGCAAGTATTCATAAGGGCTCGTAAAGCAATCACGTGCCCGCTTGAACTCCAAATGGTGACTAGACTCGAAACGGCCTCGAGTCCAGTCCAGGTGATAGACATTATATATATATATATATATATATATATATATATATATATATATATATATATATATATATATATATATATATATATATATATATATATATATATATATATATAACCCTGCCGCGAAAGTTCCCATCGCGCCAATACGTGGTGTTACCCACTGACTAAACGCGTATAAGCATAGGTCTTCACCAACTTAAGCGTTCCAATTAGCGCGTGCGTGATATACTCCCTTTTACCCTCACACTCTAAAGCAACGTTTCCCTATTCATGCTGCACTCTAGCCGTAACTTCCTGCATAGAGCCGCGAAAGCCTGGACGTCGGTTTTAAATAATGCACGCGTTTTTCACGAGACGTGTTTCTCGTCCATACGGTGGAGAAGTGCCCGCTTATAAGTAGCTTCACCTTTCAAGCTTCGTGCAGCTGTAAAGCAGTCAGATGAGTCCTATAACGAAGAAAAAGAAAAGAGAAACAGAAAAGGAGATTGCAACGAGACATATAGGAGAGGCGTATACGTTTTGTTTTTGTAGTCCGCCACTTCAAGACAGCACTTACACGTAGAAGACTTGATACCGAAAAATAGATGAAGATAAGGATACAAATGTATACACGAAGCATACATATAAATACGGCCGGGAGTGCGGCTGCAGCACCCTACCAGATACGGAACAGGGCTCACGTCTCGGTAATCGGCGGGTTACACCGGCTATATATATATACGCTCAGGCTCCACGGGATTCGCACGATACGCGTAGCTTTAAAGAGTGCTTTTTTTTTTTTTTTTGGTTCTTCCTCAAAGGGGTGCCGCCTACGAACGAGATTCTATGCCGGCTCCGCAGTGAAGCATGATGCGCGCTCTCTTTCGTCCCGAGTCTGTGATAGGCGTTGATGCTTCCTCACGCTGACGAGGGGGCGAGAGTTTAATGCGGGCGCTGCCGATTCGCACGCTTCCGACAGAATCATCATCACGAAGAGGAAGCAAGGAGGCGACGTCGGCGGTTCAACCCCGAACAGGGCTCTCGCTCGACTCGGCCCTCGGCGTTTCGCCTCGGATACTAGTATACGTGTGAAGATGACGGTCTCTTGTCGGAACAACTCATCGCTGAAACCGTGCATGGGCAGGGCGTCTGAAGGACGCTAAATAAGCGCGGCGTAATTAGAACTGTCAATCACGCTTAAATAGAGTCACGGCTAACGAGAAACAAAGAAGGAGAAGAAGAAAAAAAAAGACCTAAAGGTCCGAGTCGGTGGAGCCTCCTTTCGCGCAGCCGCTGCGTCCGTGAATAACGAGGCACCCCCTCCGAGAACTCGAGGCGCGCGAGCCCGCGTAGTGGATATACACGTGATGAAGTTTGCGCTTGGAAAAGTTTATCGCCGCTTTCTGTTCCCCTGCCTTTCCTGCGAAGCTAATTGCGGCTTATTGTGACCGCGACCTGCTTGTCACGCGCGCTCGAGGCGAAGAGTGGCCTACGAGGTGTTGCTTTTACAGGAGAGGATCGCTTCTATATATAAGGAGGGGGCACCTTTTGTTACGGTCCTTTTTTTTTAGCGCCTCGAAGCATACTCCCGGCACTTTAGGAATGAAGCCGCTTTACAAAACCACGCCTGTTATTCGAATAAAGAAGGACACGTAACGAGTATGGCTGATGGTATATAGATTTCCCATGGCTCTTAAAAAAAAAAAAAAATCTGATTTGGAACGCTGTTGCTTACTGAAATGTGTTCCATTCCTACGGCATATAGATGCATACTAACGTGAAACAAAAGAAAAAAAAGTATAAAAAGAGAACGTCGCGCTATGCTGAGAAGGCCAGGGAAATACATGCTATAACTCGGCTATAAAGATCAGGGTTAGATAAGTGGATGCGGTTAGCAGATTGAAAGCAAAACCGGCTACCGATTTAATGAGTGGGAAGCAGTAAAAAGTGAATTCCGCGAGTGCTGTGCGTTTTCTTTCATGCGGGTTGTTATGAACGAACTACACATACTCCAGAATTATCTGATTTCTTTTCCATACATGCGTCACTGGGAGGACAAATGCGCAGGAGTGAATAAAGTTGGAACTCTTTCACAATGTCCTTTAAGGTAATAGAAACCGTGGAAATATGATAGAGCTTCGACGATTCTGTGAGGTGAACAGCTTCTTGGACGAATGCGAGGAAATGCGTTGTATCGTCAGAGCGACAGAGGTGGATGGATGACTGAGACTGGGATACTACCAAGACTGCCGATGCGCACATTTTCGACAGCTTGCCAAGGCAAACATGATATGAATCTGACTGCGAACAGAAACTGAATGCCGATAACACGTGCGCATTCCTGTGCAACATGAAACACCTCGGTAAGTCATGAAACAAAAAGAAAGAAAAGGAAATGAAAAAAAAAAGAACAAGAGGAAGGAAAAGAAGAAGAGTAGGGAACTAAAAATTCACAGAACAGCAGTTTTGAGGCTGGAGATTTCAAATAATTCGCCAACAATTTTATTTAAAAATCGCGACGGTTGAGCATGAAACCAGCGCCTTAGCGGCTACTGACCGAGAGCTCAAGCGAATACTCTTGATATACCAACTGTTTTATGTGGGGCTGGACACTAGGGAAATATTTTAGATCGGTGGTTTTAAAAGTGCATCAACGGGATGTTACACGACTTTGGCAGCGATATGGTTCCGCGAAGTTCGAACGAAAAAAAAAAAAAAAAAGGTCGAGTTAGAAAGAGCAGTAGCGCAAGCTGCGGCTTTTGGATCTCTGTATCGAGCTGAAGTGCATCTCAGCGCGATGAAGCATGGCGTGATGAAAGCGGAGGAGATGAAATGACAAACCAACAGTGTCATCAGAACAGTCGTTTTGCTACCCTACACTGGAGTGGGGAGAGGTAAGTGAGTAGAAAGACAAGAAAGGAAGAGAGATATAGATAGAAAAAAAGCACGTGTACGCAATATTAAATTTGTTAAAAGGGCCAAGTTTGTGGACATACGCTTGTGGTTTTGCGGTACTGCGAGAGTAAGACGTTTCATTAGTTGCTGATGTTTAGTGACGCTTTCGAAGATGGAGTACAACAATGGACGTTGCTGCACGATTTTGTATGGAGAGTTTGCTTTCTACGCCCCGTTCAAACTTTCTGGCTTGTGTGCGGAAGCTAATAATCCCACGCAAGAACAATACCTTTAACAAAAACTGAGCATCGCGGGCAGTTTATGCGCATGCATGGAAGGCGTGGTTTACTGTGTAACATTGTGATGTGGGAAAGTGTATTTTGGACAAACGGACAGATTCCTTTTTAATGATCTCATTATAGAGCCAAGCTAAAAATGTTGGCGAACTGGCAAATGCCCTGTCATCTTGCCGCATACTGCATGCGCCATGGATGTAAACCTTTAATTGTTTAAATCGACTAGCGTGATCACCGGGTACATTGCAATCAAGCGCCGAAGGAAGCCGAAGAGGTATTGGAAGTGAACGGAAACAAAAGTTGCGCCGATTTCTGTATTGCCGAAATAAAAAAAATAAAGAAAAGAGAGATACTGCTTTTGCCGTGGCATCGGTAGTTCGTAATGCTCTTAAATAATTAGGGACGCTATGGCGACGTCGAAACTCTCCTTTCTTTTATGTACTTTGTGTACAGCATATGCTGCGGCCATTCGCAGTAAGCCATCAGTTGTTTGTACCCTCGTATCTTCTTTTGTGTCCTGTGTTTCTTTGCGCTTAAAAACTGAAAAAAAAAAAAGTATATAGACTCAAGGAATACAATCGACTGGGACTAGTCTGAGTCCAGCATACTTCGCATCCACATTCTGCGGAGGACAGCCGTTGGAAACTAAAAAGTGTGCTTGAGTCCGTCCCCCGGCTCATTCAGCGCAGAACGACGCGCGGCAGCTATACGAAAGGACCTAATGGGGCGTGAGGAGGCCATAACGTACTTCATTAAGTTTCGCATCGACCCTCGCTATTTGCGCAGATATCATAACAGAAAAACAAGCGCTCTCCGTCAGAATGAAACCGATGCAGAGCCGCACACGACTGAACGAAGTGCGCAAAGAAGCCGCTGCTCTCCGAGGTGGTGCAGAAGTTAACGACAACAGGACTCGCGGGAAAGTATAAAGAGCCGCGAGAAATGTGCCGCATTGTTGCTGTTTGCAACAATTTATCTAATATTGTCGCGCCGGTTTTGGGGCAGCGTGGAAGAAACACATGGATATATACAATGGCGTTCCTACACCGTGCCGTGCGCTCACCAGCAACGTTGGATTTGAGCCCTCCAGGTGACGGAACTAACGTCATTCAAGGATTTTTTTTCCAGAAAAGGTGTTCACGTCCGTTTCTGAGCAGTCTTGTTTTTTCTCACGCCTTTTTCGCCGCATGTATATTCCGATTTCGATTGATTGATTTGTGTGGCTTAACGTCCCAAAACCAGCTCGGATTATGAGAGACGCCGGAGTGGAGGTCTCCGGAAATTTCGACCACCTGGGGTTCTTTAACGTGCCCTGACATCGCACAGCACACGGGCCTCAAACATTTCGCCTCCATCGAAATGCAGCCGCCGCGGCCGGGATTCGATCCCGCGACCCTCGGATCAGCAGCCGAGTGCCATAACCACTAGACCGCCGTGGCGGGGCGTATATTCCGATTTCCTTCGACAGTATGGAAGATGTGGCCGGGTGGTTTGCCGCGGCTGACGTGTGCGGCTCGCTGCATTTGTTGAAAGTGCAACAGCATTGATTTCTTTAGTACTACGCGACGTCGCAGTATTTCCAGTCTGGCGACACGCGACGCGGTGCTAATACCCTGGTCGAACTGGTCGGAGTGGCGGACCGCAAGCGTCTGTGTGCGGTCACGCAACGGAGATTGTGCGTCGGTGTACACTGGAGAAACTATCCCCTGCAGTGTTCGCACTCGCGGGCTTATTTGTGTCTTCGTTGCGAGACTCTCGATTGCCGCACGAAAGCTCGATGGATCGAGCGTCTGCGCAAATAGCGTAGAGGATAGTCTGCAGCCTTTCAGCTAAACACACAAAGCTATAGATACCAATGAATAAGGCGCGCACGACGCTAATATAAGGACTATTATGGTCTAATGCGTATTGAATGATCGTGTATTGAAAGAGTGCCGATTGCAAGGTATATAACATTGCGTCTTGAAGGGACGCCAATATGCTTAAAACGAATGCGCCTGATAACCCTGCCCTGAAGCACGCAAAGGTATGCTTTCAATGAAACACCACTCATGCCTACAAGCGTTATAAGGCATGATTGTATTAATAGGAAGCTCAGAGTTTGATATTAAAACTTAGCTACATATGGGCATCACATGCAAACACATACATCCCATGCACTCTATTGTTATTTGACACTGCTGCATACAAAGAAGTTAGACGTCATCTGGAACATATAAGAGGTCGACCATGCATGGCTTTCACAGAAGATGCAACGAACTAAATATATATCGCTGAACGAATGGACGAAATATATTGCACTCAGCGGCTATTCACTTCGATATTAGAAAATGCGAAGGGTTGGTGGGACCAACGAACGTTTTTCACCTTTCCAGGGACACTGCGTTATAGAAAGCTACCTTGCAGGCCCTCCATGATGGATAAAGAATACAGGAAAATAAAATAACGTGAAAACAGAGAAATTCAAAGAAAACTGCACTATAAGAAACTCAACGCAAAACGTGCGCCTTCCAGACATTTCATGGTGAAGTTTCTTTGGCAGTCCATCTTCTATGGGGGTTCCGCGTGTCTGAGGAGTGCTTACCAGTAGACAGGATTACTCTACGACGCGCGGTGTTTCCTTCTGGAGTATAATATACATCAAGAAAAAAAATAGTAAACGGAGCCCTTTGCCCACATGTACCTATATAGAGGGATGGTGGACGCAGGTGTCAGACATACTTTCATGTCTACTCATATATAGCCCTCTCGCCAAGCAGGCGAGACCAGCCTCGATGTCAATATTCGTGGCGCCTTAAATGCAAGAGGGTTTGTCGTGGTTACAGAAAAGGGCAAAAACAAATATGCAGCATTACACGCGTCCTGGGTCTTTTCTTTTTTTCCCGTCAGTATATGAAAACGCGCCCAACAGCCATATATAACGCGCACGCACAGTCATCCCCATACATCCGTTGTTCTCGAGAGGACCGACTTTTTGCTACGTCATCGCGTTACGCTTAAATGCCGTTAAAGACGCGCTTTCATTTGTAGATGGCGAGCGTGCAGAAAACCACTAAGATAATGTGAATTAAGCCCTGGGTTGCAACGGAGGTAGAGGTACTGGTTCTGCATGCTTGCAATGCCCAAGCAATCTTCCATTAAAAGGTGTTCAGCGATATAAAGAAAAATCTATAGCTTCATTGAGAAAGGCAGCCAACTCGGACTTGTGGTCTGGCTTCCTCAGAGACAATTTTCCGGCGACTAAAGCACGACGTTAGTTTTGCTCTCTCTGTACATAACGGCTCTAAATGCAAATGGACAAAGCAAGCAAGCACCTTATTGGTGCTGATGATGCGTCATCTAACGAGAACCATGAACATGTGAGCTCGTTGTATATTCCCCTTGGAGAAGACGAAAGGGAGCCGTTAGATGCCCGGATTACCCCGCCGTATATAGTTGCTTGCGTACTTTTTCGTGGCTTACTTTATGCAATGGATCGAGGAGTGCGCGGGCACGACACCGCAATCAGGACAGTGCTTCCCTCGCTTTAGCATTGTCGCGTGTTCGCGCATGCAGTTTTTTCCACATTGCTGAGACTAACCTAGCTCATCAAGTGACCTTATATAGTAACCGACCACAATCTCTCGTAAATAACTGCGCATGCCACAGGGGAAAACGTGGGTGTGCTCATGGCCTTTGTCGTGCTATCAGCTGGAAATAAGACGGAAATCTGTTTGACATAACGCAGGTGTCGTCAATCAGAACGAGTGTGCGGGAGTGTCGTCAAAAAGGTCGCCGAGTTGTAATAGGGGTCAAGACAGAAATGTGCACTATAGTTGGTACTACATGGAACGTGGCTTGCATGGCAGGAAGCAGAGAGATCGGCGCTTGTCATGTGTGTCTTGCTCCGGGTCTCTCTCGCGTCATGAGATGTTCCGTGACACACAATAAGGAGCTTATCGATGTTTTTCTTTTCTTTCCTTTTTCTTATTTCTCGTACCCAAGCAAATTTTGATACTCAAAGGGACATTTGCATAAACCAATGCCACACGCTATGTATATGCGCCTCGTACGTCCGGCGCTTTTTGTCGACAAACCTTAGCTGTGCAAAACCATAAACTAACTTAGCAATGAGAGAGGAAATTAGCAAGATTTCGTGTACACTATCACTCAACTTCCCCTAGTTGTCGCGCGTTTGTCCAGCTGTGAACCACACTCAGAAGATACATGGGCGACACGGTCTTGAAAAACAACACGTTTTTACTACATGTCAGCTATAGATTTCTCATCCGAGTCGATGACAGGTATATCGCAGTGGTTGCTGAAAAGCGTGCACTACACGGACAGTTACGTTGACATATATGGCAGCGTGCGTGCGCGCCGACGGCACGAGTCCCGCGGCCATGCAGCCTCGCGAAATTCGCGCGCGTACGACCGCGGGCGGCACACGTGCGCGCGGCGGCGGGGCAACCAAGCGGGAGTAAAAGTGGCCGTTTTGCTCCGACTTGGTGGACAGCGAGGCGCGCTCACCTGGCGACGGAGAAACGTCCGGCGTACACGGGACTGGACGCCGGCGGCGGTTGTCCGGCTGCGCGGGCCACGGCCATGACAGCGGCGCCGTTCACGTCGCGCTTGCGGCCGGCCCCGCTGGCGGCAGGCGACAGGTCGAGCGTCTCGGCGCCGTGCTCGCCGGCGCTCGCCGTGGCGCTGGGCGAAGTGCGGCGGCGCTCGGCGCGCAGCACCGCGCTGCCGCTCCGGGGCCGCTCGGCGCCGTCGCGGCCCGCGGCCGCCAACGGCAGCTCGGCCCGTCGGGGAAACAGCACAGCTTCCCACGGTGTCCACCGGCCCTGATCGTGGCACACTTGCACGCTGAGGGGCTCGCGCACGCGCTCCGGCAAGGTCCACGGAGCCGCCGCCGGCGCGTAGCAGAGCGCGGGCTCCACCGTTGAGGTCGACGGACACGGGGCCTGGTTCGCACACGCCGCCGCACGGCTGCTCCGACCACCTCTAATCCGCCGTCGTGCCACCACACCGGCAGGACAACTGAACACGACGCACGCTACGGCTTGCCAGTCCGAGCGGGACTGGCGCGGGCGGTGCCGCCGCCATAGGGCGCTCCCCCTCGAGAGAGACTCCTCCTCCTGCCGCCCCCCGACGCCGCCGCGCGCACCACCTCGCGGACACGTGGTGGAGCGCCGCCACGTGCGCCTCTCGCCCGCGTCTCTCTTCCGGGGTGCGTCCTTCTTCGGCCGTCCAGCCTCCCCGCTCACCTCGGGAGGACAGTTTGTCGTCGCTGGGTTGCGCAGCGCAAACCCATTGAACGGCCACGAAAAAGGCTCCCCGATTGTTACGAATTGAAGAAACGGCCCTGTACGACACTGACAGAGTAAGAAAGACAGCATGTCGCCAACGACGTTATCCTTATTGCGCCAAGACACTATAAAAGGCAGCGCAGGCTGTCCAGCATGCGCAGAACACGATAACAATAATAACTATGGCAATAATAACGATGACAATAAATGAAAATAATGATGGCGTAATTTCAAGGTCAAGGAAACGTCCGGTTCGTTGATTAAAAACGTGGTTCATCCCAGGAAAAACAATAGGAAGCGCCTTCTAAGAACGTCACTTCTATTCTGCTTAAATACACGAATATGTTTCGCGAATATGTTTCGAATACGTTTCGCCATATCTCTTGCCCTCCGCGGTCGATCTCACATTGTAACCTCTTCAACATCAACAAAAATAATAAAATATAAAAGCAAGCAAGAAAGAAAGAAGAAAAGAACGATGCGGCAAACTTATTCTTGCCTCATGCTATACTTATAAAGTAAAGCCAGTTTACAACGAACCCATTCTCCAGACGGCAGGACTGCGTCCTCTGAGGCGGAAGCCGTACCCGTCACATTCTGCGATACTCCAGCATCAAAGTCTGGAACGCAGGCCCGCCACCGCACCCAAAGCTCAATAAAGGGGACAGCACCGCACTGAGGAGACTACAAAATATGCGCAACACATGCACCCACGGCATACTCATGCAGACTTCACCCAACGCTATATACACGAATATCTCTGCCCAATTTGCGGCGTACCTGACACCTTGGCCCACTTGATCCTTGCGTTCTCGTATACCATATGGTTACAGGCGTATCGCATTCACCGAATGACCGTAACGCCAGTCAAGCAAGCGAAGACCTTCTCGAAACGTGGGAGGCCAAGCTCTCCACAGAGGACCTCGACGAACAATGAAGTCTCGCCGCCAGGGCCAAGGAGGCAGTGAAGGCCAGAAGGTTCCTGGAATGAGGAGAAGCGGGACTAGCCCTGCGATACCGTTTCGAAAATAAACGTTTGTTCATCATCATCGTCATGACGAACCTGGGTACAGCGAATAATGTTTTATATCGAACACGCGAAGCTGTGTTACGTTATTCATGTAAAATGTACTCTATAACGAACTGTACATTAGATAATATCGAGCTCAGCGCTTGCGATCGATGAACCCCGTGACATGCTCCGATGCACCGTGCCGCAACAGCAGCGTCGCAGCGGCAGTGGTTTGGAAAGACGGAAGAAAAAATTTAAAAAGTGCTACATGACAGACTGCGAAGCTGCTCCAACCACACATCAGCGTGCGAAAGCGAAAGGCATTGTCCATAATGTCCCACTCGAAGAGAGGACATTATGGACAGACATTTCACAGACATTTTACAGTTTCTTCAGGTGCGGTAGTGTCGCACGTTGATGTATGCGGCGTCCTTTCAGTGCATTAATATATAGGCCATATACAGGAAACAGAAAGAATAGCACTTCGTAAACGCCACACCCTTGGGATAGCATAATCACCGGAGAGGCTGTGGAAACGACGTAAGATGATTCGTAATGTGTTTAGCTTGAGTATAGACTTTCTTGTTTGGAAGGACGAGAAAAAATGCACTAGCGGAAAGACAAAAACGACAAATCCGATGGCGCTGTACGACGTGGAGATTTATTTCTCGTTCGCTCAGATTCAGCCTTACATATTAGACGGCAAGAAAATCAAAGTGCACAGCAAAGCAGAAACACAGTAACTTGTAGAAAGTTCATTCAAGTGTAGAAGCCATTCTTTTTACTCTCCGTGGTATACCTGCAGTAGCGGCTATGGTCGACTTATGCCAAGCAGCATGATAAAGAAATTTCATGCTCTGCCCATTCACATCTTTTCAGACAATCGAAACCGTGATCAACCGAAAAAGACAACTTTTTCTACACATATCACGACGTTACGGGGCGATGCTTGCTGAGTTTACTTTTGTTTTCCTAAACGATTTGTTCATTTTGCAGGGCGCTGCAGCTGAGAAGCTGACAAAGTAGTTTTTACTTTGACGCTTGCGCCAAATTTCTCCAAGCATGATACGTTTGAACGTGAGGAACCGACACTCTCCGCTTATATAGTATATCGACGCAACATTAGCAGCGCTTTTGAACCTCGTCAGGATTGCTTTATTGCGATGTCAATTAGACGGGTTTTTGCCGACACCGTCATGTCCCGTATGAAGTCCAAATTGAGAACCCCCCGCGCATGGTGCATTCTCCCCACGGGTAAAAACACGCGAATGGGGGCAGCGAACACAGCTGAAGGAGAGATCAGACGAGCCCGGCCCATCTCCATCGCTCGGAGGGCGCATGCGATAACATCACCCCGATCGGGACGCCTGCCATCGAAGCAGAGAGAAAACGCCCCGCAATACTTTAACGAACGTGAAAAAAACGCAGGAGGGGGGGGGGGGGGGTCACTCGAGCAGCAACTGTGGACTTCGCACGGTCGCCATCGCTGGCGCGCGCGCTATCTCGGCAACCATCAGCGGGTGGCTCGTAAACACTTCTACGTTCTGCGCTCTCAACGCGAAGGGACTGTGAAAAATCTCTCTAGAGCAGCCGTATTCTCTTACATCAGCGTTTCGTAGAGTTACGTGAGATCGTATGCAAAAGTTGCGTGAAATCGTATGCCTTTCACACGGGCACTTAAATGTATTTTAAGCAAACAGACTTATTCCGAAAAGGAGATTTCGTATAGCATTGTAATTTCTTGCTATCGCATTCACTGCTTTACCCTTTCGGCGAAACTGTGATTTCTTTATTAACTACTGGAAATAATTAAATGGGGGCAGTCAGCTTTAGCTATATGCAATTGTGAACGAACAATGTCAGAAATTTAGGAAGGTTTGCAAGCTGTTGAGAGAGAGAGAGGAAAAAAAATTAAAGTTCTGCGCCGTGAAAATCGTCCGAACGGCGAAGCTGTTTTTCATTGTGTCACTCATCGTGACATAACTGGCAAGGGTTTCAAGTCATTGATGTCTTGCATGACGCATCAGTTATGTTAGTCATAGCTTCCATATACACCCTTCATCATTATCTACTGACCTTTTACGTGATCCTTCACCATACAATCATACACTTTTTCTTTCTTTCTTTCTTTCTTTCTTTCTTTCTTTCTTTCTTTCTTTCTTTCTTTCGCGCAATAGAAATGCAGTCGTGGTTGCGGGGATCGAGCCAGCGACATCCAGCTAAACATTTCCTTCACTTTATTGGACATTGGCCTCCGCATAACCACAGTAGTGTATAGTAGGATGGCTGAGGGCAAGAGCGGGTGCTGCCTGACAACGAACGAAGTATGACGCACGACACAGCCTCAACTTTGAACGCTGTTAAAGGAGTACTGACACGAATTCTTGACATTCTCATATTATTGTTGCAAATGAAAGCACTGGCATGGAGAACCCCAGAAAGAGTACCATGGTGCCTCGCAAGGCAACGAATATATATTTAATACGGCTTCCTTAAAATCTCATTTTCTGTTTCGATTTCGAGGGGGCGGTTTCAACATAGTCGGACGTATCAACATAGTCGGACGTACGTCTGAGTCACGTAGGGATAGCAATTCGTGATAGTGTCGCTGCAACTCTGTCGTCTATGGTCAATTACACGTGGGGCACGCAAACAACGACAACTTCACGGTCGTCCAGTGATTCTGACAGCGATTTCGGCGATTTTTAATAGACTGTGCTCATACGTCATCATAGCGTCTATTGCGCTGGGGCTGGCTTGCAGTGCTGTTCGGCGAAAACTTTAAAACCAAACTAAAATATTTTGTACGTGTTTCCTGACTTCCGTGTGCGGAGGGTGTTAACGATACATGGCTAGAAAACGAAAAATGTACATTTTGAGCCACCGCAAAATCGTGTCAGTACTCCTTTAAGTCTTTATACATATACGTCACAGGCCTCCTTCAGTTCGATAAAAGCCTGCTTTGCGTAAAAGGCAGTATGTAGAGTGAGATTTCACATCCACACTATACAGTGCATGAGAATTGTTTTGCTAGAACATGCTCCTTACATAATAGTATAAACGTTTCGAGCACAGGTATGTTCTTAAGTTATAACGATGCATATTGCACAATAGTTTGCACGAAGGCGAATCTTATTTCACTTCTCGCACGAAAACAGTTTTCTCACGCCACCGCCCTGTGTGTTGCGTGTATACGGGCTCGGTATAGACTGCACTTTGATTATGACGCTATGCAGACTTCCGTAACCAGGCCTCCTCACGCATATGGTCTTGACCTATATAGCATTATAGACGCTAGAACCACATTTGCAGCTTTGGAAGCTTGTTTAATGCGAAATATATCGGGAAGCAGGTAAGCCGGGACGCCTTCCACACGTCTTACGCTGTGCTTAGGATAGCCTGTATATGGTCAGCAATTTCGAGTATGTGTTAGACGAGATGTGTGAAGAAACGCACTTGTGGATTTTACGCTCTGCAATAGTGTGGAAGACAGCTGGCCGCCTTTTCGCCACATCCCCTTAAATTGTGCAGGTGAATAATAATAATAATAATAATAATAATAATAATAATAATAATAATAATAATAATAATAATAATAATAATAATAATAATAATAATAATAATAATAATAATAATAATAACTTGTGTCCACTCCAGGACAAAGGCCTCTCCCAAGCCCAACGATCTCCCTTCTACCGCGTCATGAGCGAGCTGATAGCATTTTCTGCCTGGCTTATTTTTCTAACTTTCATCAACCCGTTCTACTTTCTTTCGTGCACGGCGCTCTTCTCTCCATTTCGTCTGTCGTCCTCGTTACAAGTTGCCTTACCATGAAGGTACATTTTTTCCTCCTGATAATGTTGAATATAGATATCGGCTGCTCCTGCCTGTTCTCAGATCCAGTCTGCTGTCATCCTGCCTCTTAATTTTACATTTATCATTTGTCGTTCCATCGCCCATTCTGTGCTCCTTAAAGGAGTACTGACACGATTTTTCGGCGGCTCAAAATGTACATTTTTCGCTTTCTAGCCATGTATTATTAACGCCTTCCGCACACGGAAGCCAGGAAACACGTACAAAATATTTTAGTTTGGTTTTAAAGTTTTCGTCGCCCAGCACGCCAGCCCCAGTGCAATGGACACTACGATGACGTATGAGCGCAGTCTATAAAAACCGCCGAAACCGCTGTCAGAGTCACTGGACGACAGTAAAATTGTCGTTGTTTGCGTGCCCCGCGTGTAATTGACCACAGACGACAGAGTTGCAGCGACACTATCACGAATTTCTGTCCCTACGTGACGCAGACTTCGTCCGACGATGTTGATACGTCACTAGGAAACCGCCCCCTCGAAATCGAAACCGAAAGTGGGCTATTAAGGAAGCCGTATTAAAAATATATTCGTTGTCTTGCGAGGCACCATCATACTCTTTTTGGGGTTCTCCACGCCAGTGCTTTCATTTACAGCAACAATACGAGAATGTCGCAAATTCGTGTCAGTACTCCTTTAACTTCTTCTCGAGCTTCTATATACATGTTATTCTCCAAGTTTCTGTCCAGTTTTGGTACTGGAAAAACGCATGTGTTGCTTATATATTTGCGGTGTACACAGGTGCATAAAGGTGCGTTCTATTACGAATGTTTAAAAATATTTTTTACTGCTTTCTGCGGCGAGCACAATGTCTGATGCACACAGTTAAAATGGCTAAAATATACTGCACAAACATTCTCCAGAAGGGAGGTTTATTATTATTATTATTATTATTATTATTATTATTATTATTATTATTATTATTATTATTATTATATATTATTATTATTATTATTAATTTTCTCCATCAGCTCATTTGAAGGAAGAATTTTGTCGTTTTCGCACTCTTTGTAAACGCCTATATAAACGGGATCTCAGTGTATATATTTCATTTTTAGAAAAAAGCGTGTCTGACGGGACAGCAGAGTTTTGGAAGTATGTGCGCAAACGGTCGAGCAAAAGTGGCGAGTCCTTCAGGATACTGGATCCAAATGGAGTAGAAGTTCAAGCCGTTGCTGACTGCTTTGCCATGCATTTCTCATCTGTTTATAGGTCACCAGCCTCTGTAGATAGTAACGGTGGACGGGTTAAGGCAGTTGGCACAGCTGATGCTGTGTCGCTAGATGAAGGTTCAATTTCAGAATGCATTAAGCGCTTGAAACCATCCTTTTCAGCTGGCCCAGATGGCATCCCCTCCGCCATACTAAAAGCCTATGGCAGTATACTTGTACCAGTATTGACGTCGATATTTAATAAGTGTCTGCATGCTTCAACTTTTCCTAGCATGTGGAAAACTGCTCGTGTTTTCCCAGTATTTAAGTCTGGCTGTAAAAGTGACGTCTCGAACTACCGCCCTATTTCCCTTCTTTGTGCTGCATCAAAAATCTTTGAGCTTGCTCTTCACAAAATATTGTCTTTTGATGTAAAAAATTCATTGATTGCGAATCAGCATGGGTTTCTCACTGGCCGCTCAACTGTCACTAATCTTGCCAGTTTCATGATGCAAGTCTCCACGCTTATATCGCAGAGAGGACAGGTAGACACTATTTACTGTGACCTTAGCAAAGCTTTTGACGTTGTCAGCCATTCGCTGCTTGTGGATAAACTTGCGCACTTTGATGTTGATTATTCAATTGTGAATCTACTGCACATCTACCTTCTCGATGGATCATGTTATGTTGCCGTAAATGGCCAAACATCCTTTTCCTACAAAGCTACTAGTGGGGTTCCTCAAGGGTCGGTATTGGGCCCACTCCTCTTTTTAATTTATGTTAATGATGTTTCTTCTGTCATTCGGAATTCTTCTTTCCTTTTGTATGCCGATGACATAAAGATATTTAAGGAAATTCATTCAGTCGTCGATTGTCGCTTGCTGCAATCGGATTTGTGTTCTTTCTCTGAATGGTGCAGGAGCAATAACCTCTCCCTAAATATTTCAAAAACCAAGGTAATGAGTTTCACTCGAAAAACATCTAGTGTGCCATTTTTATATTCTGTCAATTCTGTGACGTTGTGTAAGGTTTGTGAGATCAATGATCTAGGTGTTCTTTTTGATAGCACCTTACACTTTTCTGCTCATGCTAAGCGTGTTGCTTTGCAGGGTCTTCGCACCCTAGGCTGTGTTTGCAGAATGTCTAGAGAATTCCGTTCTCCTATGTCCTTCCACAAATTGTACACTGCGATATGTCTTCCTCAACTTGAGTATGCATCTGTTATCTGGAATGGCATTTCTAATTCCAGCAGCAACGCCATTGAGCGAGTCCAGAAAAAGTTCCTGAACATCTATAACCATAGGTTCGCTAGAAATGGCCCTGATTCTTGCATGGGCACTGTTGGATCACTATCACTGCCATCACTACACTGCCGGAGAAAACGCACTGATCTGTTATTTCTTTTCAAGCTTGTGCATGGTATCATATCCTGCCCTGTACTGCTCAAATGTCTTAATTTCCGAATTCCACGTAAGCTGACCAGAGAGAATAGACCTTTTCAAGTAACCGCCTGCCTCTGTGAACATTCGACCGTTGACAGGATACAACGTCTCTACAATGCTTACTTTTTAGAGCTCGATGTTTTTCACAGCTCCCAATCGCTGTTCTGCTCCGAGCTTTGCACTGTACTAGCATAGTGTCGTACACTGTTGATATTTTTTTTTCTTGTTTTGCCTGCGCATAGTTGTATATGGGCAATTTTATAGCGTTTTTTTTATTCCTGTTATATTATTATGAATTTTGGCCTACCTTGCTTTTTATTAGTTTTTTCTGTAGAGTCTCCTTATTGTATTGTTTCTTGTATTTTTTTTCTCCGTGCGCCAGTACAAAGACCTTACGGTTGTTCCTGGGCACGTTAAATAAACACTTGATTATTATTATTATTATTATTATTATTATTATTATTATTATTATTATTATTATTATTCGATATGAGTTATATAAACACACAGGAACACAAAGGTAAAAAGGAATGAGCAAGCTGACAAGGGCACGACGCCTGCCTATAGTCTTTCAGGCAGGAGGCGAGAATAAATAGAGGAAGTAAAGATAGCAGGAGAGCGAGACAGAAAAAGAATACAAGTAACACCTCACGTCGCACAAAATGCATATACCGCTGTATACAACGTTTTTCCAGACTGCTTTTTAAACGAATGCTGTAAAAATCGACTGCGCTAAGCTAAAATATTGTCTCGTGATTTTTAATGCCAGATGTGGACTATAGTTCGAACAACTGAACGCACCTTAATAAAAAGAATGGCGGTATGTTTTCTGCGCACGAAACTTGCTTATTATACATTAGGCTTTCATGCCAGTCTTACAGATATTACCCTCCTTAGGAATGCGCTTGAACAACGACGCCAACCGTGACAAGAAGGCGGCAGCAGCGGAGTCGTCGACTCAAAAGCTTCTCATAAAAAAAAAATAAGAAGAGGATAAGAAATTGATCCCCAGGTTGCAATGTTGCGCAGTATTAATTGGTTATCAGGCTTCGCTAATAGTGACAGCAGGGAAGATTGCTATGCGGGCTGCGCCATCCCTTGCCACGATGATTCGTTTGTCCGCCGGAGTACAAATCCATCGATAAACCCACTCTTTGCTGGCGCATACGCCAGATGGTACCTATCACATACTGCGAATACGGCTCCGCCACGGCTGGTTTCTATGGTACTCGGCTGCTGATTCTAAGGTCGCGGGATAGAAACCCGGCTGCGGCGGCTGCATTTCGATGGACGCCAAATGTTGAGGCTCGTGTCAGTGAAGTACGATGTCTTTCATAATCGTATCGTGGTTTCGAGACGTAAAACCCTACAAATCAATCAATCAGTGCGAATATGGCTGTCGTACTGAAATCGAAACGCGATTCTGCAGCCAAGCTTCCAGCTAACCTAGCACGATCGGCATGGTTGCACCGTTATTATTAGGAGTGATGCTGCGGAAGGCACAGCTGGAAGGTAGAGAATAGCGGACATCAGTTGTTGTATCCGCTGTTGTGTCAAAAGCCGTTAGATCTCCCTTGCACGCAGGGGCGGTAATATCTGCCAACGGGTTACTGTTATTTCAGTAAAAAGTGTTTTATTAGCAGCGAAACCTTGGAGCTATTTTTTCTTTATCTGAAGTGGTCGCAGTAACAAAAGAAAAATAAAAAAAATGTACGAAGCTTCCACTAAAGGCGCGAGCCTATAGACACAGCGGAGCTGATCGGCATCGGCATCTAGCAGGTCCTGGCTTTTTCTTGGGTTTTTGCGTACACAAAACTGTTTGTCGTGGTGAACTATGGCACCTTGTCAGCTCAGCAGAGATTCGCGGCATGTCCGGCACACCCGTATTTCGTCGTGGTCTGAGGCTTCGGGAAACACCTCGCGATGCGCTCCGAGGCCCACCGCACGCTTCTCAAAGTTTCGCACCGAGCTCAGCGTAGACAGACAGGTCTGCGTCAAACCAGACACGGTCACAGATGCCCGTTCCTAGGTTCTTCGACGGGACGGAGGAAGAGCGCATGCGCAGTCGCCAGTGACGTCACGATATTTGGAGAAGAGCGGAGGAGGAGGAAGGAGATGGTGCGCCAGCAGTGGCGTGGCTGGTTGCTGGGCGAAGCAAGGCGAGGTTTTTTCCGACGAGCGACGTTTTTATGGTTCGACTAACAGCTTCGCTGTTAAGACTGGCCCACGAGTCATCCGAGGAGACGGACAGACTGAACCGTCATGCATTTCTTCGGAGTGTTCCATAAACCAACTACAATGCAGACCATTTTTGCAGCAACATACTGGTGTCACGACACACTGTGCCGCAGGCTTGTAAAGCGACGCAGCAACTGGTACAGCTCTTGAATTCGACTGGCCTCGGTGATGGAGTGTCAGCGAAATGAACAGCCGGATGGGCTCGCATCCCACACCAATAATCCCTCTGCCTTCCGCCTTCCTTCTTTTAACAGCGAAGCTGTTCTAGCTTGAGGTAAAATGTCCTTCGAAAACAGAAAGGCATATCGGGTACGCGCCACAGGGCGACTGAAACAAAGCCTCCGTGTCCCCTCTTGTTAAACTGAAACAGTTATTTTTCTCACCTAATTACCATCTCGTGCAACCAGGTCAGAACACTTTAGCGGCAACATACATGTACTTCACGATTCCTTCCAATCCTTCATGCTAACATCGCAAGAACTCCAGAGCGGGAATTGAACTCAGGCCGTCTGCGTGGCAGGCCGGTGTTCTACCAAAGGGCCACGCCAGCAGTTGACGCGCCTCTAGGGGAAAAAAAAAAAGCCGTATACTTGGTGGATAGCAAAGCATATCAAAATATACTATGGTACAGCAAGGAGGTGGGAAAGGGAAGTGGTTCTGCGGAAAAGGGAAAGAAGGAGGGCAGAGAGTAACGCACATAGTATAGCATTGTATGGTATAATATATCGAGGAGTGATGCGAACGTGAGGAAGAGGGAAACGAGGAGGGGAGAGGGTAAGCCTTACCATACCCATGTATAGTGTTGTGTATCAACGAGATGCGAAAGGGAAGTGAGTAGGGGAGAAAGGAGGAGGGTAAGACCACCGGCGCCACAGTAAAGTATAACATAGTAGTGGGAAGGGGAGGCGAGGGTGTGGAGAAATGATGTGGGAGTGAGCAAGAGGGAAATTAGGAGGAGATAGTGTAAAGCGCAGCATACCCATTTATAGTATGTTATAGCAAGGAGGTGGGAAACGGAAGTGAGGATGAGGAGGGGACGGCCACCAGCTCCGCTCTGACCTATAACCTTGCACCCCTAGTGCGAGCTACCTACAATTTTTTTCTTCCTTCGGAGAGTAACAAACAGAACGCGCATCTGGTTGCCCTAACAAGATGTTTTGCTGGTATCAGTCTGCAAGAAATTTTTGAGCGCGAAAAACACGACCCAAAAGAAAACACAGGACGAGCGCTCGCCCTGTGTTTTCTTTTGGGCTGTGTTTTTCGCGCTGAAATATTTCTTTCTGGTTAACGTCCCTGCACATTCTTTCTGCCTGCCTCCTGCCCTTCGCAGCTATAGACATGGACTGTGCTACACTTCGTCTCTTAAATATATGTTTGAAGAACTCTAGCTCAGTCGTTTTTGTCCCGATGAAGACGCATTTTAGTCACTGCGCATTTGCATTGATAAGGGGCGCCTGGCTTCTAATGTGTGCGTATGTGTGTCTGTCAAAGTGCATCGTCGTAGTTACTGCTTACTATCAGACGCCTTTGAATGGTTATAGAGGGAAAAGGAAACTGTAGCTCGAATCAACGAACTTCTTTGTTCGTAAGGATTATCATTGATTGGTACCGTATCTGTTGTTCCATGCACCAAGTTGATTTAAATGTATTGTCCGAAGCGGCATGTCCCATTTTTATACGTCTGGCTTCTACGTAGCGCACCACTTTCTCAAGCGAGCACCCGATATCTTCGCATCTTTCTGGCAACGACGTGGCTGAAGTGATCCAGGTCCTTTGCTCCGTCTGGGTTCTCAAAGCTCGAAGGTACGAAAGGCGGGCTGCGGGGACCGCCTTCGGTCTGTGCGCGGCGCCGGTGGGATAGGCGAGTCGTGACTACAGGTGGCGGCTCCAACAAACGGTAGCGGAATACGACAGTCCAGACTTCTGCCAAGGCCGCGCGGTTGCTGGCGCCTTGCCATGCGCGCTGCTGTATAGACCATCCCGAGGGGGGCACCGGCGTGTGGCTCCCCCTCTCCTCATCACCCAAGGTCACGCAGATCACAGTGTGCGCATTTTGAATCTCGATAGCTGCTCGCCTTATTAGTCACCTGGCAACTATAGCCCATCAAGGCTTACAAGGAGTATAAAGCTGACAGATCTGCGAGAGGGCGTAAGGGTAGAATTGATGAGTGAGATAATGGCTTTTAGTTATGCATGCGGTGGGTCGGTTACGGTGTCTGTAATTCCGGCTGCTGCGGTTCTTCTTTTGTTTTCGCATTCTGGAAAGTAAAGGGGGGGGGAGGGAAGGGGAGGGGAAAACAGTAGTAGACAATGCGACTAAAATCAGCATTTTCACTTTTCAGAAGTGTAGAGACACAGTAATGGTGATATCGCACAATGTTACGTGCTGCATAAGTATTTTACAGCTTAAGCTGTTGTGAGCTCGTTGTAATGGCCGAAATTAGCGGAGATGGTGTCCGCCACCGGTGCCAGTTACCGCAATCAACATCAATGAGGCGAAAAAAGAAGAGAAAAACTCTGCGTCTGCGCTGATGTGCACCTACTTGATGTGAACGGTGTCACTCCTCCCCTGACTGATTCTCACTTCTCTCATATGGTGACAGAGGTGTTTCAGGACATCGTAAGTTTGTCAGTTACAGGCTGTAGTTGCATAGAGGAAGACGAGAAAAAAGGGGGAGGGGGTCGGAAAAAGCAGAAAAGAGCGACGATGAAAAAGACGAAGAAGGCGTAGAGAAGACAACGAAGAAAAAGAGGAAGACGGCGAAGAAGTGAAGAGGACGAAGAGAGGACGACGACGACTACGAAGATTAGGAGAAAAAAACTCGGTTCATCAGAAGACGACGAAGAATAACAGGAAGGCGACGCCAATGAAGAAAAAGAGGAAGCAGACGACAGTGAGGAAGAAGAAGAGGAAGCAGACGACAGTGAGGAAGAAGAAGAGGAAGCAGAAGAGCGGCAAGTGGAACACGACGAGTAGGGGGAAGATAGAAGGAGGAGAAGCAGGCATAGAATAAAACTGAAAGAGAACAATGAGAGAGCATGGGGCAAAACCCCGCTTGCACTACCAATGTGCTGCGTCCTCTGCGCAATCCTGGGAGTCCTTTTTGTTGTTGTTGTTGTTGTGGTTGTTGTTGTTGTTTGAAATCACTTGCATTGAAAGTTCTTTGCGGAGCGTGAACAATTTCAGCATGACTGTCAGTTCTTTGCGAGTACGATCGAACCAAACAGCAAAAATGTTTACACTGTCCCGAGCCCCTCGCACACCGTGAGAAAAAACAAAATATTGAGAAACTGAGTATTCGTCAATGTTCAGAATTCGACTGATGCGTCATTGTCTGTCCGTTAAGATATCATGAATTTAATGTTCAGACTTCTTGAATACTAGCCACCGAAATATTGCTGAAAGTCTGTTGAGCAAGTAGAGTTGAATCGTCGTTGAACTATTATTGAAAATACGTTGTGCACTTAAAAATCTTTGTGATACTTTGTAGTATACTTATTCAGTTAAAATGGAAGCTGGAGTGAACTTTATGAATTTACTTAATTAACTTATAATTTAATTATAATAAACGGTGGCGATGCCCTCCCGAGGTCGTCTTGTGCACTCGGAATGTATGAACAGTCGTACCCTTCACCGAGAGGGTGCCCCTTCATCGCCAAGCCGCGAACGAGGACTATAGGTTCGCAAGAATACGCGTATCATAATATACACATTTCATATATAACGAAAGGGGTCAAGGGCTCGTTCTTTATTTGTTAGAAACAACTTAATGGGCAAACAGACAATGAAGCCTAGGAAAGCATAGGGGAAGTTGCTTGTGGTATTGTAATTGTGGAGAAAGTAGAAAGGAATTAAAGTGGACGAAAAGACAAACCTGCCTTCGGTGGGAACCGAACCCACGACCTTCGGATGTCGCGTACGATGCTCTACCAACTGAGCTACGAAGGCGGTCGTCCCCCCGTCCACTTTATTGTGTATTTATGTACGTATTTCATAATCAGAACTGGTTTTGGGACGTAAAACCGCACAAAACAAACATTTGTGTACGTATTATCCTGGGAGTGTTAGGCATTAAGATTGTTTCTAACAAATAAAGAACGAGCCCTTGACCCCTTCCCTTTCGTTATTTGATGGCTTGGGCCTCGTTGCGGCAAACTTGGTGCCTTAGGTAGCATGCGAGGGCTTATTGGGCAGCAGCCATCTCATCTAAGTTCACGTTCTACGTGACGCCTCCTGGCAAGAAAGTGTGTTCCACACACGCCGCCTTGGCCATGAGTGGCGCTGCCTAACACTCCCAGGATAATACGTACATAAATACACAATAAAGTGGACGGGGGGACGACCGCCTTCGTAGCTCAGTTGGTAGAGCATCGTACGCGACATCCGAAGGTCGTGGGTTCGGTTCCCACCGAAGGCAGGTTTGTCTTTTCGTCCACTTTAATTCCTTTCTACTTTTTCCACAATTACAATACCACAAGTAACTTCCCCTATGCTTTCCTAGGCTTCATTGTCTGTTTGCTCATTAAGACATTTCATATATGTTGCACACAGTCATCCATAAGTATGCAACCAACAACGTCAAAAAACCAGGACGCAGCTGCACATTCACACTGCGCTGCATACAAAAAAACGCCTTAGTACGAAGTGCCCTCGGAAGCTTATGTAGGCACTGAATTTCTACACTACAACCTTTAATGAAGGTGTTACGTTTCCTCAAATCTGTATATTTAATAGTTATACGGTGAACATACAATGATACATTCATTTTATATTTATAGTCCAGGAGCTGTTACTATCCGATGATGTTAAACGAAACGCACACAACATGGGTGGTGTGATTACGAAACTCTTTCATTTGTGCTTGCGTGACCGCCATAAAACCGCTTTCTTATTTATTTATTTTTTTTTTGCCCAAGAGAATGTAGCGGGCCGCGTTAAGGTTTGTGACATAAGTTCGTACAATGAAATAACTTTAAGGGAGACTGCGCCCTAATTTTTTTGGATACAACTGCACATAAGCGTGGGTGGGATCGAGCCTCTAAAAGTCGAAATCGACTTTTAGAGGCTCGATCACATAGTCACGAAAGCACAATGAAAAATCAATGAAAACTCTTTAATGTAAAAGTTATAGAATTAATCATAAAGATCCTAAGGGTTTTACGTCCCAGAACCACGATATAGAAATCAGAAAGCTACGGAATTCAGAACAACGGAGATTTATTTGAGGTCTAGTTTAACAGGCTCAGTGGATGTTCAAAATCCAGTACGTGCGAGTTCGCTCGACAATTTCTCAACGGAAATTCAACACCCAATTTCATAAGGGACGAGAGTCCAAACAAGCCGCATCGTCCACGACAATTTAGGCTGGACTCACAGAGCAGTCATCCGAGCCGTCGCGGCCTTATCGTACATGTTGCACTACATAGGCAGCATGCGGGATGCATGTATGCTGCATCGTGTTGATTGTTGCGCAGGAGTATGTGTTGATTACTGGAAATGATCATGTATGCAGGCCACTGCAAAAGCCAAACATAGCTAACATATCGTGGAGGCGTGTCTGTGTGCCCAAGTCGGCATAGGAATATGCATGTGCCTTGAAAATTTCGCACCCACCTTCACATATCCGCTCAATGAAGTATGCTGCATTCAACCACTGCCTAACAATAAACCAACAAATAATCAATACATCACCCAATACATAGTGTTCGTTGAAGAGCATCAACGGCATTTTCATTGGGTATCAATTGAGGTAAATCAATGACCCTCGGAATATAGTCGAAAATCCAAAGGTTCAGCGAATCTCCAATTGTGTCCAATAGTGATTTCTCTAGGCATGTCAAGCTATAGGCACAGCCTTTCGGACGAACAGTCGCAGAAAACGCAAGACCACGGCTATAAATTTGTCGTGTGGAAACCAGCATCATGAGCACAATACGCACGAGTTTTCCTGCGACGTTTCCCCCAGCAGCTGCTGTTAAGAAAAGAAGAGAGAGAGAGGAATGCGCAGCAAGTAGGCAACTATATTAGGATGCACTTCCCAAAGAAACCCTCTTCTTCAGAATTTTCCCAATCTGTCTTACCCAAAGAACCAATATATGCGAGATAAATGTAGTAGAAACTAAAAAACAGCATTATGTAACTGCCGAGGCTAAACGGCATAAGTGTAATTTTGCACTTGTAAGAACTGTAAGGTAACTACGAAGCTCTTACCAATGATTTTAAATAAAGGCCTTTGTGCGATCACACTTGTTTCCCCAAGGCTGACCACACAGAGACGTGAGACGCTGTTGAGGGCTTTTCCATGGCAGTTAACGAAAGGGCTTCACTGTCGAACCATTTCGCCGCCAAACAGGACGTAGACACTCGTATTATGAAACATTCCGGACACCCTGCCTAAACACATGGACAGCGTAACGATTCCATTGGTTCAGTGTCTTCTGGTGAGTTCATCGGCCTCCTCACTGCTTTTAACTCTGATGTGGCTGGGAATGCCCGTGAGAAACAATATTTTCGCCTTACGTTGATGGATTCTTCACGGTTTCTCACCGCGTTATGTCGTTATGTCGTGTACAGCATTATCTATAGAACTCACGCAAATGACGCTGCCTTCACCTGGCTCAGCAAATGTCTCTACGATTTAAAAATACTAAAGCCCGCCCCACGCCTGTGAAATCTGAGTAGACAGCATACTTGTGTGCAAGGGTGTCAAGTTGACTACCACTGTCATGTAACAGCTTCATTATCACTATCATATAGTAGCTGGCTGAGGGCAAGGGTGTGGGTAATGGGTCAAGGGCAAGAGCGCATCCGCTCTTTCCTTCTGCGTGACAGCGGACATCGGGGACGGCGGACATGGCGGGCTCCTACACAGCTCACTCTTAAAAGACGCCAGCATTGTACCTTAACGTCAGCTGAAGGTTTGCAAGAGACAAAAGTTCTCGGCTTGGCGAAATAACGAAATCGTGTCCTTTAAGTGAGAAGGAGGAAAGAAAGCCCTCTCGGCGCCGAGCATTTCCATATGGCTAAGCGGGAAACGCATAAACCGCACATTACTACTCTTAGGAATTACAATGCCGAAGAGTATACCGCTGAGCCCTGCGCGCCTAATAGGTATCTTGTTAAAATAGCCTGGACTGGCGCTTCCTAGCGTCATTTGAGATTCGCGCATAAACGGCTTGAAGAGCTCGGCTTCAGCAATTTTCATCGTGTCTCTCAGTCAGAGTAAGTCCACTGATGGATTAAGCGTCCCTTAGTTATGAAAGTTTCTCATACCCCGCGAAAATGCTGAAAGTTCGTGGACAAAGATGACTCTATAGAAGGTCTCTCAAGATTATCGACCAATTTTTGAGGCTACCTCTTTTTCAAGGATGTGCTCCAGCACTTTGAACTTCGACATTAGCTATATACTGTATAATCGAAGTTAGTTGCCAACGGCAAATTATATAAGTTCGTTCGTAGCATTTACTGGATACACAAGAACCTCCTCTCAAGAAGTTTGTGACCGTCCGTGGCCGCCCTGTGACTTTTAATTGTACTCTTTGATGCAAGGGGATTTTTTTTAAAGTCAGCTTCCAATTTGTACCATAAACTGAGACTAAATTGCGCTGTGTACTCGAAGTCCAAGTCTCATCACTGTCAAGAACTTTTCCCACTCCGAATCCAGAAAGATACGAAACTATAATGCTACTTCGCCGATGGAGTGCATTGCAGTTCTTCATCTCCGCGAGGCAGTGCGCCAGCTCTATTGGGGCAAGCATGCCACAATGGCTACATTAAGAAGCCAAATAAGTTTCAAATCGTTTACATTGAGGAGGATTCAAAATTTGTGAGGAGGATTCATAGGCTGCACATGCTGCACGAAATATAGTCAAATTAAGCCGGAACATTAAATCCCGGTCTGACAGTGACGCAGTTAGAAATGAGACGTGAAACTTCGATGAGATGTGCTAGGTTTATCATCAGGCGATGCGCTTAGGCCCGTACTGTCGTCTAAACATTCTTGCAGGAGTTCTTTGATGTACATTTTTCCTACGAATTTCAATGGAGACTAGTACGTGAGGGCAACAAAACACGAAGCTGTCATAAATTAGTTCACGTTGACATATATGCGAGACGATCTTTGTGCACAACAGCAGCTTTCTCGTTTGATTCAAACGTATGCTTATCAGAAAAGCAGCCTTCTCCGATAACCCCAAACCTACTTGACGCGCTTGACCAACGCGACTATTTCAGTGGCTTCACTTCATTCGAGGCACGTCGCTCTGCCACAGGGCCTCTTGGGTATAACGCAAAAACGGTCAGAGAAAACAAAATACACGAAAGCAAGCAGACATGGCCTTGCTTATTTGTGTTTATCTTCGTTCTATATTTGGCGCTGTTGCGAGATCCCGAAAGGTATTATCAACAAGACCGCGTCGTAGTGTTTTAAAGGTCCTTTTTTGTTGTTGTTGTTTTTGTAATTTTTCTACGAAAGTTTCTCAAAGAACATTACTACACATTACGACACGAATAAAGAGATTTTTTTTTTTAGTCACGAGACAACAAAGGGGGAGGTTTAATTTTTCATGATGCCGCAGTATATATAGTGATTGATCATCGTTCGACGCGTTTTGTTACTTCTGTATACATTTTAGGAGAGCGAGAAATTTTGACGAGATGTACACTGAAGACAAACGTAAAAGTGGCTAAAGCACATGCTAAGGCAATCAATATGCGCCCAACAACAAAACAGGAGTACCCCGAAGGCAGTAGTGTACTGTACCTAATGTGCTGCTGGTGTTCTGCATGCCATGCAAGCAAAATGAGCCGTGAACGCGAGTAAGTGAGGCGGCACAGCGTCCCGCTATTAAGGCTTGGCCAACAGGTGGAGCCGTTCCATTCGGAGTATAACAGTAACCACAACTCGAACCTTCCCGGCTAGGCACAGTGCACGCAGGCCCGGCGTGCGACGGGGTCGCCGAGGGCAGGGTGCGGCTGCGAGTAGTGCAGATATCTGTCAAATGGCCGGCCCATCGCAGCACCCGCATGTCATTACCCTTCCAGGCAGCACGAGCGTTCTTCCACTGTGCCGTTCGCCGCTCAGGTCTTCAGCGGTAGCCAGCTTGTAGCGATCGCATCGGGCAAGCGTTGTGCGAGCTTCCGGCAGCGCCCTATATGCCTGGCCGAAGGGAGCCGTTGAATAAGGTGTGGGGTATGTTTGCGCCTATACGCGAGCTCAAGGGGAAGGCGGAGGGGGGTGGCGGGAACGATGGGCGGACTGAGCTTCTGGGCTCGATAAATCGGGTCTTCGCCACCGCAATGTCTCCGCCGCTTCCCGGAAAGCGTCCGTCTAGCGTTCCCTGAAAAGATGCGGCCGCGAGTTCCGCTGAGTGATAAAATAAATTCGGGCCAGCTGCCACGAGGCGAGGGTTGGGCTTCGCCTTTGACCTCGAGCTTCACCGCCACACTCGAAGAGAAGCGCACGCTCTTTTCTAATTTATTTTTTTTCGTCGGCGAGGGACCGTGCGGCACGTTACTCAGACTGTTTCCGGAGTGGCGCAACATGCAAGGTGGAGTCCACAATCAAGTGTCCCTTTTGTTCTTCTCGAGGCCACCCCTACGGACTGGACGGCTTCGCCACGATGCCGTTTTCCTCGGAATCAGAATACCCGGGAAAACATTTTACATCCACGCTCGGCATTTCTTTTTCTTTTCTTTTCGTTTACGTTCTCATTGGCCTATTTGCGTTGCGCAGGCGGCAACGCTGCCCGGTTGTTGGGAAATAAATATTTATTTGAGAAGCGCCCACTAGACGCTGACTAAGCTTCGGCGGTCACCTACAAGTCTTGTGTATCTGTGCGCCGGGGTCGAAGGTCCTCTTTCCTTTGTCATTGCTGTTTCTATATTATATTCTAGACTTGAACTCGAAGAGCAGATAGACATGAAGTTATGCAGTTCGGCTGCGACCACCCGAAATGGCGCTCAACTAAAATAGTGGCTCAGGTCGACGACCCGACCTCTGCAGCGTCACGGGTCACTCGAGCGGAGAAAATGCTGTGATACGTGTGGTCTCCGGAGAATGAATCACGGATTTCACGGGCACGCCTTTTCTCTGCGGGCCCGTGTTGTGTCATCACGGAGAGAGCGCAACCATTCTGTCGTTTCCAACTTGCGCTAAAGCGTGGGACAGCCGACGCACCATGCCGCTCTTTCGCGCACCTCGTGTCCTCGGTAGCGGACTTGTGGTGAGCGGCTTGAGCGCTCGAGGCCTGCGCGGAAGCTATCTTAGCTCGTATCGAGAGAATAATTGGTTCAAAACTATTTTGTTTGCGTGGTCTTGAAATAGGCCGGCAGCACACTTCTAATGCAACGAAAGTAGCTATAGTGTATGGTTTGTATGAGTTGTGGCGACAACGCCGAAAGTGTCTTTCTTCTTACCGACGGGACATCACGCTGATATATGCCGTATCAGTGCCACTAAATTTAAAAAAAATGACTTTGAGCCCGTCATCTTTACAAGAGACTGTTCAGGTCTTGTATATATAATTCACAGACTAGGTCTCGGGGCACAATTTCGTTTTATTTCTGAGGTCGCAGCCCCCGACAATGAGTGGCGCTGTTGCCTTATACGAAGCTCAGTGCAAGACGGTCGAAATAACAACTGAGCTTGAAGTTTTGCTACAACGGACAGATTTGTGTGCTAGCACTCTCGGCATTCACGGAGATTGACATTTTGCTCTCGTTTTGCTGCTTATTCTGGGCCCTTTGTCAGACGTTGACTACTGCTCTACACACGCAGTTTCGCTGAACGACGACCTACAAACCATGTTTCACACAGGCAGCCGAAACGTGTACGCTTAAATCGATTACGCCCGTATATGGCAGGCTCATGTGGCCTTTACTATACTACTACTACTACTACTACTACTACTACTACTACTACTACTACTACTACTACTACTACTACTACTAATGTTTGTTTAAAATTTCGTCCCAAGTTTTAGGTTTTAGGATGCATTTAAAAAAATTAATTGGTTTCACTAACAAAGAGAAGTTATTGTTTTATGTAAAGGCTGATTACTTGAGAGAATCTTTTTTCTAAGGTAATGCGTTTAAATTCGTTTTAAAACATAAAAGGTCCAATAATTCGTCAACACAATATTAATAAATGAGGCATGTACACATCCAAGTGACTTTCATCATGTTGAAAGGAACAGCTCTCCCTCGTTAGTCCGGTGTTTTGCAAAGTGCGCAAGAGAACGCGTGCCCCTCGCTATTTTTTTTCCATTCAGGCATGCACATACTCTCTCTCGTTTCCTCGTTGTGGTCAGTGACAATCCGATCACGTCGAGGAACTAGTTTGTGCGCACGACGAGCTCGAACTCGAGGAGCCGAGAGCGCTCACGCAGCCACGGGCGCAGCACGCGCTTAATTCCTCCCCCTCCTCTCTTCTTGCCACCGGCAGAAGACTTCAGCGCTGAGACGCACGACTCTCCTCAAGACACGAAGTCCAAGTTCCGAACTCGCGCGCGCACGGCAGCGCATATTGCTCTCAGGGAAATTGGTATAATGGTCTTTACGTGCGGAGAAAGCGCCAGGGAACGGGATGGACCCCGCATCGCGGCATCCTTTGCTTCTCTTCTGTTTACCCGCTCTCGAGGCGGTGCGCGGCTCTCAATGTCGCGCACGTTCCTGGTAGATGGGCCACCGCGCAGCTGGCACGGGGCTAATGGCCAATTTGCGCCAACGCGGAGCCCCTAATGGCGATCACCGCGAACTCTGCCAAGTCGGCCTCGTGGCGAGGCTGCAGTTGCGATGTGAAGCTCTCCCCAGTCGTGGCGCGGTTAACCGCCGCACAACACTGCCGGCGTTGCGCGACACACCGTGCATATACATGGACGGGCTTGGTCGGCCAAAGCTAATAGGCCGGCGAAGCTCTCGTGCCTTGGGCTGCTGAGTGAAAAGGCAAAAAAAAAAAACATAAAGAAGTGGAAAAGCACCGAGCATTGGGCGCGGTGTCTCGACTCTGCGAGCCGATCTGGCGCATGCCGCGTGTAAACGTAGTATACGCGAGTCACGAAACGCGCAGCAGCGCTAAGGGTAGTCTTGTTCGCGGAGTCATGCAGGCCGCTGTCATGCGGGGCCTCACTTTGCACACTTGCATTGAGGCCCCGCAAGTGTGCATGCATATATATATATATATATATATATATATATATATATATATATATATATATATATATATATATATATATATATATATATATATATATATATATAGGGGTTTTACGTCCCAAATCAACGTTATGATTATGAGCGACGTCGTAGTGAAGGGCTACGGAAATTTCGACCACATGGAATCTCTTTTAGCGTGCACTAACATCGTACAGTACACGGGCCTCAACATTTCGCCTTCACCGAAATGCAGCCCCCGCGGCCGGGACTGGATCCCGTGAACATCAGGTCATCAGTAACGTGATACGGCTACTAGAGTACCGCGGCGGTACTTGTTTGCGTGATCGCGTCTGCAGTGCGTTCGCATATTTATTCTCTGCTAACCAAGGAATTTATGAAGGTTTAATATCCTGCCTGCTTATCGGACAGAGAATCGCAATCTCATTTTTGCTGATGAAGTGGCTTTTGGACATTTATACAGCGCGTTGATGCTAACGTTAGAGAATGTGTAAAGAGAACAAAAAAAATAAATAAATAAAGAGCGTCACAGGCGGTTAATTTGGCGGCTCCCAACACAAAATATCGTTTATTATTTATAAGTTTTTGGCGACGGCTTCGATTTACTTGCCATATTTACTTAGCACGTAAGCACGTGGGAGTCGACGTGCACGTACAAGGCGATGCACAATGTCGAAGTGGCGCAGCACGAGTGCACGGTTGTCGATTTCCATGTCCTGGCGGGTGGCTGAGCGCGTGAGCATCGTCCGAGGAGAATGGAAGCGCACCTGGCCATTTCGTTGGCACAGTCGCTTCGCGAGAGGCTTTCTGAATACTCGGTTTCAGAAGAAAACTAGCAGAACTCTGGAACACGGAAGCAGCCTGTAAGGGTCGTCGGAATGAGACGGGGAATAGGTACACCAAGGTCGCCAAACAGGCGCCGGAAAATACGCGCATCCACGCGGTGAACAGGTGGGGGAGGAGGAGGCCATTGTGAGGCTGTATTGTGCAGCTGGTTTGGCGCCCTCACTCCCTCCCCCGCAGCGTGGTGGGCAGCAAGCGTACCCAATGTGTTGTTCACGGTTGTCATTGGTTAGAGCAGCGTCGGGGTGTAAATCGCCGTTGGTGATTGGCTGTGAGTGGTTGAGGGGCGGAGCAACCGGTGTATATAAGGTGGCCCTTTTGCCTGGCACAGAGAGATCGGAAGCCAGAGACTGGAAGCAGGACTGGAAGCGGAGGTTGGAAAGGCTGAAGGTAAGCAGTAGGTTGGAGGGTAGCCCGAAGGTTGGCGAGGACGGAGTGGATAGCGCTAGAGAGTACATCTAGCACCACTCCGGGTGGTGGTTACGGTCGCAGGAGCAGTGCGATGCACTGGGGTCGGCTCTGTCGAATGGAAGCGATCGTTCCACCAAGGTCCTCCCCACCGGGGTTTGGGCGCGGATAGTACTAGAGGGGACATCTAGTACGAGTCCGGGCGGTGGTTGAAGTCGCTGGAGAGGTGCTATGCACTGGTCGGCTCTGCCGAATTGGAGCGACGGTCCCACCGCTAGGCCCTACCAACCGATGGCTTCACCTAGGTCCTACCAACCGAAGCTAAGTCATGTAACTGTCTGTCAATGTATATATGTACTATCTGTCTCGTGTATAAAGCCTCGTGTTGTGTTTGTGTGAAAGGCCGGTCTCATCTTTCAAGTCGACAACGCGACGGCGGGGCAGATAGCAGGAAGGCTTCCGTCCATCCTTCTTCGCAGCAGCAACGCTAGCTGGAGGAGCTCGGCTCCAAAAGGAACGAAGAAGAGAAGCAGGAAGGAGGAGAAAGGGGGAACAGAGGACAAGTTCCTCACCAAGACAACGTCACCTTCTAGAACCTCCTTTGCTAGGAAATTTACTGGCGCAGTCGACAGGATGGCAACAACGACGGCAGCGAGTGCTCTGCATTCGCAGAAGAACGTCGTGCTGCGGGTGGTAATCCCCTCCGGGGACGGTCATGACAACGAGCTCCCGCCGGGAAGAAGCCAAGGGCCAAGAACAACCACGTCATCGGCCCAGGAAAGGCGACGAGGACACTACACCAACAGCGCAGGCAAGGCTTGACGACGAGGGCGGGCCGGCACCTCGGAAGGCGTCGTGGAAGCAAGCGGCGTCGTCTCAAGCGGTTAGTCCTCAGGTGTTCGTGCATCTCAACAGTAACACTGCCTGGTAGTGGCATGGTGCCTAACCAGTGCAAGGAAGTCTGCAGTGGTTCTTCGGGATGGGTTGGTGCACGAGAGGACTGGACGCGCAGTGGACACTCATGACATGTGGACATTGAGACTGCTCAACGGATCCATGCACGGCCGAGTGTGCGCATCAGCGCAGTGTTGTGTGTCAGGGACGGCAGGAACTCGGAGTGTCATTGTTTTTTTTTATTTGTGACATTGCTAAAGTGATTGCAGTGTGCATTGTATCAACGCGGCGGTTCGTTTGGTAATGGCTATGTCATTAATGTTTTTCAATTGATATGTTGGCGAGTATGCATGCCGCGCGGGTTTTGTTCTGTTAGTTGGTTTTTGGTTTTGTTTCATTATTTTGGTGAACGGCTGTTTATGCCCATTCCGACGAACCTTTGTTGTATGTAATTAGCGTAGCTGCATCAGAGCGCTACGCTAATCTTAGGAAGGGCGTGTAAGGGTCGTCGGAATGAGACGGGGAATAGGTACACCAAGGTCGCCAAACAGGCGCCGGAAATACGCGCATCCACGCGGTGAACAGGTGGGGGAGGAGGAGGCCATTGTGAGGCTGTATTGTGCAGCTGGTTTGGCGCCCTCACTCCCTCCCCCGCAGCGTGGTGGGCAGCAAGCGTACCCAATGTGTTGTTCACGGTTGTCATTGGTTAGAGCAGCGTCGGGGTGTAAATCGCCGTTGGTGATTGGCTGTGAGTGGTTGAGGGGCGGAGCAACCGGTGTATATAAGGTGGCCCCTTTTGCCTGGCACAGAGAGATCGGAAGCCAGAGACTGGAAGCAGGACTGGAAGCGGAGGTTGGAAAGGCTGAAGGTAAGCAGTAGGTTGGAGGGTAGCCCGAAGGTTGGCGAGGACGGAGTGGATAGCGCTAGAGAGTACATCTAGCACCACTCCGGGTGGTGGTTACGGTCGCAGGAGCAGTGCGATGCACTGGGGTCGGCTCTGTCGAATGGAAGCGATCGTTCCACCAAGGTCCTCCCCACCGGGGTTTGGGCGCGGATAGTACTAGAGGGGACATCTAGTACGAGTCCGGGCGGTGGTTGAAGTCGCTGGAGAGGTGCTATGCACTGGTCGGCTCTGCCGAATTGGAGCGACGGTCCCACCGCTAGGCCCTACCAACCGATGGCTTCACCTAGGTCCTACCAACCGAAGCTAAGTCATGTAACTGTCTGTCAATGTATATATGTACTATCTGTCTCGTGTATAAAGCCTCGTGTTGTGTTTGTGTGAAAGGCCGGTCTCATCTTTCAAGTCGACAACGCGACGGCGGGCAGATAGCAGGAAGGCTTCCGTCCATCCTTCTTCGCAGCAGCAACGCTAGCTGGAGGAGCTCGGCTCCAAAAGGAACGAAGAAGAGAAGCAGGAAGGAGGAGAAGGTGAGAAGAGAGGACAAGTTCCTCACCACGACAACGTCACCTTCTAGAACCTCCTTGCTAGGAAATTTACTGGCGCAGTCGACAGGATGGCAACAACGACGGCAGCGAGTGCTCTGCATTCGCAGAAGAACGTCGTGCTGCGGGTGGTAATCCCCTCCGGGGACGGTCATGACAACGAGCTCCCGCCGGGAAGAAGCCAAGGGCCAAGAACAACCACGTCATCGGCCAGGAAAGGCGACGAGGACACTACACCAACAGCGCAGGCAAGGCTTGACGACGAGGGCGGGCCGGCACCTCGGAAGGCGTCGTGGAAGCAAGCGGCGTCGTCTCAAGCGGTGAGTCCTCAGGTGTTCGTGCATCTCAACAGTAACACTGCCTGGTAGTGGCATGGTGCCTAACCAGTGCAAGGAAGTCTGCAGTGGTTCTTCGGGATGGGTTGGTGCACGAGAGGACTGGACGCGCAGTGGACACTCATGACATGTGGACATTGAGACTGCTCAACGGATCCATGCACGGCCGAGTGTGCGCATCAGCGCAGTGTTGTGTGTCAGGGACGGCAGGAACTCGGAGTGTCATTGTTTTTTTTTATTTGTGACATTGCTAAAGTGATTGCAGTGTGCATTGTATCAACGCGGCGGTTCGTTTGGTAATGGCTATGTCATTAATGTTTTTCAATTGATATGTTGGCGAGTATGCATGCCGCGCGGGTTTTTGTTCTGTTAGTTGGTTTTTGGTTTTGTTTCATTATTTTTGGTGAACGGCTGTTTATGCCCATTCCGACGAACCTTTGTTGTATGTAATTAGCGTAGCTGCATCAGAGCGCTACGCTAATCTTAGGAAGGGCGTGTAAGGGTCGTCGGAATGAGACGGGGAATAGGTACACCAAGGTCGCCAAACAGGCGCCGGAAAATACGCGCATCCACGCGGTGAACAGGTGGGGGAGGAGGAGGCCATTGTGAGGCTGTATTGTGCAGCTGGTTTGGCGCCCTCACTCCCTCCCCCGCAGCGTGGTGGGCAGCAAGCGTACCCAATGTGTTGTTCACGGTTGTCATTGGTTAGAGCAGCGTCGGGGTGTAAATCGCCGTTGGTGATTGGCTGTGAGTGGTTGAGGGGCGGAGCAACCGGTGTATATAAGGTGGCCCCTTTTGCCTGGCACAGAGAGATCGGAAGCCAGAGACTGGAAGCAGGACTGGAAGCGGAGGTTGGAAAGGCTGAAGGTAAGCAGTAGGTTGGAGGGTAGCCCGAAGGTTGGCGAGGACGGAGTGGATAGCGCTAGAGAGTACATCTAGCACCACTCCGGGTGTGGTTACGGTCGCAGGAGCAGTGCGATGCACTGGGGTCGGCTCTGTCGAATGGAAGCGATCGTTCCACCAAGGTCCTCCCACCGGGGTTTGGGCGCGGATAGTACTAGAGGGGACATCTAGTACGAGTCCGGGCGGTGTTGAAGTCGCTGGAGAGGTGCTATGCACTGGTCGGCTCTGCCGAATTGGAGCGACGGTCCCACCGCTAGGCCCTACCAACCGATGGCTTCACCTAGGTCCTACCAACCGAAGCTAAGTCATGTAACTGTCTGTCAATGTATATATGTACTATCTGTCTCGTGTATAAAGCCTCGTGTTGTGTTTGTGTGAAAGGCCGGTCTCATCTTTCAAGTCGACAACGCGACGGCGGGCAGATAGCAGGAAGGCTTCCGTCCATCCTTCTTCGCAGCAGCAACGCTAGCTGGAGGAGCTCGGCTCCAAAAGGAACGAAGAAGAGAAGCAGGAAGGAGGAGAAAGGGGGAACAGAGGACAAGTTCCTCACCAAGACAACGTCACCTTCTAGAACCTCCTTTGCTAGGAAATTTACTGGCGCAGTCGACAGGATGGCAACAACGACGGCAGCGAGTGCTCTGCATTCGCAGAAGAACGTCGTGCTGCGGGTGGTAATCCCCTCCGGGGACGGTCATGACAACGAGCTCCCGCCGGGAAGAAGCCAAGGGCCAAGAACAACCACGTCATCGGCCCAGGAAAGGCGACGAGGACACTACACCAACAGCGCAGGCAAGGCTTGACGACGAGGGCGGGCCGGCACCTCGGAAGGCGTCGTGGAAGCAAGCGGCGTCGTCTCAAGCGGTGAGTCCTCAGGTGTTCGTGCATCTCAACAGTAACACTGCCTGGTAGTGGCATGGTGCCTAACCAGTGCAAGGAAGTCTGCAGTGGTTCTTCGGGATGGGTTGGTGCACGAGAGGACTGGACGCGCAGTGGACACTCATGACATGTGGACATTGAGACTGCTCAACGGATCCATGCACGGCCGAGTGTGCGCATCAGCGCAGTGTTGTGTGTCAGGGACGGCAGGAACTCGGAGTGTCATTGTTTTTTTTTTATTTGTGACATTGCTAAAGTGATTGCAGTGTGCATTGTATCAACGCGGCGGTTCGTTTGGTAATGGCTATGTCATTAATGTTTTTCAATTGATATGTTGGCGAGTATGCATGCCGCGCGGGTTTTTGTTCTGTTAGTTGGTTTTTTGGTTTTGTTTCATTATTTTTGGTGAACGGCTGTTTATGCCCATTCCGACGAACCTTTGTTGTATGTAATTAGCGTAGCTGCATCAGAGCGCTACGCTAATCTTAGGAAGGGCGTGTAAGGGTCGTCGGAATGAGACGGGGAATAGGTACACCAAGGTCGCCAAACAGGCGCCGGAAAATACGCGCATCCACGCGGTGAACAGGTGGGGGAGGAGGAGGCCATTGTGAGGCTGTATTGTGCAGCTGGTTTGGCGCCCTCACTCCCTCCCCCGCAGCGTGGTGGGCAGCAAGCGTACCCAATGTGTTGTTCACGGTTGTCATTGGTTAGAGCAGCGTCGGGGTGTAAATCGCCGTTGGTGATTGGCTGTGAGTGGTTGAGGGGCGGAGCAACCGGTGTATATAAGGTGGCCCCTTTTGCCTGGCACAGAGAGATCGGAAGCCAGAGACTGGAAGCAGGACTGGAAGCGGAGGTTGGAAAGGCTGAAGGTAAGCAGTAGGTTGGAGGGTAGCCCGAAGGTTGGCGAGGACGGAGTGGATAGCGCTAGAGAGTACATCTAGCACCACTCCGGGTGGTGGTTACGGTCGCAGGAGCAGTGCGATGCACTGGGGTCGGCTCTGTCGAATGGAAGCGATCGTTCCACCAAGGTCCTCCCCACCGGGGTTTGGGCGCGGATAGTACTAGAGGGGACATCTAGTACGAGTCCGGGCGGTGGTTGAAGTCGCTGGAGAGGTGCTATGCACTGGTCGGCTCTGCCGAATTGGAGCGACGGTCCCACCGCTAGGCCCTACCAACCGATGGCTTCACCTAGGTCCTACCAACCGAAGCTAAGTCATGTAACTGTCTGTCAATGTATATATGTACTATCTGTCTCGTGTATAAAGCCTCGTGTTGTGTTTGTGTGAAAGGCCGGTCTCATCTTTCAAGTCGACAACGCGACGGCGGGCAGATAGCAGGAAGGCTTCCGTCCATCCTTCTTCGCAGCAGCAACGCTAGCTGGAGGAGCTCGGCTCCAAAAGGAACGAAGAAGAGAAGCAGGAAGGAGGAGAAAGGGGGAACAGAGGACAAGTTCCTCACCAAGACAACGTCACCTTCTAGAACCTCCTTTGCTAGGAAATTTACTGGCGCAGTCGACAGGATGGCAACAACGACGGCAGCGAGTGCTCTGCATTCGCAGAAGACGTCGTGCTGCGGGTGGTAATCCCCTCCGGGGACGGTCATGACAACGAGCTCCCGCCGGGAAGAAGCCAAGGGCCAAGAACAACCACGTCATCGGCCCAGGAAAGGCGACGAGGACACTACACCAACAGCGCAGGCAAGGCTTGACGACGAGGGCGGGCCGGCACCTCGGAAGGCGTCGTGGAAGCAAGCGGCGTCGTCTCAAGCGGTGAGTCCTCAGGTGTTCGTGCATCTCAACAGTAACACTGCCTGGTAGTGGCATGGTGCCTAACCAGTGCAAGGAAGTCTGCAGTGGTTCTTCGGGATGGGTTGGTGCACGAGAGGACTGGACGCGCAGTGGACACTCATGACATGTGGACATTGAGACTGCTCAACGGATCCATGCACGGCCGAGTGTGCGCATCAGCGCAGTGTTGTGTGTCAGGGACGGCAGGAACTCGGAGTGTCATTGTTTTTTTTTTATTTGTGACATTGCTAAAGTGATTGCAGTGTGCATTGTATCAACGCGGCGGTTCGTTTGGTAATGGCTATGTCATTAATGTTTTTCAATTGATATGTTGGCGAGTATGCATGCCGCGCGGGTTTTTGTTCTGTTAGTTGGTTTTTTGGTTTTGTTTCATTATTTTTGGTGAACGGCTGTTTATGCCCATTCCGACGAACCTTGTTGTATGTAATTAGCGTAGCTGCATCAGAGCGCTACGCTAATCTTAGGAAGGGCGTGTAAGGGTCGTCGGAATGAGACGGGGAATAGGTACACCAAGGTCGCCAAACAGGCGCCGGAAAATACGCGCATCCACGCGGTGAACAGGTGGGGGAGGAGGAGGCCATTGTGAGGCTGTATTGTGCAGCTGGTTTGGCGCCCTCACTCCCTCCCCCGCAGCGTGGTGGGCAGCAAGCGTACCCAATGTGTTGTTCACGGTTGTCATTGGTTAGAGCAGCGTCGGGGTGTAAATCGCCGTTGGTGATTGGCTGTGAGTGGTTGAGGGGCGGAGCAACCGGTGTATATAAGGTGGCCCCTTTTGCCTGGCACAGAGAGATCGGAAGCCAGAGACTGGAAGCAGGACTGGAAGCGGAGGTTGGAAAGGCTGAAGGTAAGCAGTAGGTTGGAGGGTAGCCCGAAGGTTGGCGAGGACGGAGTGGATAGCGCTAGAGAGTACATCTAGCACCACTCCGGGTGGTGGTTACGGTCGCAGGAGCAGTGCGATGCACTGGGGTCGGCTCTGTCGAATGGAAGCGATCGTTCCACCAAGGTCCTCCCCACCGGGGTTTGGGCGCGGATAGTACTAGAGGGGACATCTAGTACGAGTCCGGGCGGTGGTTGAAGTCGCTGGAGAGGTGCTATGCACTGGTCGGCTCTGCCGAATTGGAGCGACGGTCCCACCGCTAGGCCCTACCAACCGAAGCTAAGTCATGTAACTGTCTGTCAATGTATATATGTACTATCTGTCTCGTGTATAAAGCCTCGTGTTGTGTTTGTGTGAAAGGCCGGTCTCATCTTTCAAGTCGACAACGCGACGGCGGGCAGATAGCAGGAAGGCTTCCGTCCATCCTTCTTCGCAGCAGCAACGCTAGCTGGAGGAGCTCGGCTCCAAAAGGAACGAAGAAGAGAAGCAGGAAGGAGGAGAAAGGGGGAACAGAGGACAAGTTCCTCACCAAGACAACGTCACCTTCTAGAACCTCCTTTGCTAGGAAATTTACTCAGCCATTTCGAGATGCCGACATATGAGGGCACCAAGTGAAAGATTACGACGGACTAAATGTGTGCCAGTAGCGACGTAGCGCCCGCCGGTTCTTCGAGAGCGTCGCATTTCCTAAGGATCCTGAAACGAAGCACTGAGTGACACCTAGGCTACAGAAATGTGATTGTGGCAAGGAAGGCGCATGGATATCGCGAAGTAGTGAACAAAAAGTATCCATTGAACAGCTAACAAGCCCTGGCTAGTTGTGACACAATGGTGGCGAATTGATTCGACGTTTGACATAGCCGTGGTTTTGCGGAAACGCCTACAGTTCCAGGCCACGTGTCTGTCGAATAGCTGTGTGCATCGCACAACACTGTCAGCGAGTGTCCGCACGACTCCTCCTCATGGGTTTCTCGAAGCTGGCTTCGCCACACAAGCATTCTTTATGAGGAGAAGCACGCTTCTGGGGACTTTGTAGTCTTATAGGCGGTGTTGTTCGAAAAGTGCCGAATGTACGCTTTTGCAAGCCGGTACTTTTGAGCAGTAACGGTAAGCGATGTTGGAAATAAAATGAAAAAAAAAAAGACATTACGTAGAATGTCTCGGAGTCTCATGCCAACGCTTAACCTATTGTACTACCGGAAGACCCGTGACGTGATTAACAGCGTGTACTGAACTCTTTTAAAAGTATAGCATCCAGCGAGTGACACAGATGAATTGAGGTAGTGATAGTGCAACGGGGCGTTGCGAAAGATAGTAGAGGAAGCGAGATTTTCTTTCGCGACGCTTTACATGGCACTATACGGCCTCACTTCGCAAAGCTTTCGTTTAGTATGCAGTTTATTTGCCTAAAAAATTAGTAGGTGTTGACGCAAGTCCACTTACCCACTTTAGACGGAAATCTTCTGTTGTATACTGATCCGCTTGGTTCAAGAAAGAATGCTCTTCACTGTATATTGGACTGCGCGATATCAATGCACGTTAAAGAACCCGAGGTGGCCAAAATTTCCGGAGCCCTCCACCACGGCGTCTCTCATAATCACAGCTGGTCTTGGGACGTTAAACCCCAGAAATCAAACCATTCACTGTATAAAGGGGCGGCGCAGTCAGGAAACGAACGGAAGCGATTCTTCTTCTTCTTCTTCTTCTTCTTCTTCTTCTTCTTATTATTATTATTATTATTATTATTATTATTATTATTATTATTATTATTATTATTATAGCGTTATGTTGTATTGTAATCCCGATTTCCTCATTCATTTTTGCTCTTTTTAGATGTACTTTCTTCTGAAGACTGTCTTTATTGCATTGTGTATCATTATTTAACGCGTGCGCCAGAACGAAGGTTATACGGTTATTCCTGGGCACGTTAAATGATAGATAGATAGATAGATAGATAGATAGATAGATAGATAGATAGATAGATAGATAGATAGATAGATAGATAGATAGATAGATAGATAGATAGATAGATAGATAGATTAACTATACGATGCGCAAGCGCAATATATTGGAAGGCTTCTACGGATTCAAGTGGTGGGTCCACAAGAAACAAAGAAAAAAAAAACATACAGGCCCAAACAGGGCAGGCCATTATGCGCAACTCGGGCAGACTTGCACTTCTATTTCGCGTAGCCGGTCTCGAAGAATGACTGTGAGCCGCTTCGTTTGTCAGGCGGCAGCCTCACGCGGACAACACCGATTGCGCAAATGAAAATCAAGGCACTACAAGAACGATTGTGAATGGGCTTGACGGGGATGGTGTGACAACGATCACACAGATATTGACAGATATGCACTGTAATCACGACACAAAGCATACTGTCTCTTGCTTTTTCGTAAGATGTTCCGTCATGCAGTTTTGAAAGTACGTACAGTTCGTTCAGCGCGTAAAGCTCGTCTTATCGCTGAGCTCGTTTAGACCAGCAGCATAAGGTAGACGTCACTGTCTCTATTATTCTTTTGCAAAACGCATGTGCGATTTCTGGAATCACCTTCTAGCGACGCCGTTTCGATTTCAGGTTATGACTTCTTTTGTTCCAGTTTACACAAATATTTATTTGATGACGCGTGCAGTGCACATTGTAATTTTTTTCTATTGTACACGCAACAAATTCACGTCGCATCTGTATTTCTATGTAGATGTGTCAAACTGTAGCATCGCATTTTCATATGTATTGTAGTTGCAGATGTTGTTAGCTTAATGTTACTTTTCTTACTGAAGTACAACAGCGCACCACAACTACAACGGGACTATAAAAGGCAATGAAACGACACACACAACAAGCGCTGACACGGAAATGAATATTTTATTGGACATAGCACATGAATATAAGCAGCACGCAAGTGCACGTGACATGGACTGTCGCTGCTGTCTTGTCAACGTAAGATCAAGAAAACACGTGCTGCAGAAAGGCAAATTCCATGCCACGCAAATCAAACGACGCTTGGCTGGTACACTCTTCTTTTTCTTTAACAATATGATAGGCATCTACCACCTCGCTGCTAATATGCTGCTGATGCTTGTGCACTCTCAGTGCTCGAAAAATTTGGAGGACAACCGCATGATTTGCAGTGCATTGCAAGATTAGCAGTAGCGAAGCCTTTTAGAGAAGCACTGTTTCCTTTTAGTATGGTATTAATGCAACGTTCCGTTCGCCCAATATAAACGTCACCACACGACAACGGAATTTTGTATACAATCGCACGTTCACACTTCGTATACGCCATGCGCAGCGCCTGTAGGGGCGCTACTGAAAGCCGCGTAGCGGCGGCCGCCGGAACCACTTGCGGGCCTCGCTCCGGAGGAGCCCGCTTTCACTGCACGCATGGCCGTTGTGCATGCGTGCGATTCGCCGCTTGCGTGCACATTCGATTGTTGTTTTTTCCGCTGACAGCGTACGCAGTGGAATCGCCCTGTGTATTACCGGTAATATTAGCGTTTTCTGTTAGCGGTGTCAGTGGACGTGCGTCTGATATCAGAGCTGTCTGGTGTGACAGTGTCTCCTCCATACGCCCCAAATGTTTGCCATAGTGGATTATCAACAAGCTTGCCCGTGAATAGGAGCTCATGTAATTATGACGAGCTATAATAACGCCTCAGGCGTAAATGTCTCAATTTGTTAACCTTAATTGTGAACGAAAGCTGTGAATGCGCACACCTACTTCGTCGACATGCCGCGTACTTTTACGGTCGGCTGAGGAGCGGCCTGTCGCGCCAGAGAATAGTTCATATACAGCTGCGGCCACGTAAAAGGTCAGCGACAGTGGAGCTTGCAAACCAGCAGGATGAACTTGAGGAAAATGGCGTGTAATATTAAGTGTTCGTCGCTTTTAAGCATGCGCCCTGCTACTGTGACCATCGCATGGATTTCCCGTATTCCATCGTTACACAAGCAGAGCGTTTCAGTGGTTTCTCGAGAGGACGTGAGTGGGATATCACAAGAGGCAAGACCTGAAAACGTGCTTCCATGCCAAGGGCACACTGATCTCATATTGTGTCATTTTTAGTATAACCATCATTTGTGTTTCATTATAACCATCGCGCTCAGATTCAGAATTAAAACGTGTGTTCTATCGCCTGATGTAGGGCCTCGAGTGTGAGAAACAAATTCAGCACCATCATTGTCATTGTTTTCGTACTCCTTGGCATACTGTTGAAGTGCGGGCAATAGTCTTTAAATTAAATGTGTGGCAACTAAGTTTCCAAATGTAGAATACTAAAAGCATCCATCCTCTCTATACTGCATTCACTAACTTTCAAAGGCGTGCAAGAACAAAGCGGTTAGTTAAAAGAGTTACACTTATGCAGTATTAACCATTTGAAACCAAACGCAAAGCCTGGTATTAAATATTGCATACATCACGCGTTTCCATGAAGTCATTTTCAAAGCAGAGACAAAACTATAAATGAGCTACATCCCAGCATATTCACCCACTATGCAAATAAATAAAACGAAAACAAGCGTTCGCTACAGCACCACAAGCAGAAATAAAATAACGCATGAAAGTTTAAAAACAGACCACAACGCACGACACAGCTTTAGGTTAAAGTGAACATGCGTGAGTTGCAGACACCAAGGCTTCGGAGATCAGGCAGTTCCCATCACCGTGAAATAACGCGAAGATATATTCAAAGCGACGTTGAACTCCTTGTCAAACGACTTTATTGTCAGGTTATAACAGCCAACTTGTTGCTGTACAACCCTTAACATACCATATTTAACTGCCAACACGCAGGTAGCTGAGGCGAGCGACTTGCGCTGCAGGTCGAATTTCAGTGAAAATAATATGTAGGGCAACAGTCTATTACGGGCAAAGCATGGGTGGTGCAGTGACCCTTTTCTGAAGATTCCATCAGCTGCTATTTTTTAGAAGACCTTTTTGTTTAAAGCGTCTAACCGCGTTTCCTTATAATCAGTACTGCGCGTCTCATACGTAGAAAGAATTTAATGTCTGTTTTATCTTCGGGCTGTACAAGAGGTTTCAACGCAGAAGCGTTCACTCAAGATGCCGCGATATAAAGGAACAAAGTAGAAACACAGTAATCGCTCTAGTGCTGCATTAAAGAGCGCGTGATTGCTTATTCTCTGCTCCGAACAGCCGCGCTGTCGCTCTTGTTCGCAAAGCATTCAGAAACTTTTGTCTTCCAGTAATGTTTTACTCCGTGTTAAATTAGCCAACCAATTAACACATTTGTCTTTAGACATCGCTGAAAGCTGACAGAAGCGTCAAGCTAAGATGAACAACGCAAGAACGACAGCGCGCGCAGTAGGCTGACGGGAATAGTGCATGGTCCGCCGAGCCCGCCTACGCTTTGGAGGCGCGGCGACAGGCGACGCGGTCGGCGTTCTGCGCATGGCCTATACTCTTGAGACGTCTTCTCGTGCTTGATCCCACATGTGTTCTTCTGTCGAAAGTTCTGATTAACAAGAGCGCACAACCTGCTAAGTCTATTCATGGCGGAAAACACAACGTCGACACCGTACCTATTCCCAATATTCTTAGGTCCGTGGGCCAACTTGTGTTTATACGGAATGACCGCATAGTTTGCCAGTTTTTGCCGATCTGTTGTCCCACTGGTTCCTTTCTCGACTTGCCTCAACAACTTTTCACATAAAGGAAAAACAACGGACACGGGGAGTCCTGCGTCCTGCAGCCTTGAATTTCGAACCTTTCTTCAACCCGGTGGCAACAATATTTTTTTTTTTCAGGGCTGATCCTATAGCGTCGATGCTGCAACACCTCGCTTCACCAGCTTCGAATGACCAGATCTAAATCTCAAGAGTGGTTTTTGTTCTGTTTCCTTCTGTTTTGTTTTTGTTGCAAAAATCCCGCTCCCTTCTTCTAAGCTTTGTGTGGTTGAGGATAAAATAAATGAGAGGATGCGGTCCGAACGTTGTGCCTTACTACCCTTGAGCATTACGCGTCTGTGCAGCGAAATAAAAGGCCGAACGCATGCACACCTGGAATCGAAACAACGGCAACAATGCTTCAGGGCCCCATTGCCTTACACCACGCCTGCCACCTCGGCCTGAGTGGTCTGACAGTATACTAGGACCCTTACAGCCACCGACAGTTTGTTGTCAGACTCACATGTATGAATGTATCGTATACCACAGCATAGAGCAAAACGTAACACCTGCAACACATTTCCTCTGCAACACATACTTCTCTCCAACGCAGTCACATGTTGCTCTGCAAATGATGCCCCAAAAGATAAGGCAAACACGTGTTTGCTAAAAGGGAACTCAGTAAAATGCACCTTCCTGGGCTATGCCTCGTATTTTCTGCAGCATGTTTAGATGAAGTAGGGGGCGAACCGATGCTAAAAATGCATGGGTGCCTCACAGGTGTCAGCATAAGAGAGAGAAAATTCAGCCGCGGTTATTTGTCGTGCCTCGTACACACAACAAGGAGCACCAGAGAGTCAGTTTACAAGCAATGGAATTCCTTAGATATAGCACAAGATTCTGATTGAATGTGCACAGGTACGTCTGACGCCTTATAAAGCAAAGACCACCTAAGTATTTATCTGTACATTTACTAAACAGCACCAAACGCTGCTCATCAATCTTAATATTTTCACCGCAATAGATTTACTGCTTCTTGTGCAGATGTGAGCACTGGTTTATGTCAAGAAGAAACAGAGACTTGAACAGGGAAGTGCACGGCTGTTATAGGAACACAACCTGCGGCAAAATGCTTTACTTGAACTAGCTAGGCTAAAAATTAAAAAAAAATGTACTAACACAATATACAGAAGAAGGAATATATTTCTGAAACGCTAAACCCGGAGCATAACTGATGGTGACCTCTCCTACGCAATAAGAAGCAAGGAGATCCACGCCGCGCTAGTTTATTGCGTATATATAGGCGCGGGCGTTTACCGAACGGTGGAGGTAATTCAAAGCGTACCCCGAGTGCGTTATCGCAGCATCTCCCGCTGAACATAGGCTTTCTTCTCTCGGGGGTGCTTGACAGAGCACAGCATCGCTTCGAGTGGTGCTCGTTTAATTTGGAACGGCGCTGAAACATTTCTTCACGTGCGCGACGAATTGTTCTGGGCAGCACGCTGGCGGCGCTCGCCGTGGAGAAGCGCAGGCCGCCGAGAGAAAAACGGGTAGCGAGAGAGAGAGAAAAGAAGTAATGCTCGCGGGAGGGATTTCGTTTTGCGCCGCGACAAACGAAACGGCCGTGTTTGTGTTCGAGAGGCGGCGAAGGAGTTGCGCCCGGGGCGCCAGGAGCGCCCCATGCATGCAGTGGAACACGTACCGCCTTTCAATCTTTGGCCGCGCGTAATTTCCGCGCCGCGCAGGCAGCACCGCCAGGGCAGCAGCGACACAAGCAGCAGCAGCAGCAGCTCCGGGGCGAACGAGAGAGGGGCGCCCCAAGAACAAAACGCGATTAGAGTCGAGTGGAGAAGCACCCCCTGGGCGCACAAGGCGAGGGGAGAGTCGTAGCGGCATTCTTTCCAGTATTATCTGCATTTCATTATACCACGGAAGGTGAAATGCACACCCGTTCGCACGCGCTCTCGTTTTCGCCCTCGAGCGAATGGGGAAGAGAAAGCGGCAGTGGAAGATATGTATATATAAAAGAAGAAGGCGGTTTTTAACTTATTCCATCGAAGGAGCTCCCTCTTTTCTTCGCTCCTGGCGTTGGTGTCGCTGGAAACAGCGCTCTTGTTTGCACACTGCGAGAAACAGCCAGCAGCGACTGCGATGCACCGTCGCTGCTTGTTTATGCCGAAATAGGCAGCCGGCGGAGAAATAGGGAACCGTACCGGGCGCGGCGGCGCCCACTCCTACTGCGCGACTAATCAGACTGTCCTGCTGCGTGCTTATGGGTTTGCGAGCTGCTGCGAAGCAAACCACGGCAAAGGCGGAATGAACGAGTCGCCGCTCTGCTTGCGTCGTCGGTGCTCTCCAACCGTGATCGTAAGCTGCGCCGTTTCCTCGGTGTTATTCTACTGGGCGCATGACACTCGGTCGAAATGTAATTAGAGCTCAAACAGGAGGCTGCGCGATTCTCCGCTGCGGGAGCTATGGGGGACGAAAGAGTTTCCTTGCCTCGAGTGTCCCCCGGAGTTTACCTATTCTGAAGGAACTGATAGCACCTGTAGAGACGCCGATGCTGTAGCTTGCGAATGGCTACCCTGATGAATCGGCAACAGCAAAAACATGGTAATTGCTCTGTTACTTGCGTTGTCGTATGCAATAGACGTGCTTTGCGCTGATACAGCAGTTAAGAGTTTGAAGCTGCATTTACTTTGTCCGTGCGTCCTTCCCTTCCGACTGCGATGGCCGCATCGCCGTTACCGTAATGCTGTCTTGAGGCGAACATCTTCAGTTGCAGCCTTGCGGCATAATGAAACCAAGAAGAAAGGTCTATTCGCTACTAAAAATGACTATCCCCTCTAGGGCGATTCTCACGGTAAAAGATGAACGGGCTAGCGATTGCTCTGCTGCGCAGTTTTAACTCAGATTTTTGCTTTTTGACTTTTGTGTGCGAAGTTTAGGGCGTCACGCAAGCTGTGGCAGCGTCGCTGTGCATGTGTTTAGGAAGCCGCAGCAGACAGCGCTGTATAGCGCACGAAGACAACATTTTGAGCATCGAAAAAAAGAAAGAAAAAAGGAAAACTCGTACTGAGCCATAAGAACAAAGGGAAGTTGTAGCTCAGCTGAGATCAGCGAAATGGAGGCGTTATCTGTATGACTGCCTGGTGCTGCCGCATCCATTGAGTTTAGAGCACTAAAATGCCCCGCGTTTGGTTTCGGCACCCTTGCAGGCTTTCCGGGGACAGATTCAAGTGTGAATTTCCCCGTCACGTGCCCGTATACAGCTTCCATCGCTCACGGAGCAAGAACCAAGTTCCATAGCCCCTGCTTTAAATTCCGATGTGTGGTGTCTTTTGACACAAATTTAGTCTAATACAGTTGCGTTGAGCAAAACCCACGCAAGATATACGTCCCAAAACCAGCTCTGATTATGAGAGACGCCGTTGTGGAGGTCTCCGGAAATTTCGACCACCTGGGGTTCTTTAACGTGCACTACCATCATATAGTACACGAGCCTCAACATTCCGCCTCCATCGAAATGCAGCCGCCGCGGCTGGGACTCGATCCCGCGACCTTCGGATCTGCAGCCGAGGGCCATAACCACTAGACCACCGTAGCGGGGCCTAAAGAATTCTTCCGCGTGGTTTTTGTTGTAGTGTTGACCGGCGCTCGCTATGCGTGCCGTAGGTGAGTGTGACGTTAGAAAAATAACCGAAGTCACCTTGCCGTATGGGCCTGCTTTGCCGACTCAAACGAAATGTTCAACTCTGCGGTACTGCTGCGTATGTCTACGATACGATGGATTTTGCTAATTATCTTTACCTCCGTGATTTCGAAAACTCGTTTTCGCAAGCGCCTTAACGCAAAAAAGAAAAACGGGAAATTCTGGCAGACATTATTATTTTTTTACTTATACAGAAGCAGAACACTTAGTGTTAAACACATCCCTCTCACTGAATTTTCATACGTACTGGCGCTACGTAACCACAGCTGTCAAAAGTATAACGCAAGCAAGCTGTACACGTAAGGCCCCCGGATATTCTGATGTGGAGAAAACTTCTGGCAGTCCCTCGTCGTTTATGCTGCGAGAAAAAATACACATTTTCGTGAGCCCTGCGAACAGCGTTACTTTAGGCGGTTGTCTGAAATGAGGCGGACAATCAGCGAGTTGGGCGCCAAGTTTAACGCCGGCCGCTCCTTACTCATTATACGTTAGCGCTACCCCTATGACTTTCCCATTCCTTGCCGGATTTCTTATCTTCAGCGAAGAACCGGCCATTGGGAAAGCAGCCGTCGCTATATCAAAGACACGTCGATTGACACATGCCGGCCAATGTCCCGGCTTTCAAACCAGCGCATCGATTGGGAACTGATAGCGATGCATGCGCGTGAGGCGTCGCTCGTCTTTCATATGTCGCTGACGCAAACCGGGGGACCCGCTGAAGATATATCTTACATAATAACAATCTCTTACAATTATATAGTAACATACCAAGACCCGTGGAAGTTATGCATCGTTCAGAGGCTCTGGGTATCAAAGTTGATAGAAGTATTTACTGAACAGCGGTAACAAACAGATTGGCGAACACTGGTAGCCACTCCGTCTGAAAGAAAGCGCTAAATAAGGTCATAGTCATCATCATCATGGCAATCGCTACCTCGCGACGAGATCGAGGCGTTTCGCCACGTTTTGAATTTGAAGATCCGCGGGGTATCAGTACGCACAGGGGCGACAACAGGGCTGGAAACGAGAACCACAACCATTCGTAATATGAGCCTGCGTACCGCGCTTTCTCCCTCTGACTAAAGTAATCGATTTCTTAACAGAAGCAACAGCCTATACTTAAACCCACGTGTGAAATGTGGAACGCGCAAGATATGACAATAGAACTCGTGAAAATTCCAAACGATGGTAAAAGGCAAAGGAGTGAAGTCTAAAGCCCCAGACGGGTCCCACAACGAAGCACCTTAACGTGACGAGAAAATTGGAGATTTCCTCTGTTTACAGCAACAGAGATAAAAAGAAATCATCTGGCTATACGGTTGAGACGGACCGCTGACCTCGTTCGCTCGATAGTGAACGAAGGACGAAACAAAATACTCAGAAACAGAACTTCAAATGTTAAGGCAGGAAAAATATGCTTTAGAATGTAACTTCAAATCAATTAAGAGTTAAAACAAAGAGCGGGTTATTTTAACGGGACATTCGATATTAAGTTAAAATCCGCAAATTAGTAATACAGTTATTTAGGAACCTAAAGATATTCGAATTGCATCGCAATAAATTTATGCAAAGTCGAATAATATCCGTGCGCACCACTGTATTCGATGGATTGCCACATCTACGTGGCTGTGTTCTATCGCTCGAAACAGCTTATTTTTTCTGTGTATTTTTTCTATGAATTGTGTCTTAATTCTTCCTGTATGAGTACCGGGAGGAGCGTTTAAAGAGCCAGGATTTTTTTTTGTTTTGTTTTGAAAATGAGTTTTACTGAACCTCTCCGCTAAGGCACTCTAGTCAAGAAGAGTATAACGTAAAGGCTCGTGGCAGTGTCCCGAGAAAAACAACAAAACCTCCACCGTGAACACGATGTCTACTATATAATGCTTTCAGAAGACAGACTGGCAACAAACATCGTTCATAAACACGCAAGGTATGCATTGCATATTATCGCCGTCCATCATTCGTTTTGCTGATTGTCAACGATCGAGAGAGAAAGAGATACAATAAAGGAATGAGAGAGGAGCGAGAGGAGAAACCTTTTACTAAAGAAGAGACGTGAGAAAGAAGCGAACACGCCGCGGGTGGCGGCTGTCCCAGCTTGTTCCATGCCTTCTGCATGTATATTCTTTTCTGCCTTGCACTAAGCTTATTTAATAATGATGAATGACCTTTCCGAAAGCAACCTGTCGTCCTTCACGAGAAGTCCTGGCTAGGCTCATGCGCTTGCCCATTCGTCAAGACCCCCGGCAGGGTGATACAGCGCTACACATACGCACGCATGACATATACGTACACACCTCTGCGGTATATAACTGTGGACGTGACTGCGAGTTCGGTAAAAATGTTTCAAACGAAAACTTGGCGAGCAACTATGTTGCTGAACGTGAACTAAACTCTTAGGGACCTTAAGCGGGCAACATTAAAGCCAGAGGATACGCACGCGCACAGATCAAACGAAACACGCCACGAGTTCGCGGAGACCGAGTGCGCAGCTTGAATATGAATGCGAGGAACTGACACGTCGAACAAGCGGCAGCGCTGCAGGCACATTATATCTCAGCACCAGAGGAAGGCATTTGGGAGAACAGTTCTGCGGGACAAATTTGCGTAGCTCTGCGTGCCCCCTGCATTGAAAAGGATATCTCATCAGTTGTCAGTCGTATGAAGCTATAAAAGAACTGACGAGTCCGAGGACGACGCACCATAGTGGTTTCCGCAGACTAACTATAGCACTGATGGGGTCGCTCTGGTTACGAATGCGGACTGGCTGAAACGGCAAGACGGTAATGATGCGGGACGAGATGTTAGATAAATGCTATATATGTCCTAGTAATGCCAAATGACGTTATAATGCAGGGTTAGATTATATATGGCCTGGGAAAAGTCTTAGAAGTGTACCTTTGCAGGATGTGAAAGGCATGTTTTGGGAGCTTCGATGCCATGAAGACCTGTATAACTTTGCAGATCGTCGTTATTATATTGTACGTACACCGCTCGCTTTCATAGTCGCGTATAATCAGTCTTTTGCGTCGCTTTCTTGCCTGTTACAGCAGCTGGCAAGTTCTCATTAAACCCCCTCTCCTCCTGCCGCTACCTGTGCATTCTAAATCTAATTATTGCTATCTCCTGCTGGAGGGTGTTTTTGATAAACATGTGAAGGCTGTCTTCAGCTTACCTGCCTGTAATTTCTGAGATGACTGCGGCAATGGTTATACATACGTGGCCACCATGCGCAAATCAGGACCTTTCGTACTCTAGCTAACCAATTAAATTAATATACCGCCTTCGTGAGTATTGGTTACTTCCAATGTGTTTAAACGAGAAGGCTATAGAGTGTCGTTAAAATCGTCAAATCCACTTGTTTTCTGCGCGCTACCTTTCACGTAGTCCTCTTTTTTTTTTTTTCCTTCTAACTCAAAGGGCGCGAATTGCGGGGTGCTGACGGGCGCTCATGCCGCGACATCAATGCGTTAAGAGGTTCGATGCGACTATGACGGAGAAAGGGCGATGAATTTATTATGGTATAAATAGAAAAGCTGGAGGGTCGGCCTGAATTCAAGTTCTCACCTGGAGCCGTCTTCCGAGATGACCGGAATCGGCAAAAATGCTCTCTTGCGTGACGTAGAACCTCGTGTGGGGAATGACGATGCGACTAATTGCTCGCCCTTCCTCAACCAGCCAATCACAAAGGCGACACTTTGGCGACGTCGCCGAAGGCGATCAACCTCAGAATACGGCTCGTGCTGCTTATAGCACAGGGGAAGGGGGTGAAGAGAGAGGGTGTGTGTGTGAGAGTGAAAGTATTAACACTGAGGGTAAAAAAGGGGGAGCATAAATTTGAATCGCCAAAACCATTTCAAGATCTCATATCCAGCCATCCTCGCGCAAAAGCTTGAAGAGGACCTTGAGAATGTCACGTTGGCACAAGGCACACTCTGTGTCTCAGGAATATTGCATTCCTCACAGCCTGGACTGTCGGCCCAGCCGATAAAGTGTAGGTGTCGCCTAGAACGCCGCACACAGCAGGCGCAGCAAACTCGCGTTGCAGCTTTTCATAGTTGGCGGCACCCGAGTAGAATTCGTGAAGGAGGTGATGATTTTGTAGCGCCCGTTATGATGCAATGTCTACGTGCACAAGGGAATTAATGTTTGGCGTAGGAAACAAGACGGTCACTGGTGTAACGTTATTGTGGGCCATACTTACCTCCACGTCCGTGACCTCGTCTCCATTTAAGACGCGATGTCAGTGCACGTTAAAGAACCTCAGGTGGTCAAAATTTCCGGAGACCTCCACTACGGCGTCTCTCATAGTCACAGCTGGTTTTGGGACGTAAAACCCCAAAAATCAATCAATCGATCAACCATTTAAGACGTACTTCCCTATAGTACCCACGGAAGCGAAGGCCACATCTAAGGGCGTACAAATCTTGAGCAAGAAGACAGTAATATCCCCTTTTGGCAGCGGGATCAATCACTTCAAATGCGGGCTTATAGTTGCAGGATATAGATTCCGGCTACTGAGGCGGCTCTGTGGGATTACAACACACAAACTCAGCGGCAGTTGATGTATGTAGTTTAGCGGTCGTGCTGGAAATGTCTACTGATCTGCAAATTTGTTATTGTGAAGGCACAGAACCATTAAATACATATTGACGAAAGCATATGTTCCGCAGATATTTTCTGCAGGTCACGTGAAAGTATACAGGATTTTTTTACTGGTACGCTTGCTATTTACGTCGAAGCGACAACTGAGGGAATGACGCTCCCATGAAATAGCTTGTGAAAAAGGCTTTGTCGGGACGGGGAATGCGGACGGTCAACAAAGCGTCACGTTATTGATGGGTCAGTAGTTAAATCATCACCTCTGAAGGGTTCAAAAAACGGTGAAACGTTTGTTGAGCGTCATGCGTGCTTGCATAACCACGCGTCCCTTCTTGAATTGTAGCGCGGCAGGGGATCTCTAAAAGGCAGATGATGATTGCCATAATCAGTAAGCAGTGTCGTGAGTATCATACAAATAAAACGGCTTCATGCCACTGGGGTAATGATGGCTTTAATTGGCTCCATTCTATTGATGATACATATCTGGCATGCGTATGAAGCAGCTTTCAGTACTCTAGTATTTGCGCGTGCTTACCAGGGCCGCGTTTGGTTCATTATAACTCCTAAGAATCTGTGATGGGTTACGTATCATATAACTGTAGCAATGTGTCTGACCGGTCCAGTTGGTACTCCATGAATGCGTGAACAGCGCGGAAGAGAGACAAAGCCAAACGGACCGACGAGGACGAGCGCTAACTCCCAACTAAAGTTTATTACCCCGAACGTGAAAAAAGGAATTAAGATAAAGCACTCGTGATCACAGCGCATTCGCCTATATGCGTAAAGACAGGGAGTGAACAAGAACCAAGACAACAGCAAGAAAAACGTGAAATGTACAGCAAAGAACAGCAAACAAAGCAACCTTTTGTCTAGTTAACATGTGATGAATTCAGGTAATCTAATTCCTCTTCGGTTATGGAAGGTTTGCTGTCTCAAGTGCCTTTTGCGATTACTCCCGCCTCAAAGATGATGCACGTGTTATCCTGGTGATGCCGAGCTAGATTGTGTTGTCGAAAGATGGAACATATCCGCGTTAGAAACAATGTATGACAATAAGAAAGGCTACTGCACCTTTCTGTTTGCGTTCCCGTAAACGTGCATTCAGACACCTGCCCGCCTGTCCAACATGGGACTGTCCACATGATAGGGGTATGCTATAAAAAAAAAAAAGCGTCACTCAAGCATTCAACGATTTTATTCTTCCTGCGATTAATATTGCATTGAGCTTAGGGCGTGGTTTTCCGGACTGGTCTTAACACACAGCTCAGGCAGCTTATGCGGCCCCGAAAGTCCGACTGCAGTCGATTATAATCTGAATTGTAAAACGAAAGCAGTTCGGGTTAGATAAGGCAGATAATATGACGAAAGAACAATAGTCTTGAGCGCAATTAATCCACGTATGCTTCCCATTGGAATTTGTACACTTCCTCAGATAATTGTTTATAGACCTCTTTTCAAAGGTAGCACTTGATGTAGAGATGATTGATTTGCAGGAAAATAGCAGCGCTGCGATGTGTAAAATCTTGATGCTATGGAGACATTAGTGCTAGGGCAGGTAGTATTTTGGAATACTTTCCGATAAAATATTGACTTCGAATAGGACTTTGAACGCCGCGAACATCATCATAACTTCATCATCATCATCATTCATCTTCTTCCTTCTTCTTCTTCTTCAACGAGCGCTCACGTCCTTGAGAAACTATAGCGTCTTCAGAGCATACTACATATTGCCGTTGTGCAAAAAAAGAAAGAAAAAATAAAAAGAGAGAGAAAGAGAGAGAACGAGGTGGGAAGAACAGGAAAGATTGATAAAAGGCAAACACTGAACAAAAAACAAAAACTGCGGAGTACTTCACACAGCTTATAAAGCAGTCGACTGAACCACCTTCTGGCGTAAAAACAGTCGCACAGTGGCGATTCCGCGCCTACGCCTTGCACAGCGTATAGCAGTGGGAGTTGCCCCACGTAGCGGATGATCCGGACGGGATCCAACTTGCTACGTCACTCGAGTTCTGACGGTAGACGGCGCCGGTGCATGTCCTTGCCCTAGGATCCACGCGAAGATATACTCGAACAATTAGCACGTCTTAACCATAGCTCGAACAATTAATATGAGCTTATCACTAAGAATGTCGGGCTGTTTTAAAGGCCCAGTTTGAGAAAGAAATTGCATTGGGCTATATTATACATCTGATTGGTAGCGGGCAAGCACAATTTTGAAAAACTATATCCACATTTCTTTCCCGTACAATTTCTTGTCATCCAAACGCATGCGCATGTCATCCAAACACGTCAGTCAAGCGCTAAAGTTACAAAACCATACGTGACTCTCGCGGCTCCGAGAACTAGTGCCAAAAAGGTTGTCGTTGTGATCTTATTAGTTATTGCAGTGTCACATGCCAACACCTCTTGCATAATTTAAAACACTCACGCTTTAAGACGCAAGGTCTCGCACAAGGCCAAAGCCTACATATACTGGAGAGAGACCAAATCTGGGACATAACTGGAAGCAGTAGCTGTCACTGGGCTTAGCCTATTTCAGGGTCTGCACTCGGCATGCGCGCGCAGCACAAAATTATACAAGGGGTGCTTTTTTTTTTAGACATTCGATTTTCAAATGAAAATGCTAGGACAGCTCGGTACCTGTCATGTTCACATGCAAACATTTCGTCGAGGCGGAAGGACTTTGCCTCTGCTAAAGCTATATTACAATGACTAGTTGGAAAACTGTTGTTTATGATTCTTTTTTTTTCTCCCCTTGATGCCATTTGTTCGTATTGAAAAGTTGTATAGGTTGTTACAATTAAGGGCACTCTCACTTTTTTGAATAGAAGAAATCATGCGAAATTCAACGATATTAGTAATGCAATTTCAATGGCGCTATCGAAACTGAGGGCATCGGATGCTCCGCTGTATTACGTCAGACCGGAACTTCCTGTGACGAAAAAGTGACAAGCTTTAAATGAGAGCGCGTCGCCTTCACTCAAAGGCTTTGGATTCATAGAAATAGGTATGACATAACTTGTTGCGCTCCACAACATTCCCACATGCCTTCGATATGATAATTGACAAGTTAATTGGCAAGTTCTTGCTGATAAGTAATTTAAATGTAACTTTAGAAGCAGCAAGGTAATTACAGCTCGATGTAGACCTCTTGTGCGAAAACGACTAATGCTTTATGCAGTCATAGCATTGTGATAAAAAAAAAACAATATGTTGTGTTTAAAGAAATCCAACCCCCAAAAAGCACTGTATCTCTACATATTACTTCTGAAGACACATGTGCTGAGTGCTATACACGAATCTTCTCTAAAACGTCTCTTCAACAATCGCAATATCCACGAAGTACTAGAATTTCCTTGTGGTTGGCGCATCGTAGCCTTCTTGTTCACTAACTAACTAACTAACTAACTAACTAACTAACTAACTAACTAACTAACTAACTAACTAACTAACTAACTAACTAACTAACTAACTAACTGACTGACTGACTGACTGACTGACTGACCGGCCGACCTGCTAACGAACGGAAGTAACCAATTGACCAACTATCGAATCATCTAAATAACATGTCCTGAAAGAATCCCATTGCGTGCGTATTTCTACATCTGTGCTTTCATCGGCGAGGGAGGAGGCTACCGATTGTAAAGAGAGGATTGTGGGCGGCGTAAACCACTGCTGTACGATGGTTTTGCTGACTCTTCGAACATGGGGTATGAAAACATGGCGCCGTTTTTTACTATGGCAGCCGTCGTCCTCCTTTAATCCTTGTTCCTTTGGCGGAGGATGCGGTAAACGAACTTCTTTGTATAAGCGTTCATCTCAAGGTCGCGGGTTACTGTTATTTTTTTTTTTCCTTCCTGGAAGTACAGGTAAAAGCACACTCCTACAGCTCTCTTGGAGAGGCTTCGCACTAAAAGAAACTTGCAATTAGAATTTAAACGAGTTTAAGCGTCGGTCTTCCGAAAACAGAAAAGTCGGTCGCTTTCATTTGACGGGAACACCTCAGAAAGGGAGATAACCAAAATTTTTGTGCTCCACCGCAATCTGCATAACCCGCGGTGCTATCTTGGACATTGACAAATTACGCCATCTTGGCAGTTCTGATTGGCCCAGAGAGGCAGCTACGGGCTCCCTGATTGGTTCAACAATTCTGCCATTATAGAATTGGACAAGATGGCGGAGTTTGACAGTAGGATAGCTCCCCCGCTTTTTGGAGCTCAAGTGCGCGAGCAATTTGTGCACGTCGTATGACTTCACTACACAGAAACGTACGTCCACGCCACGTAAAACACTTTGCTTTGGGGGATATAAAAGTGCAAAGAGCCCGCTTCTCGGTGTCTTTGACGAGTGCGGTGGCAGTGACCGAGATTGAGGAAAGCGTGGAGTACCACTAGTCCTGTTTGTGTAGAACTGGTTTTGAAAGACATGTAAGTACTTTAAAGGCAGAATTACAATGATTATACTGATACCATTAACAGAAAAGAGAGCGCGGCCTTATTTTGAAAGGTTATTTTGAAAGGAATTTATCTTAGCCCTAGCGCAAAACTGAAACACACGTTCGACGTTGGATCGTGGTATAGCTCGACAGAACTCATCCGAAAAGGTTACTAGCGGACGGGACGAAACACGCACGTTCCGACTCTAAACAGTACGACTGCACTACACTGCAGTCAACTGTTGCATGAGACGCTGCCTGTACTGTAATCGCTGACGATGGTGGAAACCGAATCTCGTGTCATCGTTAATGTCTAGGCTGGAGCTATTTTCCTGCATGCAATGGTCTAGGCACGAAGATAAGAAATGAATATGACAAACACAACGGCAAGTCACAAATTGAAGCCTCCAAATTAAGCACTTGAAATAGCCAAGTGGGGCTGTCTGTGGCATTGGGTTCCTCCTGCCGTTTGCCGGTTATCATATCTTAAAAGGCGAAAATCATATATGATCTTGAAAAAGTGAGCAGAATATCGTAAACAAATCTCTCAAAAATACGTTCAAGTCCATAGCTCGATAGCACGATTACAAACCCCACAACAGCCCTTAATGTCAGTCGATATGTAATTGCATTAGGAATACATAAGTAATACATGATCATGATAGTTATTAAAATAATTACGATAATGAGCATGACAAAGCGGAAAAATGCATCGAGAATACCTAGGTATCCAAGAATCGAAAATCAATTATTGTAATTGGTACAAATTAGGTTACGATGGTAATGATAATGATGAAAAATTATGTTACTGACTCAATAGTGACCACGACTCAGCTAAGACAACGACGAAATAGCGTTAACTCCGAAAACCGTGGAATGAGTCGGACGTGGTTACTAAATGAAGGAAACGCTAAATAAGCGTTGTAGAAGCTAAGCCATGAGCCTGACTCAACAAAAATACATAGTCATGACTACGATTTCCATAACCGCCCTTTAGTGTTTTCTCAACTTGGTACCCACTTTCAAACCCATTTCAAAGGTTTTTGGGTGTTAATGAGTTTTTGGTTATTCATTGTCATTTTTGTGTTGTCGTGCTCTTGAATATGAGTACTACCACCATGGTCTAGTGATGATTCCACTTTGTGCCTGTCGGAACCAATTCCACCGGTTTCTGAGTTTAAAATTTTGGCTGACTCATTGTCATTTTGGCTGAGTCATGCTCGTGGCCACGATATCTATCACGATCATTTAGCGTTTCCTTAACTTATTGTACCCACATTCGAACCAATCTCAATGGTTCTTGAGCTTTAATGTTTTCTTCTTTCTTTCGTGAGTCATTTTGATCTTTCATAAGTCATGTGCATGACTTATCGAAGCGCCATTCTTTAGTGTTTCCTTTACTGAGTACCCACTTCCGAACCCATTCGTCTTTTTTTTTTAGTATTAGTATTTTAGTGATAACCAGTTCAAGGAAGCACCGAAGGATGCTGACAGACGTCATAGTAATGAGCATGCCTCAGCAAAATGACAGTGAGTCAGCAAAAAAGATCTAAACTCATGAACCGACGGAATAGGTTTGGACTATAGGTATACGAATGTTCCAATTCTTCGAGTACGCGTCGAATGTTACTCTTTGAATATTCGTATTCGACTCTAAAATGACGCATTCGAAATTTTCGAATATTCGAGGTGATTTGAATATTCTGAAAGACTGAATGTTCGACCCAGTTGTCTTGCCAAAAATGACTATTCTTTCGCGTTTGCGCAAGGTAGGCATGTTCACGATAAGCATGCTTAACTGCCGTCTCGGCAGCACTGTTGGCGTCACCATGCTCAGGGAGTACTGCACGCTTTTAACAAGTAATTAAAACGTTCTGCCATGTCATACGCAGTCGCTTTTTACGCAGCATGGTTTCGGAATCGGCTTGCATTACAGCTGCCTGACCATCTGGGACAACTCGTACCACTTTATGTTATAGAATTTGTTATCATTTCCTTCATTCTGCGACATTTTACCAGTACGGTTATAATATGATAAGCTGTAGTCTATACAGTTGTTCCTGATCGTAATACATTTTGCGTTCATAATTTGCCAAGGTAGTGTTTTTTAGCATAATTATGTTTTAAATAAGATATTGTTACCGAAGACCTATTCGTTTTGGTATTCAAGATTTGATTCGATATTCGAAGATAGATATTCTATACGATCCGTATGCAAAAAAAAAAAAAAGGGGGGGGGGAGGAAGAAGAAGAAGAAGATACTCGCACACCCTTAGTTTGGACCCGTTATATTCCATGGAATGAATGGCTCCCTCAATTTCGACCACCGAGATTCTCAGCGTTTGCTTTTACGCCTTTAAGCGATAGCTACAAACTCCTACGATCTTCTCTTCTTCTGTCATTGATCGTTGTCGACGGGAGACGAGAGGGCATTACAGCCAGAATTGAAGCCTGCGAATTCTGGCTGTAATGCCCTCCCTGACGAGAGGGAATTACAGCCAGAATTCGCGGGATTCCATGCTATCTGGAGATTGCTTCCTGCGCTTGTCAGACGGCCTCATCGTTCTTGAAAGATACTATTGGACGAAGGTGTGTGCATTAATGCCGCCACGTGTATTAGCTGGTACGTATACATTCAACAGCAAAAGTTTACGGGATCCGAAACTTCGGAAAAACCTGTATTACCGCTTAGCTTCGCAACGTAGCTTCAATTTAAACGTTTCAGTGGGTAGATGCTTTAATTCACATTTAATTCGAGGCTATGTTCAGAGGCTAAGTGGTAGTATAGAGTTTTCCAAAGTATCGGATCCCGCGAACTTTTGTTGTTGTCTGTAGCTCTATATATAGCGGGAGATAGTCCAATTTGAGGTTTATAGAGCCCACTCACGCACAAACACAAAGAAATAATCTCAAATTGATGCGCGTCGTTTAGTGAGAACTCAGACTTAATTTTAAACGCTGAAGCCTAAATACATGAGCAACATAGGACATCTTCAAATCTTCTTCATCTACAGCAAACAACATAAATGGATGTGTCTTAAATATAATCCACATAGCCGTACAACAACAACAACGACGACGACGACGACGGCAGCAGCAGCAGCAGCAGCAGCAGCAGCAGCAGCAGCAGCAGCAGCAGCAGCAGCAGCAGCAGCAGCAGCAGCAACAACAACAACAACAACAACAACAACAACAACAACAACAACAACAACAACAACAACAACAACGACTACTACGACGACGACAACAATAACAAATGCCGTGTAAGACACGATGTACATCCTTAATCATACAAGAAAGCATGTTAAGGAAATGTTAGTGGTTGTGTGCGCAGACCGCTAAATTGTAAACAGAGTATATTTTCTGCTGCTGCTATATAAAAGCACCCTACAAGACAAATAACAATTCTTGTATTCTCACGTCAAAAATCCCAAATTTTCGTGTTCTTGTGAAGTACTTTCACGTAAGAGAGAAATGAGTGCTGCATAAATTATGCCTTTCTTGCACTACAGCAGCTATACTTCCAAACTACCAACAGCTATATTCTGTGATGTTTGAGCGAGTGTAATTGAACGGAATGGAGTGCGATCCATCCGTTGCATTTTAAAATCATCCATGGGGCTGTTCACTGCACACTGAGTTATTCCTTTTTTTTAAGGTAACAGGAAATGTCTCACTGCTACAGAAGCACGTGGGATATTCCAGAGCTTGCCAGAAAACTAATAGCATTGACGCTGAGGAGTTTGAGAGCACAAGAAATAAAGCTTGGGAATCTGACGAGCAAAGTGAGAAGGGTAGTGATCTCAAGGAACCAGCTCCCACTGGTTTCTAGAACATCAAAATAATAATAATAATAATAATAATAATAATAATAATAATAATAATAATAATAATAATAATAATAATAATAATAATAATAATAATAATAATAATAAAGAAAAGGAAGACCACGTCTACTGCACATAGACACAAAAGAATGCATAATACCCTTTCAAAACCTGACGCCAAGTATTACACAAAATAGCCTCCCTGAGATACACCAGCACGTCGCGTGCCTACATCCGCGAATCACACCTTCACATGTACTACCCAAACGCTTACCCATACTACAACTGCCTTCCTGGCTTTCTATTTGCATTTAAACAACGAGCTATTATACCTCATATTGTCGCGCAGACGAATTTCTGCACTGAGCAGCCACGTAATTATGAATGGGTGCCAGCACACACGGAGCGGTGGGTTTGTGACACTGATCCTCATGAGAGTCAACCGTACGCAACTACATCCGATTTAATTGCGTTCTGACAGCTTTCTCTCTAACGAAATCGCCAGCGTTATGACATACAAGCGATTTCAGATACTGGCGAACCGCCTCAATTGAACAGCGGGACAGATAGGTCCAACCTTTTATTCGCAACGAAACGCCTCCCGGCTTTCAGATTTGTAATTTTGGAATGAAAAACTTATAGTGTACATAGAACATTTTAAACAAGATAACATTTCTCTTCTTGTCGTGTATATCAGAGGGTTAAAGAAGAAAACATGTTTCGCGTGATTCAACAAAAGGCGTTCATTGTCACTTGTTTTATATACCGTTCAAAATCAAGAGCTCGGCCTGTTCTTTCCTAAACGCGCTTCTAGTACGCGGTGGTTAGCCGCAATGAATTGATAGATGGGCAGACTGTCAATGACTCAGCGTATTGTAATTCCAGGTTATGAAGTGTACAATTTATACAATAAAGAGGCTACGACATGTCCCTAACATTAAAAAAAAAGAATAGAAATTGCGCCAGACACCGCGGGAGCTCAGTGGCTAAGGTGCTAAGCGCTAAGGTCGCCGACGGGGGTTTGACTGCCGGTCACGGCGGCTGCACATCGATGGGAGTGGAATAAAAAAAAGAAGGAAAAAAGAAGGAACAATTGTTCCTTCGTTTTCCACATGTTCCTTTTTCATCTTAAGATGAAAAAAGAACATGTGTCCATAGTTTCAGTTTCACGCTAAACAACCTCAGGTGGTCAAAATCAACCGCGAGTCTGCCCACTATGGTTCATAATCACACCACATTTTTAGAACGTAAAACCCTGCCCTAATATTTTTGCGCTGCCTATGAAAACGGAACTCTTTGACAGCTCAAGTTCTTGAAGCTTGCGCCGATACCCATCCGAACTGAGAAAGCGCCGCGATGTAAGACTTCTTGGTTTCGCTTTTTCGTATCTTCGCATTGTCTGCCAATCGGGTCGTGGTTTTGGCGCGTGAAACCGCCGAACATGTTTTTCTTTAGTGTCTGATTTCAAGTTCTTTTCAATCAGACTCTTTCCTCCCGTGACTGTAGCAGCTACTGACAACTTTTCGTAAACATAAGCGCGCTTTCACTGAGAAGGCCGGTATTTGCAGAAATGTGGGGAATTTGTAAGAATGAAAGGATCACAGGCCTGTAATGTATTGTCACATAGCTACGACGACGACAAAGACATTGATGTGGGACACAGGCTGGAGATGCTCTGATAGTTGGTGCGCTCTGTGCACTTTTGCCTGGACAACTGTAGGCTGTCCTTCGCACAATAAATACTCCCGTAACATCTTTTTGGTGGAGGTGCGGGGTAAGAAAGGTAAACACGCACACTTGACTTGAAAGTCAATTATTCCACAATTCCAGCACTGACTGTTCGGACAGCGGGAGGCCGTTGAGGGACTATCGCCGGGAACTGCACCGCCGGGAACTGCGGGATGTTTGCGATGGATTCCACCCTGACGTAATTGTCCCAGGCAGCAACAGAATATATACTCGTATATATTGTTACGTGGAGTATTCCCCGCGACATTATCACTAATTGAATCTGGACCTTTTATAAAAAATTTACGCGGTGGCTACACTACCAAGGTTCCTTGCAAATTTTGCAAGTTAATAATCTAGTTCAGGATTCATTACAAAGCTATCCTGGCGCTCGTTATAGCATGCGCCCGCGGCTGTGCACGCTTCATTCCAATAAGTGTTCTAGTCTGCCTCTGGAGATGGTTTGAAGATTGCCCTTAGGCTCCCTACGCATACACGATCGCATATTTGGTTATCAGCGCAAACCTGCGTACGGGCAAGTGTGTGGCATTGGGAAACAACTCTGAAATGTTCACCCTCGACGCTGTGCAAGATATATCGCTATGAACAGTTTCCCGAATAGTAGAGCAGAGGCGAATTTCAACGGTTGCCTATTATGTGCACTATTTTGATTGCCGCATGCTCATTGACGTGAACGACCTTGCTGAAAAAAAATCATGACTATGGTTCGTGATGTACGAATTGCGAAGGTGCCGTTGCATTGTACTTTTATGACTATGAACAGCGCAATCAAAGTCCCACCTGCCATTAAAAACTACAGATATTCTAAACTACACCAAATTTGCCACAAAGATGCATAAGCGTCACATCTCATGTGGTGCCACTGATTCACGCATCCATCAGATGTGTGCACGCATGCTAAGGGAGCTTCTGAAGAATTCTTGAAGCTCAAAACACGGCGTTCAACAGGCAGCGCACCCTGTGCGTGACATAGGAACAACAAAAACTGCCGTTTTTCGGAGTTCCAAATCACAAAACGAAAATAAGTGACGTCACGTGCGCATGCTTCTTATGGCACTACAGAAACTATCACACACGAAATTTCAACAATACACATGTATAATTGTTATTTTTTTACCTCAAAGCTCAATGTACTAAAGCATTACTCGCTCTTAACCCACTCTCTTGTGGGTTTCGCGCTAATTCACTGTTCCCAATTGTACTGTCTCTTTTGTGCCCCGCCACGGTGGTCTACAGTGGCTATGTCACTCGGCTATTGTTCCGAGGTCGCGGGATCGAATCCCGGCCGCGGCGGCTGCATTGCGCCGGAGGCCAAATGTTGAGGCCCGTGCCCGTGTACTGCGTGATGTCAGTGCACGTTAAAAAGCCCTACGTGTTAGCAATTGCCGGAGCCCTCCACTACGGCGTCTCTCACAATCATGCCGTGGTTCTGGGACGCACATTCCTAGAAATCAATCTGATCAATCTGTCTCTTTCGCAAATTGATGAGCTCGACTGCTACAGTCATTTTCTTCTTTATCTCCCCTATACCAAGCCGAAAGCACTTTAACCTCTTGTTTCAGTTTTGGAGATAAGTAACAAGATACGAGGAGCAGGCGGGTGAGTAATGGTGGCGATATCGTTTCGTTTTTGTGAGGAAGCGCTGCAGGCTCAGTACTGTGGGGGACGGGAGCATCGTGATGTGTGTCATTCTCTAGAGCTACGCGTGTAGATCGCTGACTTAAAACTATATCGCACAATCACTTCGGCACATCAGCGTAGAAGTGTTTCTGACTGCCTGACTCTGCTGATAAAAAATACAAAAGGGTGATACATGCGTGTCATTCTTTGACGTCCACCAGGAAAAAATAGACTCGGATGCAGCTCGAAAGAAAGCAACGCATTAAGTGTACAAAACGTCAAGGCTAATCAGGTCAACTGATAAACGTGAACGATAGTGTGGCATGCCTACGGCTTGTCTCAGGAGTCGGCGTCATCTAACTTTCCACGTCCGGTCACCAAAAAATGAAAAAAAATAATTCAAAAATCGTGTCTTATGCACACGACTCTACGTACGCACTATGACGCGAGAAACATGAGAGATAGCCCGTACAGTCCATTCAACCATGGACCTATGAGTCCATGGTTGGATGGTCCTGAAACGAACAGTACACTACGGAAACCACGAGCTTCTCCGTTTTACTGTCACTAGGGTATCACTCATCAGACACAGGAGCCTCCTGCTGTGTCTGACAAGGGAAACAAAACTGGACACAAAATTGGAGCCGTTATTAGGTAACCCGTTCGTACTTCACTAGGAAAATGTAACGCATGTGCACCAAAATGCAATCAAGGAAAGGAAGGAAGGAAATAGTAGAAAGGAAAAGGCAGGGATGTTAACCAGTGAAGGACAACCGGTATGCTATTCTGCACGAAGGGAAGAGGGAAATTGAAAGTTGGGAGAAAAATACACTAAAAATTCGTACATCGTGAGTGCGCGGACGCTATCAAATGCAACGAAGATTGTTCAAAACACTACAGGGACTACGGGGAACAACAGAAAAACAAAAAACAAAAAAAAACTACAAGGGTAGGGTGGGGAGTGACATTGCAACCAATAAACTATAGAGGTCTCGCTTATTTGGAGTTCTCGCATTTTTTTCGAACCGTAAGTAGAACGATATAAAATACCCCAGAAAATGAGGAACTCATACAAAGGAGACTACATGCTTCTCCTTTGTTGCGTTTCTTGCTCGATGCGCTTGGACGATATACTCGCGAAGAATAAAATCGACGGAATTTATTCTCTAGACGAAGGCATAAGACGAAGTGCGCTGTAATTTGCATACTCCACTCTTGATGAACCCATTTAAGACTAGCAGGAGAAGCGCACAAGAAACACCGACTAAAAGAGGCGCACATACACACGTATACGCAGCGACTATGTGCGTACCTGTTCCCTGTGTACTTTCACTGCTCGTGGAAATGGACCACGAAGGTACCCAGATTGCCGCATCTGTGCCCTGGTAACCCATGCTTTTCTTGTGTCGCTGGTATTCGGTTGAAGCAGCATTAGGACCGAAATACCGCGATACATAGGAACTGACCTTGAATAATCATCCTATAAAAGTACACCGCCACGCATTAAGCGAGAAGCAAGTGTCAGAGGCGAACGCCGAAACAAGCAAGTGCGAACGCCGAAACAAGCAATTTAGTATACTGTGCATTCGCCCACCCAGCGCAACAAGGTCATGCATTGCTGCTGCGAGGAGCACCCAATTCTGGGCGATGCAGCAGCAGCAGCGCAGTGGAGCTTCGCAAGCATAGCAGCTCAACATACATTCGTTGTTCACAAGAGAAGACAAATACGCTCTAAAACACAGTTTATTCTTACATTACTAAAATCGACTGATGTATTTAAAAAATTACAGTCCAAATGGCATCCTTAGCACGGCATCAAGAAGGGAACCGCGAGGGGCGTCAAAGGCCGGCCGAGGGGAGCCACCGGTTGCTCGGTGATGACATGGTGAATCTTGAGGGGTGAGTAGCCACCCTCGGCCGATGTGGAGCCGAGGAAGTCGAGCCACTTCTGAGGTGAGCAGCCGAGAACTCGGCCACCGCACATGAGCGTCATTAGTTTGATGCCGAGCACCACACTGCGCACATCCTTGCACGAGTCGTAAACGCCCTGGGCGTAATCGGGACGCAGAGCGTACACCATTTCAGCGACGTGGGGTGCGGAGCCAGCCTTGGCCGTGGCGTTGACCGCCAAGAACTGCGATTGCTTCGGGGAGCACGTCATACGGCACATCAAGTCCTTGAAGTTGAGCATGCAGGCGGGGCACTTGGTCATGCCGAGTCGAGCGGGCTGCTCGAGCTCGCGCCCGAGGTCCTGCACCTGGGAGACGTCACAGCACACGGCACGGTCCACCTTCACTTCGGCGGCCAGCTGTGGACAAACGTCGGAGAAGAGCCGCCACGACGAGTCGTCGCTCATGGGTGCGGGTCTCTGCCGCACCGCGCAGGGAATTGCCTTGTCCGTGTCCTCGTCGTTGGCGCAGTGTCCCCGGAAGACGCAGTCCGCCGCTACGCGCGGGACGGCGCATAGCAGCAAGAGAAGCGCGCTCAACGCCTCAGCGTTCATGGCGCCCGTCTGGCAGGTTCACTAGCAGGGACGAGTTTCGCTCACTGGTTCCGTGGGTGTCCCGAAAGGCGGCTTTATCGAGGCTGCGCCGGCTCTTTTCTGCAGGCTGACTGGCTCCGCTGGACCTATTAAAAGAAAACGCGTGTCAGCCGAGGCGACACTCGAGGGCGAGGGCTTGGGAACAAGGAGAGCGCCTAGAAGGAAACGGCGCGCTGCGCACGCGAATCGCCCACAGGCTGCGCGTGTGCGACGAAAAACGGACCAGTGAGTCCCGAATGATCGCGGCTTCCGATAAGAATTATCGCAGCCTGACAATGACCCCCGGCGGCCCGCATGGTGCGTCTTGCTGACGTGTGCGCTTGTCGAGCGCGCGCGCCTACTTCGCCACGACTCGGTGATGGTGGTAGTGGGGCGAGTCGTCGGAAAGTGTGCACGCTCTCTGGGCCGTGCCATGGAAGCGGTATCACCGTTTGAATAACAACGCCCCAGTGGAGCGCACCTCGCGCCCCTGCCGCGAGAGGAAAAACAATGGGATGCACGCATCCCGTGCGGGTCCAAAAAGTTGGACGCGCACGGCGCTTGCTTTGTTGTTGTTGTCCTTGGGGACGACGGATAAATACGGGCTGCGCGCTGTCGCCCCGATTTCTCGGGCCGGAGTCCAAACACAAAAATATCTCCGTACGCCACGGGAAAGTTTCGGTGCCGTTCGCTAACCAAACAGAGAGTCGTCCGGGGGCGGCTGATGCTGGCGCCGTTCTTGCTGCCACCTCGAGGCAGGATTGGAGCACGGGACGTGAGCGGAGACCGCGCGAAGCCCTCCCCCTGGCGCGGAATGCAAAAGAGCCCCAGTGGCCCCGAATCTTATACACCTTTTTTTTCTTTCTTTTTTTATGTCTTGCCTGTCGGCGCTCGCGCGTTTTGTTGCCTGTCGAAACGCGCTGTCTTGGGAAGCGCCGTTCCTCGCCTCGGGCTGCTGTTGTTAATCAGAATGATCTCCGGGCGGAACGTTCTCTAGACAAACACGGCGCTGCCTACCTGCGAGCCCGGGCGCGCTGACGAGACGCGCACCTGGGCTCCCGCGGCCTTGTTTGCTGGCGGCTTCTTGCGCCGCGCACTGGAACTCTCCCTCCCTTTCGACTCTCGTTCACTGCTGCTGCGATGAGTGTCGACAGCTGAGTGGAGCCCCACGGCGACGGCTGGCTCCCTTTCGAGCACGTGCCCTTTGACGTGCGGACACTTCAGCTGCGCAAGTACGCTGCTCCTTAGGAAGCGTCGGCAGTCGCCGAGAATTAATAATGTTGGTCCACTACTACCGTGTCGGGTCGAGCCAAATAGCGGCAATGGCATCGTTAGTCGATTTCTTCTCAGCCCTATAATTTTTGCGATGAAGATGCGAAACGCATGAACGTTTGAAGCATCGTAAGTTTGTAACAACCCATGTTACACTGGGTCATACGCGTGATACAGCCTAAGTAACTACAGCTCGCCATGACTGACCCTAGAGACATCTTTATTGACAAATATATGGCATTATATCAGTTCTAGTATGTTTATACATAACATAGATTTTTATTTTATTTTATTTTTATTTTCTACATACTGCAGCCCATTCATGGGCTACTTGCAGACAAAAAATCAACTATTGGTAAAGCGCGAACAGATCCAGGCAGTGCATTCCAACGTTACATTGTTAAGTGAAAGTAACTATATTTGTACAAATTAGTTCTAGATTTAAGTGGCGAAAGATTAAGATTATGAGAATTGCGAGTACAGGAAGGTTGAGCAAACTGAAAGTATTGATTTAAGCGGATAGAGCGTGGTGAGTTTATATGATTTAATAGGACTTTCTGAGGGCCTAGTTGGTGCATACTGACGAAAATTATTTAGCACACGAGAGAGACACACGCGGTCCCTTGTGTGTCTTTCTCGTGTGCTCCCTTTTGCTTGCGCTAAATAATTTTCGTGAGTTTATATGGCCCACGTGCGTATCTCTAGGCAAGTGAGTAGGATTGTTCTCTGCTTCTATCAAACATAATTTCCGAAGGTTTTATTTGTGATTCTAAAACAGAGCAGTATCAATAAGCAAGTGTCCACATAACGTTCTTTTTTCACGCTACTAGGTGAACGGTTTTAATTTTTTTTTTTTTGCGGCCTTCTAAGTAAGTGCACGAAATTTGAAAAAAATAGGGGCAGCCTTGCACTAGCGGGGCAAGGTCATGGACTAAAAGCTGAGCTTGTCGCAGATCTACTTCTTCCGGCTTCTACACGCTCAACAAAGCGCGTAGAAGTCACATGATTTGTCACTTGACTAATTGTTATATTGGTTTTGGCGGGAACATGCCACGTGACTAGCTGTGATGTCATGTTACGTGTTTTGGGTCACGTGTCTATGTTCAAATTGGCTTGGCGGGCAATGCTCTCCTCCTCCTCCTTTTTTTCCTCGTCACCCTCACGTAATTCCTCTTCGCCCTCATCTCCCTATCCCACGCCTTGCTATACTACACTTTACAAGGCTTTGCTATGCATTACTCTTTCCTCTCCTCCTCACCATATCTTCAATTTCGCACCGCCTCGTTATACCACAGTGTACAATCCTATGCTATGCTTTGCTCTTTGCCCTCCTCCTCACCCCCACTCACCTATCCCAGCCCTTGCTATACTATACCAATCTATGCTGTGCTATGAAACGCATCCGCGTTTACGTTCTAGTGGGCCGATGGCATGAACGCAAGAGAAGGAAGCGCACAAATGCCCCGCTATTAATTCCTAATGATATTTCATGATAATTTGTTCCAGACTGGACGATTACGGCCTGTATAAAATGCTCCGCTCTTAAAAATAAGTACCACGAGACTAGACACTTGCGCACAGCGGTATTAGCGCGCTCAAACGAGCTATGAACGAATCATCAATGATGCACGCAGACAGCTGCCACGAAGAGGCCGAAAGAGCGAAAGACATGGCCGGCGCTAAGTGTTCTCTCGCGGTCTTTTCAGTACGGGCCCTCTGCGTGGGTCATGGACTGTTCGTTCGTAGCACGTTCGAGGGCGCTAATTTCGCTTCGCGCAGTCGCCAAGTCACGCGGCAGTTTTTAAAATTTCGTGCACTTTGTTAGAAACACGATAAAACTAAACCATTGCACCTCTTAGTATAAGAAAATACGTTATCTGAACACTGATTTACATGCTTTACAAATTCTCCATTCAACACATTTCATTTAAAAGCAGTTTAAAGATGATTAATAAATCACGATAATAGATTACCTTTGGTCGTTTGAAGAAATAGTCTGGCATGGTGAAGGCGACCGTAAACCATATAAAGTTGGTTACGTGTTCGTAACGCTGCTATTCGCTGTTCGTAACAATTTTTGAAAAGAGCAAGAAAACTCTGCCTATATGACGCCGATGCTTCTGGGAACGTGCCAGCCAAATATGATTGCACTGCCTGCACCAGGCAATTTGCAATTTGGCTTCAAAATACAGCTGGAAAGCGGCTGCTGTTCTTTTAGCTAATCACGTCACTTGGCGGCACGGACTACGTAAGAGGAGGGAGAACTACCATTGGCTGATTAGCGGACGCAGTTACCGCATACGGCGTGGGGTGGCGCCACGTCCACGTCCTCGCAGTGACTACGGCGGCGCGAGCGTGGTCACTGCAAGAAAGAAAAAGAGAATAGAAAGTGTTCAAGGTCATGCCAAGCATTGGCGTAGATTCTTGCCACTTTTTCAGCCCCCCCTCCCCCGCCGCGTAGCTTCCAGCGCGTTCGTCGGAGAAGGAGGACAAAGGAAAGACAGGGAGATCAACTAGACGCGTGTCCGGTTTGCTACCCTACTCTGGGGGAAAGGAATGGGCGAAAGGACAGTGAACACGCCCGGACGATGGAATTGTAACGAATACCAAAGGACGGCGGAACTCTGACGGAATATCTAACGGATTTGAAATAAATTTGCAGCAGCCGAGTCGTGAGGCAATAAGCTTCTTTGGTGTCACTTGACGATTATCTGGAAGAGTGTTGCAGAACCCCTTTAAGGCAGTGATGCAAGTTGACTGAAACACGCTGTGCAAACAATGCACTTGCGCTACAAGCGGCCTCCAATCGTTGAGCAAATAAATTCATGTATACAACCTATATTTACGCAGTGAAATGCTAACATCTATATGTTGAGGCACACGATAGATCTATAATTTTATTCATTAGTGGTCGCGGCACTCGCAGCATAAGCACTCCGTGCGCTGCGTTACGTAAAGCAGGGTGTAGTGTGCCGCATATAGCAGCATTTAGCAGATCATATTTATGCACGTTCTCTAAAGTGCTCTTTGCTGGGTTGGCTGACATAACGTATTACCCTGACGTAGAAGATTATATTCCCTAATATTTTATACAATACTGAAGATAAGCACTCCATTCCCCTCCCCCGTAATGGGCTTAGAATTTTTCATTTCTCGAACGTCTCTCTTCTGGTGGACTATATGTATTGTCGGTACTCTTTCATCTCCTTCCTACAATTCATATCTTGTCACATTGTGTATGGAGCGCAGCAAGCTTCTAGATTATAACATACCCTTATTTTCGCATAATTGGACTGTTATAACATTCTTTAGCCACTTTTCCACGGTGCGCGTCTAGCTTGCAATGCCCTCCTAACATCGTCGGTATAGTTACACTTGTCGATACTTGCAAGCGAGGTTGTATGTACCGTGCAGTTTAGGACAAAAGTCTTGTGCTACCTTCAATATATCATCAAAAAAATATATGACACTGCCGCGCTTATCTGTCGCTGCAAGCATTTAGGGCCTTCTGAGATAATAAAAAGGTGACATACGCGGGACTAAAGACACATACAAAGTGGTTTGAGCGTGTGTACTTGTTTTGGCAGTCCTGCTTCCGTCGCGCTGTTTTCAATATCTTAGAACGTCTTGACAACACGACCAAGCATCCACTCTGGGTATTTCCTAGGTCAAGTTTTCTTTTCACTGATTTCATGCTGACGCACGTCTCCTTCTATCTTTCAGTAGTTATGATTTCAGCTATCAGCTACTTTCTTCTTGTTAAGATTTGACAGTTGAGCGAATTCTGTCCTATATCTCTAGTTAGCTCCATGCTTCAATATATCAATGAAGTCCGACTGACCATGCAGCATTTTTTACACGTTATAGAAGTAAGCTATTCGAAAATGAAAAACACTGGGTATACCCGCTCCGTAATTAATTAATTAATTAATTAATTAATTAATGCTCCTCGCTTTATAACGTACTGTATGCACGCTCAAGGTGCATACAGTACATTATAGAGCGAAGGGGCAAGAGCAATAGCATTCAGGACAGATAGAGTCTTATTTAACTTCCAGAAAAGAGTGTGTCACGTTTAATCAAGCCACTTCTAGCATGCTTCCGGTTTCTTCAGGAGTACCACAAGGCTCGGTGTTAGGACCATCATTATTTTTACTCTACATCAATGACATCGCGGACGCACGTAATGTAAAAATAAGATTGTACGCGGATGATTGCGTAATATACTCCGTTATTAACTCTGTTAATGATCAACTGCAACTGAACAAGGAACTTCATGAACTCTTTCAATGGTGCAAGACATGGCAAATGTCAGTAAATCTCAAGAAAAGTGTTGTCATGTCTGTAACAAATAGAACACATATAAGCTCATTTGACTATGCAATTGATGGTAACATCCTATCTCGCGTCGAGCGCTATAAGTACCTTGGTCTTCACATTCGCAGCGACCTGCGCTGGAATGATCACATAACAGAGATCACTAACAAAGCAATGGCTAAACTGCATTACTTAAAACGCTCCCTTCGCCATTCTTCGTATGACACAAAGCTTACAGCATTCAAAACACTCGTCTTACCAATTCTTGAGTACGCTAATATTGTTTGGGACCCCTTTACTCGTATTAATATCGATAAGTTAGAAAGGGTACAAAACAAAGCCGTAAGATTTATTTTTAATCGCTACGATAGGGTCTCTGTCTCGGGTTTGGTAGCAAAATCTAGTCTAAAGCACACCTCCGAGAGGAATAAAATCGCACGATTACGCTTTATGTTTAAAATAGTTAAAGGACACCTCAACGGCAGTATATCCAATTATGTGCATTTTCCCACAGGTTATGATACTAGAAGGCGACATAGTCTTTCAATCGCCCCATATCAGTCGGCTAATAATGTTTTTAAGTATTCTTTCTTTCCGCGAACGATCGTTGAGTGGAATGCCCTAGATGCGCCCACCGTTGAAACTGACAGCATAGAAATGTTTGACTCATTGCTTGCCAGTTAACTGACTGTGTAAAGTTCCTTCCTTTGTATTTTATGCATTTTGCCTTACATTTGTGCTTGAGAGAGTTGTCTTTGCTTCATCTTGTCATTATGTACTTTGTACTACTGTTTTGCTTAGCGAGTTGTTTGTTTTTTACTTTATATTGTCTTCATTTTATGCTACTGTTTTCCCTGAAAAACTTCTACGTTTTACTCATCATTGTAACCCCACTCTGCAACGACTCCAATAGGAGTTAGCAGTATTGTCAAATAAATAAAATAAAATAAAAAGAACAGAAAGTGGGGCAAGCAAAAAAAAACAGCTTCAATAATGCCTAAATGTACAAACGTCAAAGTAGCAATTTTAACATTAACAAAAGGCAAAATATAAAAAATAGCCCTGATACAAAACCAAGCAGTGCAGCAAGTTGGGCTAGTGTGTTATGTTTCATCTTGGGAAAGTTTTAACTGCGCTAGAAACAAGGACAAGAGAAACCAAGCAACAGAAAATATAGAAACTGTACAGCACTGAATCACATGAGCTAATACACTTCTAAAAAGCATTGGATTGCGTATGCTCACTCCTGATGAAGGTAAGTTGTTCCAATCAACAGAGGCTTCAGGAAGAAATGACTTTGAAGTGACAGTGTTACAGGTGTTAAGAATGACTGTTATATCGTTTCCCCAAATTCTTACGTCTGGCAGATAAGTGGAACACGGTCACTTATGGCAGTATGGTGAGCGCTTTTTCTGGCCGTATAGTATTACCGCGTAATCGCAATCATTCCTGTGGAATTACGTGCTAAAACCACGACATGTTTATGAGGGACACCGTAATGAATAGCTCCGGTAATTTCGACCACCTAGTCTTCCTTACCTGATGATGCATCTAGCAAGTTTGTCTGTATCGAAAATCCGACCGCGGTGGCCGGTGTCGAACCAACGTCTTTCGGCGGTGCAACCACTGTACCACCGCGCCAGCGCAGCGTTACAAGAGGCACGGCTGCCACAAACACAGCCGCCTTGCTAGAGGGCACCTCCTGTAGAGCCCCCTGCTTCAGACTCGAACTCCCAGTGTCAACACGAAGTGTGAGGTATACGTCCATATTTATTTTATTTATACAGTACTGCTTGCCTCTGGATGAGGCCGCGAGCAGGAGTGGTAGCAAAAAGTGCAATACGAAGTTTACATATTTCACAAATAATGATACAACAATCGTGCCACATGAATTAAAAAAAAAAACACTCCTGAAAAGCGAGATGCAAGGTGTATACGCAACGTTTCAAGCACTGGTATGCGCAAACTGTTGTTGTTATGTGGCGTTTAACGTCCCAAAACCAGCTCTGATTATGAGAGACGCCGTAGTGGAGGGCTCCGGAAATTTCGACCACCTGGGGTTCTTTAACGTGCATTGACATCGCACAGCACACGGGCCTCAACATTTCGCCTCCATCGAAATGCAGCCGCTGCCAACGGGATTCGATCCTGCGACCTTCGGATCAGCAGCCCAGTGCCATAACCACTAGACCACCGCGGCGGGGCGGTATGCGCAAACTGATTGCAGGAAGAAAGTGAAGACGCAACATTTACATCAATTAAAAGGAGTTAAAGAAAGGGGTTAGAATGCGCTCTCGAAGAAGCAAAGTGGAAGACATGTGAACGGGGACTCCGGAATCGAAGGAGCAGGGGGTGGGGTAGCCCCGCTCCCCCCCCCAACATTTTCCTAGAAAGGGGGGGGGGGGGGGAGGGCTCCCCACACTTTCTGATCGTTTACGTTGACAAGAATTTTCAAGCTATTGCTTGTGTGGTCCAGTGCTTTGGCAAGCACTGGACGACATAACCACGCGGGTTGCGCGGTCTGCGCAGGCTTTTCGTACTTCCGAAATTTCCAACCATCCTTAAAATGTCTACCAATGTAAAATGAGCGAGGATGCAACTACGTAAAGTTTAATAGAGCTAAAATAAATTAAAATATTATCAGTCGACGTCATTATAAATCTACTAATTAATAATATATAATGTAAATAAATAAGAACCGACAAATACTGATAATAAATAAATAATAACCACAACATACAAAGACGACGATATTTGCCACCCCCACCCCCCCTTCAACTTTCAAAAACGTTCTGGAGTCCCTGTTAGAAACAATTACGGTAGTAAATTATTGTCAAAACGACCACAACTGAAGAGCTTATACAATATACGTATATTCTAATGTTAAAATACTAGTAGCAGGTGAAATTTGTGAGGTTGAGAATTCCCGTGTCTGGTAAGCAAGACCTCCGCCCACCTACGGTCGATATGAGAATAAATGTACCCGCATGCGCTGGTTTATTCAGTCCGACACGCTTAGTAAGCTTCATGTAAACACTGTAGTAGCGTATCAGAGAGCGGAGTGCTACTCGCGTTTGTTCGCTGGATCCGGCGCGAGGTGCCGCTACAATATCAGCCGGACGAAGTGCCTCAATACGCTCTCTCACTTGGCGAGGAAGGAGAACATCGAGGCACTCGAGGCCCATTGGCGTAAACGCAGTCAACAAGTGTCAGCGCAACCACTCATTCGCTCCCGTCATGTCTTCGTAACTGACAGACGACACGTCGTCATTTATGTCGTTTTCATGCGCGCAAACCGCACGAAAGTATAACGCCTATCCACGCCATGGCAATGGCTGTGGCATTGAGTGACATTGTTCTTCTCCATAGACCCATGAAAGTGTCTGAGACGAAACATAGGGACTCCAAGCATATACTGAAAACAGAGAAAATTTTACGCTAACATAGTTGGGACGCAAAGAAGATGCAATCAATAAAAAGTACACGGTGAAGTCTGCGTGAAATGCGCGGCGTACGATGTCATTTATAACGCTATAGAAGGCTTTTTACAGTGAAGTTCTATGTTACTAGGATCCTTAGCTTTCTTTGTCTAAAGTACGGGCTGGTCCGGAAGGAAGAAAAGCACTCTACCGTGTTTACTAGCACACTACCACCACTTATTATCACTTGAATAGTGTTGACTGACACTGGCTATCCGCTGTTATAACTCCGACATCGGCTTAATTCAGTCACAATCCAATGATTGAATTGACTGTCAAAGAAAACGCACAAAACAGAAGTCAAATCCACGTGATAGATGATAAGGGCCGTTCGAACAACGCTGGGAAGCAGCGACTGTAGCATACGAAGCAGCTAGGAATGGCGTCACTACACTTTCATATCTGTATGAAAAACCCTCACATCAATACGCATATAACGTGGCATATCTGCGCAAGGAGATTCAGCGTAGACTACAAGAAACTGTTATACTGGAGGGTGGGACAGCATATATATAGCAGCGACCAAATGAACTCTAACTATACCTTAAGAGGACGCGTTTTTGGGCTAGTTGGTTCATACTTGATACGGACAACTTGAAGGCGCTAAAAGACGGGGACAAGAAGAAGACACACAGGACAGGCGTTCAACTTTCAACTGAGCTTTATTGCAGCAACGCAAAAAATGTGTAGACAACCAGCGTGGGTAATCATGTTAGCGATAGCCCGAAAACGAAGAGTCACCACTTCGCCAGAATCGCCATCTCATGGCTACGCACCGGAGCAGTCACAAACGCGGCAGAGAAGGAAAAAAAAAAAGACAAAAAACACAGGGATAAACGCGATACGTGCTGCAATCTTAGTCACGCCATGGAACACATGCGCAAACGCCCCTAAAATCAACACCTGTACCAAAGGGAAAGGAATGATCAAGAATACCTGACACCCGTAGAAAACCCAAATAACAAAGGAAGTTAAGCCACCAACAAGAAAAGGTTAAAAAAAAGCATAATAGAAATAACGGACTTAAAACATCAAGAAGTTGATGTTTTAAGTACCACGTGAATGTTGTATTTTCTGCCCCATGCAAGCTGTTAAAAAATTTGCTATTTGGCTACAAAACAGAGCCGCAAGCAATGTGATAAAAACTATGCCGATCCGTTTACCAGTTGCGCTACCAAAGTGGTGTACAAGATTCCCTTGAGTTGTGAAAAAGTGTACATAGGGCAGACAGGCAGGTGCTTTAACGAAAGGGCGAATGAGCATGCATTGTCAGTTAAGAATAACTCTAGTGGGCACCTAGCCGAACATTGTAAAAGATGTGGTTGCATCCCCGAATTGGCGCGCACCTCTTTCCTTAAGCTTGCGCAAGACAAGACTTAAAGAGAAATAATAGAAGCTTACTATATTTTCAAGTATGGTGACAAATGTATAAGCACGCCTTCTTTATCACTTACTGACAAGGAAGTGACATTCCTAGACGGTTATGGACAGGTTTTGACGCGGCTTTCGCCCTAGCTTCCATTTTCATTTGTAGTTTTCATCTGTCATCACTCTCTTGTTTACTGATGCAGCGCTTTGTTGTTTAAGCTTTGTTAATGGTTTTGTTGTGCCTTTTACACCTGTTCCTTTGACGCAACTTCTTGATGTTTTAAGTCCATTATTTCATGCACGTTCTTTGAACCTTTTTTTTGTTGGTGGCTTAACTTCCTTTGTTATTTGGGTTTTCTACGGGTGTCAGGTATTCTTGATCATTCATTTCCCTTTGGTACAGGTGTTGATTTTAGGGGCGTTTGCGCATGTGGTCCATGGCGTGACTAAGATTGCAGCACGCATCGCGTTTATCCCTGTGTTTTTTTTTTTTCCTTTCCTTCTCTGCCGCGTTTGTGACTGCTCTGGTGCGTAGCCATGACGTGGCGATTCTGGCGATGTGGTGACTCTTCGTTTTCGGGCTATCGCTAACATAATTACCAACGCTGAATGTCTATAAATTTTCGTGTTGCTTCAATAAAGCTCATTTGAAAGTTGAACGCCTGTCCTGTGTGTCTTCTTCTTGTCCCCATCTTTTAGCGCCTTCAGGTTGTCCGTACTAACTATACCGCCTGACATTAAAACCGTTGGCTGAATGCTCTGAAACAAGTGAATAAACAAGTGAACAGCAAGGACTTCGTAGACCTATGCATACCATAAATTCAAGAACAGTGTCCCCCGTGAGTGAAAAACGCAAGATGCCCTATAGGAATTCCGAATGGGACTGAACGCCCATTGGGAGCCTTTCCAATGTTTCGCTAGGAGCTTCACTGAGCTTATGACACACCGACATCTGCACTTATCCCGATACCCGTGGCATTTGTGGCTGTTACTAAAACACAATACACCTGTGCGGTTTCTCACGTTAGACCATATAGGGGACGGACGCGTTCTGTGTATCGCGCTGTATAGATACATTGGACAACCGACTACTGCTAGAACACACTGCTGACCCAAAGGGCGCTGGTTATCGATGAAGGCGAAAATGCTGGAGGCCCGTGTACTGTGCGTTATCTGTGAGAACTGATCAAAATTTTCCGGACCCCTTCACTATGGCGTGCCTCATAACCATACCGTCGTTTTCGCACGTAAAGCTTCACCGATTATTATTACCTCTTCTAGCCTGAATTTAGCGTGCGGCATAAAAAAATATTTTTGCTATGGCTCCTTATAGTCTGCTTATGAAGAAGTTACACAGAAACTTTTATTCATGTCGGGGTTTTAGGAACAAAGTTACGGCTATGTCGCGAAAACGCGACAACAGGTCATAATTGATCAGAATATGTTTATTTTCAAAAACACTTTATAGCTCGTTTCTTCGAGCTTAGCACACTTGACTCTCAGTTCTTGCGAAAAGAAATGAAACATTTTGAAGTTTTGTTTATGCAAAGATGACTTTTGCACTTTGTGCAAAAAGAAACAGGTTGGCCTTTGCAGCCAGGCATTTTCCAACGTTATCGCTGTTGCGACACTTCAGGCCAGTGGCCAACATTGTTTTGACGGACCTGCGCATTATGGGTTAGAGCTGGTGGTCCCCTTTTTTCCTTCGCCACAAGCTCTGCTTCCATAGAAAGAGACAGCCTGCCCCTTTTCTTTGTCATGTCTTTGTTTTAAGCACAGAGGCAGCTGGCTAGAGAAGGCCTTGAACGCTAAAAGATCTAGTTGCTCTTTCTTTGGGATTGCTAGAGCATCGCAATCCGTCCGGTATAACAGCCAGCTGCTCACAACAGCCATATCAACAAAATAAAAGAAAATCTGAGGTTGAATTTCTTCGACTTCAAAAAAATTCTGTGGGTATGCCATGAGACCATCCAGTAAGTCACCTCCACCCATAAAGGTGTTGTAAGTCTTGAAAATGGCAGGCTTCTGATCTTATCATCTTTCTTTCTTGCGATCGTACCGCTGGCAGCTTTCTAGGGGCTCGTCACTTCCAAATGTGCTCGCTATATTTACTCCCCGTCTGTTGTATCCCTTAACTACTGGAACTTCGATCGTCTACGTCATTCTTCACCGTATATAGACCTAACCTGCAGTAGTGTCGTTGGCGCTGCAATAGCCACCATGATGCCGTTTGATAGGAATGCGAGTAAAAAAAAAAAAAACCTAAAACGTATTCCTTCTTCGTCTGAACAAAGACAACCGCAAGTATGCATATGGGACGTCGCTTGTACTACACCGCGACATACGTGAAGACAAAATTACTTAGCCTGTTGCTGACCTTAACGCTGAAATGTGGCCGCACAGAGTGGCACCGATCGCGTAGTTCACGCGATGTTTCCTCTGCGTGAAGCCTTATAGATTTTAGCGATCCGAGATCTTTGCTCTCGTTTAGCTTACCTGTACACAAAAGCGGCGCTTACAATGAGTGCAACAGATACGCTCAAAATTAGAGCCACACTACCCCTATCGACCTCGTCCGTACACGGCAAGCGTGACTGTGGTCAGCCCGGAGCGGACGCCGACGCACCGCTTACATGCATGCAGCTCGGTCACGAGAGCATTCCGAATCGGGCTGGCTCCGGGCATCGTCCATCTCAGCCGGCGGCCCAACGGCACCCAGCAGCCAGCTGAGACACGTCGGGCAATCAACTCACCCGGCGAGGGGCACAGCCGATCCACGCGGCGGCGGGCGTAGCCTGCTTCTGCTGCTGATCGCCCCCCGACCGCCTGCGGTTGATGCGCGCCAAGTCCACTGGCGCTTCCCTGGCCGGCCGAGTCGTGCACACGCCTTGCCGGGGTCATCAAACACGTAGGCGACTCGAAGGAAGGAGCGAAAAAAAAAAAAAAGCTAAAGGACGTCCAGCGAACTTCCTATACAGAACTGGCGAGACGGGTTGACGCCCAAGGCCTGGCATCCAACCTGGCCGATTGTTTTGAGGCGCCTCTTTTAACCACTCCCTCTCCAAGATGCCCTTAAACCCTGGCTTCTTTCCGAGCTTGTTCAGTTTTGCTTTGTCTCTTCTGTGAACACACACTACATTATACAACTCCTCGGAACAGTGACTGCTCGTTATTGCTAAGAGATTACCTGTAAGAGAAGATAAAATTTCGCGGTCCAAATTCCTAATCAACGCGATCGCAGGCCGCCACGGTATGTTTCCAGCCGCTGAATATTTTCTTACGGAAGTGCTTGCATTGTCTGCGATGCTGTGACGCGCATTTCATAGTCCGGCGGTTTTGCTCGGCAAGCCTGAAGGTAATAGCACATCACAGGTGCCACAAAGTTGGCATACATAAGAGTGATCTTACAAATGTCGCTTATGCAGGACCCTAGTGCTTGACGGTAATCAGATTACCCTTTCAGCTGCAACAGCCGAGTGTCTGCTTCGCGGCTTTTGTGAATTCAAGGAGAAGTAATATAAAGCGTGTGATTTCGAGGCCATATATGCATGTCTTATCGCGAAGGTCGTGCACAGCTGTACCGTGTCTACAAAGCGATTGCAGGCGGTGTGAATACATAACAGATATTATGAAATATGATTGATTGATTTCTGGGGTTTTACGTCCCAAAACCACGACTTGATTATGAGAGACGCCGTAGTGGAGGGCTCCGGAAATTTCTAGCACCTGGGGTTCTTTAACGTGCACTGACATCGCGCAGTAAACGGGCCTCAACATTTCGCCTCCATCGAAATGCAGCCACCGCGTCCCGGATTCGATCCCGCGAACCTCGGATCAGCAGCCGAGTACCATAGCCACTAGACCACCGTGGCGGGGCTATGAAATATGGTCCTCCTACTCGTAACGATGAGCCTATTCTCATGGACTAAAGTGTACTGATTTTTAATTACTTGGAGGGGACCCGATTCGACAAAGCCAGGTGATAAGCCAGACTGTCATCTAGTTTACATATGTTGTTGTTATGTGGAGTTTAACGTCCTAAAACCAGCTCTGATTATGAGAGACGCCGAGTACCATAGCCACTAGACCACCGTGGCGGGGCTATGAAATATGGTCCTCCTACTCGTAACGATGAGCCTATTCTCATGGACTAAAGTGTACTGATTTTTAATTACTTGGAGGGGACCCCGATTCGACAAAGCCAGGTGATAAGCCAGACTGTCATCTTAGTTTACATATGTTGTTGTTATGTGGAGTTTAACGTCCTAAAACCAGCTCTGATTATGAGAGACGCCGTAGTGGAGGGCTCCGGAAATTTCGACCACCTGGGGTTCTTTAACGTGCACTGACATCGCACAGCACACGGGCCTCAACATTTCGCCTCCATCGAAATGCAGCCGCCGCAGCCGGGATTCGATCCCGCGACCCTCGGATCAGCAGCCGAGTACCATAGCCACTAGACCACCGTGGAGGGGCTTAGTTTACATAATAAAGAATTCTAGTTTATCTCTCACGATTCGAGTAAATTGAAAGAGCAATGTTAATCGATTATATTTACCCGGCATATATTTGTCACTTTATGGCGTTGTGTCACTGTCGAGTGTATAACCAACGAAAAATAATCATGCAATATTTAGACAAAGGGCGGCGGGAGGCGCATCACTGGTGATTGCTGGAGCACAGGTTGTTGTTGTTGTTGTTGTTGTTGTTGTTGTTGTTGTTGTTGTTGTTGTTGTTGTTGTTGTTGTTGTTGCTGCTGCTGCTGCTGCTGCTGCTGTCGTCGTCGTCGTCTCTATGGTCATATCCGGTCCAACAGCCCAAGGAAGACGAGAACAGAAGAGGAGACCACCGATAGTCTTTATTGTTTGTTACTTCCTTTTTTTCTTTTTTGTGAGCGTTTTTCATCGAGCGTAACGTAGCCTCTCCCCCTGGTGGTATAAAGAGGAGGCTGGTCATATATAGAAAGGAATCTTGCACGGAACACATCGAGAAAATATTAAGGGGGTAGCGGCAACAACCGCGCACTGGTCGTTCCGTTAGGGTACGGTGCCACTACAAACATTCACAGTGTACCTCACATCCCGTGCATCATGCCACAACCACTCAATAATGAAGCTAAGGTGCTTATAGGGTTATATGGTGCACCACGTTGTGGTCTCACTCGCTACTGAAATCAAGAAGCGCAGGCAGAGCTCAGGCTACTCAGGGCGGGTTGTATTTTACTATTTATGACAAAGATTCAAAATAGCTTTCAGGTTCTCCGACAGAAAATGCGAGCCAATTCAGAAGGCAGTATATAACCTAACAATGCGCCTCACAAAGTCACGAAACTACCGTTTTACAGCGAATCATGCAAGTTTACCAGCTACTGCTTCGTTCTTGAAATGCAAAGCTAATTATCAAATAAAAGCTGCATGTTCCCGACAACAGCGTTAGCATAGTCTTAATATTATTGAAGTCGTCTCCGCAAAAGGCAGCCGAGACAATCAATGTTTGATCCCAAAAACAGGAAAAGAAAGATGCGCGCCCACCAGTATATCACTTTTCTCAATCTCCCAAATGCATGCGGCTTCACCTCTCGCATCTCCCATATGCGGGGAGGAGTTCTCCCAGCCAAACGATTTAATATGTGCTGCGATAGCGCTATAGAAAGACTTTGCGCAGTTACGACTCCCGAATACTATATAGTCAACGCGATAGTGCGGTGGTACGTACATTTTTCTTGCGCTCGATAATTTCATGCACACTGGTCAATAGTTCAAGGCTACGTCCACATTGGTCGGTCGGCATGATACAAGGGCTTCTCTGGCCAACCATCTTCCCAGCATGAGTTCGCACCCGTATTATTTTCTCGTTTCTATTCAAATTATCAAGCAGGAATACGGCTACCACTTGGCTCCATGTTTGAGCTTAAAGGGGAACTCCGGCGGTTTTTCCACCATGTTCCGATATCGCTGTTTCCTAATAGTACTGACGGCCCTGAAGCAGCCAGGGTCATTCAGTTTTGTCAGAAACTCGCCAACGATTTAAGATAACCGAATGAACGATGTGTTCAAACCGAAACCGAAACGGGTAGACGCTTCGTGCAGCGTATGCGGTGACGTCACTGCCTCCCCGTCATTAGAAATATGGAGCTGGTGCCAGAAGCATTGAAGTGGCGGTGTCATCCTACGATTCACTGAGCTCTCCTGAACTTGACAGCGACCATTTCAGCACTGAAGTATACCGCCGTTCTGCTGTGGACGGCCCGCCTGCTCGGGCAGGCAGCGTTGCAGGTAATGACGTCAAAAACACAGAGTGGTTCGTGCAAGAATCCGCTAAAAAATTCTGAAATTCATTTTCAGCAAAACTAAATGACTTGCAAGCGCCTGGCTTGGCATAACTTATTGTAGTACCGAGGAAAAATTATACGGAAAATTTTGAGATCAGTGGACAACGAAAAATCGCCGGAGTTGCCCTTTAGGATAATATTACCGCCTGCCCCCGCCTGCATGCCTTTGGTTTCTACAAAACTCTTTTATGTCCGATCCGTCCCCAAAGATCACACCGAACGAGGAAATGTCGCTCCACAAAGTTCACTCAGGCACTGCTTCCACAAGGCACCTCCCGTTCATCGGCCAGCAGACGGACATTTCTGACATATATTTCCATAGATGGAACGCACGTGCTTGACTTGTATGTGCCCCGAAGTGTAAAATCCTGGCTGGTGGTTTGCTAACCACAGCATTGGCAAATAGATGGTATCTAACCGCCTTGTTGCGCATTGGTTATCCGAAAATATGCAACAGCAACGAAAACAATAGACGCACTGAATTTTTTTTCTTCGCGTACAAGCACTGTATGTATGGGCACAGCTTATATGGGGCGTCTGTGTGACGTACACCATACATCAACGTGGAGGAAAGCACTTAATCTATGTTCACCGTGTTCAAACACCCTTTCCTCTACTTCTATCCACCTCCTCATCATCATTATCCATCAGTTACTTCGCTCCCATTTCCTCTTCCCAAGAGCAGAGTAACAGGCCGCAGAGCAAGTGCTTAGACCGACATCTCGGTCTCTCCTATAATCACGGTTTCCATCATTCTTGAATAACATTATCTGAACCCAATGTAAAACTCGCAGATAAATGAAAAAGGTGCCCTGCAGACTCAACACCCGGCTTATATACTTTACGCAGTGAGCGAAACAACGCCATCACGGACGAGAGTGCTTTTAAAATGCGAAGCATTTCATGGCGGACTGCGGCAACTTTGACCGTATCTATCTATCTAGCCGACCGTACGTCTCGGTGCTCTCCTGGTCGTCTTATTCACAAGGTATAGGCCAAAATTGGCAAAGTACAGGGTATAAATGCATGACGAACATTAATGATTGATCTTGACATCACTAATGTGATACACTTGTCGCACACGTCATGATTAACGATGACACGATCACATGTGGATCCTACCCGCCCAGAGAATTCGGGTATCCGGCACAGGAGATTGAATGTTAACATTACGGCCTATATCAACCAAGGAACAACAAAAATAGACGCTGAAAATTTGAACACACTTTCCAGTGTGTTATACAACAGAAAGAGATACCGCTTACACTAGCAGACAGACACAGACAAACGTGCTGTAATGACCGAAGGCAACGTAAAAAAAAAAAAGGGGGTAGGAACTGAACCCGGGCCCCCATGTTGCCAAGTAAGCACGCTACCAATCGTCCCCGGTAGCCTGTTCCTGCGCAGTTGTGGTGTTTGTTAACCGCCCTTATAGCAATATGACAAAACGTTTCATATGTATTACTATCCCTAGGCAGGATATTCAAGTAAGGTTACAGAGGTTTATGTGCACCACGCGTTCGTGGTTCATCCCGCGGGCCGAGAATGGCCAAGCACCATATTTTGGACGACTATTTTGCGGATGATGCTCACTCAACTGAGGAAAAAAAAGTGTCAGTGCATGTGGCCGCCTTTATCGATAACTCCACAAATCGCTGATCCATTAATTATAAATTGCAAACGTTGGCAACAAGTACAGCCATTATCCAGCTCTTCCAGATAGGTTGTATCAATGAACGAGTGTCATAATTGTCATTTGAGCTTTTAGGTCGGGGCGTGTCAATAGGGAAATTTTACATTCTGTTAAGAACAAAAGAGCACGGACTGTTTGACTGATATTTAAAACTTAGAACATTGGCACACCCCATTGTTACACAACTCGGGTGCGAGCTTTTATCGCTTTTTTTTTCTGAGATAACAGATCACGATGGACGAGAAATCTAGTGAGTGCGGTGTTTGCTGAATAACACCACAGTCAAGCAAATGGCTGCAGTGACGGACCTCGCAAGGCTCTACCGAAAAGTCCAAATTACAGCGTTCAAGAAGGACGCAGCGTCGCTACCTGTAGGAATTTCGCCATTACACCTCTGCAATTCAAACTTCCGATAAGACTGTCGAGGCGTTTCTGGCGCGGTTGTTTCGTTATCAGGGCTCAAGAACAACACAATGAAATGGAGATAACAGCGTAGGTATAAATGACAGAGGAACTAATGATGGCCTTGAAAGAAGTACAAAGGGGCGAAGTACCTGGCGAGGATCAGATAAAAGCAGATCTGCCGAAGGATGGTGGGCAGATTGTGCTAGCAAAACTATATACAGCAAAATTGTAGACGCAGTGCGTCATGACGTCAAGCATACCGGAACCTTGGGAGAATGCGATCATCCTAATACGTAAGAAAGGTAACATGAAGGATTTTAAAAATTGCTGGCCAATCACCTTACTGCCGGCTGCCTACAAGGTATTCGTGAAGGTAATCCATAATAGAATTATTGCCACCTTATATTTCAATCAACCAAATTATCAAGCAGGGTTTCGTAAAGGCTATTCAACAATAGATCACATTAACACGATCGATCAGGTGATAAAAAAATGCGCAGAGTATAACCCACCCCTCATATAACCTTCATAGGTTACGAGAAAGCATTTGACGGCATCCATGCAGGCATTGCCGAATAAGGGCGTAGACGAGCGTTACACAACTAGAAGAATCTACAGTGGGTCCACAGGCACCCTAGTCCTGCATATAGAGAGTGGTACAATATCGCTGAGGGAGGTGCAAGACAAGCAGATATAGTACCTCCTATGCTATTTACCGCTTGTTTACAGGAGGCATTCAGAACATCGAAGGTGCTTGTAAGGGTTAATGGAGAATACCTCAGTAACCTCGGATTTTCTGATGACATTGTCTTACTCGGGGGGACGAAGTGTAAATCATGATCACTGAACCAGACATGCAAAGTAGAACGGCGGGTCTAAAAATTAATAATCAGAAAACTAAATTAATATTCAGTGACCTCCGAAGGTGGCACGGTGGTTTGCGATTGGTAGTTAAGCGCTGGCGGAGGACTACGCTTAAACTGGGGACTCCGTGGCGAGCAATTGAAAGGAATATGATAGGTGTAACGTTAAGGGATAAGATAGCGCCGGGGGGCCAGGAAACAAACGCGTGTTAAAGACATCTTAGCAGAAATCCAGAAGAAATGGTTGTGGGCAGGGCATATAATGAGAAAGCAAGATAACCATAGGTTATTAAGGGTAACAGAGTGGATTCTCAGAGAAGGCAAGTGTGACAGGGGCCGGAAGAGTTACCGGGAGATATGAGACGGAATTTGTGGGGACAGCGTGGGCGCAGTTAGCACAGCAGCGGGATAATTCGAGAACTATGCTAGATGTCTTTGCGGTACAGTAGGCGGACCGGGTGATGGTAATGCCGATGCTGATCATGATAATGATGACAAAGATTATCGATTGGTTGAATAATTGAGAAAGAAGGGGGATGGGTGGGAAGGGTCGTTGATCGGATGATTTGAGGGGTTTCATTGCTCGAGGGTCAGATATGGCCAAGGGGCGCCCAGACTTTGGTTGACGATACTGGCTATGGATAGCGCAAGAGCGCCATGTCATTTGATGGACGATGACAGAGTCGCAAATGGTGGATGTGGCATGGCTCTATAGTTGCCTAAATATGTTCGCCCGAAATGTCGTGAAACATATATTTATTAAAATGATGTGTATGATCAATGAATGCTTTCATGATGAATGCTATAGCAATGAAAAGTAACTATAAAAGTCAGTAAGAAAAAAAGGGTGTCATTGGTGTAGCACTAGGACATCAACCTGTATCCCTTGAACGCAAGAGCTGGGAGGTACGCGTGCTCGTGAGGAGACATTGGGTTAGTGATTTAAAGCCAGCTTGTAAGGTGTAGCACGCTTTCAGCACCTTTCTTACGGCAACGGCACAGCTATACAAAAGATGAACTTATAAACAGAATGTGCGCTGGTCCCGCCACCTCAGAGCGTGCTCTTCAGAAGCCATCTTAATACGGCAAGTTAAGCTGTGAGCAGCTGTAGCCGCAACGTAAGAGTAGAGTCCCAAATCTCTTTGAGATGCTTCGAACTTGATGGATGCCGATTCGCGCCGCTTGTATACGACGTCCTTCCACGCGCAACCGTGATGCTCCACGAGCACGTCCTGCGCTTCCGTCGTGGTTCCACTCATAATGACTTCAAGACGCGAAAAAATGAACAGAGACGAAACATAAAAAAACGACAAGACAAGCGCCTGTATCGTCTGTGTTCATTTTTTCGCGTCTTGAAGTCATTATGAATGGTCACCAACTAGCCTAAACAAGAGTTCTGATCCAGCGTGGTTCCACTGCCGCTGCGCCTCGAAAAAGCGCGTATATACGTATGGTCGCCGCTAGACGTCTCACCAATTGTCATCCAGACTAGAGTTACGATTCGGCGGTGACCGCCACGTCCATCATGCGGCGTCCGCGAGTGACGTCGAAGGCGCTGACGAGAGAAAGCGACCCAACAACATGCATGCACGCGCGGCGTTGCATCCGCGAGACAGCGCCGCGCTCTCTCTAATTCAGTTTTCACTCCGGCTGCCGCGTAGCCTTTTAATTGGTCGTCAGGGATTTAGAGAGGAGGCCTTTTTTTGTTTTGTTTTGTTTCCCGATCGTCACTGTGCATCACGACCTCCGTGCGAGGGAGCCGTGATGGATGGGAGCCGAATTTCGGTGGAATCGTGACGGTGGCAATGCGGCCGCCGGCACGACCCGCGGCTGCTCCTCCTGATGGATGAGGGACCAGCGCAATGTGTCGTTTCATTATGCCACGGCAATTAGCTTGTTCCGAAATAGATAAATCGGCGGCGCCGCAGGCGATGCCCCTTCTCGACGGCTTACGTCTCGTGCATGTATATATACAGACGCATCGCTGCGCGACTGTACGTCGCATGCACTCAAAACTGCTCGTTCTGCGCCAACCCTCCATCCTCCCTATACTTTTTCTTTTTCCCCCACGCCTTTCTTTCTCTCGAAGCAATCGCCTTGCAACGGCATGCTCCATCTCTCTTGACAGCTCTTGTTATAACAACTCGGAGATCGTGTTCTTTTTCTCACTTTCTTCTTTTTTCTTTTTGCGCTTTACATCTCCATTTTTCCCTGTTCGCAAAAAAAAAAAAAGGAAGAAAAGAAGAGTATCAACGAGAAAAAGCGTGAAACAATACCAAACTCTAGGCAATTCTTTTAACGCTTGTCGTAATGGGGTCACCAAGGTCGATGTGTCCGCGTCGGTGCACTCGCCCCTCTGATATGACTCGTGTGTGAGCCGACGATCGCGCTAAAGGTCATGACAAGACTGGGCCGCACGTTGTTGATAATCCGGACTCGATGTCATTCCTTCTTTAGAAAAACGACAGTACGAATTCCAGCCGACGTGGCCGAATAACTGTGGCGATGGGACGCACTGAGACAATTCTGCTTTTACTTCAGCGGAATGTCAACAGGTGGCCAAAAAGCAAGCCTTTTCATCTTTGCGCATATAGTACCAGCGCCATGAAGTCAGTAAACCACTCAAATTTATTCTATACATTAAATATCTAGCACTTGTACGGGCTGTATACAAACAGGAGAGGTGCAACACACAGGTGCTTCGAACCTAAAAAAAATATTAATAATAAAGACGCTTTGCTGCCATGCTTGCGCAGGTGCCTTATACGTTTTGGTAGGCGCAACCTACGGGAACAGATGTAGTCATTAAATGCATAATTAACTTGCAAATTATTCAGGCGAAATCCTTATCCATGGGCCTCACGCGGACGCGTGCTTGAGTTCTTAATGGCCTCGCCGAAACTCCTGCATCGCCGGGAATGGTAGAAAAAGTGTCACGTGGCACAAGAAACCCATAAACGCGCCACGCCAACATTCACGTGAGTTTGTGCTGACGTACGTCGTCGCGTGATCTATACTTATAACGACATCATGTGAGGCTGCGTGATAACATGACGTGAGGACGTCAGTGGGGACGACATTCATGACGCCTTAAGGAGCATACACAAACTGATATGTTCTGTGATAATTTCATTATATTTCGGAAAAGGTCGTTTAGAGGGAACAATGATGACGGTTGGCATGTGCGCGATTATGCGCCCTATACACAATCTATATGGCGCAGTTCATGTTTCCAAATATCTTGCCAAAAGAGCGGGAAATTCGGTTGATTGATTGATTGATTTCTGGTGTTTTACGTCCCAAAACCCACGATATGATTACGCCAGACGCCGTAGTGAAGGGCTCCGGAAATTTCGACCACCTGCGGTTCTCTAACGTACACTAACACCGCACAGTACACGTGGGCCTCGACATTTCGCCCGAAGCGAAATGCAGCCGCGGAGGCCGGGATTCGATGTCGTGACATTAGGACCAGCAGGCAGGAAATTTATGAGTGACCACACAGACGAGTAGCGAGCGACGTTACCATGATACGACCTCTTGAAGGGGTGAACACTGCGAACCGATGTGTTGTATATATGCTCGCCGCTCACTGCCAGGACCTCCTCAAACTCGTCATCATTATATAGCCGTAAACATTTCCAAAGCACTCTTCTCGATTTCTCATGTGCCGTTTTGTTGTTGGTTATCGGAATAAGCCCAGAAAAGGGAGGCAAACCTCGCTTTTACACCTTAAAATGTAAAAAAAAAAAAAAAAAATAAATTACCTTTAAGCCGTCTGTTCTCAGTCAAAATTCTTCACAGCGTTTATTGTAAACACACGAAGCTTATGCTGTGGTCAGTTTGTCATGCAATTTTGGTGTCTGCACTCCTTTAACGTAAAACAACCTCCTGTAAAATTTCTCAGAAAAGTTATTGCGAGCAAAGCCAATTCACTGTTCAACAAAACACTGCTGATTGCTTTTGCAGCGCCAACAAACGGGCACACAAGAAAGGCACAGGAACCTCACTTCACGTGCCTTTCTTGCGTTCCCGTTTATTTTCGCCATAGAAGTAATAAAAAATTTCGCACCAACAACCCCGCATTGCAACTCAGGTTGAAATTCAAAAGAAGGTTTCGCCGCTTGGGTAGGAACCTAACCCTGCGTCCCCCCACCACGGTAGTCTAATCGTTACGGCAGTCGGCTGCTGATCCGAAGGTCGCAAGGTCGAATCCCAGGGCTGCATTTCGATGGAGGCGAAATGTTGAGGCCCATGTATTGCGCCATGTCAGTAAACGTTAAAGAACCCCGGGTGGTCGAAATTTCCGGAGCACTCCACTACGGCATCTCTCATAATCAGATCGTGGTTTTGCGACGTTAAACTCCAGAAATCAATCAGTCAGGGCAGCAAGCACGCTACCGTTCGCCCACACCTTCTCATGGGCGTGGCTGATCAAACGTATGCCCAGACCATGCGTGAGTGGGCTAGACACGCCGTGGCTGTGTGGATCGCTATACACTAGGTGCTCTCGTATTCCGACACGTGAGGAGTCTTGCGTGTGGGTTCCAGCTCTTTCCTTCTTTTGCTTTTTCTGCTCGCAATCGTGATAATGGCATACGTTCACACTTCAAACGTTACAACTTTCTCGTTTCGCGAAAGCTTCACCTCGTTGAAGTTTCTTGGAGTGCTTTTTTCCGAGATATTCATCAATCAATCACTGAGGGTTCATGCAGCTCATTGAAATCTAATGATTACTCTGAAGCTTGCGTGAGTGACATGTGGAAAAAAGAAATTAGCGAAACCACCGTGAACAAAAATTTTATATGAGACGTGTACAGCATAACGTTTATTCACCTTTCTTTTGCTGTTCCGGCCGTTTAGTACACGTGTTGTGGGATGAGCGTGTCCGTGTATGCGTGTGCTATTAAAGACAACTTGTGTACACATGGTCTCTTATGTAAACTCGTATTCTACATACTGGCACTTTTCTCTCCACTCTCTCTCTCTCTCTTTCTCTCCATACACGTGCAGTTTCCGTTTCCTTCGTCGAGTGTATCTTGTACTTGGTCACGCTGTTTCCGCTCGTACGTATTTCAGAGTACGGTTGTACGGGTGTAATGAGTACAGGTATTAATGGGTGCTAAGGTAAAACACGGAATTATACGTCGTTATTTCACCATATCGGCTGTCCGCTTACAAGCACGCACACAATGAGCTTGCACTGCACATTCTCTATTGTATTCTGAACTGGGCTGCAGTCGCCTGAGATTGCACTATCTCCTGTATCGACCTACATTTCTTTCTTTGTTTCTTCTTCTTATTATTCTTTGGGTAAGAAGAAAAGGGGGGGAGGGGGGCATGAATGGGTGGACAGAGGGAATTTTCGGACCAACTGCGCATTAAAAAGAAATGGTTGTTCTTTTTCGCAAACCGACAGATATCTGTTATCTTCTGCACCCAATTTTGCAAGGGTGCTCGACACGCAATTATGTCAAGGTGGAGATTTGACGACACAGCGAGAACGACGCCTCCGACTGCGCAATCAGCAGCCTGTATGTCAAGTTTGGACCCCGCCGCGGTGGTCTATTGGCTATGGCACATGAATACTGACCCGAAGGTCGCAGGATCGAATTCAGCCCGCGGCAGCCTCATTCCGATGGAAGCGAAATGTTATACGCTGTTTCAGTAGTTCCGGGCAGCCCTGTGGAAGCCACAGGCCTCTTCGGCCAATCACGACGACGAACACACGTTAAACGTGCCCCCCAGCGCTATGTCGCCTGTCAGTGGTGAGCGCTGCTGTGGCAACCTTGTTGGAGAAACACTAATCTTACAACTGCTATCCTTGTATTACCGACTCATGCAGTGTAGAACAAACTACTGTAGTTATGTGGAAAAACGTTACACACACCATCACAACCTTTTTACATTGGCCTTCTGCATCCTTTATTAGTCATATTTAGATACCTATATAACGAAGAGAGAGAGAGAGAGAGATTGTATAGCAGCAGTGCCAAAAGTGTTCCCAGCGGTATAATTTGATGGACGTACAGAAAAAATTGGCTTATTAACTCAAATATTCGCATTACCAACGCTTCAATCACACATTGACGCAATCACATCACCAGTGGCCGTGGTATAGATATAGCTGCTCAACGCAATACTGTGCCTTCAAACCCAGCATACGCGAATATATCTTTCACAGCTTGTGGGGCAAGCATAATATTCCCTTAGTAAGGTACTCTCGAGTATTAACTTGTTGCATTATAAGTGTTATCATTAAAAAAAAAGATTGTATTCGTTGCCAGAATCAGAATCTATCCTATGTGCTTTGTCACAGCGCGGGTACGCGTGTCGCTCACAACATATTTTTTTCGTTTCATTATTGAGGCAGTGATATTTCATTACGTGTGTTTTTAACATGATTCTGCGATGTCTTATTTTTACAGCTTTTCCCAGTGCCGTTGCTTGCTGTAAAGATGGTGATACTCATTGGTAGCCTCACCTGCAATGAAAGTGTAAAATTGTTGCTCTGCTAAGTTCGAAGACGCAGGTTCGGCCACTGTGTCCGCAATGCGACGGGGAATGCAAAAAGAAGGTGGGGGATGCGAAATCCCCCGGGCACTTAGATTTAGAGACACGTTCAACAGGTGGTCAGAATCAGCCCGCAGTTGTTCAAGTGTGCGTCGTAATCATGTCGTAGTTTGGGCACGTAAAAGCCCCCCAAAATATTTTCAAGTGTGCCCTAATGTAAATTTACCCGTAACTGGTGCTTAATCATTTGGCAATCATAAGTTGTCCGTACTGCAGCATGTAATGCCCTAGCCGCTTTCGCGCGGTGTGGATATGGAGATTCAAGTGCGTGTAGAGACACTAAAGTGGATGTTATTGTTATATACTGCGACAATGATGCTCACGATATGCGTGTTATGGTGACATATGCGTCCTGTACCATTAAAAGGCGTGAGGCTGTGGAGCCCCTTTATTTCAATATTATGGCATCCTAAATTATATAGAGCGCCATTACTTCTAGTCTTCTGTTATTATAAAATTATAATTATATGCTGCTCAGTAGACGGAGAAAACCGCAAATAATGTACTTGGCCCATCGTAGTCCCAGGCAGTCATGCTTTCATACCAATCGCTCAGGCGTCGGTGGGCTGTCGTGGCAAATACGCTCCAAAGTTACATCATTAGAACATTTAATTATGTCTAGAAGTGGGCTTATACCCCGAGCAATTTCTTTCGCTCGTGTTCTGTTCCTTGTTTTAATTGTGCCATGTACCCTGTATTGTAGACACCGCTGTTACATAATCAGGAAGTGGTTAGGATATTCACATCGTGGAAGGTACTTCTTTTATTTTGACCTAAGTTCATAAGACCTTTCTTGGTAATAAAGCTATACTTTTAGGAGTACACTTCATTCCTGCAGTGAGCGCACAGCTGTTCAACGATGTTCCTGAAATATGCACTGTTAAAAGCAGGGGGTTTCAATGGCGTAGTTTCGTAAACGCATAATTTCTAATCTGTTTTGTGTACATTTAATTCATTTAGGCTTCCCGCCTGATGATCACCAGTGAGACAAGACCGTTACAACACGCATGGCGTTCTTAGCAGGAAAGTTGCAACATACAGGACCAGAAAAAGGACATGCGTGGTATACTGAATTAAGATTTTTGCTGCTTGAGACATGTGCATCAGGAAGGTTGTTTAGCCCTTGCTATTTTGCCCGTTGTCTGACACTGCGGCTTCGACACTGGTGCTCCTGCATTGCAAACTATACTATAAACCTATTTTAGGTGCTACATAAAAGCGCTACTTATGAAGAGACCATATAGTATACCATATTCACGACATCTAATTTATCTTAAACAGTGATTTTTCTTAAGAATTTCTACGCATTAAGCGCGCGAGAAGCCTGACTGACAGCTCGTCCAGCGTCAGACAATACAGCACCTGAGATACGCATTTGCAGCCGAACGATTGCAAGCTCTGCGTCGGGCAATTAAGGACTACGCCGCAACGCCTATCTAATGAATGCCCTGCGTTTATCCACCTGTTATCTGTCAGCCAGCTCACACTGATTTATCTAATTCGCTTTAGAAACTGAAGGTCGAAATGAGACACAGGGCGGCGAGCAGTATAAAAACAGCAGGCGTTGGAGCCCTTAAAGCAGATCCACCACCTAGGTCTCCGTGACGGGTACATGAACCACGATGTCCAACAAGTGGCTCTTTACCGTCGCCGTGAGCGTCACGCTCGTGTCGTCAGCGCTGGCGGAGTGCGTCACGTACGGCTACTGCGGCACCGATGAGGACTCTGGCAAGCCGCTTCCATGCTCTCTCAAGCGTGATCCAGTGTCCATCGACAGTAAGGACCTCGAGGGCGCTTGCCCGGCCCTACTGGACGGTTCGGGCAAGCCAGTGTCGGCGTGCTGCGACGCTGATCAGGCGGCAAAGTTCGTGTCCGAGTACAAGAGCCTCATCAACCTCGGCGTGGGCAGGAGCAGCAAGTGCTTCCGCAACTTCCAGAACCTCGTCTGCCAGGCGTTCTGCTCGCCGAAGCAGTCCGAATTCCTCGCCGTCAACGGGACCAGCGCCGAGGGTGGCAAGACCTCGGCCACGGATGTGGTGTACGCCGTCAACAAGCGCTTCGCCGAGGAAGTGTACGCAGCCTGCAAGGACGTCCGCACCTGGATCTTTGGCATCAAGCTGATGAGGTACATGTGCGGAAAGCACGGCTCCAGCAACTGCTCGCCGCAGAAGTTCCTCGACTTCGTGGGCTCCGTCTACTCGGAGGGCGGCTACTCGCCACTCAAGATCCGCCATGTCCTCACCGAGAAGCCCATCACAGTGGGCGGCCAGAAGCTGGAGCCCTTCAACCCCAAGTTGCTCTGAAGTTGCCGAAACGTGGCGCGGACAGGCAGCTGCAACCGATCGACATTGACGAAATAAATTATACGACTCGATACAGAAACAGTTGCAACGAATGTTTATTCTTTCCGCCATTACTACGGCCTTTTTCGAAATTAACTCCTCGGAAGTCTTCACTTGTTCATTGCAAGCGGTGGCTGTAAAACGCATTACTACATGTATGCACATATATAGTTCACTTATCGAACGCTGCGGTAGTACGTAGGCACGGCCTAAACGCCATCTGAGCAGCCCAGTCTTGTTCCACATGGTGTTTAAGCGTATATACATACAGTTTGGGCTTGCTATAAATGCTACAGCATGACGAAAGTGTATCGTCATGTTTTAGACAGGGACACCTGAAAGAACTCAGTTTTGTACGTTGGCATAGGTTCAACTAAAATAGCGGGAAAAGCGTCTAAAGAATCCAGGAAAAGCTTCATGAGTCGCACAAGCGCGCCATAAACTAATACAACATGTGAAGCAGCAACATGCGTCACTTAAGGCACACTATAATGCGCCATAAATTAGTATATGCCTGTGGTAACCTTCGTTCTAGTAAGAGCCAGTATTATGTCTCTCTGAAACAAAAGCGCCGTTTCTGCCCACCAGCTTTGTTAAAAACCACATAATTCGAACTCGTGGAACAGTTTCAGGCGAGTAAGATACGGGCAAATCCTGGCGTACACTAGTTTTTTTAAACATTACCCTTCAATAAAAACAACAACAAAGAAAATCCTGAAGACGCCCTCTAACCATAATTTCTAACACTCAAAGCATTTGCTTACAATACCAAATCTGAGTTAATAATAATAATAATAATAATAATAATAATAATAATAATAATAATAATAATAATAATAATAATAATAATAATAATAATAAAAACCGTTAATATCCCTTGAAGGCCTTGGGCGGGGCATAACATAAGCGGAGGGTAGCGAAGGAAACAAACATATGTGCAGTCATGTTATTAATCAATGTAACGTCAAAAACAAGAAGGCATATGAGAGTTATACATTTCAGTAGAAGCATATTTGAAAAGGTGGCTAAAAAAGAACGAAAAGAGGAAAAAGAAGGATAATAACAATAAGATATAGAGCGCAAAGGCAGTTCAAATCCGCAACTGTGCTTACAAATCATCGCCACAACAATATTACAAGCGTTATATTGTGAGCGCAAGAACAAGAAGATGCGGTTACATATAGACAATTTTATTAAATCGAGGATAATAAAACAAAGTGTGTTATTCTGCAATAAATAATGTAAATGTTCAAGACAAAGTGTTTTATATAAATGAGATTACGGGTCAACTACAAAGCGAAATTTTAGTTTTAAATGTGCTTTATAGAGGTAAAGAAGACGTCTCGTGTCAATCACTTTCGTTTAGCGAAGTGAGCTGCCAATAACTGTCTGAAATTTGAATTGTCACGTTTAAGGACTGTTGCTTCGGAAAGCGAGTTCCATTCTTCTATGGCAAATGGTAAAAATGACTTATTGAATGCATTTGTAGAACCAGTTATACGCTGCCCGCTCAAGGAATGAGAAGCCCAAGTGATGTTCTCACAGGTGGTACTACAAAAGGGAGGTCAGAAGGTCAGGGCGATTGTAACACAGATTATGAAGCAATGCTAGCCGCGCCGTCTTTCTTCGTTGAGCTAATAAGCCGAGCCTGAGGGACGATTTAACGGCACTAACGCTAACCCGGGTATAATATTCAGAGCAGATGAAACGAGCGGCCCGGTTATGGATCCTTTCAAGTTAATTCAATTAGATAATTTTGGTGAGGGCTCCATATCACGTAAGGCACGGATGAATGCGTCTTTCCGAGTGAAGTACAAATTGCGAAAGAAATAATCTTGTGTAAAAAGGGCGACCTAATGAATCACGAAGTTATCTACGGGTATCTGTCATAGCAATTATTTAAATCCTTTGAGAAGGTAATGTGCATCAGGACGTCACGTTCTTTGAAGTGCGTGAAGCTTTCCGGGAAGTGCCAATTCCATTATCGCAAAAATAAGTCGACGCAACTGGCTCGACTTCAAATAGAATTCATCCTAAGCCAGTTTTAAAATAGAGCGACATGACTGTTCGTTGATTACGCTAAGGTATTTAACTAAATTAACCGCAAACTTCTAATAAAATAGCTTAGTCACTATGGCATATGCGAGGTTGTATACGCTCAAGCTAATGAATCATACATATACCTTCGACAACCAATCGTCAAGATTATTAGATGGAGGAATAATAAATAATTACCGAAGCTTCACGCCCCTAAACGACGGTATGATTATCATGGGTTTATGTAGAATTTTAATTTCGGGGATATATGAAATTATTCATTGGCTTGAATGATCCCTGGGGGGGGGGGGGGGGGGTGTTATAAACCCCTGTTGATTATGACGCACGTCGTAGCGTAGGAGGCCGGAAATTTCGACCACCTGGGTTTCTTTAACGTGCACTGACATCGCACATTACACGGTGTTCTAGCATTTCTCCTCCCTCAAAATGCGGCCGCCGCGGCCTGTTGGGGACCAACGCCGTATCACGGTGTACGAGCACTATTCGCTGTTGGCCCTCCACGACTGACCAATACTGCCTTGATAGGCAGAACTGACTAATACTTGACCAATTACAAATCCTTGAACCCACGAGAAATACATATAATGAAAAAAATGGTTCATTAGGTGTGCTCATTATGCCCCTCTTGAAAGACAAACTTCCGATTTGTTTGTCGAGGCTCGTATCATCAATATCCACAAGTTGTGCCATCATAGACGTAGCGTCTAATTTAACATTGAAATTAAGGAAAACTTAGCGTATCTGACATTCATGTCTAGAAAAAAAAGAAAAGAAAGGTTACGAGATAGGAAGAGTCGAAATACGTACATTACCAACAGCGCATTCAAACTCCGAAATGAAACGCTTGTACAATACGTTGCCATGTTTCTTTTTTTTTTCAATTACTGTTAATCTGTCAAATTGCATTTATTTTTTTTTTTGTGCTGGAATCAAATTATGCTTTGAAGGTATAAACGCGAGTGAATAATTTAGTAGCGAAAAATTTTTTGTTTATAGCTACATCTGTCCGCCTGTTGCTTTAACATCGTTATCCCTTATTACTTTTTTTTTATTATTAGTGTTGTTATTTTGGGGTAATATATGCCTGTGCTGCTGTGAGCCCTCGCAAATGGGGCGGCGGGCCCGTCATGCTAGGCAGCTTTTTTTCACCGCTGCTCTGTATTTTTGTGAAACAGATGAAACTGATTTATTTATTTATTTATTTATTTATTTATTTATTTATTTATTTATTTATTTATTTATTTATTTATTTATTTATTATTGTCAGACGTATGGCAGCATTCCATTCAAACAAGGATGCCAGGGACTGCACGATCAAAGCAAGAGGTGTTACAGCGAACTGATATCATACGTTTTGTACACGATTTGTGCACGTTTTGTACGTTTTAACTGAAATCATACGTTTTGTACGCGAGTATAAAAGGTCTGTAAACATCGACAGTTTAGGCGTCCCTGTATTCGGCATTTCCGCAACGCCCACATCACGAGGTGCTATCTTCACTGGAACACCATGCAGCATTGTCCATTCTGAATGCAATAGCAGAAAACAAAAGGAAATGAGTAACCACGCACGAACCTTGCAGTGATATCACAGGCACCTGTGTGACGTCTGTTTGCCGTAAACATATGGGTCCCAGGTATTGTGTCCGCTATCCGCTATTCCACGCCGTTGCTCGGGCTCAACGCGATTCCCCCCGTGCATTTGCACAAACGGTGGTTCGGTATGCAGTTTCTGTGTTGTGTGGCCCTCTTGCGTGCGCTGGCAAAACACGGTTAATGCATTTCCCGCATTTTTGCTCTAACACCCACACATACAACCATAGTCCTAGTCTTAGAAGAATAAAAAGTGCATTATGTCTTGCAGACATAGCTTATTACTTAGAGCAATCTTTCTTAAAAATTTTTGAAACATCCCTTGTAGGACTCCGTGCGTTCCTTTGCCCCTCCTTAAAGGCTGTTTCACATGCTGCGATTGCAGCGACGAAAATCGTTCCAATCGCTCTGTTCGCTCCCGTCGCTTAATGGCGGTTTCGTTTCAGATGACTTGCGATTGCAGCGACTGTTTTTCCCGCGACAGTAGCGACCGGCTATCTTCAAATGTGTTTAAATAACCGTGCGTTATAATATTATTACCTTTTGTTTCACAGGATTGAAGAACATGCATGTATTGTAATTTAAAAACGGCTGCAAGTGGGTAAATTATTTTGGTGTGCGCAACAGCGGCTCCCGCACATCAGTAAAGACGTGAAAATAGCGGTGGCCGCAGCGCAGCGGCGTAGCAGCTGCTTCGGCTGCTTCGCGTCGTGAATAAAAGAAAACTTTGCGCCATGGATGTAGCCGCGCAGGAAGGGTCCGCGCATTCTTCTTCGAAGTCCTCGTGTGCGCGAAGCATGATCCTCCGTGTTCAGCATCATGTTGTCAACGAATGGTTTGTGTATCTTGCTCGCAAGTGCCTACTACACTGTAGTGCCTCCGAACCGGACGACGCCGGCATCTAACCAAAGCCCACATTTATGGTTCTGCAAATGATGTATATGTGTGTGTCTGTGCACGGAATACGGTTAGTTTGTGTTGTGACCGAACGCGGCAACACGCATGTAACCGAAATCTCACATCTTGAAGGCCGCGAAAAATGACGCCTCTGTGTGTGTGTGTGCGCGTGCTTGCGCGTGTGTGCTTGCATGATGTTGAATAGTTTGTTTTGTGAACATCGATATCACGGATCGTCCGTCGTGGAATCTGTGGTGTGGATGTGTAACAACTAGCATCACAAGTTTATAAGGAGGTGCAGTCACCTGTGTTGAAGCCTGTATGTTGCGTCACTACATTGTGAAGACACGGATGTCATTTAGTTTCCTAATGCTAGTAGATTACTGGGAGTCTGTCCAAAGAAGCAAAATACGTTGCACTCCCCACGTCGTGCACGAAATGTATTTTTGATGTATAGTCTTATAACAAGTTAGTAGCGTAGTCATGCACTTAGAGCTGTAGTAGACTGTTCCCCTGCTATGCCTCTTTTCTGCTAGAACCGAATTGTTTGCAAAACAAAAAAACAGCCAATAAGGGCCTGAATTAAGTACTATCTCCAAACAGCCTATATATTTAGATACGTGGTTTTACTGCAATAAAAGGATTCTGTCGACAACCAGAAATATTAACAGGGCTCACTGTGTTTCTGTGACATGCATTCATTGTCTAATGGTTCAGAAACTGCTCTCCATCCTGTTCCATCTCGGGAGTCTCTCGAAGTTTATAATGTTTTCTTGCCGTACCATTTCCTCAATCAAATGCGCTTGTTGGAATTGAGAAGCATTTGTGTAATGGTCACCGCTATAGAGAAAACTGCTGTATTGGCCTTGAGGCACAGAGCATTTCTTCAGAAGGTGAAACAGTATTTGTTTGGGTGGCTCAGTGAAGCTCAGTGAAATCACGCTGTAGGGCATGGTGCCAACACACCCTCTGTTGTGCGAGTCGGCTTGGTGCAGAGAGAGAAACAGACACTTCACGCCTTCTGCAGAAGCTTGCCGGTTCCACCTGTCAAGGCTAGCCAGTGCCGATTCATCGTACTTGATGTGCTTCTTGTGCGACCTTGGTGGCTGCAAATTATTTGTTATATAAACGAAAAAAGGTGTTGCATGTACAGCAATTACCTAATTATCTGTACAGTATGTTTTTTGGAACGCAAAACTTATAATTATTCCATAACTCTGGCTCGACTGGTTTGGTCATTACCAGAACTATTGGTACAGTGTCGTTCCTATTCTTTCCACCACACATATGCCGTTGTTTGCTTATTGTTCGAGGCATTGGACTCATGGCAAAGGGAGGCGAGAGGATGCACCATCTCATTTTCCTCAAAGTGGCAAGCAGCGAGCATATTTGTGTCATTAACCACCAAAGTCTCTGTCTTTGCATGCTCTCCACACTTCACGCCAGGTCCAATTGGCTCATTTCTTTTCTCTTTTTGAGAACAGGAGACAGGTAGCTGAGACAGTGCAAAAATAGTGACACCATGGCATCTAGTAACAAAACAGACCGCTTAGGTTTGTCAAGAGAGATGTCACCACCAAGATCACCTTCATTGCGTCTCCATTTCACTGTTTGAGAAATGCTTCTAGCAACGTAGTTATGGGGCATGAGCTCTCGACCTTTCCTTAGTATTGTACAAGTCCATGCCTCCACTTTCATCAAGCCACTGAGAACGTCGAAAGTAATCGGCTTCACTTTGCTAGATGCACTACTGTTGTAGTTTGGCGCAACACATTTCTGTCCCATCCTAAAATGGCACTGGTGGAAACCCCAGAGAGCGCAAGCCTTTGTTGCAACACGAAAAGTGCACTTAAAAGTCTGAGAAGCCGTGAGAGTTGTAAAGTCAGCAGATCACAAAGAATATGCAGCATCCTGCATGCCTTTTCTTCCCAAGGCCATTTACCCATACCTGTTCACAACATGCAAACGAGGGACTTGCAGCGGCAGGTGTCACCTGCACTGGAGTCACTACATGCAGCTCATTACAAGTGCTGTATGGCACATATTGAAGTGATTATTTATTACAAACTACAGCCAAAATGCCCACAGAGTTTACTTATTGATGCTGCAGACAGAAAACTGAGAATATTTGCAATATATGAGACGGTATCGCAGTTTTTATGCATTGCACCCATAGGATGACATGTAAAAGATGACCACTTGCCGGAAGTTTCATCTGTCGTGATGCAAAGAAAATTCAATTTCCTCCTTGCCAAACCGTTTCATGAATGGGCCATGGCGCGCACTGCCACAGCCTAGGAGATTCCTCTCCTCAAATTCTGCCTTCTCCGTGCCTCGAGGACATACCATGTCTCCACCTACATTGTCACTTTGCTCGTAGGATGCCAGGTTTTCTTGTCTGCTGCAACCAAGCTGCTCTGTGCGACTGGCAAGTGCTGAAATTGTTCCTGTGCATCAATGTTATAAATATCGCAATCTTTTCCTATACTTTAATAAGCTGGTAATTAGTCCTTGTAATGTCTTCAGTAAAGATGCAACACTTAAAGAGTCCCTCGACTGACATGCACATTTAGTGCACAGATTTTTTAACACGCTTGTTTAAGATGTATATTTTTTTCCCAGGCATGGCTACAAAACAGCATGCACTGCCGAGACACACCATTTCTGCCATGTATCCCTAGTTCATTGTGCCGTACTTTAGTTGGGTCATGTTTACGCATTAATGCACACTTGCTTTTCCTTTATGAATTTTAATAGAGAGATTCATGTACATGTGTCGTTCTCACAATTTCTTTCCTGGTTGGACCTTTATTTGTTTGCAGTACGTATTACATAAAACTAAACTACATAATGTGCAAATGTACACACTTCATTTGCAGAAATCAGTTTTATAATGCCATGACAAAGTTACATGGTGTTTTAATTTCATCACAAGATATGTTTGAAAAATGCATAATTCTATAAACTTATGCACTTGTAAAAGCAGGATTTATGTAATAATGAAACCATTCTCAGATATGTCGGCAAGCTGTTTCTATTTAGTTTGGCATGGCTTCACACCTAAATATGCACGTTCACACCTGAATGGCTATTGAAGTGCAACACTGGTCCATACCCAAGAGGAAACTATAACCTACAGAAAAAGGATGCAACAAGGCAACTTCCCTGCATGATTTTGATTAGCTGTGATCTTTCACATTTTCTTCTATATAAGAACTGTATAAGAACGTTGCAGGCTGCTTGCCCGATTTTCTTTTTTTTGTGTTTTTAAGTGATGTGCCATAATGAACATCATAAACAAGACAAAACAAGTACACTGCAAGCATTTACGTGCACAAGTAATCTTCTTTGAAGTGTTGTTACATGCCATGAAGGTTTTACAATTAATTATAACTATATAAAGTGAGAACCGGTGCAGGAAATATACAAATCCTATAAATATATGCGTATAAATATATGTGAAGGAAAAAATGTTGTCCACAAGATAAGAAAAAAAGAAAAAGCTGCTATTAATAATACTTGTTGCGCATCAACGCTTTGAAAGTAAATCAACGACGCTGCTAGCATTCCTGATATGGTACGTTATAAAAGCACACATTAATACACCAAAAATTATCTAAATTTAGTTACTGGTCGCATAGTCAGTCCAACAATGACGTGCCCGATTTACGGCGTCGGTGTAAGGCGAAGTATTTCTGGTTAATTAGCGCGCCCCGTATCCATGAAAACTGCATGCATTAACAGTTCAGAAAGTTCCGGCGACATACAAAGGTCTCGGCTTCTTGACAAAGCACCTTAATTGTAAGTTCGTGTCGCGCCGCTAGAATGTGAGTTCGATTTCCGGCCACGGCGGCCTCATTTCGATGCGGAAGAAAAGCAAGAGCATTCGCCGAATTGGCGCACAAAAAAGCAGCCCGCCATCGGATGCCTCGCGACCACGTCGTGCTCAATCATTATTATCGCAGGCTCATAGCATTTACAACGCGCAATGCGCGTGTGAGTGCACGCAAGGTATGTGCTGTAATACCTTGGCTGTGCGGCAACAACAGGCAATCTCAAAAAGAGAGAGAGAGAAAAAAAAGAATGTTTGTGTATGCAAGGCAAGTCGCACACATTCGATAGCGTCGAGTCTCAACTCGAGTACATCAACCAGCGGGAATCTTTCTCCGCGCACGGAACAAAATGCGTTCGTGTGTTGTACTACGTCGAAGCGAAAGCTCGACGTAGTACACAAGAAAGCTAAAACACCAACCCAGTGCTTCAATAAAACATACAAGTGGAGGAATGCCGAAGTATGAGGTTTTATTTTTTTCCTTCTCGTGTCGCTATTAATAGTACTACGTACCAGATTCGGTAATCCACGGCTCCGATCGCTCCGATCATAAAACACACACTCCACCGCCATGACAGCGAAACAGCTCGGGGGCTGCTGCTCGGCGCAATTTCGACGGGAAATCGTTCGGATCGCTGCGATCAGAGCGACGAAATTCCAACTTTTTGGTCGCTCGTCGCAGACCGTTGCGACAAGAGCGATCGCCATTTTTTTTGAAAAAAATCGCGATCGCTCTAGTCGCCGAAGCAAAATCGCTGTGTTTCTGCGTCATGTGAAACGGCCTTAAGACACAAATAACGTCGCTACATTCCTAGCTGACCGAAATTAATTCAGTGTCTTCGACTACGGCGTGACTCACAATAACACAGCGGTTGAGGTAAGTAAAACCTTGGAGTTTAATTTTATTTTCAAATTAGAAGCTTACCTGCCCGACTCCAGAAATTTGTGTATAATTGCTGCAGTAAAAAAAAAAAAGGAATGATTCAACACCCACAAATGAATTAAAAACAACCTATGTTTGGATTTTTGGAATGGAACGCTCAAGAGAAAACGAGATCGTGTTCTTATAAGAAAGGGGCTACTTAAGCCGGTCGTTGGGTGCAATCCGCAAACAGAAGAACGACTGTCATCATCAGCTGCGCGTGCACTTCCGTGAAACGCACGGCATTTGCGCGCGCACTTCTACCTCCTCTTGCGTTCATGCCCCCTGCCCACTACTACATAAAGGCGGATACGTTTCGTAGCATAGCATGGCATAGCAAGGGGGTGCGAAATGGAAATGCGGGTGGAGAGGACGAAAAGGAAGAGGGGAGAGTGTGAAGCATAGGGTAGGCTTGCACAGCGGTGGGAAAAGGTGGTGAGTGTGAGGAGGAACGAGATGAGGTTGAGAAGGGAAAAGAGTGGGAGCACAGCACAACCGGACATTGCCCTCCAAGTCAATTAAAACCTAGACACGTGACCCTAATCACGTAACCCGATGTCATAGCTACTCACGCAACAAGTTCCCGCCCATACCATGGTACTAGTGACTTGACAAACCAACTTAGTTGAGCTCAGAGTAGAAGCCGGACAAATGTAGGTCGGCCACAAGCTCCGCTCTTAGTCCAGCCTTGCACCAGCAGTGCAAGCCGCCCACATATTTTCTTCATAGGAGCTTGAGCAGCTGTGGGGCTACATCGATACTCTAAGAGTTATCGACGCAGCTGCTTCAGTGTGCAATGTGACTGAAAGTGTCCATTTGCCATGGGTGAATGCTGGCACGGTTTTTGGAAACATGATATGGAGTTGGCTATCCCGCACACTGTTGTTCGACATTTCAAGAAATGAGCATTTGTCAGAAAAGCTTGCTTGCCAAGAAATAATAATAATAATAATAATAATAATAATAATAATAATAATAATAATAATAATAATAATAATAATAATAATAATAATAATAATAACAAAGAGAAGGGTGATAATAATCGAGAAAAGGTGCACTTTTATCCTGATTAGAAAAGACACGAGGACGGATGCTCTGAAAAAAAAAAAGAAAGGGTAATGGTGTGGTACCATTTCTTTTCTTTTATTTATTTATTTATTTATTACTGCTTGGTATATCTATAAGTTGGCTAATGGAGGGCTTTTTTTCTCACACAGTAAAGTGTAGCAGAAGACTAAAAATATAGGCAGATCTAATGTCAAGTTAATTTTTAACGGTCGAACTCATTGAAGTTTCGCAACCTTCCATTTCGTGCAAAAGCTTGTAAGGGGAGGAGGGGTGAGGGATTCAGTACTCATTTTGACCACGTGGGGTTCTTTAACGTGCACATAAATCCAAGTACACGGGTGTTTTTTGTATTTCGCCCCAACGAAATGCAGTCGCCTTGGGCGGGATTCAACCGCGCGACCTCGAGCGCAGTAGTAGTAGTAGTAGTAGTAGTAGTAGTAGTAGTAGTAGTAGTAGTAGTAGTAGTAGTAGTAGTAGTAGTAGTAGTAGTGTGTGCGTGTGTGTGCGTGCGTGCGTGTGTGTGTGTGTGTGTGTGTGTGTGTGTGTGTGTGTGTGTGTGTGTGTGTGTGTGTGTGTGTGTGTGTGTGTGTGTGTGTGTGTGTGTGTGTGTGTGTGTGTGTGTGTGTGCATCAACAAAGCAATAGACACAGAACCGCAAATTGTAGTTGGAGTTGATGGAAGCCAACCTTTGTACCACAGTTGTAGCAGGCGATTCTGAACACCTGAAAGGCGGTAAACCCACTAAGACTTGCCACTCGCCGATGGTGACTCCGAATCGTATTCGCATGACCCATGCCCCAATCGTCTTGCAGTAAATGATTTTAGACGTCATTAGATGCGACTATGCTGCGATAATCTACGCAGGCCAGCATCAACGGCCCCTAACACAAGTCGAAGGCACGGTCGGGGAAGATATGAACTAAATGACAACGACCAGAGTCACTGACATAACGCCTAGTGATATAGAAAGGGTGTGCTGGTCATTCAAGGAGGATAGAAAATTCCATATTGCTCAAGCATAAGATCTAAACGCCAGCAGATTCACCTAACAACTAAGGTTCCTCTGAGTTTGCGCGTCGCCTTTTACGCTGCTGCTGATGATGACGTTCCTGAACACGTACGGTGCTCACCCACCAGGGGGGATTGGCCAAGAGTTATTTGATGATTGCGTTTTGTTTTGAAATCTTTCAAAGCAACAGGCTGGAAAAAAAGAAGGATTTGTACGGAACTTAATTAGTACGAATTGTGTACTGCAACTATTGAAGCCGGACAGATGATTCAGGAAACCTATAAAGAAGGATAACTTAACGATGTTTTACAACACAGACGAGAACTGCATAGTGTACCTTTGCGCTCGCTTTTATTTATTTATTTTTTGAGCCGGAATAATCAGAATCGTATACGGTTTGTCATTTGTATGAAATTACAAACAGCATCGAAGACGTTCCCATGGCAATATCCCAGTGCTGAGGCACCAAAAGACAGAGCTATCTCAGCTGTTAGATTAAGATGCAAATTACAAATCGCAATTTCTAGCAGAAATTCCGGTTGCATATTATTATTATTATTATTATTATTATTATTATTATTATTATTATTATTATTATTATTATTATTATTATTATTATTATTGTTGTCAGGCACGTAGCCAGGATTTTTTTTCGGGGTGGGCCCAAAAGCTTCATCATCATCATCATCATTTATTCATTCTTAAAGGCCCTTCTCAGGGTATTACATAAAGGGGGGACAAAAGCATCAATAATAGCATGGTCATTATTGTAGAATGCTTAAAAAACACTTGCCCGGGAATATAGAAGGCGCTTAATTATTAGACGAGAAACAGAACAGAGTGGAATGCCCCAAGAAGCGAGTTAATCCGAGATGGAAAGCAAGTTTTTTGACACTGCAGTAAAGCTATTGCGTGTGCACGAGAAAGAATACTTTCTAACCAAGCAATCTGGACGAAGAAGGGCCATACAGAGTCAGTGACGGAAAGAGGAGCGACAAAAAGAAAAAAAAAAGCAATGCAAAGGAAACATGCGCCCACTTACGGATGTGCCGGAAATAAAAAAAAAATATCTGTCGGACGCTTTCTCTACTGAATTTCTCACACTTTGTCTCAACTACAGGCGTGCGAGAAGAACGTGAGCCACTTTATGACAGCAATTCTTAAAAGAAAAAAACAGAAATATTCGCGAAAACAGTTTTATTGAACCACAAGGAACCAAACCACGGATGCTTTCATGACACAAAAGATGCAGAACGCTAACATTCGTTTTAGGAAGCAATATTAAAGAATGAAATTGCGAGTGGTTTTACAATATAGTAAAAGCCAATGCAAAAGAAAAAAAAAAGGACCACGCAGCTTGACCGAAAGGAATGGTTCACGCTGCAATTTTCATGCGTCGCGGTTTCTCTGTAGACACAGTGATAATTTCGTCGACACTGACTTGCATCCAGTGAATGGACATAAGAGCCAGGCCATTAAGCCGCTCTTCAGCTGTTCGGTTCCTCAAATATGTTTTTACTCTCTTCAGTGTCGAGAAGCTGCGTTCTGAAGCAGCTATACCCACTGGGATTGTCGCCAATATCTTGAGTGTGTGAACATTCGGCAAGAGGGCTTTGTCGCATTCAGGTAAAGCGTCTGTCGCAGAGCGGTGAAGTTCCACCTCTTGCATGGCTTGCCATTTAGTTTTCCAGATTTCCCATTCACCTTTTAGCGTAGCGATATGCGCTGTTGTCATATGTCTGAAGTAAAAATCGAAGGCCGGCTGAACAGATTCAAATTTGCCCTTGCAGGCGTGCTTTGGCAACACAAATTGCAAGCTTTGCAGTGTTTTCCGATGGTTTGCAAAGCGCCGTTTGAGGGAAGCTTTCAGGTTATCTGTCTATGGAATGAACGTGGCTCGCCTGTAGTACACTTCCGCAGAACTACAAGTGCAGTTTACCCTGTTTGTTTACCTTGTGTACTCCTTCCGCCACGCGGGCGCCTGCCCCCACAACACAGGCGGTGGAAAAAAGGGTGGTGGGGTTCGCATATGTGCCAGGGGGATTGAACGGGTTAATGGGTCGTCGAAGCCGATGCTTTCCATACAAAAGTCCCGTTTTCCAAGCTTTCGGTTAGCTTCCGCCGTCCGTTCATGGAAAAACCGTGCGTCTGCGGCAAAGACGCGTGCGTTTTCCCACGCCGCGCAGCTATCAGTCAAACAAAGCACCTGAATGCTCCCTAAGTTGCCGCCACTACGCGACTGTATAAATAACGCCCACAATATACCGTCTGCTAGCTCTGCAACAACAAAGACACCGCTCCTCTCGTTAAGAAAGACACATCAGGGAATCCACCGATGGGGTCAACGCTATCCTTTTCTGTATGTCCTGTCATGCTTTGCACTGTTCCTTGAAGCAATCCAACTACCAAGCGCCCTGACCGTAGATGACAATCCTCGTTTCGCGCAATGTAGCCATGGTCGCTTTTACCCAGAAAACCCGACACAACCAACCAACCACCTTCATAAACTTAACTGATGCGACGTAGAAAATTCGCACGAAGTACGGGCAGATAACGTCGTTTTCTCTGGTTTCAAAGCCGTATGGCAACATTTTGTTCATTCTGGTAATTTCGTTTCCGACAAGCTTGTCTTACATATATTAAAATGTCCCGCGTTGCGAAGTTTTCTTTCTTTTTCCCGCAATTACAAAGCAGTAACTGTTTCCGTTAATTGGTTTCAGTTGTATTAGGAAGATTGATACGGTTGTTGCTATCTTGGGAATGTTCGACTATCGGGTTGCGATCTGTTGCAAAATTGCGGAGGTCATTCCTGTGCTGTCGAAATGTTTCTTTGGGGTTTTTCGTTTCGCCGATGTAGCTCGCATCGCATTTTTGTATACAGTGCCTTGGGCTCTCTCCTTCGGTGGACGGCCTTCGGCAATATGTAGAGAACATGTGTTCGTAGCCTTGTGAGTCACTCGGATGCCTTCTTTTCTGAGAATACGGGCGATGGTTTCGCTAACGCCTCGGACATAAGGGAGAGCGTGGTGTTTCTGTTGTGGTGTTGATTCAGGAGCCGGACACTGAATTCTCCGTAAGCGTAGCTGTGCTTTTGGAACTGCATGAAGTGATTTCTGAATAAAGGTTCTTGTGTAGCTGTTCTTAGTGAGTTCCTTGATTTTCGTTTGTTTTTCATTTGTTAAAATGCGCACGGCGCTACTTGTACTTGTGCCTCTATACCCCTGCATTAATGGCTGACTTGAAGAATTTCGGGGGGCCCGGGCCCCCCTGGGCCCCCCCTTGCCTACGTGCCTGGTTGTTGTTGTTGTAGCGCATTGTTGGATTTTCTCGCTTTTAATTCCCTACAGCAGCACAATAGTATCGCCAATTCCTGTGGTAACGTCTTAGATCTGTGTATTTCTAATAATCAACCCATCGAAGTATCACTCTCTCACATCTCTCTTGTTCGTCCTGACAAATTTCACCCACCACTCATACTAACACTCTGTATTTCACCAGAAAAACCAAGCTTTCCTAGAAAAATCGACAAAACGCCCAGATTTGCCTTCAAGCGAGGTGACTACGTTGGCTTGTACCATGACTTGTCCTCCACAGATTGGTCCCTGGTAACTGACAAACCCAATGTTGATGATCAAGTCGATCAGTTTACGGAACTTATCTTGACCAGCATGCGCAAGTTCATTCCCCAGTACACACCTAAACGTTGTAAATATCCCTCCTGGTTCTCATCAGAACTTATAAGTGCACTAAAACATAAGGACCACGCACACAGGAAGTATAAATTTTCTCCATCAGCTCATTTGAAGGAAGAATTTTGTCGTTTTCGTACTCTTTGTAAGCGCCTATATAAACGGGATCACAGTGTATATATTTCATTTTTAGAAAAAAAGCGTGTCTGGCAGGCCAGCTGAGTTTTGGAAGTATATGTGCGCAAACGGTCGAGCAAAGGTGGTGAGTCCTTCAGGATACTGGACCCAAATGGAGTAGAAGTTCAAGCCGTCGCTGACTGTTTTGCCATGCATTTCTCATCTGTTTATAGGTCACCAGCCTCTGTAGATAGTAACGGTGGACGGGTTAAGGCAGTTGGCACAGCTGATGCTGTGTCGCTAGATGAAGATTCAATTTCAGAATGCATTAAGCGCTTGAAGCCATCCTTTTCAGCTGACCCAGATGGCATCCCCTCCGCCATACTAAAAGCCTATGGCAGTATACTTGTACCAGTATTGACGTCCATATTTAATAAGCGTCTGCATGCTTCAACTTTTCCTAGGAAGTGGAAAACTGCTCGTGTTTTCCCAGTATTTAAGTCTGGCTGTAAAAGTGACGTCTCGAACTACCGCCCTATTTCCCTTCTTTGTGCCGCATCAAAAATCTTTGAGCTTGCTCTCCGCAAAATATTGTCTTTTGAAGTAAAAAATTCATTGATTGCGAATCAGCATGGGTTTCTCGCTGGTCGCTCAACTGTCACTAATCTTGCCAGTTTCATGATGCAAGTCTCCACGCCTATATCGCAGAGAGGACAGGTTGACGCTATTTACTGTGACCTTAGCAAAGCTTTTGACGTTGTCAGCCATTCGCTGCTTGTAGATAAACTTGCGCACTACGATGTTGATTCTTCAGTTGTGAATCTCCTGCATAGCTATCTTCTTGATAGACCATGTTATGTTGCCGTAAATGGCCAAACGTCTTCTTTCTACAAAGCTACTAGTGGGGTTCCTCAAGGGTCGGTATTGGGCCCACTCCTCTTTTTAATTTATGTTAATGATGTTTCTTCGGTCATTCGGAATTCTTCTTTCCTTTTCTATGCCGATGACATAAAGATATTTAAGGAAATTCGTTCAGTCGTCGATTGTCGCTTGCTGCAATCCGATTTGTGTTCTTTTTCTGAATGGTGCAGGAGCAATAACCTCTCCCTAAATATTTCAAAAACCAAGTTAATCAGTTTCACTCGAAAAACATCTAGTGTGCCATTTTTATATTCTGTCAATTCTGTGTCGTTGTCCAAGGTTTCTGAAATCAATGATCTAGGTGTTCTTTTTGACAGCACCTTACATTTTTCTGCTCACGCTAAGCGTGTTGCTTTGCGGGGTCTTCGCACCGTAGGCTACGTTTGCAGAATCTCTAGAGAATTCCGTTCTCCCATGCCCTCCCGCAAATTGTACACCGCGACATGTCTTCCTCAACTTGAGTATGCGTCTGCGATGTGGAATGTCATTTCTAATTCCAGAAGCAACGCCATTGAGCGAGTCCAGAAAAAGTTCCTGAACATCTATAACCATAGGTTCGCTAGAAATGGCCCTGATTCTTGCATTGGCACTGTTGGATCACTGTCACTGCCATCACTACACTGCCGGAGAAAACGCGCTGATCTGTTATTTCTTTTCAAGCTTGTGCATGGTATCATATCCTGCCCTGTACTGCTCAACTATCTAAATTTCCGAATTCCACGTAAGCTGACCAGAGAGAATAGACCTTTTCATGTAAGTGCCTGCCTCTGTGAACATTCGACCATTGACAGGATACAACGTCTCTACAATGCTTACTTTTTAGAGCTCGATGTTTTTCACAGCTCCCAGTTGCTGTTCTGCTCCGAGCTTTGCACTGTACTAACATAGTGTCGAACACTGCGGATACTTTTTAACTTCTTTTAAATTTTTTTATTTCTTAGTTTTTTTTTCTTGTTTTGCCTGCGCATAGTTGTATATGTGCAATTTTATAGCGTTTTGATCCCTGATATCTTATTATGAATGTTGGCCTTTGTTGTTTTTTATTAGTATTTTTTTCTGTAGAGTCCTTATTGTATTGTTTCTTGTTATTTATTTTTCCGTGCGCCAGTACAAAGACCTTACGGTTGTTCCAGGGCACGTTAAAAAGCTTTTGATTGATTGATTAATTGATTATTATTATTATTATTATTATTATTATTATTATTATTATTATTATTATTATTATTATTATTATTATTATTATTATTATTATTATTATTATTATTATTATTATTATTATTATTATTATTACGAGAAAGCATTTGACTCAATAGAAATACAAGGAGTTCTAGAAGCTCTACGTCAACAAGGGGTACCTGGCATATACGTGAAAACCATAAACAACATATACAAAGATTGCACAGCCACACTACTACATGAGAGAAGCAGAGAAATCCCGATCGGGAGGGGTGTGAGACAGGGAGATACGATATCCCCGATGCTATTTACTGCATGTTTAGAGGAAATATTTAAACGTCTAGACTGGGATGAAAAGGGAATCCGAATAGACGGAGAATATCTAAGCAATTTAAGATTCGCAGACGACATTGTGCTCTTTAGCAATGATGGAGACGAACTACAAAACACGATTGATGACCTAAACAGGGAACGTATTAAAATTGGATTAAGAATGAGTAGGCAAAAGACCAAAGTTATGCTCAATAGCCTAGCTAAGGAACAGGAATTTAAAATCAACAATGAACCCTTACAGTGTGTAAACGAATACGTATACCAGGGACAGTTAATAACAGGAACTCCTAACCATGAAAAAGAAATTCTCCGTAGAATAAGGATGGGCTGGAGCGCATTCAGAAGGCATTACGAAATCATGACTGGAAACTTACCGCTCTCACTAAAACGAAAAGTATTCAATCACTGCATTCTCCCAGTACTAACGTACGGTGCAGAAACGTGGAGGATAACGAAAAAACTAGAGATGAAACTAAGGAGCACGCAACGTGCAATGGAAAGAAAAATGCTGGGGGTAACGCTAAGAGATAAAAAACGAGCGGAATGGATCAGAGAACAGACAGGAGTAGCCGATACTATTATGTCAATTAAAGGAAAGAAGTGGACCTGGGCAGGACATGTCATGTGGAGGAAAGATAACAGATGGACTGTAAGAGCAACGGAATGGATACCAAGAGAGGGAAACGCAACAGAGGCAGGCAAAAGGTTAGATGGAGCGATGAAATTAAAAAGTTTGCGGGCATAAAGTGGAACCAACTCGCTCAGGATAGGGTGGATTGGAAATCGTTGGGAGAGGCCTTCGTCCTACAGTGGAACTAAACAGGCTGATTATTATTATTATTATTATTATTATTATTATTATTATTATTATTATTATTATTATTATTATTATTATTATTGTTGTTGTTGTTGTTGTTGTTGTTGTTGTTGTTGTTGTTGTTGTTGTTGTTGTTGTTGTTTCATTCCTTTGACGTCTCGCAGCGGTTATATGTGACCATTAGGCGAATCAGCAAATATCATGGCCCTCAAGGCCCTGGAAGCAACCATTATAAAAAGTGAGCTTTCTTATTTGCATGGTTCAATTCATGCGCCAGAACGCAGGACTGAACTATTCACCCTTCGCACTATAGGTCAGTGTTTATAGTTATTAAAAAAGGGGGCCCCGCCACGGTGGTCCAGTGGCTATGGTACTCGGCTGCTGATCCGAGGGTCGCGGGATCGAATCCCGGCTGCGGCGGCTGCATTTCGATGGTGGCGAAATGTTGAGGCCCGTGTGCTGTGCGATGTCAGTGCACGTTAAAGAACCCAAGGTGGTCGAAATTTGCGGAGCCCTCCACTACGGCATCTCATAATCATAGCATGGTTTTGGCACGTTAAACCCCAGAAATAATCATCAATATAAGAAAAAAAGAAAAGAATATGTTCGTCGCTGCTTTCGGTAACTGCGCGTCCTATCAAATTTATCCTTGCGCCGATCAAAATTTCTACCTCTTGAAGAGAGTAGCGACCTTTGGATGCGGTTCAGGTAGAACGAACGACCACGATAGCTTCAGGCATGTTCTTGTCGCAGGCTGGCTGCAAGTGTACGCTCGCCATCAAATGTGAGGCCACCGAACCCATGTTCCCTGTGCTGGCAGTGAACATGTGCGAATAATGGTATCAAGATTATGCATGCTTTCTTTAAATGCTGTGGCGATAGAAACCTTGCCCCAGCGATAGATAGATAGATAGATAGATAGATAGATAGATAGATAGATAGATAGATAGATAGATAGATAGATAGATAGATAGATAGATAGATAGATATTGCACGCTCTACCACGAAGCACCGTCTCTTGCTTGTACTGAGTAGTTGTTAAGGCATATTCACGTGTCTACATTTAACTTGGAAGTTAGCGCTCGTACATGTCTATTTTGCCCCTGTGCTAGCCGTTGCGCTGCTCATCCTTGAAGACGCCTCTAAAAAAATTACTGCTTGATCAAGACCTATTTTGCAGGAAATTATCGGGATAGCCAGATCGAATACATCAGCTCCATTCGGTTTATAACAAGTTGTGTGAATCGAACAGACAGTGAGGTCAAGGAAGGCATAAGAGAAGTTAGTTGCAATTTTTAGCTGCAGTGTACTAACTGTGACATAAATGGAAACGAATTAAAGTGGGCGAAAAAAAAAACAACACACACCAGACGTCGCTGGGGATCAAACCCACAACCTTCGGATAGCATCCGACTCTATACCAACTGAGTAACGGCGGCGGTCGTTCCATGGCTCACTTTATTGGGCATTTCTATACATTTAGTCCTGGAAGTGTTAGTCAGCGCCACTCGTAGCCATGGCGACGAGTGTCGAACCCTCTTTTTGCCAGAAGACGCACGTAGTACGTGATCTTATTACGAGATGGCTGCTGACGAATAAACCCTCGCCTGCGCGTAAGGTTGTGCCTAACAAGAAAACGAGCCATTGATCCTTTCCCTTTTTCGTTATAACTAGGTTGTGCGAGTCATTCTGACAGTCAGTCGAAGAGATCAATAAATAAAACAATATGCATACAAACAAACGAACAAACAATCAAGCAGGCAGTAGTATATATAGACGTGGCGTCGCGTATAGTGGTATCTGCGTATGTGTGAAGCAAATGCTTTATAGTGATGCAGTTACGGCAGCGCTGTGCTATAAAGGCGATGCCCAACATGCGTTTATTTATATTCTAGGCTAGCTGTAACCTCATACAATCGCTATGTTTACTCATCACAAAGGCTACAACTATATAGCCCTGTCTTTTCCCATTGATGTGTAATGTAACAAACGAAAAGTTTCTCCCGGTTAACCTTTATGCTTATCCTCTTCCCCACCCCCAACCCTTGTCCCCTCACCGCTTTCTCTAGCTCTACACCCGTGAACGATTACTGCATGCAGAAAAGCAAAGATTCAATCGAATCAATAAATTGCTGATGGTCTCATTCTGCGTATGACATATACCATGATCTGCCAAAGCAAAGAAGTACAGGATAGGGCGAAGAGACAGTCAGCAGTAGCAAATCTGTCTGGGTCGTAGTATCTACAAATGTTCCAAGGTTACCATTGTCAACGATAAAACCTGATCGCGGTAAAGCCCGCGCCCGCGTACTACGACTGTTTCAACGCTGATCCCCATGGGCCTCGCCATATCTCGCGAAGGACGGCCACAGCGCGTCACCCTCGATCGCTATCCGCGTGCACTACCGCCCCCGTCGAAGTACCGCGAAAAAGCTCGTGCCTCTCCTCCCGGACGCGTAGTACACAGTAATGACGGAGCACGCGCCGAAGCGGCGCTCGTTGCAACGCGGGGCCGCGTGCGTCGCGAGTGGACACAAGAGGTGTGCGGGTTATTTTCGGCTCCGGGGCAACATACGCGCGCGGTCTTGTTCCTCGCGAACTGATCAAACAGCGGCCGATGCTATCGCGCTCCGGCAGTTGTTCCTAACGCAAACACGGGCCGGCCAAAAGTGGAGGGGAGGGCAGCTCATGAAGCGCGGCGCGAATTAGGCGGCCGTGCCGGCGCGATGAATCAGGCTCCGGGCAGGTTCCTGCGCGGCCCCGGGTGAACGATGGGGGCACCGGCGAGAGCGGCGCGCGCGAGACGGGCACGTGGATAACGGATGCGACTAGTCTCGATCCCCGCTGGTGCTCCGGGGCTGCCTGGACGCCACACGAACCCCAGCAGCGGTCGCTCGCGCTCGAGGTTCTCGACGCTTGGATTCGCCGTGCGAGGGTTTGCGTTGACGAAGTTGCCGAGGCAGCTTGTGGAAAAAGTGGCCTTGAGCGTGTCTATATACCCATCGCTTTATCTCCGCTTCTACGGTTTATTTCGTTATTGCCGCTTCTACACTTACAAATGTAGCGGCAGCGACCTTGTGCATACTTGGGCACAACGAACTATTGCCCCGCCACAATGGTCTAGTGGTTATGGCACTCGGCTGCTGATCTGAAGGTTGCGGGATCGAATCTTGGCCGCGGCGGCTGCATTTCCGCTGAGGCGAAATGTGGAGGACCGTGTGTTCTGCGATGTCGGAGAACACACGGTTAAACAACCCCAGGTGGTCGAAAGACCGCAGCCCTCCAATACGGCGTCTCTGATAATCATACCGGGGTTTCGGGGCGTTAAGCCCCACAAATTATTATTACGCAACCGAACTGTTGTGGGCGCGAGAAGTGACGGGGGAACTCTAATTGTGGACAGAAACAGGAGGAATTGGAAAATGTAGTTTCACATTTACAACACGGAAGAAAAGTTTTGGACAAGAAGGAAAGAATACGTAAATAAACTAAAGATTTCGCCTGTCAAAAATAACGATCTTCTGACTAAACGTTTAGACTAACTGCCATTTGGGCTTGTTGGCATTCGTTCGTATCGAGAACCCGCCACTGATAACTGAGATTTAAGAACACGGGACAAAGCGCAACTATCAACTGAAAGGTTTATCTCGGAAACCATATTTACATAGAATGAACGAACGTCATCATTGAACGTCAGAAAAATCAGAGCAATAATACATGATATTAAGGAAAACGAAAGTATTAACACTTGTGAAATCATCGAGACGCTGATATTTATATGTTCCCTCCAAGAAAGCAACCTCCTCAGGTTGTGAGCGCAAAATGGAAGGCTGGCTGACACAACTACTTCCAGCTTTCTTAATTCGCAAGGCTACGATGATTTCTTACAGACCGCTTCGTGTGCGTAGCAGTCGCAGTTGTTGCATCAAACTCCTTTGTTCTTTGTCCCGTGTTCTTCTTAAGTCTCCGTTATTAGTGGCGCGTTCCCAATAATTAAGGGTTAGAAAAGAAAAGAACTGTTGCGCAACGTTTGATTGCACGAACAAAACTGTAGTCTTTTTTTTTTTTGTTTTCCGTGAAGCGATGGCATGTGCGATAACGCCTGTGGTGTGTTATCAATGTTATTTATCTTCAGCTGTCTGACACGCTCTCCACTTGTGATAGCCCCAAAGAAAGCAGACTCAAATTCTTGGAATCTGGAGCTGAATCACCGCGAAAAGAAAATACTCACTCCGATTACGGAAATACTGAGCATGATGACTGAGTCTCCGACGTGGTGACTGATTATGTTGCTCTTGGAGTGGCTGTAAGACTGATCTCGCAATTCTAGGGTATATGCTTGTTCTCTACAAGCAGTAGACAACTTAGACAAGTTATAGTTGCTTTACAAAAATGCGGTACCTGATAACATGGAAGTCTTGACCCGCCTCATCTCTGACTGGTAACCCATGCACCGTCTAAAAAAGCACAGCACTGTTCCGGAGATGCGATATTTCTTTTTTTTTTCTTTTTTCCTTCTGCGTCAGCCATGACTCTATCGTGCTTCACAAGTGCTAAAATTGGGAAGTCAAGCCTTCGACAGATACAACGTCATTAGAAGTCCTTCATCCTTGGGTTTTATTTTTGTTTGTATTGCTTTTTCTAGCTTTCTGTGGCACAAGCGATGTTCGTAGATGCACGAGTATATATAGTTACGCAGAGGCGCGTTTACTGACATGAACTCGGGTTTTAGTTACGCAAATGGCGTTACATGTATGTGGCGATCGAGTTTTCATGCGAGCCAGCCGGCCCGCCTATGAAGGGGCTCGAACGCTCGCGAACAACTTTCCACGGAAGCGTCACCGGGGGCCTTATTTTCGAAATAGAACAATGACCACACACTTGTACTTGTCGCTTGCCGTATGCAAATCATTCGTTTAATTGCACTATCCGCTTACTTAGAACCTGTCGAAATGCAATCTTCCTTCCTGCCCTGCATTCTATAATAAAGCTGAAAGTGTCGTCGTGTGTTTGCCGCTCTTACCCTACATTGCTGCATACCGATTCTGGCTCGAGGCGGCATTTTCGTTGATTATCGATCCTTCGAACTGTTGGTTCACAGCCGCTCTATGGAGTTGATAAAGAATCGGGTAGTTAAAACTAACATAAATAAAATAGAAAAAGTTCACTGCCCATGCACCTCATAGAAATGGTAAAGCAGCGGAGCTGAACTGTGTAGCCCCGCTGTTTATCACTGGCTTAATCCCCACGGTTCATTAAAGTGTTTCTCTATTATTGATTACGTCTTTGGGTTTAGTAATGAGGTTGCACACAACGTTTGGTTTGGGTTTGTCACAGTGTCTATTTCAAATGCCACACATTGCGCTTCGCGTATAATCCCCATAATGTAGCAGCGTGCTGAGGGCAAGAGTGGGTCGTGCGCAGAAGAAAAAAAAGTGCGCGCATTGCTTTCCAATGTGGGTGTGCGCCATATACGAAGGATCATCATCATCATCATCATCATCATCTTTCTGCAAACACCATGGGCACCCCCACACGTTCAGGCTGTTTATAGACTGCTTCGCTGTAAAAGCAAGTTTTTTCACAGTTGCTTAATAAGAATATATTTTGATTAAAATTGTAACATCTGAGTAGGCGTAAGACAGGAAAGAGGAGCGGGAGTATAATGGACAATTTTCGCAGTGCGCGCTCACCGTACGGTAACACCGTGTCATCTTTGTGTACGCGTATCCACATTACCCTGCAAGGCATTTGTCAGCCAATCTCGTCCTTTCATCACGTAGCCGCGCGCCCCCAGCAACCAGTGCAGGTCTTGCCAACTGAAAAAGATGCGTGCTGAGCACGACGGTACGATATTAACGTACTTACTGTACGGCATAGAGCATGGCTAAGGGTCTCTAATAAATACTTTAGGCACATCCAGAATGATTTGTGGAGAACAGTTTGGTGAAAGAGAAAATGTAGAAAGGCCCGCTCGTTCCTCGCGAAAAGCCGTTCCTACACATCAAGTACTTTCTTTTTTTTTTTTTTTTGTCCACTGTACGCAGTTCCTATCTCTTACTGTTACTTCTATCATTCTTCTTACTTAAGATCCCTATCAAACAATGAATACAGGTTAGCAAACTAGAATTACATTTGCACCTTCCTGCATTTCTTCATACTCATAATATGTGCTGAATAAGCTTAGGAATGCAAGCGAATAGAGTAAACCACTTGTTTCTCTTTTTTGCTTAACTGACAGATAGAGAACCAGAGGTAGCTAGTAAGTAAGTGAACGAGAAAGCAAATAAGGTCGACGAGCAAGCAAGTTGCCGCAAAGAGTGACAAATGCGCCGTAGAGCTCTCGGACACCGTAGCGCTTTGTTTGTACACTTGCTGCAGTAATGAGGAGAAGCCCTTCACGCACTGTACAATCTTGAGGCACTGGTTGATCTCGCCGTAAAAAAAAAAAAAAAAAAGACACGACATAACAAACTATGCATTCGAAAGCATCGTTCCCGCATCTTCATACACTATACTACAGCACGAACGCAAAGAAGAATGAAAAACCAAACGAAGCCTCCGCAAGAGGTGCAAAGGGCCAAAAAAACAATCTCGAGCCCAGCAGCCTATTTGGGCACCCAACGTGCAGAGCCGCACCAACACGACATCGCCCGCGCCCTTCTTCCGGGAAACTGACCATTGTTGATGGGCACGAGAAGGTGTCCCGCTGAGCGCGCCCCACTGGCTGTGCTGGATGCTCCGACCTCTTCAGTGCCTTACGAGCGGCGTTTGACTGGAGCACCGCACACGATTGCGAGTCCGGGTCCGCGTGTGTATGTATATATATATATATATATATATATATATATATATATATATATATATATATATATATATATATATATATATATATATATATATATATATATATATATATATATATATATTTGTATTTGTATTTGACCGCTCCGTGGCCAGTGCAGCGAAAAGAGAGGAAGAAATGCGCAGTGCTTTATCTGGCGATTGCACAGTCAGCTCTTTACGCGGGGGTCATTTGGTTGCACTTGTTTGAGCGCGTGATTCGTCTTTCGTCTCGCGCGCAGTTACGGAGTTGTCGAGGCTGTGTTACTGCCGGCACGCCCACGGAAATACGCGCATACCCCACAACTCGCGCACGCAAACAGTTGCTCACTTCTTCTGTGCGCGCACCTTCTGTATAGTGGGAAGTGTAACTTTGTTATATATTGCAGCCGATGTGCATTTGTGCTGCACTGTCGCAGGGGCGAGCCGCAAAGTATACGTATTTCTGTCTCTGCGAATGAAGTCCGTTTATATCAAAGGGAAGAGTCCGGCCGTTTGGGTTAACTCGTGATAGTAGGTATATATAGAGTTATAGACGTAACTGTGAGAGAGAAACATGCCGGAGAGTGAGGTGAGCTTCGGCTTATCGTGAAAAAAAAGAAAAAAAGAAAAGAAAGTGGACGTTTAAAAAAGGGACACTGTAAAGACTGAGAGGAATGAAAACTTTTTTTTTTTTTTAGCCGATTGACAGTGATCTAACTTACTTTCTCGTAACTGCGTTAGCACGTCTACAAATCTGGTATAGCAGCATTTAAAGGGCCCATGACACCAAAATTTCAAACCCGATATGTTTGTGTTGTTTGGTTGTCGAACATCTGAAGGCACTTGTGGCCAAGTATTAACGGCGAACGTTGTCGTTAAGATATTTTAATATGTATTTAAAGTGACCAGAAATGCTCATATGGGTTTGCGGCACCTCGCGACATCGTCACTAGTATGACGTAGTTTGTGGGCCATCTGTGACGTTTCACTTTTGTAAGTTGATATCGTGACGTCACAGAGAGACACGGGCGCGCCGCGCTATGGCCTCCGAGCGTGGCCTCCAAGATCGGCTCTCGCAGCCAATCGCGGAGGCCATGCCAGAAGCCGTATTTTTCTACTTCCTCTCCGTGTTGGTCCCTCAAGCGTACATTGTACACACGCTATGATGCAAGGCGAGTGTGGCGAGCTGGTCTGGCGCTCGCGCTCTCCGCAACGTCACGGAATCTTGAGCTCAAGTGATCAGTGCATGCGCTCACTTCCGACAGCCGCCGCGCTAGCCCAGCGGCGCTAGTTTCTTGCAGATTTTGGCGCGCGTTTCGAAGCTTCATTAAAACTGAACAAAATTAACGATGCTGTGACTAATTAGACTTCACGCTGGAGAATTTGCCACTCCATGCCGTGATTACAAGACACTGTTCTACTCATTAGAACATAAAAGTATCCAACAAAAAAATAGCTGTCATGGGCCCTTTAAAATGGATTTCAGGATAGCGTGAGAGGACGCTCATGACGGGAGAGAGAGTGAGAGAGAAAAGCGAGAATTTTTGTTCTATGGGTGTGTGCGAATTAAGAAAAAAATTCCAATACAAAAGGAGCAGCCTTTGTTATTCGACTTTCAGATCAGTTTAGAATTCCTTATTCGATGGTTAACATTATTCGTTTCGATCGTACTAGATGGTCCATCGGATCATCTAATAAAGTCTTTTCACTCACTCACTCACTCACTCACTCACTCACTCACTCACTCACTCACTCACTCACTCACTCACTCACTCACTCACTCACTCACTCACTGATACGGCACAGCAATGGGTCTTGCAATCAATTCAGAGAGAAGTACTGACGCCAGTGGAGACTTATTTCAGTTATTCCTTTGCGGCCGATCCGCAGCTTATATTCACGCACACATTCATTACAAAAACCAAGCATGCCTCGCCTCAAGTATAATCCGCGAATTCGCAGTCTCCATTTAGAGAAAGCAACTTATCATATAGCCAACTTGTCAGCGTGCTTTGGATTCCTTCTAAACTATATCTGCACATGCCGTGTATTATATGTGTCTAGGCTTATTGAGCAATCTTTGCAATCCACAGCATGTATATGGTGATGTGCTACCCCTTCACTTCACTACTATAACTATATGAACAGACACACTTCGCTACTCTAACTACATCGCATATTCGCGCTTTCCCTTGTTTCCTCATTCACGAGCACATTAATGGGGAAACGGGCTCGTTCGCTCTGTCAAACAGCGTGAACGAGCGTTTGATCGTAAAGCATAGACTATGAAATTTCCATTTCAGTGTATTGTTCTTTTCTTTTATTTTACTCTTTATGAAATCGGCAACATTCAATACACGAGGTGTATGTTTTGATCAAATGCTTGAATTAGATTCGATGTTCTTTTTTTTTTTTTTTTTTGACAGCGAGCTGTACAAGGTCAAGCCTGTGCCGAGTGTCAGATGATCTCGAAGTGCTCGTCACGCAGGATGGAGAAGCGGAATCGTTCTTGCCCCAGACCCACTCGATTCCACGGTTCGACCCACTATTCCCCCAGCCCACTGCTAGATCATAGTGACTATACGAAGGCCAGTAGGCGATCAAGGGTAGAAAAGGTTTAGCTCGAATTCATGGGTTCGATCCCTGCAGATGCGGCTGCATATCCACAGTGCGAAATAGATAGATAGATAGATAGATAGATAGATAGATAGATAGATAGATAGATAGATAGATAGATAGATAGATAGATAGATAGATAGATCCCACTCTTGCCCTCAGCCCACTGCCACGTGACAGTGATTATGCGAATACCAATGTGTTGTGATGTATAGAAAGTGTTAGCTCTATATTGCGGATTCGATCCCCGCAGCCTCGGGGACACCGATTGACGCCCTCGCCACGCGACAACCTTGCCAGTTAAGCCACGATCAACGATAAAAGAACAGCTTCGCTATTCCCACGGTTAGCACGGCGTGGAACTGGCTTGAATATTTCTCACAGCCCCTGTCTTCACATCTCTTATGTCCTGACAGCTGGTCCAGTCGTCGCTGTTAGAGTCAAGCTGGTGTCAGCGAAATTGGTTGGACCCATTGGTGTGCTTGATGTGGACTACCAGCAGAGGGGTGTAGCCCTGTCGCTAAAGTGGTGCACACCTCCCAGGTTTAGGAAAGTGAGGGTGGTAGGTTCCAGATCTTAAAGAAAGGAAACAATGCGGAGAGTGATTCGGCGTACAGCCCCGGTAAGCGTGGGGTGCACTTGAGGAATTACGCCACATATGACTGACCGCATCTTTTCTCAATGTGGTGTTATCATTTACGGATAACCTCGTGGATTAGCCTAGCGTCTCTAGTGGGTGTTTGCGATGAGGATAGTGAGAACAGTGTGTTGCTTTTAGATTCGTCGAAGCGATCGTGGTGTTGTATTCGAAGTCAGGCTCCGAGACTTCTGTTAGCCCACTACGAAGGATAACTCAGTCTTTAGGGTCACGGGTTGAGGCATGAGCTTGTTCACTTTATCCCCTGAACCCGGCAGCGGAATCTCGTGAGCACGCATGCACGAACAGCCAGAAGTGAATACTTTCTCAACGGCAATCATATTCGTCACTGATTAAGGAACGTTTGTTGAGCCAGAGCACAAATCACACTTCATCAAAGATAAGTCAGTCATACGGACTACGGAGTGATTATGTCGAAGTTACGCTTTTCAGAGAGGAGGAATTCGCTATCAAATGATCGTTGCATCATTTCCATTAGGCAGCAAACTTAAGAATCAATTCATACCATTACCAATTATCAAGAGCACTTTCAGCGGCCATATTTCTCTCCTATTGCAGATAATTTTCCACCCGCAGTTTTCCAGCAGCGACAACGAGGGCGACAACGTGCCTCGACAAAGACGCACGCGGTCGGCACGCACCCGCGACTGCATGCTCGACACTGTTCGTATAGCGAGCGAACACGTTCGTATAGCGTCAGAACAAAACGACGTGGCTGTTTTATTATTTATTTATTTTTTCTAGTGTCTCCGCATGCGCGCGTACAAAACGTCGAGAGCTTTATTGGCTTATGTCGCGAGCCGCTCTGGTCGCATCAGAGGTCGCGAGTGGATAAAAGGGGGGACGTTTAGGCACCCGGGCCTCCCCTGAGTGTGCATTTGTCACTACGTGCGCGGACACCGTGCAAACGCATTTGTCACCGCAGGCTGTAATCCGCGCAGCGAGTAGCGGCGGCCTCCCGTCGGGACAGCAGCGATGCCACCGCGTAGGTGCCGCTTCCCTCAGCGGGCAGCCGTGCCAAAGCCGATTACAGCGTTGCCCGCACGCGACAGTCGCCCAGTGCGCGCGTGCGGCCACGCGGATATCACGATCTCTCCATAAAACGACATCTTTTCTTTATGCCGCAGTGCGAGACCTCCGAGCGCTGTGGTACTACCCACGTGCTCCGGCCGTGTCATGCGCCCCCGGTCGGCCCGATACGGGAGCGCTGTCTTCTGTGGTCCAGCACGCTCTTCAGCTATTGGCTTCGCACTCGACGTCCCGCGCTTCGCGAGCCGTTAATAAGCGTCTTTACGCGCACTTCGACGCCGATGTGCTGCGGGCGCGCGCCTTTTCCATCGAATTCGCGAATAGAAAAGCGACGGCGCCGCGGCGACCAGACGCGTCCGGTGTGGAGGATCACGACTTTTTAACGCGATGCGCGCCCCGCCGAGCCTCGGGCGCTTGAGCGACAGAATGGGAGTATCCCGGAAATCGCGCCTTCGCGCTCGTGGGGGCCTCGTGCGGGTCCCGATCCATTTCGGCGGTGCCACTAACAATAGGGTGTGCCGCCGTCATTTCGAGGCTCTTTCGTATACACCGACCACTGTGTGCGGCTGTTCTGATCCGGCGCTCTCTCCCGTCCCTCTCGGCCAAGAAGAAAACAACTCGGGAGCCGTTTTCCCCACGCGTGATTGTAACGCCGGGGTGCTTCCGTTTCCTCGAAGCTCGTCCGACTCGCTCAATCAGCGTGTTACCTCATTTCGCCGCCTTCTGTCCATATAAAAATCCTGGATCTCACCGATGCGCACACAGGGAGGCGTCGTGGCTGACCGCCCTCGGGCGCCTCGGAAGTCGCCGCGCCGAGGGCAAGCACCCCACGATTCGTGCTCGCAGCGCGCCAGACACGAGTGTGTCGACTCCGCAGCGGGCCCCTGTCTCGCGGCGGCGTGAAGATACCGCGCGCCGAAAAATGCGTGGCACGCTGGGCGGACGCATGCAAAAATGGGCGCGAAAAGGTTCGTCCCGAGAGAGCGAGCGATCGTGAGTGCGCCGCGGGATTTGGCCGCCCGCGACAGGGCGCGCGCGCGTTCTCTGTTGCCAGCGGCCGCAGCGAGCGCGGCTTGAGGTCACTCCGCGGGGGACATGATTTATCGGGCCGGCCGAGCCGCTTATCGAGCATCTCGCTCCTCGTGCACCACCGCAGTAAGAAATAAACGCGCTCGCGTTTACGGGCCCGTATGGAGAGTCGGTGGTGGCTGCCGGGCCATGGCGCTCCTATAATGTCAAAACGGCGATCGTGACCGGTGAGGGCAGAGCACCGGCGGGTGTCGTAACCGCCGCTGCTGCGCGAACCAAAACGCTCTTTATGGGCTCGCCTTTCGGCTTCTCCGCGGGCACGTCATCCTCCGCCTATCGTGGCATTGTCTCTCGAGCCGCGCACTGGCAGACGCGGCGCCGGCTGCTGCTCGTCCGAGTTTGGGACGAGCCGCTCCTCGGGGTGACATTGGCGGTGCTCGGATGGGCTTAACGTGGCGCGTGCGCGTCTCTGTCGCGGGAGAACCAGTTCTTCACGCTCGATCCCTTGACGCCTAATCTACAGCCGCCGTATAACCAGACGGAACGTGGAGCGAGGCTGCGCCTCTTACATGAAACTATGCCGATGCCACGCGCTGCGTAGGAAGCTTTATTATCTTAGTCCTGGCGAGGACCGCTGTTTACTGACTGCGCGCAACTATAAGAGGTACACGGCACATGTCTGGCAGGATTCCGCCGAGGAACACCTCGATTAACGTAAACTTGCAGCGTCCAATCCTCCAGAGGCACGTCAGACATGAAGCACAGGACGTGAAGCCGAACTCGATCGTCTCGCGCAAAACGTTTGTTTGTGATCACTTACGACACGCTTCGTTTCCGCTGCTGCCTCAGCATTGCCCTCGGGTACTTCCGCAGTTTCCATATTATGTGACGTTTTCTTTGCCTCTTAATCCCTCACCCCGTGAGCGCACTGCGGGGCAGCAGTATTTTAGAACACGAAGTCGGCTACAGCCAAAGCGGCTTGGCAATGCCACGCTCGAATAAAGTGCATGGTCACTGCGCTTCCAAGAGACTCCACGTGAGCGTACTATAGTTAACTACGATTTCGGCGAGTTAGTATTGCTTCCTACTGACAGGACAACACAAAAAACCACCACGGAAATAACATACACCAAAAACGTTGCTCTCGGACGCAAACGTGCTGAAGAGTCTGTGTTTCAAGGACAACTCTTCACTGAATGCACCACCGAGGAGTGTTCTCTGGTAGACGGGCAGCGGTGGGCTTCGCTCACAGGATTTGAGGATGAACTTTTGAGTCAAAGTTTGTGTAAGTAAAAGGGGGGAGATATAGCGTCTGTAAATTGTCGAGAGCTACGTCTTAAATACGCAGCGAAGTGACATCTATGGAATGCCACAACACGTGCTCTCGTAAGAAGGAGATCGAGTGGCGTTGGTCGTTAAAAATACCGAACTTTGGTCATTTCGCCGAGGAAGGTTGATTACTGCAGGGCAGAAAGCGAATACATAACTTACTTTTGAATATTTGAGCCGAAGCTTTCACGCCGGTAGCTCGGTTGAGAGATGCATTATAGATTTCATCGTCTTATAATGGGCCTTTCTTGAGCAGGAAATATTGATCGTAATAATCGAAGGGATTTGTCACGTGCCAAAACAGCGATATGATTATGAGGCACGCGGAGGGCCCCACAGAAATTTTAACTACCTGAAGTTCTTTTAACTAAGCACAACGGGTGGTTTGTGCGTTTCTCACCGATCGAAGATTTCGGGCGCCATGGCCGGGATTCGATCCCGCGACCGCGACCTTCGCGAGCCAGCGGCCTATAGCCTCTATAAGCTACCACGGCAGGTCGCAGGAAATACTGAAGGTTCTCTTTAGGTCTTGAACTACTTACTTCGTTGTGCCCTACAAAGCAGCGATTAAATGTACTCGAACGTAGTGGCTGTCAAAACTAGTGTCCTCGTGAAAAGCGGGTGTGGCGATAATAAAGGTACCCTCGCCGTGGTCAGTGGCGATCATAGAGTTTCCTACAAAATACTAGAGGGAACTCTGGCGCAGTAATTGTGAAGCTGCCATGGGAATGATGGGTATTACATGGATTTGTCTACACGTCGTGCTTGCGGCTTGAAACTTTTTGGTGGATTTGTCTATTGCTGTTTCGTAGGTTCAGTGACCCAAGCGACATTAGTACACTTCATTATGCGACGAAGGCAGCCGCCGTGGCGCACGCTTTGCTGCTAGAGAGCATCAGACTTCTGCATTCACTAACGTCGTTTGCAATGATGGGGCGCCATGCAGTCTCTTTCGGTCACGTGTTTGTTGATGGCCCCATGTATTATTTGCAGCGGTGTTTGACCTAACTTTATAAATATTTCCGCGGCGTCTCGCGAACGTTTGCGATGCGGTTTTGCTGTTTTTTTCTTTATCAGATGCAACAGAAACTGCAAGCGTGGGGCCGCTTTCATGGCTAAGATACTTTCCTTGTGACAAGGCTGTTTGTATATCTTGTACTACAGCTAGAGTTACCATATATACTACCGCAGGTACCTACCGCGTTTCAAGTGCGCTATCTGATTAATTCAACGCCGACCAAACGCGGCAAGCAGGTACACAATTACCGTGACCATAGCAGGCGCACCCACATCATAGAGAAACATACTACGTAAAGAGTGGCCGCAAGGGCCGTTTCGCGGCCGAGCAATTGAGGGTCTGACCACCCGCCAGATGGTATAGCGATGGCCGCGTCCACTTCGCTTCGAAGATAGCCAGCTTGTCATGCCTCCAGCTGGCTGCATGGACGTGTCGCATATCTCTATGACTTTCTTTGTGTGGCGTCCCGTCTCCATAGAAACGTTGATGCTGCGCCGGCTGCTCCGGTCATGTGCCGCTTGTGCCGCTGGACACGCCCCCCTCGCCGCGCTTTTCAGAAACACGCCGGTTCGCTGCTGCAGTAAGTCGCTTGCTCTTGTCTGCACAAATAGTTTGCAGTTTCTTGCGTTCAACATGCGTTTAACATCCTTAAAGAGGTGTTTATTGATGCTAGGGGAGTGTATTTTGCGTGCGTAGCATACAATATGTGCTTCGGCGCCCGCCGGGACTTGTTCGTAAGCGTGGGTTGTACTCGACGCGTTGCTGTCATTGCTAAACCATTCTTGCTGTGGCTCTCACGGGTGTCTTAGGCCAAATAGACGCAGTGCCTCAGCGCTTTTTTTTTTTGTTGTTTTTGACTTGTTGTTCTGCGCTTTACCATTCATATTTCTTGCTCCCCGTTGCAATATGATGCACATCATCAAGTGTGTGATGAGGCATGTTTTTTTGTTGTGCAATTTGCCATGCAGACAATGAAAAATAAAGGATTTTTTACCGTGCCACCCCTGCTTATTGTGTGTAATTCAAAAAGGCGGTTTAGGCTAAACAGAGGAAAGCAACAACGACAGCTCTGATCGCATAATTTTATGCTGTTTGCATGGGAAAATTTTGTTTTTCATGATTAAATCGAGGATCCAGGTGTTTTTTTTTTTTTTTAGTAAAAATGTGGCGATCCGCTACTTTATAAGTCGGTATATGTTAAAAATGCAAATTGAAGCTTCACTAAAGAGCCAGGTAAACGAGGGTCAAAAGCGCTGCTGCCAAAACCGAAACCAAAACAGAGCTAATTCAGGCGTCTCAAATCTTGGAAGACACTACTGCCGGTCTGACCAGCCGCTAGTCGCGCTGGTAGTAGCTGGGCTGCAGGGCCCTACGGGAGTGTCCGCTCTTTACGTAAGTATGTTTCTCTATGCCCACATGAGGACGCTCCAAAAGTCAGCTCAGATCAAGGCTCATGCAGGCGCAGTTTCCGGCGTAGTTAACGGCACGGCTACTTTATTTAGCATCACGTTTTTGCACAAAACCAACCATCAAACGCTGGACGATACTGCGTCGATGCCACGGAACAAGAATTCTTTTCTTGTACTTCTTTCTCCGTGGCTGATGCTACGACCTCGTGCAGCGGCTTGACCCATATATAATAGTATCTAAAAATTAGATTGGAGCACTCTCCCTGCACTTAAAGAAGCGAGCGACAGCCCGTTTGGTATATTTAGAAGATGCACCTACCTTTTACGTGATTCAAAACATTCGCACTTCACTTACAAGAGCAAAAATATTTAAGTTCGAACACAATTATATCTGGAGTTTAAACCTTTATGGATGCTGCTAAATCTGGGTACCAGAAAAGCAGGCAACATTGCCATTATTTATTTATTTATTTATTTATTTATTTATTTATTTATTTATTTATTTATTTATTTCACAATACTGCAGGCCATCACATGCCCAAGAAGGAGAGGGAAACCAAAACATAATTAGGGTAAATCGGGATTACAAATGAATAACGCCATTAGCAATCAAACAGGGTTACATCACTACACATATAATAAGTACTTCGTAACAAGCAAAAGGAAAACTAAAACAATTTTTGCAGTTATAAGAATATTATCGCACAATATTGCTGAGCCTGAGCTGAGTTCGGTATGTTTCTAACCGCGAAAAAGCAACAAGTACCTGTGCACGTACATAATTATTGAAGACTCTTCCATTTTAGTGCAATATTTCGTCGTGAACGACCCAATTTTTTAAAGTCGCAAAGCCGTATGAAGCCAGAAGAACGAAGACTAGGTAAATCCATGTCATACCCATCATTCCCATGCTGGCTCAACCGCCTTGCTTGCCCCGCCGCGGTGGTCTAGTGGCTAAGGTACTCGGCTACTGATCCGAGGGTCGCGGGTTCGAATCTCGGCCGTGGCGGCTGCATTTCGATGGAGGCGAAATGTTGAGGCCCGTGTATACTGTGCGATGTCAGTGTACGTTAAAGAACCCCAGGTGGTCGAAATTTCCGGAGCCCTCCACTACGGTGTCTCTCATAATCAGAACTGGTTTTGGGACGTAAAACCCCACAAAACAAAACAACAAAAACCGCCTTGCTTGAAACTCCCATAGACACTATAGCGCCCCATTTACCTCTAGTATATTGCAGGAAACTCTATGGTAGCGATATTGCGTTCTTCTAATGCCGAAACGAGATCGACGGTTTGATGGCCGGCCGCGGCGAGGTCGTATTTATACGAAGCGAAATGAACAGCGCTCGTGCACTCAAATTTCTAGTGTCTGTTTCAAGGAAAAGCTGAAACGCAGTGCCTACTAGATACAGGAAAAAAAAAAAACAACAATCAAGCCAATCCCACGCCGTGAAAACCGCTGTAACAGCGCGAAGCTGTTCTTTTATCATTAATCGTGACGTAAGTGGTGAAGATGTCTATAGTGGCGAGCATTTCAAGCGGTGTCCCCGCGGCTTCGGAAACTGAACCCGTAACTTCCAGCTAAATCTTTTTACGCATTATGGTATATTGGCCTTCGCATATACTCACGATCATGTAGCAATAGACTGCGTGCAAGAGCGGGTCGAGAGCAAGAACACGCTCTTCTTTCTTTCTTTCTTTCGTTCTTTCTTTCTATTGCACTGAGAACCCTTCGAGCTAAACGTTTTCTACACTTTATTACACACTGGCCTTCGCATCATTATAATAACCGTGGGTCGAGCGCAATAGTGCGTAGCGGGTGGAGGGGAAGAACGGGTCTGCTTTTTCTCCTGCGTGACAAGCACTTATACGAGGCGCATGGAGCAGGGCCTAGGTGGTGTTTACAGGGCTCGACCTTGTGCAATACTTGAACTTGTCTGTGCAAAAAGAAAAAAAAAGAAAAGAAAAAGGAAAAAAAAATCGGAAAGAGTATTATTGATGTGCTTGAGTTTAGCTTGTCAATTCAGTGTGCGAGATCACTTGTGTTAATTGTTGAAATTGACTTCAAAAGTGTAGCTCGGCTACAAAAGTGTAGCTCGTGGGCTCCTGAGGCCCAACTTTACATAAATGGCAGAGAAACAAAAACGCTGTCAAAAGTACAAATAACACAGTACATGTAATATGAAGTTCCATAAAAAAATGAAGATTATGTAAGTTACAACGGAAACGAAATACGTACTCCATCAATATGATACACAAAAACAAACAAACAAGAAAACAAACAAAAACCTATATGCTGGACCTTACAAAATATTTTCTTTTAAAATTCTATAGGTGTTAGAGTATCTTACTGTCGTGTTTCGTACATACATACATACATACATACATACATACATACATACATACATACATACATACATACATACATACATACATACATACATACATGGGCACCGCGCAGTGTGCGGTGAGTACACAACTCCTCAGGAGGAAGCATGTGCGCACAATGATCATGCGAGCCTCGCAAGCGAAAAGAACGCGCTCCCATTAAGTGAACCGTGATGGTAAGCGTCCGCTTATTCGTCGTTAAGTGCATCCAAACGGACTGTGCATCTGCACACGCGCCATCGTTAGCTGGATAGCACGACGGCGGCGGCGGCGGTGCCGACGATGCTAACGCACCTCGAGTGTCCGTACGATTGACGACACAATAAAAAAAAAAGTGTTTAAAGAAGCGGCACCCGTTGCCTAGCGTGTCCGACCGAACAGCTTCGTCTCGCCGGTGCCACACACTAGGGTCTACAGAGCAGAGTGTTGCTCCGTCTTGCAGCGCTCTCGACGATTGTACACGCCTCCATTTGCATCTTGTAAGTGAGTTCGCGCCGCCAACGCTCACCGAGGTTAAACGAGGCAAAAAACAGAAACAGCGGGGCGTTTGGCGGCTCGTGCGGCCGAGAGATGGGCGCGGATCTCTCCATTTGCGCAAAGTTGGCGCGGCGCGTCGTCCCGCGAGCCACGCGCGGCCCGCTCGGTCATTCGGTCGTGACCAATAGTGGCGAGGAGCGCGCGGCGCGCTGCTTTGCGCCTCTGATGGATGCGGCCTGCGGTCGCGACAGGCGCCGCAGAGGGGCCGCCCCGAGCCGGCTGCCACCGCGAGCGGCGAGCAAGGGTTCTTCGCGGGGCTCCCGGAAATACAAAGTGAAAACGAAACCGCCGCCGCGCATCCCGAGCGCGCCCTTCTCCATCAACGTCATTTTTCCGCAGATGAGGAACTGAAAACGGGAGGTGCCCGGAACGCGGCGCGACCGTTTGAGCTTTTCGCGTCTCTCGCCGTACCCCCCCCTCCTTGTTTTCAACTTCCCGCGCGTCGCCCGTGTGCTGCGAAGGAGCGAACAGCGAACGCTGTCAGTGGCCCGAGAAGTGATGCGCGCGCGAAAGGCACGCCGGAGAAGAGCCCCAACTTGTGGGTATACGCCGAAAATAAAGCGAGACGGACGGCATTGCCAGGGTGCGGGAGAAAACGCTCGTTTCAGGATTAAGTGCACGCCTTCTGCTTATGCTAATGCGATTTGCGCTGGCTATAGAAACTCCACGTCTTTCCGTTTCTTTCTTCTCGATAGCGTGCTTCATCTGAGTAACGCTATAGCAAACCTGAAAGGAATCACTAATACGGGCACTTAAAACAATATCTAACGACACTTACACGTCAACATACCACCAAGCCGAAGGCGTTTACAGTATTTCTGCCAAACACAATGAAATAAAATAAAATAGGGATACAGCAGCGGATAAAGTCATCATACTGCACTCATTCAGAAGTTCTGTATTCGAGATAGGGAGGGAGAGAATAAACTTTTTTTTCCAGACCAGGTTGTTATAGGGTCCAGAGGTGGGCGGCCTCCTAATTCCATGTAGCCGAGGCCTTGGGATGATAGCCTTGTTCACCAGATGTATAGCTGAGTCTAGAGACTTGGGCTCGTCAGCCGTGCCTCCCATCGGTCTTTCAGGGTGACTGGATCAATGTTGTGTGTATTCTTGAATGCAATAGACTCTGTTCGGCAACTTTCATCCTTTGCAAGCTCTTTTGTATGTCCCAGGGCGCGTTGTATGTAATAAAGTGAGTGCTGTGAATTAATTCCTTTCTTGGAGCTGGCGCACTATGACGGCATTTTCTTTGTTGAAATTGCAATGTCGTGCTGGGTATTTCTGCCTGTATTGCTCACAATGTTTTGTAATGTAATTGTAGGACCTTTCTACCTTTTCGTCTGGTCCCCAGAACGAGAGAGAGGAAAAAAAATCCTCATACCTAAAAAGCGGTGAATCAGCGTCCACCATCGTGATAGCGATAACTGTTATAGCAAAGCGATAGCCAAGGCTCCAGGCAGCAGTGAGTCGCATTCGAAAAACAAGAGAGTCCTAATTTTCCCTTAACCGGGCAAGCTGCTAAGTTGCGGGTGCTCGCAGGTGCGAGTCAAGTTATTAACGTGGGAAATAAAAAAAAAATGCACAGGTCGGTTACACCTGAAGAGCTGAAGAACTTCTGAAGAGCTCCACTAGTATGCAGCAATCAGAGCGCTCCAGCAATGAGGAAAAAAGACGAGATTGAGACTCGATGCCATATACGCATTGCAACACTTTCTCTTTTTAGAAAATATCGCAGAAAAAAAAAAAGGCGGACTACTATACATCTCCGCCGTTTTTTAAAGAAACAAAAGGAGAAGGCAGGAATACTAACCAGAAACTCATCTTGTTCGCTACGGTAAGGTGGGGGAAGGCGAAGCAGGAATACAAGCAAGGTTAAGAGAAAAACGAGGACCATATATATATATATATATATATATAGGAAGAATTCAGGGGCTCGTTTATTTGTTAGGAACAACTTAATGAACCAACAAACATTGAAGCCTAGGAAAGCATAGGGGAAGTTATTAAAGTTCCGAATTGTGGTATTATAATTTTAGCGGAAGTAGAAAGGAATTAAAGTGGACGAAAAAACAAACCAGCCTTCCGTGGGAACCGAACCCACGACCTTCGGATAACGCGTCCGATGCTCTACCGCTGAGGTACGAAGGCGGTCGTCCCCCCGTCCACTGTATTGGGTATTTATGTATATGTAATCCTGGGAGGTTTGGAGGTTTATATATATATATATATATATATATATATATATATATATATATATATATATATATATATATATATATATATATATATATATATATTTTAATTTGCGTTTACCGGGTAAAAACTACAAAATCTTCCGGAGGGTGATTTTTTTTTTCAGCTAAAATTCCACAAGACAGCATAAACGGATAAACCACACGACAATGTCTATGGCACATTTTGTATAACTGCTATCACAATGATACCTATTATACAAAATTACGCAAATAGGTGCGCATACTTGTGCTATAAGCAACCTACCCTCGCGTCCCGATTCCCAGTGAAATTTGATGTACGAGGTGCGTATACGCGAGGTGAACGTCACGTTCCCCGCTATGGTGTGAGAGTATAGATAAAGAAGATAAGAAGCTTCGCTTCTTTGGAAGTCACTCTCAAGGTTAATCAACGAAACATGACGCTGACGACGAAAATGAGTGATTGTGCAGATTGAGGTGACCGATGGACCCGCCGCGTCTACTACGGCCCACTTGTTCGCCACTTATCTCGAATATCGCGCGATGAGTAAGTGGTGATACCTTCACAGTGGCGTGACAGAATCGGACGGGATGAGGGCAGGCCGTGAAGTTGCTTTGAATAATCAGCTGCATGCGGTTGAGATGAATTGCCAGACAGGCGCACATACCTCTTAGATATGTACGCACGGAATTAGAAAATGTATAATGAAAGAATGGAAACCGCTCGTCCATTCATTTCAAATCCCGTGGGATATTACGAAAAAAAAAAGAAAAAAACATGTGTGCGTGTGTGTGGGGGAGTGCCGTGCCGCAGAATAATGGGAGCTGTCTGCGCTTTCGTGCGCTTAATAACGCGATCATTATCAAGCGAGTCGGAAAATATCGTCTTCGGCCTTGTCGAGCGTATCAGATTCTTATCGCGGTGTGCGATATGCCCGAGCGGCACCAGATTATCAAGCGATATCTTCTTACAGCCCATCAGCATCCCCGCTAAAGAGATGGCGGCAAATAGGCAACAGGAGTACAGAGGTCACAGTCTCACCGCTATATCCCAGCCAGTGGCTATATGGAGGTAGAGCTGCCGAGCTCGAAGTATATGGGCTTCCATTCGCGGCCAAGGCTGCGGCAATTTTGTGGGGTCGAAAATACACGACGCTTGTGTGTCTTGATATAAGTGCGTGTTAAAAGGACCCCAATTAGTGAAAATCGGCCTGTGGTTTGGCACCACGGCGTGCCTCCAATCATGCAGTGGTTTTCGCACATAAAACCACATAATTTAATTAATCATACCTTTCGGCGGCGCGCAGAGCAATGAGAATGTGCCGCTTCAACGTTAATTGGCACATTATAGGCCCACCTGGAAATTTTATCTGAACTGAATAAAATTTTTTTTCCAGCTTGAAATGACACCGAGAAGACGATCGTGCGTGTCACTGTATAATACATCATAAAGCATGCAAGGAAAGTCTTATTATTCCCCCCCCCCCTTCTTTTTTTCTTTCTTTCTTTTTCTGTAAGTTTAGTCCGTTTAGAGTATTTCAGTTCTTAAGAGAAGAGAGAAAGAGGCGAACGTTAGGAAAGCAGTGATTAATCTCGTAGACATTTTTGTAACATTTCTTTATTCACTTTTCTGTGTTGGTTTTGTTGTTTTGGGGTTTAACGTCTCAAAACCAGCTCTGATTATGAGAGACGCCGTAGTGGAGGGCTCCGGAAATGTCGACCGCCTGGGGTTCTTTAACGTGCACTGACATCGCACAGCACACGGGCCTCAACATTTCGCCTCCATCGAAATGCAGCCGCCGCAGCCGGGATTCGATCCCGCGACCTTCGGATCAGAGCCACTAGACCACCGTGGCGGGGCTCACTTTTCTGTGGTGACGGCCTAGAAGTTTCGGGATGATTGACGTCTTACAGGGTCTGTCCCTGTTTCCGTTCTTCATTCTTTGCACACAAACTCTAAACACTCATTCTGGTGGCCTGCGGCATAACCTTGCATGTCTTGCGTGATACCTTTTCTTTTTCTTTTTTCATTCTTATATTTACTTAACTGTGGTTGCTTCATGAACCAGGCATTAAGCACTTGAGATAATGTACCGGGTGGATATATTTCGCACCGTAGAGTTTTTTTACAATACTGCCTGTAACAGATAGCATAGCTGGAGTCGTGGAGTTGACTACCTTACGCGGCGGACACTATACACTTGCCTGGGAGGCACAAGAACAAGTCAGCTGACAGAAGTTGAAAACAGGTCAGTAAGTCAATTGGCAACAATTCAATAATTACCGCCTTAGTTTATCACATTACGGGCTATACTGCAATTTACGAATTGTATTTTGTGAATTCACAAGGCGCATATATTTACGAGAAATTTTCAAGGGCAATCAACCAATGAGTGACACAATGAGTGAGTACAACAGAGGAGGTCTCAACGTTACAAACCTTAGACGGCCCTTTCTATGTTGATACACTGGAGAAATTAATATGACACGAGCTATAATAAAAGCAAATTTAAAACGTCAGATTTAATACAGATGGCACCGGATATTTTGGTGGTGCTTTCTTGTGCTCCGCTTAACCGAGTGGGAACGGTTACGAAATATTCATTCACAAAATGTGCTATAAAATACATGGGAGATCTACTCTTTGCGATCTGACGCAAAGGGTAGTTTGAACAACACTGCATTCTTTTACCACAAGTTCGATGGCGCACCACCCGCAGATTTTATAATAAGCGAGTACGCCTTACTAATCCGCCGAAAATTTCTTGAATCGCATGATATACTGCGAAGCAATTTTTAAAGAGTTATTTAGTCGATTATGCACCTGCCCCACCACGGTGGTAGTGGCTATGGCACTGGGCTGCTGGTCCGAAGGTCGCGAGATCGAATCCCGTCCGCGGCGGCTGCATTTCGATGGAAACGAAATGGGGCCAGTGTACTGTGCGATGTCAGTGCACGTTAAAGAAACCCAGGTGGTCGAAATTTCCCGAGCCCTCCAATACGGCGTCTCTCATAATCAGAGCTGGTTTTGGGACGTAAAACCCCATAAATCAATTAGTGCATTATGTATCTGCACATCAATTTTCCATGCTTGCAATGTCCGGCGCTTCGCGTAGTCGAGCTCACGAACTAGAATGCTACCCCGGGTAATCTTTACAAGTGTCGTATTGTCTAAGAGGAAACGACCCCCATATTTATTCATACATCATTTGGTATAATGGATATGAAACACACGGGTGCATGCGACTGGGTGACGTCGAAGTGTGCTTCCTTTAATGTATCAACCCCACTTCTTTCTCTCTCACACACACAAACACAAGAACGCATAGATCATTCTTACCGAAGCTAACCGAAATTCACTTCATGCTCTCAGGTTGAAGTCTACTTATAGCGCGGCATTCAATCACTGCCGTTTGTGGTGCGTATGCGCTTAACTATAAACCGACCGCCGTCTCAAAATCTTCGAGGTTATTAGCACCATTAAATGAGCAAGCAACACACGAAGTTCGTTTCCTTCTCCGCCCACCTTCTTCCACACCCTTTTCCCATTTATCCTCGCTTCGGACCAGGCATCCGCAAGGCCATCCACGTTCTAGTTACAAATTTATTCATTCGTTTGGTTAAACTTGCCCCGCAGCATCACTCCGGCGGCCGAGTCGCTTCCTTTCGCCCTCATCTGCACCCATGCTGGATCATGCCCTCTGTGGCTTGCGGAACTTGACAAGCCAGCCGCGGTCATGCGGTGAAACTCTTATATGCCTTGTCCCCCCCGCCCCACCCCCTCCTCTTCCGTCTGTCTCGTCCGCCTGTACACGTACTCTGTTCTGCAGCTTATGAAAGCCTGCCGATTCTAGCTTTCATGCTAAAAGATGGAAGCGAGTTCACCTTGTGCTGAACCAGTCGATTATACGTATATAGGAACTAATGAGCACGGTTCTTCGTGGGTTTCTTTAATGAAGTTATCACAATGTACACAGATGGTGAACACATATCCAACCATCCAACTGTACAGCTCGACTGGTGTTTGGGAAAAAAATTTTAAAAAAGGAAAAGAGATCACGTGGAACATATATAGCGTGATTCCACATCTTCGGGTGGATGCCGACAATGCGTGCCCGAAAAATCACAATCCTCAGATGCGTGATTACAGAGATTCGCTTCTTGACGATTTACGTTTTCAATTTAGGGCACAAGTTGAAAGTTCGAAATTGGAACCTACCGAACATTACTCGGTCGGCGTACTGACCGAAGCCGAACGAACTCGGGGTAAAGACATAGACGTTTCTCCTTGCAGGAGTGATTGTAATGATAATATGTCACCATCATCACCATCATCAGGATCGTCGTCGTCATAATCATCATCGTCATTATCGTCATCATTATGCTATTTTTTTAAAGTCCACTGTAGGAGGAAGGCCTCTCCCAACGATTTCCAATACGCCCTATCGTGAGCGAGTTGGTTCCACTCTACGTCTGCGAATTTCCTAATTTCATCGCTCCATTTAACCTTTTGTCTGCCTCTGTTGCGTTTTTCTTCTTTTGGTATCCATTCCGTCGCTCTTACTGTCCATCTGTTACCTGTCCTCCGCATGATATGCCCTGCCCAGGTCCACTTCTTTCTTTTAATTGATATAAGTATATCAGGTACTCCTGTCCGTTCTCTGATCCACTCCGCTTTTCGCTTTAGTGACAGTGGCAAGTTTCCAGTCATGATTTGGGACTGTCTCTCGAATGCGCTCCATCCCATCCTTATTCTACGGAGGATTTCATTTTCATGGTTAGGTGTCCCTGTTAATAACTACCCCAGATATACGTATTGGTTCACACATTCTAAGGGTTCATTGTTAATTTTATGTTCCTGTTCCTTAGCTAGACTGTTGAGCATAATTTTAGTCTTTTGCTTATTCAGTTTCAGGCCCAATTTAAGACTTTCCCGGGTTTAGGTCCTCAATCAAATTTTGTAGTTCGTCACCGCCATTGCTAAAGAGCACAATCTGGTCTACAAGCCTTAAATTACTGAGATATTCTCCGTCTATTCGAATTTCCTTTTCTTCCCAGTATAGACGCTTGAACACTCTTAGGTATGCAGTGAATAACATCGGGGATATTGTATCTCCCTGTCTCACACCTCTCCCGATCGTGATTTCTCTGCTCTTCTCATGTATGAGTAGTGTGGCGGTGCAGTTTTTGTAGACGTTACTTATAGTTAGCACGTATACGTCAGGTACTCCTTGTCGACGCAAAGCTTCTAGAACTGCTTGTGTTTGTATGGAATCAAGTGCTTTCACGTAGTCTATAAAGGCCATATAAAGAGGTTTGTTATATTCGGCGTACTTCTCAATTACTAGGTTGATAGCATGGCTGTGGTACACTGTTGAGCAGTAACCTTTCTTAAAACCAGTTTGTTTTCTTGGTTGAAGTCGAGTGTTTCTCTTATCCTAGCGGAAATTACTTTCGTAAATAGCTTGTATATTACTGGGAGTAGCCTAATTGGTCTGTAATTCTTTAACTCCTTTATGTCACTTTTCATGTACAAGGAGACAAAATAGGGCGGACTTCATTGCGAAAATAGGAAAGAAAGTAAGAGGAGAACAGGCGGTCGGGAACTACGGTGAAGGTGATAGGAATAGCAGAGGAGAGTTGCTAGTGGAATTCGCCGAAAAAAATCATCTCCTGTTATGAATACTTTCTTTAAGAAACGTAAGAACAGGAAGTGGACATGGAAAAGCCCCAACGGAGAAACGAAAAACGATATAGATTTCGTAATGTGCAGTGATCCAGCTATAGTAAAAGACACGGAAGTGGTTAATAAGTTCAGAATTAGTGACCACAGACTAGTAAGGGCGAAGATAACCCTCAATCTAAAGCGAACAAGGACAAAGTTAACCACGCGGAAAAATGCCACCCTCGATGTCGCCAGGGAGAAAACAGAAGAAATTAGAATTGCACTTAAGAACAAGTATGAGGCGCAGGAAGATAATGAGGATATATAGAAGATGAATGAAGACATCACTAAGCTGATCACCGAAGCAGCAATCGAAGTAGGCGTCAAGGCACTGAGACAAGATGTAAATCAGCTCTCTGAATCTACTAAAAGTTTAATCAAACAACGCCAACAGATGAGAATAACTAACTCAAGAGACGGGATAGAATTTGCCAAGCTGTCTAAGCTCATCAGTAAAAGTAGAGTCAGGGACATACGTAACCATAACGTGAAAGAAATAGAAGCAGCCGTCAGAAAAGGAGTCAGCATCAAAACAACTTTGTGCAGGAAAGAACATAATGCATGCAGGGAAAGATAGGCAGGGCAACATCGTTACTAACTTCAGTGATGTAGCCAAGGTGGCCGAGGGCTTCGATTCTGAACTATACAGCTCAAATACGAGTCCCCCCACCATGAGGGTAATAAATGTCGATCAGGACACCTAAATTCCATGCGTCACTGCAGACGAGGTTAGGCAAGCAATTCAAGGCATGTCCCGCTGGAAAGCAGCAGGAGAAGACAGCATAACCTCCGACTTGATCAAAGATGAAGGAGACTTCCTAACTGGAAAGCTCGCGACACTATACACTCAATGCCTCAAAACTTCAAATGTACCAGTAAGTTGGAAAAACGTAAACATTCTATTATTACACAAGAAGGGAGATGTTAAAGACTTGAGGAACTACAGGCCGATCAGTCTACTCTCAGCACTTTACAAAATATTCACAAAGGTTAGCTCAAACAGAATAAGGGTCACACTTGAATTTAATCAACCAAGAGAGCAAGCAGGGTTCAGGAAAGGATACTCCACCATAGGCCACCTTCATGTGATCAATCAATTGGGTAATCGAGAAATCAGCTGAATACAACAAACCCCTCTATATGGCTTTCATAGACTATGAAAAGGCTTTTGACTCGGCAGAGATAACAGCAGTTCTGGAGGCACTACGCCATCAAGGAATATGTGATAGCTACGTAAACACAATAGCCAACGTATATAAAGACTCTACAGCCACCCTACTCCTCGTTAAGAAAATCAGAAAAATCCCAATACAGAGAAGTGTCAGATAATGAGATACAACTTCTCCAATGCTATTTACTGCATGTTTGGAAGAAATCTTCAAAAGGTTAGACTGGGAAGAGACAGGGCTCAGGATTAACGGCGAATATCTGAGTAACCTGCGATTTGCAGACGACATAGTACTCTTTAGCAATGATGGCGACGAACTGCAGATAATTATTGCACACTTAAGCAGGGAAAGCACTAAGGTAGCATTAAATATGAACATGCAGAGAACAAAGGTAATGCTAGATGGCACGGCGAAAAAATATGTCTTCACGATAGAGAAGGACAGAATGACCAGATACTGCGACATAACAAAATTTTATGAAAAATCCAGGCCTGTTTATACACAAGAAATTCGCAGGCATCAAATGGAATCAGCTCGCGCAGGACAGGCAAGGATGGAGAGGGTTGGGAGAGGCCTTCGTCCGGCAGTGGACATACGATAGTATGATGATGATGATAGCGTTTTCCAGCTGAGCGCTGCACGAAATGTCTTGATACATTTCGTGAAGAGCAGCGCAAGTTTCTCAAATGTAGTGTCTCCTCTGTCTTTGATCAAGTCGGCTGTTATGCCATGTTCACCTGCTGCTTTACCGCGGGACATGCCTTTGACGGTTTTTCTGACTTCGTCAGTGGTTATACATGCAATTTCAGTGTCCTCCTCTGATTCTATTTCTGTTAAGGTTGCGTGGTCTGTCTGAGAGCTGTGCAGTTCAGAGTAGCAATCTCCTGCTACCTTTACTATTTCGTTGAAATTGTTGATAACGTTACCCTGTTTACCTTTTAGCTCATGCATTTTGTTTTCTCCTAATTGCAGTTTCGTTTTGACTGCGCCACGGTGGTCTAGTGGCTACGGTACTCGGCTGCTGATCCGAGGGTCGCGGGATGGAATCGCGGCCGCGGCGGCTGCATTTCGATGGAGGCGAAATGTTGAGGCCCGTGTACTGTGCGATGTCAGTGCACGTTAAAAAATCCCAGGTGGTCGAAATTTTCGGAGCCCCCCACTACGCGCGTCTCTCATAATCAAAGCTGGTTTTGGGACGTAAAGCCCCACAAATCAATCAATCAATCAATCAATCAATCAATCAATCAATCAATCAATCAAACGAGTTTTGTTTTGATCGATGTAATGCCGGTACCTTTCTCTATTCCTTTTTTATTTCTCTCACGTTAAAGTTCCTTACGTCTCTCTGTCTGGCTTTATTGATCAGCTTTGATAATTCTGCGAATTCTATTTTATCTTTTGACGAAATCAGTTTCATCTGCTGCGTTTTTTTTATTAAGTCTTTAGTCGATTGGGACAACTTGCTTACACCTTGCTTTGTTGTTTTACCCCAGACTTCTATCGCTGTTTGGAAGATCACTTTCATTGTGGTTTTGTTTACTACTTGTAAATCTCCATTGTTTTCGTCTAACGCATCAAATCTGTTTTTAGTGCGACTTTAAGTTATTTGTTTTTTTTTGCATTGATTACATCTGGGTTTGCCTTTTTACTAGTAACTAATTTAGTTCTTACTTTCTTTAGGTTAAATACAATCTCTGCCCTCACTAATCTGTGATCACCCCATTTTATCTTGCCTACTAGTTCTGTGTGTTGAATTATGCATTATAGAGTCAATTTCGTTTTTTGTTTCTCCGTTAGGGCTTTTCCATGTCGACTTCTTATTTTTATGCTGCTTTGAAGAACGTATTCATTATTGGAAGTCGGTTTCTTGCTGCAAACTGTACAAGCATCTTTCCACGTATATTCCTATCACCGACACCTTAGTTGCCAATCGCTTCTTCTCCACTTTGTTTTGTTCCTACTTTTGCGTTGAAATCCCTCTTAACTACTATGTATTATGCCCGTACTCTTTTTATTGCTAATTCGATATCCTCGTAGAGCTGCTCTACTTGCTCGTCGTCGTAGTTCGTTGTTTGCGCGTAACCCTGGATTATCTTAGGTTTATATCGGTTCTTTAGTTCTATGACGGCGCATGCTACCCTTTCATTCATGCTGTAGAATTCATCCACGTTGCCATCTATATCTTTGTGAATTAGGAGCCCGACACCACATTCTCTCTTTTTGGGCAGCCCTCTATGGCAGAGGACGTGTCCGTTGTTTAATACTGTGTATGCTTCACCTGCTCTCGTAACTTCGCTAAGGCTATGATGTCCCAACTAACGCCTTCGAACTCCTCGAGTAGCCCCGTTAGGCATCTTGGCTCGAGGGGGATCTTGCGTTGAACGTTCCAAGATTTAGTCTCTAGTGGCGGCATGTCGGGATCCAACAATTATATATATATATATATATATATATATATATATATATATATATATATATATATATATATATATATATATATATATATATATATATATATATATATATATATATAGCAGGGCTTATATCTTATATACATAGCAGGGTTTAAATTCCCGAGCCAGCAAATGTGACGCCTGTCGAGGACCTCGCATTACATTTGACGACGGGGATTTCTTTGAACGTGCATATATCTGTTCATCTTTAAGTGCGGCCGCCACGTCTGGGAACCGAATTTAGGATGTCAGTAGAGCAGTTCACAGCCACTATGGTCAAGACGAAGAATTGAACGACTCTGGTCAAGGATTTACTAATTACGCAATCTGAACTGAGACGTTCGGTTATCTACAAGTGCGACCCCTTCTAAGAGTAGAAATTCAACGTAAATTGAGTATGCCGTTGATTCTTATAAAACGTATTCTTATTAGCGCTTTGTGCAAATGCTCTTAGGGCGCATAATCAGTTCTGCACTCATTAATGCGACACAACACTTTATCGTGTGCTATGACGAATCACCTTGTTAGGCCACCCTGCCACGGGGCAAGTGGGTTGGTTCGCGGTTACGCATGCGTAATCGGGTAAGCTTAACTACTAATTTGACAGAAATTATTTGAGTCTGTATGACTGCCTTGCAGTGTAGAAGAGGGGGTTGTACAATATGATGATGATGATGTAGTTAAATGTATAACCAATTGTTTTCTATGAACTAGAGTACTGCACGGGCCGTGATTTTCGGCCCGGGCCCGGCCCGAGCCCGCCGCTCGCTGAAGTTTACCCGCCCGAGCCCGGCCCGGTGAATAAAAGTGAGGCCCGTACCCGGCCCGAGCCCGGAAAAAAACTTCACCTACCCGACCCGGCCCGGCCCGACTGCAAATCAGGCCCGACCGAGGCCCGAGCATGAAATTTCGAGCAAGTTTTAAGCAACAATGATAGACGTTTCGTTGCCGCATGCTTAGTTAACAAGTACATTTTAACCTTCAGTTATCTAGTCGAAAAAAAAAAAACCACCTAATGTGGAAATATATTGAGCAAAGATAATGGGTGCAAAGAAGATTTATTGATCAGATGTATACTGTATCTATTTCTTCGCATATTCAGATAGAAATCACCAAGAGGGTTTTGTAACATATTGTGACAGCCAAACTGATTTGTAGCATGACTTTAGCTTTAATGAAAAGCACAATAAAAACGGAGGCACACTACACTGTTCTAGAACTTCTTGTTTTTATTGCACCCTCTATCTAAAAGCATGTCTATCAGCAAACAATCGCACACCCTTCTAGATATTTAACACCAGTCCTCAGTATAGTAGTAGCTTGCCTTAACAAGAAAAAGATGAAATCCAAATTTATGAACGGTGTATTAAATGCGCAAACTTCGATTATAACTGTAACAAACAGAGTTTTTTTTTTTTATAGTCTCTAGTCCACCTGTCGACTGCCATTGAACAATGGCCATCCTCCATCGCTGCCTTGATTACTGGCCTCAGCGTTTCTCGTAAAGCACCAGCCACTTCGGCTGCCTTGCGGGACACTGTCGGGGGATGTGGAAGTAATTCTTTTGGCGGACAGTGTTTCGTACCAGGCACCGTCGGCGACAAATTCATCGGCAATTTTCAAAAATCCTTCATCTCACACGACATCGAAGGGCCTCATATCTTTAGCGCACCATCGGACGCACGAATTCGTCAAGCTTTCCTTTAAACCGGAAGGAACCGCGGGCTTCTTTCAGAAAAGAAAGAAGTCAGGCAGCACATCCTCCCGTTGACTTGCACTTGTGCCTGTTCAGGTGAGGCGGCGTTCCCGTCTTACCAGTATCAAAGCCCAGAAAGGTTTTGCACTGTTTGCATTGCACGCGTCCTGCTGGAGAAAAAGTGTTCTAATCAACTACGAAAAAAAACCTCTTCGAAACGTCGCTTTTTGGGGAGTGCTTTGACACAAGCTTCAGTTTCCCGGAAGAAATGTCCTCTTTCAAGCCTGCGCTCATTGTCCCCTGCAGACACGTAAAATTGCCCGTTGCTCGTACACTCTCCTAATGATCATGTAGTTCTGGTTCCGAGGCAAGAAAATTGCTAAAGTGGTGCAGTTCCTTTATTTAGCACCTACCACGTGCGGTCCAACAATCCCCCCTCCCCCCTTCTAATACGTTATGCACAGTTTCTTGAAGCGCTCTTTTCTTTCTTCTGTAATAGTGCATGCCTTCCTAATGTGGTTATCGCTAGGAGGTGGCCATTCATCCACAGTGGTAGCTCAGCAGGTACCGGAGGACACGATTTTGATTCCACGGCCTCGTCGCCGCGCATTTTTATGGGGGCAAAATACAAGAACTCCTGTGCATGTGGATTGAGGTGCACAGTAAAGAACCCCAGATGGCCGAAATTACTTTGGGATGCTCCACTATGGCGTGCTTTATAGTCATAATGTAGTTTCGGCACTTAAAAACTCAGTAATTATTAGCGGGTTGCCTGTGGATTTACGCGGAAAGGACTGGCATGAGATGAACGAAAATATATTGGTCTGCTTTCGGCTTCGTTCCACTTTGGTGACAACGGGACCTTTCTTGACACGCAAACCGTAACCACGACCGCGGGTTTCCGCAGGTCTCATTTGCCAAATCGTAACCACCTTTTTCAAGCCAGAGATCTGACCAAGGGAATATACTTTGGCCTACGCTTATCTCAATAGCAGTATACTATTTCGGCACGTTGCAACACTGTTACAGCGATAACATGGTGCTCTCGCAACATGTATATTGCGGAATAAGACTGCAGCACATACGCTGGAAAACCTCTTTCTCTTTTTTTCTTTTCGAATTCCATGAGACATAACTGCGGTGTTTAGTTCCTCACAGATTTTTCGTGTGCTAACCACTTCTTTCCGTCTTCTCATTCCTTAATCACCTGATTTGCTTTCCTGCCTTTCCTTCCTTTCCTCCTCCTTCTGTGGGCCTACAGTGTAGCTAGACGTGCGTGTCCAACTCGAACCACTAGAAGCCGCGATTGATCCACGGGAAAAAAAGCTCTTTTCCGTTATAAGTTCTGTGTATTGAGACTCTGCGTACATCTTTTGTTTTTGGGGATGGCTTGAACTTTCACCATCTTCCCCCCTTTGCAATTCTGTCATTGCTCTTACGAGGATGAATTGTAAATATAAGTTTATTTTATTAATATCATTAGTGCGATTATGAGATAACATTTGGAATATAACTAATGCAAATAAAATCACAGAACTAATCGTGAGATGTTATCTATACAAATACGTGATCCATTTACTTCTAGGCAGAGTTGTCAGATGCTACTGAGCTAACAGGCAAATAACCATCACAAAAAAAGCCCAAAAAAGCGGCGTGGCTTCCATGAAAAAGCCCAAAGGAAATGAAAATTTAAAGAATTTTCCCATTCTTGAAAACGCTTTTATTTCATAAGAAATGTCACGCAGATACGAAGGGGAGCTGAAAAATTCGCTAATTGATTTGTACAGAAACAATATGCGCAACTATACACGAAAGTCATCATCATCATCATCATCATCAGCCTATTTAGGTCCACTGCAGGACGAAGGCCTCTCCCATCGATTTCCACTCCACCCTCTCCTGAGCGAGTTGGTTCCACTTTACGCCCGCAAACTTTTTAATTTCATCGCTCCATCTAACCCTTTGCCTGCCTCTGTTGCGTTTTCCCTCTCTTGGTATCCATTCCGTCGCTCTTATTGTCCATCTGTTATCTGTTCTCCTCATGACATGTCCTGCCCAGGTCCACTTCTTTCTTTTAATTGATATAATAATATCGGCTACTCCTGTCTGTTCTCTGATCCATTCCGCTCGTTTTTTATCTCTTAGCGTTACCCCTATCATTTTCTTTCCATTGCACGTTGCGCGCTCCTTAGTTTCATCTCTAGTCTTTTAGTTATCCTCCACGTTTCTGCACCGTACGTTAGTACTGGGAGGATACAGTGATTGAATACTTTGCGCTTTAGTGAGAGCGGTAAGTTTCCAGTCATGATTTCGTAATTCCTTCCGAATGCGCTCCAGCCCATCCTTATTCTACGGAGAATTTCTTTTTCGTGGTTGGGAGTTCCTGTTATTAACTGTCCCAGGTATACATATTCGTTTACACATTGTAAGGGTTCATTGTCGATTGTAAATTCCTGTTCCTTAGCTAGGCTATTGAGCATAACTTTGGTCTTTTGCCTATTCATTTTTAACCCAATTTTAATACTTTCCCTGTTTAGGTCATTAATCATGTTTTGTAGTTCGTCTCCATCATTGCTAAAGAGTACAATGTCGTCTGCAAATCTTAAATTGCTGAGATATTCTCCATCTATTCGAATGCCCTTTTCTTCCCAGTCTAGACGTTTAAAGATTTCCTCTAAACATGCAGTGAATAGCATCGGGGATATCGTATCTCCCTGTCTCACACCTCTCTCGATCGGGATTTCTCTGCTTTTCTCATGTAGGAGTAGTGTGGCTGTGCAATCTTTGTATATGTTGTTTATGATTTTCACGTATACGCCAGGTACCCCTTGTCGTCGTAGAGCTTCTATAACTGCTTGTATTTCTATGGAGTCAAATGCTTTCTCGTAGTCGATAAACGCCATATAAAGAGATTTGTTATATTCGGCGTACTTCTCAATTACTAGGTTGATAGCGTGGCTGTGGTCGAAAGTACATACTTACTTTTTAACATTGTCTCCATTCGGCTGAATGCACGAGTGCCAGTGCATGATTAACGTTATTAGTTCGTTCTCCCAGCTTATGTTTGACTTCAACACTCAACGACTCAGTCATCGGCAAACGCGCTATTAACCATATTTGCTAGGAAGATGTAAACAAGCCCCCCCCGCCCCCCCCCCCCCCCCCAAAAAAAAAGGCGACAAGTGACTCGAACATTATACAAGCAACACGTCGAAAAAAGAAACACAAATTCACTTATTGTAAAGAGAACTGGCAACTCTGCTTCTAGGTTACTCGATCCTCATAAATCAAGTACCCACAAGAAGCAAGAGTATTTCAGATAAGCCTTCACATAGCTCGTTCCAGACAAAAGCCATAAAGTTCAAAACATGTGGAAATTATATGTGTACACAAAGCATGTGGAACCAATGCACCAAAGAGCAAGCCCGGCCCGACCCGAGCCCGTAGCCTCATACCCGGGCCCGACCCTAAGCCCGGAGCTTCAGGCCCGGGCCCGCCGTGGAAACTGCTTTACCCGGCCCGGCCGGGCCGGGCCGGGCCCGGGTTTTCGGGCAGGCCCGAGCCCGTGCAGTGCTATACTATGAACAGCCGTAATGACAACGCGTGCAGTAAATAGGGCCACATGTCCTATTGAAGTGACTAACTCCGACGGTGACGCAAGTGAAAGAGTTAAAAAAGTTTTCCTTATACGTACTTATACAACAACACTACGAACGCGCATTATTTTTGACAATCTTTGCGATTTTTGCGATTGCTGGTGCTTCAGATAAATGCAATGACGCTTTCTTTTTTTTTCGTGAAATGTCGTGTCAGATATGACGAAGAGATTGTTGGCATCGATGAAGGAAGGGCAATATAACTGGAGCCAAAGTTTCGACAAGTGGACTTGTCTTCGTCAGGGGTTGCTGCCCCGACAAAGACGAGGTCACTAGTCGAAACGTTGGCTTCAGCCATATTCCTTGTCCTTCGTCATCTTCAACGATATCCCCATCAATTAAAGCCTCCATCTTCCCTGAGCTTCTGTTCGTGTTGGATATGAGTGCTTTTAGTGTTTATGAAACGGACTACGCGTTTCTCAGACTCGATATTTTGCTTTAGAGACATAGAGATGGGAAGAGACAATATAGTCATAAGGCAAGAGTCCTGGAGGTTAGCCAAGACTGAATCCGGTTGGCTACCTTGCAATGGGGAAGCGAGACGGCGAGCGTGCAGAAGTTCGCAGTTTGCACGGAAATAGGTATGGCTGCACGACGCGCTTTCTCGCAGTGTTCCAACCAGGCGGGCAGCATTTTCGGGCTCCCGGCGTGTACGAGGTGCTGTCGGGGGAGAAGCGCGTGGCAAGGTGCCTGACCGAGCAGCCGAGAGAGGACGAGGGCGTACGATGGGCCAGAGCTCTGGCTGAGGCTCTGGCTGACACGAAGGTCACCGATCCTTGAGATGCGCCGTACCCTGAGCTGTACCGAGCAGCATGACTGTCTGACACAGATGGTGTATTCTAGACGCAGCCGCAGTGCGTGCCTCCGCCGTACACAGATGGCGAGCGGCGTACGAGCCGGGCATCGCGCGTGATCGTGCGAGACGAGGCGACTCCTGTGCGCTGGAGCCGCTTTTTCCGAACTTGGGGCACGTCGTGAGAGCCGAGCTGGACGGGCTTGAATGTGTTGGCGTCGCAGCCGGCTCAAGCGCAGATGGACCGATGGTGGTGTGACCAAAGTGTGAGTTCAGCTCGTTTGTTTTATCGTCGTTTCTGTATAAATGTTTAAAAACGTCTCCTGGTCTCCATTCCGTGCCACACCGCACTAGCCCAAGTGCCTAACTATCAAAAACACCACACCGCCATTCAGTCTGTCAGAAGCGGTCATACAGGCCGGGGCATTTCGATAAGTGCAACGACGTTTTTGTAGCACCGCGCATCACAGACGCACGACGCAACGATAGGTATTTTGTTGCGCTTATGGCTGCTATAGTGCGCTTATTTTGTCTTGGTAGTGTTCTTCAACTTGTCATTTTATTGACGTGTATAAAGACGATATCTTTCTTGGGATACTTGAACGCAGAAATTTCGGTCTGTCTTTCTGGCCAAAGTTTAAGCACCTGGCCAAAGTTTAAGCACTTAACGCTCAGCCATCTTGAACTGGTAGCTGCGTTCATACTTGTGAACATTGTCGATCAAAAAGCTAATATTATGCATATCTGAGGCGCAACATCAATACGTAAGTATTAGGTGGTGTGTTCCTTTACTAGAAAATAGATACATAATTCTAAAGACCCTAGTGTTTGTTAGTCTGCGCTAAAAATGCGACGCTATGCACGAAAAAGGTCTCTGCCGACGATTTGGTGCTGCCACTTGGCAGTTGACCAGGGATTCTGCACAAGCTCATGTTTCCCGACGGTGATGCCAGATGGCGTCCATATCTCACGCAGCGTAGCGTAGTACGGTTGGCAGAAGACTATCGTCTTCTGCCGCCAGTTCAAGATGGCTGAGCGTTAAGTGCTTAGCTTAAACTTTGGCCAGAAAGACAGACCGAAATTTCTGCGTTCAAGTACCCCAAGAAAGACATCGTCTTTAAACACGTCAATAAAATGACAAGTTGAAGAACACTACCAAGACAAAATAAGCGCACTAAAGCAGCCATAAGCGCAACAAAATACCTATTTGCAGCGAAGCACGCAGATACGCGGCCAATTTTTTATCAGGGTGAAACCCTTACACTGTCGGAAAATCTAGCGTCGTAATCGTCTGCGTCGGCATTAGCACGATTGCCGCAAATCATACGTCACATATTGCTCCAGATTGAAATACCGTCTCTCTGGAAAGCTTCTGCAAACAAAGTCAGTTATTGGTTTCGAAAGTAAAACTTGCCGGACCCGGGCGCCTGTGACGCCAAACGAGCACACTTTTCCCACGCCACGGCATAAAGTTTCGGGCATGAAGTTTTCACTTTCGTCCGCCTTGGCGTCCGCCGAGGTGGCTGTCAGTTTTTACGCAGCATTCAGTACACCATCTCCTGGCGCAAACACCTTCTTGTTTATCCCGCCAACAAGGGATCCCGGCAACGTTTACCTGTGAATTTCATACAATTAACACTCGTGTTTCGTATCCGCGGGTTGAATGCAAAATTAAATTAGTCCGTGTACGTCAAGGTTAAAAAGCGCTGCGAACGGATGTTTCAGGATTCCACGTTCGCTTCTAAATCATTTGCTCACAGCGACTGAGCATAGAGCCCGCGATCGCAAGCGCGGAATCAAAGCAAAATTTGTCTCGAGTTCGTCAGAGCTTCAGTTCTTTCACGTTTCAGTCGAATTTCGATGTCAAGGCACTCCTGTTCTTGTTGACACTTGCTTCCGCTTTGGTCTTGTATCAGAGCACGTGCACAGGTGCAAGTAAGGATATCCTTTTTTTTCTTCGTTATTAATTAAGTTATAGAGCAAGTTCGTTATCCTCGTGTTGTATTTGTGCTGAGCTGCCATTCGTTTTTATCATCTATTTAAATGTAAACGTACAAATAAATAGCAGTGAAAAACTAAAATGAAAAAAAAAAAAACAGTGTTAATCGCGCCGTGGTATCATTCCATGTCTCAGTACGAATGCCGACGAATGATTCAGATTATGTGAGCACCTCGCGTGCACACGCTGCTCTAGCTATTATAGGCTCCGCTTTGATTGTATTATCTCGTCCCTCTTTTTTTTTTTTTTTAAATTTCCGCCTGTACAACTTGTTCGGTATATTTATACCTGCCGGCATGCGTCGTCTCGCGGAATAAAGGAAGAAAAATGTCGCACCGTGTAGACAATAATAAACCTCATTAAACCGGCTCCACTCCTCGAACTATACCCCCGGGGTGCAGACGCTGTTTTCGAGCGTGAGAGCTATATGCTGCACGGATGGTAAATATTGATCTCCGCACTGGAAGAGACCGTAAAAAGAAGGGCGCTCCTGCGCCAGTGCTGCTTCTCGTTCGCCGTCTGTAGACGTCACGCGGTGTTACTGCTATATACACTGTATATGTACACACAGTTTATTATAAGCGTGTTGCAAATAAAAGAGAACGGGTCTCCTCTTCGTGTTGCCTACGGGGCGCACCTAACAGAAACGGTGTGCATCGCAGGCCCGTGAGCCATCCGCATTTCCCAATACGTCGCGTTTCGGAAGTGGCGGCATCTGATTATAATATCTAACAGCAACCTAACTGCGTATCGTGTGGCTTGAAACACTATCGCTGGAGCTGTATATACGCAGTGCACGTAGAGATATTGTCAGGTTGCAAGTTCATAGAGTACAACAAACACGTTCAATTACTTGAAAGGGCGACGCGATCGTTGCTGCAGTAGGCCCAGCCGTACGAAACATCATCTCTAGACATTCGGCGTTGAAAAATCAAACTTGAAGTTGTCGTCTAGATTGGCCGAGGAGTTACACGTGCCAATCGGGTCGTGCGTAAGTTCAGCACGTTTCGCTGCTGGCGTATACGCGTACAAGCTGACAGTGCACGCGCGCAGACGGCAGCTGTTTTGGTGATGTTGTTGAAGCGTTCTACACCGCAGAATGAATCGAGATTGAATTGAACCGCCGAGTTGAAATTATCATATGTAGACGGTGTGAATTTGATGGTTTTAAGATTCGCAGATGAGAAAAGGAGCGCGGCTGTCCCACTGTGCACGAAAATCGACAGAACAGCGCGGCTTTTCCATTGTGCGTATGTATACGCGTGTTTAAAATTTCAGTGTATTTCTGTGGTGACAGCGTATAGAAAAAAGGAAGACGCCCTCCACGATATTGGACATATTTCTAATGAGTGGGCTATATTTGAGGCACCACAGTCCGTAAGCAAGCCCACTGTTCCGCACAGACAGCCGTATCGGTGCCTACTACGAATACACTGCATTGTTTCGAATATATGTCACAGTTGCCCCAACTTGTCGGCTATATTTAGTTACCGCATTGACTTTGCTGCACCCACGCGACGAATTGAGATTAAAAAAAAACAAGGCCATATTCCGTGACCTAACTAACTAGCTGTGACGCCACCTTACGCGGTCGCAGTACCTGTAACTAGAATATGCTAAGCAAGCCCGGCTACGCTAGGTGGTTGCTAGACGACGTGAGCTGGAGCGGAACTGCCTTACGGCACTGCCTCCAGGAACGGTCCACAATATTCTGTCGGCGAGAAACAGCATAACGAGAAGCTTAACAGCAGCTCTGTGTGAAATAAATGAAAGATGGTGGCAAGAACAAGTGTGCGCGACTATGTTCATCTTTCTGTGTTTCCTTCATATATATATATAGCAAGCCTTAACCAACTGTTAAACTACGACGCGGATAAATATACGGAATACAATGATAACGTTCAATGTCCACGCTAGAGACAGCACATCGCCACCACAATCGGTGTTGTAATGGGCCCATAACAGCTTACGCTGTAACATACCAAAATACAACCTGTAACTGCACTTACTCTAACACCTGAGATGCTTCTGTAATTATCCGCAAAACAGAGACGTGCCTCTACGGGATTTTCCCATACACAGCTCTTGATTTGATGTGTGAAAGCTGTGTGAACTGTGTGATGGCAGGATCACTTAATAGACATATTCGTTTATTACGTACTCGCAGTGGTACTTTACTACAATCTCTGTCACATTAACTTGCCTTAACATGGGAGCATGCATGTGTCGCATCTCCTTATTTTGTTTGTTTTCTTCCATGCAGTTGCTTATTCATACACTTTTTCTTTCTTTGAATTTCTGGCACACTGTGCGCGCGCTTACGGATAAATGGTAATAGTATTACTGAATAATACAAAAAAATAACCGGTTGTAGTGCAGTCTACCAGTCCCTCTGCATGTAGCATTTTCGGAGGAACAAGATTACCTTCGCTCAACATTAAAGTTTAACACCATAAAGATAGGTATATCCCCTATTGGGTAGGGAAGCCTTGCCAGAAAAGTGACACCCCTTTCGCTATCTGTCGTACAAAGCGACCGCCTCTCCTGTAGATGAATAAAATGCATAAGTTTATTGCATCGCAGTATGCATGTATGTACTCCTATCACTCAGCAACTTTGTTGTCTACATTTACTTTTTGCATTTCCCACTCCTCTCTGTTAACTTTTTAACATCGAAGCTGTTCTAGCTCGACGTGAAATGTTTGTCGTGACCTGAAAACTCGGTATATCGGGTATGTGCCACAGGGGTATAATTCAAAGCCTCAGTGTGCTCAGTGTCCTCTGTCATCAAACTGAAACAATTCTTCTTTGCGCCTATTTAAGATTTCGCGCAACCAGACCAGAATGCTTCAGCTGCAACATGGTTTACGATTCCTTCGAGTCCTTTACACTAACATCGCAAGAACGCTAGCTGGGTTCGAGCGGGAATCAAAGCCAGGCCGTCTGCATGGCAGGCAGCTGCCCCATCAAAGAGCCACGCCAGCGGCTGACGCTGCTTCGGAAACAAGCCCCTATGAACGTGGTGAATAACAAATCATAACCATGTATACTGTCGTACGTACAACAAGGAGGTGGGAAAGTGAGATGAGACGGAGGGGGAGGGAGATAAGAAAGGCAGAGGCAGAGAGTTAACCATAGCGTATCCTTGTATAGCATAACGGGGTGGCAAAGGAAATTGAAAGTGGGTGGGAGGGAGGGATGTGAATGGTAGGAATAGGAAAATAAGGAACGTAGAGGGCAAAGCATAGCATACTCATGTACAGTGTGGTACAGCAAGGAGGTGCGGAAGGGAAGTGAAAGTTAGCAGGAAGGAAATGAGGAGGTTAAGGCCACCAGCGCCGCAGCATATCGTCTGTTTCAGCAGTTCCTTGCAACAGAGCCAAGGCCACGAGTCCATCGAGCGCAGAAGTCTTCCGAAGCGAGACGAAATGCCATTGTTCGGACACGCACCTTCCTCCTTTCAGGACTGCAGCTTCCACTGCAGAGCCCGCCATTGGCAGGTGTCAAGCCGCGCAAGGACACGTTTAACTTGCGTTCTCCCTCCGGATTGGCCGAAGAGGGCTGTAGCTTCCACAGTGCTGCACGGAACTTCTGAAACAGACTCTAGTATAACAAGAGAGCCGGAAAAGGAGGTGAAGATGAGGAGGAGTGATATGAGAGCGAGGAAGAGGGAAAGGAGGAAGGGAGGGGGTACAGCGTAGCATGCCCACGTGTAGTACGGTATAGCAAGAAGGTGGGAAACAAAAGTGAATATGAAGATGGGGAAAGGAGGAACGGAAGGCCCACCAGCTCCGCTCTGACCTGGCCTTGCGGCCCTGTGCAAGCTTCCCGCAGTTCTTTCTCTCTCGCTCTCTTTTTCAGTGCGTAAGGGTCGAAAAATGCAACGATAGCAAGCGTCCAACGCTTGCTATCATTGTACTCGCTAATTGTACCAATGGTAAATGTTATGCTGCCGCTCATAAGGCGATCGTGCAGAAGCGACGGCGTAGCACCGTACGCTATACAAAGCTTCTTTCTCGGCTCTCTCTCTGCATGGTCTTGGACAGCAATTATCAATGGAAAGCAAACTGCTCCCATTGAGCGGCTGGTCTCCCACGCTGGCCCCCAGGGGTTCCTGGTACGAGACCCTTCCCTTTCGCTGAACGTCGCTCGGGGGGGTCGCGGCTGCGCGACCGTACCTGTCCCCTCAGTGGCCGTTTCGGGGAAGAGCAGCTCGGACGCGTAGGAAGGACATGCATGAGAAGTGCGCCGTCGCTCGAAGCGACAATGCGCTTGGCCCAACCAATTCTTTAACGACCGGCATGCGCTCTCGGCGCGCCGACTGGAACAAAGGGTTGAGTCGCAGCAGTGCACGGTCCGAACTGCGGGAAAGGCGAAGACACGCTGTGTTTCCTGGAACGACAGGGTTCGACTGGATGAGCGTGGGAGATGGCCCGAATGCCGCAGGGCTGCTACGATACCGATATTTCGATTGTGAGAATATCTGAGAGCGTGGGATAAGGAGAGGGAGAGCCATGATGGGAAAGAATGCCAAAATGCCTGTTTAAACTGCAAAGACGCTGCTGTCGGGATTAGGGACAGCCCACTAGGGAGTGGCTTAATCTGAGGATAAACAGATTGGATGACAGAAGGTTGAGGCGGACCAGCAGTGGCCACCTCCCCTTTATCTTTGTTACCGCAAGGTACTAAAGACTGGACGGGATTCGTTTCCCTTCAGTCTAGGCTGTAATCACTTAACTGATCGATCAGTAAGACTCCGTACGATGCAACTTCTGTCTGGGCCGTAACCACTCGGTGGTCGAACAGTGAGACTAAGTTCGTTGTATGTAGTAACAGTGTTCTAGGCTCTAACTTAAGAAAAGTTAAGTAGAAGAGTAAGACGCTGTTGATGTCTATGTTATCATCAGTGTGCTTCGGCAAGATGTACATATGACTGTAAATATTTGCTGCAATATACCTTCAAGTTCATTACCTCCAACCTGCCTCCTGCTTCATCGACGTCGATCATCTCCTTGACGGGACTTCAATCCACATCAAGGAGAAAACGAACAAGAAAAACATAACTGGCGCAGTCGGACAGGGATCGGCGAGCTCTACAGCACCATACACTGGACCAGTGCCGAGGAGACCGAGGGGCAAGGCATCCGTCAGCCACCAGCGGCAACGTCGAGACGATCCCACAGCAGCCAACTCCGGCACCGTGGAAGAGATCCAGGAACGACAGTGCATACAGCAAAGGGTGAGCAGGATTTCTTGCGTTTTTCTCTAGTTGGCATGGCAGTTTATGTGTAGAGCACATGGTGAGAACACGCGGGGGTGCTGAAACAATGGAGTCTAATGGAGATGAAGGTGCGAGTGCGGTAGCAATGGATCGGAATCGAGAGCCATCAAATCATGGTATTCTAAATTCTGATCAGTCAAATGAGGCGAGAGTGCCTACTCAGAGGCAAGAATCGATGCAGCTGGCATCTCAGGTTTTGCCGAATTCAAGTGAAACGAGAACGCTCGAACTTGAAATTCAAAAGCTCAATCTCCAGATTGAGTACGAAAAGCTATTGCAAACTAGAATGAACGCGGAACGTCTCAATGGCACGTTGTCCAACTCTGGGTCGGAGACGGGCGATCGGGGGCGACGGTGTTTCGATTCTGTCCAGCAATGTGCAAAAGTGCTGAAAGGGTTCCGCCTGCCGAGTGACGCGGATGTGCCATTATGGTTTGAGGAAGTAGAAAAACTATTTGCTACTTACCAAGTACCGTATGAGAGTCGCGTGCATTTGGTTATACCAGCACTAACTGAACGAGTTCGTTACTTACTGCGTAACCTCAACTCTGAAGAGAGTGCAGATTACGAGGCAGTTAAAGCAGCAGTACTGACGGAACTGAAGCTTTCTCCGGCAGAGTATCTGCAGAGGTTCGAAAGAGCGGTAAAGCGGAAGGAAGAGACGTGGGCGCAGTTCGCGTCCCGCGTGAAAACTTATTTCTCCTACTACCTCCAAGTGAGAGAGGCCGACACGGTAGAAGTGATGGCAGAACTCATGGTTGCTGACCGCATAAAATCGGGCCTTAGCACGGAGGGTCTTGAGTATGTGAGACTAAGAGAAGGCGAGGGATGGCTTAGGCCAACTGAGATCGCTAAAGTGCTGCAAACTTTCGAACAAGCGAAAGGAAAAGGGCGTGCTTCAAAGCAACCAACTGTAGAAATGGGGCAGAAGCCGGCGACACGAGTAGAGAAAGGGGCTCTGAAGTGCCACTTATGTCACGGCTCAGGCCATTTCGCTAAAGAGTGCCCGAAGTCTAGTGATAAGGAGAGCAACCCGAAGAAGGCTACCGAGCCAAAGCGGAAGGTCCAAAAGGTAACGTTATCCCACGAGACGGAAACTGAAATACCTGATGGAGTACTTAGCGCAAAGGTGAAGTCTCTAAAACACGAGGGTGAAGGCACAAATAAACTGCAGTTAATTCCCGTATCATGTGCAGGTATATCCGCAGATGCAATTTTGGATACAGGGAGTGAAATAACTGTCTTTCGGGAGAGTCTGCTTCCGAGAAGTTTAGTAGAGCCGTCTGGCAAGGTGAGATTGGTGTCTGCTTTTGGTAAAACTATCGAGGCAAGGCTAGCTACGTTGCCGGTCAAATTAAATAGCCCGCGAGAGGTTACGGAGCCTCAGAGCGTCGACCTACTCTGCGCGTTAACTGATGAGCTCGTCGAGGGCACAGATTGTTTGTTGACCGAGGAAGATTGGAAACTTTTGTCGAAGGCCAGCAGCCCTCTGGCACCCTGTCGAGCACCGGCCGAGCCTGCTCCCGAGGCAGAACAAGCAGTAGAGAAACCAAAGGTCGTGGCATGCAACGTTACTTTGGAGAAGAAAGACGTTTCCGGCGAAGATGCGCAAATTGATGAAGAAAGGGAGGCATCATTAGGCCAGAGAGAAAGCCCCGCTAAGTATTTACAGCAACTTAAGGAGCAGCTCGAGACGGCCGCTAATATTGCTGAGCTAACTAGTGCAACTCATCAGGAGAGTTACGCCAGTGCCTATAATCGCAGCACCAGGCTCAAAGCTTTTAACGTTGGCGACCAGGTTGTGGTTTTCGACAATGATCGGAATTGTAAGATGTCACCTAAATGGCTAGGCCCATTCACAGTGGTTGGACGTGAGCGCGAACACTCTTACCGCGTTGAAACATCTGAGGGAAAGGTGAAAAGTGTCCACGCCAACAACATTCGACCTTACTATACAAGGGTCAGTCATATTGGGGTAGTCTTCGATGAGGACCATGATTTTGGGGAGGTGGAATATGCTCCACAACCAACCACTATAAAGCGGGAAGAGCTAGTGCTAACGAGCGAGAAGGTTGCTCACCTTGATGCTGACGCGCAGGCGGAAATACAGGCGGTGTTCCAAAGACATTGCACACTCTTTGACGGCACCCCGGGTATAGCGAAGGTAGACGAACATAGGATAGAAATAGAACCGGGCCACCAGCCAAAAAAGGTGTTTCCTTATCGGGTGCCGGAACTATTAAAGAAGGAAGTCAGCCGGCAAGTTGACGAACTTTTGACTTGGAAGTTGATCTACCCCACAGAGAGTGAGTTTGCACACCCGGTAGTATGCGTCGGAAAAAAGGATGGGACTATCCGCATGTGTGTGGACTACAGGGCGTTAAATGCCGTCACCAAAGTGGATGCGTTCCCTATGATGAATCCTCAGGAATTGATTTTCCGAGTAGGCAGAGCGCAGTTCATTACGGTAGTGGACCTTAGACGCGGGTACTGGCAGGTACCGATGGAAGAGAAGAGTCAGAAATTCACCGCGTTTGTAACGCACGAGGGTCAGTACGCAGTGGAAAGTGATGCCTTTCGGGCTAAAAAATTCCGCGGCAACCTTTCAAAGAATGGTGAATAAACTCTTGTCGCAACATCAAATGTATGCCACGGCATACCTTGATGATATTGCTATTTTTTCTAGCACTTGGGAGGAGCACTTAAAGCATCTCGACATTATTCTTAATGTCTTAGAGAAGGCGGGACTGAAAGCCAGTCCGGAGAAGTGTCAGATTGCGCGATCCCATATACATTACCTGGGGCATATTGTCGGTTCAGGGACACACGCACCAGACCCTGAAAAAATAGCAGCGATTAAGAACCTGGTACCACCGCGCACCAAAAAGGAACTACGCAGCCTGTTAGGACTGTGCGGTTACTATCGCGAGTACGTCCGAGGATATGCAGAGGTGACGAGCCCGCTCACGCTGTTAACAAAGAAAGCGGTACCTAATAAGATACCCTGGCCGGAGGAAGCTCAGGCAGCATTTGAGATGCTCAAACAATCTTTGTGCGAGGCCGTGGCGCTAAACACCCCAGAGCCATCTCAGCCCTACTGGCTTTTCACAGACGCCTCAGCTACGGCGGCGGGAGCATGTTTGGCGCAAATGTCAGCTGAGGGAGAAGAGAAGCCTATCGCCTTTGCAAGCCACCGCTTCTCACCGACCCAGATGCGTTGGTCGACAATTGAGAGGGAAGCGTTCGCAATAATATGGGCCTTAAAGAAGTTTGACTACTGGCTTTTCGGTGCCATAGTAAACGTCGTTTCCGACCACAATCCGCTGTCGTACCTTACAACTTCTACTCCGCACGGGGCGAAATTGACAAGATGGGCGCTGGCGTTACAGCGATATCATGTCTCGGTACAACATCGGAAGGGTATATGTAACGGGAATGCGGATGCATTATCGAGGCTCCAGAATAGTTTGTGGAAGCCATCAGAATAACAGTGCCATGCCAACTGAGGGGGGGACGTGAATGTTCCTGCCCACTCGCTGCTGTATATTGTGGACTGTGTGATTGACAATCCAAGAAACAGACACTAGTGATCTTACTGCTTGAAGCAGCAATGGTGTGCTTGATCGTTTAGCATGTATTTGTTTTCGTTTCTTGTATTCTCCTGTCGTGTTGTCTCGCAATTGTGTTTGATGTTTGTGTATACTGTTGTATGCTTAGAAAGTCCAGTGACCTAATCGCGGCAGTGATTTATCGTACCACTGAGCGTAGAACAGCCCAGCGTACTCTTAAGGGGGGACGTGTTATGTTGCCGCTCATAAGGCGATCGTGCAGAAGCGACGGCGTAGCACCGTACGCTATACAAAGCTTCTTTCTCGGCTCTCTCTCTGCATGGTCTTGGACAGCAATTATCAATGGAAAGCAAACTGCTCCCATTGAGCGGCTGGTCTCCCACGCTGGCCCCCAGGGGTTCCTGGTACGAGACCCTTCCCTTTCGCTGAACGTCGCTCGGGGGGGTCGCGGCTGCGCGACCGTACCTGTCCCCTCAGTGGCCGTTTCGGGGAAGAGCAGCTCGGACGCGTAGGAGGACAATGCATGAGAAGTGCGCCGTCGCTCGAAGCGACAATGCGCTTGGCCCAACCAATTCTTTAACGACCGGCATGCGCTCTCGGCGCGCCGACTGGAACAAAGGGTTGAGTCGCAGCAGTGCACGATCCGAACTGCGGGAAAGGCGAAGACACGCTGTGTTTCCTGGAACGACAGGGTTCGACTGGATGAGCGTGGGAGATGGCCCGAATGCCGCAGGGCTGCTACGATACCGATATTTCGATTGTGAGAATATCTGAGAGCGTGGGATAAGGAGAGGGAGAGCCATGATGGGAAAGAATGCCAAAATGCCTGTTTAAACTGCAAAGACGCTGCTGTCGGGATTAGGGACAGCCCACTAGGGAGTGGCTTAATCTGAGGATAAACAGATTGGATGACAGAAGGTTGAGGCGGACCAGCAGTGGCCACCTCCCCTTTTCTTTGTTACCGCAAGGTACTAAAGACTGGACGGGATTCGTTTCCCTTCAGTCTAGGCTGTAATCACTTAACTGATCGATCAGTAAGACTCCGTACGATGCAACTTCTGTCTGGGCCGTAACCACTCGGTGGTCGAACAGTGAGACTGAGTTCGTTGTATGTAGTAACAGTGTTCTAGGCTCTAACTTAAGAAAAGTTAAGTAGAAGAGTAAGAAGCTGTTGATGTCTATGTTATCATCAGTGTGCTTCGGCAAGATGTACATATGACTGTAAATATTTGCTGCAATATACCTCCAAGTTCATTACCTCCAACCTGCCTCCTGCTTCATCGACGTCGATCATCTCCTTGACGGGACTTCAATCCACATCAAGGAGAAAACGAACAAGAAAAACATAACTGTAAACATTGTACTAGCTAATTAAAACCACAATATGCAATGTCTGTAACGGATCCTTAACAAGCCATATCGACTACGGATCCGGATGTTCTCGCAGAATTTTTTGTAAACCATTTCAGTGAAATAAAAACATTCTTCTTCTTCTTCTTCCAATGCTAAAAAATAATTGACGACTTAATTCACAAATAAATCCTCCACCAGACGTCTTTTAAGAAAAGCCTATTTCTGGGACCCTTCACTATGTTTAGAGAGTTATTGCTAGCTCATCATTTTATATCCCGCGCGAACATGCCACTTCGTATTCTCATCCGTGTACACTCGAATACCTCGATAAGAAAATGCTGTTTGGGTATTTTCTTTTTTTCTTACGTTCGAGCGCCTGCCGCGGCGCGCACGAAAATACTTTTACAGCCAACGCGTGCTAAAGTTGTTCGCACGGCCGCGCGTATAGCCTCGGCGAGGGCTGACGATGAAACAGGAGCGAGAAGCCTGCTAACTATACCGCATAAAAAGCACGAGAGTAAGCGATAGAGATAGCGCATAGGACGAAACGCCGATGACTCCACAAGCACGGGGCGTGTTCGCACGCGAGCCAGGCGCGTGATGTCCGCCTGGGCGCCACGAGGAATCGTGGACTCTGAGAGTGGCCGAGGCCAGCTGGTCCCGAGGCGATCGCCGCTCTGCCGGAGGGTGCGCGCACAGCCACGGCTCCAGTGCGTGCCACGTGCGCGGCGGTACGCTCGCCGTTACGGCCGCTCGTCCATCGGCGGCCCCGATCGGTGTCGCACGCGCGCGCACGCCGCGGTCTGGAGCGATAAAGGTGCGCGCTGCGGCTGATATCGTCGGCGCGCATCTCGATCGGGCATCCCCTGCTCTCGTGGTTGCGCGTGCGATGGCGGTCCCCGATAGGGAGGCCCCCGGGTCTCGAGGCCCCGGGCGTGATAAACGGGGTGTGGGCGGACCGACCCCTCGGGGTCGCCGGGCGAACTGTATCGGCTGATCGGCCACCGGTCCCGGACGCGCCGCCGCCGCCGGGTGAGCGACCGCTCTTGTTTGCGCCGCCGCCATTGTGTCCGGCCGCGTTCCGGGAGGCCGGTCAGCCAGGTCCGCCCGGGCCGCCGCCCCCCCCCCCCCTCCCTCCCCCTATGGCCCCCCCACTGCCACCTACTTGTCTGCCCGCAGGGGGAGGCTAGGATGTTGCCTCCGGGTCGCACTCGACCGCTGCCCTATGCGGCCACCGAACGGGGCTTACTGAAAGCAGCAGCTTCATTCGACGCTGCAGGGTGCTGGATACGTGGAAAAAAAAAAAAAAAAAAGGGAGGAAAATGCGCATGCGAAGGAAGCCTTATCGCAGACCCTTCCTCTACAAGGCAATGCTGGCAGGGTGAAAGTACCTCTATGATGTTGTGTTATCAGTCAGCGCCCCTGGTTCGTCGTTGTTGCTTTCATGGTTAGATGTCTGCATTGTATGATAGTATAATCCACATAGGTAGCCAATTTTATTTATTTATTTATTTATTGACAGACAGGTGCTGGCTCCGTACTCGAAAAAACAAACAAACAAATAAAAACAGGCAGAATAGCAGCCTAACCAGACGCACTCAGCATAGAAAAAGCAATCGGCAATTGGTTTCGCGTCCTACCCTTGGAGTAATCCACGCGTGCAATTCGTAGAACACTTGTCGAGTTGAAGCATAACGCCGAACATCTACTCATCGACACGGGAGTACGATAACACACGCATCAAGTACGCCCTCGGATAAAGCGTGCGGCAAATGGCTTAACTTGGGCGCTGTATGTTGCTTCTAGCTCACTTCAAATATTGATGTAAAATCATCTCAAAGAATGCGTGGGACAATAAGGGCGGAGAGAGAGATAGAGAGTTTACGATGCATAGGCCACAGAAAACTGCTCCTTTACGGCTGCTTCTCATCCCCACAGAAATGTAACCGCCCGCAAAACGGCGATGCTACGTGGGAAAGCAAGCTTGCTGCTCCCACTTCTACGTTGGTTTTCCCGGAATGAGGCTCTTAGCTTCTGACCATCAATTCCTTTTGTCAGTCTCTTATTTAGGAAGTTACCTAGGACATTGTTCCCCAAGTCCCTAATGTTGTGGAAAATTCCTATTTCCCGCTTTTTATTTTATTTTACACGGCCTAAGAGAGAGAGAGAGAGAGACGAAGTACGGCAGATCCATGTTGTTCGACTCGTTGGAGCAGTTCAGTTGGGTTATATGCAAAAAGACCAAATACGAATGTAACTAATGTAGACTGAACAAATTTGGTGGATTCCATGTGAAATGAGGCGTGCGTGAAGCTGATCATTTCTATATAACTTAATTCGATGCACACACGTGTGCCTATTTTCCCGTGTTTGTTTTCCGCATAACTTCGCGCATTGAGTGCAACGTGCTCACGACAACTCTTGCGTATCGAAATTCAAGGTGTCTGATTGATTTGTGGGGTTTAACGTCCCAAAACCAGCTCTGATTATGAGAGACGCCGTAGTGGAGGTCTCCGGAATTTCGACCCCCTGGTGTTCTTTAACGTGCACTGACATCGCACAGTACACGGGCCTCAACATTTCGCCTCCATCGCAATGCAGCCGCCGCGGTCGAGATTTGGTAGCGCGACCTTCGAATCAGCAGTCGAGTGTCATAGCCACTAGACCACAGTGCCAGGCCAAAATTCAAGGAGTGCATTTTGTGCCACAGCGGTACACTGCTAAAATTTCGCTCTTGTTTGTGCTGACAGAGGTAAGTGTGCTAACGGAACCACCGTTCCATGTTGTATACAGTAACACAGAGCGTTTGAGTCAACATGCGCCACTGCTTAAAAGGTCCACGTGCGCTGTACGAGGATGCAACCAATTTAATATTGTTTACTGTCGTCCTGACCATCCGAGATTAATTTTGTAAAATAAACTCAGGTGAATAATTATTATTAATAATTTACTCAACATTTAACCAACTGCTTTAAACGTGAAACGTTCAATGGAGGAATTGCATAAAGCATGTCAATTAGTGTCCACATAACGTATTCCCATGCTAATAGTCGCAGTGGTACTAAATTTTTCAGGCTTCTAAGAAAGAGCGCGAGAGCTGAATATAGCACCACGTGACTGGCGCTTGCGCGCGGTGACAACACACTCAAATGCGCTACGAACAAAGCATCGATAGTGCATGCAGACCGTAGGTATAAACGAACCGGCCGAAGAGGGTACGGTCTCTCTCTAAGCGCATCATGGAAAATTGTTATTTCATAAATCACATTTCATTAACAAAGTGAGATCATTTTCTCGCAGAATCAACAAAAACCCTGATCGGCTGACCTGTCCTCGTGACCAGTCGCTAGCACTCCGAAGAGCAATTGGCACGTGTGATTTATATGTAAATCAGTTCGAGCATACGAGACGCAAAATGGCCGATCAGAGAGCGTGAAGCTGTAAACAAGCGTTGCTGCATGGACTATGCGTTTGTATTCTTCCTGTTCTTTCTTCTTATTCTTCCTTTCCTTCCTTCTTTTTTTTTGTTGGTTTGGGGGGAGGGGGGATATTAAAGTTTTCATTTCCTCAACACACACACGCATACACACACACGCGCGCGCGCGCGCGCGCTTATGTATTTTCGTTGTTATTGCGCCCACTCATAGCGACTGGACGTTGTAGTCAGAAAGGCTTCATATCGGGGCGACAAATTAGGAAAAGCTCAAGCGGCTCTTGCTTGGTTGGTTGCATGTGTGTGTCTTCGTGGGTTCCGGCGCGCGCCGCAGGCTAGGCGCGAAACAGAGGGTGGCCTGTTTTTACTAAGGATCTTTTCGCGCGACAATGCTCCCCTCCTCGAGTTATGTCTTCCTCGCCTTCCCTCCCTCTTTCTCTCTCCCTCTCTCTCCTGCACCGGGAGCTCTTTTGGCACTACATTCCTTCGTGTACCGCGGCTTTCTTCCTTTCATAAGACAATGCCCCCCCCCCCCCCCCATACCCCTTCCCTGTATGTCACCGCTCTACAGCCTTAACAGCAGTTGCCCACCCATAGCAAAAATTAAAGAAGCAAGCTATATCTCTCTTCTTCTCCCTTTGCTTCTTCTTGTCCTTGCGTCTTTCTTCTTTCATTCTTTTTCTTTACTTTCTATCCTCATGCAAGTGAACGTGTTCGTCAAGCACCCGTGAATTTATCATCGTTGTTCGCTTGCTGGCTCAATTTTGATGCGTTTGGCCCCACCTTTGATGCCCTGTTTGGCGCACCTAAGGAATACATTTCAGCGCAAACAGGAAAAGCAAGACTTATAAAGTAGGAAGAGAAATGCGCTCTTTGGCACATTCGGGGGCATTCTCTGAGGTATCTATCTATCTATCTATCTATCTATCTATCTATCTATCTATCTATCTATCTATCTATCTATCTATCTATCTATCTATCCGCCAACATCTCGGCGCTCTCCTGGACGTCTCGTTCGCTTGGTACATACAGTACTGGGATGGTAGGATATGAACGTATGACTCATACGAATGATTGATCTAGACAATTCACTAAAATGATACAGTTGTCATGTACGCCACGAATAACGATAGTACGATCGCATGTGGCCCATACCCGAAGTGTTCGGCCCGGGTTATGGGGGTGTACGCCACAGGTGGTTGAATGTTATCATTGCACCTTATGTTAAATCAGGGACGAACCGAACCAGACATTGAAAATTTGATGAGAACATGCTTTTCGTGGGTTAAACAGATAAAGGCATACCGTTGGTTGTAGCTCGCGGTTGAAATGCAAGCGTAACAAACGGACGGACGCATACCAATGTCAACCTAACCTGCGTTGGGGAGGTGGGGGGGGGGGGGGGAAGGAAAGGGGAGAACCAAACTCAGGCCAATGAGATGCCAAGCAAGCACGCTTGTCCGCCGCGGTGGTGTAGTGGTTACGGTACTCGGCTGCCACCCCAAAAAAACGCGGGTTCGATCCCGGCCGCGGCGGTCGCATTTTCGATGGACGCGAAAATGCCAGAGGCCCGTGTACTGTGCGTTGTCAGTGCACGTTAAAGAACCCCAGGTGGTCTACATTTCCGGAGTCCTCCACTACGGCCTTTCCTCTCTATCTCTATCACTGCCTTTCCCCACCCCCACGGACGCTTAGCCATGCTCCTTAAACATGAGCTGCAGAAATTAGGGTCCTTTCCTAACTGAACCACGATCATCATCATGATCATCATGATCATCATCATATCATCATCATCATCATCAAGCACGCTACTTCATGCCCACGGTGGCTCTTCCGACGCGTTACATGTAAATAAACCCATCGCATCAGCAGTTGCGGTGGCGGTGCATGTGCTCAATTTGCGCACGTTATCTTACTCGTACCAGTTGGCCGAATCATGCCAAACAGTTCGGAATAGGCGAATTCCTCGCTTATTGCTTGTGGGAATCGCTTATGCTTCGCATGACAGCTATTCCGACAATGTGTGGCATCCACCTGATTTCTTTTTTTTTTTTTATTCTTGAAGGTGTTCATCTGAGGATGAATAAGAAAGAAAGACGTACGACAGAACGGGCGCTGAACTTACACCTATAAGTGCACTTATTTCAAGGCACTCACTGTGGCTAAAAGCTCGTCACTTTGACAACGGCACTACAGTGACGGGAAAACACAGATGACCGAACAGTACGGTGACAAGGCATTTGAGGCTTGAAGTTGCGCGTGACATTTCGGCACACGTAATATATACGTTTCGGCCGCCGCACGAGTATGACATAACTGTTGCCCCGTTGCTAGAGTGCAGTGAAGGACAGGCCTCCCCACTGCATTCAGCTGGTCATTTCGAGCCATGATGCTCTCCGAATGAGATGCATTTGCACGCATCGTACGAATTATTGCGTAAGTTCTTACATAAGACCACATAATCAATGCGTTCACGTGTCTAAGTACCTTGAAAGAAATTTCGCTTCCTTGTCAAGCGATGTCAAAGATGAAGAGCTGATACACTTAGATACACTTACCAACTATCTTCCTGACAGAAACGCTTCAACGATTATAAGCGACTTCCACCTCGGCTGGTTTTTGGTGAGATATTTTGTTAATTTGCTAGTCGCACAAGTTAGAAAACAAGATTGAAATAGCCGAGAAATTCGTTAACTCGAGACTGTGCGACGTAAGCAGTTCGTTAAACCCTGAAAAAAAAAAAAAAAATAGCGAAGCTTGCACTAGTGGCGCAAGGCTACCGAGGCTGATGGGGCACATGGCTGGTCCGGGTTCGTCTCCGGCACACTCACATTTCGTCGGGGTCCGAGGCTTCGGGAAACGTCTCACAAAGCACTGCGAGCCCCAGCGAACTCGTCTCAAGGTTTCCCGAGCTCAGCGTAAAGACATTCGCGTCGAACCAGAGACCGTGTCTGCCACCTCGGCTTGACGCTGTCCCACGCCTCTGCTATACTACAATATGCATGCCTATGCCATGCATTCTAGGAACCGCGTGGATGCCACGAGAGGACGCATTCTCTCGTAGCGCGACGCCTATGCACAAACGCATAGCTTTGCGAAATGCTGCGCGCCGGACAAATCGTCGCACGTCGTCTTTGTCTTCTTGTTCTGCTGCTGCTTGCACCTGCAACACGGGCGCCCACCAGCCGCAGTTTTGCCATCCTAGCAGTGGGCTGAGGGCTTCAGCGCAAGGGAAGAAGCGCGCATACGAACACCAGCGCATTGGGAATTTCATAGAAGTGCACGCGCACTCTTGGGGACCACTATTAATGATGATAGCTTTTGCATACGGTCGTCATCTTTATGAATTGACAAACAGCTTCACTGTTAAAATACACCGTTTTCACTATAACTAAGGTCGGGAAGGGAAAATAATTCATTACATTGAGGATTCCATTAAATATCGGTTCGTTATATCGAGGTTTGCCTGTATGTGCTAGACACATTATTCTCAATCTGGTGAACACATTGGAAAGGCACCATGAAGACATGTGGGTCTCTTCGTGTCGTATGCGTTATTCATTTCCTCTCATCTATACCGGGTTATATGACTACGGAAGAAATGACCAAACTCGCTCAAGTGAAGACACTCCTGTTCATCTTCTTTTACGAAGTGCACGTAAGGTGGACCCCCTCAAGTGAGTTTTGCAAGCGTTGGCTCGCAATTATTAGGCGATTTTAGTAAGCTGTTTAAGATCTATTGACAACCAAAATTCTCATCAGGAAGTTCGTAAAAGCGCTCAATAGTTAGCGACATTTCGACAAGCGTGTTTTCAAGTTTTCGTAATCGTTTGGCGTACAGTTTAAACAATCATATATGAACATAAATGACCATGGAACGGTGAGGACCATCCGAGATTTTGTGCGGATATTCCCAATTAGGTTAAAAATAACGAAAATTTAACTCGTTATGCATATATGTTATTCTATTTCTTGATTGGTGAGAGGGCATGGCACAATCACAGAATCGAATTCCACCAGGCGAACGTGATAAGGAAAAAAAAAATATCTTCCCTAACTTTAAAATATCCAAGAAAAACGGAACGTAGTATGGTCCCCTGTGATCAGTGCAAGTGAGGAAAGATATTGACGAATGCAACGTCGACGCGAAAACGCGAGCTCGCCTGAAACATCGCGTCTTTACGAGCAGCAGTCGCCCGCCCTATGCCTTGAATACGGTGGCTCTTCGGGAACATGCGCACGCTTCTGATACGGGCAACATTCTACCGACCCGATTCGTCCCAAAGAATGTGCAACAATCCTTTGGGAAGGAGAGGCCGCGTTACGCTCTACGCAAGCAGTCCCAAGCTCGCTCTACAACTCCGAATGCCGACACGGTGTCTGACGATATAAATACACACGTATATCGGGTGAAACGCACGCGCGTCGCGGAATATACGTATTCACCGCGGCGCACCGCCACCCCTGCCTGATATGCCGCCGTGCCGGCACTACGAACAAGCGCCGCTGACGAACTGCGAGTGCGAGAAATTTTCCAGAGCTGGGCAAAGTTTCTCCTTATTGTGTTACGGCGAGAACTTTTTGTTTTTGTTTCCAAGAAAGGCCTTCCAAGGAGGGCAAGGGTACTGGGCGTGTGCGTGCGCATGGAAGCGAGTTGGTTCTTTTAGGACACGAAGTCGTTATAATGGAGATGGAGGGGGATGAAACAAAAGGCGAGACGCAAAGAAAGAACGCAAAATTTTTCAGTAGGCCGAGCGAGTCGGCGGCGCTTTCGAAGTCTCAGCATATATCCTCCCGCATTCTCGCCTCCTTTTCGGTATTATCTGTACGCTTCCCGTAGTAGTGCCGTTATTTTTTTTTTTCTCCGCTTCGCTTCTTTCACATCTTCGCCGCTATTCGTCTATCTCCATCGAATTCCCAGGCGTTCGGTCTGTCCGCTTTGGTATGCTGGCCCGGGACCGCGGCTCCGGCTTAGGCCAGGGAGTGTGCCCCCGGTTCGCTCTCTGGCTCCGTTTCCTTGAACGGAGTTCGGGTGTGCCTAACGAAGTTTTTGAGGTATATTGAGCCATCGCGCACAGAGTCAAGAGCAAGAAAGGCGCCAATACGCGTTCCGCAGCATCGAACATGCGCCTTCCGAGCCGGCGGCCGCCGCCGACACACGCGCGCGGCTCAACTCAATTTTCAAAGACGAAAAAATTCCTGCACCGCAGCCGCATAATGAAGAGGAGCACTGCTCCCTTTTCTCCACACCGTACGCGCGGGGGTTTTGTGAGCAGATTTACATTCACTAGGTCCGTCATTTTGTTTTTTACGCCTTATTTATTGCTATTATTACGATTTCTTTATTCCGTACGCGTTGGAGAGTTGGCTCCGCGGCTCAGCTTTCTATACCGAGTCGCGTGTGTCGGCGCCACTGCGCTTCGTGGCGATGTGAACATTATTCCGGTCGTAATATAGGTATATCTTTTTTTTTTCTTCCTCTTCTTGCCCCCGATAAGTTCTTCGATATAAGTGTGGTTTATGCAAACCACGAAGCCTACTCTTTTGATCTTTTTGCTCCGCTCTTTCATCTTAAAAGTTGTCGGCCGCGCAGCATCGCCACCTGCTCGTTTTATTGAAGCGTAAATTTCCCCTCTTTTCGGACGCAGGCGCGCTAGCGAAAGAAAAAGAAAAAAAAAAACAGTGAATTACCAGAAGTTTTCGGTCGGCGAGTCTTTCGAGGGTGCTCTTCCAGCAACAGATGGGGTATAATTCTGACTTTCTTGGTTCGCCTCTTTCGCCAGTGCAAAAATGATCCTTGAAAAGAAAAACATATATATGCTTATAAAATACGGACAAAGGTGGCACTTGAGGAAGCAACGAAAGAAATTTGCGAAATACTGACGCAAGCATTATCATACGTCTACGGAGATGCAAGTGAAAGGTTTGAGGAACCTGTACGAAAAAAAGGAAAAGCCGCGTAGGTAGAAGGCTCGTAGTAGATATAATCAGATAATCCCACGGGGGCCAATAAACTGGAACCAGTTTCGCAAGCGCGGCAAGAGGGTAATGGCGCATGGTGATTGTACCTTAGGAACTTTAACCAGTCGTTTCAAAAGTTTAACTGTCGCAGTATTATACTGGCAAGTCAGACAGCGAAACAGAACATTGTACCTCCCGATGTTCCAAGATGACAAGCGAGATTGAAGTTTTCTGAAAAGAGAGAAAGAGCGAGAGAGAAGTTCAGAAGGATAACCTATATGAACAACCATATATACACAACCTTGCGTATAGTGCTAAGAGACGTGACGACGACAAAGACAAGTTCTCATGTGCCCTCCATCCTCCTACACACGCCCTCCCCCCCCCCCCCCCTCCCCCGACCCCACCTTTCAAAGACCTTATTTGTTTGGCAGAATTTCATTGCCTTACAGTGTATTATACCGTTATTGGCTAAATTACGTCTAGTATTGTGCATAATCAGGCCTCTAGCAAGGAAATGAACCTTATATCTTCGGCGATGATGTCGAAAGACAATTCTCCGAAGGTTCCTCTGCTTCTCGGTTTCGCCACAAAAGACGCAGCAGCACGCCTAACCCTTATCCATTGCCATCGCTCTTGATTTTGCCGGGAAATTAGCACAATCAGCGGGGTGGGAGTCATTGCAGAGACAGCACTTTTCGCCAGTACCTTTGCAATCACTGGCAGCATGATCCTCACAACAAATTCGGCACCTGGCAGAAGATCTACGTCCTTTCATCGTGTGGCATAAGCGCCAACACCTTATACGCACTGGAGTGGACGAGAAGACAGCGCCTCTGCTCTGTTTATTAAGGGCCAAGCCTTAATTTCTTATGACCGAGTAGATTCTGCAAAGTTAACTATGACCGATTCAGTTGGTATTTTACTATTCTCCACCTGCGGGAGCAAACATTTCTAATACCTCTATAGGAGTCATTTCACCTCGGCGCCGCAGACCTGGCGTGCCTTTCACGCATGCCAGGTGAGTTGGAATGAACACACTTACCGAACTACAAACGTTCAGCTCTTTAGAAGAGTGCCTAAATGATCAGTCTCGCTATTGAGATCCATCGCAAATGCGAGTGACACCCACGTCACTTGAGGAGCCTTGACGTCAATGTGTAGGAAGCGCAAATGAAGCTTTAGTGACGGCATACCACTATAAAAGGGCGAACTATATGAGCGATGAAACACCGCATTGGGCAAGCCTATAATGTCGCTAGATCAGTCTCACTATTGATAAAAATATTTTTAGAAATGTAGGGACTTTGGGCAAGATTAGGCTGTGTGATTCTGTATTTTCCCTGCGGCTGTCCGGCGAATAAAAGGAGGCCGGGAGAACACAAAAGAGAACAGGCTCAACCAGGCCCGCAGCCAACAGTGGGCGGGAGGGTGGGAGGAGGCGGAGCCGATGGGGGAGGCTTAGGGGCCCGTACCCCTCTCGAAATTTTGCTTCAGGTGTAGTGTTGATAGGATACGGTCGTGCTAATAACATAAAATACAAGCATATTAATAACGTTGCATTTGAAAAGTCAGTGAACATGCCGCGATTTACCTAAAATAAACAATGAAGATGGGTGTCTTTTCTCAATATTCAAGTGGCTCTCCCTCTCCCCCCTCTCGGCAAAAAATGCTTGCTACGGGCCTGGGCTCAACTCAAAGGGGTGCCCCTAGCGTTGGTGGCCATCACGCACTCTAGCTATTGTGTGTTGGCAGCAGGTGCAGCATGTGTGTGCGTAGACACACGACGTAGCAGTCTGTGCGTGCCTAAGCAGTGGCGTTGCTTTTCAACTCGGCCACCAGCAATCGGAAGCGAAATCTTTTGATGTAAACAATGGGATATCACATTACTTAACCAGACCATAGTGATTTTCGAGCGTGTGCCGTGCTTCCTGCAGAAATAAAAAATGTTAAAAAAAAAGAACGTACAAGGCACAAATTTAGTGTATCAACCCCTTCTAGAAACCTAAAGACCTAGCCAATAATTAGAAAAACGTTAATGATTCGTCGCGGTTAACCCCGTGATCAATACCGTGGCCGCACATTTCGGATTCGCTGGTTTACCATGTGGATAGGGTGGGAGCATAGAGTGACGTAGCAAGCGTAGGAGCGGGCACCCCAATTAATCTATGCGGCCGACGTAAAACCCCTTGATCTTGGTAAAGTACTGCTAGTCTGTACTCGCCGCCGCGTGCGCTATCTCCTTTCTCCCTCCTCGCCCATTTCCCGTACTCACGTTCTCCGACGCTTTTTCTGCACTACAAACAGACCCGCGGGTCTTGCGTTTTGCTGGTATTTTTCTTTTTCGTTCGCGCCATTTTTCGCCGAGGCTCCACGTAGGAAACGTTGCGCGCACTTAGTTTTCTGCGCTGTGTGCTGGCGCTATGCCTTGGTGTTGCCTTGACAACTGCAACAGCCAGAGTGTAAATGGTTATGCACTGTTAGCGATATCCCATCGTATGTGCGATGGCTGGCGCAAGAAGCAGTGGCCTACACAAAATCGGCCGAAAAAAACTTTGTTCCGACAAATAACCGTGTTCTTTGTGAGGGAAGGCGCCTTTCTTGTTGCTCGTATCAAAACATCACCTATTGCTGCATTTTAAGCGCTCTTGCGGTCTGGTCATGAACTTTTTCTCTCCTCGGCTATTTGCGCGTTGCATGAAAATGGGGATGTCCTGAATATGCCAAACATTCCTCTCACTCACTCACAGTCCATTACCTCGCACGTCGGCAAATGTTATTCAGTCTGAAATGCACAATTGTAGAATGTACTTTCCGCCGCGAACAATTACGTGAGATGATACAGCTTGTCGATAGCGCTTGTCGTGATTGTTAGGATCCGTTTAAAGTGAATGTTAAGTGAAAAAACAAGAAAACAAACGAATGGACGAATACAGATCACCACTACTGGCGCTGGTCTCCAAGTCACGCTTTTTTTTCTTTAAAAGGGGGGGGGGGGGGGGAGGATTCACACACAAAAATAATGCCACATATGCGTTCTGACACAAGAAAAAAAAACACAAGCACTGCGCAAAAGAAGACGAAAAATAACAATAACATCCTGATAGCGATAGTGAGCGTCACCTAGCAGGCCGAAAATATCTATTACATTATTTGTTTTCTGTACAAATCGCAGTACGTGCAATAAATGAGTTTTTCAATGCAACGTTATTAACAGGCTTAAATTTTATGTTACTAATACTGCACTATGTTATCAACACTACCCGCCATCAAAATTTTGGGAGGACATACTCCTCGGTATGTTGGTTGTGTTTCGTCTCTTCTTGTGTGTCTGTGTGAATAGCGCTCAGTTGAACTTTTCGAAATTTTGGGAGGGGCCCGTGCCCCTAGGGCATACCCCCCCCCCCCCCCCTCTCCTCTGGCTACGGGCCTGATGGGAGATAGCTAGGAACTTTCACATTTCCATGGCGAGTTTCAGTAGAATTTTCTCGAAGTGGATACTTATACTGTAGGAAGAACTTTCATCACTGACAGCTTTTCCGGCCCCGCCACGGTGGTCCAGTGGCTATGGTAGTCGGCTGCAGATCCAAGGGTCGCGGGATCGAATCCCGGCTGCGGCGGCTGCATTTCAATGGAGGCGAAATGTTGAGGCCCGTGTGCTGTGCGATGTCAGTGCACGTTAAACAACCCCAGGTGGTCGAAATTTCCGGAGACCTCCACTGCGGCGTCTCTCATAATCAGAGCAGGTTTTGGGACGTTAAACCCCACATAACAACAACAGCTTTTCCAACACTCCCTGAAGTGCAGCAGCATCACAAACGTCACCTGTCTATGCATAGACGTCACACAGGAGAAATTATTTAGCGGCCGTGGCTGAAGGAACTCACCGGCAGGACGCAGAAGCCTGCGCGGCGAGAGACTCGTCGAGACTACTGAAGCACTAACTGCCGGCGCTATGAACAAAATCACGACTTCGCTCCTTCATTCCTAAGTGGCAGTACCATCGCAGATAACCAAGAGTGCAGTGAAAGGTAGGCGATGTTAATTAAGAGAAATTCGCGTGCTAAATACCTTTGCTTTATCCAGGCATCTACTAGATGCACATTGCAAGGCGATGTAGTGAAGATATAAGGCGCGCTTTTTCCTTCGTGCCGGTAGTGTGGCGTTGGCGTACTCGGTAGCATTTCCTGCTGCTGACGTCGCACCCTGGACGCTTGTGGGTTCGAATCCTTGCGAGTGAAACTTTTTTAATGTGAAATGAGTGTTTATTTTTCGGACAACTACTTCCGTTACGGAAGTACGTCACAGGTTTCTTGGTGGACCCCGGCAAAAAACACTTTCGTGTTAAAAAAAAGGGCGAGGAGGGGCGGTGTTACCACCTATTCAGGCCTGGAGGGGCGCTAAGCTCAGCGCCCTTGGCCAGGCGCGGAACAGATATCGAACGAGTTGAGGAGACCTATAGTATTAGTGAGTGGTTTTTTATTTGCATTGGAGCCGTCACCGCGGCGACCCTCAACACTGAATGAAAAATCGCACAACTCAAGAATCAAAGAGAAAGCAAAACAAATGAGAAAAAAAAGGAGTAAGAAAGGAGAGGGAAGAAGACGTATCAAAGAAGGAGCACGTGCGTTCGCACATCCGGGCTACAGAAACGCGCGCGCATTATTGAGCCGCAAACGTCCAGAAGCAACCGTACACCGCTCCGAGCGTGGAGCTAACACTAATTTCTTGCTCACTGGGGGCGACGAAGAAGACAAAAAACGAGGGGAATTAAGATCCACAGCTCCGTAGTTTATCCCCTTGTTCTTGTGTCGTGTTCGTCGCGCTGTGCCGAGCTAGCTTGAACTTTTGCAGTTGCGCGTCTCCTCCTCACTTCGTGTCCTGCTTATAACTTAAAAGCCTGCCTCTCTCCAAATTACTTTTTCTCCGCTGTCCTGAACGAGTGGCGTCTCCTGGTGGCAAAATTTAAACGGCTTCAAGGTGGCAAAGGTGGAACCGCCACCTTTCAGGCAGGTCCGTTTTAACAGCGTAGCCGTTTAAGCTAGCGTAATTTGTCAGGCATCATGCAATACCACGCCACATCGTGTTACGTAATTTGGCCGCAACCTACCACATGGCAGTAATCGAACCCGAGCCCCGGAGGTACCAAGCAAGCACGCTACCAATGAGCCACAGCGGATCTTTCCACGTGGTACATATCGTAAATTATTTCCGCGGGCAGTTGTGGTGATGGTGCCTGTCTAACGTCAAATGTGGCTCTAGTATGTGTATAGCAACATATCAAACACTATATGTGCATTAACATAACTAAACATGCATTTGCCCACCTTTGCTCGATCTCGTATGAATACTCCGCTTATGATATTCACATCAGTGCTCCAGTTCCTGCATTTATCTTCGACAGAACGGACGTATGTGGATGTACTAACGTGAGTGGTGACTTTACGTCATACCATGAGCCACCATTTAGTCGCCGCATTACTGCCAACGTGCCTGGTAAACATACGTTACGCAGAGAACTATTAATTTGCAAAAATATACTGTAGATCTCACGCTCTTGGCACTTGGCTGAATGCTGACAATCCGGCATAGGCAATTTCGCATCACATCAATTCTCACAATTTTTTTTAACTTTCATTTCTTTCTCTTTTCTTCTGAGGAGAGAGAGGCATGTATGTAATTTATTATTTATGAACTCATAACAAGCAATATAAATAATTTTAATAATAAGAAAATCAACCATAGACAAGAAAAGACTACGTCTGCGTAGTCTTTTCCGTCGACTGCATAGACGTAGTGTGCCGAGAGCAGAGCGAGCGATCTTTAGTTTTCTTTAAAGCAAAAACAAAGTTGAGAATTTCCTGATGATTGCAGTGCGTTAATATTTGGCTCACATGGTCGCAGGAACCTTGACTACTGAAGGGAAGTTACTCCCTTTGGTTACTACCCAGACCTATAGCTAGTAACTGCAGGCAGTAAATGACATGCTAGTGAACTTGCTACCTTGCCGTTTACAACCTGCAGTTACTCCTTAGGTAGTCAATGTTGTGACAAGCTTTTACTACCTCAAAGTTAGTAACTAGCACAACCGTCTTTTAGAGTGAAGAATAACAGACGCTCCGCAGGTGTGGAGGGCATAGACACGACGACATTTCGAAAAGGTCGCATGACGACGATTTTGTTTCCTTCTGTGATTGGCTGGCTGAGCAATAAAAACGCGCGCGGTCCGTCGGCCACAGTTTCCAGGTGCTGTTTTTTCAGTTATCCTACAACAGAACGGCATCGTTGCTAAATATGCACCGGCGCAAGCTACTGAAATCTCGTAAAAATGATTATCGCAAACCTTTTGGCTACCTTGATAAGGGAACGAGTATGCCTGCATACTTGTAAACCGCATGTCGGGAGAGTGGTGCTAGCCTGAAGGTCCCTATCCTATAGGACATAACTAAAGTTGCTGCGCTGCTTCAAGTTTCCTATTCTAATATGGTGCCTTGGAGTCCATGCATCATTACGCCTGGACAGTAGGTGCTATATACAGTTACATAGTACGCCAGTGCCTATAGAACAAAGGTTTACTACAAAAATGAAAAGTGCCTGAGAGTTTAGGTGTAGCTTGCTCCTGTATATAGCCTAAAAAAAAAGAACACAAAGAAAGGCGCCCCCAGCCTTTTGTTTCATGCTTCTCCCACATATTTTTGATGCTCTTCTTCTGCTTCAAGGTGCCCCAGCATCAAAGCGAGGATTTCATTGAGGGTCTTGTGCGAGAAGCCACCCTGTGCGCGGCGTAAGTTGTCCAAGCGCCAGCGGATCTCCTGTTCCGTGTACCCTGGCTTGTTACTCTTTACCATCTGCACTAACCTCGACATGTATTGCTCGGCCCTGCTCTTCGCAGGTGGTTCTACTTTGCTTGAAGGTGTGGACTCAGCGTCCAAGCGTGCAGCAGCAACCTGCTTCTTGTGGCCGGGCACTTGGTGACACACTGGCACCGGCGACTGCTTTGCTGACACTATCTTCCCGTCAACAAGGGGCGTCGGTCGCGATGTTGGGACTTTCGTAAGCGCATGAGGGCTCTCCTCAGACGTAGGTCGAGGATTAGGTGGGGCTCCTGGACGCTTCGTCGACTGTGACTTGTACACTGGCCCGACAGGAGGTGTACGTGTATTCCCCTCGGCCTTCCGCACAGGTGGTGACACACTGCGACGCTGCGGCAGCGCTGGCAGGACCATTCCTGCAGCATGTGCCCGGGGCTTTCCCCCGCGTTTTGGTCGCGGTGATGGTGATCTTTGACGAGGCAAAGGCCTTGGCCGGGGCATCGATTTACGGGGAAGCACGCGTGGCATCAAATTTTCCTTGCCACGTGGTGACGGAGGCATTGATTTTAGGGGAAGTGCACATGTCTTCGGCTCTTCCTTCAGTTGAGATGATGGTGAAATTGATTTAAGGGGAAGCCCACTTGGCTTCGGACGGTCTTTCAGATGCGATGACGGTGGTTTCCCGCGCTGCCTAGACACGTGCCATGGCTTTGAGCCACGCGGCTTCTCGTTGGCCTTAGGTCCACGTAGTGGTGACTGAAGACGCTGCGACTGCCGTGGCCATGGCGGCTGCAAGCTTGAGTTGGCTTTTGCCACACTCGTTTGAGTGCGTTCCTGTGCATTCCTAGACGACCCGTTCTTCTTCACTTCTACTACATTCTGTGGTGGCGCTTGCATTCGTGCTTTTCGTGCTTGTGGCGTTGCTTGTGGCGTTACTTGAGGTGGTGATGTTTTTATCCTCTCGACATTTTGAAGGAGCTGCTGCGCTTCACGACCTCGGCCATCCCTCATGATACTGCGACTACCTTTGAGCTCCGTAATTTTTAAGTCACGGTCGTGCTTCTGCAGCGTGGATTTTACCTCGGGGAAATGGTCCTTGTAACATCTCCCCGTCCGGGATTCTGCGTCGCACCTTTCTTGTACAGCCTGAAGGCCTCGTGACTGGTGCCGAGGAATCCAAGGCACTTGGGTCCTCCAGTCCTTAATACGGCACTTTTGTTTTTCGCCTCGTCCCTCCGCGGAAGTTGGATGTGAGGGGCTGTCCGAAGAAATGACGCCCTTGCGCCTGGGTCCACCACCGCCAGCAACAGAGTGCAGGAGACCACTGCCGTTACAACGACGTGTGAATGGCATGGCGATGCCGCCGTCCAAGATGTCATCTTCATCATCGGTGCACTTGTAGTAGATGAAGGTGTGCCAGTTTCCACGTATCACTTCAAAACCTGGTCGCCAGTCCAAGAATGCACTGATCGTTCCATATGCGTTGATGATGATCTTGGCCTGTGAAGTACTCAGGGTATCCAGTAAGTCGTCCTCCTTGGACGGACCGTTCTTCTTCAACACATGTCGCAGACGCCTTACGATATCCATCGCTTCAGACTCGGTGAGAGAAGTCGGTCGAAATTTCTCACGCGCGATGACGTCGTCTGCGACGCCAGATGCTTCCCTTTCGGCAGGTTTCCAAGAGCTTACTTTCTGGTTCTTCCTGCTCGAGTGTTGGATGCTGTGGGATGTTAATGCAGTTTTCCAGTTTTCATTTCGCGCAGGCTGCGAACCCTGGAAGCAATCTGCCTTTGAGCGCTGTTGGAAGGCTACTACTTGCTTTGAGTCGCAGCCGCTAACGGAGCTTTGACGCTTTTCTTGATGCACTTTCTGGTGCATAGTGAAAAAGTCAGGAATTTCCGGAAAGACCGGAAAGACGACTTCTATGCTGGTCGGTAAATCACTGGAACCGGGGCTCGTCGAGCCATTGTTCTCACACAGCTTCGGCTTCCGCTTCCTCCTTCTGTTACGCTTTGGAACTACTGCGGTTGACATCTCTTGAAGTTGGCCAGGCTGTGACGGAGCTGACGAATCACTTGGAACGGTGGCGGCGGCAATGAGATCCTGACGGCGGATGTAATGATGGCGGACGAGAAGAGCGCGCAGCTCGCGCCAGGACCGCGCATGTTTTGTTTTCTACAACTGATGACTCCTACCCACTGAAGGCGTGTGGTCAAACTGTAGCCGCTAACGAGTGCTCGTTGCACGACCTCTGGCTGTTCAGGTTAATGAAGTTAACGATCTGGTCAGCCATATTAAACATGCTAAGCGTTAAAGGGGCACTGACTCGAAAATTTTCGTCTGCTGTTTTTTCGCTGCAATACGTAGCTGGGGACCTGTTAGCCATGACACGGCACATCAATTGCTCCAGCGCGCATCAGATAATTATTTACGGCTTGTTTATTACAAACTAGTTTCAGTTTTGGTTTGGGAGAGCTCAAAAAACGACAAGGCTGGATGGATGGATGGATGGATGGATGGATGCTATGAGCGCCCCCTTTGTAACGGGGCGGTGACATGTGCGCCACCAGGCTCGTAAGAAGATTTAAGAACTTTTTTTCTCTCTCTTTAGATTTTCCTCATGCCTTTCAAATTTACTTCAATCCAATCGATCATACTATAGGCGCCCGGTGCAACTGGCGCCATCTAGTGCGCGAATTGGAGTAAACGAGTTCGACCACGTGAGCACATATAACTGTGACGCACTTCCGCACAACAACCGCCGCGTGCTCGTTTTCTTTCGCCTGTCGCACGTCCTGCGCGTTGTTGTCGCTGTTGCTGCCATCGTTGTTGGGTGGCAACTATTTTCTTGAGGTCTGGCGTCGCCGGCAGTCTACTACCGCAGCCGCAGCGAATAAGCAGTGGCGGCTATGACGTCATCATTGCTAGCTGCACTGTCGGAGCTCGGCTGCCGTGGTGACGTCGCGGAAGTTGGGGGTCCCCTTCAGGTCACCTTTGCTGCTGTCGATGTCGCGTTGTACGGCGTCTAGCGCTCGACTGCGCATGCGAACTTCAATATTCATTTAAATTACCTTCGGAGCAGTGTTCGCCATTGATATTTGGTAGATGACATCTGTATGTCCACGAAAATCGATCCCGCAAGCTATCTTAGCAGCGAAATTTTGGTGTCAGTGCACCTTTAAGTGAGGTGTAGGTATAGAATATTAAACGGACTAATTAATGGACGCATTAATTAGAAGCAAGGTGGCCACCAACTGCTACTCTGCTTCGACTTGTGATGTATGGTTATTTTACTAACACATATTTTCATGTTTCTCTAGCTAACTTTCTTCAACGACATTTCTCTCGACGGATATCCATCAATGGCTTCGGCAGGCCAGAGGACATGTGCTGTTTTAGTAGGAGAAATAAAAATGGCATTTTCAGCATTTTCCAGCGATCTCATATTTTCACTTGTGTGTTCTCGAAGTGAGTGACAAAAGAGCCAACAAATAACACACGATTCGTCAAGTTAAAGGGCAACTCCGGCGATTTTTCAGTGTCCACTGATCTTAGTAAAATTTTGATTATGTATTCTTCGTGGTACTGTTGCAATATATGCCAAACCAGGCGGTTGGAAGTCATTTACTTTTTCTGAAAACAAATTTAAGAAATTTTTAGCCGAATCCAACTGCGGGCCACCCTGTGTTTTGTCGTCATCGTCTTCAATGCTGCCTACCCGAGCCTGTGGGCCTTCAAATGCAAAAGGGCGATACTTCAGTGATCAAATCATCGCTTTCAAGTTCAGCAAAGCTGGCATAACACATCGTCGGATGACCCCGCCACTGTCATTTTTCTTGCACCAGCTCCATATTCCTGACGGCGAAGATGCTGTGACGCCATCGCATATTCTGCACGAAGGCTACCCATTTCAGTTTTGGCTGGAAGACGCTTTTCAGTCCGTAATTTAAGTATTGGTTCGTTTCTGAGCGAATTGAACCACCCTGATTGCTACATTCCTATCAGTACCATCGGAAAGCATCGATGTCAGAACATGGTGACAAAACCGCCGCAGTCGCCCTTTAAGCGTGCCTTTTCCTACATTGTTGGATGATGCTTTATTGCTTTTAATCGCAGCTCCAGAAAAATTGGTTCGTATGGCAACATTGCTGAGATAAACAAAGATGGCTTCCATATCCAGGGTCACGGCCGCGCTTCCGCTTAGCGCGGTGCTAAAGTTTCTTCATTGCGGGTTCAAATCACGATGCTTCGTCGAATGCGAAAGGGTTCTGGCTGCCGAACATCTGATATTAGCCGGTTTAAAGGATTTGAGCGGCGAAACAGCGGAAATAATTGCGCTGTACCAAACAAATTACGAGGCGCAGAGCGCGCATGGGACGAAGGCGGCGAACGAAGGCAAGCGCTCGCTTTATATCAACTTACTACAATGCATGCGGGCAAAAGTACGTCAGCAATAATCTTACCTCGGTTAACGTTGAGCATTGGCACGTTCAGAAAACGTAAGCAGATATACACGTATAAAGAATATCGCTATTTTGCTCACGCGCTTGCCTAAACCAAACTACACTCCGGCTCTTCGAAAAGCTCGCATGAGGGTCATTCCACGCCAAACGTCCCAGACATTGCGCTCGACCCTCTCCAATTCTATTGTAAAAAATTGTGGACGTTCATATCAGGGCACTATTTGTCCTCGGAAAGTATTTCTTGCGAAAAAAAATTTTTTTGTGTTTTACAGTGATTTGAACTTTGCCGTTGTGGGTGAAAGCTAGGTCGCGAAAAAATACTCTAAAAAATACAATACTTCACGGAACACCTTAAATATCTCCTATTTGCTTGAAAAGGAATGGCACTATCTTATTATCACCCATTGACGACCACTACTATGTCTCACGATGTCCTTTGTGGCGAAGCAATTCTGCAATTCTGCGCCCATTTTGATTACGTTTTAAAAATTCTACGAATATTACAAACACAATAGGACTGTATCACATGGCTGGATAGTTGGTAGTAAGCATTTTAAAAAAGTATTCAAGTCGACGACCGAGTAGTTTCGAAGTGGAAGGGGCGCAAACATTGCAAAATGCGTGAAATGCTCCATGTTCAGGCACATGTAGAGTGGTGATGCGGTCCAAGTAAAAATGCACGCTTGGTGTCATTTGGAAGAGTAAACAAAGGAGACTTATTTGTGAAAGTTTAATCGGAGTGATATTTGTTTTAGGCGAGAAACAAAATTTTATGTTGAGCGTTCGCGGCGTGCCTGGGCACGGGCCCGTAAGTCCGCTTCACTGCGTCGCCACACTTCCTTGGGACAACGGAAACATGCCGCGCCCACGCGGGTGGCAAGATCGTGTGCTGCTGTGAGTTTTCACGTTGCTGAAAACTTGCAAACAGTGTACATGGCTGGTAGAAGGCTTCGGAAAGGCACTAAAGGCTGCCGGTGAGTAGTCGGAGCTGAGCGCTACTTCATTGCCACGGCACTACATGCGCACGTACGACGTAGACGCAGCACTCGGGTTGCAGCGACGCCCTCAGAAGCATGCTGGGCAACGCATCGTCTCTCGATACCGATAAGATTGACTACCTTGATATTCAGCAATGTATCAGTGGTGTCCGCTGCAAGCTCGAAACAATTAGCTTAACTCCAGCCGAATTTTCTGAAAAGTTTGTAGACATGCTACAACAGCTAAAGTTGCACCACTTCGTGAGCAAGGAGCAAGCAAAATATTTAAGAGAGCTGAAAACGAACATCAAGGACGACGAATTGATTCATATTTTGCACTTCGCATATAATTAAAATTTTCTTGTGCATGATGCTCCCCAATCATACCACTGAGTAAACACGCAAGCACATTACAACTGCCTCCCTTCGGGCAAAATCATTTGTTGTGATTTCGGACTGTCTCGGAACACACTACAGCTCCAGTCGCTACATTTTAAGATGCAGTACTCAAAGTCCTAAAACATGAACTTCCTGATGTCAAAAAAGTTCACTACTTTTCTGACGGCGCATCGTCGCAGTACAAAAACAACAAAAATTTTGTAAACTAGTGCTTCCATGAAAAAGACTTTAGTTTAGCTGCAGAGTGGAACTTTTTCACAACCTATCATGGTAAGAGCGCTTGCAATGGGGTTGGCGGCACCGTGAAGCGGCTGGCAGTCAGGGCAAGTCTTGAGGGACCCTACAAGGGACATATCCTTACACCCCATGAGCTTTTTACCTGGTGAGAAGAAAATATCAAAGGTATATTTGTGCTCCGATTGCCAGAGATTAGGGTTGAAAAAAAGAAAGTTGAGCTCTCAGCAAGGTTTGAATCTACAATCTCCGTCAAAGGTACGCGCACGATTCACCATTTCGTGCCATCATCACTGACCACTCTTAATGCCGAGCTCACTTCCTACTCGGCAACACAGGCATTTCAAGTGGCGAAAACCACACGTCGGCAGCGGAGGTAAGAACTACAACCTCCGCAGAGATCGAAAACCGGCCACGCAACCCAAGTGCTGCGTCTGTCGTACGTGCGCATGTAGTGCCGTGGCGCGCTCAGCTCCGACTACTCACCGGCAGCCTTTAGTGCCTTTCTGAAACCTTCTGCCAGCCATGTACGCTGTTTGCAAGTTTTCAGCAACGTGAAAACTCACAGCAGCACACGATCTTGCCGCCCGCGTGGGCGCGGCATGTTTCCGTTGTCCCAAGGAAGTGTGGCGACGCAGTGAAGCGGACTTACGGGCCCGTGCCCAGGCACGCCGCGAACGCTCAACATAAAATTTTGTTTCTCGCCTAAAACAAACATCACTCCGATGAAACTTTCACAAATAAGTCTCCTTTGTTTACTCTTCCAAATGACACCAAGCGTGCATTTTTACTTGGAACGCATCACCACTCTACATGTGCCTGAACATGGGGCATTTCACGCATTTTACAATGTTTGCGCCCCTTCCACTTCGAAACTACTCGGTCGTCGACTTGAATACTTTTTTAACATGCTTACTACCAACTATCCAGCCATGTGATACAGTCCTATTGTGTTTGTAATATTCGTAGAATTTTTAAAAAATAATCAAAATGGGCGCTGAATTGCAGCATTGCTTCACCACAAAGCACATCGTGAGACATAGTAGTGGTCGTCAATGGGTGATAATAAGATAGTGCCATTCCTTTTCAAGCAAATAGGAGATATTTAAGGTGTTCCGTGAAGTATTGTATTTTTTAGAGTATTTTTTTCGCACCCTAGGTTTCAGCCACAATGGCAAAGTTCAAATCACTGTAAAAGACAAAAAAAATTTTTTTCGCAAGAAATACTTTCCGAGGACAAATAGTGTACTGATATGAACGTCCACAATTTTTTACAATAGAATTGGAGAGGGTCGAGCGCAATGTCTGGGACGTTTGGCGTGGAATGACCCATGATAATAAACGCGTGCACACAAAAACAATCTGTGTACTCACCGGGGAGGAAGAAATCGTCGCGAGTGAAATGCCTGGACCAAACTAGCATAGTTACCGTCACCTTCTCGCCGATGCGCAAGTTCCTAATCCATGATGCCCTGCACGAAGCGTCGTCCGCTTCTCAGGGGAACCGATGAAACGACGTGTTGCTCTCTTTGCATCGCGATGACACGCACTGAGGCACGCAACAAAAGTTTTTTGATGAGGATTCTTTCTTTTTCGGTCTGCTTCCGGGCGGCATCGCGTCGATTAAGGAACTATAGAGCTGTTTTACAGCCCGCGGTAATGCGATACCATGCCGCGTTTCGAGTTCGACCTTGGATCGGCTGGTTCCAGGAGCGTCCGCTAGGTGGCGAGCATTTAGATGGAATCGCATGATAATTTTATGATAATTCAAGAGGAAGCGCTTCATTGTTTGAAGCGAGATCGCACTGCCCTAGAACGCGTATTTATAAAGCGAAATTCAGTAAAGAAGAGGAAAAATGCACATGCTGTGAGGAAGATAGGGAAACGACGGAGCATGTTCTGACTGAATGCGGAAATATCCACCCAGGTGTACGTTTGGGCACCACCCTACAGTAAGCCTTGGGTTTTAGGGCGAACAACGGGAAGCTGAACATAGCCGTGATTGAAATAAGTAAGAGGCGGTTAGAATACTGGTGGCAGAAAACTAGAGAGAACGGACAAAAATAATTATACGGAAAAATATGGACTTTCTGCCATAAGGGGCAGGGAACTGGGCTATGAATTTCCGTTTTTGCTATAGTATGATCGATTTGATTGAAGTAAATTTAAAAGGCATGAGGAAAATTTAAAGAGAGTACGAGCCTGGTGGCGCACATGTCACCGCCCCGTTGCAAAGGGGACGCTCATAGCATCCATCCATCCATCCATCCATCGCAAATTGAGATATCGGGTTGCTTGGTGAATGTCAGAATATACATATTACTGGCTTGCCACAGGTCCCGTCCCCTAACCATTGATTGATTTGATTGATTTGTGGGGTTTAACGTCCCAAAACCAGCTCTGATCGTGAGAGACGCCGTAGTGGAGGTATCCGGAAATTTCGACCACCTGGGGTTCTTTAACGTGCACTGACATCGCACAGCACAGGGGCCTCAACATTTCGCCGCCCTCGAAATGCAGCCGCCGCGGCCGGTATTCGATCCCGCGACCCTCGGATCAGCAGCCGAGTACCATAGCCACTAGACCACCGTGGCGGGGCCGTCCCCTAACCATCAAGGCAGGCTCGCGCCCTCAATAATCATATAAAACGCCATTTTTTAAAATCTCCCTACGCTCTACTAGAGTATCTCGGGAGGCGCTGCAGTTATAATGCGCACATTCGAACCATGTTCTGGGGAACTAAGAACGTACGCTGTCAACGCGAAAATTGAAAAGCCCCCACCCAATCAAAGAATGGGCTTTCTGAGCACACATGTAGCGCAAAAACCGAAACGAAAGACTTAGGAAGAAGTGGAGAAGAAACGACAGGTTGGGCGCTAAACTTCAACTGAATTTATTGAAACAGGCGAGCCAAGAATTACAACATGTGCGCATGCGTGCATGGGTGTCGTAAAAGTCGAAATTAAAATGCAGAATTTAACAGTAGTAATCATGTGTGCTCAGAATGTCAACCAACTCGCCCAGCAACAAGTTCTGCACAAAGAATGGGCGCAAGCGAAACTTGGCACATGCATGCTTCTTCTTTCTTTCTTTCTCTCCTGCCGTTCCTCTTTCTTTGGTAGAAAATGCAAGCAAGTCATATGGCTCAGACATGTGGACATCTTCGTTTGCCGACCTTGCACTGAAGAGCGCGCACGTGATACGGGCGTCTAAGCCAAAAGGCGTCAACGGGGGCATAGGGGTTAGTCCACTGGGGGACTAAATTCTTTGCTACAAGCTTTCATTTCTGTGAAATCCGTATGGATTTCCTTGTAGCCTTGTGCTACAAAACGGGTGGATGCTAATTATCCCTTTCATAAACCATTGATCCCTTTAGGGATCAACGGGAAGTGGACGAACGGTCAATCTCCTAGCAGTTAATCTCTTTATGAACATTTAGTCCCTGCGGTTACTCTGTGGAGTATGAAATGTTAGTCTACCCCATTGCTCCCCAGGTAATAAATGTTACCCGTGATTTGCTCTTTGTACTAAACGTTGGTCTTTCCAATTACCCTTTGAAGGGAAACTGCTTATCATTTCATTTGTTACCCGTGGACATCCTATACCGTCTTCTTTTAATGCACTTTTTCTTAAGAGGTCGAGTATTTATTTCAAAAGTGCTTTTAAGGAATAGGTGCTGAACATGAGGTGCTCGAACAAGTGATCTATGGACAAATTGTAAATAAGATAAAGGAAAAAATGTAAACAAAGGATAGTTTATTACTATTTTTCGCTACAGCATGCAGCATGCTAGCCACACGTACTAGTGGAGTTGGCCGCACGCGGCTGCTAAGCCGTGCGGCATATCAAGTCAAACGTGCCTTCTGTATCTGCGGTGAAAGGTCAATGTCGAACGCTCTGTCCAAGGGAATCTGCATTGCCAAGGCAGAAACGATGGCAACAAGTGAAGGATTTCAACAGGATGGTACTATACCCAAACGTATGCTCTCCATCCATGTTCAAAAAGTTCGGTATTTTTAATGAGTGATACTGAGGATATGCCCAGATATAAGTGATGGGTGGGTGGATGGGTGGATGTACAGATCCGAAACATCCAGTGCCTCGGTGCAATAAATATCCTGCCTCAGTATGCATGTCTTTCTTGTCTGAGCACGTCGCTGTAGGAGAACCTGTCCGAGTCTTGCTTCGAATAACCTACCCAATTATTGCCATTAAACAACAAATTGTTTTGTAGATTACTTGCAATACCATTGAAAGGCGCTCCTTGTTACGAAACGACCGTGTCCTTGCCTAACAACCAGCCAACCAAAAGAGCAAAATGAAGACGCCTTTAGGAGGTCTTACTCTGGAGACGTTATTTTTCCAAGCGTACTGTGCGATGTCAGAGCAACGCAGGCGGTCTAAATATCCGGAGCCCTCCGCTACGGCGTCTTACATAATCGTATCGTGGATTTTGGACGTAAAACGCCAGAAATTATTATTATCTTTCCATGCAAATCCATAGCGTCATAAGGCCCTCGTAGACAGGGAGATACGATATCCCCGATGGTATTCACTGCATGTTTAGAAGAAGTCGTTAAATGTCTAGACTGGGAAGAAAAGGGAATTCGAACAGACGGAGAATATCTAAGCAACTTAAGATTTGCAGACGACATTGTGCTCTTTAGCAATGATGGAGACGAACTACAAAACATGATTGATGACCTAAATGGGGAAAGTATTAAAATTGGATTAAACATGAATAGACAAAAGATCAAAGTTATGCTCAATAGCCTAGCTAAGGAACAGGAATTTAAAATTAACAGTGAACCCTTAGAATGTGTAAACGAATACGTATACCTGGGACAGTTAATAACGGGAACTCCTACCCATGAAAAATAAATTCTCCGTAGAATAAGGATGGGCTGGAGTGCATTCGGAAGGCATTGCAAAATCATGACCGGAAACTTGCCGCGCTCACTAAAGCGAAATGTATTCAATCACTGCATTCTCCCAGTGTTAACGTACGGTGCCGAAACGTGGAGCATAACGAAAAAACTAGAGATGAAACTAAGGAGCACGCAACGTGAAATGGAAAGAAAAATGATAGGGGTAACGCTAAGAGATAAAAAACGAGCGGAATGGATCATGGAACAGACAGGAGTAGCCGATATTATTATATCAATTAAACGAAAGAAGTGGACCTAGGCAGGACATGTCATGAGGATGAAAGATAACAGATGGACAGTAAGAGCGACAGAATGGATACCAAGAGAGGGAAAACGCAAGAGAGGCAGGCAAAAGGTTAGATGGAGCGATGAAATTAAAAAGTTTGCGGGCATAAAGTGGAACCAACTCGCTCAGGATAGGGTAGATTATAAATCGTTGGGGGAGGCCTTCGTCCAGCAGTGGACTTAAACAGGCTGATGATGATGATGATGATGATGATGATGATAATGATGATGACGTTAGAATGATGAAAAACCAACAAAAAAACCAACAAGGAAACGAAACCATGGGTGGAGGGGGGGAGGGGCGAAATCCCGCATACGATGATGATAAAACGAGATGAATAAGCGTGCGCAATGCGGCATTGGACAGAAGAGACTAATCTGATGTCTGCTCCTAGTGGCAGGTATAGCACCATTGATGACAGCCATGATGATCCTACTCGAGCTTGAACATAATCATCAGTAGAAGAACGAATTCCCCGTGTCCTCTCTGGTGAATGCCATGCCCCCTTCTTCGTTTTTGAATTAGCCGTCCTGATTAGCGTGCGCTACGATTCACTACAGCCTAGACATCACCACCTCGGTTTCCCTGAGCGCGACCTCTTGCCGTTGCGACGCCGCTCACGTAGCGGCAGTCCGCTGACAAGCAAAAGGAGAGACGGAGGGCAGGGCGTAGGTGGAGCGGAGTGGGAACAGCGCGAGTGAATTCTGAGCCTGTCGCGCTCACGGATCCAAGGGGCAAGAAGAAAAAAGAGAACCTGCTCGGAGGCTGCCGTTTCCTGAGGGAAACAGCGACAAGACGTACACGCCCCAGCGACCAGCTGCGTTTAATTAGCGGCGCAAACAGCCGCGCTGCTTCTAATTGGACCGGTACAAAATCAGAGCGGCAGTACTCGGCGGCTGCAATCCAGGCGGCGATGGTGAGGAAGGGAGGTACTACAAGGCGTACATTCGACCCCCCCCCCCCCCCCTCTTCCAATCTTTTTTCCCCAGGAATCGGCGCCCGCCCGCTAACTCGAACAAGCAAACGCACGCTGTATCGCGCGCGCGGCGCCAGAGGCGGCTTTCGCGAATACGTGAGCGGGGTGCGCAGCCGTCAGCGTACACACGCCGACCAGCGGGCCACCTGGAGTGGATGAGTGCGCGCATTCGGAGCACGTGCTCGTCCGCCAGACTTGCCGCACCTCCCTCCCCCCTTCACCTCCACGCTGCCGGACAGTCATGCGGCCTGCACGAGCGACCGGCGGTCCCGCTTCGCCAGGGGAGCGTGGGACGTCCCGACTCCAGGGCAGCGCGCGTCGTCAACATCGTTCACCGTCATCGCACGTGCCGTCATGAAGCGTAGGAAGACGGAGAAGAGTCTATTTCTGAAACTAGTGTCCCGTGGTCGCTCGACGCGAAAAAAACAGTGTCACCAGTTCGGCAGTTAAGTGAAGCCGAGTGAGCGGGGAAGTTGAGCTACCCGTAACCGCGCGAGCATGGCTACAGTGCCGCTGGTCAATGACCTTCCGCATTCCCGCTGTCGTTTTATTGAGGTATACTTGCCTTCACTGTTGCTTTCTCTCTTTATTGATTGCGATTTTATTTACAGAAACGGAATAGTCTCATAGCCAATGATTAGTGGCCTTACGTACACGCAGTTTAAGGATGCGAACCGGAATTTTGACCTGGTTATCCTCGCTTAATTTCTTTTGTTTTATCTCTCTCTTGTACGCAGATTCACAATGTTGCAAATAGTAGGATTCTGCAAGTGTAATGCAATATTTCGTATGTAGCGCGTTAATGGAAAATACGTCCTTGGCTGGAGGGCGCTACCTGAGGTCGTGGGGCGCCTTGGGTGGCCCTACTTTGTGGATTTGCTTGCAGAGCTGGTGACACTTCGCCGCCACTTTGTGTTTGTAAGCAATTTTCTATTGCACTGACGCGCACCGTTAATGTTTCATGGAGTCGCTCGTAGTCTTGGGCCTGTACAGTCATTTCTATTTCGTTCATTCGTGCTGCCAGGACCTCGAAAAGTTTATCCATTTTCTCTGATAGCTTCTCGATCATTTCCTCTAAGATGTCTGTTTTCTTTGTGCTGGGTCTAGGTCTCTTTACTTCCTGGGTTAGTCTCCTGCTCGTTAAGTTTCGTTGCCTGTACCTTGCGTTTCGTGCCGGACTGCGCTGGACTTTCCTCCTCCTGCATAGCCTCGTCCATGGGTTCTGGGAGCTCAGGTTCGTGTGCCTGATGGGGTGTCTTGCGCAGCGCGCTGCAAAGCTCTTCTACTCTCTTGGCTAACTCTGCGTTTTGCTTTCTTTCTTTTTCTAGCTCTTGGCGTAATAGCTGAATCTCCTCTCTATAGCCTAACGTCTGTTCTTCTACCATTGTGCTTCTACTGTTTCCGGACCTCAGTGATCCGCGCCCGACTGCGACATCTGACCAGCTCACCTTTGTTTGCGTGAATCCCACGTCCTGGCCCTCGCTTCCAGGCGGCTGGCTCCTCCCTCTAGACTGTGACCTCGACCGGGGGCCGGTTGCAGTAGCGGTTCCCTCCCTTGGCCTGCCCTTGGATCTGGACCTTGCTTTTGATCTCGTCCTAGACGTCGATCTTCCTCTGCTTTTTCTCGGTGGGCTTGCTTCTTCGTGGTTGGCGTCTGGTGGCTCCGATGGTTCCATTTCCTTGGCCTTGGCAGCCCATCTACGTTGTTTCACTATGAACGGAGTCTTGAATTTTGCCTTGCACAGTCGGTCTTCCGTGGAGTGGCCTTCTCCGTGGAGTGGCCTACAAAGCAGCCCTAGGCCTACCCTCGTACACCAACAACGACAGACTGCTCCATTTGGGGGTGCACAACACTTTAGACGAAATTATTGAAGCACAGCGCATAACCCAAATCGAAAGGCTATCGAGCGCATGGGCAGGCAGAGAAATTATGGAAAAATTGAAGATGAATTACCACGGAATGAGAGGTCCCAAGGAAATGCTCCACCCGGACGTTAGGGCCAAAATTGTCACCGCGACGCTGCCAAAAAACATGCACCCAATCTACAACATACATACATACATACATACATACATACATACATACATACATACATACATACATACATACATACATACATACATACATACATACATACATACATGGCGTCTCGACTTTTTGTCAGGCGATTTTCAAAAATCAGAATGATTTTTACTTGAGGAAACCAAGTACGTGTTGCAATAATGCTGCAGCTTTACGCCCCGCCACGGTGCTCTAGTCGTTACGGCACTCGGCTGCTGATCCAAAGGTTGCGGGGTCGAACCCAGGCCGCGGCAGCTGCATTTCGATGGAGGCGAAGTGGTGAGGCCCGTGTACGTTGGCGCACGTTAAAGAACCCCACGCGGTCGAAATTTCCGGAGCCCTTCATTACGGCGCCTCTCATAATCACAGCTGGTTTTGGGACACAAAACCCCCGGAATCATGAGACTGCGGATGTGCGGCGTCCTTCTGCAACACCGCCGCTTTCGCCAGGCACAAAGGCAAACATACACACGAAATAACTGAAGCGCTTTGCATGCGTATATATATTTGTAACGCATGTGTACTGGCTAGTCATAGGAGAACTAAACGACAAGGAATGAGGTAGCCTTCCTCGACCGCCTTTATTAGTAACCTTTACCACCGACCCATAGCGAAGTGTCGTTCTATGGTTTGTGGTGGCGTTGCGTTCAGTTCCTGCTTTTGTTACTTTCCTCTTCTTTTTTTTTTTCGAAATCGTGTTGTGCGTCTGTTAATGCTGTAGTTGAAAGAAGGTGCTTGTTCTCCCTCCTCCCTCCTTTTTTTTTCTTTACTGTGTACACATATTCCTAAGTGCTGCTATCACGCGGTTAGGTCAGTTCGCCTCACTTGTCATGTTGTCATGTTCGTTTGAGTGACTCCTCATCGATAATGGAACGAACAGGAGCTTCTGATGTACTCCATTATGAAACAGAATAATGCCATATATATATATATATATATATATATATATATATATATATATATATATATATATATATATATATATATATATATATATATATTCACACACACGCAAACCATGTGCGCTAGAGCTGATGCAGTGCCACGCCGTTGAGTAGATGTTTCGATGTTGGTTACGGGAATTATTTAGTCACTTCTGCAGACTTCGCGTCAACGTGTAGGTTGGCACGTATGCGCAACAGGTGGGCAACGAGAAGGCGTAACGTCAACCAAGCCGTGACGGTGGCATTACGATCCCCGCTCTTCATCTGCCGTACGCACGGTCGGCGCAATTGCGAATAAAAACCAACCTACACGGAAAATGAGATTTTTAACACTTTCCCTCCCCTTTCCCAGTGCAGGGTAGCCTACAGGGCTCAGGCCAGGTTAACCTCCCTGCCTTTCCTATCCCTTTCTCCTCCTCCTCAACACTGTGTTCCTCTTGTGTTAACGTTGTAATAAGCATGGATTCGTGCGTAGTTCTGTGCATAAAGCAGTGTTGATGCTTTATAACGGCTTAATGAGGCAAATAGTACGAAATTAGAGCGGCGCCCCTCGGCGGATAGTAGATCCACGGCCTCTGGGTGAGTACTGCACTCAACGGCTATAGAATAAGTACACTGGACACGGAACCTTTGTCGCTAGTACTGTTTGTTCCAGACTGAACTAGTTCACATCAGCTGCAATACTAAATTGCTGGTAAATACGTATTAAGAGGGGATGTCTTTGGTTTTGGTGTGTAACGGAGCATTCCTGTTTAGCACCCTTAAACCAAAATTCTGGGAAAAATCTAATCCCCCTTACCACGGGGATTAAAAACAGTCTCAGGTTCCCGACAAATTCCATTGCCAGAAAACTAGCCCTTACGTTTCTAAGGTAAGTACGATTCCTAGTGTAACACTCGCAGTTTTCTAGTCTTAAACTCAGGTTCACCATCCATTATGCTGTTCCACCCACAGCTGTAGACTAAGAACGTAGTTTTAATGACGGATCGATACGAGAAGACAGCCTTTCATCATCCTGTGCTAACACTGTGCGTAAACTGAATCACATTTTATCCCCAAATTGACCGTCTCATGTCAACATAATGCAATTGCTTATAATTAGTGATAATTGCTACTTTCTTATATGGATGGTAATAAAAGAATGCCACCCAATGCTTGGGAGCACCTCCGGGACGCTTAAGATTTCCCTGTGGCGCTGCTATTGGGTCGCTTCTTACGCGTCATAACGAATAGATACGTTGGATGCTACTCTGTGATGTTTTGTTAACGCATCGTGATTCTATGAATGACTGAAAATTTCAGCGCTGCAGTTGGTCCATACGCGCGTGTGTGTGTGTGCGTGTGTTTGTGTGTGTGTGTGTGTGTGCGTGCGTGCGTGCGTGCGCGCGCAGGTCATATGGCATAGCAGTCATGAGCACGACCCACGAGGTCACCACGCAGTCATTGCTCATCTATCAGCACCTCCGAGAGAGGCGTACCTTTACATGATAGGGACGCCATTAATAGAGCAGTCTGCAGAACGCGCGCAAACTGCCCAAGGGCTCGGCGTGTTACAATAGAAGGTGCGGCCCATTTACACCGCCTCGTCCTATTATTAACTGCCGCGACAAGAGAGGCACGAGGCGTTGGGGACGATGCGTGACCTCTAAGTAACGAACTGGCGACAAGTCTCTGCTTCCTCGGAGAGAACTTCTGCCGAGTTTCATGCGTTATTTATCTCGGTTAGCGCCCGCGGCGGCCGCCACTCCTTTTTTCCATCGAGTCCCTCCCGTGCAGACACACTCTGGCAGGCGGGCAACAACATGGCCCCAGGCGCCGGAACGAGGCCCCGGCTGGGCCACCGCCCCGAGCCACGCATGCGCGCTGGCTGCCCGCCCTGGGGGGCCGGATTTCCCACTTCCCCATATTCCAGCAAGAACGCCAACCGACAAAGCAGCGGTCCGACGAACCGAATGCCCCGGGCGCCGAGGAAGCACGCTGGAGAGAAAGAAAGAGCGACTTTCCAGAGGAGAGCAAGCAAAAACGGAACGAAGAGTTCACGACCGAGGGTGCAGCGTGGTAAGAGGAGCGCCTCCTGAAAGAGAGAGACAGGGAGAGAGACGAGAGAAGTAAACGCGAACAGACACACTTTTACTAACGTCCCTGGTTGTTATGGCAACGTAAAATTGGCCTCGGGGCAGGACAATTATTGGACGTAGCGGATTATATGGAGTTCTGGAGGCGCGAGAGAGGCCTCGCGCGTATGTGTGTGTGTGTGTGCGTGCGTATGGAGAGACGGATAAATATTCGCCGGGACGCGGCGAAGAAGGCGCTCGAGGCGAAAGCGATGTGCGCGCGCGAGTGCCGTGTAGAAGATCCGGAGGGGATTTTTCGCGCCGCCGACTCGCCTCGAGCCACTTGCAGAGAGGCACGCCGCACGTGTTAGAAAAAGCAGAGAAGCGCGAGTACAATCTCCGACGGAGTTTTCGATCGGCGCCCGGGGCGGTTTCCACGTCCTAGGCCCACCGTACTGCTGCGCCCGGCCCGCGCACGCCTTCGCGCTTGCAACCCCCTTCTTAGCCCCGGGGCGGCACCCCTCTTCTCGCGCGCCGGCCGCTCCTTTTGTCCGGGACAAACTTTCTCGACTCGGGCTACGCGGCACCGAGGTCGTCGTGATAAGGACACTGCTATGGCCCGAGTGTGCGCTGCGCGCAGTAAACAGGATGACATCGCTTGCGTCCACTGTCACGCGGCATATACGTCAGAAATAAATACGCGATTCCTCACGGATAAAAACCTTCGTATACCGGAGCCAAGACGAAAGGAACACAAACGCGCGTCTATAGCTACAACTTCGCGCGCGACGTTCGAAGATTGTGCTGGCTTGCACCGGCTGCAAGGGTGGACCAGTTTCTTTTAATTTTTAGCATATTTCTCCGTTCCTTCGTTAGGGGGATTTTTATTGTAAATTTATTTCCACCCTGAATTCGATAAATAAATTCAATCAAGTTCAATAAAGGACACACCTCATTTCTCTACTGCAGGATAGCCGCCGTGGCAAATCCAGAGTAGTCTCCTATCCGCTTTAACCCTCAAGTTACTGTGCTGTCCGCGTTGGAGAAGCAATGGGAAAAAGAAATTATTCTCACGTGCCTGGACATGTCTTTCGAGAGTCATCTCCAGGTATCATGACCTTATACAACTAAAAGGTCATGATGTCTGACCATTTAAGAGAGCGGTCCTTTACTGACAACGTATATATCCCGTCGTCCTCGCGGCAACGGTGTATAGCAACGCAGATGGCCTAAGCACATAGCACCCACATATTCGCTTAACACGAAAGGCGCACGTGACAGTGCAACGCAGGAAACCATGCCTGATGTCTCAGGAAGTGTTCTGGTGGACAAATTACTGCGTATTAGGAAAATACCAATTCACAAGATTCATTTTTTCTAAGTATGGATGGTCGAATCAGCGACCATTGCCCCTGAAAAGTACGGAACAATCTTAGCTTGAGCGCTAATGGTAATTTCCGAGATTTCACGTGCAGTTACCTGAAAACTTATATTTCGGTCATACTATCTCTGCCCGGCTTCAATTTCGTAAATGTGGCATGCGTACTATTGTAAGTGATTAAAGATAACAATCAGAGTATACTTTAATTGTTAGCTAACTGCCATTACTCTTGGAGGCAAATTCAGAAAAATCTAATAATACTGGTTGTAACGGTTACACTATACATCTTGGGTTCAGAACACTAACCTTACTCGGCTAACGAGACTTCCGTGCCATTGAGCTGCTGACCCGCAACAAGAATGCTGCCTCTTTGGTCGTTTCCAAAGAAAGCTGCCTCTTTTTTCTTTTTTTCAACATAGTTTATTTGCAGCAAAAATACAAGATTTCCCTGCAGGAGGCAAAAACTGAAGGCTAGAGGCCTGACGAAGTTCTGCCTAGAGGCCCGACTAATACAACCTGACTAATATCGCGTACCATACACATTTCATCAGGCAAAAAGGATTCGCTTGGTTATACATCGTCTCTTATGCATATTTCTGCAAACATATGCATTTAATATGATCTTTATACGGGTTAGGCATGCCTATTCTGCATGTCTATACATATAAAGAAGTTCCATATACATTAATGTGTGCTTATTTCTACATACATATACATGCAAACAACTTTTACGTATAGTAAAACAAGAGAAATAAACAAACATACATCTCTAATAGCAATATTTACACATGCAAACAAGTTCTACACACACTGTAGCAGGCAAAAAGTAAAATAAATATTAAACGTAACTAAGTATACATTTTTCAATAAATATGGCTTATTAGTGAAAAGAAGGAATGACTGATAGTGACGCATAAATTGTTTTGCTCCCAGTGTAAAATCAATTTTCCATTCATGAAGGTTTGAAGGGGCCCTGCGACACTTTTTCAACTGCCGTCTGCAGTACTGCAGTGTGTGTAGGATCGAATGCTGAGATGAACGCAAAAAGAATTATGCAAATCGGTGGTCTAGAACTGGAGTTATTAGCCCTCGAAGTTCAAAACACGAGCAGACAGCATGAAACCAACATTCCCTTTCGTATTTCGCTCTCCCGCTGACGTCAGTGGAGGCGTCCAATAGCAACGCGCGTCTTATAGAGCGACACCGGAAGACGCCGGGAGCAGAGCGCGCGCGCGGATAGCGTCCGGCCGTCAACACACCTGGTGTCGTTTTGCAAGTAATGTCAGATACTTTCTCTCTATCTTACGAAGCATAAAAACTATTTTAGTACATTTTGGTACTGAATAGCGTGATCAAGCAGACACCACACGTGTGTAACAAGCACCTTGGAGCGTCAAACCAATCAGAACGCCCGGCCTGGCCCCTCCTATGTCGTCACTCTATGTCACTTCCTGTAACAAAAATCTCCGTTATGTGTCGCCTCAGTTCAAGCAGAAGGCGATTTTGGGCGGTTTGTTCGCTGAAATAAAATTATAACCACTCTGCTTTCGGCGTTTCTACTCTCGCTGCGACATCCCCGCGTGCAACAGTTCTAGAATCAGTGATAAAAACGGCCTACTCAATTTGTGTCGCAACAATCTTATATTCAGTAGCCTGCTTACCATAGTTTGTGCGTATTTTCAACTTGCTGTTCCAGAAAAAGGGGCACGGTAGCCTGTTGTAGGCGGATCTTAACTAAATCACGTCGACATTCTTGCAAGCTTCACCCTTTTATCACCACTGTTACACGATCGCTTAGGTCTTGGGGAAAAATTCTGTCTAGCCAGAATGGTCTGTCGCAAAATAGTGCCCACTTCGTCGGAGAGCCCGGCATCGTAATAGAGACGACGCCAACGACGCGCCGAAATCAACCCAGGGAAGAAAAAAAAAAGGCAGGTCCCACGTGCAGTGGGAATCAAGGAAATGCGAAGTACGCGTCAGGAACGTAAAATGAATCTGCATTGCTGTGGCGCTATACCGATTTTTGTACATCTGAAGTTAACGAAACGGCCGCAGGAGCACCTAGACTGTGGCATGTAAATCATGCTGCTCATGACGCGTTTGTGTTGATTGTAATGTTATCACCTGTCATTTATGTTCGTCATGCAGTCATGTTGTGCCATACCAATTTTCGTATTCATCCCATAAACGAAATGGCCAGAAGAGCACCAAGAGCGTGGCATGTAAATCATGCCGCTCATGAGACGCATGTCATGATTTTCAAGTCATGACCTGCCATTTATGTTACGTCATGCAGTCATGTTGCGGCACACCAATTTTCGTATACATCCCATTAACGAAACGGCCAGGAGAGCACAAAGTCGTAGGCGGCGAGATAGATAGATAGATAGATAGATAGATAGATAGATAGATAGATAGATAGATAGATAGATAGATAGATAGATAGATAGATAGATAGATAGGCAGGCAGCAGGCTCAATGTCGCCGAAGTTCGCCAAGAAATGCTTCGCATTTAAGAAAGAGCTCGCAGCGAGAGCCTCAACGCACGCAACGACTGGCCGAAGCGTGCCTGGCGCGATTCTAGTTAATTGTGGAATCTACTAGGGAACCTCAGTGAGTCATCACATCCCAGCTGGTGAGCGCGCGAGACAGACGGGGAGAGAGTGAGGAAACGAAGAGTACGCGCCGTCGCTGAGAGCGACATGTGAGGGAGAAGGAGGGGTTTGCTATTCGAGGAAGCCAAGGAAGCTGCCAGTTTAATCGCGAGTTTTCTCAGCTTTGTGCGTGCTGAGGTCACGTGGCACGCGCCGAACTTCTCGAAGGCCCACCGAAGCCAATTTAAAGGATCTACCACTGGCCGTCGTCAGCAGTCTGTCATCAGCGAGATGTGACACAGTGAAAGAGGAAAGAAGTTGAACGACGCTGCTCCGCGGACCAACCGGTCGAGATCGACCTACAAGCTTCATGTCGAGACGCTTCGAGTGGCTTTGGTGGATAGGACTCTTTTTGTTGTTGTTGTTGTTGTTGTTGTTGTTGTTGTTGTTGTTGTTGTTGTTGTCTCTATTGTAATGTATGAGCTTGTGCATTTGGTGTTAGTTCGTTCCGTGTTATGTTGTAGCCTATCTATGTTTGTATTTTGAAGAGCCGTGTTTGTGCACGTTTTTGTAACTGCCTGTTCAATGAGGAAATATTTGCTTTGTTTTGATCACCATTGGCTCGGACTCGGTCTTTGAACCACTGCAGGCGTTTTGCTAGTGCACCAAAGGGACCTAAAACTTAATTGCCCAAGCTTTCGTGGGGTCATTTTCGGGAATTGATACGTCGGTTCTTAGAATCTTTCCCGGCAATTGCCTCTTTCCAGAGGAGGAGGAGCTGCGTGCACTTATTTAATCAATAGATCGTAAAAGCAACGTTGGCTCTTGGTTCCGTGATCCTTTCGAATAACCGGTAAAGGCATAACTGGCATACGCGTGCGCCTCGTCCTTCACAATCACATAAATGTCCGTTATCGATGTTTGTGGCACGTTACAGTGCATAATGGCCAATGGGGCTTGGAAGGCCAAAAGACGTAATGACTGTGCATGAATCAACTACTACGACTGGCAGGGTCTTTACCTGGGAAAGGCCTAATCAGAAGAAATAGACACAGATCTCTTATGTCGCGCTCAGTACTTTCAAGATGCTTGTTGCTAAGAGCCCCAAAATAGGACGAAGAAGTGACCCGTTTTAGATGATAAAAGACGCATCTTATGAACTTGGGACTCTTGGGCTGCGATCCAAGCGATCGCCACCTCCGTGGGAAGCGTGCTACGTAGCGCTTGAGCGTTTGTATGCAAAATACAATCTGCACGTGTACACGGACGGATTCGTTAGTGTGGACACAAACGGTTGCGCTGCGGCATACTGGATTCCATCTGTTGGTTCTGCACGTTCTGCACGTACGGACGACGTAGTTTCTTCGTCGGTTGCAGAGTGTGCAGCAATTGCATGTTGCTCTTCGCAAGTTGAAGAATGCACCCGCACAACAAGCCGTCATTCTCTCGGAATATAAGTTGGCAGTTCTACAGCTCTCACGTGAGACCCCTCCAAACAATTAAGTTCTGCCGATAATCGTTAGCGTCGCTGAAGAAAGCTACCAAACAAGGAATTAAGATAACTTTCCAACGAATACCTTCGCAAGCTATAGTGTCAACGGCTACACAAGAGAAAATGCACTAGCCAATTAAGCACTTTCAATCCAACCGACGATAAGAGCTCCTGTTAATCAGCAATTACCAAAAAAAAAAGACAATTCGAGATTCTTCCGCTTTTCATGGAAGCCGCCACACCAGCCCTGTGTCTCAACAAGGCTCAGCCACGGCGACTCAACCCTGCTGCACAGACCTAGAGAGGGGGTGGCCTACATTCCTACATGATTTTACAGCGAAAGCTGTTTATCGCGAGGAGAAACGAAAAGCCGCTCGTCCGTGGACCGCGAGCGGTCTCCATTGGCTGCGCCTTCCAGTGACATCGTTCTCTGCGCCGTACCAAAGCGCGCGTGCCATTGGCTGGCCCGTGAGTGACGTCGTCCATCCCGTCGCAGCCGTGGCGCCCAGCACGCGCGCATCACCTTCGAGTGAGAGATTCCACATGGGTAAGCCACGGATGTTAGCTCGCGATGTCGAACGCTTGCAACGAAGGCGCGCCGAAGAAGCAGCGTTGCGGGCAGAACAGCGTCGACGTGATGATCGCGGGAGCGCGTTCGCGGGGCGAACGCCCGCTTTCAGGGAGAGTTTCATCAGCGGCACTTTCGCTTCGGCTGCGACGTCTGTGTCGGGTTGAACCCACTGCTAAACACCGGGGCCGCACATTCCAGCTTCGCTGGTTAACCATTTGTACGGAGTGCTAGGGCTGTAATTTTTTTTCAGTTAGGGACGCTGCCTCACCATTGTGCACTGAGTTCCATGAATTGGAAGACATTGACCATTACTCTGGTCCGGTAAGCGCTCTTGGCCTGAAAGGAAGACTCACTGAGAACATGACAAAAAGAAAAAAAAAGGGGGGGGGGGATCCCCACACGTGCACTGAACAGTTTGTATATTGATTTCTGGGGCATAACGTTCCGAAACCACGCCACGCAGTAGTGGAATTAGTGGAGGGCTCCAGAAATTTAGACCATCTGGGGTTTTTTATCGCGCACTGACATCGCACAGCACACGGGCCTCAACATTTCGCCTCCATCGAAATGCAGCCCCCGCGGTCGCCATTCCATCCCGCGACCTTCGGATCAGCAGCCGAGTACCGTAGCCACTATAGACCACCGTAACGAGGCAACAGTTTGTATATCCGAAAGGCCACGTATGGTTCGTAAGGATGTGTCTGCCATTCCTTTAAATTTTTTGACCAAGATAGGCTTGGGTGAGACATGGTGACGCATACGACACGGACAGAGACATTCCCTCGGAGCAACTGCCAGGCTAATACCCCTGTCACACGAGGCAACTTAAGTGCACTTTGAGCGAGTGCACTTCGCCGCTAGTGTCATTCGCACGCTGTCACACGGGAACGTGTAGTGACACTCGCTGCAAAGTGCACTTGTAGGCGAGTGCGTTCGCCGAACTCACTTCGCGGCGACGGAGTGTGTAGCCTCTGTAGCAGTAGCTTGCCAACAAATACGCTAATGCATGACGCGGCGCCAGTAGTATTTTTAGAACACTGTTTTCGTTATTAGAAATGTTGTTATGTATTAAAACCAATCATATTTCAACGAAAAAAAAAAACCTCGCTATTCTCACCCTCGAGCAGTTTGCGGCCACGACCGCTAGGGGAATGCGCACTTCCAAAGCACACTTCTTTTCCTCGTGTAACAGCGCGTGAGCGTAAGTGCACTCGCTGAAAGTGCACTCAAGTTCCCTCGTGTGACAGGGGTATAACACTGCCTGTATCTGTATCATCATCGTTATTATCATCACCACCACCACCACCAGTGCTTGATGGCATGCAGTGTTGTCACATTCGAGTTTCCACAGTAGCACCCATTAAAACAGACATGTCTTCCGCTTTACCACTTAGTGCCCATTTACAGCTGGTGGCCTTGCTACTGGAAGCAACAAATCAATGTAAGCGAAACTATACCCACTCATCACACCTGGAAAATCAGCGCTGTGGTGAGGCTAGTAATGAGGAGCTAGGAAACTAGGAGTGACGAACTCGCATATCGCGACATAATTTAGAAGGGACGACATGGAAATGTACCTCCACATTGAACAATCACAGTCGCAAGTTGCCCGTATCAACGTTTGCTTTAGCCTAATGCGTGCAGCGAAGCTCTGTATGTGGCAATGCGCGTTGCAAGCAGCACATGCGCAGTACGTTGCAGCAATTGCGAGTTCGGTCGGGTCAGGCCATGGGTCAAGCGCCGAACGCGTGTGCCCCTTAATAGTACCGGTGATCTTGATCCTGCAGATTTCGCAGCATGTGCTACCCAAATAGGCATCTTCCGTTCGATAGGCAGTACAAGCATGTGTTACTGTGCGGCGTTAAGTTTTGACTAGTCTGCAGGAAGGAGGGGAGGGGTGGAGGAGGAACAGGCACTTTTTACATTATGCAATGTCCTTCGTTCAGCTGCATGAATGCGTCAGCAAATAAAAAGCCAAATGATAATAATAGGTATAGGATTATTATTATTATTATTATTATTATTATTATTATTATTATTATTATTATTATTATTAGTAGTAGTAGTAGTAGTAGTAGTAGTAGTAGTAGTAGTAGTAGTAGTAGTAGTAGTAGTAGTAGTAGTAGTAGTCTTCTTGACAGGGCTTGACAGGGTCAAGACGACGCTCTGCAAAGCAGGGCACATAGGAAGTAAACGGCAAAGTGAATAAACTAACGCGTAATGTAGTTCTCAACGAAGTCCCTGGGCATTCTCTTATTTTAGGCAATTTTGTCATACCGTGCAGTGATAAAGGCTTTGACATGCAGGTCGGCTTGCGGTCGGGCGAAAGCCATTAGTATAAAACCCTTCACTTGAGCGCGTCCTAACTTATCAGAGCAGAACATCTTGTCAAGCTTCCTGTGAGTCTCGCCAAACGATTAATCACAAAGCCACTGCCTGAATCAAAGTTAACAGAGCTCTTGAAGGTATACATCGGACTCTAAAATAACAATAATGATGTGACAACGGGGTAGTGGAAGAGCGGGGGTGGGAGGGGGGAACATTACAGCTCCCAAACACCCCCTTTCCCCTCCTTCGGTGCGCCATCGCGGCATTTGGTCACGCAAAACCACTAGTTTTTAGCATTCTTTCATTCCGCAAGTGTCTGATGAGTGGAACCATCTTCCCGCCTCTAGTGCTTAAAAGAGAACGAAGAGCAATTTAAGAATTGTAGATAAAGACAAAGCAATGGAGGAGTGCTTCTATTGCTTTCCTGTTTGCATGTAACCATCGTAGGGATGGTTTGCACAAATATTTTCCCAGTACACCTAACGTGTTGTTACACGTCAACACACGTTATTTTGTTTTTAGGGGTTATTTGGCCGTTCTGCGCTAATACCCATGTGTTGTGCATTATTATTGCTTTAAAATATGCAGTTTATTTTTATTATGTGTTACCGTCTCCTCATTTTTCAATTGAGGCTATCTAAACTTGAGTCCTGCCTTCTAACATGGGATGACAGTTTTCAAGTCAACCGCTCTCGATTTCTTGCAGCCAACGGCACTAGCTTTGGAAGATGTGCAGTGAGTCATTGTGGTATGTCACAGAACTCAGTCTTAGGGCCTCTTCTTCTGCTGAATTTTATTACCAATCTATCAACTTCTATATCTTCGTCTGTTTTACTTTTCTGCCGATGATTGCGTAACTTTTTGTGAAATCATTAGACCTAACGATGTCGCTTTTCTTCTTAACGCCGTATTTGACAGGCGTAATCCATGACTTATACCTTAACAGTAAAAAAAAGTTTATGCAAAAATGCAAGAAAAATTACCAGTTTGCATATTTGTCTCTTAAATAACACACAATTAGGCTACAGGACGTCTTCTTACAAGTGCCTTGTAGTGACATTAGCAACAACCTCACATAGAATACTCATGTCTCTTACATTGTTCCTAACGTCAGACGCCTGCATAGATACCTGCATCGTAACTTCGCCAAATCGCCTTCCTCCGTCAAGGTAATGGTACATAGGACATTCATCAGCGCCAAGTTAGGACATACCACTTCGGTTTGAGATATAATTTGGTGAATTCACTGGAAATCAACATCATGAGCCTGTCTACGCCCACTGCAGTGCAAAGGCCTCTCCTATAGATCTCCAGTTATTCCGGTCCCATGCTAACTCATGAGCCTGTACTTACTGCATGTTTGGAAGAAATCTTCAAAAGGTTAGACATTGGCACAAGACAGGACTCAGGATTAACGGCGAATATCTGAGTAACTTACGATTTGCAGACGAGATAGTACTCTTTAGTAATGATGGCGACGAACTGCATAAGATGACTGAAGACTTAAGCTGAGAAAGCGCTAAGGTAGGATTAAGGATGAACATGTAAAAAACAAAGACTAAGTGGCACGGCGAAAAAACGTGTCTTCACGATCGAAAACCAGACATTCGAAGTCGTAGAAGAATACCTATATGTATGACAGCTACTGACAGGAGAACCCGCCCATATAAAAGAAATCCACCTTAGAATAAACATGGGATGGTGCGCATATGGGAGACATTCCGAACTCATGAACGGAAACCTACCACTATCACTCAAGCGGAAACTACATAACTACTGCATCTTGCCAGTACTGACATACGGGGCAGAAACTTGGAGAATCACAAAGAAGCTAGAGAGCAAGTTAAGAGCCGCGCAGCGGGCGATGGAACGAAAAATGATAGGCGTTACACTAAGAGATAGTAAGACGGCCGAGTGGTTCAGAGAACAGACGGGGTCGCCGACATAGTGAACGATATTAAGAAGAAAAAAATGGACATGGACAGGACACGTGATGAGAAGGCTAGATAACCGATGGACAGTTAGAACGACGGAATGGATACCAAGAGAGGGTAAGCGCAGCCGTGGACAACAAAGAGTAAGATGGGGGGACAAAATTAGGAAGTTCGCTGGCATCAAATGGAATCGGCTCGCGCAGGACAGGCAAGGATGGAGAGGGTTGGGAGAGGCCTTCGTGCTGCAGTGGGCGTGTATAGGCTGATGATGGCGGTGATGATGATGATGACTGACCAATTTATCCCGGCAAACTTCTTCCTCTCATCTGCCCACCTAACTTTCTGCCTCCCTTGCCACGCCTGCCTTCGCTATGGATCCAGTCTGTTACCCTTAATGACCAACGGTTGTCTTGCCTTCCCATTACATGCCTGCTCACGCCCATTTCTTCTTCTTAATTTTTACTAACATATCCTTAACACACGTTTGTCCCCTGACCTATAAGCTCAGCACTTTTCATGTCTGTTAACACTACGCCTATAATTTTCCGTTCCATTGCTCGCTGTGTCGTCCTTAATTTAAGCATAACCCTTTTAGTGAGCCTTCAAGTTCCTGCCCCGTAGGTAAGTGCCGGTATACGACGAAATAATTCACCCCGCTTTACACATTCTAATTTATTTATTTGTTATTTATTTCACGATACTGCAGGCCAGCCTGGCCCAGGCAGGAGTGGAATTACAAAACAAGGAGAACGGTACAAAAGAATTGCTAACAATACTGGCACCACATGCAATACATTGGTTTCGCTGAGGTAATCTTTAACAAGGAAATGAAAAATAGCACAAATACGAATACTCGCACAATAAGTTATGTAACAGTTTCAGCGCTTCATTAATCAACGTGACAAGTGTTGTTCAAGGGCTTCATCAAAATTGTCTGCCTCGCAAACAAACTCGGGCAGACTGTTCAAATACAAAATAGTGCTGGGGAAAAAGCTCTGTTTGAATGCCTCTGTTTTAGCAAAAATGTGTTGAAGGATGTGTTTGAGAGTATTGCGCGCAGGCCTCGCTGTAGCGGCTTTTAAATATGAAGGTGGAAACATACTAAGCTTTCCGTTCAAAATATTGCGCAATAATTTAAAATAGAATCGCCAGTATCACATGAATGAAACCTAACCTTGTACATAGCTGCACTGGCTTCTCGTTGTACGACGCTCGGGTTAAGCCGACTTCACAAATTTTATCATCCTTACACCAACGCGATTCGATAATACTTCCTGCCAATTATATCTCGCACCCATGTTATACCATGTTGGTATAAGCCTGGCATCCCACCGTGACAAATCGAAGCATTCGTATAGCCCTACATCAGGGTTCTCGCCATGGTGCGTGGCGGTGGAAATGCCACCCACTGTTCCGCTTAGCCGTCCACCGCTCTTGGTCACCGCGCACGATGGACTGCCCACTGCTGCCCCCTTTGACACTTGAAATGAGTGCCTGAAGAACTAAAAATAGCACCTGCGCGCACGTAATAACTCCCAGAAGTGCACGCGACCGCAAACGTTCACAACGAGTCTGAGCTTTGCAAAAGCATGTATTTTTCCCCGCATAATACATGAACTCGAGCGCCCCCCCTCCTCTCTGCCCCCGCCCGCAAAATGTCCACCGCCCAGAGGTTTCTCGGGAGAGCGCTGTCCTACATACGGCGCACATCAATGATTTGAAATGCCTTTCCATATCTTCAGTAAGTATGTAATATGATCAAGCATTTGTGACTTTTTTTATTAAGCAATATTTTGCAACATATTGTATTTCGCTTATATTAATGGCTATTATTGTGCGATTAGAAATATCGTAGTGCTTTTTTTTTTTTCGCATTTAAGTATACACTGCCTTTCTAACGTCTTGTGTTCTGAACATTTACAACTATTAATACATAATCAGAAACACTGTGCGTATTGTGTGCATTTTTAATATGGTCCTTCTGCTTCGCTTACCATTCCGATCTCTATATAATGCCGTCATCTGCTGGAACATTGCGCGAACATAAAACAATGCAGTAAGGAGTGCGGCAATTAAAACGAATTCGATCGCTTCACCGACACTATCTGCGGCTGGGTAGAAAAATTTTGCGGAAATTTAGCGACTTCGTCAGTTTTATACCTCTTCCCTAAAGTGGAAAGCAATACTGGCCCGAAATATATGTCGACGTTATGAGGGGCGCATTCTTGCACGGCCGTGCCGGTCATGCCGCGTTCTCAGCATAATTGGCAATGTCGAAGCACACGCACGTTATACGCTAGCGAGTGCGTTGAGTGACAGCAAATTCTCCTGTCGCTGTAACGTCGCTTCCACGGACATCAAGAACGGCCGCTATAGAATGTTTCGGAACCTTTAAGAGAACGTTACTCCGTATGTTGGTGGCGTACTTGTGCTCGTAAAGAAAGATTCGGGGCAAGCGCTGTGGCAGTCTCTGCCGCCTAAGCTGACCGCGGGATTTGTGGTTATCTCACAAAATGCGCTACGGACGTTAATTTAATAATTAATTTATGAGGTTTTTACGTCTGAAAACCACGATCTGGTTTTGAGACACGCCGTAGTCTGGATATTTCGACTACCTTGGTTCTTTGACGTGCGCTGACATCGCACAGCACACGGGCCTCAACATTTCGCCTCCATTGAAATACAGGAAGCTACCCACTTCGCCAAGCTATATATATATATATATATATATATATATATATATATATATATATATATATATATATAGTGTGTGTGTGTGTGTGTGTGTGTGTGTGTGTGTGTGTGTGTGTGTGTGTGTGTGTGTGTGTGTGTGTGTGTGCCCGAAAGACATCTCACTTGTAGCTGCTGTTCGCTTATGTAGCTTCTGTTCATAATAGAAATTGCCCGAGAAACGTGCACTTTCTTCTTCCTTTCCCTTTCCTTAATTAGAAACCGCGCCATCTACTAAGATCTTGCACGGCCCGACAGTGTCATGTTGCGTTCTCCAAACGTGCGTAAATACAGCGCGTCCCTTTTTGACCGTAGGCGTATATACACAGAGCGAGCGGCATGCAGGCGCGGCCTCGCACGACTATATATTGGTGGAAAAGGGACGGGTTAGCGATTAGTGAGGTAGCGATTAAGGGGAGCGGTGTGCGAATCGAGGATTTCCATCGGATGACAACCTAGCACCCAGTTCTAAGAACAGGCACGACAGGCCACTGATTGCTGGGGAAGAGCACAGTTGACACCGTTCACGAGGCGAGAACAGTGCCGCCTTTGGAAACATGCCTGTTCGCGACATTCGACCGCGGACGTAATCAGAGGGTCCGGGGATTAGCACGAGGGCGGCAGAGATTAGTTCGGTGTTCGGTTTCTTTGGCGGCATATAGGCCGCTGGGCGGATGCGTGGCGCAGAATAAATAAACTAGGCGCCGGTGGAGATTCAGACATTGACAATTGGCAGCGCGGTTCTTCATCTTTCTCGGCTAAGGATTTGGGGGATTGTAACAAATAGATGCGCGCACTTGGAAAATATTGTCCCCAGGGCAATTTTTTCCCGTAGCGGCACCAAAATTTTCGATTGAGGTAGTACGATTGAGGGTGACCTCGTGTTTACCATCCATTTGAGAGCACAGAATAGTAGCTTCTCAAAAAAAATAATAAATAAATAAATAAAAAGAAAGAAAGAAAGAAAGAAAGAAAGAAAGAAAGAAAGAAGAAGAAAGAAAGAAAGAAGTGAGAGAAAGAGAGATACAATTGAGCGATCTTTTATAGTTACTTGACAGAATTACCTTACTATTGTTTTTTGCAGATTTTGGTCGTGTATTTGGAGCTTATTTGAGCCGTTTGAAGAGCCGTGCTGCCCGCTATCGAGCCGGAAGCTCAAATCCTGAACAGATGTCTTCATCTCGGTGCCTACATGAACAGTTAATCCACGGTCGCAGGCTTGCGGAAATTTAGACCGTCTCGGAAAATGATCACCTGCATATGACGTTCACGAGCGCCATTCCTGAGGTTCATCCCGTTGTGCTAGCCGGCACGATCGGCCCTCTAAGCCGGCACCTTGTAGTTCGACTCAGTTATCTTTCTTTCATTGGCGACCGTGTAGTGATTTCAACAGCCTCCGCGCTGTGTGACGCAGATGCAGCGTCTGACTGTCACACTGTAGCAGCTGCAGTACATCGCATGCACCGAGGCGAATGAGCTTTTCCGCTCCATGGCTTTCGTCGTCATGGACTTCAAAGTGCTAACATCCCTATCTGCTTTACGTCAAAAAGGCAATACAAACGAAGGGGTCCCGCCGTCAGACGCAGTATATACGCAGTATATTTCCCAATCATTTTTCCATGTCAGCGAGCCTCCGAATGTGCAAGGATGTATTGCGTAAATCGCGAGCAGACAATGGCAGGAGAAAAAAACGGAACGAGCGCCCGTCGTGTACTTTTCTGCCGTCTTCGTTGGCTCTTACTTTGCGTAATGTGAACACTCACAGACCTTATCTTTATTTTGGAGAAATAAGTGCCCGTATATAGCTCCCGCTCGATCTCGTTAACTCTGTGTAGTTACCGAACAGATTGATAATACGGAGGAGCGGCTCTCAAGTCCTTAAACGCGTTAGCCAACTTACACTAAGTGGAATTCACGATATTTCCTCTTTATTTTCTTTTATTTTTGTTTTATGAAAAGTATGCTTAGTTGTGCTGTTCGCAGTTGGTCCGCTACGGGGGTGCAGTGCATATATGTTGCCTGACTGCTGACGATGAAGGACGCAGGTTCGGATCCCGGCCGCGGCGGTCGCATTTTCGATGGAGGCTGAAACGCTGGAGGCTCGTGTACTGTGCGCTTTCCGAGCTAGTTAAAGAACCCCGGGTGGTCAAATTTCCGGAGCTCTCCTCTATGGTGTTCCTTCTAATCATAGCGTGTTCTTGGCATGTGAAACCCCAGCAATCATTATTAAGAAATCCAAGTTAATCGCATAAGTGTTCATGATACCTATTAATCGAAATTACCTTCCTAGGTGATAATGAAAGGGTGGGGGGCGGGTTGCGCGGCAAATCTCCAAATATCTATGAGGCAAGCCGTAGTAGGGCATACTCCGAGTTAAATTTGCCGACCTGCGGTTTCACGTGCACATAAACGTACATACACGGCTGCTTTTAAAAGCGTTTCGCCTCATGCATCCTGAAGCTTGGCGTTCAACACCTTACTGCTAAATTTCCGTGGCAATAATTACCTACCGCAATCTGGCGCTGAATTCACCAAGCCTTTCGCTAACATTTCATTGCCATTGGCTGGGTGCCTGCATAAATATATCCAGTGTCAAGTCCGGTATTTGTGCTTACGAAGTTTATATGACTTAAGTGGCTTTTTCGATCGCGTGCCTTGGTCACTCGGAATGCATATCTGTATAAAGCGACTGTAGTCTATATCTACCTAATTTTATAAGTTGGCTAGAATCAGAGATGCGTGGGGATGCCACCGGCTTTGGCCCGAGGAATTCGAAACTGACACCAGTCCAAGCCAGACTATATAGGCCCGATTTCTGCACAATAACTAGGAAAAGACATTCTTTGTTCATGACGATCGTGCGTTACTTTGATCCACGAACTTCCGTGTTACATTTACCCAACACTTCTAAAAAAATGCATACATATAGAAAAGACACATATAGGTGGCCTTTCTCTCTTTCACAACGGTGGCGAATTCGTCTCACGTCCGAGTCTTTAAAGAGACTCTAAAGGAAAGTGTTAAGTTTGGCTAGAAAGATCTTTTGGCTATGTTGGAGTGTATCCGACCATTTCCGCGCGCGAATAAACGAATGTTTAGCGTCGAAAATAGACTCCGGAAGTCTCTGGCGTCGCCGCTCAATTGTAATCGCCCGCGCCTAAAGGAGGAGCTGCACGTCATGACCTTGACTTCCGAAACTATACGGTTCAGTGAGTTTAATTATTTAATTTCTGGGGTTTTACAAATCACCATTGATTATCAGAGACGCCTCCAGTGAAATGCGGCCGCCGCTGCCGGGATTCGATCCCGCAACCCCCCGAGTGCCATAGCCACTAGACCACCGTGGCGGGGCGGTTCAGTGAGTTCCACGGCCGCATTATGTACCAAGAACTGTGGCTACTGCAGGTTTAGTTATTGTCAAAAGATTATCTAATTCTTTTTTTTTTATTGTTAACATTGGACAGAGTCGAGTACTCAAAGTAGACGAGCTGACGTCATTGCAAAAAAAAAAAAAAGTACCCAAAGGGCAGGGTAGAGGGCGCTACTTCAATTTCTCAGAAAAATGCGCATGCTGTGAGGAAGATAGGGAAACGACGGAGCATGTTCTGATTGAATGGCGAAATATCCACCCAGGTGTACGTTTGGGCACCACCCTACAGGAAGCCTTGGGTTTTAGGGCGAACAATGGGAAGCTGAACATAGCCGCGATTGAAATAAGTATGAGACGGTTAGAATACTGGCGGCAGAAAACTAGAGAGAACGGACAAAAATAATTATAGGGAAAAATATGGACTTTCTGCCATAAGGGCCAGGGAACTGGGCTATGAATTTCCGTTTTTGCTATAGTATGATCGATTTGATTGAAGTAAATTTAAAGGCATGAGGAAAACTTAAAGAGAGAGAAAAAAAAAAGTTCTACGAGCCTGGTGGCGCACATGTCACCGCCCCGTTACAAAGGGGACGCTCATAGCATCCATCCATCCATCCATCCATCCATCCATCCAGTTTTGTCCTTTTTCTCGCTTACAACTGCTCTGTTCTCGGCGGGAATGACGACCGGCAGCTGTTACACAAACGTAACCTTTCAATCTTGCTCTACTTAATATTTGTCCTTAGTGTCCCTTTATAGTGAACCATTACAATATACAATGCGGACATTGCAGCCCAGACATCAGGCGAAAATATAACGTGAAAACCGCTGCTGTATTATATTTCTGAACCGCCGCTGGAAACTCGTCAAGCACGATTGCATATATAAACACGTGAGATGCAAGAGTTACGCTGATGCGCGGCAATTTTGTCACGCGAAAGAAAGGTCGTATTCATTGTTTTATTCAGCCTCGTTTTCACGTTGGCATTTTGTTTTCGGCCAGCAACTCCTGAATACGTGCGTTGTAATGCGAATCAATTTGGCTCTGTCTGCTTTTGTTACAGTGTGTAGCGTTTTAAGCTGTGTGCGTACAGCACCAGCTTCTTCAGCTTTTATTCATCAAGATAGGATGTTATATACGTCGCTTACGCCAATTCCTTGCGAGCTCACCAATTGCCATAAGAACAAATCAGTGAACCCGAGTGTCAGATCATATAGCATGTAAAAGCATCGTACAAGAGAGAGATTCAGTGACGCATTACCCAAATGGGCTCTACGTTCTGTGTTATTTCCTGTATACTATACTCTTGCCAAAGGCTCCGAAGTTCTTCAACTACCGGGTAAGTTTGGAGCATTTATCTCAGAATAATTCAGTGTCCCAAATCATTTATGCCCGAATACATTATGCGACAAACTGCGCCGGTCAGTATCAAAACAGACTTCAGAACAGATACTTTCTTAATTAGGTACGCACACTCACACTTAGGAATCGTGCGAAACGAACGCAGAGACGTAGAAAGCGCGGCTTCTGTATAGCAAAGCAAGAATAAGAAGAAGAAAAAATAAAGGAAAGCCTCGTGGTTGCAATTGCGGTAGCCGAACCAGCTCAAAAGCAATAGACAGAGCCAGAAAGAAAAACAATATGGCTGCCATTATCGTAAGTGAGAAAGGAAAAGAAAAAAAAAAGGATTTCGTAAGTCTACTCCTTTTTTTTTCCCTGCACCATTCCCGTGTCGCAGCGGTGATATCTGCATCAGGAAATATATACGGCTCTCTCGTGGACGGTACAGATACAACGCCGCCTTACATGCAAAACCGTGTAGGAAGTGCATAGTGGGCCTTCCGCCTCCGTAGAATACAGCGACTTCGAGATATTTGCATGCAAAGACGAGCGAAGAAGGAAGAAGAGAGAGATATTATAGTCGCCGCCGGCAATGCTGTTGAGCCGAGTGGCTGCGGGTAATCGAGGTGGAGCCCCCGGGGCGCTGATACGTGCCCCACGGGGGTCCCGAAGTGGGGTCCGACTGGCCTGCATCGGCGCGATACGATTGGTTCCCACGCTTCAAGTTAGCCGCCGGCTGTGCGCTCTTGTTTCCGCAGCGAACACGGCGATTGCGCAGTGGCTCGCTGCGCGCAGCCGATGTCGGTGGCGATATTATTAAGATGGCCACGCTGCCGCCGGAACGTTGACCCGCCACCTTCGTCTCCTCGTTATAGGGCCGCCTTTGTGAGCGCGCCTCGAATTCCTGAATAGACAATCATTGGCCGTCCGGTATGGCCACGTCGCGTCCAGGGCGCAACAGGAGCATGCCAGCGTACCCCCCTTTCCATCTTCATCGACGCAGCCGTCCTCTGTTTGCTTTATCGCACCTCGCGTTCTTCCTTTATAATTAGCGCGTTAGATGAAAATGATGCGCAGCGCACTCATTACGAGCCTGGCGCGCAGGAAAAACAAGGCGCAGCCACGTGTCCCACGTTCCAGTGACAACTAATTACAGGCGCTTTATTTGCTAATTACAGGACGGAAAGGGGGCTGAGAAGGCCGATTGAGATCGAGCCAAACGCGGGTGCCTTACTCGCGCGCGCGCGCGTCGCGCGCATGGATAATTAATCGCCTAATTGGATCTCGTTAACCCCCCCGCCCGCCCCGTGTTGCGAGTTCATCAAGAAGCTCGCGCCGAGGTCGCGCGCGCCGCTCTCTGCCTTCTTGCTGCCGTGCGGCCCCCAAGGAAAACACACGCGGCCGCTGTGTGCTGCGCCGCCTGCCAGGCAAACTGTTATTGTGATCGCGGCGCTCTCATTAATTTAGCGCGAGCCAACGCCGTCGTCTGACTGCTCCTATTACGTACAGGAGGTACACGGCGCTACATCGCAACATCGCGACGGCGAACAAACGCGAGAGGCATTGTACACTCGACGTGAGTATGCAATAGCTATAGCTTGTGCTACGTAAGCAAGGTAAAACAAGTTCTTAAAAAAAAAAAAAGACGTTAACGCCGTGATTAGAGAAAAAGAAAGAATTTTTGAGCGCCATGAGCCATCGAGTATATATTCCATGGGCCCACAATTCCGTAGTAACGGCGGCGTCCAAGGGTTTGCCTAAAACAGCGAAAGAAAAATAAATAAAGATAAGAGGGGGGGGGGGGGGGATGTAGATAAACAGTAACTAAGAGGCCCAGCACCTCCGTTCGTTTATCCCTTCGAAAACAGCTAGCGCATTTAATTTTTATGATCTAAAAGTAAGGTATAAGCTCTATTTGCAGTACGTTGCTCCTAAACATCTTGCGAGCCGACGAAGTGCTAACGAACTGCGTTGAATAAGAACCCAACATCGTCTGCATGCACCGCAGAACGAAGACGTGTATAACGTACCTGTGTGTGTCCACCACAGATCTATTTCCAAATTCCCTACTTCACTGCATACGTAAAAATATCAAGTCAGCAAGGATATTCCTGCCGCTTAATGTGAGGGGGAAAAAGTTCATTGCAAGAAACGAACATACAACTAAATTCCGCGTACATCCCTAATCTATATATGATATACAGTGCTTAACTAAAGTACAGGGTTGCGATTTGAGAAGGCCGTGTGACATTGATGGTAACCTACGCATTACTTAATGGTCTACTCACCGGGCAGAAAGATCTCGTTGCGAGAGAACCGCTTCAAAGAAGTCAGCCTGGAGTCAGTCGCTTGTTTCCCCAAAGTTTCTATTTCACGCCGTTCTCTGTTACGCGTGTCTACTTCTTTCGGGAAACAAGGAACGTCCCTCGTATTTGCACCATGATGACAAATGTCTTGAAAATAGTTAAACGTTGGGCTAGTTGGTGTTCAGACTTCACGTTGTGTGTGTTACCTTTGCGATAAATTACGACGAACGCGAAATTTCTTGATACACAGCGAAACTTCGTTCGACGCCTCTTTTTTTTTTTTTTGCAAGCCTGTGCGCGGCGGCATGGCAACGATTCGAGAACTATGCAGCAACGTCTGGACGCATGCCGAAACGGGAAAACTTGCTTCGCTTCGAGGATGATTATATCGACAGGATTTTTCCGGTGCGCCCGCAGGGTGGCAAACATGAAACTGTAGTTTACACAAGGTCTGACCAGCCGGGTCAAAAAGACGTGCGGCCCCGCATCCAGAAATGATTTGCTGATTGTCCCTGCATAATGTCTGGTACGTTGTGCTCGAAATATATAAGCATGTCTCCGTAATACAAAGTCGTCGAAACGTAGAATTTTGGTGTCAATTCAGCCGAGTGCTCTTATGCTCTTATGAAAAACCATGCATTGTTTACAGCCACGTCTGATAACCTTTGTTTTGGTCGCAACTGAGCGCGCACTTCCGGCGGTAGATTAGCTCGCAAAGTAGGATGGTGCACTTCCATAAAGTTGACAGTGCTGCGTATAATGCGCCATCAGAGAATATACTTCCACCACCTGTACAGTAAGGGCGAATGAAAAAGAGAGAGAAGAAGAAACCATAATGAAAACTGACTCGGCGCGTTTTCTTCGGGGAAAGGGCATTAATTCCTGTCCCATATCCTACCCTCCGTCGATCGATGATGATGTCTGTGGTGTGCCTCAGGTGACGGCTTGAGGTCCTTGGACCTGGGAGGCATCTGCGGCTTGCCGGACGGCCCAAACGTTGTCGGCCACCTCGTCGCATGAAATTTATTTTGTAGACCAATCTGGTGATATAGCTTTGGTATAGGTTTAGTATGTCTGGTATAGCTTTGGATTTCTGTTGAGGTAGAGATTATCCCCGTGCGCCAGCCGTAGTATACAGAGCATGTCAGCTCGGCCTCTCACTGGTCTTTCATTGGCTTTTGTATTTGTATTGCCTGGCGAGGTTCCCCTTCTAGGCCACGTGGTAAAGGGTGTTTGACGTATCGCAGAATTTGCTGCCACGTGTACATCGAGGGATGCATCACGCCTATTTACCGTGCCACGGTATAATCGCCAGTCTGAGGCGGTGCAGCATGACGGCTTCTCTGGTCATCTTGCAGTAGGGTGCTGAGTATTTACGCTGGCTCGTGTTTTAATATGCTTTAGGGCGTTTGTAAATTGCTTTGTAAATTGCCCTTTTTAAAACTTTTTCTCGGTATGTCGGTAGACCTTGTCCTCGTGAGGTCTACCAGTGTACATGTTCTCGCAGATACGCATGAAGCTTTCGCTTTGCCCCCTTTGTCGAGGGAGGTCGCACTAATTCTCGCTGCCCAAAATTGTGGCATGCCAAGCTTTAGTGTTTGATAACGATGCCCGTGCCCCCCTCAGGTCCGCGCGAAGGAAAAGATCTGGCAGTCCGCGTGAAGGGCGATGCATTCACACCAATAGCGAGGTTAATTAGGCGTTTTTCTCATATTTTTCAGACGACGTTAGAAGCGCACGCAAGTGACTAAATGTTGGCACGATGCGTAAGGCAACACTTACTGAGTATAGAATTAACAGTTCTCTGGTAGCCATACAAAATGTTTCACATCGCTGCTTTTGTGAAAAGCGACGACAGAGGGGCTTAGGCTTCGTCGATCCGCGAGATGAAACCAACAGGAGGCCGTCATTGTTGGGAAACCTGCCTAGAATCTCGCAGAACTGGCTTCGCAAGAAAACTGTCAAGGGGACTGTCAAGGGATGTCGAAAAGGAACTCTCAGCGTCATGGAAAACACTGCAAGGGTCTCAGCATGCTTTCATGCGAGACATTGAGGGCGTTCTGTCCGACCTGATCAGCCATCCCTGTGGTCCATAAATGACTGAGAAACGGGCTTATTTATTTATTTATTTATTTATTTATTTATTTATTTATTTATTTATTTATTTATTTAAACATCAAGGCCACAGCAAAGAGTTGCTTGGGGTGTTTATACTATTGCCATTGCATGCTTTGAAATTACTGTGTTGCAGAAATGTACTCTTAATATTGTCACGACTATAGCCACGATTACATTTCTGCAACATTTCACGAACACTTCAGGCGACCGCAAGCGGTTTTTCAAGCCGTACGATCTGCTCGTCTCGCGCTTAAGCCGGAGAAGTGCCACTTTGGTTTTGAAGAGCTCCTTTTTCTTGGCCATGTCGTCAGCAGTGAAGGTGTACGGCCTGACCCCGGAAAAATAGCTGCCGTTGCAAAATTATGGAAGCCATCTGACAAAGAGGCTGTCAGACGATTTTTAGGACTGTGGGCCTATCAATGACGCTTCATTCGTAACTTTTCACGCCTTGCGTCGCCGTTGACATGCCTAACCAGGGAAGACGTCACATTTGTAGGGTGAAAAACAGCACAGAGCGCAACGAGCGCCGGCAACGCCTTCAAAAGCACCGGTCCTCGCACATTTCGATGATGATGCCGCGCCAGCTCTCCATACCGAAGGCAGCAATGTCGGCTTATGGTCTGTCCTTGTGCATTGGCAAGACGTTGCTGAGCGAATAATTGCTTAAGCAAGCAGAGCCATTCCCCTTACGGAAGAGAATTATTCCACCACGGAAAAGGAGTTCCTTGAGGTACTGTGGCCGACTATGAAATTTCGCACATGTGTACGGCCGCTCTTTTAATGTCGTCAGTGGTCATCACTCCCTTTACTGGCTGATGAACTTAAAATGCCTATCAGGAGGACTGGCGCACTGAAGCCTAAGCTTCAAGAATTAACATTTGGTTAATAGTCTACAAGTCGGAGCAGCGGCATCCGTACACCGCTACCCCGACGCTTTTTTCGCCCGATGCTTTTTTCACGCCCTACTCGAACCCGCGAATGCAGAGGACAAGGACGATGCAACGTTTCTCTACAGAAATAGCTTTTTAGTTATTAGCTTCTTCGAGGGCCATACTTTCGCTGTTCCGAGAATGTTTGCAAGAGGACTACCATCATTCTGTATGCGCGACGACGTATTATACAAGGTGAGCTTTTCTCCCAACGGAACCACCTACTTACCCTGTCGTCCCAACTCCTCTCCGACGGTAAGCTTTCACAGGCGTGCCGTGATGGAACGGCGTCCGGTCACGTAGGCTATGCACGAATGGTTATGCAGAGTGAAGCAGAAATATTACTGGCCAAGATTGACAGCGACCGTTCAACAGTACGACCGCACATGCCTTGAATGGCAGCGACGGAAAATGCCAACAGTCAGATCAGCAGGCTATCTCCATCCTGTTGAAGTGCCCGAAACTCTATTTGCACAAGTCGGCATGGATCTCATATATGCCCGTTTCGAAGTTTTGCTTTGAATCGTAAATGGACTATTGTAGCGGCAGACTATACCTGACCCGCTAAGCTGGAACCAAAGCTCTGGAGCGGGTCACGGCAAGTGAAACTGCCAGATTCTTTTTATAGAGAACGTCGTGCTGAGGCATGATGCTCCAGCAGTATAGCAATAACAGACAGGGGTACAACATTTACAGCCACCCGCAGACGGAAGGGTTGACGGGGCGCCTCAATAAGACACTCGCCGATATGCTTTGCATGTACGTTGATGTGGAACGCAAATGAACTCGGGCAAGATCTTGCCGTATGTCACTTTCGATTATAACGTGGCTCAGAAAGAGGCGACACGAAAGACAGCGTTCCATTTTCTGCATGGTCGCGAAGTCACCACCATGCTATAGTTGCAATGCTACCACAGTGAATGCGATATCGGTAAAACAGATGCCGATTACATAATTCAGGGCGCTGAGAAAGCCCGGCAGCAGCAGTACGATTCGAGGCGCTACTATCTTGATCACCTATCTTGATCTACTATCTTGGTCTTCTACGAACCGGGACAGAGAAGTTGGGTCTGGCAGCCTGTTTGCCGTCGCGGCTCCTCAGAGAAGCTGTTGAGGTGGTACTTCGGGCCTTATAAGGTTGTCCAACATCTTGGCGGCGTTTATTGTGAGGGGCTCCACGACAGTCCACATTTCACAAGGCGTCCATGGCACGAACCAGTGGTTGTGCACATAGTACAAATGAGGCCCTGTTTATCTGAACGACATCCATTATGCCACTAGCGCATACAAGTCCTGTTGCCGCAACTGCAAAGATCGGGACGATTCTTTCTGGAAAAGGCGGCTAATGTCGCGACTGTGTAGTCCGCTGCAAGGCAGTCGAGGAATACGAACCGAGGACCACGAGCTGACCTTCGGAGGAAAAGGAAGTTGTCTCGTCTGCGGTCTTTTTAAATATAGATCCTGATCCGTTTTTGTACATCGTGGTCCCGTGTTCTGTTTGTTCCGCGTTGCGACACTATCATTCGTGCTGTCCCGAATAATTCGTGTAATGAACGGGCCGGTTTTCGCCAACATACGGTAAGGTTTCATACACGTTTGTCAACATACTTCACATTCAAAGTCGCCTATTTAATGGCATCCGTCACCACTGGCAAATCACGATCTCATCTGTACAGTGCGTCTTCTTTCGCCATCTTCTGCTCCCTAGTCTTGAAAATTGTCCCATCAGAATTATCCAAGTTTGCCACTGCTATGGATCCTCGTATACGGTGTGACCGTGGTTATACGTGTGATCCACCTGTGGACTGTCTTCTGCTCAAGGTATATTACACAGTGCTTCCGCATGGACCACGATCTCATACTTGTTCCTCACAAGCGCGAACTATATAAGAACGACAGAGAATTGAGTTGGTAGGGGATAATTAAGGAAAAAAAAAGTAAGGCACGAGGACAGGGATACGGGAGAACCGAGCAAGGCGTTTGTGTTGTCTGGTGTTCTTATGTCTTGTGTCCACGTATTTACGCCTTAATTGCTTTTGCGCGGACTTAAGTATGCACTGCACTTTCAATGATGTGTCGCCAATTTCACACGAGATGCACAACATGCACACGTTGACAACCCACAAACTAGCGCTCGTGTGAGGAAGACTTCTGCGGGCAAGGATGCTCACGCCACCATGCGTTCCGAATCTTTCATACACCACCCAGCGCTCCTGGTGTGCTTTCATTAGCGCGATGACCTGCGTACGAATACTCGTGGAACGAAGTGCTATCCTGCTCGAAGTGGCATTTTCAAACCAACGACGTACTAAAGGGCCGGTTAATTGACCAGCCTGCTTATATCTCTATATAGGCGTCATGCGCACGTGAGTGCGCAATTAAGGCATCTCCCACGAGTGGCATTGCAATTTATACTGTATAATCTTATCATGGTAGACGGCTTCATACGATCGCCAGAGTTCGGACTGTCCAGCATATATTTAGCATATAAAAAGGCTTCGATAATTCTCCTGACTTAGTCATAATAAGCGGCCTTGCCAAAACGAAACAAGGCTCTCGCATGCTAATTAGCCGCGTCTAACATTTTCTCGCAGAGCCCACTTATAGACTATGCAAGGCTTTCAGTTCCCTGCGCAAAAATACCCAAGAAGCACCGCATCCCGTCAGTCATTCGACTTACATTGCCATGTTGGAATTGCCACGTAAACTTGATCAAATGCTTTGTTTCAACTAAATAATATGTGATGAATATGGTGTCTTGTGAGACTTTAACGCAGGAGTGCAGGAGTCAGTGTTGGCAAAATGCCCCCGATGTCCCCGCTACATGCGAATGAACACCGAGTGTTACAATCCGACTAGAGAAATTTGGGTATACTCCATTGCTTTCTACTCCTGCCACGGAAGCGCCAGGAAAATGTACGATAAAATTGAGCTATAACGTAGATAATCGATCTATTCCAGAGGGAAGCAGCCAGTTATACTACATGCATAAGTGAGCCGATCCGATACACTAACGCATTATAGACGTGTCAGCTTGTATGGAGTGACCTTTTGCGTTGCAAGCATAAATTGCCTATAGGCGTCCAGCTTTACTGCATGTTCGATTTTAGTTCGGTGTGTGCATAACGCGTACGAAATAAGTGGAGCGCATTCTCTTGGTTAAGATATATGTTTATAAACACTCAGTGCAGGCCGATATTTGCTTTTCGTCTCGGTGCTTTGCGTAAATGGCTCTGATTGTAAAGTTTGTGATTGATGCCGGTATGCTAAATGCTTTTACCCAACTGACGTTGATCACGCATGTAGCTAGTTTGTCTCAAAGGATACTCTCATCACGATCACTGATGACAGTGGCATAGTCAGTTTGCAGCGATGAGAAATCTGCGCGTAATTAACTGGTTCACCAAAAGGGTAATTTGAGCTGGTTGGTCTTGCATACAAGGTGAACCACGGGGAACATTAAACTGCATGAATTTAAGAGAGATATTAGAGAGAACTTGTGTACATTGTTTCGATCTTCATCTCTTGTCAAAAATTCCCACGTCGATGGTCATTAGAGGCGACGTGCGGGCACACGCTGTTATGCGATATAATCGATCACCGCAACGAAGAAGTCCGACGTCTCCATGACCCAAAACAAACTGCAGGTAAGACAGCAGCACGAGAAAGGGCATCGTCTCTTTTGGCATGTACAGCACTGGACGTGGGTATAGTTTATTTTCAAATCCCAGGCCATCAACAGCTGCATTTTTGCATTTACGGTTCAGAGCCGTCTAAGGGCGGTCGGTCGGCGTAGATGGGCAGATCTGTGGATTGAAACGAAGACGCTGACTACTGATGACACAAATCCATTTCGCATAAAGCAACGCAGATCGCGGACTCTTCCTCTTTTTTTTTTTCGCTCCTTTACAGTCATCGATTCCGGAATGGGCGGCAAGATTTCGGCTAGCATGAGTCCTGGGCCAAAATTCACGAAACTTCCGTTTCGTAAATGATTTCCGCCATTGGCTGGTCTGCTGTCGAACATCAGCGCTGGCTAAAACATTCTCTTCTGAACGGTTTTGGTGTTAAATGTTCTTGTAAATGCGCGTATGGTTCTTGCCATTTGTCGTCATGTTCACCCACGCCATATGGCGTTTTTCCTACGATTTATATGTCACCTCAACTATTTCCCTTTTTCTGCTCTAGCTGCCGTGTAAGAGGAAGGAAAAGGAGCAAGCAGTAAGGCAGGGAGGTTAACCAAAAAAGGCATGCGGCTGGCTATCCTTAGCCGGCGCAATTCGAAAGGGAATAGAAAAGGAGACTGCTTGATTGATTTCTGGGGTTTTATGTCCCAAAACCAGCTGTGGTTATGAGAGACGCCATAGTGAAGGACTCTGGAAATTTTGACCACCTGGGGTTCTTCAACGTGCACTGACATAACAAGGTACACGGGCCCTGACATTAATAGAGAGAGAGAGAGAGATGTGTAACGCACTAAGTGCGCTAAGGACACAACAGAGTAGGTATATGTGTAAGGTGGGGTCAGTGCTTAATCCTCGTGAGCTCCTCTTTCAGCTAGGGACAAAAACAAATGTCTTCACGATTCCGACAGCCCCGAGTCGCGACAGACCTCCTTTGTCGCCCCGCACTTGTACGACTCATAGCTGCGCATGCACGCAGGGCGAACACTGCTCGTTCCGCGGAGCGATGGTCACATATGCCGCCGTGGGCGAGACGCGCTCCCGCCGGCACAAGCATCGAAGGGGTGACCGGCTGCCGCCCACGGTGCCGCGCCTGCGGCGTCCGCAGACGCCCACGCCGCCGCCGTTTCGCCCTTTTAACGGCGCTCGGCGGGGTCAAGCGCCCGCCCGTCGCCACGATGCCCATTCGGCGCAAAGTTGCCCGTCCCGCGGGAGCATCGCGCGCGTTGAAACATAACCGATACGGCAAAACGCACCGTGCTTCTGGCTGTGGAAGGCGGGCCCTCTTTCAGCGCCGGTAACAAGCACGGCAAGCTTCGCTATGCGTACTTCAAGATGTTCCTCCCACGCGGACGCACTCGCCGCTTGTTATTACTCGATGGGCCGCTGACGCGCACGGGTGCGCCATGTTGGTGCCAGCGTGCATTTCCACTTCACACGCCGGATGCGCGTGCCATTGTCGGCTATTGGCGCTATGCGCTATTACATGGTCTCGCTGTGATTAGTTTCGTAAGCGGCGTGCTGTTTCTCCCGCATTCGTCAGGAAGACAACAACAAGAGCAATGTCAGGTATACGGTAACGTTGATGGACATTGGCTGCGTTGATGCGGGCATCGACTGCTCCGGCTGGACATCTCACTGCGAATATCTGCAAGCAATTGCTGGAAGCATAGTTAAAATTGCAATGTCTGACTGTAAGGTTCATTATTAGCCCTGGGGTACTCCTCGACGCACACGCGCGATTATTCACAAAGCAGCACCTTTTTCGTGCAAACCTGCGTTTGCGAGCAGTATGTGAGTGCCGTTAGCGACAAACAGTATACATATGACAAAAAAAAAGTCATATACGGCTAGCTTACTGCATATGTGGTGCCTAGTACCATTTCAAAGTTAATGTTTTTTTTTTTTTAGACGATATTGTGCTGCAACATAGTCTCGGACATTTTTCCTGGCGCGCAAGCCAGCTTCACAGCAATAGCTGTTGTGCTGCGGCGAAGCCATCATTAACCCTCCTCCTACACAATCCACCCTCGCGTGGAGATCCTCGATATTTCCAAAGAGAAGGTAAAGCGGAAGCCCCCAAGCAGTCGGTGCTCGCAAACAAGTAGTGAGTTTACAGAGGGTCGAGATGGGGGCACGGCTTTGTGATCTTCGCGATGCGTGCGGAGGCGGTTTCCATGCCGCCGCCGGGGCCGTTCCGATGCTCCTGCATGCGGCGCATTTCCCGCTCCCCTTCGCGGGCGGTCGCAAATTTATAGCGGTCCCGTAATTAGCTGCCCTTGAACGCTCATTTGGCCGGAAGACACGCGCGTGCGTACGAGCGTGCGCTGTTGCCGCGTGTGGCCCTGTGATTGCTAGCGGCGCGCCCGTCGCTGTACGCTCCTGTCCAGCACGGTCGCTGAGGTGCGCGCACCACAGTCCTTTGACGTCCACTATACGGGGGTCAGCGGCCGCCCATTCCTTTCTGTCACTCGCCCGTGCCTCCTTGCTCTTATGGTCGTGTGTTTTTCATGACATGACCAGCGCCTACAGTTTGCCACGATGCTTTCGTTCCCTCGTGGTCTTCCATCTGGCGAGAGGTATATAGACTTCCGCCTCGTGCTTTTCTCGTGTCCGCGGTCGTTTTCTTGTTCGCCCGAATAAGTGCCAGTTTCGCAACCATTTCGAGGAACGCACGTTGCCTGGATCCTCGCGTCTTCCATCCTCCCACCTAAACCCATTTAACCTTTCCGTCATTATACGTCACTAGGGCTAAAAAAAGCCGGTGCCACGCACAGCTCTCAAGGTGAGATCTGCAGCCGAGAATTTCGTTGCGACTGCGTTGCGAAGCCGTGGCTGCCAAACTATCGCGATAAAGCAAATCGCGATCGAGCCAACTTCTGTCATCAGCGCCATTTCGTGCCCCTCTTGCGCCTTGGAAAAAAAAAAAAAAAAGACCGGCTGAAAATCCAGAATGGCACATCTGATCGCATTTCCGTACAGAACCGTTTCTGGGAATCTTCAAGCAGAATTAGCACGGGAAAATTGAGGCGTGGTCCGCGGGATAAGCACCCGCGGGGTCATCTTATGTAGACTCCCCCGGGCAAGGATCCCAATCATTGCGATAAAAATGTTCGTAAGCGAATATTCCAGCCAATATCTATGCCTATAGACATGTCATGAGAGAAGCCGGCTCGCCAAAGGAACAAAAAAAAAAAAAAGGGTACTTACGAGAGAGTTTTGTCCATCAGATCTTTGAGCTGCAGTGCACTCGCTTGAAACCACACTTTTGCTCTTCGCTCCAAAGCATTCTCGCGGCCGATACACAGCAGACGAGAGAGTTGGAATTTCGTCCATGGTGAGAGTTTGCAGGCTGCTCAACCCGGAAAACCGATCAAGCAAAAATTCGTGTACGCGACCACAAACGCGATCCCACACTATGCAGATAGCTAGCCAAGCCAATCCTGCTGATGTTGGTAGGCTTGGCACTGAGAGGCTCGGCAGATGACTGGCAAATAGAGGAATGGAAATACCGCCTAGCAATTTTCATGCGAGCTCATAGTGAATGAAGCCTCATTCGGCAACAGTAACATAGATGGTAGAACTTGTTGCAGTGAGGCACTCGTCATGTGATGCGCTGTGAGATGTGAACATCCCTTGTCCTGTTCGTTCGTGTCAATAACATCTTTAAAGGCACCTGGTACGCCCTTTGCTTCTAGAGCAGGCAAGGACGTTTTTTCGCGGCGTAGAACGAACGAGTTGACGCAACACTGAAAACGTGCACATATGCAGTACGTACTTACGTCTCCTGAGGGCATCGTTTAAAGTAGTGCTGGCACACATTTTTGAAGTTGTGCAAGTTCCGTCACACCCTTCTCGCGCGTAAAAGTATGGCGTTTATAGCAACTACACTACACTTTAACTCAATCCTGAGTTTTTGCCCGAAACACCGCGTTCGACATTATCGTTGGTTGCATCGTGGGTGAAAACAAATTTCGCTGACATAGTTTACGACAATGAGGTTGAGAGTTGTCGAAATTTCCGGAGCCCACCACTATATACGGCGTCTGTCATGATCATCTCGTGGTTTTCGGTCGTTAAACCCTAGAAATCAATCAATGATGTTAGGTCTGATGATCTTGTCATAAGCAATAATAACAAACAAGAGTACTAGACGGGTTTATACAGCTGCAATCACAAATAGAGTGAACCGCTGTTTCGTGATATCGTGAAGTAGCTTCGGTCGGGTAGGCCGAAGCAATTTTTTCCATTAATGTCTCGGCTGGCGTTACACAAGGGTGTACGTAGGTGCTTTGCAGAATCATTTCGGAATTCAGTACAATACAGATTAATTTCCGCAAGAACGCTTGTGCAACAGATGGTATCTTCTAATGACGTGCGTGGATCCTTCCCACAATTGCAATCGTCTGCATCTTATCATGCCTATTCCGTTCCCCCAAGACCGCGTTATCCGTTCTGGAGTACCCGCCGTGCCCTTTGCCTCCCTGTCTTTCCAGACTTAATTTAACCTGGCATTGCTCTCAATGACGAGTCGAACTCTTCTTTAGAGGAAGCTGACCGAGTCCGCGATGCCGCGCGTGGCCAACACGTTCAGTGCAGGCGTGGCTGCCTTGGCCGAGCAGCCGCCCGCGGGCGCCCAAGAAGCGGCGCAGAGGACGAGCGGGTGTGTTCATTGTGCGCCGCGTGACTGCAGCGGCGCACTCGGGCCGGCCTCTTATCATGTCGCCGCTGCGCCTGGCCCAGGGCGTTTGGATTTTGGACCGAGCGCGGCTCGAATGCCGGGCGAAGGTGGGGGAAGGAAATATTTTGGCCGCTTGTTTGTTTAGCCCCTGGGCCAATTTTCCCTCCGGAAGTTGATTTCCACAGGCACACAAAAAGCCGCCGCCGCCGCCGCCTGTTTTTGCTGCGCTTCACTCTTTGTTTGATTGCCCAGCCGGCCGCATTCGGAAGAGGGTCCCCTCCCTCAACGCCCCTCGCCCGCACTTTATCGCCAAACTCCTTCAGATTCCTCGATATCATTTTGGTTTTTTTTTTTTTCGTTTGTTGTGTGGGGCTTTATTGGCTTTTTTTTCCCCCCCTTTCTTCCGTGCTTTCTTTCCCGCGACTTCAGTGGCATTTTGTTGCTTTTTCGAGCTATTGATCAAGAACACACGCACTGACCACTAAAACCAAGCTTCCTTTCCTTCAAATGCGCTCCGAAAGTTTTTCGCCCCTAGCTATAACCGCGATATGTCTGAGGAACATAAAAAAAAAAGAAAGTTTCTGTAGCTCATGTAAAAGATACAGAAAATAAAAACAAACGCTTTTTTCAAGTGCCACGGTTTCATGTCATTACATGACTAGTGCTAATGTGGCACGTGTTAGTCGAGCAATGTGCAGTTTGGTTCGCGCGTATACACTCGGAAAACTTAATACGCTTGGTTAACTTCCCTGCATCTCCTCTTCATTTCTCTCTCTCTCTCTCTCTCTGTTTAAGACGCTCTCAAATCAGCGAGAGCTCTCGTGTAAGGTCGAAACGCTATCGCATGTCCAGAGACAGCCTGGGTTAAAGATGCGAAGTACGCGGACGTTTTTCCATTTAGTCCCGAAATGCAGCCGCCGCAGTTGTGCAGTGAACCCGCGTCATTGTGAGTCAGCAGCACGAAGTGATAGCCGTGAGCCCATAATGGTGAATGTAATGCCATTTCGGTCGTGCTAGATGATGCGGGCAGGATTGTATCAAACACGTATGAACGCGCTAGGTACAGCAGCGTGCTGCACTTCTATAAGATTGCTTTCCTTTTTTTTTTCTTTCCGCGTGCGTTGCTCCGATTCAGTCGGGAAAGATACGAGACAACAAAATTTTGTAGCGCCTGCCCGTCAACGGCCTGTCTTTGGCATTGCAAGTCTTACTTCTAAAAAGCGTTCGTTGTTCAATCACACACGGGGGCACGTTCATATATTCCGCACCCGTCCGTAGTAGGCAAGTGCAACCAAGCCTGCGTTCGCAGTGTCACCTTTTTTGACGAATACAATATGCGTATGTGAAAACACCAGAGAAAGTTCAACGAACACAGTACGTACAAACTTGCTTCATGCGCTTGTCCTACGCTCGTCCGCACATTTATACTTCTTGGAAAGCCAGCGTCCACACGGCGTCAATTCTCTTCCTATGGACATTTTCACAGGAGGCGTGGAGCACCGCGATATTGGCTTCGAGATCGAACACAGTCGGCGTCTAGCGGCGGGTGGATGAAGCTCTCCAGTGTGGATAGCTCCCCTCGTCGTCTGCTAGTCACTGCGTTTTTTTTTTTCATGCGTGCGTACGCCAGACATATCCTCCAATATGTTTGTTCCCTGAGCCGGTGCAGTGTTGAATGCTTTCGTGTATTCTTATCCAAGCATAAAAGTATTAGTTATAGTATTATCTGGCTTTGCGCTGCAGTCTTTGCTCTTTCTTAAAATCACTGAGCGCCTGTATCGTGACCGTGCTATGTCATCATCGCGCCTCCGGTTCGGCACAGTTATTTAAGTTTGGCTGCTGCCGTGTATTTCAAGTATACGGCAAGGTGCACTTAGCGTCCTTCTGAATAAGTTAAGCAGGAAACATCAACGTGTAAATGTAGTGCTGAAGCAATATCGTCTCGTGATATGCGATTGTGACCATGACGGAAAATAGCAGACGTTTTTTTGCTTGAAGAACACATCGTTCTTTATGTGCATAAAAAAATAAACATTTTTATTGTCCCGGTCACGCAAGTAATCATGCGAAGAAAGCGATGTGTTTGAGTAACTAAAACGTTTGCTCAGTATATGGGCGTGTGCCAAATATCGCGATAGTACTCAAGCAGCGCATACAGTAAAGTAGCTTGACTAACTGAGCCACTTAACTGCCTTGCGTTTCATGCAACATGACATGCGAGGCATTTAATATGCGTTTAAGTGATAAAGCAGAGTACACAAGCTGATATATACTTCAACTTAATGCGCAGTAACAGTAATATTTTTTTTTGTTGTTGTTGTTGTAGGTAACAGTGAAAAATGAGCGCGAACACAATATTGAACTCTTTCAGTCGCGTAACACCAATGCCAACAATGTAGACAGAAAAGAACGTAAGTATATGAAAGAATAATAGACGGAGAGAACCGCCGCAGAAGTCAAACTGTGAGGCTGCTGGGTAGGGTCAGTGCCCCGTTGAATAGCATATCACGCTTCCTTCACATGCAACAAAAAGTTTTTCATGCTTCCTACACTGACATGAGATTGAAGGACGCATTTATTACCGTTTGACTGCAATTAATGCTCTTATCTAGCCAACAACTACCTCAAACCGCTCACAACAGAGCGTCGTTGCGTACATTTCAATGCGCGCTGGCGAACGCATCCACGCTCACGCGGTGAGGGTGCTGCCACCTACATGTCGATCTCGAGGCCAGTTTAGCTGTGCACGGCAGTAAGAAGGCTCGTGCCGTCTGTTTCGCTTCCTTTTTTTTTTAAATGTGAAGCATTTCTTAGCGAACTTCGGCCACCTTGGGCGTATCTATCTATCTATCTATCTATCTATCTATCTATCTATCTATCTATCTATCTATCTATCTATCTATCTATCTATCTATCTATCTATCTATCTATCTATCTATCTAGCCGCCTACGATTTTGTGCTCTCCTGGTCGTTTCGCTAATGGGATGTTTACGAAAATTGGTATGCCACAACATGACTGCATGACGAACATAAATGACAGGTCATAACGTTATAATCATGACATGCGCGTCATGAGCGGCATGGTTTACATGCCACAGTCTTGGTGCTCTTGCGGCCGTTTCGTTAATGGGATATATACTAAAATTGGTCTGGCACAACAAGACTGCATGACGATCATAAATGACAGGTCATAACATGAACATCCTGACATGCATATCATGAGCGGCATGATTTACATGCCACGTGTTTTGTTAATGGGATGTATACGAAAATAGGTATGCCACAACATAACTGCATGACGAACATAAATGACAGGCCATAACATGAAAATCATGACAGGCATGTCATGAGGGGCATGATTTACATGCCACGCGTTTCGTTAATGGGATGTATACCAAAATTGCTATGGCACAACACGACCGCATGACGAACGTAAATGACAGGTTATAACGTTAGAATCATGACATGCGTGTATGAGCGGCATGTTTACATGCCACAGTCATGGTGCTCTTGCTGCCGTTTCGTCAACTTCATATATACCAAACTCTGTACAGCAAGACGACAATGCCAATCCATTTTACCTTCCTGATGCGTGCTTCGCATTTCCATGATTCCCACTGCACGTAGGATCTGCCAATTTTTTTTTTTCGCGTGTGTGCGCTGTTTGATTATGTAGACTTACCAACTCGCCAAACTTGCTGCTACAAACCCTCGGCAGTGCTTTTTTGGGTGGTCACGCATATTTAGCACGGCCCAGCGGCGGTTAGGGCGGCAATGAAGGGAGCCTTTTCTGAAAAGGTGTATAGCGCAAAACGCATGATAAAGCGACGAAGCGCATCATTATGTTCACGCATTTGACGAGACGCAGCCACATTTTGATCGCCCATCTTTAGCAGAGCACATTGTCTTACGCCTGCGCATTAAGCTGACCTTGATGTGGGACCCGAAAGAAGTCGTGAGCCTAAGAAGTTTGTTGTGCCCCCCTCCTCCTTTAAGGTGTAACCAAGATCAGCTTCCCTAGGGCTAGATATAGAGAGGTTCCCAGTTAACTCGAACCAAGATATAAAGAAAAAAAAAAAGAACGAACGCTCTATGACACAAATCGTACCAACTCCACAGTGGTGGTATAGTTGTGCGTGCTTTCAAACCGCTTTTGTAGTGCAGCTGTTAGTACTTCGTTATGATGTTCGCCCTGTCGTCTGCAGCAAACAGCTAGCGGAGTTACCACGCAGACGGGAAAAGCGGACTCACTCATGGCCTTGACACAGTATCCACATTGCTATATTTACCAATTTATTTGTTTATTTATTTATTTTTACATACTGCAGCCCAATTGGGCAATCGCTGGAGTGGGGTTTACACATTTATATTTACAGACAAAAATTATAAACATACACATTTCCGTATATACGAACAAAAAAGAAATACGACACTGTCAGAAGCACACAAACAAAAAGAACAAGAATCCGATAGGCATTATGAAACATGGCTAAGCCCTGAACACTGACCTAAGAATTCTTCCAAAGGTAAGCATCTGATGGCACCTGGTAATGAATTCCATTTTTCAATAGTGTGTGGAAAGAAGCTGAACTTGAATAGTACGTCGTTGAAATGGTGCTGGGTTAAGCTTGTGGCTGTTTAGAGTAAGTTGCATTTTAGCAGGAGACAGATAGTTGTTAGTTAATGGTGATTATGCGAAGGACAATAGAAGGCAAGAAAAGGAAGAAAGGATGAAAGAAAGAAAATAAAGAAAGAAGGAAAAGTCGCGGGTTGCGCAGAAGGGAAAAGCAGACCGACGCTTTCCCTCGACCCACTCACTACCCAGAACCTTGACCTAGGCACACTGCTACATCACAGTGATAGCGACAGCGTTACATGATTTGATATCTGGGGTTTAACGCCCAAAAACCACGATATGATTATGAGAGACGCAAGAAACTACTCTGAGGGTAGTTTCGGACTCCGATGTTTTACGCAGGGGCAGGTCGGCGGCGGCAGTAATGATAGCGCTTCTGTTGTACTTGCGCTTGAGTGGCTTTTTCCTTCGTTGCAGCTCTGATCTTCTAGCAGGCGGCTGTGCGACTGTCTGAGTGGGCGACGCTGACGGGAGCATGCATCCAGCCTGAGGACCGCCTTCAGCTGGAGCAGCTTTTTCCTATGGTTATACCAGTAGACGTCTGCAGCGTTGTGTTAACCACATATAGGCAGCAGCTGGAAGGTGGCCGTCCCAGTCGGCCTCTCTTTTCTGTTGCAGTTTCGCGTACGGTGTGAGTCTTGCCTGAATGCTCTGATATGTTCGCTCAGTAAATAAGGCCGTTAGCCTGGAGATGAAGCGCCGATGTGTAATGATGCTGCACGCCCGCTGCGGAAAAGTACTTTCGTATAGTCCCCGGCTGCCGATTGTTGTAGCACGATCAGATATAAATTTCCTTGTAACTCATGCCTCCACGCAAGCCGGCGTTTCAAAAAAATTCTCTAAATGAGCGGAAGCCAGGGACGTTACGGCTGCCACTTCCACGCATTTGCATATAGGCATTCCACAGCTACAATTATGTAGCAATTTCCGACACTGGTAAAGTGCATAGCGGATATATGTAGTCGATGCCAACCGTCTGAAAGATGTCTACGGGAATCTCAACAGGTGTTGGCAGTCCAGGCTGGCACCCCTGAAGTCGCTGCAACTGTTCACGCACCCACCAGCTGGCGACGTAGGAGCGGACATTACTTTGCAGCTTCGGCCACCATGAAGCGTTCTCGCACCTTGCGGAGCGGCACTTCGTTGGCCAATCTGCCCTCTTTCGGGGTTGTCGCGAATGGCTTGCAGCATAATGGTGCGAAAACATTTCGGAACCGCCTGGAGATATCGTTGCTCTGGGCGGTCCTTTTGCCACTTACGACGGTACAGTCCTAATGAAAACATCGCGTTTGTTTTTGCGACATTTGTAGAGGCAATTGAATTGACGCTAAGTCGTTGTCCTCTTGTTGGGTTTTGGGCAAGTCTACTTGGGCGAAAAAGATGTGGTCTTGCCTGCTCCTTTCCACGCGTTCTAGGGTATTGTGTGATAAGGCATCGGGGGTGATATTCAAGACCATGGCATGATGACGCACCTCGATAACATATTCTTGAAGCGTGATGATCCACCGGGCAAATTGGCCAACTAAAGAACTGGTCAATTAAAACCAATTAAGTAATTATTACGCAGGGATGAAAAAATGGGGTTTGTAAGTATACACACAACCACAACCACGGTTTTAGTAGAGTTCTTGGTCTTTTTTTTTTTAAATCTTGGCCCGAATTGACCGGCACACCCTGTATAGTATATTATTCACACACAACGAGGTTGCCGAGTGCGTACCGAGTGCCTACGGGTGTGGAACATGTGACGCTTAATATGAAAAATGTGCGGCTTTCATTGGCGGCAAGTTGCCTTTTCGACAGGTTCCACTCCAGGTTTTCATACTATTTTAATGCATCAATTAAGCACAAATTGTCAATTGTGCACGCTATTTCTTTGGCTACGTTAGCTGCTGACTTCCTGTGTTAGTACATAAAAATCGCGCCTTAGATTTCGTATTCTTCTCGTTCGCATATATTCACACATACGCCCCGCCACGGTGGTCTAGTAGCTGAGGTACTCGGCTGCTGATCCGAGGGTCGCGGGATCGAATCCCGGCCGCGGCGGCTGCATTTCGATGGAGGCGAAATGTTGAGGCCCGTGTGCTGTGCGATGTTAGTGCACGTTAAAGAACCCCAGGTGGTCGAAATTTCCGGAGCCCTCCACTACGGCGTCTCTCATAATCAGAACTGGTTTTGGGACGTTAAACCCCACAAAACAACAACAACATATATTCACACATACGGAATTGCAAGAAGCCGTAGGCGTGACTATATAGTTGCATATCGTGCGACGAGTGCGCTCGGAACACTTTTGCTATAAAAATTGTAGCATGTAATGATGGATGAATGGGGCTGGTCGCCACTACGTCACGGAGGGGAGAGGCGGAGTTTTTTCGGGGCATCGTTTCGTCATCGCAGCACTCTGCTTTTCCCGCTTCTTTTACACCAGCATAATTTTGAGAGTAAGTGCACCCCGGTCATTTAACGATCGCGGTATAATTTCACGCAGTCATCGCACGTTCATCGGCACCCGATCGCACGTGCGCGACCACCGGTGCAGCGCCACAGCAGCAATCGTGGATTCGCGTGTGGTATGGATAAAAGAACACAGCGGCGCGACCACGATACTGCAACGGCGGGGTCGTGCGTGTCGTCGTCGCTCGGGGAAGAGGGTTGCTCTCAGAAACTTGGCTTCGCGCTCAAGGTGTGCCTCCCTTCCTCCCACTGGGGTTTAATTAAATCTCGTTTTCTTCGCCCCAAGATCTCCTGAATTCCAAATAAGGCGCGCTCGGCCGCGCACACGAATGAGGCGCTGCTCGACAACAGGCTGTTTGCGCGAGCTGTTAGGCGGTGTGCCCTGTGCAAATTCGGCCGCGCGCAGCCGCTGTTGCTGCTTGTGCCGCCGCACTCTCGGCAGCCGGCCCCGGGTTTTCTTGCTGCCCCGGGCCGCGTGCTCGGCGCTCCTTGGGGAGACGCCGCCCCCGCTGTTTTGCCAGCGCACGCGCGCCGGCCGCTGAATACGAATCAGGCCGCGAAGTTTTTTGAAACGGTCGCCGCCGCCGCCACTTCGTAATCCTGTGCATATGCATGCGGACCCTCGCTGGAGAGCTCGTCTTCTTTGTTGTCTATGTCGGTTGTTATTATTATCGTTATCACCGTCATCCTCGCAATGCTCCAGCGGCAGTGTTCGGTGCGGGAAAGCTCCAGTAATGAACAAAAGCGGGGAAAACTTATCGCACGAATACTGGCAGAAAAAGGTTTGTCTTAAGGATTAGTGGGCGTCCCAAAGTCGACAGGTCGACAAAGGCCAAACTGGCTGGTGCGGACTTCGTGGAAAGTGTGCGCTTCCTTTTCCTCTTTTTTGCGGGTCTTTTATTGTTTCCTGCATTTACGTGTGCGCGTGTGCCTAGGAACTTGCGGACTTGAGGGCCGCGGAAGTTCGTTCAAAAGAGAGCCCCTTCGCATATGCAGAGGACGTCGGCGAAAAAAAGCAAAGGATGGCTTGGTAGCATGCAATAAATAAAAAGAAAGAAAGGAAAGAAGGCGCTCATAGCCTAGCCCGATGCAATACGCGTGTACGGCAGTGACTTTAGTTGAGAATACTATCAGGAATTTCTGCTATAAAGGACTCGCGAAGGATTCTGGATTGTCTGGGATATAGTGTTTGTATTGAGGAAGAGAAACCCTGATGAACAGCTGCGGAATGCTTCTGGCGTTGGCGTATTCCATCAAGAGAACTAACGCATGGTCTCCGAAATGTTTTGATCAACAGTGGCTGAGCAAGACATGTCGCTGGAGTCAGCCAGCGACATTCCTTGTTTGATTAATCTTGAAACATCAAGTCCCCCTCTGCCTATGATCCGGTGGACTGACTGACTTCGTAGCAAGTGTATTTTGCCACCGGTTGAGCGCATGTGCCCTAGAATCTATACCACTTTACAAGCATTGCCTCTATAACACCTATAGCGCTACCGACGGAGTTCATACAAGAGCATGAAACACGGTTTCGTAAAGTGTCATCCACACGACTCCACCATGAGCTTGCATAGTTATCACTTTGCCGAGCGATGACGGCTCAACACTGCAATATATACGCGCACTGCGGGGCTGTTTTAGGGGCGAAGCTCCTTAAGGTTTGGGTCTGCCCGTCCGTTGTTCCTAGTAGCGCGTTACCTTCAAAGAAATGAATGATGCTACGTGTGGGAGACGCGCCCTCGGCGCGTGCCTCCCAGAGCGCGAGCTCTCTCACTCTTCCATTTGCTGTCTTGTGAGAGAGAGAGAGACAGAAAGAGCGAAAGGCGCGCGTTGACTATGTAAACGCTCTTTCTTCGATGAACGCGCTACCAGCTCGCAAAGAAGCAGAACGCGCCCTCACCCGCGAGAGACAAGCTTGACGCAGGCAGCGTCTTCTAGCGAGTTTCTTGATTGAAAAATACCGACTGCTCGCGCTGGAGAACCGTTCACCGGCCACCCATTTATATATATATATATATATATATATATATATATATATATAATATATATATATATATATATATATATATATATATATATATATATATATATATATATGCACTGGATCTTGACTTGCAATGAAGTGCCGGTGGGAGATTTCACTTGTGCGTAGTTGAACCGTAAGGATTCGTAGCGTGCGCATTAACTAAATTGATCGGGAACTTGGCACGATCTACGATGAACATCCGGAGCTTCGCCCACTCATCATCATTCACTCCGTGGATATGCTGTGAATTTTCTTTTTTATGAAATTTCGCAAACATTGGAGACAGTGCAAGTGCAGCTTACATCCATATCTTGGGAATAATGTATCCCCCTATGCATTAGTGCTCGATCGCTTCTTTTCACGATGTATATATACTCAAACAAGCACAGCGCACTGGATAGATGGTCTCACTTTAGCGTAGCGTCTCGCCGCGGAACATTTTCACGGCGTTCCTGGAACAGTGGCCCATTTTAAAACCTCGATTTTCTATAAGGCTAGAGCCGTAAAGCTTTACAGCGTAAGCTGTTACGAGATCACAGCAAGGGCCGTTTTTGCACCGTACATGTCCGCCGACGCCGCCGCCTGATGGCGCCTCCTCGCAAGGTGCGGACCGCTGCTGAAGAAGCGAATCGCAGAGCTATGCGTGCGGCTGCAGCAAGGCAACGTCGGGCACAACAGCCAGCTGTGCAGAGAGAAGCCCAAACCGCAGCTCGCCGTCGACGCCGGGTCGAGAGTTCGGTTCGTTCTCGGGAAAACGACGCCAAGAGACTCTCTAAGATGTGCAGTTATGCAGACTTGCACGTTACAATACCGCAGTAATTATTGCGTAGTGGGTACTTCCCTACTTGGTGAAATGATAATAGTTATGGGCAGGGGATACCTATCACCTCTACTTGCACAAGGTTCCTCAAGCGTTTAAAATGGCCTCTAAGAAGGTGGCTCCTCCAGCTTACGCTGTCACTGTCCCGCGCTCCCCGCATACCTGGCTCTTTTTTCTACATAAGAAGAAGTCACTGACGCTACCGCCATTTTTATTGTCCTGCTCATTATCACGGTTGCCCGATCATGCAGCGCAGCCTTTCTAAATTCGTCAGATACATGAATCCCCATGAAAAATCCATGTTACTGACGCATGTCCTGCAAGGCGCCGACCGCGGAGCTATTACCGGCATCCTACGCTCACAATAACGAAAGCAGAACTAACTTTAATCAGAAGGCACAGCGAGGGCTCCGAGCATGTGACTTCTACATGTAGTGCATGCATCGCTAACGGTCAGCAGCCCTTTCTGGGTCACAAGCCTCGTGATCCGTGTAAACGACGCTGTTCTGGGAAGCGGGACATGTACGAAATGTGTTCGTGCATCAAACCTGAATGCGACTCGCGTCCGTGCCGTTCCGACCACGTTGTCCCGCGAGCCGTCGTGCAAACGCTGTCTATTCGTATATACGCCGCACCCGAAAATGGTGGTATGGATACGAATGTCTACGAGGAGGGAACTAGTCATGCAGTGGTATACGTGTCTGACACAATATATGCGCATCGCGTCTAACACGGCAATATGGGACACGGAACGACCGCTTTTTCTGTGGGCGCCGTTTCCCATCCACACTATGCAACCGTGTCGCAGGAACGTAAACTTGCTTGCCAGGAAACAATACAGTCATGATTATCTTGCAGTCGGGCCATGCCTGTTCCATGGATGCATTTCTCATCTGGACCTGCTCTCATCAAATCACTTCCGTGTATACCTATACCGCAATACCGCAACCCCGTTTTCTGCTGCATTCAACCGCGAGAAAAGTTTTTTTCCCCTAAAAATACGGGTACGATCGAATATGAAACAAACCGGGAACATCAACGTTTTCTTGAGCTCCGTGATGAGCAATTACACGTGACTTTACGGAGAAGCCAGGTACAATTGCTTAACCAGCTGGGTAGCCTGTACCAAACGCATCTTCACTATCCTTAAGGCTCTCTAATTTCTCGTACACGTCTTTGAAGGTCATTAAAAAAGTGAGGTTATTATTCATAAGGGAAAAAGAAAGAAAAGAATTGAAGGGTTTTGATGGATACCTGTACTGACCTGTGTCCATGGCCAAGTTAGTATAGCAGAAAGTATGGAGAGGAGAAGTATAAGAAAGCCGTAAATGAGAACAAGGAAATATAGGAAGACACAAATGTGCAGCATAAGTACGTAACATGTAAGGGCACTTGAATTTATGCAAGGTTGACTCTCATATAGCTCTGAATACAGTGTATCATTGTGGCAACGTGGGGCAGGAGGGTGAGCGAAGAAAAAAAAAATGCCCATTGGCCAACTTCCTCACCGAATACCCAATCTATAGCTGCTAGAAAAGCTAAGGTGCGGAGCGCAATGTTGGACGACGACGCATCTCTTGGCACTGCCGTACTAAGCCCATATCAGAGTTCGGCTCTCTTTCCAGACGAACATAATCCGGCTCGTCCTCTGCGGTGTCCGCTGTACGTGCTCCGCACAAGCGACTTCCGATGCCGGATAACGCCACCAATTACAAGTCAGGGAAACACGTTCTCGTTGAGAATACGCCTTCCGATGAAAAAAAAAAAATGAAGAAGAAAGAAGCACATACAGTTACATTCCTGGAAGAAGAAATGAGCAAAAAGAAGAGATAGAGATAGACACTCACTCTGCAGAAAAAGCAAAACGCTAGAAGCCACATCAAACACTCGTTCCAGGACGGAAGCAGGGGAATATAACAAAAAACAAAAACAAAAAAAAGAAAGCTCCAGGAGCCCCAGGTGTCGTAGACGGGCGGGGAATGTAAAAACAGCGACGAAAGAAGAGAAAGAAAACGCCGAAGACAAGTGCTACCGTAGGTTTGGGCGAAACAAATACGAAAGATATTTCGCTCCCGCTTGCGCGGCAACCGCGCAAGGAGACGGCTCCAGGCGAGAAGACAGCAGCGGCACACCGGAGAGCGAGGAGGTTGTAAGGGGCGCGGTGGTGCGATGAAGCCACCTCGCTTGTGTGAGCCTAATTAAAATGGCCGGCAGTAACTGGTGAGCGAGATCGCACACTCCTCGTATAAGCGAGGACGTGCGCTAATCCTCTTAGGAGAAGCTGTGGCGCGTGTCTCGAGGGCCGCTCGCCCCGGGGCCCGGCTTGCAGCGCGAGTTCCGGCTCGGCGCATATTCGACGGGCCAACGCCACTTTTGGCTTCCTCGGTGCCTGGGGAGGTCTCGCTGCAGCTCATAGCCGTGAGCCTCGTGTCTCTCGCCAGAAGTGTTTCCGTCCGCACAATCGTGAACGCGAAGAGGGCCGAAGCTATATGCGTGTGAAGAATGGGTCGCGGTGAATGGCGGGATCATAATATAAACGAATGAATAAAATAGAGAAGACAACAGGCCCATAGCCGCCCCGCCACGGTGGTCTAGTGGTTACGGCACTCGGCTGCTGACCTGTAGGTCGCGGGATCGAATCCCTGCCGCAGCGGCTGAATTTCGATGGAGGCGAAGTGCTTGATGCGATGTCACGTGCGATGTCATGGCAGTGTTAAAGAACCCAAGATAGTCGAAATTTCCGGAGCCCTCTGCTACAGCGTCTCTCATAATCATATCCTGGTTTTGTGACGTAGAACCCCGGATATCAAAACGCTGTTGACGTCCTGATCCTCTTCCTAATTCTTCAATGCATGCACGAAAGAAGAGGCCTTATTTCAGGAACATCCTTATAAGTGACCTTTTAGTGACGTAAACGCAGCGTCTTGCATCTGAAAGCACCCGCACCGATTTCTTTGGGTGTTGATGCAACATGTTCAGCTTTCAGGTATTAGACTTCCCGCGAGCTCACTCTCGCTCTGGAAAAGATCCTGTATTTTTTATTTTATTTATTTTTATTTAAATATACTGCGGACCAACATTCTGGTCCAAGCAGGAGTGGCAAAAGAAAACGTCAAGTGAACTGATACAGCAAAAAAAATAAAATAAAAATAAAAATACATGACTTTGTTGCAAACAAAAGAACACAATCATCAGTACACTAAAAGAAGCATCACATCTGTGACAAAAAAAAAAAAAAAACAAGATTTCAATATATGGGAACGCTAGCCACCAACAAGATAATTTTCCAGTAATAAAAAAAAACATCAGTAAATAACACAAACATCCGTACGCTAAAAGAGGCATCACGCCTGTCAAACAACAGCATTACAACATATTGGAACGCTAGACGCCAACAAGATAATTTTCCAATGACGTAGCAAAATTTTCGGTGTTAAAAATCTCCTGAGGCAGCGAATTCCAATCTGTGACTGTTTTGGGAAAGCCCCTTTCGGGAGGGCCCTAGCACGTTGTATGCACGCATGTGCGTGCGTATGTTTGTACGTGTACGTGCATTTATGCGCACAAGAACTGAAAGGTAGAGAAAAGAGGGAGGGGGTTGAACAGAAATTCACACCGCCGCTGGTGGGAATTGTGAACACCCGACATCGTGCTCAACGTATAGGCTCACATGAACAAAAGACACATTGCATAACTCCGCATATGCTGAGAGCTCTGGGCGCCCTTGCGTAGATTTTTGTCAGCAGATGTACCGGCTGAATGATATATAACTGAATAGCCCAGCTATAGATATCGCTGACACAGAAGCTATTCATGCGCCTGCTTGAGTATCGTACGCTGAATGCAATAGGCGTCATAATGTACTCGCGCCATTTAGACGGAAGTGAAGTTCGAATAAATTAAAAAAAAAAAAAAACGAGAGGAGAGAGGGGGGAGAGGTCATTTAGGGTGATTCGCCTTTCAAGATCATTAACAATTGCCATGTCTAGATAGCGTGATTTACTGGATTGCTTTCTAAACTAGAAGCTCATGGGAAGATGCTTGGATTGCTTTCTGTTGTTCAAAACAGGTCAGTAGAAACGTACAGAGTATACATGTGAAACACAATACAGGCTGTTTGTTTTTTCTTTTTTTAGCCAGTTCGAATAAACATCGGTACAACCGAAACGTCATACACATAACAATGATCAGCTTACTCAAGCCGAGCTAATTAGAAAAAGTGGCAAAAAGAAAATACTGCATGCGTCTTGCAGTACACGCACTACATTCCAGGTAGGTTTTAATAAACGCGAAAACGGGTCATTTAGTATCATTCTGCCCTACCTACGACTGTCTAACAGACTTTTACGCCAAGTGAGGAATCATACCCCATCCGGCTGACGCTCCCGTTAAACAGATAACTGTCCGCATTATACCACGATTGCTGGACTTTTGCGCGCCAGAACCACGATATTATTATCGGACACACCCGGTGTTGGAGGGCTCCGGACATTTCGACCCCGTGGGGTTCTTTGACGTGCTCCTACACCTAAGTGCACGGGCCTCTATAACACTTCGCCTCCATCGAAATTCGACCACTGCGGCCGAGAAAGGACCCGCGTCTTTCGGCTCAGCAGCCGCGCACTGTAACCACAGTGCCATCGCGAAGTCTGCTTACACTTTTCGTTTGCTCCAGTTTTTATTTGAACATTATGGCATTATTGCGCGCGTTTAAATAATGTATTACTAATAATAGACTTATGAACTTGTATGCATTGGCGCTTATGAACAAGTGGGTGCCTCTAGTTAATTGTAACAACTGAATAAATTAGTAATTATTTAATTCTATTTTGCGCAAGCTTAGCACCTTTATGACACTGTGGTTTGTGCTTGCGTATTGTCTGACAGAAAGAGTAGCGTTGCTTTCTGGACTGTGCATTCACTATGACTGGTTGACAAACGTCGAGCATTACTCGACCAGCAACGGCTCAGCCACAGGTACACGGCGCCAACCGCAAACTGCTTGGCCGTGACGTCTGCTTGTAAGAAGCGTTTCTTTATTCAGCAGAAGCCCTGCGGCTTCTGACGCGCAGGATCACTGAAGTGGTTTTCAGTGTACACTGGTCACTCGTTATCATGTCGCAGACCACAGCCCGAGGTAAGGATCGCACCTTCTTTTTTCTATCTCTCTCAAACTGCGAGAGGTTCGTGGCGTTGGCAGGGGCTTTCAATCTAGCCGTCGCCCCGAGCGAGCGCAAGCCCATCGGCCCAGACAGAGCTCGAGCGCGCAGACGGCCATCGCCACCGCCGAGGCGGCCAGGTGGGCGAAGAAAAGCCCCGTGAGGTCCTCGAAGCGCAGGTTGCCGAAATGATAGACGCCCGAGGGCTGGCCTCCGGCGAAGCAGGAACCGCCAGGTGGGTCCAGTATGTACGACTGCAGAGCCGGCACGCCAGCTTCCATCCACCACTTGACCCTGCGTTGTGACGGATACAGTCGTTTGCGGGCGAGCATGCCAGACTAAGATGTGCTGCAGGGAGAAGTGAAATTATAGCAGGTTGCTACATGTCGAAATCGACTTCGCCGCAAGGTTTCATAAAGGGGTGCCAACAGAAGCACAGATGATCGCAACGTATAGTGCTATCGCTAGCCTCTTTATTTATTTAATTATTTGTCCCGATACTGAATCGTGCAATTCTTGATGGTGATTTAGTTTTGTTATGTGAATAAATGCGTTTCTTCTAATATACCATAACGTGCACTCCGTCTCTGATTGCATGAACTTGCGTGTTTATTTGACGGCAACGCAATAAGGTGCACACACACGATGCTACGCAAGAATACCTTATAATAGTGCCTGGGCATGTACCTAACCCCACCTCCCCCCCCCCCTCCTCTTATGCGTTGAGCACTATTGAACCAGCTACTCTTGAGACACGAAGACACTGCAGGACTAACCCTTGATGATGGCGGACATGCACCGCTTATGCCTGCCTGTGGCACGTGCAAGTACACCTTAATCTCCCAGCATGTCGTGTGTGCAGTTACCTTTTGTTCATCTCCCGGAATAAGTCCAAAGGAAAGTCCTTGTTGGCGACCCAAACGCTCTTCCAGACAAGCAGGTAGTCCTGGCTTATATAGAAGCGACCCCGCAGTATAGAACAGTAATGTCTCAGTTCGTACTTGGCCGCATCTTTCCCGACCAACAAGACTGCCTTGTTCTTCAGTATTTGCTCGGCGTCTTTCTGGTTGTACAGTGAACTGATAGCTCTTACGCCTCGGTGTCGCTCCACCATAGCCTGTATTTGACGGTAGGGCCCACTCTTCGCGTACTGCGCATAAGGAAGACACGTACCATGCTACAGCAAACACACACATTGTTTCGCTTTAAAAATGTTCGTCCTTCATGCGATAAACACGCTATTTGGCGAGGATAGTACGTTTATCATATTCAATGAGTACCAAGTATCGTGATACTCACTAAATAGTACCAAATTGACAGTGGAGAAGAACAGCAAAAGCTGCAATTAAAGATTGAAAGCCATTGGATGAAATCTGGCGCGCATAGCTGAACACGCTAAAAAAAAAAAAACGCTATGATAACACCATGCACAGTCATTGGTCGTCGATATCTGATCTACAAGTTAAGAATATAGGCTAGTTATACATGATTTATCTTACGTGTCAGCGCAATCAATGGTTCTAACGCGCGCTCTAAAAATGTACTACACCACTGTACGCTTCGGGCACGCTCGTTGATTACAGACAAGATTCTTTCGCGACAACATCGGCGACAATGTTTCAAAGAGTTTCGATATACGAAGGAGGTTCCTGCACATGGTCGGTAGCGCTGCAACGCTTATCTTTAGGCGGTTCGAATAAGTCCCCGTAAAAAAATAAGCTGCGCCAGCCAATGCAAACTTTTTACATTTCTGAAGAAATTATTCCCAGCCCGTGTTGTACCTCATCTCTACTGTAAACTATTCGATGCACAAATTTACGTCGCAATCTCACGAATACAATTGCAGAGGAGAATATGCCGCGTGTATGTGTGTGTGTTTTTAACTGTGTAGAGTATTTCTTTTTTTATCTCCTTGTGACAAATAAGATCATTTTAGAACTTTGAGCTTGAGTATTTGAATGTACAGACGTGACTTGCGCGCGAAATCTAAATGTATAATTCATAAATAACAAGAATTTCACTACTAAACAATAACTAAATATCATACGGAAGGGTTTGTGGTCTGTCGTAACCATTTTTACCGGATTTGAAGGGACACAACATATAGTACCGCATAAGAATAGTTTCCAAAATGAGCGACCAAATGAGTTGGAGTTCCAATTTCTTTTGTACCAACTCGAACGTATAAAACAGCATTTTAGTTCTTGTAGATATGTAAATTAAACATGAGTGCGCCTGTTGCTATAAGTTGGGCGACATATTCTTGAAGCAGATAACAATCATTGTCGTCATCGACGACTTCCCCACGCGCGGATGGGTGCAAGAACTGCTATAGTTGTATGCCCTTTCCCCATCCTCCACTTCTACCTTGATAGTACACCTTTTCCGTCTAAGTCAGAGTCTGAAGTGGCTTTGTTTAGGCATTAAATGAATTGCAAAATTTATGTATACAGATGGAGGTCTCATATCCAAAGACTGAATCGTGACCTCTTGTAGTAACGTACGTGGAAAAATTAATTGCAACAGCAAATAGCAGTACCGAAAACAAGGAATAAAGTTCATCGCAGGCAAAACAAAATATTCGACAAAATAAATGGAGCGGCGAAAAGCAGCCAGAAAAAAGAAACAAGCCAAAATTAGACGGCAAAAGAAAGAAATGCAATTCAAAACTACTAAGCCGCCTTCGGAGAGTTACAAGGTGAAAATAGTAAAAATAAACAAGAAAAAGAAAACAAAAATAAGTCACATATATAATGAGCAATCCAGAACAAGATCTGACGCGATGCTTCGTCGACAAAAGGTTGTGGACAGGTATGAGGGAGTAAAAAAACGCAACCACAATTATGCAGAATATGGAATGGATGTGGCAAAAATATTGAGTTCCTTTCTGAATTTTGAAATTGATTGAGAGGTTTGGATTGCCCGTTGCATGGTATCCCAGAGACCGATTACGGTGAAGTAGGCCGTTTGTTTGCCATAGGTGGTATGAAGGTAAAATAAAATTGTGATTATATGCAAACCTTATGAAGTTAGCATTCACTAGGTTGCACTGAGGGATGTTGAACAGAGGGAGCTGGTTGTTGTTTTGCTTTAACGTTGATCTGCCTTGTATTTCAATGTTTCATCAACTGTTAGGATGTTCACGCGTAGGAGTAAGTGACAGCGAAAATTACCACATCATTGCTAATAGTACGGCGAAGCTGTGTATGGCTAGATTCTGACCAAAAGTGCATGTGTCGACAGTGTGTGTAGAAAAAATGAAAAAGATAGACTGTCGGGTACCTTCAGGCCAAAGCACATATCTGCATGGCCGCGTATTTATGGCGTAGCTCCACTAGCGAAGCGAATCACGCACATGTCTGCGATGGTCATTCTTGCTTCGAAGATGTCATGTTGCTCGCTGTGTCCTTGTTTTTTAGATGCGGAGCAGCTTATGGTCGGGGCTATGTCACTCTCTCCCTCCCTATCTCCGTCCGCCGTGCGGCATCCACACCCGCACTGCGCATGCGCATCGTCCTCCCCCTCCTCTCCTTGTCTCATCTCCTCTCTTCTCGGCATTCCTCATCTCCGAACGGCGCGCGTTGACTATGGAAACGCTCTTTCTTCGATTAACGCTTTACCAGCTCGCAAGAAACCAGAACGCGCCCTCGCCCGCGAGAGACAACTCTGACGCAGGCAGCGTCTGCTAGCGTCAAACCGATGCAAACGCGACACCTAGTCAAGCCGATGCAAACGCGGTGTGCACCCCCCGTGCTGCTTCGCGTCGCCTCATGGTCCCCTTTAGCGGGAGATGGCGTATTTTTCGCTGCTTCTTACGATAACGGCATACCAACTCGCCCAGCATGACCCCCTTCTTAATGCCATGGTCATTAAGCGGTTGTACTGCACCCGAGGAACAGCGAGCTTTCGAGGAGAAACGCTGAGAGCAGTGAGAACTTGGCAAGTGAGGAGACGACGGCGACGACGCAGCTGGTCATTTTGCCGCTAGCTATGAGATGTTTCAGAGAGACTTTATTCTTGGTGTGAAACTTACATTGATTTCGTGGTTCTATCGTGGTTCTAAGTCCCAAAACCACGATACGATTATGAGAGACGCCGTAGTGGAGGGACCCGCGAACATTTCGACCACCTAGGGTTCTTTGACGTGCACTGATATCGCACAGTACATGGGCCTCAACATTGTGCCTCCACAGAAATGCAGCCGCCGCGGCCTGTGATACCGATCTCTGCGGAACTGACAGTGATACCATTCTGCCGCAACGCAGAGCCTCGCTGGTCACCCACTTTCACAGAGTGGAATGGATATGGTTTTTCCTTTAGTTCATCACCCTATCGTACACGCTGTCGTCCAGGGCGGGGCTTCCCCTCTCCTGCATTCATTGCTGACTAACAACTGGTTATCTGTCCTCATTAGGTGACCTGCCCACAGCCAATTTTTCCTGACTGACTAGGATATTGACTATTCCTGCCTGACTTCTGGTACACATTGCTCCTATCTCATAACGTTATGCATGTTATTTTTCCTTCTATCTCCCACTGTGTGGTTTTAGCTTGTTGTCGATTTCCTTGTCTTGCTCCAAGTTCCTGCCCCGCGTATCAGAACTGGCAAATGCACTGTGTGCCAACTGCCTTAGGACAGTGGTAATTTAGCAGTCACGAATTGGGAATGTCTATACTGCACACGTACCAGCACGAGCTTATTATATGGTGAATTTGTTCTACATGAGTAGGCTCATCTGTCAGCAGTTGACCTAGATATTTTCGTACAGATTATAAGGTCTGATTGTCCATCGTGAGCTTTAGTTCTTTCACCGCCTAACATTTTATCTTTGTTTTCGGCATATTCATCTTTAACTCCACCTTAACGCTTCCTCGGTTTAGATCATCAATCACATTTTGCATTTCGTCAATGGCAAAAGAAGCATGACGTCACTCGCAAACCGCAAGTTGCTGAGATATTGTCCGCTAGTCCTTATTCCTGCTTCTTCGAAATGTGGTATCTTAAATATAGCTTCTAAGAATGCAACAAGAACAGTGGCGATACTGTATCTACTTGCTTAGCTACTTTCTCGATGGCGTTCTTCCTACTTGAAAGATGATTTTAAATATTTTGGGGGATTTTTTAAAGTTGGAGTCAGTTATGCATATAACACCACGTGCTAATTATTGATTGCTTTTAGTGTTCTACGCCCCAAAACCACGATATAATTATGAGAGACGCCTTAGTGGAGGGCCCCAGAAATTTCGACCACCCATAGGGTTCTCTAATGTGAACTGACATCGCACAGTACACGGTCCTCAACATCTCATCTCCATCGAAATGCAGCAGCCGCGGCCGGAATTCCATCGCGCGACATGTGCTAATTATCGTGACAAATATGCGCACTGTGCTTCCACTCCTTAAGGTTTGCTCCTTAGCACAATTATAGGTCAAACAAGGAGATCCTCCAGCCAATAGCTTCCCACTTTAGACCACGAGAGCGTTTTTCCTTGACTTTCGAAACCGATGAGGCCATAGGAAAAGGGGAAGGGGAGTTGTTGCAGGTACATTTCACGAAGTTTTCACACTCACTCACTAAAAGGCATCCCTACAGCCCAGCGGCCATACATGAGATTTAGTGCGTGAGTAATAGTGGCCAGCTTATCTTCATAAATTTAAGAGCGCAAGCCACACACACCGACACACATGAGAAAAGTAGACACTACTCATGTGTATCGGTGTGCGTGCGTGTGTATGTGGTGTGCGCTCTTAAAATTTGAAGTTGTCTCACCAACTAGCCCAACAAGTTCTACAGGCCAGCTTATTACGGTCAAAACTCTACAGCGAACTTCAAGGTAACAAAATTCTCCACTTAACGAATTATTTTATTTCCCGGTTTTAGTTGCATTGAAAACCATCAACTTTTTTTTTTCGCTATTTAACGAAGCAATTTCGTAACACTGTCTCGATTTAACGAAGTTGTTGTTTTGTGGGGTTTTACGTCCCAAAACCAGTTCTGATTATGAGAGACGCCGTAGTGGAGGTCTCCGGAAATTTCGACCACCTGGGGTTCTTTAACGTGCACTGACATCGCACAGCACACGGGCCTCAACATTTCGCCTCCATCGAAATGCAGCCGCCGCGGCCGGGATTCGATCCCGCGACCCTCGGATCAGCAGCCGAGTACCTTAGCCACTAGACCACCGTGGCGGGGCGATTTAACGAAGTGTTGTACGTATTACCAGTTACGTATACGATCTTATCGCCTATACATTTCTACTTCACCCTTGCTTATGGGGGAAAGAACAAATAGCGCTGCGCATCAAAGACATCTGGCCGTCTAATCACATGCATCAACTGTGCTAGACCAGAAGAAAAAAAAGAAAATGTCGTAACCTCTAAGGTGGAGGCGACCTGAGTTCCTGCAGGCACGATCGGCGTCAGGTGCGGATTCTTGGCGAGGTCATCTGGCGAATCAATGCGAGAGAAGGACGTGTGCACCATCAGGGTGGCCGTGATGAGGCTCGTGAAGTACGTGATGAGCACCAGGCTCGCCAAAAGCCAGGCGCCGGACACGTAACGCGGGGTACGGCGCCCGCTGAAAGCTGCTGTGCCTGCAAGTCGGCCGTTGTGAACGCTTGCCAGCAGTATTTTTCGGACACACCTGTCATGTCTATGTCTGCGAGAATCTACTTTTATGAAATAAACTTTCTCTCTTTCTCTCTCAAATGTTCTCGATCCTCCTCTCTTAAGATCATTTGTCCCCTGATGTTCACATTCCGCTTAAGGTACAAAGAAACACACTCCGTATTTTAGGAGCATTGCCGCATTCCGCTTTCGCCGTATATTCCCATTAAATGTACGAATGGCGAATTGCGAGCACCGTAAAATAAATTTCAGGTGCCGATCTATTGTTTGGCTTATACAGCGACTTCGTTTGAAAGTCACGTTTATTCGGGTGCATTAATTTAATCGTGGAAGAATTTGTTGCCCAGTGTCGAATCAAAATTTCTTATCCCGATTCTCGTTAGAGTTAATGTATAACTGGTTTGTTCTCGTTGAACTTGGTAGTGACAACAAATAACGGTTCAGACCAATCCAAGCTGGCCGGATGCTCACTTAGAGCTGAAGAAAACCACGTGAGAGGAAAACGAGTACAAATTTATTCTGTGAGGCAAACTGAACTATCCAAGTTAGTGCAGCAAACAGGCGACGAAAGCGGGACGCAAAAAGCGACCTCGCCTTCCGGTACCACGATACCTGGACACTAAGTAGCCGAAGTCACAATTACGCAACGTTTACTTTGCAACGTTTATTTTACCACTTTAACGACTAATTGAATTTCGCAGTGTATTAAATGAGCGTCCAGCCGTCGGAGCCACTCGATGCACTATAGGCAGCAAAAAAGGAAAAAAAGGAAAAAGGACAGAAACACGCACGAGCTATTCACGATGCTTGTCATATGCCTATTTAAATTTCATAGCCTCTATAAAATTGTTGTCCAATGAACAGTTGTTCAATGAAGGAATAGTTCACCTGAAGGCATACATCTTCTGAGCTAGCGATACTTCGGAGATTGTTGTTGTTGTATAAACCCATAAGTTGCATAAGTGAATAGTTTGTGCAATGGTCGGCCCCCAAGTCATTCAAAGCGTTCTCGAGGCATTTTCTTTTACCACGAAAGTGTTTTATGCCGGGATCCACCACGATCCATTGGGTCACTACCGTAAAGGATATGACGCATTAAAATAAACATGTAAGAACAAGAAAGCAAACACCCAGAAAAACTTCTGGCCATGCGCTGGGAATCGTATTCACAAGCCCCTCGCTCCACGACAAGAGGTGGCGCTCTTTTCGATCAGCTGCCTTCAGCATTTACGACGATCGGCTGTCTCCAGTTGTTACGTAAACTACTTCAGTTACCACAAGGGGTTGGTCCTTGAAGGTATGGAGGCGATACGTGAGCATGGGTTCATCCACGTCAAACGGTGTCGTACCAGCGAAATACCGATAGCAATGGGAAAGTTCACCTCAGTGTAGCAATAAACATTCAACTGCTTATGCGAAGACACATTTCACTTTCGTGTTATACCGATTCCGTTGACAGAGGGATCAGCCACATTTTTTTTTTTTTCATTAATCCATGCACAAAGGGGCCACCTACCTTGTGCCAAGAGACTGCTGATCAAAGCCCAGAGGTTGTAAGCAACGTTGCTCGCCTGCTTTCGGGCGTCACCTTCGGTCTTTGTAGAAATACGCCTAAGCGCAGGCATTATGAAGCTCAGTGCAGTCACCGAGATCAAAAGGCAGACCCACGTCTGTAACAGATTCACGCACCTCCAGATAAACCACATCGCACTATATATAGGTCTATACTACATCTTTGAACGCAAACAAGAACAGAACTTTAAGATGGTGGCTGTTATGAAGAAATCATTAAAGATGATGAAAAAAAAAACAGGGAAATTGGCTAGAGATGTTGAGGTGTATTCAGATTTCAGCATGGCCCCTGGGGTGTCGGAGCTGCGACACCCTAATGGTCACGCCAACATTCGAATACATCCCATGTCTCATTTCTTTCCTTTGTCCACTTTTCGCACATGCTTCTCCTTCTTCTCCTCTGCTTCTGAAGTTGGGAGAGAGTGCAGTCGTATACAGACGACAAGGAAGGGGCTTTAGTCCCCCTGACATAGTCCACGAGTCGAAACGTTGGCCCCCGCGACATTCCCTGTTCTGCATCGTTTTCAATAATATGTCTATAACTATATGAACACAATCACGCAATTGCAACGCACTTTTAAGTGCCATGGACAAATGTGTTGATTAAAGGGACACCAAAGAGCAAAACGATTTTCCTCGTATGGGTAAAGCGCTGTTTCACGATACCAAAAGCACAACTCGTGCCGCGAGAAAGCGCCCGGTAAGCGAGAAAACGCGCAAAAAGATAATACAGGTGGCGACGCCGCCTTGAAGCTTCCGCACCAACTCGCTGTGACGTCACAGATATTGAAGGCGCCTGGTAAAACCCACTTAATTATTAACCGGTAGAAACGGATTGCATTGTGTTCTTACGTGGCCCAACAACTAACGTAGCCAATTTCATGAAATCCCAATGGGCCTATAAGGCCAAAATACGAAAAATTAGCTTGATATCAGTGACGTCATGCTTGGGTTCAGGAGCAGAGGTTTCGGCGCGAAATTCAAGAAATCTAACCTTACCCTTCATTTTCTCTTCTAATATTTTTTTGTGTGAAATAAACGGCAGTAGAATACTCAAAGAACGATCTATCACTATAAATTGATTTAGTGTTTCACTTTAGTGTCCCTTTAAGGCCAACGTTGACGGTATCCACTAAGGGGCGTTTTCTAATGGCCTGCATGCGATCATAAAGCACACTCACGGCTAAATCAAATGCGCTCAGAATGCGGAAGTTTCCCGTGAGAATATCTTGAACTCCGCTCGTAATTCCCACTTCGACGAAGTCGTACACGTCGGAGATGAGAAAATCGTCTCCGACGAAGTATTCTTCCATAGTGAATGGGCCAAATCCGATGTTTGTTCTCTGAAAGACCGTTTGCGCAGTCCACTATGAAACCTTAGATCCTACGGCAACGATGCGCTAATTGAGAAAAGCCTTATCGACTTACTTTCAGAACCGCATCCCTCAGCATGCCCGTGTACTCGCCTTCGGGACTCTTGATGCCCCACTGCATATCTAAAGGCTGCACAATGTGGTAGCTGCAAGTATCAAGCATACCGTATATATTGTCCACCACGTTCCGGTGCGCATTGTTCTCATGTTTGCCAGCGTAACTGACGCAGCTACGGTCAAGTGGTCGTCGAGCATCAAGCGAAAGTATACACCACGTCAACCGAGTGCAGATATATGAGAGTATACCAGCGCAAACAGAAGACATCGAAAGGCGAAACGCACACAAAAACGTTGGCTCAATCGGCGTTTGTGCGTACTTGTCGTCTCTCATGTGGTTGTCTGTTTGCGCTGGTGCTCCCACATTCCATGAACCAACCTGCCTAAAAAGAAGTATTGAAGCGTGTAGAGCCGGCAGAGATAAGCAATCTGCCACTACGCCCAAGTGTATAATCACAGGGAACGAAAACGGCAGAGCCTTGATAGCATATAGAGTTTCACAAGGAACCTGCATGCCTGAAGTAACTTTCCTTTTTCTGAAGTCGGAAGTGCAGTCAACGTATAGCGAGTGTGTCAACGTATAGCTCGACCTTCGAGCTTTCACTGCTACGATTTGCTGACAGGCAGTAGTGCCAGCCTGCGTCAGAACATCACCTGCAATACTTCTGTAAAAAGCTTTAATGAAGTAAGTGCACCCCTACGCAAAGCTTTCCGTGAACCGTTCAATAACCGATGACGAAGGCCAGCGCCGTCATTACATGAGAAAGCGCATGTGGTTCTCGCTGACTCCCTCACACTGACAACCGCAGCTCACAGACACAAAACACAATTTTCAATCTCACACACTTCAGTGCAAATGCAGCTTGTGCGTCGAGCGTTGATGTAAGAAAAGCCCGTGGCCAAATATATGTCCCATTGCGGAAGCTCGCTTGCTATATGGAAACGGGCACATTTGGCTGTCCGTAATCCTTCGAAATGTTGAGGCCCATGCGTTGTGCGATGTCAGTGGACGTTAAACCCCAGGGGGCCAAAATTTCCGGAGCCACTTTCCACTACGGCGTCCACTACGACGTCTCTCACCATCATTTCGTGTTTTTGGGACGTAAAGCCCCATAAACAGTCAGTCCACAAACCTTTTTGGAAAAATGACGTCACTTCTTTTACACTCTTTCCAACGCAGCGAAGCTCTCCTAACATGTGTGCATCCACATGACCTACTGCAGACGCTACCAAAGCACTGAAACGATGCGGATACGGAATGAAGGACAGTCACATGGATGGTGCACTCCTTTCCAGAGCCCGTTGGAAAGTTATGCAAGCACGTAGTTTATTTTTAGTTTCAAAGGAACTATGTACAGTGCTGAAACTAACGCAATAAAAATAAAATAATAACCATGCGCACGAAGCGTTATTTTATTTTAATTCTTTAACAGCTATATCCCATGTGACCTGAACGATTTTAACGAATGTTGAGAAGGATATTTCAGTAACGCCTTCTTCATTTTTTGTTTATTTCATTGGTGGCTATGGTCAGGATTGACGGAAGAAGGAACGCAGAAGAAAGCTGGAATTGCGCGGAGCTGCACGGGAGCAGTCAAACGATAAGGCCGGAGTAAGAAGTTTAGCCTACATTAGTTACTTTCGTTCAGTCTGCAACAGCGAAAATCATCATCATCATCATCATCAGCAGCAGCAGCAGCCTGTTTAGGTCCACTGCAGGACGAAGGCCTCTCCCAACGATTTCCAATCCACCCTATCCTGAGCGAGTTGGTTCCACTTTATGCCCGCAAACTTTTTAATTTCATCGCTCCATCTAACCTTCTGCCTGCCTCTGTTGCGTTTTCCCTCTCTTGGTATCCATTCCGTCGCTCTTACAGTCCATCTGTTATCTTTCCTCCTCATGACATGTCCTGCCCAGGTCCACTTCTTTCTTTTAATTGATATAATAATATCGGCTACTCCTGTCTGTTCTCTGATCCATTCTTCTCGTTTCTTATCTCTTAGCGTTACCCCTATCATTTTTCTTTCCATTGCACGTTGCGCGCTCCTTAGTTTCATCTCTAGTTTTTTCGTTATCCTCCACGTTTCTGCACCGTACGTTAGTACTGGGAGAATGCAGTGATTGAATACTTTTCGCTTTAGTGAGAGCGGTAAGTTTCCAGTCATGATTTCGTAATGCCTTCCGAATGCGCTCCAGCCCATCCTTATTCTACGGAGAATTTCTTTTTCATGGTTAGGAGTTCCTGTTATTAACTGCCCCAGGTATACGTATTCGCTTACACATTGTAAGGGTTCATTGTTGATTTTAAATTCCTGTTCCTTAGCTAGGCTATTGAGCATAACTTTGGTCTTTTGCCTATTCGTTTTTAACCCAATTTTAATTCTTTCCCTGTTTAGGTCATCAATCATGTTTTGTAGTTCGTCTCTGTCATTGCTAAAGAGTACAATGTCGTCTGCAAACCTTAAATTGCTGAGATATTCTCCGTCTATTCGAATTCCCTTGTTTTCCCAGTCTAGACGTTTAAAGATTTCCTCTAAACATGCAGCGAAAATCATTTTAATTTAAAAAAGTATATGTTGTCAATGTACCGCGACGACGATATGCCACCCACTTGAAGTGGTGAGCAACCTTATTTCGTTAGAATTGCTCTTAAATAGCTAAACTTTAACTATTGTCTGTATAATTAGTTGCTTCAAGGCAGGACCCCAGCTGCATTTGCTGCAGGCCTATTTGTTGACACAGCATTAATGAAACTGAGTTGTCACCTTCTTTCTAGTGCTCTTTTTTTTTATTTTGCTGCTTCCTACACTGCGCACATCAACTTTCAGACAATATCTTGACGTTCTTTCCTTCTCCTTTTGTTCGTTTTTATTTCTGGTCACTCTTTATTCATTTCCGTTCCACGAACGGGCTGAAAAATAGTGCAAGAGAAATTATTTTTTTTCCCCATCCTTCGTATCGTACCTATGGCAACTATCACTTAAAAATACAATGACATTGTACATCTACCCAAATGCATGCGTTTACGCGTAATATTTACGCGAAGGCCTTAAGTAACTTATTGAGCGGTGCGAGTGCGTATGCTACTATAACATACGCTATCGCGCACATGCTATATTTGCTTGTTATACCAACTTTACTGTCCTGTTTTCTTTCGTACACATCATTTGATATAGGTGATACCTCTGATGTCGTCGCCTTCCTCACCATTTCACTATAACCAGAATCGGCCCACTCGCAGTTACATTCCGGGCGGATAGAACACGCACGGTTTTTCACGGGACCCTATAGAATGCTTACGTATTAAAAACAGACACCCGCCACGTCAGGTATACGTACGCTGAGCACTACTCAGCCGGCAGTCTAAGAAACACGAAAAATTGTTGTTCACGTGTGGCGACGTTGATAAGCGTCTTCGTTGCACCGAACACGCACTGGACATTATGGCACTCGTGATGTGGCTGCATCGCAATGACGTAGAATGATGCCCCTATACGGGCTGGCAGATAACGCGCACTTACTGAGTGATGAAATATGATACCCTTTGCCACTTCCGTTCCAGGGGTTGCCATGGCGAAGCTAAAAACTCAGGAGTAATTATGGAAGACTGAGCGTGTTTGTTGGTTATGCATGATACAAACCCCGTGTGTGTGTGTGTGTGTGTGTGTGTGTGTGTGTGTGTGTGTGTGTGTGTGTGTGTGTGTGTGTGTGTGTGTGCGTGCGTGCGTGCGTGCGCGCGCGCGCTCTCCCTTCTGTCCGTCATCACTGCGCCTCACACTTTGTAAATATTCAGTACCAGGCGTAGTACGTTTTTACACTCATTCTAGTCACTACTACCGTTATGTAGTCACTCTATTGGCTGCTCACATTACCTAAAATCACTGATAACAGAGGATTATTTTTTTCTTATGCTTCGCAACTAGTGGTACACGCGTTATCAGCCGCGTTATCAGCCGACGTACATCTTCATGGTGCGCATTGAGACGGCACCTTCCCACCACTCGAACACCTGGTGAAGCAAAAGCGGTTATCAACACCACCTCGAGTTTAAATCAATATGCGCGTAGGTCAGCGCTTTTGTTAGGCCACGCATACTCCTATGCGCAGTAGCTCGGACAAAGTACTTACCGCGAGGCGACGCCTTCTGGGGCGAAGCATGCATAGTAGAGTCACTACGAAAGAGACAACGTAATCGCGCACTCTACACTGCAGTACACGGCGAACGCATGATGGCGTTAGTCGAGAAAGCTCGATTCACGTAACCTAAACTTACAAATAGCTTAGCCGCTTGTAACGTGCTTGCTCTCTGCGGCAGTAGACGTATATATACGCCAAGGCTACTGCTTGACGCCGACGCTGGATGCAAAGCGGCCGTGGTACTGACAAACATGCTCCTGATGTTGACAAATGATTCGAGAAAATTGTCGACGAACTCACCTGATATTTAGGGAGGTCGTCACATTGTCAATGACCGAGGCCGACAACCCGTAAATGCGAGTTTGGCCGTTCCTCTCGTAGTACATCACGTAAGGTGGAAACTGCACATGACGGAGGCGTAACGAAGATTAGTCTAAAATAGTGCGAACATTAGGGAGTTTGAGAATTGGGGCCCCAAGAAGCTTCTTGGGTCCCCAAGCTCCTTGGGGCCCCAATTCCCAAACTCCCTATTGATTATAGTTGTCGGCGTCAGAGACATAACAGGCAGCTAAGGGTATACAAGACAGCCGCATATTTTTCCCTGAAGCACGAATCCAGTCATAACAGGCGAGAGTTGGACGGACGGCTTAAATGAACCGCTCGAGAAACAAGAAGAGATCTATTTTATCGAGAGGGTAAAAGAAAAAAAGAAAAATGAAGGAACGGCGGCAGTGGAGACACGCGGCAGACAACCTAATCGAGGTGAATCAAAATGTAATATCGCATAGCCGCTGACGCCTACCGGTACACACCGTGGCTTCGTCACGCGGTGCCAACAGCTCCGTCTTTCGCGGCGCCACTTTAAGTGCTTCGATTTTGGATGATGATCGAAAGGCACATTGCGGAGGCGCGTGATCAAGCGAAAGCGAGCGAAACGCCCCAGTGAAGTTAAACAAAAAAAAAGAGAGAAAAAGAAAAGAAAAGCAACCTTTCCTATACTGAAAGTGTGTGCGTGTGAAAGTGGTGTGCACGGGATGCTGGCAGGCTCGAGGCTGCCTCGCGGGAATAAGGTTACTTCCGTTATCGAGACGGCAGTTCCCGCGTGAAGTGTCTGGACTTTTTGGTGGCAGGATTTGAAGAGAATGGCTACCCTGACTCTGCTTAAAGGGGTATAAAAGTAAGCAATAATTGATGGCGTTGTTACGTGCCAGACAGCGACATGATTATGAGGCACGCCATAGTGGAGGGTTACGGATTAATTTATGACCACCTGCGGTTCTTTAACGTGCACATAAACCGAAGCACATGGGCGCTTTTTTTTTTTTTTGCATTTCGCCCACGTCGAAATGTGGCCGACAGTCCCTGGATTCGATCCCACGACCTCCAGGTTAGCAAGCGAACAACCTAGCCGCTACCACGGCGGGTCTCAAAGGAGGCGAATGACTAAATATATGGGACCATTGTAGGACCAAACATACAGCTACGAGCTTTACACCGTGAGTTCGACTGTGTAGAAGACTGTCCTGCTGACCACCTGCTGAGACCACCTGCTGAAGGAAACTGGGAGCGAATCTAGCTGTCTATCTAACGTTCTTGATACAGATAACGCAATGAATTTAACATAGTCAAGCTCGTTTTGGGGGACGGACATATAAAAAAATAAAGCAAGAAAGTCGAAATGTTCAAAATGCTTGCGATTCCAATAATTTGTTTTCATGGCTGCTCGAAAACCGGATACGGTGACCGACTACTGCAATTAGTGGGAAATGAACACTGACTGCAGCAACCTTCATCCAAACAATAAATTATGTTAGTTGCAGTAAAACAAGGACGACAATTTATAGTAAGAAGGGCTTTGTGGGTCTCCCTTGTTGGAACTTCTGGGCAATATCGTCGTGTCTCTCATATACTATACACCGTAATGCTTACAGCAAAACTTGGCTGAGGGTGGGTTTCACGATCCGGCTAAGGGTGGTTTTCACGATAGCCTACTCACGACTTGCTGCATGTCAGACACATCCATCTGTGACTGGTGCAACCGTGAAAAGACGCTACAACAACCTTCGTGTACTTTTAGCCGTTTTACCGCCGCACGCGATGTTCACTGGTGTGTTCCGAACGAACTAGACTGGAAGCCATTTTGGCATCGGAACATTTTGTGATCATGGGCCTATGTGTCGCAGGCTTGTAAAACGATGCGCCGGTGGTTGAGTGTAGGCGAAATGAACAGCCGGACGTGCTCAGACATTGATGGTCCCCATCCTCCTTCTTTTTTTTTTTCTGATAGTAACGAACAAAACGCGCATCTGGTTGACCTTCCCCTACACTTCCTTGCTTCCAACCATTTGCCATCCAGAGCTGTAGATATGGGTTGTGCCACAATTCGTCTCTTATTATCTGTTTGAAGAGCTCCTTCTTAGTAGTCTGTCCCGGTGAAGGTACGCCTTTTGATCATTCCGCATTTGCATTTGCATTGGTCATGTGCGTCTGGCTTCTCTCTCTCTCTCTCTCTCTCTCTCTGTGTGTGTGTGTGTGTGCTGTGTGTGTGTGTGTGTGTGTGTGTTTTCAACCTCAAAGTGTAGCAAACAGCTTACGCCTAAGACTTTAGGATAAGCGGTAAGAACGAGAGAACCTCAAGTGCAGCTCCGCAATCAAGAAACCTGCATTAAAACCCAGCACAAACTGGGGCCAACGAAAGCGAACGGGATATGAATTCGGCAGCGGTCCCGACTTAAAGAGTACATCGCTGCCGCACAGCCTAGTACTGAGGCAAAGCCCGCTTAAGGGAGGACTTGGAAATGGGAATGGTCAATTTAGTCAAAGCTTTCGATTTTTCGGCGTTTTTATTTTCGCTATTGTCGGACCTTTTTTTTACCTCATAGTGAAATATTAAAAGAAATACGCGGCAGTAATCGACAAAACGGCAGTTTATCTCTGTGTTGTCATCCAAAACCGCAAGAAAATCGGGCTTTGGAAGGTGCCGCCGCGCTGCTATCTTGGCATCATCGTAAAGAGAGATCGGAGCTGAAGATAGTTGCAGAGCCCTATTTCTCCAATGAAAAGTAAAACCAGCAAAATCGAGCGAAAAGTTAGCTGCTCAAGGTTAATATTTAACTGTTTTCATGAAAGAAAACTTTGAGCTCAGTTTTCTCAGCTTCCATTTTTTGTGCAGTTGCTGTCAGTCATCCCAGTGTCATTTAATAACTAATGAAGCTAAACTCATTCTGTTTCCTGCACTTAGATCCTGAAACATTGGTAAGCGTATAAAGCTATTCATTTTAAACAGCACATCACGAAAACATTTATAATTGTATTTTTTGCAAAAGTTGTTAGCAGAAAAATATGTCAAGGACATTTCAAATAATTTTACTGTGTTTATTCGGACATAAAAAAAATTAACGAATAGCATTACGACACAGAGTAAGCGTCAGTTTTTATGCTGAAAGAAAGGTGGTACTGAAATTATGTGTAATAATAATAGCTAGCTAGCTGAAATAATAGCTGAAATAATAGCTAGCTGAAAACAGATTTCTTTTATGATATCTGCATAAAAAATCACATGAGTCTACCAAAACTTCATCAATTTTTCTCCATAAATAACAGAGATAGTTTTCATTGCCACGTCCCCACAAATTCAGCCAAAATCGCAATCGTCATTGCAAGCTACTACTGGTAACTGGAGGGTATCGGCTAACAAGAACTAGATCGAATTAACTTATGGGTGGTATGCGCCAAATGCACAATATGGCTCTTCAATGTGGGCACCGGCCTATCTCGAACACTGCAGGCATGCACATAGGCAAAAAACAAGACGCCGCTAATTAGTGTAGAGCCGCTCGTACGCAACAACTGTCCGTAAGAAATATCGACGAAAAGCCGACGGAACAATGTGACAGCCGTGTGATACGCGATTGTTTCGAAGGAATTACTACAAACGTCAAGTGGATTCGCATCAGCTATTTATTAACACCTTCACCACATACATGCAGGGAGTTCACAGTAAATCAGGTACAAAAAAAAAAAAAAAGAAATGCCATGAGCAGGTACTGGAAACTTGCGCGACACGGGAGCTAAAAATGTCCGAAATGTGCCTAAACTGCATGCTCACTACGGTCTTTCCTCGAGCGACCCTTTAAGCAATGAACAACTAGACTGTATCTCTCGTAGACAGCAGAACTCTCGCTATGAAGCAGCTCAGTATATCTAAAAGCGAATGCTTTAATTCAACGTTGAATTTAATAGTCAGAGTAGATTTTCCTTAAAGTGCATCTGTCGCATAGCACAATCCAGCCTGTTGGGATTTCTTCACCGAAAACGCCGACGTTGTCGGCAGGGCAAATCGCTATGCTGAGCTAACAAAGAAGATTCACAACGTTATCTTTTTACTACTCTCTGTGGGGCACATGTACCGTTTGAAAAATTGAAACCGGGCAGCAAAGAAGCCATGTTCGGTTAGTCAGAAATTTCAGCGCTACAGCACCACTTTCAAAACGTCCAGCCCCATATTACTCTGACCAATTCACTGGCGTTGTTGTCAACGTCGTCACGAACTTCCGAATGTAGGCTCCTGAGAGCTAGTACACTATGTGCATTTCGTACGCTTCACGTTGAGTGTCGGTTTATATTCTACATTGCACTGAGATATCAAGCTTCAAAACACTCTTATCTTACCGGAAGAGAGGAAAACGTCAACTTTACACCGTCGTAGCGTCCCATATCGCCGCTGAGGACTCACGGAGAACAGCTGGCGAAGAGAAGGGTCCTCCTTTTTATTTCCAGCCCCGACAAGGTCACAGTAAGTCTTCCTACTGCAGGAATCCAAGCGCGAAGCCGATGCCCCGCTAACGTCGGTCGTCAGTCGCGATTTCTTATTTCGCAGTGTCATTACTAAGTCGTCGTCGGCCGTTACGGAACGAAGAAACTTCATTGTTCTCTACAGAAGCGCGCAGGCTGCGCTTGTTTGCATTGAGCGCCCATCCGTTCGGATAGCTAAGACGGCGACGGCTAGCTATTCTGGTGCACAAGATGGCCGCTAGCGATTGTAAGGGCACGAATGCCGTCCTCGGAGGCCCGGCAGTGCAAACACGCGAGCGGTGTCGTCTGCGTCGCCGAGAACTCGAACTACCGGGCTTCTTCTTCGGTTTGTCTTCTTTCTTTTTTCACGATCCTTTATCGCATTCAGGGGTCAGCAGCAACTCGTGCTCACCGCTGCATGCAGTCATAAACGGAAAGGAGAAGCACGCGTCAGACACTACGATTACGGTAGAAATGGATCGGCACATTTTTTTGTGCGCGTGCACGCGGGTGGTTTTTTTCGAGCGGCACGGACCAACTCGAGCATAACAGCAGATGAGCAGTGAGATTGCTTTGGGTTCCATGGCATGTCGCGAAGATGGAAGCGTCTTTTCTCGTAGGGCGCTATGCTTTGCTCGGGCAGCTTGCGAGCACCATGCAGATCCTTGTCGAAGAGTCTATATAGCTTAAGTTCACTCCGGTGTTGATATCCTGTAAATACGTAAGCCGTGCCTTCTGTCTTCGTTGTTTGCGATTAGCTTTAGATCGAAATCGGGGCTACATTGAAACCACGTGCGTGTAATCGATGCAAAAACGTCGTGGGGGAGCCATTGGCATACCTCAACGGATCTGTGTGCGAGGCGCATGACAGAGAGAGAAATAAAACATTTTTCTTTCGGTCAAAACGTGCGCCTGTAAGAAATTCGTCAGAAGCACACAACTTTGAATACACATTGCGCCAACTCACGTTGCAGCGGCATACACATATGAGAGACATGGATCACTCGGGTAAAATAGTCTTTCCATTCTATACGGCTGCACAATTGTACATCCTGCTGTACTCTGTGTAAATCTGCCGTTATAGTATCAGACATAACGCTGTAGGCTGATGTGGAATATAACGCGGCGTTACTGCTCTGTAGCCGGTATACAGATGGCGGCTCTTGTCGAGGAGCATGTTCAACGATAGAAAGCTTGCTGAAGTGCATTGGCGGGTGATATCAAACGGTGCGACGCCATGATCGATGGATCAAAAAAAGCACCACCATATCCCCAAAGTCAATGATGCTAGAGGAGCTTGCTAGGAGATGATCGGGTAACCCGCGAATCCTCTGTACACATCTCCTACCATCATATATAGACGTGACAACGTTGTTATATATACATTACAAACACAATGTTTATTAATTTACATTTGGATGCACTATAGACATTTTGATGGACTATATACATTATGTATACACAAGAGATGTTCTTTTGCAAAGTACAAGAAGGGCGTCCCTCGATGAGCTCGGGCACTCGTTTCCCTCGAAAGATGATTACTTCATGATGCAACCCGGAGCTGCGAGCCGCTTCTGCTTCGCTGGCCCGCAGCTCCGGGTTTGCTTGACGGTGAGCCCTCTTCGCTTCGGCCTCCCGGGCTGTCACCGCAGGGTCTTGGCGGCGAGCCCGAGCTGCTGCTGCGTTGCGAACCCGCCGTGCTGCTGCCTTGGCCTGCGCGGTGTTCATGTGGCCGAGCGGTAACTTTCTCTTCGCCGGGAGCTCATGGCAGCAGCACGGCGGGTTCGCAACGCAGCAGCAGCTCGGGCTCGCCGCCAAGACCCTGCGGTGACAGCCCGGGAGGCCGAAGCGAAGAGGGCTCACAGCTCCCGGCGAAGAGAAAGGAAGCGCACGTTCTGAGAGTGGTGTGCGTCGCCTTGAGCGGCGCCGCCATCTAGTGAGCATTCTTGAAATCACCGGACAGCCGGCGCCTTGAGCGGCGTGTACACGCCGCCGCCGCCGCCGGACAAGGCCCGAGCATAAGAAGCTTGCCGAGCAAGCTCCTAAAACGAAGTGTCGCGCTGCTAAGCTCGAAGACGCGGGTTCGGTTCCTGGACACGGCGACCGCATTTCGACTGGGGCGAAACGGAATAATGGTAATATATGGCGTTTTACGTGCACCAAAACTGCCAAAACCACGATATGGTTTCCATGCCGTATATGGAAGGCTACGCATAAAATTTGACCACCTGAGAGTCTTTAACGTGTATCTGTGTCTAAGTGAGCGGTTCGTTCTTTCTTTGTTGCCTTTAGTCCCCATGAAATAAGCGCCTGCTGTGGCGGGGATTCCATCCCGTGACCTCGAGCTTACCGAGTCAACACCTATAGGTCCGCCAAGCTATATGGCGGGTGGTCAAACTTAATGAGGATTCCACCTCGCAATCATATCGTGGTTTTGGCGCGTAAAGCTTCAGGAATAAATTTTTTAAACACTATAGACGCAGTCTATAAGGTACTATCCGCCCTGCGTATATATAGGGAAGGATTAGAGTGTGTTCTGCAAGCTCACGTTGTCTCTTGCAATATACTTCTCAGTATATCCTTAGCCACGCTTAAGCCACTATAGCATAGGCTATTTGTAAAGTTATTAAATGCGAAGCATTTCCTAACGAATAAGTCACTTTGACCGTATCTATCTATCTATCTATCTATCTATCTATCTATCTATCTATCTATCTATCTATCTATCTATCTATCTATCTACTTTTCGGTTCTCTCCTGGTCGTCTCGTTCGCCTAGTATACCCCAGTATTTCTGAATAAATGTATAACGAACATGAATGAGTGATCTTTAGATCCCCCGCCTGCTGCGGTGACTGAACCTGTAACTGCGAGCGGCGTTTGGAGACTTCTGCACCTCACATGGTGCACTGCCTTCGGAATCGGCCCACATTTTTCTCTTCGCTGGTGACACCGGACGGCCGGTTTAGAGAGCCCCGCTCTTTAAACGAGGAAGTTATACCGTCTGTCCTCGCTTGCGATTGAAATGTAGACATGAAAAATTACACCATATCCCCGAAGGGGACCATGGGGTGATGCGGAGCATCGCTGGGAGTTTCAACGGTGCATTTAACGCCGGTGTTTACAGGTTTGCAGTGTTGTTGCTTCCATCACACAACACCACCAACTTCTTTCATCGGAGAAGGAGGAGATACTACTGAAGCGAAGCGCGCGCGCGCTCCCTACCCGCTTTATTTATTGCAGCAGCTGCTGGAGAGAGGGAAGGGAGAGGAGAGTCGCGCATGCATAGTGTGAGTGCGGACGGACGCTGCGCGCGCGCACTCTCTACCCGCTTTATTTATTGCAGCAGCTGTTGGAGAGAGGGAAGGGAGAGGAGAGTCGCGCATGCGTAGTGTGAGTGCGGACGCCGGTTGACGCGTGACATACCCGCGAGCAAGAGATGCTCCGCATCTAAAAATCACGCAGATACACATGCAACTTATCAAGCGGTAGTGGTGTATCGAACACGGGCCCTCAGGGTGCCAAGCAAGCACGCTACCACTAGGCTACCGCGGCTCTTCCACACAGTATATAGAGTAAATAAACCTATGGCGCCTGAACTTGCAATGATGGTTCCTTGTGTATCGTGAATTGCGCTTCTAATGTGTGATAAGCACTATATGATAGCAATATATGTGTCCTGCTACCATTCGGCATGCTTTTGTGCAATTTCGCTCGATCCCGTAGGCATGCTTCAACGAAGGATGCTCATGATAGCACATCAACGCACCGTGCATTTTTCTCCGACAAGACATACGTCTGTGCTTTGGACTAACTTGAGTTTCAACGTTACGTCTTACCATGAACTACCATTCAGTCGTCACAGCGTTGTCGATGTTCCTAGTTAGCAAACGATAATCATATTCATGAGTGGGTACACATGCGCTCTGCACAAAGACCTTCATCCTGTTCGTAACACTACGCTGAATGCCAAATAACACGTCAAAGGCAATTTCCTCCCTGAGTGCTTCGCATGACACCGATACCCACAATGCGTGGCATCTGCAGGATTTTATACTTGTGATTGGATGGACTGTCGCCCTCTTAACAACGAAGCTGTTAGTCAAATCATAAATACGGCAACCGCATGCAAAAAACTATAATCGAAATTCGTCCTGGTTGCTAAGAGCGTTAAGGTATAAAAGATTGCCGCTAGAACTCGGACCAGGACAAGAAACATAAGACGTGGACAAGCGCACCGTTTGGCAGAGCACGCTTTGTCTATCACAAACGGGGCGGGATCACACTTACCATATCACTGCAAAAAAATGTACGTGTGAACGATTGTTGAGGAAAACACGCATTTCGCGGAAAAGCAAAGAGAAGGTGGCTCGCGAACTGGCAGAGGCTCTGTATAAAAAAAAAAGGGGGGGGGGGGGGGCAATCACTGTATCAGGGTTCCTTCTGTCACAATTTATCAGAATGAGTACAGATTTCTAGTTGATAGGACTTGATTAACTGGTGTTCATACAGACCACCGTATTTTGCTTGCTCTTGTACGCATGCATGCCTGAGGGTTGTAAAGCAAAGTTTTCGGACGAATAAAACTTAACTGCTAGCGTGCGCTTGTCTGCGTCTTGTGTTTCTTGTCCTGTTCCGAGTTCTTGCGCCAATCTTTTATGCCTCAGCAATGTAACAAAACTAGCCCGAACTCGGACGATCTTGATTTGTAGGGTTATACGTCCCAAAACCAGCTCTGATTATGAGAGACGCCGTAGTGGAGGTCTCCGGAATTTTCGACCATCTGGGGTTCTTTAACGTGCACTGACATAGCACAGCACATGGGCCTCGACATTTCGCCTCCATCGAAATGCAGCCGCCGCGGCCGGGATTCGATCCCGCGACCCTCGGATCAGCAGCCCAGCGCCGTAGCCACTAGACCACCGTGGCGGGGCAACTCAGACGATCTTAAGCTATCTCCAAGAGTGCACGTACACTTCTACGCAATGCCCAATGTGCGGCGTTCGCACGCGTGTTTCTTTCTTCTCTGGCGCTCATGCCCTCAGCTCACTACTACATGGCAAAAGTGCCGCTGGCGGGCGCACATGTTGCACCTGCAAGCAGAGAGGAAGAAGAAGACAGTGTGCGTCGATTTGTCCGGTGTTCGGCGTGCTTCGCGCCACGAGAGCATACGTTCTCTAGTGGCGTCCAGGCAGCTCCTAGAATAGCAGAGGCATGCATGGCGTATAGTATAGCAAAGGGACGGGACGTTCTCAAGCTAGGACACGCGTGCTGCGCCTGCCGCCGTCTCTAGTTCGTCTCTGGTGCGCAGTGCTTTGCGAGGCGTTTCCCGATGCCTCGGACCACTACGAATGCGGTTGTGCTGGAGACAAACCCTGACCAGCCAAGTGCCCATCAGCTTCGCTAGCCTTGCACCGCTAGTGTAAGCTTCGGTAATTTTTTATTCTCCACTTTCGTTTCTCCGGAGGCTTTCCCACAAGGCAAGCCAAGGCGTGGGCAATGCGTACTGCGGATGGAACCATGGAAATATCTGGGGGGCGAACAGGTTAGCTACATAGCATATATATACACGCCGCAACATAGTAGCTCTCTTCTGTCGTCCCCTGCGAAATACGCAGGAGCGCGAGCGCGGTGACGCGCAACAGCCCACCACAGATTCCCACCCAGTGCGAAGCGATATTGCAGACATCCCGATCGCGCACGGCGAACACAAAAAGGAGAGCCGCATCGTCCGACACCGTCCATGTTATAGTATACACGTGTCTTGGCTGAGCGCACGCGACACGCAGGACCTGGGATATTTGTTTTGGTTCGCATTTTCGCCGAGATAAATATCGGCCTGCCCGGCCATTGGTCATTCAGACGTCCGGCGCGGCGGCAGCGATGCGTCACTGTCAGATGCGTTCATTTGTGGCGGCGGCGGCGGCCAGCGCGCGCGCGGAAGGCTCCATCAATTTGGCCGCTCGCGAGAGAAACAGGCTCGCGCACGCACGCCGCGCGAGATCCTGCAAATGCCTCATTTCTAGTCATGCTAAAAATGGATGGCCGCCGTAGGTCGCATGCATCCGGAGAGAGCGCGTACAACTTCATATGCATGCCGCCGCCGCCGCCTGCCGAACGGATGGCCGAGCTCCACACTGACGCGGCCTGTCTCCTCTTTAGTGCGCCGTTAATCGATCAATGCGTCTCTATTGGACCCGACCGCGCCACTTTGAACTTTAATGACCGGCCCCAATTTTGATTCGAAGCAGCGCCCCTTCGCACGGTCCGCCTGGACACATTGTTTACCCGCTCGCATGCGCGGCCTCCCCTGCTTGTCACGGGAGCGACCCGAGGGCGGGCGGCGCTCATCCGCGCACTTGTTTCGCCTCGGACGTTCGCCGGGCGGCCTCTTCTCATCGGCAACGAGAATAAGATTAGCGGGCACCACCGACGCTTCCTATTAAGCTACGGAAGAGACGGCTGGGTAAAGCCATTTCTAGAGCTCGTGATCTCAATTTCTGTGCGCTAACATACATATATATTCAGGAATGCTTTTTCCCCTCTGAGAGCTCCCCTGTTTGTCCCCAAAAATCCATGCAGAGGAAAGTGCGCTTTATGATGTGCTATTGAGTATTGACAAGTTTATCGATTTGTATGGTGCTGTTAGATTCACTACGGAAGCGGGTACTTCAGTATACATTTTTTTTAGAACTGCTTAGATTTTATTTGTCATCAACATTCATAAAACACAACGGCGCTCTGTATTTACAGAATGAAGGAGTATGCATTGGCTCTTGCCTATCACCAGTGCTAAGTAATGTGTTCCTCACCAAACCAGACGGATACTTGTCAGAGTGCCTGCAGAACACTAATGTTGTAAAAATCCTTAGGTATGTTGGACTTTTTAGTTTTTATGGATTACTCATCCGAATTTTTTTTTTCTCATCACAGCACGTCTTTCGGGAGTGCTTAACGTCTTTCGTGAGTGCTTAAAAGCACTAGAAGTGACACTTGAGCTGCCATGTGACGGGAAGATCCTATTCCTCGACGTAAATTTTGTGCTCACTAATGACAAAACGTGCTGGCGTTACGAACCTAGGGCAAACAAGCCACTGTTGCAGTTTCACTCCACGTATAAAGAGTTAGTCAAGAGGGGAATTGCGAAGATGTGCCTGAGTGAAGCACTAAATAAATCGTGCTAATGCCTCATGCGCGATAGCTTTGAAAAGCAAGTGTCACGTTTAAGTGGTGCTGGTTACCCGAACCCCGTCCTCAGCTGCGGAGGGCCTGCTTAAAAGGCGGAACGGACACGTTCAGTGCAGGTGGATGATGCTAGCACAAACTTAAAAGAAACGTTGCCGTCATCCAATATATACATAAGCAGTCCCATAGATTGAAGAATATCGCTGAAAGGAGTGACGTTCGCGTAGTTTTTTCAGCACCCAGTAAATTGGTAATCCTGTTAGGACCACACACAGCGCATGTAAAATGGAGCACAGAAAAGAAAATGAATTTGTTAAGTGTAGCGCGTACGTGTTTATCGGATCCATTTAACATGGAAGGTCGTACATTGAGCAGAGTGGATCTATCAATGAGAGACTGCGGGAACATAAAAACAAGTTAAGCAACGTGGCTCCTGGTGTTTTTCAACCACCCTTCAAAACGCCGAAGGTGTACGTGTAAACCGAGATTTAAAGAAACAGCTATCGTGGAAGCCAGTGCGAGACAACACTACTGATAGTGCATGCCAAAAATAAATCGAAATCTGGTGACGCATGCGTCTGTAGAACATCAATGCTGTTGTCAGAAAAACAGGTTGAATATATATACGTGTGTGTGTGTGTGTGTGTGTGTGTGTGTGTGTGTGTGTGTGTGTGTGTGTGTGTGTGTGTGTGTGTGTGTGTGTGTGTTCGCGACAGCGGTGGTGGTCATATACAGCAACGACAGCGGATCATACGAACGCGGGCCGAGCGGGCCTATCCGCCACCGAACCAGCGGAGCGACAGTCGTACGTGTACGAGTCGGCTCAGCATCCGCGATCCCAACTAGTCGCAATGAGTTGAGATCGCGTCTCGCCGACAGCGGTGGCTAATTATTCTGCGAAACGCGGCGTTGGCAAGCCATCTGAACACCCTAGGCCTGGGCCGAAGTCCGATTCCCTAACCACTACGTCACAAGTGATTGCCTCATCGGGCGGAAGAAGCAACTTAAGAATGTCCCCCTTGTAAGCCATCACTTTGAGACACTTGACATGCTTTTTTACAGAGCCAGCAGTTTGCTATCAGTCTCATCTCATGTGTGTACCGTGGAGGCGTAATTTGTGCGCAATGCCTATGCGCGGTGCATCCCGTGAGATCGAGGCGCACAGGGGCCAGTGCGATGAAAGCCTTTAGGCATTTTTTCTATACGGATGCAGTCACACCCAACTCATAGAGAATACTGCGTACACAATGCATCAGCCAGTCTGTTCATTGAATTTTGCAATTAAAGTATATCTTGTGCACCGCTGACGGCAGTGAATTCGGAGACTTATAATGCAATAAGAGCCACCTATATGCAGAGCCCAACCAGCTATACCTTAAAGGGCCCATGACAGCTATTTTTTTGTTGGATACTTTTATGTTCTAATGAGTAGAACAGTGTCTTGTAATCACGGCATGGTGTGGCAAATTCTCCAGCGTGAAGTCTAATTAGTCACAGCATCGTTAATTTTGTTCAGTTTTAATGAAGCTTCGAAACGCGCGCCAAAAACTGCAAGAAACTAGCGCCGCGGGGCTAGCGCGGCGGCTGTCGGAAGTGAGCGCATGCACTGATCACTTGAGCTCAAGATTCGGTGACGTTGCGGAGAGCGCGAGCGCCAGACCAGCTCGCCACACTCGCTTTGCATCATAGCGTGTGTACAATGTACGCTTGAGGGACCAACAGGGAGAGGAAGCAGAAAAATACGGCTTTTGGCGTGACCTCCGCGATCGGCTGCGAGAGCCGATCTTGGAGGCCACGCTCGGAGGCCATAGCGCGGCGCGCCTGTGTCTCTCTGTGACGTCACGATATCAACTTACAAAAGTGAAACGTCACAGATGGCCCACAAACTACGTCATACTAGTGACGATGTCGCGAGGTGCCGCAAACCCAGATGAGCATTTCTGGTCACTTTAAATACATATTAAAATATCTTAACGACAACGTTCGCCGTTAATACTTGGCCACAAGTGCCTTCAGATGTTCGACAACCAAACAACACAAACATATCGGGTTTGAAATTTTGGTGTCATGGGCCCTTTAAGGTATAGCTGGTTGGGCTGGGGTAAGTGTTCCTTTGCAGCTGCCTCAATTGAGGCAGCTGCAAAGGAACACTTACCCCAGTCTACTGCTATACTACCGAATCTACCCAGATAAATGCCCCGCCACGGTGGTCTATAGTGGCTATGGTACTCGGCTGCTGATCCGAGGGTCGCGGGATCGAATCCCAGCTGCGGCGGCTGCATTTCGATGGAGGCGAAATGTTGAGGCCCGTGTGCTGTGCGATGTCAGTGCACGTGAAAGAACCCCAGGTGGTCAAAATTTCCGGAGCCCTTCACTACGGCGTCTCTCATAATCAGAGCTGGTTTTGGGACGTTAAACCCCACATAACAACAACTACCCAGATAAATACACCGGTATGTAAGGTCTGTCAGAAAGACACAGCTACGCTTAAGCATGTGCTCTGGGAATGTGAGGCTAAAGCCAAAGGTATCCACCCCGACGTTCTTTCGGCGAGGTGGGAATTAAACCGCCCTGCATGCGCAGCTCCAAGCTCGCCGACCAACGCTGGGCAGTTCAAAAGTCTCGTGAAGCGGCGCCAAGGCAAGCGCTTGACATCCCGACATAGGACACCTGAGCCTGGGTTGTTAATCTGCAAGGATAATGAATAAAGTCTTTCTCTCTCTCTCTCTTTTTTTTTATCCCTCAACTTCGTAAAGGGACGAACCCTCTGAATGTTCGCGTCACACTAGACAGGGCGCACATGTGCTCTCCCATCGCATTCACATGCATAACGTGCTGAGCGACAATTTCAACAGGGCGTTAACGAATCACAACAAAACTGAATTTTTCACCGATAATCGTGCACCGCAGGAATGCATATACGAGCTCGCCATATATACGTTGAGCTATACGTGCGCGCTTCTGTATAAATGCTTGCTTTTGGCGTGTGCGCATATGACGCGGACAAGCTCGAAATCTGTCTACGCATAAGAGCGATTAGATTCATTCATCACCGTTACGGCCGATGATCTCGGCCTTCATCGCGCGCTTTCCAACCCGCGACGGCGCAGAAAGCGGCGCGTGGAAGCGTGCCATTATGGGTAGCCCCGCGCGAGCCTACATCGCACGCGTGCTCGTCGAACGACCATTCGAGTACCTTTCTCGTCCATAAATCATTCTGCGTGCGCAGCACTGCAGAAGCGACCAGCTCAACGTGAAGATAATTTGGCTTCGCCTTTCTTGGAGCCCGTTGCGCATATACGCTCTCTGACTGACTCTCATATTGGGAAGCGTTTTCTTTCTTTCTTTCTTTTATTTTTTTTAACGCTGTATCGTAGATGTTTTCGAGAAGGGCGGCGGACCGTTTGAATCTCGCTTTATCTTCGCTCCTAGAGCAGCCGAAATGTTATTGGGCTTCTCCTATACAGCTTGCGCGATCGGGGTCCACACCCTTCACCCTCGTGTACGGGAGAAGGACCCCCCCCCCCCCCCTGGAACGATGGGGCGCGCAGGCGCGGACGCTAGCGCGTCGTCGTTGAATGGGACGAAGGGGGTGGATGAGACCAGGCCGACTCAAAAAAGAACACGCGCCTCGGGGGCCGACTTAGATAAGGTCGAGGGAAGACGCAGGCACACAAGCAGAGATAGATCAGAGAAGAGGGGAGGAGAAACGTATTTTTGAAAACACGCGTATACGATGCCTTCAGAGGGTGCTACGACGTGGGCGCTCCGGCATCGAAGCGAAATAAAGAGCAAAAAAAAAAAAAAAGTGAAGGAGGCGAAATAAGAAGTGTGCGGCCGGTCCGTATGCGCTAAAATTGAAGGGAGGGCGTATAAGTGCGATAAACCCCGCCGCGGCGCCACTTGACGGGCCCGAATGTCAGCGCCTAGCGCGGTGATTTTAAATTTAGAACAAAAATGCAGTTCACTCGTATGTAGGATGTGACTACTTGGATAATAGCGAAACTACGTCATCGTAGACGCGAGGTGTTTTTTTTTTTTTTTAAATAGGAATACGGACGGTCCCGCAGATACACTGTGGCCTGTTTGAGAGATTGCACAATGGGGAGATGCAAATTAATTCTGGCTCGACTCTAATGCGTGGCAAGGTCGCAGCATTTTGTCTTGGGGGTGGCCCAGCCCCGTCGCCAGCCTTCAAATGCACGAGTTACCGTCCGGATGTTGGACAAACAAGACAGCCAGTATATAGCGATACGCATACGGGAACGAGCTTCGTGACTATAACACTGTCAATAACATCTCATCTTATATGCAATCATTGTGTAAGAGGAAATTCTAGCCAATCCTGTCGGTATACATATCATTAGTGGATGCAGACGATCAAAGGCAAATGCAGTCATGCAGTTCAGGGCCGGTATTCACGAAACGTCTTACGACAATGATTTTCGTAAGGGAATGTTTCAACGAATTTTCACGCTAGGATATATGATTACAGAAGCGTGCTGGCCAATGAAAAGCAGCGTTTACGAAGGAAAAGTTTTGTTAATTCGGCCCCAGACCTTGATACCAGGGGCCGCACTCACAAAACATATCTGGCCGTATCCACACCTTACGCTAATTTCAGCCCATCCTGATGTTGGACATATACAATTAGTCCAGCCGACCGGCCAACGACAATAGTCGCTTACGAAAGACATGTTTTACGAATTCAGCCCCTCTTTCGTAAGTTATTCCTCCTTTTTTTTTTTTTCTTCAGTAATGGGCAAGCTTCGTTAATCACATGTCCATGTGCGGGACTAGCTGAAATATTCTCTTGCGAACGTTCTTTAACCGTCGCCATGCGGCCGTGCACCAACCCGAAAATGATAGCCAATCAAGCAAAAAGACTGCGGTCGTGCACCTAAATGTGTGTAATCGCGGTGGAAAGGCGGCAACGCATCGCTTCACGAGAGAAGCAGACGACGGGGTATACGATGGGCGACGTGCACAAGAAGCTCGCGCATCGGCAAGAAATTGTCATACATTGCGCTGGTTTGTCTCGAAGTTTGTGCCGAACATTTTACTCACGACGACTTCTTCCTCTCCATTGAGTAAGGCATGATTTGCGTGTGTGTGTTATTTTAATATCATTTGGGCTTCTCAAACTGCAGATGTGTGCTCTAACACATATAAAAGGCGAAACGCTTTTATAAATGTTAGATGTACGCTAAATCTTGTTACGTTCGTTTTCTGCGCCAGCCATCGTATTACTGATGCTCAAAATTGAGCGGCAGAAATATTCTCACTGACCTACACTTGTCGACGCATTCAACACAGTAGTGAAGCGGAGGATATGGTGCACACACGTAGGTTATGCTCGCTTTTGTTGGGCGATGTGTGCGGACAATGTGTTCTAGCTCACTCGACATGGCACGTTGGCAGTTTATCTGTTCGCAGTAAATAAAGGAGCAACCGCAAATAGCGCTTGTTCTAGGTTTTGGGGCATTCGGCCTAGGTACCCTACCGCTACTTAGCTTTCAAGCGCTGTGCGTGAAACTGAATTCTGGGGGAATAAACCTGTTTTCAAGAAATGCATTTCTCTGGGAGGCCTGCTACCCACAAACAGTGGCTTACCTCAACTTCCGGCTCGCTCGGAAGGTTCCCAATTTTCAAAACATATCTGAAGCAGCTCGTCGAATAGGCTGGACGTTCGCACGTGAAGCACAACTATCTTTACGTCGCTTCGCCACTGAAATTCTTCAGACTGATTTAATACGAATTGACGCGCAGCAGGCACCTTTTCACCTTCGAAAAAACACCGCGATTTAATGCCGCAATCCAGTAATTTCAGCACAGCACTAAGCGAAAGACTCGCCGTGACTATGGATATCGTAGCCATATTTGTTTATATGAGCAGTATCGCCAGATGAAGCAGAGTTTTTTGGAGTCGCCAATAGTGATGTAAGGGACAAGTTTGTATGTATAGTTGGCGATTTGGGAAAATTTCAGCATTTATTGCCAGAAAAAGCAAAGTTTACGTTGTACCACGCACTGTTTGAATCACAGTTAAAATACTGCGTATTGGTATGGGGCAGTACAACACAGACAAATATTAGTAAACTGATCATAATGCAGAAAAATGCGCTTAGAGCGATTGCTGGCGGGCGTTCAGAACGCACTCTGAGCCACTGTTTACAACTATCGTATTATGCACTTATCCAACATGTATCAGCATCATCTTTTACAGCTCTACAAATCACAGATTGAACAAGGCATTATGTTCTTATGTGAAGTCGCTAATCTCTACACCAACATTCTTTACTACAAGGCGCCACGAGTATTGGTCTGTGCCTCACCCACTATAGCTACGGCTTTCAGACCCTAAGCTATACATTGCCTTCTCTGCTTAACAAGTTTGGCTTTTCTCACACCTCGATGCGAACTTTCCTTTAACTCTCTTCGAAACTTATTAAGTTAATTTGTGCATTCCCCCGCCATTTTAATTCTGTTTTGTGATCGCAACTTGTTTTTAATTTATCCGGAGATTTAATGTACTTGTATTATTGTCCATTTTATTGTGCACCGTGTTTTTTCTAGTTTTGCGTTTTTCATGCCTGTGCACGTGCATACCGCAGTACCGATGTATACGGGAGCATCGTCACGTCCCGATTGAGCGGCTTTTTTTCCCCTTCTCCTCAGCTATGTATTTATGTATGCATGTCTGGAATAAAGACTCAGACTCAGGCTCACTCACATGTACTATATCACTCAACATACTTTTGTCGAGCCTGTAGGAATATTCCTGCAAACGTCGTCTATGATGAGCACATCAGCGCGCAGTAGCGTGGAGTCCTACACTAGACATCTGCACACTAACGTGAGTACCAACATATAGTCGAACTGGGAGCTACCCCTAGTCGCCACAGTGCTGTGGAGGTAAACCCACGTTACCCATACAACTGCTCAATTTGCACAAAGCTTTACATTGATCGTGCCCGCAACGCTTGGCTGAATGCCGAAAAAAAAAAAGAATTAACATAGACTGTGGTACAGGGCGGGTTCGAGCCAAGGCGGCCGAGGATGCAGGCCGAAGTCCGAGGGTCGCGAAGTGCAAACGCACGCTCGTAGTACCCAGCAGACGTGCCCTTGTTTACTTCAAACACGCCATTTTTCAACTACAACACAGAGGGCAGCCCATAGCCGAGTTGGCTAGAGTACTGCATGTACTTGGCACTCACGCCCTCTTTTGGGAAAAAAAAGAAAGCAAAACCTCGCTCTCGGGTATGTAACCTATAATGACCAATGTCACATGGCACGCTCTACAAGTTCAGCCGCACCGGTGGCCTAACGCAACGTTCAGACCGTATGCCGCTCATCAGATGCAGGCGGTCTTCAGGGAGTAGCAGTGGCAACCTGTGTCCATGAAGCTGGTCGAGGAGTAACTGCCCTGGGAGTTGGACTGCTGCACACAGCCTAGTTGAGTCTGTGGCGGGCTTTGGGATCCGTGTGGCAGTGGACTGGAGCTGCCAAGGCCGCGACCATCCGATGACGGAGACTGCTGTGGTACCAGATGTCTTCGGTTGCGGACGAGCGCACCTGCATCTGTCTGAACCACGGCAGGAGCGTGGACGCTGCGCTGGGCTAAGAACTGTGCCAGCGCAATCGGCGTCGCGAATCTGGACTCTCTCCCCCTCCCCTAGGGGACGCAGATCCTGAGCAGCATGCCGATGGTCGAAGTCTAGACGCTGGGCACGTCGTTGGGCAGAGTTGCGTCTGTGGATATCGGCGGCGTGCGGGTATCCTCTAAGCAACGGAGCTGTTGGGACTGGAAGGTGAGTCTTGAGGGTTCGTCCCATGAGCAGCTGAGCCGGGCCGTACCCGGCCACGCCAGGTGCGCTACGGCACGACAGTCTGGAGACTTCTGGAAAAGTTCGTTTACAGTCCGCACCATCCGCTCGACTTCGCCGTTGGACTGCGGCTACCTAGGACTGCTGGTGGCGTGGGAGAAGCCGTAGATGTGGAGAAGACGCGGGACTCTGCTGATCAAAACTGAGGTCCATTGTCGCTGACGAGGGTCTCCGGGATACCATGCCTTGCGAAGACACTTTTGATCATAGAGGTCACCGCTGTGGACGTTGTTGTGCGTAGGGACAACACTTCTGGGTATCTTGAGTAGTAATCAACGAGGAGAAGATAGTCTGTTCCTTCGTGATGAAAAACGTCCACCCCGACTAGCTCCCAAGGGCGGCTAGGCGTCACTGTGGGAAGCAGTTGCTCTGCTCGCTTGACCCGCGTGGTGGCGCAGGCGGGACAGTTCTGCACCATGGTACGCCACCAGAAAGCCTCTCTGGTGATGGCGCGGCAATGGTTCACACTGAGAGTGCGAGGTGTCCGCCGTGGATGAAGGACAGGACGTGCAGAGAAGCGGATACCAGTAGACGTCCCCACAGAGAAGGAGACCGTCGCCGATAGTGAGTTCTGCACGATGAGTCCTAAAACTGAGCCATGCTGACAGGCAGCAGACTCCTTCCGAGGCCACCCTTGCTCGCAAGCAACCTGAGCTGAGCGCACTCCCGATCTGCAGCCTGGTCGGCACGGAAGTCACCGAGAAGGTCGGGAAACGTGGGAGAGATAGCGCGCAGCGCTTCTAGGAAGTACAGCTCTACCTTGTCGATGGCTGGAGTCACTGGTAGCTGGGCGACCGGGTCCCACGAGAGTGCGGTAGCCAACTGTTTCCCAGGCATATACAGTATACTTGAGGTCAACTGGTGCTGGAGGAGGCGGATGCGAAAGCGTTGAATCCGGGGTATACCATGAGGTGGAGGTCCGCGGTTTCAAGGAACTTGACGAACAGCTTATGGTCGGGCTCCAGGGTGAAACGATGGCCCGAAAAAACTCGTCGAACCGGTAGGTGGCAGCCAGTGCGTCTTTTTCGATGTGGCCGTACTTTCGTTACGTTTCCGCCAGTGAATCAGACGCGTATGCAAGTGGTCGGCGATCCCATGATGGCTGGCCTTGAAGAAGCATTGCACCCAGTCCGACGAAACTGGCATCTGCGGAGACCGTCGTCAAGAATGCAGGGTTGTACCATGCGAGGCAGATGTCCGGGAACAGCATGGTCTTGATCTTGTCAAACGCTGAGGCTTGCGCTGGCTCCCACGTCCAGATTGCAGTCTTGTTCAGGAGACTAGATAGGCGCCTGAGATAGGCATCTGAGAGAGACCCGGGAGGAAGCGACCCACAATATGAGCCTACCAAGGAAATGTTGGATACCGTGAACGTACTATGGAGCTGGCATGCGCTTAATGACAGTTGCCTTGTCTGGATCAGAAGCTATGCCAGTGGCACCGACGACGCAAAGAATCGTAGACTTGACACGCCGAACTGCACTTGGCATCGTTGAGGGCGACTCCCACTTGCTGGATGTGACCGAGGACTGCTTGGAGGCGCTGGTCGTGCTATTGTGTGGTGCGGCCAAACACTAGGATGTCGTCCAAGAAGTTAACGACACCCGCCATCCCTTTCAGCAGGCGAGACATGTGACGCTGCTATTATTCCGGCGCTGACGTAATGCTGAGTGGGAGGCGGCAATAGCAGCAACTGTAAAACGGAGTGATGAAGGTCATATACTTCTGAGAGACACAGACCAAGGATGCTTGGTGGAAGCTTGAAGTTGCGTCCAACTTCGATAAAACGCAGGCATCGCCGAGCAGTCCGAAAGTTCGGTCGATAGTCGGGAGTACTTTGCGTTCACCCAGAATGACTTGGTTGAGTTTGGTCAAATGCACGCAAAGGCAGTAACCCCCCGCTGGCTTCGGGACGACGACAAGGCCTGCGCACCAGTCTGTCGGTTCATCGACGCGTTGGATGACGCCCTACTACTCCATCTCGTCAAGCTCCTTCTTGACCACGTCTCGTACATAGGGGCATCGAGATACGCATGGCTGTGCTGAGGGCACGCAGAAAGCAAAAACACGGACTCTCTCTCTGGCAGCCTTCAGAGAAAGCTGAAGGCTGCTAAAAGATACCAAATGTCCCAAAACTGTCAAAATTTTCGTAGAGTGCTTCTCAAAAGCTGGGTCAGGATGCAGACAGTGTTGCGAAGCATGGCAGTACCATATCGCGCCCACGTGCTGTGGAACACCTACTGCTGCACCATTTCATTCCCCACTAATGCTCGTGTTTGCTTTACATTTGAGTAACGATGCTTCGCTTGCCGTGTATCGGTCACAAAATAGCTGCTTTTGAGATACGCCCTCATTTACTGGTGCAGGAGGCTTAACAAGAGAGTATTTTCATGTATGCTGTGGGCAGGTCGAGATGGCGCCACCGGCTGTACTAGTTTTTCATTCATCTGTTTCAAACGGTATCATCACAAGTCATTCAAAATGCGTCGTGTTTTCTGCGGCCAAACAAAGTGAAATGCAGTCGTTTGGTAACGAAGTAACAAATACGCTAGTTCGCAGTGTTTTTACATCTAGATGGCGCTGAATGTGTTTACGTTAGCGTTTGTGCATCACGCTTTCCCGCTATACTAAATCTTCTAAATCTACCTAATTCATAACATATAAAGAAAACGCTATATATATATATATATATATATATATATATATATATATATATATATATATATATATATATATATATATATATGCTGGGATTTTAAATCACGCTCGTATCACCGGGATTTTAAAATCACGGTGGTACGAGCATCCAACATCTTCCAGAATCTTTTCTTTATTGACTTAAACATGCACGGTGTTTCTTTTTTGTTTTTTTTTTTTCGTCGGGGTCAGGTTTGTAGTACTTGGGATCTCCTCTACGTGTTTTCGCTTTGTTTACTTTATCGCCTGTCGCGCATAGCGCATATACCAAGCCTATATAGTATCGATTCATTTTCACCACAGATGTACCGGCAGGGAAGGAGAGAACACGAACAGCGGCCATGATGCGTTACACGGATGAGACCGGTGACATCCGATTGATGTTTGTTTGCCCTAAAGCTTAGGTGGAAGCGAAGCAAGTGGCGAAACCGTGGAGAACAGCCGCACCAACGAGCCGCATTTTAAGACGGTCCCTGGGAACGGAGATTAAAGGGCCCATGACAGCTATTTTTTTGTTGGATACTTTTATGTTCTAATGAGTAGAACAGTGTCTGGTAATCACGGCATGGAGTGGCAAATTCTCCAGCGCGAAGTCTAATTAGTCACAGCATCGTTATTTTTGTTCAGTTTTAATGAAGCTTCGAAACGCGCGGCAAAAACTGCAAGAAACTAGCGCCGCGGGGCTAGCGCGGCGGCTGTCGGAAGTGAGCGCATGCACTGATCACTTGAGCTCAAGATTCGGTGACGTTGCGGAGAGCGCGAGCGCCAGACCAGCTCGCCACACTCGCTTTGCATCATAGCGTGTGTACAATGTACGCTTGAGCGACCAACACGGAGAGGAAGCAGAAAAATACGGCTTTGGGCGTGGCCTCCGCGATCGGCTGCGAGAGCCGATCTTGGAGGCTACGCTCGGAGGCCATAGCGCGGCGCGCCCGTGTCTCTCTGTGACGTCACGATATCAACTTACAAAAGTGAAACGTCACAGATGGCCCACAAACTACGTCACACTAGTGGCGATGTCGCAAGGTGCTGCAAGCTCGGATGAGCATTCCCGCTTACTTTGAAACCATATTAAAATTACTTAGAGGCAAGGTTCGCCGCTAATACTTGGTCAAGATTGCCTTCGTATGCAGGAAAACCAATTAACGCAAGCATCTCGCGTTTGAAATTTTGGTGTCATGGGACCTTTAAAGTGAGAAAGTGTTCTTTTTTTTTTCTTAAGTGTTCTGCAGGACAACAACGGTAACGGGAGGTCAACGATGTACACACAGTAGATCGGTGTAACGCGTCATAAAAGATCGCTTGCCCCATGGAGTAAAGAAAGATGAGAGAGAGCGTCACCTGATAGCAGTGAATCGCCGCTAAATAAAGGAGGACAGTTCTATGGGGCTACCGAGACCTCCACTACACGGCGTCTCTCATAATCAAACTGGTATTTTTGGGACGTAAACCCCCCATAAACAACAAAACAACATCGACACTTCACGATTCCTTGATGTCCCTGGTGTATCTTTCCGAGTATTTCATTGCGCATAGGCCCCGGAATTATAATCCTTGAACCTTTCATCAGAAGACCATCTTCAACAGCAGTGTCTGACCTGTGCTGCCAATAATCTTTACATTCGAAAGGAAGCTCACTGCGGTTTGGCCATCCATCACTGCAGTAGCCGCTCAGCTTGGTATCGCCTGATACGTATTTCGCAAGCTTTAATGACGCTGTGCCGTGCTGTTAGTCTTAGAAGTCAGTGATATAGTATTAGTGTCATGACTGTCGTCGTCGTGACCGTGGATACCGAAAAAGGCACTCATTTTGTGCACAATGCATTCTACCGCTTGTTTTTTTTGTTTTTTTTTTTGTTTTTTTTTTTTGCGAGCATCGTGCATCGACCGAAAGTGCATATTATTGGGACAGTTCTAGCGCAGCATGGTAGCGATTGCCTTTGCAGTATAGTTTAATTCAGTGTAGATATTAAGTCTGTGGTTGCATTCTGGCATGTGACCACGTCAAACAATGCGCACAATTATTGCGCTGTGCGAGTTGCAGCGAGTGCCGAGATGCGCTGCCTGCACAACGCAATTTACATTTACCACGTTACTAAGAGAACAAATACTAAGTGTTTATGCCGGGGTCCACCACGACCCCACACGTCATTACCGTAACGGATATGACGCAGTAAAACAAAATGAACAACAGAAAACACCGAGAAAAACTGCTGTTGATGCGCTGGGAACCGAACTCGCAGCAGCCCACTCCACGACGAAAGTGTGCCGGTGCTCTATACCACTGCGGTAACGCCGCACACGCCCGAAGCTGTAAGAACGCGCCTTATATTCTTCTGCGACGCTCTCGTCGGCTCAGCGGGAGCGCATCCAGGCGCACATTGCCTGGAACAGTGTCGCCATCCAGGAGAGGTGAATTGAATCACTGCAGCCTTACTTTCACTCTCCTGGATGGCGGCAACATTCAGACGCGTTCCAAAGTCCGCCTCGATGCGCGTGTGCGGAGGAGCGCGTGCACCGGAAAGAAGCGTGAAAGCAGAACAAGCCGCGTTCGTACCAACGTTGGTTCGTACAGATTATGTGCGCCGACAGCGCAGTGGTACAGCACCGGTCACCTTTCATCGTGGGTAGCGTTCCCCCGCCGACCACTCTTCGAGCGTGATGGTAACAAGACACTGCTGCGTTGAGCGCCCAAGCACGGCAACGACGTTGACGGGTCAATGCGGCGCAAGTAATGACTGATACTTTTGTCGGGCAGCATTTACGATGGACTGTGTCCAGTTGTTACCTAAACTACTCTATTTACCACAAAGGGTTGGTCCTTGATGTTATGGGGGCGATGCGTGGACGTGGGTTCATCGACGACAAACGCTGCGTATACCAGCGAAACACCGATAGCAATGGGCAAGTCACCTCTATGTAACAATTAACATTCACCTGCTTATGCGAAGACACATTTCACTTTCGTGTTATACCGATCTCTTTGACAGAGGGATCAGCCACATTTTTGCTGTATAGCTGTGTTGTAACCCGCGGTGCTAGAAGCTGCGTTCAAGGGTCGTTCAAAAGACCTGTAGCTGCATGTTGACTTGCATATTGTTGCGGTTGCAGATAATTATTTACACTGTGTATTTAGAGAAATGACAGGTGCCGCGCAGCCAGCAAAGTTGTTGTTGCTTCGTCGTCGTCTTAGTCGTCAGCGTTCTCTTCTTTGGTTCTCTGTAACAATATATACCGGCTCACCGTAGTCCCAGTTTGTGCTTGTTAGGGCTCGACTCCTGGTTGCTTTCAAGCGATCATAAGTAAAATTCAGCATGTAGCTGCAGTTCATAAGGCATTCTCCCTGTTGATTTACGGTTTTCAAAATCTGCCGCATTTCGCGGAGGAAGTGCCCTGCGCACACTAATGAGGCGCATCAGCCCATATGTATCCGAGAGCGGCCAGATTCCAGGCACGATATGAAGCTTTATTTTAGCGTCTTCTCCACTTGATGTACTTCTGTTGCAACAGGTGTTCCTGCACGCGGAAAAGCATCAGTAATGTAGAAGCTGGCGACGGAGGTAAGATTGGCGGTGTCACACGGCGCACTGTTAATCCCGTTTCAACCCGATAAATATTAAATTTACAAGCAGCGATTGCCTCCCTCCCGCAGCTGTTTATTGGAGACAATCGTGACCAAGAATTCGATCCGGATGGGCGTTGATCGCGATTATAGGTGCCCTGTGACACCGGTACGTAACAGGAGAAAATGCAGTGAATACCAAAAAGAAAAAAAAAAAGGCAGAGAAAAGAACATGCATTTTTTCTACAAGAGGCATACGCTTCAATTAACATTCGCCATCTGACACGCTCTCGTCTGTGTGAACTCTGGTCTTGATGGAGGCGATTCATTCCTTTTGTGAGCGTAGATCGATGGTACCACGCCCGGCCGTAGTCGAGCAGATTTTACAGGAATTCCCATCGCACGCATCAGCGACAAACTCTGATGGTAATCACTGTCCCGAAAATGTTTCGAGCAGAAAACAGTGGTTTTGGAAGCCTTGAAATTACTCCGTTTCACCGCCGTTATCCACTTAGCAGCTTGTTTTCCTCCCGTGGGAACTCGTGAAAGACAACACCGTCTTGGCCGCCAGTGCTTGTACAGCCGTAGGCGGCGCAAAAGGCCGGCATGGCGGAGCAGGTGGGCAGTGAACGTGTTTCGGTTATTATATAGAAAGAGCGTTGACAAGCAGTGGAGAAAAAGAACTAGGAGACTCACCAGTAAATATACGGCTCTAAGAGAACTGACAACAAAGAGCGTAAGGGGAAAAGTCAGAGAGGCGGAGAAGACTTACTGGATGGCAGCGATGGAAAAAAAACCGACTCTGAATAACTACCGAAAGGGCAAAAACGAAATAAAGAGGAGGCATTTTATGGTAATTCACGTTACTGTTTGAGCGAGATCGGGCTGCCTTAGGACGCGTAGTATAAAGCGAAATTCAGTAAAGAAGAAGAAAAATGCACTTGCTGTGAGGAAGATAGCGAAACGAGAGCATGTTCTGATGAATGCGGAAATATCCACCCAGGTGTACGTTGGGCACTACCCTACATGAAGCCTTGGTTTTCGGGAGAACAACGGAAAGCTGAACATACCCGCGATTGAAATAAGTAAGAGACGGTTGGGGGAACGCTGGTGGCAGAAAACAGAAGAACGGACAAAAATAATTATAGGGAAAATAAGGACTTTCTGCCATAAGGGGCAGAGAAGTGGGCTATGAATTTACGTTTAGTTCTTAAATTTTTTTACGAGCCTGGTGGCGCCCCGCCACGGTGTTCTAGCGGTTATGGCACTCGACTGCACATCCGAGGGTCGCGGGATCGAATCCAGGCCGCGGCGGCTGCATTTCGATGGAGGCGAAATGTTGAGGCCCGTGTTGGGCGATGTCAGTGCACGTTAAAGAACCCCAGGTGGTCGAAATTTCCGGAGACCTCCACAACGGCGTCTTTCATAATCAGAGCTGGTTTTGGGACGTTAAACCCCACAAATCAATCAAATCAATAAAAAAATCAGCCTGGTGGCGCGCATGTTACCGCCCCGTTACAAAGGGGACGCTCATAGCATCCATCCATCCAGCGGCACTATTGCTTTGCTTCGACTAAATTCCACTTGCGGCAGCAGTTCTTTGAAGCGCAAGCCGGAAACAAAAGGTGCAGAAGCTGATTATTTGCGACAAGGGCCGCTAATAAAAGGCGGTCGACACGATCGACGACCAAACGCGCACTCGACGCTGGCGCGCTCGCTCGAGATGCAGCGACGTCACTTCCTGCCAGATTTTTCCTTCCGCCGCCTCCGCTGGCTTGCTCCGCGAGCCGCGGTTCGAGTGTACTATACCGTGTACCAACTTTGTCCTGGATGAAGAAAGCTCGCGTTTTGTGCACATTCACGAAATCCTCGGGAAGATAGAGATTTTCTTCACGTTCCATTTCCTTCTCGCAACTGCTCCCAAGATATTCCATGCAAGCCATTGACAGGGTCTTTGGACGGCAACTTATCGTAAAGCCCTACTTCGACGACGTGCTGGTCGCGTCACAGAAGATTGAAGTGCATGCGAAAGACCTCAGAAATGCGCTCACAGTAGCACGCGCTAACGACCTCAAGTTCAACAAAGCCAAGTGCAGTGTTCGCGGAGCACATCTCCCCCTCACAGCCTTTTCTTTTAAAACCGCTGGACAGGCTTGACTATGCGTCCACTCCGTGTCTTGTAGCCTTGTAGAGCAGATGAGCTTTCCTGAGGTTCGGTTGTTCTTTTTGGTTGCATTCCGTCGTCTCGACTCAGCACACTTTCCACGTTACTACTGCTTGCGTCTAGCTGGCGAGGTTTGGTGGTTTCTCCCGGCCGTTGCCTCCTGCGACAGCGTTCAACTTCAGGCAGCGATGCTAAGTGGATACGGTTTATTCTCAGTTGGTTTCCGTCTGTCTTAACAATATAAGACCTCGGAGACCCCGCGAGGAAAGAACGGTTCCAGCCTTGCTTTGTTCTTGTATCCACACAGTTTCCCCCGGCTCTAAATCTCGAAGGACGCGAGCTCTGTGCCTCCTATCATGGTATTTCTTTTCCGTGGCTGGTCGGCGCCGTTCCCACGCCTGGAGTGTATGCTTGTCGACCACTGCCGGTTCAAGCGAACTGCATGCCACCGGTAGAGACGTTCTCAGACGCATCCCCATTAATAACTCTGCGGGGCTAAAGCCATTTGCAAGTGGCGTGGTTCCATACGCCTGAAGAGCGACATAACATGTCGCCAGTTTTCTGTAGGCCCTCTTTACGATGCGCACAGCCGCCTCCACGAAACCATTGCTTTGCGGAAACCTAGGGCTCGATGTCACGTGCTCGAATCCCCATTGTTGCTGCAAGCTGATGGAAAGCAGAGCCACCAAGTTTCTTGAGCTCAGGTCCATTATCGCTGAAAACTGTTTCGGGCGTGCCGTGCTTTGCCAAAATAGACTTCACGTGTTTGATTACTTCTTGCGCAGTCATACTCGTAAGCAGGACAATCTCGGGAAATCTAGAATAGTAATCGGTTACAAGCAAGTAGTTCTTCCCTCCACAGCGGAACAGATCCATGGTAACTTTCTGCCATGGTCGACAGGGAAATTTAGGCGGCATCAAAGGCTAATGTCTGATATCTTTTCTTGAATACACTGTGAGCATCGGCCTAACAAGCTCTTCGATTTCTGTCGACACACCCGGCCACCATACTGATTCCTGGGCTCTTCCTCGACACTTCACGATTCCTTGATGTCCCTGGTGTATCTTTCCGAGTATTTCATTGCGCATAGGCCCCGGAATTATAATCCTTGAACCTTTCATCAGAAGACCATCTTCAACAGCAATGTCTGACCTGTGCTGCCAATAATCTTTACATTCGAAAGGAAGCTCACTGCGGTTTGGCCCTCCATCACTGCAGTAGCCGCTCGGCTTGATATCGCCTGATACGTATTCGCAAGCTTTAATGACGCTGTGCCGTGCTGTCAGTCTTAGAAGTCAGCGATATAGTATTAGTATCATGACTGTCGTCGTCGTGACCGTGGATACCGAAAAAGGCATTCATTTTGTGCACAATGCATTCTACCGCTTGTTTTTTTTTTTGTTCTTTTTTTGTTTTTTTGCGAGCATCGTGCATCGAGAAAGTGCATATTATTGGGACAGTTCTAGCGCAGCATGGTAGCGATTGCCTTTGCAGTATAGTTTAATTCAGTGTAGATATTAAGTCTGTGGTTGCATTCTGGCATGTGACCACGTCAAACAATGCGCACAATTATTGCGCTGTGCGAGGTTGCAGCGAGTGCCGAGATGCGCTGCCTGCACAACGCAATTTACATTTACCATGTTACTAAGAGAACAAATACTAAGTGTTTATGCCGGGGTCCACCACGACCCCACACGTCATTACCGTAACGGATATGACGCAGTAAAACAAACATGAACAACAAAGAAAAACACCCGAGAAAAACTGCTGTTGATGCGCTGGGAACCGAACTCGCAGCAGCCCACTCCACGACGAAAGGTGGCCGGTGCTCTATACCACTGCGGTAACGCCGCACACGCCCGAAGCTGTAAGAACGCGCCTTATATTCTTTCTGCGACGCTCTCGTTCGGCTCAGCGGGAGCGCATCCAGGCGCACATTGCCTGGAACAGTGTCGCCATCCAGGAGAGGTGAATTGAATCACTGCAGCCTTACTTTCACTCTCCTGGATGGCGGCAACATTCCAGACGCGTTCCAAAGTCCGCCTCGATGCGCGTGTGCGGAGGAGCGCGTGCACCGGAAAGAAGCGTGATAAGCAAGAACATAGCCGCGTTCGTACCAACGTTGGTTCGTACAGATTATGTGCGCCGACAGCGCAGTGGTACAGCACCGGTCACCTTTCATCGTGGGTAGCGTTCCCCCGCCGACCACTCTTCGAGCGTGATGGTAACAAGAACACTGCTGCGTTGAGCGCCCAAGCACGGCAACGACGTTGACGGGTCAATGCGGCGCAAGTAAATGACTGATACTTTTGTCGGGCAGCATTTACGATGGACTGTGTCCAGTTGTTACCTAAACTACTTTATTTACCACAAAGGGTTGGTCCTTGATGTTATGGGGGCGATGCGTGGACGTGGGTTCATCGACGACAAACGCTGCCGTATACCAGCGAAACACCGATAGCAATGGGCAAGGTCACCTCTATGTAACAATTAACATTCACCTGCTTATGCGAAGACACATTTCACTTTCGTGTTATACCGATCTCTTTGACAGAGGGATCAGCCACATTTTTTGCTGTATAGCTGTGTTGTAACCCGCGGTGCTAGAAGCTGCGTTCAAGGGTCGTTCAAAAGACCTGTAGCTGCATGTTGACTTGCATATTGTTGCGGTTGCAGATAATTATTTACACTGTGTATTTAGAGAAATGTACAGGTGCCGCGCAGCCAGCAAAGTTGTTGTTGCTTCGTCGTCGTCTTAGTCGTCAGCGTTCTCTTCTTTGGTTCTCTGTAACAATATATACGCGGCTCACCGTAGTCCCAGTTTGTGCTTGTTAGGGCTCGACTCCTGGTTGCTTTCAAGCGATCATAAGTAAAATTCAGCATGTAGCTGCAGTTCATAAGGCATTCTCTCCTGTTGATTTACGGTTTTCAAAAATCTGCCGCATTTCGCGGAGGAAGTGCCCTGCGCACACTAATGATGCGCATCAGCCCATATGTATCCGAGAGCGGCCAGATTCCAGGCACGATATTGAAGCTTTATTTTAGCGTCTTCTCCACTTGATGTACTTCTGTTGCAACAGGTGTTCCTGCACGCGGAAAAGCATCAGTAATGTAGAAGCTGGCGACGGAGGTAAGATTGGCGGTGTCACACGGCGCACTGTTAATCCCGGTTCAACCCGATAAATATTAAATTTACAAGCAGCGATTGCCTCCCTCCCGCAGCCTGTTTATTGGAGACAATCGTGACCAAGAAATTCGATCCGGATGGGCGTTGATCGCGATTATAGGTGCCCGTGTGACACCGGTACGTAACAGGAGAAAATGCAGTGAATACCAAAAAGAAAAAAAAAAGGCAGAGAAAAGAACATGCATTTTTTCTACAAGAGGCATACGCTTCAATTAACATTCGCCATCTGACACGCTCTCGTCTGTGTGAACTCTGGTCTTGATGGAGGCGATTCATTCCTTTTGTGAGCGTAGATCGATGGTACCACGCCCGGCCATAGTCGAGCAGATTTTACAGGAATTCCATCGCACGCATCAGCGACAAACTCTGATGGTAATCACTGTCCCGAAAATGTTTCGAGCAGAAAACAGTGGTTTTGGAAGCCTTGAAATTACTCCGTTTCACCGCCGTTATCCACTTAGCAGCTTGTTTTCCTCCCGTGGGAACTCGTGAAAGACAACACCGTCTTGGCCGCCAGTGCTTGTACAGCCGTAGGCGGCCCAAAAGGCCGGCATGGCGGAGCAGGTGGGCAGTGAACGTGTTTCGTTATTTATAGCGTTGACAAGCAGTGGAGAAAAAGAACTAGGAGACTCACCAGTAAATATACGGCTCTAAGAGAACTGACAACAAAGAGCGTAAGGGGAAAAGTCAGAGAGGCGGAGAAGATTTACTGGATGGCAGCGATGGAAAAAAAACCGACTCTGAATAACTACCGAAAGGGCAAAAACGAAATAAAGAGGGAGGCATTTTATGATAATTCACGTTACTGTTCGAAGCGAGATCGGGCTGCCTTAGGACGCGTAGTATAAAGCGAAATTCAGTAAAGAAGAAGAAAAATGCACTTGCTGTGAGGAAGATAGCGAAACGACGGAGCATGTTCTGATTGAATGCGGAAATATCCACCCAGGTGTACGTTTGGGCACTACCCTACATGAAGCCTTGGGTTTTCGGGAGAACAACGGAAAGCTGAACATACCCGCGATTGAAATAAGTAAGAGACGGTTGGGGGGAATGCTGGTGGCAGAAAACCAGAGAGAACGGACAAAAATAATTATAGGGAAAATAAGGACTTTCTGCCATAAGGGGCAGAGAAGTGGGCTATGAATTTACGTTTAGTTCTTAAATTCTTTTACGAGCCTGGTGGCGCCCCGCCACGGTGTTCTAGCGGTTATGGCACTCGACTGCACATCCGAGGGTCGCGGGATCGAATCCCGACCACGGCGGCTGCATTTCGATGGAGGCGAAATGTTGAGGCCCGTGTTGGGCGATGTCAGTGCACGTTAAAGAACCCCAGGTGGTCGAAATTTCCTGAGACCTCCACAACGGCGTCTTTCATAATCAGAGCTGGTTTTGGGACGTTAAACCCCACAAATCAATCAAATCAATAAAAAAATCAGCCTGGTGGCGCGCATGTTACCGCCCCGTTACAAAGGGGACGCTCATAGCATCCATCCATCCAGCGGCACTATTGCTTTGCTTCGACTAAATTCCACTTGCGGCAGCAGTTCTTTGAAGCGCAAGCCGGAAACAAAAGGTGCAGAAGCTGATTATTTGCGACAAGGGCCGCTAATAAAAGGCGGTCGACACGATCGACGACCAAACGCGCACTCGACGCTGGCGCGCTCGCTCGAGATGCAGCGACGTCACTTCCTGCCAGATTTTTTCTTCCGCCGCCTCCGCTGGCTTGCTCCGCGAGCCGCGGTTCGAGTGTACTATACCGTGGTAGGCGGAGCAAAGCTCCGACTTTAATTCTCAATTACGGCGCCGCTAATTGCATGATCGCAAAACAAGTCGCGGTAACAGTGATTTGTAGTGTCTGCGCACCAGGAAAAGGTCAGTTTTTAGAAATCTAAAACCTGTTCAGTTTCCCTTTAAGGCGCATTAGGGTGGATTAAGATAGATTGAAGTGCGTAAAGGTGGACTATGGCACATTAGAGCGTATTACGGTAGCTTAAAGGAGATGAGGGTGGATTAAGAAGGATTACAGCAAATTATGGTTGACTATTAAAACGCATTACGCCTTTAATGTTTGCCCTGCCACGGTGGTCCAGTGGTTGTGGCACACGGCTACCGATCCGAAGGTCGCGGGATCGAATCCCGGTCGCGGTGGCTGCATTTCGACGGAGGTGAAATGTTGAGGCCCGTGTGCTGTGCGATGTCAGTGCACGTTAAAGAACCCCAAGTGGTCAAAATTTCCGGAGACCTCCACTACAGCGTCTCTCATAATCGGAGCTGGTTTTGGGACGTTGAGCCCCACGAATCAATCAATCTTTAATGTTTGGCTTGATTAGGCTTAGCTTAATAGTGTGGACTCATTTAGGCTTGATTTAGTGTTAAGTTAATTAGACATGACATAATTAACCTTAACATAATTGGGATCGGTTTAATTAACCGAACCTTATCAGGCATGACTTATTAAGCCGGGCTTCATTATGCATGGCATAATTAGGCTTGTGTTAATAAAACCTACCTTAATTAAGCTTGGCCTAATTAGTATTGGCCTAGTACGCTAGGCATAATTATATTACTTATTTCAGCATTGCTTAATAGTATTAACTTAACTATACATCGTTTAATTAGTGATACCCTAATTAGTAATGACAAATTAATCTCAGCTTAATTAGACTTTACTTTATTAGTCCTAGGGTAATTAACCTTGATTAATTAACATTAACTTATTCAACTAGGTTAAATTTGTTTAGGCTTACACTATTCGCGACTCCATCTAAATGCTCGCCCCCTAGCGGACGCTCCCGGAACCAGCCGATCCAAGGTCGACCTCGAAACGCAGCATGATATCGCATTACCGCGGGCTGTAAAACAGCTCTATAGTTCCTTAGTCGGCGCCATGCCGCCTTGAAGCAGCCCGAAAAAGAAAGAATCCTCATCAAAAGACTTTTGTTGCGTGCCTCAGTGCGTGTCATCGCGATGCAAAGACAGCAACACGTCGTTTCATCGGTTCCCCAAAGAAGCAGACGACGCTTCGAGCAGGGCAACATGGATTAGGAACTTGCGCACCGGCAAGAAGGTGACGGGAACTATGCTAGTTTGTTCCAGGCACTTCACTCGCGACGATTTGTTCCTCCCCGGTGAGTACACAGATTATATTTGTGTGTGCGCGCGTTTATGATCATGCGCGCTTTTCGAAGAGAGTGTAGTTTAGTTTAGGTAAGCGCGTGAACAAAATAGCGACATTGCTTATACATGTATATCTGGTAACGTTTTTTGAATGCGTCAATGCTCAACTTGAACCGCAGTAATATTATTGCTGCCGTACTTTTGCAGGCATGCATTGTTGTAAGTAGATATTGTAGGGGTTACTTCTACTACTAACTACTGCTAGCAGCGGCATCGCCGCTAGCAACCCCCTGCAGTGGGTTCGAGCACTCAACGAGCAGAGAATGTGGTAGTTGCGTTCGCGCGCTAGCTAGTCTCAGCCATGCATCGCCGCGTTGCCGCGCGCGTCGACCCGCGGCCCATCTCGAGGCAGGGCAGCACGAACCGTCGCACGCGGCGAAAGAGGAGAACATTAGGCGCAACTCTCCGTGCATGGTGATTTAACAAACGTTAAAATAGTACAAACAATAACAAGGCCGAATTAGTCGAATTAAATATAAAGAATAACAAGGATAAACAATAACGATAAACAACACGAGAACACACACGAACACAAACAAAGGACAGTAACAAAGAACAACACGAGAACACAGAATAACACACAAAAATACACAAAGACCATGCAGGGAAGAAGCACCTAACCCCGGCCAGCGCACCCGCGACCGCGCCCCAAGAAAAGGAAAATAGAAAGAAAGGAACATGCGTAGATGGGCGCAGGTCGCCGGCCGCTGCCATGGGTCGCTGGAGCCCGAGACGACGCGCGGTCCGGGCAACGAGGCCTCGTCGCCCGGAGAGCCGCAAAAGCACGTACGCATCGCCTCGATACCCAGCGTGTTCTCCCGAGGCATCTCCAAAACCAGAAACGCCAGAACGCGCAAACGTCAGAAATTCCTGCTGCCCAATGGCAGCCTAGTTAAAGCCACATGGAGCGAGGCGGCCAGCCCTCCACAGTGGTGGGTAGCCGCCGCGTCCAGCTGGGAGAGGAGGATGCGGCGACATTCCACGCTAAACATGGCGTCGAGCGGGACCCGGCCCCACAATATAAAGCGAGCGTTTGCCTTCGTTCGCCGCCTTCGTTCCATACGCGCGCTGCGCCTAGTAATTTGCTTGGTGGTTATGGAGGTAATGTGTGATCGTTTAACGTAGCGCCTTTGCATTTCGAGTTCATCTGGTGACAATTCAGGATTTATTGCGCTCGTTCCAACTTTTGAGCCCTCGACCTGTTCACCGCGCGTCTGTTTGCTTTCCGGCACCGCGCATAGAACTGAACTCTTTTTCACACCTTTATAAGTGAAGCATCTGTACTCAATGGAGCAACGTCGCGCACAAGCGCTTGCATATTTCGGAGAGGCCTGCTACGCATGAACACGTACCTGCCTTCTTCAACTTCAGACTCGCTGGAAAGGCTCTTTATCCTTAAGAAAATCTGTTGCGGGTCTCCGAACAAGTGCGACGTTTGAACGCACAGCGCAATTATTTCCGCTGTTTCGCCGCTCAAATCTTTTGGACCCATTAATATCAGATGTTCGGCAGCAATAACCCTTTCGCATTCGACGAAGCATCGTGATCCGAACCCGCAATCAAGAAACTTTAGCGCAGCGCTAAGCGGAAGCGCGGCCGTGACCCTGGATATGGAAGCCATCTTTGTTTTTCTCAGCAATGTTGCCAGATGAACCACTTTTTCTGGAGTTGCGAATAGTGTAAGTAAGCCTAAAGACTTGTTTATATCAGCTTACATAGGCTTCGCTTAATTTGCTTTACTTTATATAGACTTGCTTTATTAATATTATATCTTAATTACTCCTAAATAATTATTCCCAGCTTAATTTGGTATTAATTATCTGTCACTGCCTAATTAAAGTTGAATTAGTTCACTATGGCTTGGTTGACTTAGTCCTGTCTGAACTATAGGCTTCATTGAACTAGACAGCTTAATAAGGCCTTACGTAACTAGACTTAGGAAGCTCTAATTGATTTTAGCTTTGCACTTATGCTAGCATTACACAACTCAGCGGAGTTTTCTGCAGATTTCCCAGTTTCGCCAATAGCTTAAACAGCTTCACTGTTAAAACTCAACCACTGCATTTTAGGGTGTATTCACACTTTAGATTAATCCATCCGTCTTGCCGCATCTGAACGCATCTTATTCCTCATTAATTTGTCGACGGGGGTTCGAGTTGTAAAGGTCTTCCTTTCAAGTCACACTAGTCGCGCGTTCGAGCCCGACAGGATGATTAACCCGCCTGTAATCACTAATCAACCATTAACTAACTTGGTGTTATGCAGAACAATGTAGAACAGCGTTGGAGTTGCGCAGCTTATCCTGACGCTGTCGTGCGCGCAGCATCGAAGACAGGCAACGTACTGACAAAGTAAGCGCGCACCTCCGAGCCTGAACGTGTGAGATGAACGAAAACAAAGCTTCGGAGGATCGAAAAAATGCAATGATCGAGACGGCACGCGACCGAGCCCAGGCACGGAGTGAGCAGGCGCGTGCTGCCAACAGCCCCTGGCAGTCACGCGCTTTCAATCAGCCACTCTGATACGTCGTTGAAGCCTGGTGACGTAACGCGGTGGGCGGGGCACCTCCTTCGACACCGCCCACAAGAGCTCTGTAGGCTCTACTCCGTAGAGTTGAGATAGAGCTGGAAAGGGAGGTTTTCCGGTCGCAATATCTTAGCTCCTAACAAACCTCTGAAAAATTCTTTCGGCTGTGAATTTCTGAGAGGCTTTCCATAAACACCCAGTCGTTTTCAAAACCAAGCCCGAGGGGTGGTTCCGGGGCTCTCTAAAGCCTGCCTATATCATGCTCAGTTTGCCTTAGTCATGTCCGCGTTGAATTAAGGGTTCGTTTGATATATCGTACGTGTTACATGATTGGTCATTGATTTCTCAAGGTATCGTTTTTTTATTACTTTCCATAATTTTGGAGCCACCCTCTTTTAAGGACACTCGATTTAAGGACGCTCGTCGCGATCGCGATTTTGTGCGCGATCGCGTCGAGCGACGCGACCGATGTGCCCGTCGCACAGCTCGTCGCCCGAAAAATCAAACCCCATGCAAGCGACGGCTCGAGCGGTACATCAAGCGACGGCTCCCCGGTGTTGCCAGCTACTTTGTACCAAAACTGGGGTGATGCACGCAGTAATAATATAAAGTCGACTGTTTAGCCGTGCAAAGTAACATTAAATAGGTTCGGGTGTATTGTACTAGTTTTGTTTTCTCTTGGCGTTAGGTAATTGCTGGCAGTTGTTTGCAAGCGCGCTCGTGTGCAATCCGGCAGTGCATCACTCACGTACAACTTGTACCGGCCAGCTGCTTGCGATTGGCTGTCGCTCGTACGACTTCCGGGCGACGAGCGACCGTTTCTAAATTTCCAAAAACCGAGCGATCCACCAAGTGACCCGTCGCGCGACAGCCAATTTCGTCATAATTCGCGTCGCCCGTCGCGGTCGCGCACATGCGGTTTCGGCTTAAGGCTCTCGCCTCAGTGAATGGGACCATTGTTGGTAAGACCGACACTATTCATAATATGAAGCGAGTCATCTTACTACAGTAACTCAAACAAAAAAGAGGCGACACGGTTTTCGGTTTCCCACTTTACTGCTACCAAACAGCGCCGCTGATTCCGCCCGCAAGAACACGCAAAACAATTCCAGTGGCAACTGTCCTGCTAATCAATCAGATCCCACACACTCACAAATGAACGTACCTGACGATTCCAATTTCCAATGTGTTTACAAAGAGCGAAAGCAAGATCTTCCTGAAACACACGCAACGAATGCACGCGCCCGGACGGAGAGCCCGGCGAGCAAACAGCCCAAACGGCGGCGCCGCTAGACTTCGCTAGCGGCACTTTCATGGCGCCGCCCAGGAGGGCTGCAGTGGAAAGGTGTATACGTGATGAATAGCAAAGCATATCCATGTATACTATGGTACAGTAGGGAGGTGAGGCTGAGGAGGAGGGAAAGAAATTGGTCAGAGAGTAAAGCATAGTATAGCCTTGTAGTATAGTATAGCACACGAGCTTCTACTTCAACTTAATGCGCAGTAACAGCCCTTTTTTGTTGTAAATGAGCGAGAACTCAATACTAAACTCTTTCAGTCGCGTAACAGCAATGCGAACATTGTAGACAGAACTGAACTTAAATATGGTGAAAGCAAAATAGACGGAGAGAACCGCTGAGGAAGTCAAACTGTGTGGGTGGGTGTGAAAGAGCCCCGTTGAGTGGTATTTCACGCTTCCTTCACGTGCAATAAAACCATTTTACATGATTACGGCACTGACGTGAGATTGAAGAACACATGTATTAGCGTTTGACTGCAATCAATGTTTTAATTTTCAAACAACTGCCTCAAACCGCTCACAACACAGCGCCGTTGTATACATTTCAATGCGCGCCGGCGAACGCCTATCCACACTCACGCGGTGAAAGTGCTGCCATCTACATGTCGAGCTCGAGGCCAATAGCATCATACTTTTCGAATCCACTGATAAATTTGAAGTGTGCGCAGTTACAGCTGATTGGTCAAAGCAAGGGCATATGACTGGCCGGCTCAGCCACTGGGATTTCAGCGGATGCTGACGAACCGTAAAACAGCGCAGTAACAACGGACGAACACGAAGAATAGAACACATACGGCGCTTGTATGTCTCATGTGCATCTTCTTTACGTTCGTCCGTTCCCCTATTTTACACGCTTGCTGAAGCACAGCTGGTCTGGAGCGCGCCTCTCCAGTCCGGCCGTGGCTGAAGTTGGTCGGACACCGAAAGTACACACCTAGACGAAACTCTGTGCCATAGCTGCGATCTCTTAGTTATACCAAGGCCTCTCTATAGGTGATACTAAAGACGGTTATTTTAGTTTTACAGCGTGAGGTAACGTTGCTCGTACTTTGGCATTAGTTATGCATCTTGGCAGCAGAACCCATTGACCAAGCACACTATATGAGGAGCGTACAGCGTTTCTCGGCGCCATCCATGCTCGGCGCGCTCGGGCAAAGGAAGAAGTGACAAGAAATGTCAGATGAGCTTTGCGAGCAAAGCAAACGCACACTGAAAGGGTACACCGTAGCAAATGGATTTAAAGATGCCAACCCAGCCCGCCCAGCCACCCATCTATTTAAACAACTAAAGCTCCTCAACAGCCGTGTGCTGCCCTCTATGAGAAGTGTGGCCAGTGTGGCACTGTACAGATGTTTATGTTGTTTTTCGCCGCTCTCTCAGCTCTGGCTCTTCGCTTGGTAAGGCGTGTACGAGTATTTATCGTCCTTATCTTTGTGCATTCGCTAATGCTCGGAGGTCACTTTGAGTGTCAGCTCTTGTTTAGCAAAAGTCGCATAATTAACAAGCCGCTGTCTTGCTGCTGTCACGGTATGCATATTATGAGCAGATATTCCTGACGCGGTGTTGTGTGCGGCGTCCCAGATGAATGTAGTGTCATCTATGGTTAAGGTTTCTGCGATATCGTCGTTATCACTGTCAGAGTATGTGCCAGTTGAATGGCTTGTGCAAGGATGTTTCCGCAGTGACGCTATTTATTGTCCCCCTATTCACTGTTGCTGCGTCATTATCTCATAATGTTGCTGTGTGAAGTTCATTTTACGTGAATGTGGGCGAAGGCATTTCTCCAACTAGTTTGTATTTATTTGTATTCAATAGTTTGCATGCTCGTCTTTCTTCACAACAGGATGGCGTCACGTGTGATGCTTAGGCGTGCTCTGAGCGTCACGGGCGCGTTAATGTCTCGACCCAACACCATGGCGAAGGCACGTAAACAACCCAGTTCAGACATGGCAGCGTTTCGCGATGTGTTCAAATCGGCCCGGCACGTAGTCGCACTTACGGGAGCCGGCATCAGTGCTGAGAGCGGTGTGCCAACGTTCCGTGGAGCCGGAGGCCTCTGGCGAAAGTACAATGCGCAGGTGAGTTCAACCGCTTATGAAGCAGCACCTGTTTGGTGCATTCATAATACTCTTTTCAGTACTATCTGAAAAATGGCTGTTTGTGTAATTCGCTTGTTACCAAACATCCATGGCATGCAAACATCCATGGCATGCAAAACATCCATGGCATGAAAAGCGTGCCGGTCGTTACATTGCACTGTTCCCTAATGTGATGTTTTGTTTAGAGTACTATCCCTAGCTCCTTGCTGCTGTGGCTGCATGTAAGGTCTTTAATCTTTTCTTTCCACGAAAGGATCTTGCTACACCAACTGCTTTTTTGGCCAACCCATCCCTGGTGTGGGAGTTCTACCACTACCGACGTGATTTAGTGCTACAGAAAAAGCCCAATGCGGTGAGATTTATGCTCCTTCAGTGTATGTACGTTTGTAGTTGCTATGCTTGTAAGGTGCACATTTGCCAGAGCATCTGAACTGTAAGCCTTCTTGATGAGGCAGCTATGTATATTTAGCTGGGGTAGTATCTTTCACATAGGAAATTACAGTAGAATCTTGATGATATGATTACAGTTGATGCACATTTCGCGATACGTATTTTAATGTTATTTTGGACGGACTACGTTGTATAAAATGCGCCGTCATTCGGTGTTATACGAACAGTTTCCCCAGCCATTGCGGATGATACGAACGCGCGAAATGACTGCTTCACGTGAGCGACTGACTCAGATTTTCAACTGCAGATTTTTTCCGCGAGTTCCTTACGATTTTGGATGGGAAAATGGCAGTGAAAAACAGAAAAATTTTGCTTTTCGGTCGACTAGTGTTCGGCCCATCCCAAAGACTGCAACTTCAGCAGTGTCACCATAAGGTTCCTGCCCGCAAACGCCGTCTACAGCTGCTGGATGCGGGAATGATCCGAAATGTGAAGCACCATTTCAAGGGATTGCTTGTGTGGAGGCTCCTGGCGAAAATTGAGTGCAAGGATGAAAACTTGCGGATTAGCCTGCTTGACGTGGTACATTTCTTGGCCATGTCCTGGGATAATGTGACCCAGCACACGATCGCGAACTGCTTTGGCAAGTGTGGATTTTTCGCGGAATCGGGTGCGGCTCTGACGGAAGAAAACCAAGAGCCTGACGACGATTTGCACATCGAGGTTTGGGAGAACCTTGAAACTTGAGCTTCAGCGCGAGACTTATTCGTCACCTGCGGATGACAACGTAGCGACCTGTGGGCTGCGATCCATCGAATAATTGGTCGACGAGGCAAAGGATACCGAGTCTGAGAGTGATGGTGAAGGTGCCGGTGAGTGTGATCTCCTACCGTCAATGTCGGAAAACCTTGACGCCCTCGATGTACTGCGTCGCACTGTAAGCACCAGCAGCGTGAGTGAAGAAACCGCAGCACGGTTTTATTCCTTTCAGGTGGCTTTCTTGAGGAACAGCGAAGTTTAAAAAGTTCAAAAGAACATCATGGACTTTTTCAGCATGAAGTAGTTGACCCCAATAATGTTCTTGTTCATCTTCATGATCAGCTTTAACTTGTTTTGGCTCATACGAATTCGGGATGGTACGAATATTTTACGTGCTCCCTACGAATTCATATCATCGAGATTATACTGTATAGTATATTCAGTGATGCTCGCAATAAGTGCTGCTGAAAAATCTTTGCTTTTAAAGACCAGAACTTTCTGCGTCCTCAGGTAGGGCACCACATTGTACTACATACTTCTGAGACCTGCCATGGTGGCTTAGTGGCTGTGGTGTAGCACTGCTAAGCACGGGAGCGTGGGTGCAATTCTATGCCATGGCTGCCGCATTTAGATAAATGTGAAATGCAAATACTTGTGTGCAATTAGACATAGGTGCTCTTTAAGCAACTTTGGTAGATCAAAATTAAGCTAGAGTTTTAACAATGATTAGTCATTCCATTGTCTTGGAACATAAAAATTAAGATTGAATATGTATTTTTAATGTACTAGTACACATGGGGGCACAGTGAAGGGCACAGACTCTCATGTTGAATCATCAATGGAATTAATGATGTACTTTTGCATGAAGTGGCAGTGCTTCATTGGTCACATATTCCTTTCTTTCTGCTAGATGTAGGTGGCATATGTTTCCCATCTTCTGTAACTCTTTGTGCCCCAAGGTATTTTGGGGAAGCTGAAAACCTGTGTGTGCATTGTAGGTTACTTCTGGATTTTATAGTCTGCCATGGTGGTGTATTGATTATGGTGGTTGGTCAATGACTCAAAAACTTCGGTTTGATCCTGGCCATGGCGGTCACATTTTCGATGGAGGCACAAATGCCAGAGGTCCGTTTAGTATGCCTTATCAATGCATGTTAAAGAACACTAGGGGGTCAAAATTTCTAGAGCCCTCCATTGCGGCATGCCTCATAATCATATAATTGTCTTTGTACATAAAAAAGGATGCGCACAGGCTGTTGAAACCCTTGAAAATGCTTGAATTAATTTGTTGCCCTTGAAAAAACTTGAATTTTCAGAGTTTTAATACAACAATCACATTTCATGGCTGTTGAGTGTGATCCCTGCAAACTTCATTATGTACACAGTTCTGTGTGCGATATTTTTCCATTTCATTTGTTGCTTAAACTTACGGTAGGTCAAAACCGTAAGTTACCTAGCCACAGTGTGCCCAATCTGCTCTACCTAGAGTGTCTTTGGCTCCTCGAGAAAAAAGTTGCACCAACGGCCTTTTTTGTTAGGAAAAAAACATTTGTATTTAGGTGTATTCCAAGGCTTATCTTTAGTTTATCTTGAAATGGGATCCATTGGCAATCCAGAAGGGGTTGTCAGTGTTGTAACAGGACACAGACGATAGCGTAGTGGACATGAAGAATGTTCATACTGACAAAAGAAGTCGGAAGAGTCAGACAGTGCTGCAGCAAAACAGCATTACTCTGCACACTTTGAAACAGAAAAAAAACAGACCAGGAAAACCAAAAGCAGTTAAAATGCGCAGAATCATAGAGAAGGTTGAATGCATGGAGATGAAGAAGCCTTAGGCAGTTGATATTTTAATGAACATTCCAGATCAATATGCAAAAAATGCAGAAGCAACTGGTAACATAATGCATATGATTGAAGTAAAGGTCAGGGAAGGCTGCAAAAGCTTAGACTGAAGAACTTGTTAGCACTAAGACTTGAATAGAAAATAAGAGTGGGCACCTCCTCCAAGCTTTAGAACTTCGTCTAGTCAAATGAAACTGTATGTGCACTAAGTGAAATGACTATTGTTTTTTTCCTCTGTACAATAAAATTTAACATGTGTGAACTACCGTAGTATTCCATTAATTTCTTGAAAGGTACTTCAAAAGTCCTTGAATTTTTCTTTCCTCTTGGAAACACGTAGGAACCCTGGTAAAAACCCGGCAGTTATAATTTCCAAGCTTTTGTGTGTGTGGTTGTTGAAAAAATTGTGCTTATATATATATATCTATAATGTGCACTTAATTGATACATTGAATAAGAAACCATAATTTGGAAAAACAGTTTTTTTTACAGCATATTAAAGGGACATTAAAGTGAAAAACGATTTTTCTCGTATTAGTAAAGTGCATGTTCACAATACCAAAAGGCCCACTCTTGTGAGGAGAGGAGGCTTGGTCAGCTACAAAATGTGCAAGAAAATACTGCTGGCAATGCCTCTCTGAGGTTCCCACATTAATGTATGTGGTTCCCACATTAATGTGTGTGATAATGTAATAGGTTTCTGATGGCATGGCATTTTAGGGGTGAAGCTCCTTATGGCATCACCTGGGCGGTTCTCGGTTGTCGATGCATCCTGTGTAGCCAGTAGCGTCTCCCTTAGCATACAATAGCATACAATAGATGGCGCTGTACGCATTCTGTGTCGTCATCTCCATTTCTCGTCTCGTTTCCAAGAGGGTGCTGTCCCATAGACATGCGTACAATATGGCGGTCGGGTGATGGTACGCTAGATGGCGTTGGCGGTGCAGCTGCTCTTCGATTGGCTGCTGTGTGGGCTGCGCGGGTAGCGCTCCTCTCATTCTCCTGGATCGTCGCCGTACGTGTCGGATCGCGCTTGGTGGACCATGGACGATGAGAAAAAAATTCTGAACGTTGTGTCTGAAGCGCGGAATCGAACCAGGGACCCCTCGCTTCCGAACGCGCGGCGCTAGCCACTAGGCCACGAAGCGCACATGGACACATGCACCACGATGACAGTAAATACCCAACATTAACGAAAGACTGCGCGTTTCTAACGCGTTTGTGCTAGCGCATTACGGCTGGTGTAAGACGCTGTGGCCTCTCCGCCTTATATTCTCTCAGCAGTCATGTGATGGCGTCGGCAAACGCGGTGCGCGTTCCAGCCTGTGTAAGGGGCTGCGTAAGACGTCTTTACATGATGATCGACTGGGCGAATTACACGGAAGGTTCACGGTTTACCGATGATTCCCTCCGGAGCTTCGCCCACTCATCATCATTCACCCCGTGGATATGCTGTGAATTTTTTTTTTTTGAGACCTGGATAATTGTTCAATGGTAACACTGATATACATTGTGTTTTGAGGGAGCCAAAGACTTGAAGGGACATTGAAGGCAAATGTTAAGTCGACGTGAATTGTTGAATTGTTATTTAAGTAATGTCTGTAGTGCTTGTTTTGTGCCAGGAAAATGCCAAGTTTGAACATAGATCGTATTTTAGGTGTCAGCGTGTCGTTAGAACTATTGAAACCACCTGCCTTGAACTGCCTGGTGACGTGGATTTGCCATTTTCTCTCTAATTTCCGGCGATCCAGCCAACTGTGTAAGAGGCAGGAGCAAGCTGGAGAGAAAGAGAGTTTAGCTGTTGTTGTGAGCAGCCGAGCAGGAACCTGTTTCTGTGACGCTCCACTGCATACCACAGCTACAGTAACCCACAGCTCCCGCCAACCACCGCTTTTTGTGAAGGTTCTCGTGATAAATCTCGTTGGTTCGTTTTTCACTGAATGCAACACAAATAGGCAAGCAACATTTTATTGTATCTTTTAATGCACTGCAATGATTCTTTTTTATCATTCACAGTTAGATTACCACTAACCTCCTTTTTTGTGACTTGCCTGCGTCACTGGGGCTAGTTGAAAGATTTTGCTGCTTGTGGTGCTACCCCTGCTCTACACTGAACTCAGTTTCTCGATGGCTAAAGTGTTGTTTAAGATAATATTCACGTTTTAGAAATCGAGCATTCACCCATCACTCTATCAGCAAAGGTTGTTTGCCTTTAGTGTCCCTTTAAGACGACACTAAAGAGCAAAACGACTTTTTGTGTATTACAGTAGAACCCCGCTGATACGTTTTTCACGGGACCGCAGAAAGTAAACTTAAGAGCCGGGAAACGTAAGAGCCGAGCAACGGGAAAATTGGAAAAATGAGAGGAGTGGTGATCGGCACACAATTTTATTTCAGTGCTAACGCTTTCAGTGCAGGCATCGGCACACTCTGCTATGATTTCGTCGACAGAGAAAACCTCGGAGGTGACAACGGCATCATCGATGGAAACGTAATCACTGTACGCGATTCCGTCACAAACAGTTTGCGCAGCTGTGCCATAATTTTGCTGGCGGAAGCCGGAACCGTAATGGGCGTCGCCCATAGTGCAGCTAATACAGTCAAGCCAAGTCAAGCTACGTTAAAAGTCAATATTGCCGTCGGGAGTGGCCGCTTGGAGTGTCGATTCGCAACGTAACATACGGGAATGTTCCCACACTGCGACGTAACAGCGGGGTCCCTGAGGCATTGAATACTATGGGAGCTATGCCGGGGCCGGCCCAAAACAACGTAACAGCCAGGAAAACGCAGAAGCTGGGAACGTGACAGCGGGATTCTACTGTATCAAGTTGCCATTTTACAGTGCCCACAGCACCATTCTTGCCACGAGGCACTGCTTAGTAAGCGAGAAAATGCCTAAAAAGAAAGAAACTACAGGTGGCACAGGCACTTTCACATTTCCACATCAACTCACTGTGACATTGTACGTTTTGAAGGTGCCTGCTGTGGTGCACAAAACACTTTTCCGCAAAAAATTAATCCCGTTGTGTTGTAGGAGGACCAGGGACGTAATGTAGGTAGTTTCATTAAATTTCATTGAGTCAGTGTGGCAAAAATACAAAGTACATTGAAATTCGGGACGTCACAGTTACATTCAGGTGCCTGGGTTCCGGTGTGAAATTTAGGAATTAAACTTAACCTTCATTTTCTCTTCAAATACTGACTCTCTGGTGGCAAAATCAATGACAATGGAATTCTCAAGCAACAATCTATCAGTGTAAACTGATTCATTGTTTCTGTTTAGTGGGCCTTTAACACATCATGTTTCAGAAGATTTGATTGAGCCAATTAGCCGAAGACATGAAAAAGGAAATCGTGTTTTTGACATCATAAGCCTTAAGCTTCGGTGCAAAATTGAAAATGTGAAACTCTGAGGTTGTTTCTCCTCTTCTAATATTAAACAAAATGTTGTGAATTAATGACAGTAGAGTTCTTGAAGTATATCTGTCTAAGCCACATCAGTTTTACTTTAGTGTCCCTTTAAACTCATAAATAGTAATATTTTTTCAGTGCATGGCAGCAAAGCTTATTTAAACTGAAATAATCTGCACAAACTCGTGTGCTCAATCTCTGCTGTAGAACGCAAAGGTGTGCATAATTTTTTGCACACTTATTAAAGCTATAGAATCTGTGCGTGGATGCATACAGCTTATCCTCGGTGATTGCTGGTATAAATTGGTATGATGATTACAACTCTGGTTAGGGCTCTAAAAGGATTATGAAGAGTTAAGTTTTTAAGGTGCATTTATTTATCTTGGCATATGAGAATGTGTACCCCATTTGGTTTTTTTTCATAAACGATTAGAAATGTCATTGTTAATAATAAAATGTGTTTAGTTCCATGGACATGGTCACATATCACCCTGCTGACGTATTTCTTTTTCTGCAGGCACACAAAGCTTTAGCAGAAGCAGAAAGTCATTTTGAGAAGGAAGGAAAGACATTTGTTGTTATCACGCAAAACATTGATGAACTACATAGAGCAGCTGGAACTAAAAACTTGTTGGAGCTACATGGTACGTCTTTTCAGATATATATTGTCTATCTATAAGCATTTAAGGACTCCATTCTAATTTTACACTGATGCTATGCTGTTGCAGTTCTCTAATTAATTGATGTTGAATGGGCAAATTGGCAGCTAGATTGGGCAGCACAAGTCCTGATGATGTTAGTTGCTTTGTGTAAGGTGGCTTATGTTTCAGTAGTTTATTACCTTCTGCCTAAAAGTAAATACCGTATAATGCGGAATATAGGTCGACCCCCCCCCCCCACCTTGACCAGCAAAAAAAAGGGGGGGGGGGGGGGTGGCCACAAAACGGTTCACTGATGCACTTCATTCAGTCCTCCGAACTGTCCAGTCTCTCATCCGAGGACGACTGCTTTTCGCTAGCCGCTTCCTACAACATGTCGTCCTCGGTGCCGTCGAGAGCGTTGCTGATGCAGCACTTCTTAAATGCGCGCACCACCATTTCATCAGAGACCTCCATGCTTCGGAGACCCAAGCGCAAACCGTTGCGAGAGGTGGCCCGCGCAGCCGGCCTGTCGGTGTCCGCGGGTTGTCGCCAGCCATCCATCCATTGTATAATGCACGCACACGGTCTTTAAAAGGATTGTTAAGGACAACGTCCAGCGGTTGCAGCATTGATGTCATCCCTCCCGCAATGACAAGATCGGTCTTCCCATTGCGAAGTGCCTCCTTCACGGATGCCGTCAAATGCCCGCGAAATGCATGCAACACGAGCATGTTCCAGTGCTGCAGGAGGGCTCCAGGCCGCCGGTTCCACAATGTGCGGATCCACTCGCGCATTAAGGCCTGGTCCATGTATCCCTTCTCGTTCACGTGGACGACGACATCCCGCGGGAAGGCCTCCTTCGGCTGCGTCTTCCTCTTAAAGATGATGAATGGGGGCAACTTTCTGCCGTCGGCCATGCAGGAAAGCATCACGGTGAAGCGCGAATGCTGACTTCCGGTCAACAGCAGCTTCACCTCCTTTGCCCCGCGTTCACAGACTGTGGTGGACGACGGCATGTCGAACCACACCGGCGTTTCGTCGGCGTTGCCGATCTCGCCTAACATGTAGCCATGTTGCCGCCGGCGGCTATTCACGTAGAGTTGAAACTCGACCAACTTGTCCTCATACTCTTCCAGCAGCTTCTGGCAGATTGACGTGCGCCGTCGAAGGGCAAACCCTTTGCATCGCATGGAGCGGCGGACCCAGTAAATAGACCCCTTGAATTCTTCCCTCGACAGATCGGCTTCACGGGCGAGCTCGACGGCTTTTGTGTGAATGAGCTCCACACTCACTAGCAGGGACCTGGCACGGTACTCGCGGACGAAATCCGCCACTTTGTCCTCGAGTTCCGGGTGCATAGCCTGGCGACCGTGCAATGACGTCTTCCGCGCGTTACACACCGACAGTTTGGATTTCTGGTTGTGCCAGTACCTGACACTTTTCTCAGACACTCCAAACTGCCGCTGCGCCGACATGTTGTCGTTCGCTTCTGCGAATTCAATAACTTTTCTTTTAAACGTGGCGGTGAACTGGTGCCGCGTCCCGGTATTCATAGCTGGCCGCAGAGCAAGGTCGCCACTCGCCAGGAACACTAGCTGAACAAGAAAAGAAAAATGGCATCGGGCGTGGGGCCCATGGAAGCGATATCGATGCTGATGCCCAAGAAGCATGCGATGCTCCCCGTTGCCAGACTATCACTCGGTTTGTGCCAAGGGCTGGTATATAGGTCGAGGGGCCAATTTTTAGTGATATTTTTTGGAAAAAAATCTTGACCTATATTCCGCACTATACGGTAGAGGCGTGCAAGGAAAAATCCAGAGATGGTGTACTAAGTAATCACCAGCCATTTGCTTGCAGTCATAGTTGTAATCACTGAGAAAGGATGGTGCCAATTCTGACGTTTTGCCTGATGTTTTTGCCTGCTTTAGGGACATTGTTCAAGACCAGGTGCACCAAGTGTGGGCACATAGAAGTCAACAAGGACAATCCAATCACTGCTGCCTTTGCTGGCAAAGGGTGAGTGTATCTGTGATGCTTGCAGTGCAAGTATTTAATACTTCGTCTAAAAAATTGACACAGAATAATTCTTGCATAGCAGTACCAGGACATATTCAATGTAGGAAAAGTGTCCTATGCAATGTCACTGGCATTTTAACTTATTTTTGACATCGTTTCTTTAACTGTATTTTGCAAAGTAGTAGTTCAGCTGTGTGCTCAGCTGAACCACTACTTATGGGCCTTGGACAGTGATTGTCATAATCAGCATCATGAAAAAGATACAAAAATTCTGGGAACCACAAGCCCAGCGTATTACATTATGATTCAAAGCATTATTGTTAGCTAAGAAAAGCTGTCATGTATTGTGGGAATTTTCTAAGTGAAGCAGTGACTACGGTTGTAACAGCGTGTATACTGGTGGCAACTGCAGTGAGAACGAAAGTTGTTCCTGAGGATAAAGTGATTCATTACATTGAAGTATAAATGAACAAGGAGTGGAGGGAAGAAAAAAAAATAAATAAAAGACCGTGGCAGCAGCGCGTCGCGGGCACGCCCTGTGAGGATAGGATTGATAGGATTGCCAAGGCAACGGAGAACGCTGCTACGGCCATTTGTCAGCTCTGAACGTGCACTCCGCATGGAACGCACACCTGCGATTGCATTGATGTACACGTTACCGCTGTTTGTCTCCAGTTATTTTTTTTTAATCATTTCACGTGCACTGCCCTTGAATCACCCTGCGGTAGCGATTTTTTTTGCACCCGATCCCTGTGTTGTCAAGAGCAAGCTTCCCATGCGGCGCGCCACCGGCGACCCGACAGACTATGCCTAATGGGTGCTACTTTTTCAGTGCTGGCTGCAGGTAGGGTGCCGTGGGCAACTGTGGTTCATGGTGGCCGCATTTAAAACACAGACGAATCACTTCGACAACTGAAGCGAAGACATGAATGGCAGGTGCACCACTTGAATGGCGGTTTGCGGTCGCTACGTTTTTGACATTGCGCATGCGTCAGAGATAATGAAGGCTAGCACGTGCAGCAGTTGGTTCCCATTTCTACGCAGTCTGGTTACGCGGGAAGTCCGCATAAACGGTGACGTCGCTATAGCGCGTTTCTTTGCTTTTTCTTTTTTACACAGCGTGGCTGCCGACTTAAATCTTTGAAATATCCAGCCTTTTTTTTTTGTTTTTTTTAGCAGGTGAAAGCAGCCCGGTCACGTGCTTTGAATGTCTAACACGTGCCGCTACCTGCTCGACAGTTTTTACACACATGTAGACTTTGAAAAATGTTGTTTTGGTTATAGTGCAGTACCGCTTATAGTGCGGGTATTCGCGATTCCGGCGACTTACGTTTTAAGCGGTCTATGCTGTATCCGTGTTCGATATATCGAGGTTTGACTGTATGCTTCTCATCCTCATGCTGTGAAGCATACAGAGTGAGGAAGGGGCTTCCCCCCTCTTCTTTGCAAACTTACACACACACAACAGCTCTGTGATCTCATTATTTAGCTTCTTTTTCATGCAGCCCTGTTATAGCAGTTATTCACTATATTTCATGGCACTTCATTATCGTCATAAGTCTATTCTATTGTATGTCCATATGCTTCAACGCTTATGATTTAGACATGAGAAATGTCTCGAAGGCTACATGTCACTGGAAACGATTGCTTGAGTATATCGGCTCTGAATGTAACTTGCCTACCTCTGTTTTTTGTTGCTATTGTAGCTTTCACCATTACAGGAGAGTTACAGAATGTGCCCTGAACCGCTGTGCACTTATTTTGGTCGGCCATTTTGCCCTATAGCCTCATCAAAGCTTACACACCGCAATTCCGCAATAAGTGGGATCTGCCATAATATTTTTCGCACTTCATTGTACCTTTGGGAATTTCCCACAAAAATGGGTAAAAGGTGTGGCGGCAAAAGCACTGCTATACTTGACAAAAATGCTTTGCAATAAAGTAGGATGTACTGGTGCTAATTCTGTGTATGTACACCTTTCACATCACTTAGGGGTGTGGTGAACAACTGAATGAATACAAAACACAATTGTCGATATGCTTCATGTAGGTGGGCATTTGTGCATGTCACTTTCACTTGTTCATTTTTGTAACATTACAATTGTGCATTAATACCAGTTCACCCAGTTCTTTATATTATATTGACAAGGTGCTAAATGGATTTGAGCATTTTAAATGAACTAACTCGGTACGTGGAGCTTAAATCTCCTTCTTGTTTCAGTGCTACCAGTTGCAAATTCCTTTAATCAAAGTTGTGTTTATGAATGTCTGCTCTGTAACCATAAAACCAGTTTTTCGTTGCAAGGTCATTGCCTTTTAGCCTCCTGTAATTACATTGCATGAAGCTCTACCTTGTCAAATGTACATGGGCAATCTTCATTCAGGGCTCCTGATCCCGATGCTCCCGAGGCTGCAGTACCAGTGGGTGAGCTGCCGAGGTGTGTTTATATTTTTATGCATGCACTAGTTTTATGACATACATGACAGTCGTAGGGCCCAGCTTTCTGAAACACTAATTATGTGTCCGTGAAACAGTAAAACAGTGTTAATTTGCATTTCACTAAACTGAAAAAAATGTTCGACTGGACTGAGAAAATGTTGAATTATGTCTGAATGTTAAATGAGGAAAATAAACAAATGAACGCGGACATCCCACTATTAGTTTGCATAAAAGCAGTGTGCAAGCTGCAATTATCGTCTGGCAACTTTCTTTATGATGCACCTACAGCACAAGATTCCCTAGTCTTCATCCTAGATGTGTTCTCATCCCCCCCCCCCCCCTCCCTAGTCTTTTGTTACTGTCATCACTGCCACTTCTGCACATGTAATTTTTTCGCTGGTGAGTTGGCCAGCAACAAATATTTTTTCCATCGCCATATAATGTAGTTGGCGAGTTCTCTGTCGGCATGCAGTCTACTCACATTAGAATCACTCTTCATCTTCAGCAGCTTCCCCAGTGTCTGATAGTTTTGTGACGTTAAAAAGAAAACACTAAGCTTTGCATCCACTTCTTGATAGAGCATGATTACTGCCAATGTGATCTGAGATACTGTGCATGCAGTTCAGGGGCACAGAGAAAATGAAACTTGTTTGCCAGCGGCCACCGCAGGTGAACCCCAAGTTTCAAACAACTTGATAACAGACGGCGATCATGCATTTCTGAAGCGATATAGCAGGTGTGTAAGCATTGTGATGTCACAAACAGTGGCAAATGCAAAGAGGCATGAAGATCTGGTTCTCCTGTTGTTGTAGTGCTCACGCTGATAATGATGTGAATGCAGGTTGCGCCACCTCACTTTCGTTGGATGCAAGTGCCATTTTAGCTATATTGTGCCACCGCTTTGTGCCACTTTGTGCTCTGCCTGCTCTAAGGACCATCCTAATTAACTGGAGTGTGGCCCACTGCATTCAAATTATTGAGTCTGATCCCATTAAATTATGCATATGTTTTCTGGGAGCATAGAACAAGTCAGAATTATCCGATCATCCAAAACAACAGGGGTTAAATGACAAGCTTTTACTGTCTGCACTTACACATCATTCAATAAGCCAAGGATTGAGTAGTATGCTTTAATTTCATGGGACCACTTGCAAACCAATTCAGAGTCAGCCGGTTTTGTTATTAATATGCCTGTGACATGGGCAGACCTAGGCGCACCTTGGATGAGTGCACTTCACCTCTGGTGTTATTGGCATGCTCTTGCATGGAAACAGATAGCAACACTTGCCACAGAGCTCACTGCTGGCACGTGTGTTCACCAAGCGCACCCCCCTGTGTCGAAGTGAGTAACCTCAATAACAGTGGCTTAAAAATAAAGTAATATTAAAAGCAGACTATTCAGTATTTTTGAATATTCGTTGTCATTATTAGGAATACAGTAAAAATATACAGTACACTCCCCTTAAGATGAACACAGTTAAGACGAATTCTCAATTATAACAAGATACCTTGATTTGGTTTTCTATATACTCCATTATAAAGAATTCCCTTAGTTTCATCTCTAGTTTTTTTCGTTATCCTCCACGTTTCTGTACCGTACGTTAGTACTGGAAGAATGCAGTGATTGAATACTTTTCGCTTTAGTGAGAGTGGTAAGTTTCCAGTCATGATTTCGTAATGCCTTCCGAATGCACTCCAGCCCATCCTTATTCTACGGAGAATTTCTTTTTATGGGTAGGAGTTCCTGTTATTAACCGACCCAGGTATACGCATTTGTTTGCACATTCTAAGGGTTCACTGTTAATTTTAAATTCCTGTTCCTTAGCTAGGCTATTGAGCATAACTTTGGTCTTTTGCCTATTCATTTTTAATCCAATTTTAATACTTTTCCGATTTAGGTCATCAATCATGTTTTGTAGTTCGTCTCCATTATTGCTAAAGAGCACAATGTCGTCTGCAAATGTTAAATTGCTTAGATATTCTCCGTCTATCCGAATTCCCTTTTCTTCCCAGTCTAGATGTTTAAAGTCCTCTAAAAAAACTAGAGATGAAACTAAGGAGCATGCAACGTGCAATGGAAAGAAAAATCATAGGGGTAACGCTAAGAGATAAAAAAACGAGTGGAATGGATCAGGGAACAGACAGCAGTAGCTGATATTATTATATCAATTAAAAGAAAGAAGTGGACCTGGGCAGGACATGTCATGAGGAGGAAAGATAACAGATGGACAGTAAGAGTGACAGAATGGATACCAAGAGAGGGAAAATGCAACAGAGGCAGGCAAAAGGTTAGATGGAGCAATGAAATTAAAGAGTTTGCGGGCATAAAGTGGAACCAACTCACTCAGGATAGGGTGGATTGGAAATTGTTGGGAGAGGCCTTCATCCTGCAGTGGACCAAAACAGGCTGCTGCTGCTGCTGCTGCTGCTGCTGCTGCTGCTGCTGATGATGATGATGATGAAAAGATTTCCTTAAGAGGAACTCTCACCCTGATACCCTCCTGTTAAGGCCAACTTTCTCAGTGCTGTGGACCACCATCCCTAGCTTATCCTAGGGGGTGGCTGGGCACCTGCATCCTTTTGTTGTCTCCCCATCAGTGAGAGTACAAACAAACTCAAGACATAGGCAAGGCAACTTGTTACCCAGCAATAAAACTCTCTTTCAGAGTTATTATTGAATGCCCCAAGTGCTAGAGGTGCCCTGCTCTTTTGGTTTTTTTGCTGCCTTGCTTGCAGCGAGAGTGCAAAAGAATGCAAGAAGGCAAAAGAACTAGGAAGGCCTATACACCATTTCACTGAAGTATCCATGAGTGCCGCCATAACCCCTGCTGATTGTGCTAAATAGGCGTGACTCACTAAAAAAAAGAATTCCCACATACGAGTTGATAGAACTTACCTATCAAAGGGCGCCCACACACAAAGACAGAGGGAAAGATATAGAAGAGACGAGCCTTTTTACTGCTGTGCCACAGCCTGATGTGGCGGTGCTCTATGCTTCCAGTGAAAAGGTCTATACAAAGTCTGATACCCAAGGAGGCATTTCTTTTGCTTTACCACTGCTCCACCCCAAACACGTGGAGCAGTAATAAAGCAAAAGAAAACAAAATGGAAGAGGAGCTGGAGGCCTCACAGAGGGCCAAAAGGGGGTGGATGAAATGTAAAAAAGTAAATGCTAGAAGCTACTTTGTATCCACAACAACAAAGCCTATACAGGGCACCTTTTGCCTGCCTTGCACCTACAGGGCAATTGTAGAAAAATTTTCCATAAAGAAAGGCCTAGTTTTTCTAGGCTGGGCAAGGAAGCTGTCCTTGTGGACATGAATGCTTATGTGAGTGACCTCAAGGACATGCCACAGTTCCCAGACAGCGCAATTGATATGTGCTTTGGAGGAGTGCTCAAGGGGCCTTTGGAAAATATGGGAGGCAGCAGATGCCTGTGTAGTTCCCCATTGAACTTCTTCCAGCAGCATCAAGGCACTGGAGGATATTGAAAATTACTAATATGATGAAGAACAAGGAATGTTGCTAGAGCCAAGAGACAAGTGGACTTGTCTTCATCACTTGGATATCCTGACGAAGACAAGTCCACTTGTCAAAATATTGGCTCTAGCAGCATTCCCTATTCATCTCTTTTTAATTACCTCTTTATCAGTACTTGAGATTAAGTTATTTATGGAGGTGGTTGAAATTTCCGGACCCCTCCACTACACTCTCTCTCATAATCACATCATGGTTTTCGGACGTGAAACCCTAGAGATAAATCAACTTATTTATGGCTGCTCGAGGATTTGCGCAGCACTGACAGAGATGCAGCAAAGCTAGCCTCAACCATGCACCAGTGCTTGAAGACAGTTTCCTAGTTGAGTTAAATAAATGGTTTCATTTGCAATTTTTCCCCGCCTGCAAGTCCACTTTATTGACCTTTTAAGTAAGATGTTTGGATGCACTTGTGAGATCTTTATTAGAGGGCACTTGTGATAAGATGAATAAATTTTCGTGGTCCCTTCAAGTTTATCTTAAAGGGAGTCTACTGTACTTTCCTGTTCTCGCACTCGGGCAGTTCATGGCCGCGGCTGTCAAGAGCATGCCAGAGCGTGTATCATGCAATGGCCACTTCCACTTCTTTGTTTGAATTGTTGCACATGTGTAGGTAACCATCTTGTCTGGACTTGTCACGACTGATGATGTTAATGCCATAGGAACAATTAACTTAATTTGTACCTGAAGTTTATTTTAAAGGCTGCTTATAGCTATCGTGCATTATTAAAGAATGTTGCCTAAGATAGCAAATATATATTGTGGAACTGGCTAACCTATTGGCATTACCATTATTACCAAAGTACACTATTTTTTCTCATGTAGCAGCATGCTGCCAATGTGACAGTGGCACTTGTTGCACTTTTGTGCACTCACTCGAAGTGCACTTAAAGGGACAATAATGTGAAAGACTAAATCAGTTTAAACTATCTATCGCCAGAAATCTATCAGTTCAGACTGATAGATTATTGTTTGAGAAGTCTATTGTTGTTGATTCTGCCATTACAGGTCCAGGATTGAAAACAAGAATGGCGATTAAAGTTTAATTTTTAATTTCACGCCAAGACCTTCGCACCCGAACATTAGCGTGACGTCATGGATCTGTCTTTTCTTTGTACAGTATAGACTGCATATAACATTAGTCACGGGAGTTGCAAAAATCTGTGCTATAAGCGGTACCACGTTATAACCAAAGCATGCTTTTTTCTGCCATTACCTGTGCCAAAAGGGCAACCCACCTTTTAAAAGCAATTCATTGCACTTTTCACTTGCAGCCACATTCAGTACAGTCACAACACAGCACGAAAACCAACCAAGTTCTCAAGTCCCGCATCAGCACTTCGAACAATTTTGTCCTCCACAAAGCTTAAAGGGGCGCTGACAGAAAAATTTTCGTCTGCTCTTTTTTTTGCTGCAATACGTAGCTGAGGACCTGTTAGCCATAACACGGCCCATCAATTGTTCCAACGCGTGATGGATAATTATCTACCGCCCGTTTTTTACCAGCTAGTTTCAGTTTTGGTTTGGTAGAGCTCCAAGAACGACAAGGCACCTGGTGCAACTGGCGCCATCAAGCGCTCGCAATGGGGTGAACAAGTTCAACCACGTGAGCACACATAACTGTGATGCACTTCCACACGTCATGTGACGTGTGCTTGTTTTCTTTCGCCTGTCGCATGTCCTGCGCATTCTTGTTGTTGATATTATCATTGACGTTCTGTGACAACTATTTTCTTGAGGGCAGGCATCGCCTGGAGTCTACTAACGCAGGCGCAGTCATTAAGTGATGGTGGCCGTGACTTCACCATTGCCAGCTGCACTGCTCGGAGCTTGGCTGCCGTGGTGACGTTGCGGAAGTTGGGGGTCCCCTTCGGGTCACCTTTGCTGTTGTCAATGTCGCGATGTACGCCATCTAGCGCTCAATTCCACATGCAAACATTCAAATTACCTTCGGAACTGTGTTCGCCATTTGAGATTTTGCAGACGACATGTGCATGTCCACGTAAATCGATCCCGCAGGCTATCTCAGCAGCGAAATTTTGGTGTCAGTGCCCCTTTAAGCACTGAAACGATTTCTCACTGAAACTGTTCTTCGCGCAGTGCGCTTTCACTTTCGTAAGGTATTCAGACGCGTCCTTGCACGAAAAATTTGGTTCTGGCGTCGGGTCGACATGGTTCTCGCCGTCCGAGTCGCCGTTGGTTGCAACCTCCACACTACCACGCACCGCTGTGACGATCGTGTCATCCGTGCTCGCTTCCTCGCAAGCAGCAAGCTCCGACTCCCCGGCATCAACAAATTCTTGGAAGGTGTCTGTCGCTCGTTGAGAGCAACTTTCACCGAGGCCGGACCACACACACGTCGTCAATGTTGAGTGACTCATTGGCTACGGTGTCGCTCTGCTCATCATCTTCCAGGGCCTCTGCATGGCGCATGAAGCCTGCCCTTTTGAACCACTTGCTTATGGTATCGGCTTTTACCTGCCACCATGAAGCGACCACCATATCAACTGCGCCCCTTAAATTCACTTTAAGCAACTGCTGCTGCTGCATGCTCAGCAAAACTCTCTCGCAAATGTGCTTCTTGTGCAGCGCCTTTTCGGTTGCGATAACACCCTGGTTGAGAGGTTGACATATTGCTGTCGTGTTGGCAGGCAGAAATATTAAGTTGACTGCAGTCAACTTCGGCTTGAAGTTGTATGCCGTGCAGTTGTAGAGGATAAGCATGGCCTGTTGCTTCTCCGCCACCATATCCTCATCAAACTTGCAAAGCCAGCATGTGAACAAATCCTGCGTCATCCACGCCTTTTTATTGGATTTGTAGGTCACTGGCAGGCACTCTCGCTTTTTAAAGCAACGTTGCCTTGCCGATTTACCAATGACAAACAAGCGGTGCTTGTCGCTTCCATCCATGTTAGCGCAAAACAATACAGTTATGCACTTCTTCGAGGCCCTTGTGACCAGAGCAGGCTTTGCCTTTCAGCGCAAGCGTGCGGTTGGGCAGAAGGTTATAAAATAAGCCAGCTATATCGGCATTATATGTGCCTCTGTCCGTATAGATGGACAGCATATTCTGCAAATTTAAGTGAAGCCAGACTTCGATAGACTCGTCGTTGACATCGCCACTGTTGCTGCCGCAGTTTGTCCTTGTTCTTATAGGTGGTCGACACGGTAGTGTCGAAAATATCGTATTTAGCTGCCACCAACACAGTCTTCAGTCCTCTCTTTATGTCCCTTTTAACGCATTCCTTGGCCTCCAGCGATAAGGCACAGCATTTTTTCACACTGCTTGAAGTTGCCGCTGACGCCATGGCGATAGGAGCTCAACAACACACGTGCTCAGGGCACTCAGACGACACGGTGAAGCGCACACAACAAATGCAACAAGGCAAAAGAATGAGATTGAAAAAAAAAGAAAAGCACTCTACAGCTTCTGTCGCGCACTTCGCGCAGCGTGCACCCGGATTGAACGCTACCATGGTGACGGAAACTCTCCCTCCCTACTGTACACTCCCTTCTCCTCCACTTTGTTTGCCTTTTCGCGGCTGGTCTCCACGCGCACACCCTTGCTCCCACCCCCAACGTTCCGGTGTGCCGGGGAACCGTGCTCCGTTCGCCGATTTCATGGTCACGCCTGAAAAATCCGCGCTATAACCAGTATTCTCCCTCGCACGCCTACGCAATAAACGGCCTGCCTATACATTAAGTTGTATGGGCGACATATCGGTGGTGAAAAAAAAAAACACGTTATAACCGGTCGCGTGCTAAAAGCGGTTATGTTATAAGTGGTCTGCACTGTATTCTGGCTGCATTGGCTTAAAGGGTCCCTGAAACGTTTTTTTGACATCATGTCACTGATTAGGCAACACAATTGTGAAATCATTCACACCATGAATAAAGCGAAGAACCTTGTGCTAAGGTAGCTATGGCTTATTTTTGTCGCCTTTCTCCTTACCACTGCTGTTCCTCCTCAACTCGATCAGCTGAGGAGTGTGCGCTAGCGACGACTGCGCCTCCCACGTCAGCCGCTGTGCAGAGCCCTCCGTAACGACATAGCGCCGCCATGTCTTTACTGAGGTCGCCAACCTTGGCAGTGCTAGCCTGTGTAATAGTGCGCCGCCAGATGCCGCGACGATACCGTCGGCTGGCCCTTCGGTGCTCATGACGTCCCGTGGCTTGCGCATCGTGGCACCCATCGCATATCCTGTGGGAAGGGACGGTTGAAAACGCTTTGAGTCGAGTCGCATCAATCTCTCACGATGTGAATATTTAAAACTTCGTAGTAAATTACACGCTTAACGCAGAGTGCTGATATTGTTACGCAAATGATCAGAAGGACTCGGGCTATCGGTGAAATGCATTTGTACAAAATCACCAAAACCGTTTCAGGGTCCCCTTAATGAAACTTTGTGAAACTGAAGTATGTACTGAAGTCTCTGACCCCCCTGCAACAAGATGTGATCCTCCTTTACTGGAAAACAGTTGTGCATGAAAGCAGGCGCCTTCAAAACCTATGGCGTCACAGCGAGTTGGTATGGAAACATCAAGTGCATTTTTTTTGCGTGCATTTCCTCGCTTACTAAGCGTTCCCTCGTGGCAAGAGTGGTGCTATTTTTATCGTGAGAGAGTAATTTCCTAATACATGAAAAATCGTTTTGCCCTTTAGTGTCCCTTTAAGTTTGCCTGTGTATATTTCGGACGGTTTGTACCTCTAAGTTCGATAATTCAGACTCCGTTTGTGGCTGTCGAGCGCACTGAATTGGGGCTGCCATTATATCCTTCGGCGCCCCCGATGAAAGTATGGCCTCAGCGATTGCATTCAAGGCTGTGGTCTCTGAGGCTTAGTTCCAGCGCGATGTGCCAATTTTGGAGGCAAGCCACCCCGTCATTGAGATCACCTATCCAGTTTCGGCACCCCACACGTGCTTTGTGATTGCGAGTATGGCTGGTCAGCTGGTCGTGTTGGGTCCGCTATTTGCTTAATAGTGCTTTCACGTTCCGTCTTCAGTGCTTGTTTATTTATTTTGCATTTCAAGACATCTTTCTCATGATGTTAAGCGACAGGCAACTTCTAGTGGTACGAACGATGGCCTCACAGTCCACGCCGACGAGCATGCCAACAATAACGAGGCAAGTACAGTAGAACCTCATTATAACAAAACCGGATATAACGAAATATTGGATATAACGAAGCAATCGCAATTCCCATTGAAATTCCTATAGATGAAATTGATATTGGTTATAACGAACTAATGGTTGTAACGACGTAATTACCGCTTCCCCATCAACTTCGTTATAACGAGGTTTTACTGTACACAGCGCTGACGATGTCGTATACCTGCCGACGCCTTGAAAATAGTGCGAGCAGACGTAATCAGCAGCTGCTTCCATGACACTAGATTTATACTTTTGCTGGTTGCAAATGAGCCTGACTTCGCAACATAAGAGCCTGAACTGCCGCCGATCACGAGCTCAAATGCAGACATCGTTGATGACTTCGAGGCTGCAATGTGGGGATTCCTGCCAAGCATGACCAATACTGTCAAAAGTCAAATCAAAATGGCGGTGCCCGGGCGGGTTCGGCGTGCCAGGTTGCAAGGTATCGTGCGGGAACAGGCCCACAGGTGCAGCGTAACAGTGGTGTTCACAGTACATGGGATCCTACGGGAGCTATGCCGGGACCAATGAAAAACAACGTAACAGCGGCAAAATGCAGCAGTAAGGAACGTAACAGCGGGGTTCCACTTTATGTTCAGACAGTGCTGCATAGTCCCTAGAAGAACACTCTAATACACTTTGAAAACTTCGAGCTCCAATGTCACAGGTGTATCACTTGGAGTTTCCTTATCACAAATTTTTAGGACATACATTTTGAAACCTGGTACCAGTCACAGGATTTCGGTCTAATTCATTTTGACTAACTGCTGATTGGTTTCAGTTTCACAAATGCGACCTGGTCTATAACTAATTAGTAATCTTTTATTTAGTGGGCTAACACCAATCTGTGATTTTGTATTGAAAGGCGGGTTGAGTTAAGGATGATGTGATGTTGATGTGATAGATTTGCTAGCCCGCCGCAGGAATCCTTAAAGGGGTGCTAAGGGCAAACTGTTATTTGTTAGAATGATGGGTGAGTGCTTGACAATGTCTGAAAATGTCAATATTATCTACACCACTGCTTTGTTCACTGAGAAATTTAGGCAGATGCATGACAAAGCTTGTGCCACCTGCAGAATATTCTGTGAATTTAATGCGGTGACGTAGTTGAGGCAGCGGTATGCTGTAGGGCTGGCTATAGCTTCATAGAAGCAGGCTTCTCTGCACATGCAGAGTACCTCGATGTCCTCCTTGCCCAGCAAGGAGTACCATTGTCACACCCTAACAATTGCTGAACCCTCCTCTCCTGCCTGCTCCTGCATATCGCACAGCTGGCTACTCTGTTGGCCATTAAAGAGAGAAAATGGAAGGTCTGTGTCAATGGATCTGGTTAGGTAGGCAACTTGAATAGATCTAATGGCATGCTGACCACTTGAATATGATTTTTGTTCAGACTAGCCATTTCCTTTGCACAAAACAACCACTATGACATTTCTTGAATGGTGTTTCTCAACAGTGCACGTTGACTTAATATTTGCCTTTAGTGTCCCTTTAACGTGTCTGCTTTTATTAAAAGACATATTATTACAAGAAAAGCTCAGTATGTTTGTCAATGTTGTGTACTTTGGGTGTTTCTACCAAGGTTGCCAAAATCTTTGAAAGACCACATGTGGCAGATAGCACAACTGTAGCCTCGAGCTGGACTGCTCTGAGGAATACATATTTGTTTCACAAATCAAAAGGCATATTTACGTAATTACCAAGATTCACTATTAAGTTATAACTGAATACCTTTCGGAATGTATTGGAATTTACAAGTCATAGCAAGGGAATTCGCAGGGCAGAATCACTTCCACTGCTCAGTATGACTCCAGTTTATACTTTTGAATTCCCAAGTTTCATGAACGAATAGATTTGCAGCTCTGCTATATGTATTGCAGTGCATACTGTAGTCATATTGTTGAAGCGCACACTGAACAACGAAACACACACAGAAAACAAGGACCAGAGCAGACTATCAGCTGAAGTTTATTCTTGACAAGCACATATATACAGTAGAACCTTGTTATAACGAACACGGATATAACAAACTATTGGATATAACGAAGCAATAGCCATTCCTCTTGAAGTTCCCATAGATGAAATGGATATTGGCTATAACGAACTAATTGTTATAATGAAGTAATTACGGCTTCCCCTTCAGCTTCGTTATAACGAGGTTTTACTGTATATGTATCCTCAAGAACATTGTCATGGTTGGTGCGTATGAATACACAAGCGCGCATTTCCTGTCATATAGAACAATAAAATCTATAGAAACCAAGATTGCTAAGCACCACACACTATCTTCTTATGCTGAGCAGATTAATTTCTTTACTATTCAATGATATGGAAGGGTGACTAACACACGTGCCTTATAGTTCTGAAATCTTGCAAGCTTCTACAATCTCTCTCGTCGTTTCATTAGGGCTGACAAAAAGGATTTCTGTTTTTTCAAAAATGGTTTCAGGGTTTTTCTGTACATTGCACACAGTGCATGGCTAGATGCATGTTTGGTCTGCCTTTCAAGCTAGCCATGTGCTCTTTTAATGTAACGTTTATGCATCTGCCTGTCTGACCCACATAATAGTGGCCACATTTAAACGGAATCTTATATACTACATTTTTCTTACACTTTACACGACATAGTGCTTAGGTCGTTTCGAGCATTTATGTTTCTTAGTATCAGATGCTTCCTCATACATGCTGTTTACTAATGGACAAACATGACCTATTCTGTTTCTTGCTGAAAAAACGACATTTCTTGTGAAAAAATGACAGCGCAGAGACTTGCGCAGTAACCAAAGAGTGGCGATGCCAGCATGTTGAAAAAAACAAAGAAAAACTTGTTTTCTCTTTCTCCCTTAAGCCAGTGCAGCTCGGCAACATCAACTGGAAAAGGAGGGTGCCGGCTTGGTGGGTTAGGCCAGCTGCAGCAAGCGGCAGGATCAGGTTTGAAGTGAGGGGGAAAGGACATGCCCGCTGCGGGCCAGCCTCGCGCACGCTCGCATGCACGCACACGTGCGCTCGCTCTCGCCTCGCAGTCGTCGTGCCTTCGAGCACGCCAAGTGCCACGCCGCCTCTTCACATTCTCTCACGGCGGAGTAGGTGCTTCCAGTTACTGCTCGCGCAAAAGTGACAAAATTTTGGGGCAAAATCTTTAGGTTGCCGGTGGAAAAAATTCATTATTTCAAGGAGGGTCTCCTGCTGCCACTTCGTTATGTAGAGGTCTCAAATACATGTGCTTCTATAGAGTAATGGCAGGGAATATAAAAGCTTCGTTATATCCAGGAATTCGTTATATGGAGGTTCGTTATAAGCAGGTTTAACTGTATTTTGCTTTTTTGCCTATTCATCTTCTGTTCTACTTTGGTACTTTCCCGGTTTGAGTCATCAATCATTTGTTGTGGCTCGCTGCCATCAGTAAGTGGACGATATTGTCTGCAAACTTCGAATTGCTGAACTGTTCTCTGTCAATTTTAATTCCTTTGTCTTCCCACTCTAGCTGCTTAAATACTTCCTCTAAGCATGCAGTGAATAGCAATGGGAAAATTGTATCATCTTGACTGGCCCTTTTCTTGATTGGAATTCTTTTGCTTTTGTAGGAGAAGGGTAACTGTGCAATATTTTGTATATGTGTGCCCCGTATATGCTAAGATTCCTGCGGCTATTTGAGTAACTATTTTAAAACTTGTGGGGATCGCAGGCATTCTTCCCCGTCGCCAGTGCACGGGCGTTTGCCTCTTTCTGCCTCTCCCGCGCCAAACCGGTTCTTCCCCGTTCTCTCCACTCGCCGTGCGCGCCCCCTCGGCGGATCGCGATGGTGGCGCCTGCGTGCCGAGTCTAGCGGGACGCGGTGAAAAAACGGCTCTCTCTCTGGCAGTTCAAGGGTAAGCACGCTTTTCGTTCCTGCTCCGTCGGCTCCTTTGTTTGAGCTCGTTCGGACGGAGTCCGCACGGTGCCTGTGCGCCAACGGCGAACGCCTACCCTTACGTTGCCCTTCCGAACGCTACGCCGTAGATTGTGTCCGTGTTCGTGCGTGGTCTTACTACGCCGAGGGCACTAATCTAAGCGAACGCGAACGGAGTTTGCCCATACTCGGACGATCGGGCCCATTGGTCTGCGATCACACGAGTGCGCAGCACAGTCGCAAGGGACCACTTTTCCCTTCGCGGCGTGTCTCCGTGAGCCATTGCCCGTGGTGACGTGCTTGCGGCGCCCTTTGTGTGTATTTTGCCCTTGGCGTGGCGAAGCCTTTGCTTCTCCCGCTGCCTGTTACTACAAGCGGTGTGCAGTGTATGCGGTGTCGCCATGGTGCAATAAAGTGTTGCGGTTGATCTGAGAGCAGTACTGTGCCACTGCCACACGTGTGCACGTGTGCAACGGAGTGCGAGTTAGGCGACGGCCCACGTGGCCCTTTTGCCTCGCTCGCCTGAACCCACAGTGGTGGCCGTATTCGCGTTATATACGCACCACCCAAAAACTTGAGATGCAATAATGGGCATATACATGCTCATGAATCAAGTGTTGTATTGTATGGTTCAGTGCAGAATATGTGCTGATATGATGCATTTGCTTGTTTATTAAAACAGATGCAAAAAATGCACCGGTCTGCTCAGGCCACATGTTGTTTGGTTCGGAGAGTCACTAGAGCCAGATGTTCTTGCCAAGGCAAACGTTGAACTGGAGAGGTGTGATCTCTGCCTTGTGGTGAGTGGTTGGACAGAAACGGCTATCTGAACTTTTTTATTCAAGTACCATTGAGAGATTGTAAAAAAAGGGAGCGGGGGTATAATGAGACAGCTATTTTACACTGTTTTACATGGTTTTGTTGATAATGGATTGTGCCTATCCTGGTTTTTCCATCTGAATGTCCCAATGATGACAGGATGTGTGGAATATTCATGTGTGACAGTGTCAGTGGTTGTGTATGCTACGAAAAAGTCATGTAAAGCTGGCATGGTCAGATTAAGAACTTAAGTCTACGCTCTCATTTGTCAGTGTGTGTTTGAATGTTTGCTATGCACCATAAGATGTACTGCGTGCTATATTTGTTTGTGCTTATTTGGCAGTTTTGGCTTATTTCAGATTGGTACGTCATCTGTAGTATACCCAGCAGCAATGTTTGCTCCTGAAGTTGCTGCTCGAGGTGTTCCTGTTGCAGAGTTTAACCTGGAATCTACCCCTGGCACTGAAAATTTTGGGTAAGCAAGGTTGCGTTTTTTATAAAGCACATGGTATTAAGTAGCCATGATCATGGATGGTGGGAATGGCAGAGGAAGGTGCACAATGGCTGCATCTTACTGGTACTTACCTATGGGAGAAAAATCTGGAGGCCCACGAAAAGGTTCAGCTTAAATTGAGCATGGCCATGGAAAGGAAAATGATACGTGCAACATTGACAAGATCGAGGGACAAACGCATGTTATGACATCGTATTGGAAATCAAGCAAATTGGCATGGGCACGGCATGCAATGACAAGGAAAGATAACAGACGGTAATTTAAGGGTAAAAGACTTAAGTTCCAAGAGAAGGCAATAATGGCAGGGGCCAGCAGAAAGTTAGGTGCGCAGATGAGGTTAAGAAATTTGCAGGAATAAGTGCTGGCTTTTGGATGAACGTCGTACAAGCCTTTGCCCTGCAGTGGCCGTCAACAGGATGATGATGATGGTAGAACAGGGGAAATATAAGCAGCCTTGCTGTTAAGTTGGGTTTCAATGCTAGTTTTCACTTGTTTTCATTCCTGGTCAATGTGCTTGACGACCTAGTGCTTGACGACCTAGTGTTTTCTAAAGATATGTTTACTAAGCCATGAATTTAGAACACTTTCTATATATTTTCTTTTTGAATAAATGGTAAATGTTTACGGATTTTTAGAACATTTTCTATATATATATATTTTTTAATAAATGGTAAAGGTAAATGTTTACGGATTTTTTATAAGAGGCTGATAAGAATTTTTTTACATTGACGTTAAGTTTCAGCTGACATTAAAGGGGCCATAAAAATATATGGAGCTGCCCGGCTGTAATATTCCCGCTTCAGTAATCATTCAACATGCTGATTCAAAAATATTTCGATGTAGTATTTAGTGTACATTTAATCCTATCATTTGGGAATCCTAGCATTCTTGTGCTGCTGAAGCATCCTAATGTTCTTTTGCTGCAGTGATGTAACCTTCATACATTTAAAAGCATATAGTTAACTTTCATTCACTCTAAAATAATAGATTAATATGAAAGCTAGAAAGTAAGAAAATGGTTGGATCTCATGTGATGCCACCGTACGGCCTCTGAGATGGTGTGTCAGACAGAGGCCATGATGGCAACTAAGATGACATGAGGTGCTGGGTTGAAGGAAATGCGCGCTTGGAATAATATCATGTTTGAAGTTTTTATCCCTGTAAATCATCTCAGATGGTGCAAAAAAACCATGTATATATATAGAATGGAGGGCTAGGAATCTGAATACATACATCGAAAAAAAATCTCAGAAAATGTTTCATAACTCCTTTAACTCTCACGCTGCAAATCCGTAGTATACTCGCTTTGACTTTTTAACACAGCCCCTGCCACTTGCAAGACAACTGTTGTGAAAAAAGTAATGCAGGTGTGTGTGGGGGGGGAGGGGGGGTCCCGCTATCCGTGGAGAGGACATATAAACGAAACTTGCAGTGCATTTTATTGACAGCAGGTGGAGCACATGTTTTTGCATCCATACCGGCTTGCCACTGTTCGCCAACATCTCAGCAGCGCAGCTCTACATTGTGAGCAAGTGTACCACATACGTGCACTATTTGACGGTCTAAGTTCAGTAACCTGAATACCATTGTAAAATGCTTCCTGAACTATTTGGCACGTAAATATAGGGGTAATTATTTTACTAATTAGTCGTTTCTTAATTTCCTTATTATGAGTGTATTTTGTATTTTATGAGATAATCCTCAATAAAAATGTTTGCTACTTGTCCTGAACATACTGCAGTGCTAGCAGAAAATTTCCACATTACATACAGAAACATAAATACCTTATACTGAAATAGTTCAGGAGTTTAACTTTGCTGCTTTGCACACATTGTTACAGGGTTATTAAAATTTTTATTTTCGTGGAAGGGACTCATTGTGAGTAAAAGTATTTTGCAGAACATTGTTTAGGTAATTCTCTAGAAAATTGTAAGAAGTTTTAGATTTTTGCAGTGGAACCCTGGTGATGTGTTTCCTACGTCAACAAAAAAAGAATACACGACCTGGAAAACATTGTATCAGATAATGTTTGTGGTAGCACTGTAGTACATAAAGCTGAAAGATACTTTTGCACAAAACTGAATTTCTACTTGACAGTGATGTGATAGCTGCGCCAATGTGCCAGTTGCGCCATATTGTGCCAAAAGGCAAATCCTCCTGCATCCTGCTTCATTTTGATAAATTTTTACAATGTTGTGCCAGTACTGTACCAAACACTTGTTTTCACTTTCCTAACACGAAACGAATCTCTAAGGGGTGTCCATCGTGACTTCGCAATGGCGATAAATTGAAACTTTGTGCTTGTACCAGTCTGCAAATGGCTGAGCTACATGCGGTTCTCGTAACACACTTTTCCAAGCACATGGCATTCAACCGTCACGCCTTCCAGAATTGGTGTAGTTTCGTACTTCGCACCACTCGTGTTGTGCGCTGGCAGTCTATTTGGTGATGGATGTGCGTAGACATAAAAACAGCAGTTCTAAAAGCAGAGGGCTCTCGTCTAACTTGCATGCTAGAATTGCTGTATAAACTCTGTTGCAAGCAATTGTTCAGGAAACGGATGCCAACGGGGCTGGTGTGTTACATGTGGTTCCAGTTGGCAAGGGGAAAAGAAAAAAAATGTTGCTGCTTGCTTTGGATATCACAGCGCTCCTATGGCTCCGAACGCAAAAGAAGCTAGTGCAGACTTTCTGTGAAATAGCATGGGCAGACTCCAAATGAAAGAATCGGAACAGGTGTTTTTTTACTGCATATGATTATTTTTTTCTATTTTTCTGTGACTGAACCAATGTGCAGCAGCGCGACACCACACCAGGTCTTGCGCATTCTTCAGATGTATGCGTGCGATATTGCAAATGAGAAAACACGGCCGCCATAAACAAAATTGTTGCAATTCAGGTTGTTGCCTTGCCTAATCAAATTTTAGACCGAAGCACATTTTGTTTTTGAGGCTTCCCAAGGTTTTTGGAGTTGTCCATTCATCGAATAAAGTGGAGGGCAAGCGGTTCGGTGAGCATAACATCAGCATCGCCCACAACATCTAAAATTTGGATCACAAGGTGCGGCAGCAGAAGGGGCACGATAGCTTTGCTTATCACTTATCACAGTGCATTGGACTTGCGTTTCAGTTTTACCCGTCATGTACGCGTGACATGTGTGTTCTATGATGAGGACCTCGCTGGTGTGGCTTCAAGCAGTGGTCGATCGTTGTGTTATTCAACAAGATTGAATTTTAGGGGCGAAGCTCCTCTTAGTCTAACCTTGTCACGCGTCAGGCGTCAGTCGTCAGGCGTCAGGCGTAACCCGCGTGCTGGGAGGCACGCGCTCGCCCTCGGCGTTCGCCTCGGCGCGTGCCTCTGCTGTCTTGTGAGAGAGAGAGAGAGACAGAGAGAGAGCGAAAGGCGCGCGTTGGCTATGGAAACGCTGTTTCTTAGAGGAACGCTGTGCCAGCTCGCAAAGAAGGAGAACGCGCTCTCACCCGCGAGAGACAACATTGGCGCAGGCAGCGTCTCCCAGCGAGTTTCTTGATTGAGAAATAGCGACTGCTCGCGTTGGAGAAGCGTTCACCGGCAACCCATATATATATATATATATCATCTTGGCTTGCAATGAAGTGCCGGTGGGAGATTTCACTTGTACATAGTTGAACCATGAGGATTCGTAGCGTGCGCGTTAACTAAATTAATCCGGAACTCGGCACGATCTACGATGAACATCCCCAGCTTCGCCCACTCATCATCATTCACTCCGTGGATATGCTGTAATATTTTTTAATACTACTGAGCTGTTTTCTAGGGCACAGCTTTTATGCGCCCGTTCGTGCATTTTCACGGCGCTGTTGGCCTCGGCATAACCAAACATAGCACATGTGTGCGTACAGAAGAAAAAATGCATGCAAAGGCACGAAAAAGAGGTGGCATGGGGGGGGAGGGGCCGAACTGTACGTAGACATTTCGCATTAGTGAGTATCGTAATCTGCTAGTGGCTTGTCGTATCATCCTGTTGTACGAGCATTCTTGTGGCACTTTCTGTGTAAAAATGCATTTTTTGGTGACTAGAATGTCCATAATAAGGTAAATTTTAGGTTAAGAAAGTTTTAATAGAGTGACAATAATTGCCGATTTTACCGACTATGGTACATTGAGGTCCCCTAAGAACCATTTTATGGCATATCAACTCCTTTTTTCTAAAGGTTCTCTTGCCTTTTACAAAGTCAGTTTTTCCTCTCGACAATGAGCGTTTAGCTGCTCCGAAACGCCCTTTTTACTACAGCTAAACGACTTTGGCCAATCACATCACTGACTTGAGTGCGTGCTAAATAAAGTGTTTATCACTGTCTGGTTGTTTTGACGCACCCAGTAGGTGTGGTTCCTGCTACGCAGCAGTAGTATGCTCACATGCTCTGTCATGCAGTGTTGCATATGCGTATCATTGTTAGAACATTACATGAGGGCCTTGAGCACAATGCGAAACCTTTGTCACTTTCAGTGCCTTTTGAGCAAAACTGTGATACACATCTTTCTAGTTGGTAACGCACTTGCTGCCGCCTGCTCTGTGCATGTGTGCAACATGCTGCCTTTTCTTTGCATTGTGATTGTCGGGCTAAATATTTGCTGGAAATTTGTAGGCATGCATTGCTATTGATTAGAGAGACATTCAAATTTTATTATGTTATGTTTTTGACATCACTGCTGCTTCACAGCGTGAAGTGTTGGCATTTGGGTATGTGCTGAGTGGCACCATACTTTTCTCACTCCCAGCAGCTTTTACTTTACTTTAGTCTTACACACTTAGCAGTGCCTTGAAACGTACTGTAACAAAATTAGAGAGATCTGGCATGGAAAATTAGCTTATTCTGTCACCTCAAGGTGCATCAGAGATGGTGCAACAGTGCACGTATTTTATATTCACTAGTATCAAAAAAAAAAAAAGCAACAGCAAAATAACACAGGATAGTGTAGTTAAGCAACTCGGGTAAGCTTTCTCAACTACCACGAACACATCAAAGCATATTCAGATGAACTATCAAGTGCTGTAATTTATAAGCAGCTTAATGCATATTCAGATGAACCATCAAGTGCTGTGATTCATCAACAGTTTAATGAAGCACTAAGAGTGGCTGCTGGGCAATTTGCCAGCTTTGCCATCGAATGGGTCAAGCTCATTTCTCTGTTTAGTCCCTGTGCTAAAGCTGGCTTTTGATGCTGCAAACTTAATGTATGAGGAACTGTGTTGTCTATGGAGGTGGTATACATTATACGTCAGAGAGAGAAAGCTCTTCATTGAAAAGCAGAAAAGTTAGCCAGTGTAAATTTTGCCAACTTGCTATTCTGCAAGGAATGGGGCAAAGGCAAGGGGGAAGGAGGGAGGAGAAGACTAAAGGCTCTAAAAGAATGTGCGCAGAGGAATGCAAAAAAATCTTGTGCTGCAAAAACAGTGCACACTTATGCACGTATGCAAGCACATACTTTTAAGGTGAAAAGTTTGCTCAGTAAGCCAACTGACTCAGTGTAGCTGAACAAGGAAGTCCAGTCTGTTATTTCGACGGTGAAGGCCAGGGACCCAACATCTGTATCAACGTCAATGGGACAACAAAGTAAAGCATGTGTTGGCTGTGTTGGTTCATGTGTTGGCTGTGTGTTGGCAGTAAAACATTTGGCTATCAAAGTTCATAAAATTAATGTGAATAGGATGATGTCTGTTGTATGTGATATGCTTCCATTTAGCAGTTGCCTTTTGAAGGCTACTCGGGGCCATCTTTTTATCCAGTGTTTTCTCTTCTCTCCTAGGTTTCATTTTGATGGGCCCTGTGGCACTACACTACCCAAGGCTCTTGCTTTGTGAAGTTTTTAAAAAGTCTCTGCAAGACATCGACGTAACACTATCAAGGCTAGTATAAGCGCACATAATGCTGGACCTTTTGCACACTGAAGTTCATGAGGACATGGAATGAAGATTGAAGGTGGAAGTTGCAACTGTACTACGACACTTGTTAAGGACTTATGGTTTTAACTGTGGCAGCCACTCTAGTGAGGCAGAGGTAACGTTTAAGACTTGTGCAGCAACTCTTAAACTGAGTTGAGAAGTCTGTGCCTGAAGGTCTTTGGACGTGTTTATTCTATTTGTGTTTATTTACCAGTGCTCAGGGCTGCTATGACGCCACGCAGACTGTAAGCTACTGCCAGTGCAGCTTGGTGTTGGTGGCATAATGAACTGGTAGGCCAAGTTTATGCACGAGGCAACTTATTTTGCAAATATTTAAAGACTTAACTTGCAATGCCATTTAATCTTGTACACAGTAAGGTGGCCTTTGTGAAGATTTATTCACATTCATGCCGCAGAAGAGATGGCATTTTGACAGTAGACAAAACTTACCCGTGTACCTAGTCTCTCTCTGCTGCTTCTTTTAATGGGCCCAATGTTAGTCATATTGACATTTATAGCACCTATTTTATGTGTATGGTATACATATATTTTTTCTACGCATTGCTTGTTGAAGTGTTCCTTCACTTCCGCATTTGGCATATAAAGAAGTTGCGGTATTCTCACATTTCTAATGGACTAGTTAGATTTTTTTTTTTCCTTTTTAAAGCATTTAGCATAGCAATAGTGCGTACACATGAGTGAGCAGAACATGTTATATCACGGAAGCATTGCAGTTGCACTGCTGCAATTAACAGTAAGTCTTCAACTGGAAAAAAGAGTGAATGAATCCCTTAATGATTAAGCAGTACAGTGTGTCCTGTTGTCAAATGTGGTGCTGTGTCAATGTTCATTCCAGATTGATGAATGTAGCGCAGTGTCGCCATTCAAGATGTACAGCCGCAAGGAAATTTTCGAGGACCAGTTTGCGCTGCAAAAAAATGCTTTGCCTTTGCAGCCTGAATATGTTGGTTGAAATCTGGTGGTCTAGCTTAAGTCTTCATATTGGACCATTGCAATGTATTGAAGCAATTTTACCCTGTGGAGCTGCCCCAGAAGTTAGGTAAAATTTTTGCCGATGCTATGGTCCCCCAACGTTCATTTGCTAGTGTAGAACATGCAGAATACACTATGAAAGCTTGTATAAAATGAACTCATTGATGTACATAAATGCTCTTGATGTCCTTGCTTCTTAAAGGGACACTATATGCAGATACTACTGGGAAACATTTAGTCACATGGACTGCTATTGTACCATTCTCTAAATTTCGCATAGTAGTTTTCATGCCAAGGTATCTCTTACTTTAAAAGAAGATTGCAACTAAAGAGGGCTGCACTCTCCTAGCGCAATTCAAGTCTCCTACAATTAGCAAGGCAGTGTGATGCTGCATACGTCATTACCACCCTTTAATGCTGTTGGTGAGTAAAACAGCAGCCAAGAGCCAGCACTACATGTGTGTGTGTGTGTCCCTTTTTTTAAAACAAAAAAGCATGACCAGAAACAAAGCCGAGAGATCACATGAACTTGCTTTTTTTACTGCTGTAAGCTGGAAAATCATTGCAGCATTGTGCAGTACGAAAGTACCAAACATGGTAATGTGGGCTGCATGGGACCCGGCAAAACTGATGTTTCTACCACCCACCTAGTTGTCAAGGCTAGTGTCAGTGAGTTTGTTTTTCTAACACTTGAAGTAGATGAGTAGTTTTCTTCCTCGTATAATGCAATGACCTGTATTATCGTTGGATGAGAACCAGTGACATTATTATAATGTTGTGTTACATCATTGAGCTAGACTTTGTGGTAGTGCCTCAAAGTGTATTTTACATTTAGTACCTACATTTCTTTACTTGATGTATCATCTCTGTGCTTGGTAATATTGATGGCATAGACATTTTTGGGGATTAAGTTATCACTCATTTCAGCTTGACCTGACATTTGCAATTGGTGTCTCTTTAAAGCTATGTGGTAGTGAAGTAGACAATACAACTTTCCTGTGTACAGGTACATGCATGCCTGCCAACTTCCTGAACTTGACCAGGAGACTCCCAATTTCTTGACATTCTCTCCAGTAGGCAGCCCTAGCCCTACCGTGAACAGAAAGTAACATAGAACGGCGGTTCTTCACATTTTCTCTCCTTGAGGAATTCCAACTCCCCTCTAGCTGCCTTATAAAGAAAGAGTGGAGGGTGCCTCTGGTACTGCCTTTATTTAAAGTATCACTGGTCCTGCATTTGTGTGTGGGCTTTGTTTATTATAGTTTGCCATGTTATTTTTTGTTTTGTTTTTTAAATCTCAGAGGAGAATGCTTAGTAACATGTATAGAGAAGCAATTTCATTTTGGCATCATAATACAGAGCATGCCAATAATATGGCTGCCATTTAGGCTCTGCGGGCCATACAGTGGATTTATGCAGACAAATTGTCACACTCGCAAAATTTTATTTGTTTTTGAAATATCAGTCGGCTGTTGAATGGCTTTTCTAATTTACTTCCGCTACCCTGCAAGGATGTCATGCAGTGAAGGGTACCAAGTGTAAGTGGCCATTAACTTTCACATGACATACCACATTTGACCCAAGATGAATGTGGAAATAATTACACACACATGGTATATTTATGAACACCAGTGTGATCGCCGACATCTAATGGTTCTGCTGGCAATCATTGAGAGCTGTCAGCCCTGAGAAACGCTAAATAAAAACGCTATCTTTATCATTTTTTTACCACATACCTCCTGCCCCATGCCCCCCATGCCCTGAACCTCCAGATTTTTTAGCATCCCAGGTCGGCAGGTGTGTAAGTTACATGGCACTATTACAGTAACGTGTGTGTGTGTACAGTATACATGGCCTCGTCTGTACTCAAAACATCCAGGTGTCTTGCTTTGTGGCGCTTACAGATAAATCTTGAAAAAATCGTTCTTTTTAAAGGGCCCCAAACCACCCCTGACATTTTTTTGAACATTTCAAGTTAACAAGCACAAAGTGGAGAATGGTGCCACGATGAACCATGCCAAATGCGGCAGCGCTACGCGCCGTGGCCGCGCCACAAACTGGAAAAACAATCCTGTGTGCCTCGCCGGCCATTTCCGGCACACCAAAGTTAGCTGCAACGACATTGTGGTTTTTGGTGACGTCAGAAGAGTCCGAGCTCAGCTGATTGGTCAAAGGAGAACTTCGACTTCTGGTTAGTCTGCTAGCAAATGCACGCGCTTCGTGCGTGTTTATTTTTCCTCGTCGTGCGTCGTTCGTGTGGTGTTCGCGCCTGCGTGCTTGTGAATTCGTAACTGCAGCAACTATCAGAACACGACGGATAGCGCTAGCACAGAGTGTTGGCACAGCACCAACAAAACATTTGCGTGAACGCGGGAGCCCGGCGGAGGCGCGTTAACCGGAAATGAACATCTTTGGAACTGTGCGTCATCGGCGATGTGTCACGTGACATTCGGAGGAGCACTCGGCGAGGAGGTTGCACCGGCAAGCGGCCGGTACGTGGCGCAGGAGAGAGCGAAACAAGCAAGCGCCACGTTTTGATAGTCAAACGCGTGTAACTCCGCTATTTTGGCACCGTTTCGAAAAATTCTTGCGGCTACGTGTTCGTTGCGGACACCGGCACAAAAGCAACACCACAGTTAAATTTTGACCTCTGGGTGGTTTAGGGGCCCTTTAAGGAATGCTGAGCCACTAATTTCCTCGTAAAATGTCTTCACCCAAGGATAGATTCGGACAGTAGTACTGTCAACTCTTGCATTGATTGTGCCTACAATAAAATGTCGTGTTCATTGTAAAACTTGTTCCCCGGAGTTCTTTTTACTCGTGTATGCATTCGAAGTCTTGCATTATGTCATAAAATCATATGACTTTCTCGGCATTTTAAAATTATTTTGGTGTGCCCCCCCCCCCCCCTTTTTTTAAAGGGGCACTGACACGAAAATTTTCGTCTGATGTTCTTTTGCTGAATATATAGCTGAGGATCTGTTAGCCATAACATGGCACATCATTTGCTCCAGCGTGTGTCAGATAATTATTTACGGCCTGTTTATTACCCACTAGTTTCAGTTTCGGTTTGGGAGAGCTCAAAAAACGACAAGGCGCCCGGTGCAACTGGCGCCATCTAGCGTTCGCAGTGGGGTAAACGAGTTCGACCACGTGAGCACACACAACTGTGACGCAATTACGCACGACAACCACCGCGTGCTCGTTTTCTTTCGCCTGTCGCACGTTCTGCGCGTTGTCGCTGTTGCTGTCATCGTTGTTGGGTGGCAACTATTTTCTTCTGGTGTGGCGTCGCCGGCGGTCTACTAACGCAGCCGCAGTGAATAGGCAATGGCGGCTATGACGTCATCATTGCTAGCTGCACTGTCGGAGCTCAGCTGCCGTGGTGACGCCGCGGAAGTTGGGAGTCCCCTTCAGGTCACTTTTGCTCTCGTCGATGTCGCGATGTACGGCATCTAGCGCTCGATTGCGCATGCGAACTTCAATATTCATTTAAATTACCTTCGGAGCTGTGTTCGCCATTGAGATTTGGTAGATGACGTGTATGTCCACGAAAATCGGTCCCGCAGGCTATCTTAGCAACGAAATTTTGGTGTCAGTGCCCCTTTAAATGTGATACAGCTTTCTAGCGTGGTTAAAGTCAAGTGCTTTTCTTATCCTGTTTGAAATTTGTGTAATACTGAAAGTATTCTGATTAGCTTGTAATTATAAGTCCATTATGTTTCCATTATGTATTAAAATGATATTGACATTTGTATGGCTTATTGGCACATTTGAGATTGTGAGACATTTTGAGAGAGTATTGCAAGTTTTCTTTAAGGCATATCAAACTGACTGTTGTGCCATTTCCTGCGGCTGCTTTGTTGTGTGACATGCCTCATATGGCTGTATTGACTTCGTTGATGGTTACACTTGGAACTTTACTGTCCTTTCCAGCTTTGATTTATGTTAAGGTTGTGAGACTTGTTTGCAAGCTGAACAGTTCGGAATAGAAATCTGCCACCTTTACTATTTCAGTGAAGTTGCTAATGACACCGCCTTGCTTATCTTTTTAATACATGGATCTTGTTCCTCCCTAAAAAGTTCTCCTTAGCTGATTTGTTTGTGCTGGATGAATTCTCCTGCTTAGCCTATAATGCTGCTTGATCTCTCTTGCAACTGATTGATTGATTTGTGGGGCTTTACATCCCAAAACTAGCCATGATTATGAGAGACTCCATAGTGGAGGGCTCCAGAAATTTCGACTACCTGGGGTTCTTTAATGTGCACTGACATGGCACAGTGCAAGGGCCTCAACATTTCGCCTCAATTGAAATGCAGCCGACTACTCATTTTCCTCCCCAAGGGGAGGGGTCGATGCTCGTTTCTTTGTTAGAAACAGCTTAATGAACCAGCAAACATTGAAGCCTAGGAAAGCTTAGGAGAAGTTTCTCAAGTTCCTAATTGTGGTATTGTAATTTTGGAGTAAGTAGAAAGGAATTGATGTGGACGAAAAGACAAATCTGCCTTCAGTGTGAAACGAACCCATGACCTTCGGATAATGCGTCCGGTGCTCTACTACTGAGCTACGAAGGCGGTTGTCCCCCTGTCCACTTGATTGGGTATTTATGTATATGTAATCCTGGGAGTGTTAGGCAGCACCACTCGTAGCCATGCCGGCGAGTGTGGAACACTTATTGCCGGGAATGTGACGCCTCCCGGCAATAAGAGTTACAGCACCAGCTTCTTTGACCCAGTAGCAATTCAAAAAGGTTCATTTACATGACATTCTTTGTATTGGCCAGCGAGCTTTTTCAGCACCCAGTCTCTCACAATTAATGATATCGCAACCTCTATTTTTATACTCAGAATTTTATGGCATGTATTCATCGTTAAAATAAAAGTAGAAAATGAAGTGTTATTTCTTAAATTTACAGTACTTCAAAATAACCTCTTTCTGCAAAGCAGTGTTAAAGTACTTTTCAAAAAGATGTGGTCTTGAGCATCTAGAGTTACTATATCTAGATGCCAACTATCTGTGAGTACTATCAAAGTGTTGCATCCATGTGGTAGAATGAACTGAATAAGTGTGGAGTTTCAGCACTGCAAATGTGCTGCCATCTGTGTATTGAAATACAAAGAGCACAATAAATGATTCTTGACACCGCTAATATTCTTGCAGTAGAAGAAAACTAAGTTGATGAATTCCATTCAACGTAGTTGTGCTTCATTTTTCCCAGATTGCTTTGAAAATGAGAAGAGTCCCATAGAAAGGTGAGCTTTGGACAATCCCAGTTTTTCTAAAGTTCACCAGGGATGTGTTGACAAGTTAGGCTCTTATTTAAAGTGCCTGCGGGGCTCATAACTGTTGTGTACAAAGGTTTTAGTATTGGTGTTGAAGTGGGCTTCTGAAAAGCCATGCAGTGCCATAGGCAACTAAGCGAAAGTCTGTGGAATGACTCAAGACTGCATAGAAAACAGATGGTGCAAGTTACAGGCAACTGGCAATGTGACAAATGCACCTGATTATTCATTTGCAAAGCAACAATCCTTATACGTGGAACACACATACATACTTACCGATGAGATGCGATGTACTCCTTTCTGCACTTTGTCCTAAAAGCATCCATAGAAAACTGCCTAGTGATCAATGTCAAGCTGTACTACATTATTTGATGGTTATTCATGGTGCAAAGCCTAACGACTGCCTTTGCCCATTGATTAGCTGGATTGCTAGATTTCATCACTGTTCTTAGGCTATGGTTGGGTGTTGCTTGGGGTAAAGTGAATGCCCATTGCAACAGATGTTTGCAGCTTTATACCATGCTAGTTCAGCTGAGCTTAAAGGGGCCCTGCGACACCAATTGAGCATGCCGTTTTTATCGCTTATTCCAGAACTGCGGCATGTGGGGATACCACAGCGAGAGTGGGAGCACCACAAGTGGTTATAATTCTATTTCAACGAAGAAACCACATTCTGCAGAGTTTTTCTTGAACCGTGGCAGCACACAACGGCAAATTTTGTTACAGGAAGTGACAGCTGTGGTGGGGTACTGTTATTGGTTTGACACGTGAATTCGCATTTTGCATTCACTTATCCCTGTTGGGCCACGCGGTTCAGCACACAAAATATAAGTACGCATGTCCAGGGATGTCCTTGGCCCATAAACGCACGCTTTATTTGCGGTGGTTTAAAAAGCATAGCTAGCGCCTCCTCTAGCATAGCCCCGAACACATGACACTTGTTTGCTGTCCGCCCTCAACGAAGACGCAGCCGCGTGGGGAGGCGATTTTTTTTTTTTTGGAGAGTGTGCCCGGTGGCAAAGGGGTGCCAGAAACCAGTCGATAGCAGCAGCAGTGCTGTGCTATGTAGCGCCTCGCCGGTGCACCTGAAAGTGCTGGAGGTTTGTCAGTGACACAGTAGAAGCATTTCCGACGCGAAAAATAAAAATTTGTTTTCAGTATAATCTTTCAAAAGCCTCTCCTGATAGAGGAGGTCGCACTATAGTCGTGCTGCTGACTGACGCATGTGGTTCGTCATCTGTGTTGTAACCACGATGACAGCTCTGTCAAAAAGAATGGTGGTGGCAAGGTAATTTGTACAGGCCACCTTGAGAAGAAATTTTTGGTATCTCTGTATAAGAGGTGCGCGCTGAATGGATCCTACCGCATACGTCAGTGGGAGAGAAAAATGCGAAAGGTAACATTCTTGTCAGGCTGTCTGCTCGTGTTTTGAACTTCGGGGTCTAATAACTTCAGTTCTTGTGCACCGATTCGAATTAATTCTTTTTGCGTTCATATCAGTATTCAATACTGCACACACTCCAGTGCTCCAGAAAGGCAGTCGAAAAAGTGTCGCAGGGCCGCTTTAAAGGTGGTAACATGGTGAAACTACACCTATGAATTCTTATGCACTGCATATGTATGGCACAGTATTTTCCTTTTGCTGTGGTGTGCAGCACATGCGCCAAAGCTTCCCACTCACAAGTTCACTGTGCTACAAGAAACAGATAATCACAGCGTGAATGGTGTTTTCACAGTGCCTCCTAGGAATTGTAACAGGCCTTTGGAGAAGTCATTAATTTTAGCTTGCTGTAGTTATTTGACATCCCTCCATACATAAGCATTCAAGTGTTTCCTATTGTAAACTTGCAGTTCAATTGTAAAAATAGCATCCTGTGTACTATCCTATGTGGGTGGCTTGCAGTGAAGGTATAAATGGTATAACAAAATTTGTTGCATCAAAGGTGTTGTGGCACATACAGAAAGCTTGGGATCACCAGACAGTTCCAATTTTATGTACTCAAAAAGTACAAGAACATACAAAATAAGAACACAGTTACGTGGTCTACAAGTCTCTGATGGACAATATACAATGTCATAGCACCATTGCAAACTTCGTAAGACTCGACAAGCATGATGAACAATACAATTACACAAGAGATTAACTACAATGTCATAGCACCGATGCACACTTCGTAAGACCAGACAAGCATGATGAACAATACAATTACACAAGAGCTTAACTCCATACAGTTATCAAATTGGCAAGAGACAAAGCACTTGCTCTACTACAAAACATCATGTACAGGATATAGTAAAAGTGCTCCAAAATATATTCTCTTGAGCAGGTGAAATTGACAAGTTTTCCAAAAATCTAGTCTAATTGCACCATATGGGAGCCCTTTGACCACCGTACAGGCACAACATCCCAATATTCTGGCATTTACTGTAATGTACAGGACTAATCATCTGTTTGAAATATCTTTCCATAAGTCACGTCATACTAATTTTAGACCACAGTTCCACATTTTACAGATAAGTTGACAATTATTTGCTTTAAGAACTTTGCTGATTACTGCGTGGAGGATAACGAAAAAACTAGAGATGAAACTAAGGAGCACGCAACGTGCAATGGAAAGAAAAATGATAGGGGTAACGCTAAGAGATAAAAAATGAGTGGAATGGATCAGAGAACAGACAGGAGTAGCCGATATTATTATATCAATTAAAATAAAGAAGTGGACCTGGGCAGGACATGTCATGAGGAGGAAAGATAACAGATGGACAGTAAGAGCGACGGAATGGATACCAAGAGAGGGAAAGCGCAACAGAGGCAGGCAAAAGGTTAGATGGAGCGATGAAATTAAAAAGTTTGCGGGCATAAAGTGGAACCAACTCGCTCAGGATAGGGTGGATTGGAAATCGTTGGGAGAGGCCTTCGTCCTGCAGTGGACCTAAAGAGGCTGATGATGATGGTGATGATGCTACAAGAAAGTAATTACTCAAAAGTAATACTAGATTACATTTACATCACCTTGTTCACAACTTGTATTGGTATTGTACAAAGTCGGTAAATAGAATGAGCTGGTCTGGCTATTTCATAGTATACTCTGTGGCCATTCCCACCTGTTTATTTTCGCTAATGGCTTTTAAAAAGCTTTGTTAGACCATTTTTCCTAGCTTATTCCTTAAGGGACTGTCCACTGTCCTTCATGATTTCCTGTTTTTTATTGCAATAGAAAGCACACCATTTGAAGTGTCAGGAGAAATGTGTAAAACGGAACTTTTCAATCTTTGTAGACACCCCTTCTGTATGTGTAGGTATGCCAGCAACACTGGTTACCGGGTTTTTTGCGATATTTAATTAAGAATGAAAGTTACCGTCCATCATGAAAGGATGCTACCAGATGTGTGTCAAACACAATTGTAATAAATTTTTGTCTTAAGCAGGATAAGTGAACCTGCATGGTTATTTCTTGGTTTTTCGTTACACTTGGAGGTAGAGGATGGCACCACCGGTCGTTTTTTCACGACTTTCAGGGCCAAGTTAAATATATTCCTTTTTTACGGGTGCAAGCATGCCCTCTTCCATCAGTGTAAGGAACGATCTTCTCAATTTTGCCAAAACCGAAAAAGATTTTCCCAGCAGTAGACAGTCCCTTTAGAACAGCAGAAAACTTGCTCGGTGTGTACACTGGATGGATATGCAGTGTTTCAGTGAATATACCATGAGGGTAAGATTGTGGTTAGATTGCCGCGACGTGCCCAGGTCCTCATGTATGCTTTCTAATTGTGTGGACCCTGAAAAGGTGCTCCCTGTAGGGCCTGCGAATATCTGAAGTAGCCATAGCAGTGCCAGTTTAAGTATTAGGTCAACATCCGAGGATATGAGAAAATACACCAGTGCTTGTGTTTACCTATTCAAACATGCGCAACAGCTTGATTACTTCTACACCTTCACTTTAGAACATACTTCTGTCATGCAATGATAGTATGTCTTGCATGCCTTCCTTTGCGGCACACCTGGCGCTCCAAGAAAAATTTCAAATGGTATGCATGCTGTCAGCATGAGGCAGCATTCTTGACAGGAAAGTAGCAAATGCAAAGTTTTCAGAGAAGCTCAAGCAAGGCAGATGGTGATTATATAATGGAAAGATGCCCTAAAGGAGGCATATGTTTCTACAGCGAAACTGTCCAGACTGTGACCAGGATTTTATGGCGGTGTGGTAAAACTGTGCGTCCATCTCAAAGGTAGTGTAAAACTGTGTGAGGTGCACAAAGCTTGAAGTTTTGAGCCAGTAAATAATAATAGTAATCGGGCAAGAATGAGTTTACACCAGAAGAGTTTGGTTTGAAGTTCCACATGACCACTGATCAAGAATAAATGTGTGTTTTGCTTTTCATCATGATGACCGCCACCACCACTCAAGGCAGCAAAATTTGCTCGAAAGTTTTGTCAAAATTCTGTGTGACCTCAGTGTCGTGATTGTCACAGCTCCACTGGTCATCCATTCTGCTGGAATTCCTGCAAAATTTAAAACTCTGTTGCCTGTTATAGCTTCTTGTTGGCAAAGTATTTACGAACGTGTAACCGATTACTAAAGAAGTAATTGAATTGCAGTGAGCGTTACAGAGCACAAAAGATAATACACTACTGAAACGTCTTAGAAAACTTTATGCAAAGGTGCCTTCTGGACTGGTGGGTAAGTTTCTTTGAAAACATATGTCTCCTAAACGATACTTCAACATCAGACTGATTGTTCTCTGCCAGAAAGCAATGGGAAGTGAGGCGCTTAGGTGGGATACGACAGTCCAGAATGTGTCGCAATATGGTGATGGAAAGGAAAGGATCAACTCCAGTGAGCCGGACGTACTGCTCACTGTTAAAGGGATTGTCCAGTAATATCACTGGACATTGCAAACTGTCAGGCGTATCATGTATTTGTGCGTGTGGGGAACACGAGGGTGATTTTTCTGAGCGAACTGGAGCTTTCGATAGTTTTATTCGGCTTTTTATTTGCATGCGTACGAAACTCCAACGGAGCGCCCGATGAGCGACGGCTGTTGCATCATGATGTCACATGGAACCATGCAGGGGACTCTTGAACCTCTCTGCCCTGTACTTGGTTGCACAGTTCGCTCGGTGCTGCTGATTGCTCGCGCCTATACCTCGTTTATTAAACAAATGTGAATAAATGTCCCTTTATTATCATTATTTCAACAATTGCGAGTTACGTGTGCGGTTAGTGCGCTTCGAGATTGATGCGTTTTGCCTCCGGTGCGCTGTTCTGACAGCGCTTTGCTTTTGGCGTTCCATGAGTTTTTTTCCTCACTGCACGTTTTTATTGTTGTTTGGGGCCGTATTTATTAATGAAACAGAGCTGTGATAGCTATCTGGCACCGTCAAGTAGAGACATCGCTGGTTCCGACGAAGAGTATGAATCTCCGCTTGCATTAAAACCCGCAAACAAGCCTGCCAGTCAAACGAAGTGACGAGAACAGGGGAGCGTGAGCATTTCAACAAACAAATCAGTGCGAATAACAGCGATACGGACATTTCAGATGAGCATGTTCTAGAAATCCGGGCTACGCGCATAGAAACGAGCACGCCACTGCCGCGGAATCTTTTCCATGTGTTATCATTTTCACATTTCACAGTGAGAGGCATTTGTTGGCGTCTGTTTTTACATTTGTTTTGCCTAGATGGTAAGTTACTTCAGGTTGCACCTAAACAACGCGCCTTTGAAGACGCGCTTTGAAGAACTAGCTGGTGCTACCCAGAGAAATGTCCGCACCTGTGCTCACCTCCAGATCAGGCCCGTAGCCGGGGAGGAGATGGGGGGGGGGGGGCTAGGGGCCTGGGCCCCTCCCGAAATTTTGGTTGGGGGTGGTGTTGATAACGTGCTGTAATGCTAACAACATAACGTTTCAGGCTAATAACAATGTTGCATTGAAAAAGTCACTTAGTGTACATACTCCGATTTTTTTAAAAAATAATGAAAACATGTTTTTTTTTTTTTTTTCTCAAATAGTGAAGTTCATCAGCAAGTGGGCCCTACCCGAAAAATATTCATGGCTACAGGCCTGCTTCAGATACATCGTCTTTTCTCTCCACCACATGCTTCAGCCAGAGAAATGCTCGGAGCACAACAAAATCAAGAGATCTGACGCTTTAATTACAGCGTGACCGAGGAAGACAGCACACCTATGTGTGTAGTTCACATTATTCGTGCGGCCCTTACATAATTGCTACGTCAAAACTTTACGAGAGGAAGCGATCAACTCCCAGCACACGCATATAAAGTGCACCGAGCGCTGAGTGTTTCGAAACCAGTTGACGTGACGAACGGCGGCAACCCACTCGGCCTGTGGGCTCTCGTAGCAGGGGAACTTGTGAAGAGTCCACCCTTCCACATTAATAGCATTACGGAATCAACCAAATTATAGAGCTAGAAAAGAAGGGAAAAAGTGGTTCGAATTGTGCGACTCGACGTACGACGCTGCATAGCACCAAAGCCACGACCGGCCGGCACAGGGGGCACGGTACCCCGGTACCATGTGACGTCACGCTCACTGTGGCCAGCGCCTTGCTTAGCTGTGCGGGATTTTCAAAAAGCGCTGGATTTGATATTTATTTTCTAATTAACTACACGATTGCCTTGGTAGTGCAAGCTGGCTACAAGTAAAATAAAGCACACACTTTCTTTTAAGACCACTTGTTTTGGTTTGTAAAATGACCGGACAATCCCTTTAAGGGAGAAAGTGTAACCTTGAATTGGCATAGTAAGCTGCAAAAAATGGCATGTCATGCCAACTAGCGGAAAAGCTTCAGTACTGTGCAATGGAGACAGATTACTGCTCCTAGTTAGCTGTTAGCCAACACACCATTCCTGGTGTCTAAAATTATAGCCTATACATTGTACAGGCATCTGCATTTTATTCAAGTATTGCATGATACAAGTTTCAGTTGATAAGCAGTGCTGGCAGCGATTGCAATGAAAGATGCAGTGTCCCTCATTGCACGGCAGCACACTTGAACATGACTTTGGAATTGAGCATTTGTGTTTCTACAGTCTCCCTGCAATGTACAAAAAGCATTCTGCAGTGAGCAGATGCCAGCACTACACAGAAGTCGTGCTACAGTGAAAGTGGTGGTATGTGAAAAAATTCGTTGTAGCAAAGTTTACAGCGAAACATCACTATTTGAACAATGGCACACTTCACTGCTTTTTTACATGCACGAGCTTGTGAGTGAGTACCTTGAATTCTGCAGCTTTCCTTTGAGATATAAAACGTGTTGACTAGTTCTATTAGTGGTTGCCAGCAATAAATTAATAGCAGCACTACTGGCATGCCCTACCACTTACTAAATATGATGGTGTATATTTGATCTAGCACTCGTATAGATAATTGTCTCCAGCACATTTCCACATTACTATTGTATAGTTAAATAGTCTGAGCAGTTGATTTTCAGTTGCACTAAAAAAGAAAGACCGGTACCATAAAAACTGACCTTCAGTTCACTTTGGTGAAACAAGGATGAAGGAGATTAGTGTGTCTGCTTTTTATTAAAACACCTTCGCTTAAAATTCCATAAGCATACCCAACCCACATGGAAAGCGGTACCTTCAATTCAACTTAGGAGGCACAGCTGGTTTTAGGGGAATTTACAACCCACTTTTTCTTGACAGCTTTAACGTGTATATCAGCATTTTAAGATTGTGTAAAAATGCACGCTTTCTGCTGACGCAACCCCTGGGGGTCCAGATGTGTTCCTTGAGTGAGTGCAGGAAGGAAGGGGGGGGGGGGGGGAGAGAGGCAAAGCGAGAAATTAAAGCATATTTTAGTAGACTAAAGGCCAGTGAGCGCCACTCTGCAGAAAAACCAGTGGGGATCTTCTTTGGCTGGCCTGCCCCCCTTCCCCTCCCATCCTTTTCGCTTATCTATTTCTGGAGCTCCTGGTACCATCTGTAATTACGAGCAGTCAACCATGTTTTGCCCAGTTTTCTTAGCTTTAGACAGACTAAGAAAATAGTTGTTCTCTTTAAAGCATAAAAAGTTTGCAGTGCACTGGAAAAAATAAAGTATTGCATTCAAAGTTTTGTGGTTAAAGGGCCTGATTCTTGGGGTTTAACGTCCAAAAACCAGCTGTGATTATGAGAGATGCCGTAGTGGAGGGCTCTGGAAATTTTAACTACCTGGGGTTCTTTAATGTGTACTGACATCGCACAGTACACGGTTTTCAACATTTCGCCTCCATCGAAATGCAGCCGCCGCGGCCGGGATTCGATCCCGCGACCCTCGGATCTGGAGCCGAGTACCATAGCCACTAGACCACTGCGGCGGGGTGTGGTTAAAGGGCCTCTAAAATGTCAGGCTCAAAAATTGGCTAAGAGGCTGACATGTACTATTTTACAATGAAAACACTGCCAAAATAATTTTTATTATGGTGCAGTAATATCAAAATTGCAGGCATTTAACAAGCGTCTGCCACTACCATGCTTGCTTGCCTTTACTGCCTTCACCAACAACATGGATGGAGTGAGACAAAAGCTATGAATTGCATCAGTACACCTGAATTCTCCACTGTCTGCTCCTAATCGCCCGACAAGACAAAGAGGAAGCTCACTGGTGCACAATGATTGGGCTTCTCCATTCTCGGAACACAACTCTTGCCATGCAAGATCGGCACTGTCATCCCGTGCCGATCTACCAATTAACTGCTTTTACCCAGTACATCACCTGAGACACCATGGTGACATAAGTTAAAAGGGCTCTGAAGAAGCACGGGATTTCATTCGTATTTGTGGCATTCCTGCAGTGCATAGAACTGCTGCATTCACCAAAGCTGATTGTCACAATGTGGGTATTTATTTGAAATGTGTAAAAAATGTCGGGGCTGGCTCAATGGCCCCCTAACAGTTCAGCCAGCACTATGGCCATTAAAGCTATTTTTATAGCTGATGCTATGTATAGCTATAGCCTAAATATAAGGCAGAGCTGTGCAGGCAGTAAGTTGGACACAAAATGCATAGTGACAGACAAGTTACGACACAGTACAAAGAAATACATAGTACTTGCATATCTACTAGAAGCATGTATTTGTCCTAGAACCACAGTGTCTAGAAATGCTGTCATACAGCAGGATAACTACGTACTAGGCACTGAAGTACTAGTGTGTATGCCTTGCAATAATGTATAATGAACAGTCAACAAGTAACATCACAGACGCACTTGGAAATATTAAAAAGCAAAACAGATAAAAATACTGTGCACATCAATAAGAATGCCATTCTCTATTGTCAGTAATTAAACCAATGACCCTACAGGTTTTGCAGCACAGATAACTTGCATAAAACTGCCAGTTCTGCCGTCCATTTTCACTTACTGGCAACAAGTAGCATAACAGTCATAGGCTCTTGGATTACAGCGAGTTTTAGCATAGTGGAAAACAGCAAACACAAGGAGCTGGAGACCTTGCACACTTGTGCTATTCTTGGAATGTAGCTTTCAATGCTAACACATGCAAGGGGAGCCACACATAGGCAAGATGGCTTTGCCATTTGAAGTGAGAGCCACCAGTTTCAGATGAATCAAGTCGCAAGCCAGTGCTGATAAGCTCATTCATTCCATACTATTACTCGTATTTGCTTTAGATTTCACTCATGATGCTTTGGCAGCCATGTAATACTCAGCAAAATAGTTCCATTTTTTAGATACTTCACGACTAGTGATGCAGAAGGCCTATGAAAGAGTCTGTTCATGCTTGCTGTAGTTGCATCAAGGTGGCACCACCACTTAGTCACCTGTTTCGAAGGATATGGCTACAAGTCGGCCTAGATGTGCTATGTTTTCTGCGACTAAACAAAGTGAAATGTGGTCTTTTGGATTTAGCCTGTCCATTCATTTTCTTTTATCTTGATGGTGATGCATGTGTTTGAGTAGTGCCTCACGCCCTTACGCTATACTAAAAGACTGCTGTGTGCTACTAAGTGTGCGATGTCCTTGCATTGGAGTTTATATGCATGCTAAGCTAACATAAGTATTTTCCACTAAACTACAACTCCCCTATAGCGTGTAACATGGAACCCAAAGTACATCACATCTGAAGACTTAGACTAGGTCACAGACAATAGTGCAAGCAACTGTAACTATCTTGAAAGCCCTTACAAACAAATTAACTTTATCACAAGGTAAAGATCCTCTCTACAGGTGCACCGTTATCAAAACATGCTTCTAGCTCTCTTTCTCGGGCTTACTGCAGCTGCTTTGACTGGATTTCTCCAATGCCTTCTCACTTCACAATTTTACAATAACTCCAACATATAAACACTGCTGCAGAATGCCTGAGATCTGTACAATGACTACATGCACCATATTTACAGCACTAGTACACTTTCTTTTTGTGACAAGCTACTGTAGCTTTACTACAAAGCAGTGCTCAATATAAATGAGAAGTACGTACAAAGCTCACATGTGCTGAAAAGCTGAGAGTTAAACCCATCAACAATATAACAGCAGAGACTACACTTGCAAATTACTTCCAGAATGAAAACAAATAATGAAAAAAAAAAAAAATCCCGACAGCTGCAATGAAGCCAGTGCTACATGGTGCATTGGTTACTTCTTAACTCACCTATAAAGAAACGGCACATGGCAATTTACAATTACACTAGTTAACACCTAAAGTGACTTGGCAAACACCCAAACAGTCTTAAAATCGTATAAAATCTTAATTTAGAGGCAGGACTTGCGTGGTATTCAGAATGATGGGTAGCAGGTTGTTGATACGAAGACATGCAACGTTAAACATAGTGAAAATGGGACACAAAACAATGGAACACAAGTACTATCCTGTGTTATTTGGTGTCCCATTTTTTGAACTCCTTAATGTAGTAGTGTGTACAGTATATTGCCAAGTAGAAAAACACTTGACTGAAGTCTTCCTTATCTTCAGCCCTCCACAGCTACAATGCTTATAGCAGCCTTTGATATGAGCGCAATCACCTGACTCTAGACTGAAAATCTCTCTAGAGTATTTCAGTGGCACCACTGGCATAGAATTACCCAGCGTTATCTAGCGTTTGAAACTATGGCAGTGGCAGTGCCTGGCAATGATTAGAAGCTTGAATTCCAAGTATGCCATTCACATTTTCTTGCTTTTTGTTCTCTTGTGCTTTCCTTTCATTTTAGAATCGGATGTTGGCACCTTTTTGATGTAGCCTCGCCGTTCAAGAAGATCCCTGGCCACCTTGTTGATGTGCTTGAAGCGATCTGGGCCCAGGTGAATTCCTCCATACCAGCGAGTGACAACAATGAGAACATTTGTCACGTTGAGAATCTGAGAGAGCAAGAACAAATATTTAACAAAAGCTTTAAGAAGCTAAAGTAACAGCTGCAGTAAAAGACTGCATATTGGCACAACTGTAAGCGGACCTATGTTATTTAAGTTTGACATCTGTAATCTGATTCAATGGTTCCATGCAGCACAGTTGAAGCTACAGGCCTCTTCGGCCAATCAGCGGCAAACACGTTAAACCTATCCTTCCGCACCATGGCATTTGCCAGCGGTGCGCGATGTGGTGGCAGTGGCAGCCTTGAAAGGAGGAGGAGGAAGTGGGGCCCCTGTTGGCAACAGTGGCTTAGTAGTAGTAGTAGGCGTGCGTTCAAGCAATGGCATGTCATCTCACTTTGCAAGAATTTTGCGCTCGATATCCTCCAAGCCTTGTTTCTGTTGCACAGAGTATAGAGTTGGAAGCTCGTGGAAACCGAAATGTGTACAGCAAGACAAACATGAAATCGGGGACACTGCATTGTGGCTGCAACCACACCATGTTGTTGCACTGTGCGCTTGTTTGGAAGTTTATTATTCTTGTTTAACTCATTTGGGAGTGTCGATTGGCAATTTTTTATTTTATTTTTCTGCTTTTGTGGATGTGTTGATCAATGATGGAGGAGCTGCAGTACTAATCAGTAGTGGCACTCCTTATGGCAAACAATGTGATAGCAGCAAATGGTTTTTAAGGTAGCAGTAGTCGAGGGCCATCAAGAGCTGCTATTTCTATCAGCAGTGGGCTTAATCATTTTACAAGTCTCAGGCGGCTCCGTACGGCGCCGGACACCTGCAGTGTACTTGTTTTTCATGGGGACCTCATGGAAGCCCCTCCGACTAGCAGGCCAGGGGACTTCTGAATCATGTAATAATGGCATCATATCTGTCAGCGAGGTGTCCGTGGGCCGCCTTGGACTGGCTCAGGACTTGGTAAATCAAGAACGCCCAGTGGTATTACTTCCTGATGACAAACAGTATGACAGTAGTGATTTATCCAGAGGGTACCAGTAGCTGCAGGAAGAGCGTCTCTGCTTTGGCAATTTAACGCATCTCTTCCTGGGGTCACATGCTACACGAGAGTTTTAGTATTACAGGAAGCATTTACATTTGCATTAGCGTGCATCTCAGCGCTAATGCTGAGATGGGCTGCACTGATAGCTTTAATTAATATACATACAGTACCATCTAGATGTAAAAGCATTAAGTACTTGTGAATCCACAATTGTGCCAACATATCAAGCTGGTATCTGCTGCTTCTTGTGAAGCCATGTTTGTAAGGCACGAACGAAGAGATAAACCGACAGCATTACGCCACACAGATGCGTTGACAAGCAAATGCTCCATGAAGCCGTGTTGGCCCAAGTGTGCATCTGTGCACATATACTCAGATTTTTTCAACATGATGTGTGTAGAACACCATGTATTTTTTACCTCCATACAATGAATTTTTATCTGCAATTTCGGTATAACAAAGTTTCACTGCTGCCACAGAGGTAAACCAAGACGATAAATTGCAACTTCTGCTAGTGCCAGTGGTCGGACAGGTGGGCAAGTTCTACATGGTTTTTGCAGATGCACTTTTCAAATTGCGTGCAGCATGATAAAGCAGCCGCCACTGAAGAGCAATACTTCTCCCGCCCGCAGGGGCCAAGGAGAAATCTGAATGCTCACCTCCTTATCACCAGAGCAGGCAAAGTGGAATGTATATGTGAGAACAGCCTTGTGTATCATATTGTGTACTTTGTGCCTTGCGTACCCATAACCGACGTAGTTCCGCTGATGCCGCCTCTTAGGCTTGTATCTAACTAGCAATCCTGATGAGTGAGAAGGCATCACTGCTTCTTTTGGGAACTGCAAGCCATCAACTTTTCTTTCTGACAACCAGTCTTTTGGTGAGCATGATAAAATTGGCATCACTGTACCTATCTGGGAAACACTGGAATGGCCATGGTAATTTTGCTTGTCTCTTGTTACTACAGTATGTTGTATCTGCATTTTTTTAGGCTATACGTGTGACGTATGGCTGCTGTGGCTAGGGCTTCAATGGCACGCTATCAAGTTGCGGTCGGTGGATCCCCTGTGCAACAAACATTTTTTGTAATGCTACCTAGATTATTTTACTTTTTTTAATGCTCTTATCAGGGTGTTCTCATGGCATTCCCATGTAACTAAGAATTCTTCAGTGACAATACATAGCATAAAAAGACTAATTTTGGTTTAACGAAGTTTTGATATAGCGAAGCAAATTGCCAATTTCACCACTTCGTTATTTGAGGTTTAACTGTACTAATATTTGCACATCAGGGTATCAACTTTTATTTTGATTCTTTTGCACACAAGTCTAACCTCTAGGTTTGGAGCTGAAAACAGCTTATGTTTAAAAGATGAAGACAATTGTTTGGAGATGAAAACAACTTACGTCTAAAAGATGAAGAAGGCGATTTCCTGCATATGTTTCCCCATCATCTTCAGAGTCTTTGCACAGCACAGTGCGTGGCTCTGTTTGAAGAATGCTAGGAAAAAAAAACAAAACTATACTCACATTTTGTAAAATCATTGCCACCCACAAATTTTGTGAAATGATGAATTAACATACCGATATGCCCAAATGTTGTGTGTGGCTTCTGCAATCTTTTTGTTTGTCTTCAGCTCGTCCAAAACTTGTTCAACCTTTGAATGATAAACAGTCAAGGTTAGCAAGGTAATGAAGTAACATTGCTACAATACAAAAGAACAGCAATCAAGCAGACTAATCTTTTCATAAAACTAACATTTATAGTAGTACAGTTAAACCTGCTTATAACGAACCTCCATGTAACGAATTCCTGGATATAACGAAGTTTTTCTATTCCCCGCCGTTACTCCATAGAAGTACATGTATTTGAAACCTCTACGTAACGAAGTGGCAGCGGGAGAACCCCTCGAAATAACGAACTTTCTCCGCCGACAGCCTGAGATTTTGCCCCAAATTTTGTCACTTTTGCGCGAGCAGTAACTGGAAGCACCTTCTCCGCCGTGAGAGAATGTGAAGAGGCGGCATGGCACTTGGCGTGCTCGAAGGCACGACGACTGCGAGGAGAGAGCGAGCGCACGTGTGCGTGCATGCGAGCGCGCGCGAGGCTGGCCCGCAGCGGGCATGTCCTTTCCCTCTCACTTCAAACCTGCTCCCGCCGCTTTCTGCAGCTGGCCTAGCCTGCCAAGCCGCCCCCCTCCTTTTCCAGTTGATGTTACCGATGTCGCGCCGGTTTAAAGGGTCCCTGAAACGTCTTTTTGACATTGCGTCACTGATTAGGCAACACAATTGTGAAATCATTCACACCATAAATAAAGCGAAGCACCATGCGCTAAGGCAGCTATGGGCTTATTTCTGTCGCCTTCCTCCTTACCACTGCTGTTCCTCCTCAACTCGATCTGCTGCGGAGTGCGCGCTAGTGACGACAGCGCCTCCCGCGTCAGCCGCTCTGCCGAGCCTCCCGTAGCGACATAGCGCCCCGATATCCTCACTGAGGTCGCCCGCCTCAGCAGTGCTAGCCTCTGTAATAGAGCGCCGGCGACTCGTGTGTACGCCCCCAGATGCCGCGACGATACCGTTGGCTGAAACGAAGGAGTACGTTGTAGAAGCACATTGTTCGCAGCTAGGTTTTGAAAATTACGTGCATGTCAGAGGCTCGGGGCCAATCAGCGACCTCTCATTCGATCGGTCGATGACGGGGGCGTTTGAAAACGCCTTTTGGCGTTTTCAAACGCCCCCGTCATCGACCCGTCATCGATTGGCGAGCAACCTTTTGAGATACGCGTGTTCAAAACCTTATTGTAAATTACACACTTTACGCACAGCGCTGAAATCTGTCCTGTAATGGTCCTAGTGACCCGCTCTACCGGATCACCATGTTTGCACAAAATTGTCAAAACCGTTTCAGGGTCCCTTTAAGAGAGAAAGAAAAAAAAACGAGCTTTTTTTTTTTTTTCCAACGTGCTAGCAGCGCGACTCTGGTTGCTGCGCGAGTCTGCACTTCGCTAACCTTACAGTAGGTGAGAGCGCTTGTTGGGCCTAGCTTGCGGGGTCACGGGCGGCACGCCTCAAGGGAAGTTTGCCCTTGACAACACAGGGATCGGGTGCACAGGACATCGCGGGGTGATTCAAGGGCAGCGCGCGTGAAATGGTAAAAAGAAAAAAAGAAAGAACTGGAGACAGACAGCGGTAAACTGGAGGTCACGGGCGCGCGTTCCATGCGTAGTGTTCGCGGCTGACAAACGGCCGTAGTAGCATTGGAAATCCTATCCTCGGAGGGCGCGCACGCAACGCCTTGCTGCCACGGCCTTTTTTTTTCTTCCCTCCGCTCATTGTCAATTCGTTCCGCGCTCCTTCCTCCTCCACGGTGATTCGCTGCACTTTTTTCAGGCGGCACACTTCCTTTGTGGAGCCTGCACCCTACCTCGATTGTCCACGATTTCCGGGCAGCCGCATTATAACCGGTCCTTCATATGGGGAAAGGGGGGGGGGGATTGTGAGGGGGGCTGCACATTAAGCGGTATGCGGGGGTCAGAAGAAACCGGGGGAGGGAGGGGGGGGGTAGAAAAAACCGCATTATTGCCGGTCCTGTACTATAAGTGGTCACATAAGTGTTCTCAGCTGTAAATGTTTTCTCGCCCAAAATAATTGTTTTGGGTGAGCTCTGCCGTCTGTAACCGTTTTGCTTAAGCATTTATTTTTCGAATTTTCATGCCGAACCTGCATATAACGAAATCCTCTTTATAACGAAGTTTTCCGGGAATTTCTCAATTTCGTTATATCCAGGTTTAACTGTAAGTTATAACTCAGTATAATGAAATTCAATATAAAATTCTTGACATAACTGTTTATAACTTCATGTTCACTGAACACCACATATTTAAGTCAACCTCCGTATAACAAAGTGTGTTGATCCACAATGTCAATACAACCGAGTTTCATTCCTGCCATAAAGACAAGATGGTGAAAACGTGGTTGGTGTGAATGCATTTTTTACATCGCATGCCATGCAACAGAGAGCAGCCACCAAAGCACATGAGCATTTTTTAGGCAGCAGTCAAGACAGGAGGGGACTGAGCGCCATACTCCTTGTCACCAGAGCAGAGGAGACAGAGCAATACAAATGAGCTTGCCTCTAGAGCAAAGGACAAGTTGTCAACCTTAAATAAAACTTCCTTCTGTGTAATGCTGAGAAAAATAATGGCTCTTTACGAGCTCTTTCAGTAGCAAATTAACCACTGTGATGGACAGAATGCTTCTAGCCAGACAAGTCTTCATGGTGTCCGTGTTCTTCATGAATGATTCCTATCTGAATCCGACACGTACCAGGATACAACAGTGCCACAGTGCAAGTTTTGCCTCTAGGTAACTGAATGAAGCTTTTGCAGTATGACCCTTCCCTATCCTCACTGACGTGAAGAGGAAGGGGCCTCTGATCTGTTTTAAGGGCCAACTGAAGTAAAATTTGACTTGGGCTGAAACACTATGAATATGGAGTATACAGGATGTCCCAGTTAACTTGAACCAAAGCTTAAAAAAAAAAAACGCTACTGAAATCGTACCATGAAGAACACACAGCACCGACCAAAGTAAAAGTAAATATATTCGTAAAAGACATTTAGGCTTCCGTGCGGGAGCCAAAACATCTTTTACGAATATATTTTACTTTGGTCGGTGCTGTGTGTTCATGTTATTCCCTGACCAAATGGGATTCCGTCCAACTCTAGACTTCATGAAATCGTACCAACTCCATATTAAGTGGTAGTTGTACTTACAAACAGTATTTTTGTCATTGCTAAGTATTTATTATTTCATTGGTTTTAATTACCTTTTTAGTTACTAATATCGTTAATATGTCAATTACAGAGTTGTCGAGCACTCCAAATAACCTCGCAGCCAAGAATTTGATTTTTGTGCTGAAGTGTGCCTGGTGGTTTTTTTCCCGAGAAAAGACAAAAGCACATGAACGCAAAATATGAAATAGATAAGCAAGCTTCGTTGGACACACGGCTGCGTTCATTGATCACCACATCATATAAGGTATCAGGCTGGTAACTCTCCTATGACTCTGATATGCTCAGTATGTCCTGAAGCAGAAAAAGGGAGGAGAGGGGGACAACAATGCTGCATCACCAGATGCCGACGCTTACAGCACTACCAGACCAGTCGCAAACCCCACTGAACTATCCTACATGGCAAAGGCCTGTGCGACGTGGCGATGGACCATCCACGAACACAGCCATGGGTCCACCAAAGCTTGCTAGAAAGCGCTTTGTATGTGGCAATCGAGCATCCATCTATTTCATGTGTTTTGAGGGCTTTCTTTTTTGTTCAAAAAAAAAAAAAAACCAGACACACTCCAGCACAAAACAAATTGTTGATTCTGGGGCTATTTGAGGTGCTCTACAACTTTCCTGTTGACATGTTAGTGGTATGAGAAGAAATTAAAAAGTTGGCCAATTCAAACCAATAAAGTTACGAATCCTTAGTGATGAAAGAAGTAAAAAATGTTTGTAAGTACACCAAACTACCAAGAATATGCAGTTGTTGCGGTTTTCGTAGAGCTGTTGGTTTTTCCAAAAATCTTGGTCCAAGGTAACTGGGACACCCCATATATTGGGTAAGTAACCAGCACCCTGATTGCCAACTAGCAGATCATGTGGAGTACTAGTGGTGTGCCCGGGCATTATTGCAGCCTCCCTTCCTTTCCTCTGTGACACCTCTACAAGCGACTGCTCAAGGAGGTTTGAAATGGTGATATCAGTGCTCTTTTGTAGTACAGTGCCACTGGGTTGCACAGCTGTAGGCAGCTCAAACATGTACACCACGGTCAGGACAAGCTTTCATGCTTTTTCTAAAGACGTAAAAATTTTAAAGCTTTCGGTTATGGCAATGAGGCAAAAAAATGGGGGCCATCAAAGAGTGAGGCACTTTGCTTGGCATAATTCAACATGACAACTTTGTGCTTGACCGGTCTCAACATCTTTAAAATGCCACTGAATATGGAAAGACGAAGCATGACGCAGTGCCCTCAATGTTCAGCTACTGCCATCACGGGTAGAGGAAGTATGTACACACTTTCTGCCATGTGCAGAGGTTTTCTTGGAGCTCACCCTAGCGGAAGTGGAAACAAAGGCGACTCTTCACCATGAGGTTCAGGACGAAACTGATCTTTATTGTTAGCTGTTGCTGGCGAGAAGTGGTGGCGCATGGCCGTAGCACATGGGAGAGAAGGCCATAAGACCAGCCCTTTCTTCGCCCTTGCCAGAGTGGGCCAGGTGTGCCACCGATGAATGAAGCACAAGGAGCAAACAGGTGTGTGCAAGGCCGTGACACGTGTTTTCCCACTTCATCGAAAAAAAAAGGGATCCGGCACTGGCGACCACCACAGTTTCAATGTTGTTATTTGTCTTCAAGTGTAATGTTCTCTTTGTATCCAGCATTGCCAAACATTATGCTTATAGTTCTGTTGATTCAGTGGCAGTTGTGACCAGCGTGTTGAACCAAACCTGAACCGAAAAATGCACACTCAGCAGGATTTTGGCCGGAACTGAACCAGAACCGCTATTCGCAGAACGTGCTTGGACCTGAACCAAAAACCTAAAGAAAGATCAGTTATTGGATTGGGTCAAAGCAGTTCAAATAGCTATGGGGCCATGATCTGCCAGCATCCTCTAGTCTCCGTGATTGATTCCGGCCTTTTTGTCTGTTGGCCTTTATCCGTTTATTTATGCGACTCATTTTCTTCTTATGATTGTCCCTTCTTTTTCTGCTGCAGTGGTCGAGTGGTGCTTGTCAGAAGACATTTCTTAGCACAACATAGAAAAAGAAAAGACTTGGAAAGGAAGAAGAAATGACAAGTGCTAAACTTCAACTGACTTTATTCTTACAGATGAGCCAAAAATTACAACATATGCGCATGTGTGCATGAGATCGTGGATCACATCCGCAGGTCGTGCAGTGCGCAAATTATAGTACACATTTGAACAGATGTGTTTCATTTTCATATAGAAAAACAGATGTGTCACTAATACAACTTGTGCCTCTCCTTTTTATACGATATGCCTAAAAAAATTCTCTTGCCAGTGTATCACCACTCCTGCCAGTTATCTTGGTCTTCCGCAATCGTGGATCACATCCGCAGGTCATGCAGTGCGCAGGTAAAAGCGTAACCCCTTCGTTTATTACAGATAATTTGTACTCTCGTGCTCGGACATTGATACATCTACCCATTTAGCCCACAAAAAAGGAACCAAGCCTGCAGTGGTGCCTTATGTATGCAGTACTATTTCTCACAACTTGAAGAAAGTCGCAAATAGGTTTGGTGTGCCTGTTGTTTTCTCAGCGCAGCGCAAGTTGGCTGGACTGTGTCTGCGCATTGGACATGTTCACGAAAAACGTCTAGATGCGGAAAAAAGCACACCATGCCATACGTGGACTGCGCGAAGGGTATTGTGTATGAACAGGGACTCCGAACAGAAAGGGGGGGCATTTTCGAAGTGTTTACTCTGAAATCAAATTTTTGACAAGAAATTTCAAGCTGGTGGTTGTGTGATCCAGTGCACCGGACCACACAACCACGCGGGATGCGCAGATTCTCAGTACTTCCAAAATTTCCATCCATTTTGCCAAAAAGAATTAAATTATTATTAACTGGTGCCATTAAACCTACCACTTAATATAATATGTAACATAAATAAATAAGAACCGGCAAATATTTAGAAGAAAAACAATAAACAAAACATACAAAGACAACGATTCTTGCCCCCCCTCCCCCGAACTCCCAAAAACATTCCAGAGTCCATGTGTACGAAATACCACTGTCACGTGGAAAAACCTATGTGGGCCAAATGGGCAGATGTAAGTGTCAATGTCTCAGCATGGGAGCGTGAATTATCTGTAATAAACAAAGGGTTCACGCATTTACCTCCGCACAGCATGACCTGCGGACGTGAGCCACGACTGCGAGACACCAAGATAATTGGCAGGAATGGTGATACGTATGTTGGCAAGAGAACTTTTGGAGGAATATCATAAAAAAGAGAGGTACGAGTTGTATTAGTGACACATCTGTTTTTCTACATGAAAATTAAACTCGTCTGTTAAAATGTGTATTTTAATTCGCCTATGACGACACTCACACACACATGCGCATATGTTGGAATTCTTGGCTCTTCTGTAAGAATAAAGTCAGTTGAAGTTTAGCGCTTGACCTGTCATTTATTCTTTCTTTGTAAGTCTCCATTTTCTCCATGTTGTGCTAAAAATTTTCTTACAATTTCAACCAACTCGCCCAGCAACAATTTCTGTATAGTGCTGCTTGAACATGGACCTGAAAGATGCGAGTGCAAACCCAGCCGCATTGATAGAGCTGAAATCCTAAGGGCTGTGTATTTTGCAATGCCAGTGAACCTGAAATAAAAGCTTCCTGAGGCCCCAATACAGTCAGCCTCGTCTTTCCACTCTTGTACTTTTCCCCATGACTCTGGGTTGCGATGCCTACAAGGGCTGCAGAAAACAGCGAATCAACTGCTTATCCATTCTCTTTGGAATCGCCTGTGAAAGTTAATGCAAGTCGGTGCGATGGTGTGGAGCATGAAAACATACATTGTTTTCATCACAAGTTGAAATTCCTGCACAGCTATGAAAACCATTTTCTAATAAACTTGCGAAAATAGACAGTGAAAACTGCAATGTTAGCAGCAAGGGCTGAATGAGATCTGTGATCTGTGTTGGCCTTGCTGTGCAACTCCATAATATTTGAGCAAGGAAGTCTCCCCTTTATATAAGCAACAGATCAATACCTTGTGTCAATTTAGAGAAAGCTAATTATTTTGTCACTATTCTCTGTATGTTTGTACTCGCTCATAATAGCGAGACTACTCAATGAGATGTACAATGAGTGCAATAAATGCACTTATGCCACATAACTGCCTTTTTTATCACTAATTTCAACGTGAATCTCCATATGTAATTTTGTCGAGGTGCACACATATCAAGCGTTGTAAAATGGGAAGTTTACCGCACCTAACCGGTTCAGTGTTGTGAACTGGTTCATGAACCAGTTCAAATCTATTTCTGTGAACTGAAGTGAAATAGTCCGTGCTGAACCCATACCCAAACCTAAGCCCGCACATTTTTCAGTTCGACACTCTCGTTGTGACTACAGATTACAAATTCGCACATGCTGCGAATGTCCGGGAAACAGTGCTGTAAACAAAAGACTGCTCACTGGTGGGTGTTCTGCGAGAGAATGTATCCATGTTTCTTTCATGGTGCATGTCCACATAGTTGACTAACTTCTTTTTTTAGGTCAATATGTAAATACGCTGCTCGGCTGCAACTGCAGTGCACATTTTTGTGGCAGCAGACAATTCGCCTACATTGTGTCGGTTGCGCTGGAACTGGCAGCACTTCCGGCCGGTGGTAATGGTATCATTCTTTCTACTTTCAGTATCAAAAACAATGTTGTTTACAATTTTTCCTTCCAGTATCCACTAGCATTTTGAAGAAGACGTTTGGCAGGCAGCATTATCTGTAGTTAGACTGCCTAGGAACCAGCATTTGCAGAGTGCAAAATTTCACTGCTGTTGCCCTTCGGTTAGTGTAACACTGCAACCGCCTTGCATGTGGCCTTTGCAGGTTACAGTTCGGCATGGTATCTTTCTAGCCCTGCAGCACTTTACCAAATAATCTTCAAATGATCTCATAATAGAGCAGCTTACTGCCCCATGAATCGCTTGCTGGAAAAATTTTTTCTATACTGCATCCTGTGAGTGCACTGGAAACTACACAGAGGGAGGATGAAAAGGGGGAAAGTAATTGTCAGTGTGAGTCATGATGACAATGACCATTTTCATTTTTTGAATGTGTTCGCGTACTTGCGTTATAATGACTAGTGTGCTGCAAGTTGCTGGAAAGAATTTAGTGCCACTGGGGCTCACAGTGGTACTCGGCAGTGACTGTACTGCTCAGGAACACAAAGTGCCATGGTGCAAAGTTGGGCAAAATTTGCGATGGCAAGCATGCCTGTGGTTTTGGAAACATCAGTATTCATAGGTAACTGTAGTGGGCCAAGTATGAGGGAAGTGAGCGACTCAGACGTGTGTTTGAAATGGCATTGGTCAAGCATGCTAGGTGCCACCTTTCAGGAACATAGGTGTAAACAAAACAGTGAGCAAATGACCATTATTCGAGGCGGGTAGTGTAAATTTTAATAAATTTTTGGCTCTTATGAAGACAGAGACAGATATTTTTTTATTTATTGAACTCATAATGAACAATTGAAGCATTACTTAGAATGCCTTCTCGCTCATGAAATTGGGCAGTGCTACTTCACCCTCAACCTATGTAGTAAATTCTTTCAGCTATGTAATTTGCAGCCAAAAGAGCAGGAGATTACCAGATGTATATGAGCTGAAACTGCAAAGTCTTTGCTGTATGCAGTGTAGTAGTACTTGGCTCGCATATACATGAGAGTCCTGACTACTTACCAGCAGCATTTTTTTTACTATGATCAAGAAGTGTTGCAGGGACACTTTCATCTTAATGACGAATACAAATAAATAGACACACATTTTCAGTTTGAATTGTACTGCAGCACATGTACCGTAAGGTGGCCATTTTAGGCTTCACAGACCACTAGCAGTGTCTACATGCAAGCGAGGTGTACACACAAGCTTGATCTTTTGCCATGCGAGTCACCCTGCAAATGGTTTATAAAGTTAACTTTGCCACATTACATAAGTGTCATGCAGTGAAGTGTACTAAAAGTGGGAAAGAGCCACAAGCTGTCACTGGACATAGCACATTTTGTCCCTTACTACAAACACATGCACATAACGATGTCTGAAAACTTCACTGTAAATTATTCAGAGCTCTCTATGACATAGCTATGGCCCAGAAAAAACACTAAATAAAAGTGTACGGAAGTGGTACTGCAATTCAATTTTCACCAACTGAAACTGCTACGTTTATCTTCTGGAAGTCTGAACGCTTCGAACAGTAAAAATTACGGTGTGAATTCAATCAAACAAGCGCTATTCAAACACTGTTTGAAAGTTGAAATATTCACACATGCCTGCTTTCCAATCCAGGTAGGTATGCAATTACATGGTACTACCGCGCCCAGTATGAGCTACACCACGCAAGCGTATGGCAAAGCGTGCTGCAAGACTGTATAGTGCTCTGATCGTGGCATATTTTGAAGTTATCGGAAGAGAGTTTAGCTTTTCCTGCCGTCGCACATGTCCTCCACTTGCTTGCTTTCGCCCTTGCCCTCCTTTATTTGAAGGAAACTTTCACGGATAATTTTCCTCGTTCGGTCTGTCTTCACCGCAGAAAAATTTGAGGGTGATACAGCGACCTTTATTTCGTGTGATATGAATTGCCAAGTATAGTGTGAGGTGGTAAAGAAAAGCTCTTCCCTCACAGTCAAACAAATTAAGAACAGAAATATAATACAATACCTGCAATATATCTTCACTGGAATACAAAGTCAGTAGCATAGAGAACAAGCCTTAGTCAAGATAATTACCATGTGAATTAACAATGTGAATAATGTATACTGACTACTTCAGAATGCATAGAAAAAAAAAAGCGAGAATGTAGCAGTAACAGAAATAATGACACTTTTGATATGCAAGGAAATATTAAAAGGCAAAAACACAAGTAAAGGGAAAGAAAAATAGCTGGAGCAGTCGTCACACCTTAATAGTGGGTCGTGGCACCTTGAATGGCAATCACGTTCTGCATCCTCAATGCGGGTTATGCATAGAATGATTGAATGAATGAATGAAGAAATTTTATTTCCCTTTTTAATAAAGGGGAGGGGCCAGGATGAGAGAGGGAGGTATATGTAGATGTCAGTCTACCAGTTGTGGTGGGCAACCACTACCTCCTCAGCCCACTTCACCCACTTTAAGACTCAGTCCTGTAAGGTGGGATCGAAGCTGCGCAGTGCAGACTACCACAGGTCCTCCCTATAAAGTAATGTTTTGAGATCTCAATGAAAACGTGTTCATTTTGGAGGCTTATCCATTCTTCTACAGCACTCCATAGCTCATCAGCGGATGAGCTGTGCAATCCTCTTTTGCCGAGCCTGACCTTCATCGTGCCCCATACCGCCTCAATGATGTTAAGGTCTGGCCCCTTTCGGGACTCGCCTCAGCCATCGCACCCCTCACGTGTTCAGGAGCTCCTCAACAACCTTTTCAGTGGGGACAGGTGACGAATCTCGTTTGAACAAGAAGTATCCGTCAGGAAAAGACCCGTCCAACAAGTAAGGTATCATGACACAATCAAGGATGTCGCAATACCTTACCAACGTCAGTGGTCCTTCAATACGGTGCAAAGCACGAAGTCCACCTCCAGGACTTAACGCCCCAAACATTGACAGAAGTGCGGCTGCTCGATGTAGCTTCCTGCACATAAAGAGGGTCGTAACAGGTGTTCACATGGCACCACACACGTTGCAAACGTAGACTCGTCAGTAAAAAAGTACAGCTTTCCAATCTTCCATAGTCCAGGAGACATGCTCAGTCATGAAATTAAGATGCACCATCTTGTTTGCCTCGGATAGGCATGGCTTCTGGGCCGCAACGTGGCTCTTGAGGTTACCTTCTGCTAGTCATCTTTTTATTGTAAACATGCTTGCGACACACCAGCGGCAACAATGATCTCCTTGGCAGTGCTGAACGGGCTTGCCTGTGCGGTGTCAAGGATATCCATGGCCTGAGCAGCAGTTGTTGCACAAGGGTGCCATTTATGAGGAGCGTCGTTGATGCGGCCTTCGCCCCTGTAAGCTTGAATGATGCGATTGACAGTCTCTTATTTGACCTTCCCGTCATCTCTGATATTTGACATTGAGTATAGTGACACATGCAGTTGTTTTGGTTTAAGTGGAAAGCCGTTATCACTTCCCAGCGATACGCACGCTCGTTTTGATTGTTTGTGGGGAGCGCTGCTATCACTTTCTGTTACGCGCAACGCAGGCCGCGTTTATCTTGCATGCCACTTCTGGAACCGTGTCGACCATTCTTGAAACTTTGCATGCTTGACGCGCACATTTCAGTGACTTCTGGAACTCCAGAGATAAAGTGAGAACGCGTTATGACGCGTGTATAAAAGCTGACGCATTACACCGCTTGTCAGTCTTTCCGTCGACCGACGACTATTCACGTCGTTATTGCTGTGCATTGTCATTGGCTTTGTTTTGCTGGGAACAAGTTCGCCCAATAAACAGTTCGCCTGACATCGCTTGAGTCCTGCGTGCTTCGCCTTGAGTGCTGCGTGCGTCACTACCACGTGACAATACTGCTTCAGGGACAGTTAAGCTATTCACAGGCGCTCAGTGTTTAGCACTTGGGACATTCTCTAAAGTAATAAACGTATCAGTGTTTCAGTGTGCGCACTACATGCAGCCAGTTCCATGCAATAGGGCGCACGATGAACCAGTCCAGTATCACCCCACTAAATAATATGAAGCAGAAGCACCGAGCCAGGCTAGATATCATCTGTTTTGTGAAGCTCGACTTGTCGAGCAAGAAATTTGGCCATCAGGCCACAACAGCAGTTATAATTTTACAAACTGATACACCAGAGGGCAAAACGAGGGTGAGTGTGAAAGCAAGTGGAGGCGATGCACACTAGCGGGAACAGCCAAAACCTCCCCTGATAACTCCAAGACATGACATGATCAACATCACTGTACAACCTTACTACAGTCGAACACAGATATATCGAACCCACATATATAAAATTTTTGGCTATATCGAACTTGTAAATTATCCCCTTGAAAATCCTTTGTAAAAGTATAGAAATTCGCACGTTTATATCAAATGGTATTTTTACCCGCCATCGGATATATCAAACGCCGCGCGAGCTGGGAGGTGTGCTTCGATGCTCGCTGCACCCCACGACCTTCGCCACCTTCGCAGCACCGCGCCTCCGCCGACACCCGAAACACTCGAAAAACGTGAGGGCAAGAGGGCTCGGATTGTACTCCTGTTGGGCGCGTTCTCCAACTTGCGGAACGGCTTTTTTTTTTCTTTTTTCTTTCCTCTCTCTCTTTCCATCCTTTCTCCGTGTTACCGTCGGCTTGGAAAGCAGGAACGGAGGAGCCGGCGGCCCCCTCCTTTCGCCTTTTTGTTTTTGTTGTTGCTGTTTGTGAGTTTTGATCAGCCAAGCACAGCTCGCGCCTCTCATATTTGCTCAGCCAACAGTTTGCGCCTTTCGTACATCGCTGCTGCCCTTGCAGGTAGCCCAGGTAGCCATCGCCACCATCTCAACTGATCGCAAGCGCTTTGTTGGCGGAGTTCACTTCCGTGAGTTGTCGCATACCACCGCATTCCTCTTTTGCGTGCGTGCTGTGCATGCTGTGCAAAGGCGCTGCTGACTGCTTGAATTTTCGACTTCTTGTGCAGCAATGGCCAACGTCAAGAAGCACAAGAACCTTGACTTTGCAATAAAGCTGAAAGCCATACAGCGTGTTGAGGCGGGCAAAAAAAAAGTTCGATGGTGGCGGATGACATCGGGATATCACGGAGCAATCTGAGCACCTTGTTGAAGAACAAGGCGGATATTAAGGCAAAGGCGGCGGAGCAGCAAACATTGGGAGCCTGTCGTGTGCGCGCTCCTGGCCACGGGAAAGTAGAAAAGGCACTCTATGCCTGGTTCTTAGAAGTGCGTGCGAAGAACATTCCTGTGGATGGCCCAACCCTGATGGCTAAGGCCAAATGGTTTGCTGCTGCACTTGGTGAAGACAATTTCGCCGACAACACCGGGTGGCTTCACCGATTTAAGCAACGCTACAACATCATCGGCAAAGCCATTTTTGGCGAAAGCGAAGCCGTAAGCAGCCCGGACATCCAGCAGTGGATGACGAAGGAGTGGCCGGAAATCTCAGTGAACTTTTCATCCGCGGCAATCTTCCAACGCCGACAAGACCGGTCTGTTTTGGCAAATGCTGCCGAGCAAGACTCTCGACGTCTGGGGTAACACGTGTCATGGCGGCAAAATGAGTAAAGTCCGCGTGAGCGTTCTGCTGGCAGCCAACATGGATGGGTTTCAGAAGCTCCAGCCCTTTGTGATCGGGAAAGCAAGGGCACTGCACTGTTTCAAGAACTCTAAGCAGCTCCCCGTTCGCTACGCCTCGAAGAAGAAGGCGTGGATGACGCGTCAGCTGTTCACAGAATGGCTGCAAGCATGGGACATCGAGCTAGGCAAGTCGAGGCATCGAGCTTGCCTTCTTGTGGACAACTGCTCGGCCCACCACACCACCTGCAAGCTCAAAAACATCGAGCTGAAGTTCCTGCTGGCCAACACGACAGCAAAGCTGCAATCGCTCGACCAGGGCATCATCAAGTTCTTCAAGGTGGGCTACAGGAGGCGACTCCTTGAAAGGCTGCTGGTCAACCTTCGCATGGACACTGAGCTGAAGGTTGACCTGCTTGGTGCCATTCAAATGATGATGGGCGCCTGGCGAGATGTGAAGACGGCCACAGTGGCCAACTGCTTATGGAAGACAGGCTTCGTGACGGTGGAACTTGTGGAAACCAGTGAAGATGGCAATGAAGAGTGCATAGATGACGCGTTTCGCGAGTTGTTGTCCCTCTTCCCGGCTGCCGTTCCACCCAAAGTGTCTGCGGACGATTTCGTGGAAGCGCACTGCAATGTTCAGGCTGTTGCGAGCCTCGCTAACAAGGACATTGTAGCTGCGGTCGCAGGGACCCAGGATGCCCAGGCCGACAGCTCAAGTGGCGATGAAGATCGCCATTTTTGCATGCGATGGTGTCGAAAACACGATGTCGTTGCGTTACTTTGGAGGGTTGCACAGTGCTTGTCAGTGCACTAACTTGTCTTCTGCACCAGTTTTATATCGTAATGTGCAACAGCAACATTTTTGAAAAAGGACGACAGGCAAAGGTACCAAATGAGCTGGATACAAAGTGGTTGTGGCTCCAGCAGACTGCACTGGCAGTGTCGAGTTGCATTAATATGATGTGCGCATTCCGATGGTTATCCTCGTGCTACCGCTTGCAGTTCGCAAAAGCATACATAGCCTATAAAATTTGGGGGCCCATGACGTCATCTGTCACCCCTACGGTGCTGACCTCGAAGGCCATGTTTTTGTTAGTTGCGGTTTGCTGCAAAGCCATAAATTCTATCGTCATTTCACTTTGGCGCTTTGCAAACTTGTTGCGTGCGTATTTTTCGCTCGTGATCAACCACTTTTGAAGTTAAAACCGTTGAGCTAAGATGGGCCTTCTCCGGATGAGACGAATGATGACTGGCGCTTCAGGCCTAGTCAAGTGAAGCTTTAATGTAAAATGTTTCTGTAAGCACACTTTGTAGTGCAAAGTGGTGACATCACGTGGGTCATCGCTGCTGACAACGGCATTGGATGCCTCGATGAATTTCGTGAATTATCAGCATTCCTGGGTGTCCTCTCGGATGGGCTTACGGCAAGTGACATTATTAGTGCCGACAATGATCTGCGAGTCTGACCACACCAATCCCAAGATCGTAGCTGACGTTGCCGATGTCGAGGGATCAGACCCGACCAATGATGACCAATCTATGCCACTGCTAAATGACTTGGTACCATGCTCCAAGAGCATGCCTCTGCATTCACAGTCATTTGCTGCTGTTGTGGTGCAATGGAAGGTGCTGGATTTGCTGATCTGTAAGGCCCCAAGATGGCTCACGAAACTTGATGGCTTACATATTTACAAGATGCTTACATATTTCTTTCGTATGAAATAAAATGCAACTGTTTTTACGCTTTTGAGATGCGAGTTGTTTTAAGACGAGCTTCAAATAGGCATATCTGGTATTTAATATTATCGATATATCGAAATATTTCACGATCACCTTTTGAGTTATACGGGATAGACTGTATACCATTACAAGTAATAATGGACTTGGTTCTGTCTCAGCTGCTCCATTTCAATGATAATGAAAACAGTTTACGTATCACTATTAAGCATACAAATCAGCATATAAGCCAACAACTTTTATAAAGTCTGAAAAAGAGTTTTGTGTCACGCAGTCATACATAACCGAGAATTGTGTGTATAGAGTGAAACAAGTTTGGCATTTATGCAATATGGCAAACAAGAGCTTGTGCATTAATACACCACTCACCTCTCTCACGCTGTGAACTTCAGCAAGATGAGCCTGGAATACACTTCTACGATCTTCAAGCGTTCCACCGTGGAAGATATTCAAGCCATCTCTGAGATCCATGCCTGAAATCAACAGTACAAAAAAGCATGGAAATTTAGATGAGAATATTGATGTACTCTTTCCACTAGTAAAAGCAAAAGCTATACTGGCATAGTGCAATGGTTTAAGTTCTTTCATTGAAGCTAATGTCAGTGGTAGATCCAAAGAGGGGCATCCAGATATCCTGACACCGCGCTCAAATTTTTAATGTATGCCCCAAAGAAGAGGACCTATTTCAGAAACATGCTTCTAAGTAACTCTTTAGTTGCATCAAATGCGTCGTCTTGCATCTGCAAGCATCCATGTCAATTTGTGTTTCGACGCCCCATATTCAGTTTCCGGTATCGGACTTCCGAAAAGCTGACCCTCCTCGTGGGAAAATCCTGTATCTGCCCCTGGCTACTGTTTTAGTGGAATGCACTATTATGATACTGCTGCAGCAAATATTCCAGCTTACTAAGCACGCCACTTTCAGTGTTAAAACAAGTTAATCTAAGTACACCCTCTTTACGCATTATGAAGCCAGTGGAGCAAATCAGAGCGAATAGATGTTACATACTGTGCAAAGCAGCAAAAAAAAAAAAAAAAAATCTGAGAAATGTGTTGCGATCCCCAGGCACACTGACCTGCTTGTAGTAGTAGTACAAACATGACAGGCTTCCGCTCAAATTAACAATTTTGAGGCTTGTAAACTTGGGGCCATAAGCTCACAGGCCAAATGTGATAATCCATTGTTAGAGTGAGCACTTGACCAGAAGGCCTGTCCCTATTACATCTCACAACAAACCTTTATCATTCACAGTGCCCCTCCAATGAGGAAAATATTTCAAAGTTGTGCTCAAGGTAGTACTGATCAATAATCAAAGGGGCAGCAAGTCATTTGCCAAAACTATCATTTCCGGAAACTAGAAGGACTGCATCATCTAACCAGGAGAATACAGAGGTGATGGCTTAACAGGCATGTGCACCACCCATAGGACACCTAGCATAAGATGATGCAAGCAATTACCCACATCGCCCAGCTGAGAGACTGTACACACTTCCCACCCTCTGAAGTCCTCACTATGTCCTTGCATCTAGCCCTTTCGCTAGCAAAGCAATAGCGTACTGCCAAGGAATTGAAGGTGGCTAAATAACAATGGATCCTGTCACCACAAGTGGAACAGCTTTGGGAAGACTTATGCTGTCCTTAAAGGGACACTGAAGCGGTTTTAAATTCTAGAATTTAATGGAAATTCAGAATCTGCGACCTCATATAACATGCCTACGATTGTTTTCTTTTCACTATGTATTTAGGTAAACAGCGATATGAGTGCTTAAACATGGCCTGAGGCAACGCCCCACAGCACACGCGGAGTGCAAGTGAGGAAGATGACAGAGTGAAACGCTGAGAAGCGACGTCATTCGGAGGGCGAGCTAGGCAGCTGCATTGGTTTGCGGCTTTCATTTGCTTACAGCGCAGTGTCAGTAGAGGAGCTTGCACTGGTTTCTCAGTACCACACTGCTTTGTTGTCATACGTGTACATTTTTTCTGTAGCAGGTTCACCGACGTTAAGTATTGCCACTGATACGGCCTATGTATTGATTTCATGAAGCAGACCAAGGTTCCGTACGTCCTTCAGCTGCGACATCTACGTTTGCTGGGAATTTCACAATTTCTTTCAAGATTAGATGTCCACAGAGTGGGTCATTGCTGTTAGGAAAGAGAGACACTTCGGTCCTACAAGAGCAAATGTGCTACATTCGAGGTGCTTCTGACACAGCAACTATGTACTAAAATCATCTCTAATACAATTGGTATGCTTGTTGATGGAGTCTATGCACTAATGAACCACAACACGGTCCCTTTTATCTGTTCGCATACAGAAACCTCGCTGTGAGAGAAACAGCGCAGCAAACGCTTGATGTCTCCAGATGGGGCAGAGTGCCAGCCAGCCGGTTCTCACAACTCCAATCCTGTGGCTTACCCTCGGCCGATCAATTTGCTTGCCACGGTTAAAGTAACTATATATATATATATATATATATATATATATATATATATAGTCGCTTTAACCGTGGCAAGTATACACACACACACACACACACAGTTGAATCTCGTGAATTCGAACACCGTCGGGATAGAAAATTTGTTCGAACTAGTGGGGGTCCCGTTAATTACCGTATTTACTTCAATCTAACACACACCTTTTTTCCGATAAGACGAGTCCAAAAATCGTATGCCCGTTAGAATCGAGCGAACGAACGACACCGTTACCATATCGCCGCCGGCATCAAAATGACCGCCTCCTACGAGGTTTGGGCGATGTCGAAAGGTCACCGGTGAAAAAACGCACTAGGAGCATGGCAGTCTTTGGCGCGCATAGTTTCTTTAGTTTCTATGTCACCACCGATCCCGCGCTGAACGACACCATGACGCACATGATGTGTAGGCCGATGATACTCACCGCGCCGGCTTGGCTGTCTTGCAGCCAATCGAAGTCGCTACGTCGCCGATGCAATCTCAGAGACACCCAGCCGCACCAGCTTTCGGTAGCGTTTGCGGGTAGCCGTAACGGGAGATGTTTCCCATCACCGCACGCAAAACGGCTCATCATCGGATTTCTACCTCATATATGTGCTGAGCCTGAGCCACCTGGGCCTCTCAGTCGCGCACGCTGCGTGACGTCCGAGATTACATCGCGGCAATCTCTGAGACCACATCCCGAACATGCTTAGGCTTAGCTGCGCCAGATTGCACAGCATGCATGGCAGCACGCGGCAGCGGGCGTGAGGGAACTGCGATAGCGCGGAGGAATGCAGCACTGCGAGTAGATGATGTTATCGCCGCTTGCAAGCGGCTACACCCGGCAACGTTTGGCAATTTTATCGGGACGAAGAAGTTATGAATCGGCGCCCTGAAACTGTTCGAGACACCTCGGATCGAGTGAAGCGGGAAAGCCACAGTGCAGCCGTTCTAGGGACTGCGGGGGTTCAAAGTTGGTGGTGCGTTTATTATGTGAGTGCGTTCATTACACGAGTACGGCATTTGTTTTTATGAATGTGAGAAGGTTGATTACGAAGGACCTTTTTTTTTCCGTGTCACGAAAAATGGGGGCACATTACAATCGATCTTTCACTTTTTTTTAAAATCGCGGGAAACTGGTGCGCGTTAGAATCGAGTAAATATGGTAACGGTAAAGTGTGCATTTTCAATATTAGAAATGCATGTGTGATAAAGCAGGTTCAATTGCACATCCTTCGGAGTGCAATGTCAATAACTATGCACTGTCGAACTAAGGCATATATATATAAAGGTCAGGTCGTGAACCCAAAAAGCAGGCGCACAGTTACGGACTACGAAATGTGGTGCAAAGCTAGCACCGCCCACATTATGACACCCATGCCCAACGAATAACACGAATAGCTACTGCACCCAGAAGCACCGGCCCCGAACAATAGCTACTGCACCCAGAAGCACCGGCCCCGAACAACATCTGGGCAAATAACGCATTGGGCCCAAACGGATCACCGCACGCAGCATCAATCGTTCCATGCTTCGCAGCAGTGTGCATATAAGAACATGAGAGGCTATCGCTGCTGTGCACATGCAAAAACACAAGAGGACGTTATGTATGAAAAATGCAATTATGTAGCTTGAACATTAAAATAATCTTTTATCAGCGATTGGGTGCACCTTTTCCACGCGAATGCAACAGCGTGGAGTAGAGCCGACCCAAGAGCTCCAATGCAGTGGGGCGCAGAGGGGCAGAGTCCACGTGTTTGCGTTTTCAGAGAACTACCAGCGCCTGGCGCTGGTACGTTTGATACGTTTGCCTGGTACGTCAAACGTACCAGCGCCTGGCACTTTGACGCCGCCGGCGTCTCATCGCTGTAACAATGGATGAGTCGAGCTGTAAGCAAGGGAAGGGCAGCCGGGTGGGTTGCTTATCTGCTTCACACACATCGCATGTGTGCGTGCCACTTGCGAGCATGTGTGCACGCCTCCATAGTTCCCTTTCACGAACTGTAGGCCCATCCCAACCACCGATGTCATATTTCCCCCTCTTCTTCCAGAAAAAAGAAAAGTTGCGTTCACGGGAGAGGAAAAGAACCGCGCCCTGACAAACGCACATGGCAATGTCCGTGATTTTATGTAGCATCATGTGAAGTTGCATGACTTCCACTAGATGCTTTAAAAAATGTACGTGGGTTGAGCATGTGGCTATGGGCTTACAAAGCTACGGTGGCCAGTGCCACGTTTAACTCTGTTTCTCACTTATAATTGCATCAAAATTAGTCTGTGCAGGCAGGCAATTTGTTCGAATTAAATGTGGGGCGTGTTTCAGGTTCGAATTAGCGAGTTTTCCCCCTTCAAATACATGTCACTTTGCCGGACCAATGGACCAGTTACCAGTTTGAATTACCCAGCAGTAATTAACAAGGTTCGACTGTGTGCCTGTCTCTGTGTGTGCGTGCGTGCACATGTATGTGTTCATTCTTTTCACAATCGAAATTCCTTCTAGTTGAATATAGTGATGTCAAAAGCAGACCACTTTCATAAAAGCAATGTCCGGTGCCAAACCATTCGTGAGATTGAGAACCACAGCAGAAAACTACAGCAAACCGGCTAGCTGTATTTTTCTTTCGCATAAAACTTCTTTTATTGGTCGCAACACTGAGGAAATCGAACTAGTCATACATGATGATGCACAACGAAAAAATTTGTGTCAATCATGTTGCAAATGTACACACTGATGAGTTTTCACTGGATTGAAAACAGCATTGGTCACACCGTCTACCTAGCTATGCCCGTGTTATGTTCAAGGGCTGTCAGCTAAGCCTTCATGACAGCACTCTCTTCCCATGTGCTAGTCACACATGAAGGGGTGCTGTTATTCAATTATGTTCATGCAAAATGAAACAGAATCAAGCATTTGTTTGCATTGTAGTTCTTTACAAGAATACTACGAGGTCTCGCGAGTGTATGTATACATGCTGAGCACTGTATCTGGGCAGAACCTCCATGCACTCACTCATTCGGATGCTTCACTATGTATGTCCTGAATTTCTGTATGTGGCACATGCTCGAACACACAGCACTGCCCATCGGACCGGTGCGGATACCAGACGATCGCGATCTGTGTATCGCAATTCTCCTGAGTCGACTGCGATGCTAGCCTGTCATTACCCGCACTGTTTTACTGAAATATACATACTCGAACGCAGGTGACCACTTACGTAGTTGTACCACAAGCTCATCGTAATTGCTACAGTTAGCCATAATAATAGTGGTATGCTTATGTACAGCAAGAAAAAGAACCGACAAAATGCGCACGGCCAGGCTAGAGGAGTGGCATGCGCGCACTAGCCCAGCCATGGCAGAGTTGGCTCTTCCAAGGCACTCATGATGACATCATGAAGCTCCTCCACCAATCAAAGCAAGCGACAAAGTTTGCATTGCCGCCCATGACACGTGCTGCTCGTTTCTGCCAAAATAGAGTCATTTGCTGAAGCTTATGCCTATTTTCTACCCGATTTTTTATGTCACCATACGAAAAATGATTAAATAGCACTATAGACCTACTCCACTGGTCTATGTCACGAAGATGCGGTGGCGCTGTGGTCGGGCGTTTTGGTTTCGCATGGTAAGCATCGCCTACTGTAGCAGCCGCTGTGTTTTCGCTGGTGCGGGTGATGCTTACCGCCGTGCAACGAAGGAAAAATTGTGTACCGATGAGCTGCGCCGTGGGTTGGTTGCGCAGCAACGAACAAGAAATATGCGATAGGTTTTTATCGGTTTCCTGCTTATGTCCGTCCTAAAGAATGGGACAAACCTATGTAATGCCGGCTGATCGGTTATGCGCCAAACATTTTCATCACGGCTAAGCTTGTGTGTAATTATTTAGAAGTTAATGTGGCTTGTTTCATTTGAGAGAAATATCCTTGCTTAAGTTTTTCGAGTGCAATGCTCGGCACCAACTTTCTTGGAATAGACAAAGTGTGAACACAGATCTCGATGACGCTTACCGCAAAGCGTGCACTACATTAGCGTAGCACACTGTCATATGTACATAATTAATTGTGGTCGACTTATTATTGAAGTGAGGAAGTTCTAGATGCGACATACGAATTTCTGTTCACTTGAATGAAATAAATATATGAGAGGTTAATTCACTTAGCCCGACGACATGTGCGAACGGCCGATTACAACGATGATTTTGCAAATTGCTTGCGGATGCGACAGCATACACATGAGAAGTGTCTTGGGCAATGCTGTAGTGGTTGTTATGCACTTTACATTTTTTTCTATTGTCAGACTGCTCGAGCAAACTATGCGCTTGAAATATGCCACGTCGTTTCAGGACCTTATGCCTTCATGATCGCAACTGAGCGTATGGGCACAGCCGCGAGCCGCGGCTACACGCGCCTTGCTGGCGGTTATAGAGACCCTTGTCCTTGGCACGTAATTGCTTTTTGTATGTGTGCATTACCACAGCCGTATTTACATAGATGATAGCGTCACAATAATATCGCATGCTTGAGTATAATTATTCCGTTGCATAATTGTGCTCGAGGATTTCACATAGGGATTAGATCCTTTAGTTCCAAACAGTATTTTGAGCTGAGGCATTTTCAAGTCGTATTTAAACACGTCTCACTATTCGCAATGTCCGCGAACTATAGGTGGCACGCAAGTCGAGCCAACATGGCTGTCTGGAGGAGGACAGACTATCCGCATGCCCGGGGTGTACGCCGTTCACCGCGTGTCATACAGAAGCTTCAACGGGTTTTTCACCATGTCCGACACCAATTAGCTTCCTTTTGCGAAGCCGATTTCATTATTGACCATTTTGGAAACTTCTGTGAAGGCAGAGCTGTTGACATCAGCCTCTTCTTACGTGGTGCCCACAGCACGAAGAAGTCTGCACACCGCGAAGAAGTCGCAGTGAAATGGCAGAAAGACGTGACCAAAAACTGTCACTTGCGGATCCAGAGGCGTGCCGTACGCCTCTTCGCGTACATCGTGAAGACACTCGCAGGATCCGTTGAAAGTACACGCGTGCAAACTGCCTTGTGTCACACGGACGAAGCTTGTCACTGTAGATCGCAATCGACTGGGTGATATTTTTTAACCGTATTTTCTGCACAGTGAGCTACCGAACTGAGTAAACAGTGGCGTCACACGGGCACATGATAGCGACTGGGATTGATCAGGGTTACATTTCTTAATCGCAATCAACGGTGGTCACTGCTACATGGTCCAACGTAATCATGATAGAGCTTAGCGCTGGCGTGGGCCGTATCGGGAGTTCGGAGCTGAATCGCGATGCGCACATGCCGATCGTCTTGAGATCAGTGTATCATGCTTGACAGCGCGATCAACAGTGCACGCGTACCAGCACCTGTTCCTGATAAGAGCCAAAACAGGATCGGCCTAGATCGTGATCAAAAATGCCCGTTTAATGTGAATCGATGTCAGCATTGACTGAAATATAAACATTCGTTATTGTGTGCGACTGCGCGTAATATGTGAAAGAAAAAAAAAGTGAATACCACGCAAACAAGCAACTTTGCGGCTTGCAGTGGTTTGCAGATGTCTCTTACATTTAACTGCCGCATTGCCACGCTAGCAGGTGCGCGCATCTACAGAAACGGCCTTCTCACTATAAATGCGACATAAAGCCTGACCACTGTGCGGTTTAGCCAAAAAGCGAAAGCAATTGCTCCAGAAGAAATTACCGGGAGTAACATGTGCGCTGCACGTTCTCATCGACGGCGTCACAGGCTTTCCGATGTGAAACCTCACTGTCCATTCCTTCTTTCGTAACGGATCTTAGAGGGAGGAATGCAGGGTTATCTCGTTGTGAACAGTTCAATTTGTGCACTGGGGCACGCAGCACACGGGGTTACTGTTGTGCTTTTTGCATATCACGCGCAAATACGTACACAACGGTCATAACTCTATCAGTTTCATTCGCAACCGTTAAGTACTGATGGTGTCAAAATCACACAGAGAAAACGAGGCTTTACCAAAAATCAGCGCTAACCATAACAAAACTTTAGGCACCTGTGCACTAAGGCAGTTAGAGCAAACAACATACATATAAAAATTAGATTGCATGGATCAGAATATTTATTGAGATATAACAATTCAAAGTCAGACCTCATGTGGCACATCGTGTGCGGGGGTTTCACGGCAGCATGAAAACAATCGCGGCAGCATGAAAACAATCGGCAAGTTATCATGTGGATGGCAGTAGAAATCCCGAAATGTCACCTTGCCACTAAAATCAACAGTTGTAGTTCTGTTTTCAAGGCTCCTTACAAACACTTTCTTGTGGTGTCAACTGACACCGCAAGGGCTGAAAGGGTTAAAGCACAAAGTTCAAAAACCATTGTCCAGCTTTCACATATGACTGCATGCGGTGCAGCAAAAACAATGTTAATTTAGTGAAAGGGATCACTTCACTATTACAACAAGGAGTTATTAGATATATTTTGCCGATAGCAGTGTCAAAATTTTACTATAAGAGTTTTTTCACCCCTTTTTCCGCAATGTTCAAGTTTCACTCATGCCAGTTCAAAATCTGTAGTTGCTGTACTGAGAGAGCATCGCACTTCACCTGATGATTGATCAGGTTCCAGTGTAAGCTGCTGAAATGGTTCCACTACTTCAGGTGTTTCATCATCACTAGTATCTTGTGATTCACACTCAGCAGGGCCTTCGTCAAGTGCTTTGCGAGCAATCTCAATCCAGTCATAAAGGATGTTTTCGCCCAAATGATTACTGCAATAGTAAACATGAAGAGAAAAGAAATCACATTAAATGGTAGGCTATTAATCATGCAGAGAGCACATCGAGCAGTTTTCATAGTAAAAACATACACTTCTGGAACACTTATGACACTTGTAAAAGCAAAGGGTCATTGGACAAATCCAGAAAATTTACTATGTAAATATTTATATAGAAGATTAAAAAGAATGATGAATTCATAAAGAATCATTATAAAAATTAAACAGGAACCTTGTCAGATGAAACTATGCCACAAAATTATGTCAACTTGCACAACCGTCTCACGCACAGAAGTGAAACAGTTCCAGGCATTCAGCCATGGCTGTTCAGGTTTGTTGGCACCTGCTTTATGGATGCCTTCAGGGCACTGTCAACGATTCCTGCACACGTAGCTGAAACATTGCAGTCAGTGCTGCAGAGAGGACAAGCCAGGAGACCAGCGGCCGTATTCTGAGATGTGTCCCCAAAGACAACAGTTTCCTTTTGGTGCCTCTTCGGTGCTGATTGGCTGGCTGAACAAACCAGAAAATCGAGGGCGGGGTCCATAGTATTTTCAGCGGCATCAACTTTACAACGAAGTGTTATCACACAAAGCTCTTGACATAAATTGAACCAACAAATGCACCAAACGTGGCAGCACTTTTGCTGAAGCTCATGTTATGCTTTTGTCGACTACATACATTGTCATGTTTTGCAATAAGCATTGTTTTTCGTGCATTCGCTTTGATGAACTGTGCACTGCAGTAGTGAGTAAGCTAAGAATACACCATTCTTGCCAGCTTGCATGCATTCTTCACAAATTGTATGCTTTCAATAATAAGTGAAATAATGTTGTGATTACATTGAAGACTTCTTGTATTTTGAATACAAGCCATTACACTAGAAAACACCACAGTCAGACTGCACTGCATTCACCCAATGCGCTCTCTTGTGTAGCAAGACGTTCAAAACACTAATAGCCAGTGCAACGATGACCTCACAGGCCAGTAGTGCACCCAGGATCTCTGCCAGAGGGGGGTTCAATTTTTCACGAAGGGCCGGGCATGCGATTACACGGTTGTTGCGTGTGTAAAAAAATAAATAAAGTGCCAAATAATAGTAACATCAATGATTATGATTATTTTTATTATTTTTTCTGCGTTTTGCAAAGACATTAGCGCCACATTCTTCTAGGACATAGGAGCAGTTACGGAGTGGGAGGGGGGTTATTTCAGCCTCAGGGGGGGGTTACAACCCCCGAAACCCCCCCCCCCCGTCGGTGCGCCACTGTCACAGGCAAATAAACGTTTCGGTTATTGAACGCATCCCACATTGCATCACCAAAGGAGATGCTGTCACTTTGGGAGACATTTCAGCGCGTGACGCGCCAAGGCATTATAGAGGGGAGCGGGTTACAATATATGAAAACTACAAAACAACTAAACAAAACATGCTATGTATACATGAAACAAGACTAAAGCAAAGACCGTATTTGCTCAATTCTACCGCGCCCTCGATTGTAACGCGCACCCATCTCCCGCTCCAAAAAAGAAAAAAAGTGAAACATCGCTTGTAACGAGCATCCATTTCCCGTGACAAAAAAAAAAAAAAGCCCTTAGTAATCAACCTTCTCACATTCATAAAACCAAATGCCGTAGTCGCGTAATGAAAGCACTCGCATAATAAACACACCGTTAACTTAGAACCCCTGCAATCCCGCTTCATTTGATCCGCGGTGTCTCGAAGACGTCCGGCGGGCCGATTCACGAGTCCTGCGTCCCAATAAAACTGCCACGCGTTGACGGGTGTAGCTGCGTGTAAGAGGCGGTAACGTAATTTACTCGCAGTGCTGCATTCCTCCGTGCTATCGCAGTTCCCTCATGCCCGCTGCTGCGTGCTGCCAAGAGTGCTGCGCAGGATGGCGCAGCTAAGCCTAAGCATGGTTGGGGCATGGTCGCATGGCGTGGTTGCCGCAATGCAATTTCGGACGTCAAGCTGCGCGCACGACTGAGAGGCTCGGGCTCAGCACTGATATGAGGGAGAAATGCGATGACGAGCCGTTTTGCGTGCTGTGATGGGAAACATCTATTATCCCGTTACGGCCACCCTCGAACGCTATCGAAAGCTAGTGCGGCTGTGCATCTCGGAGATTGCATCGGCGACGTAGCGACTTCAGTTGGCTGCAAGATGGCCAAGCCAGCGCGGCGAGTATCATCGGCCTACGTATCGTGTGTTATGGCGTCGTTACGCGGGGGACCAGCGGCGACATAGAAACTACAGAAACTATGCGCGCCAAAGAGCGCTGCGCTGCTAGCTTGTTTTTTCAGCAGTGACCGTTCGACAGCGCCCTAAGCGCGTAGGAGGCGGCCATTTTGACGCCGACGGCGATATGGTAACATGTCTTTCGTTCGCACTCGATTCTAACGCGCATACGATTTTGAGACCCGTTTTATCGTAAGAAAAGTGCACATTAGATTCGTGCATATACGGTAACATCTCTACTCGATGAAACAACACAAACTGTAACTGTAACGTAACTGTAAAAACGACATTGTTACAAAGCTAGAACTGTGTCTTCCTTGCATTGTGAGCCAGAGCCAAGTCCTGCATGGATGGATGCACATACATCCAGCCAGCAGCCACCTCGTCCATCCAGGGTTTTACACTTACCTCTCTCCCCTCCCCTCCCCCTACTGGAACCACTGCCAAAAATGTTGATTACTTGATGGCACTAGTTATGGTGCATCCAGACGATGGACCGAATCCGGATTTTTTACCGACATGGACAGATACTCCATGGACCGTACGGCAGCGAGAGCATCCATACACCGGACGAGGCCCTAGCAGACAACAGAACTGGAGAACCGGACTACTCTCTAGCAAAACTGCCCCACTGGCTACTAGACAAATGGTTTGAGAGTTCCTTCCTCCACCGGAAAGCAGACGACTGTCATGCGGCCCCCTTCCTTGGCAGAAAAGAAGTGAACTGGCTGCACTACTTCGTGTCGACAAGGTAGAGCTGTAGCTGTCCCTTGCCAGCATTCGAATGTGAAAAGCACGTCGGCATTATCTGTCCCCACAGATTGTGGATGAAGCAAATCGGTGATGCACGGTCACATGACGCATGTCCGGTCCAGCAAATATGGATTCAGTCCTTCATCTGGATGCACCTTTAGCACAGGCACCACCATTACAGAGATGGAAAAGTCTGTGTATACGACCCTGGTTTGGTCAGTCATGTTTTTGCATATCCAGTAGTCGTAATGACAGTTTGCCGTCAGGCCTTGAATGAAGTTCTCATCTGTAAACAACTTTGGGAAGCTACAGTTTCCATGCATCAGTTCACTTGGGAAGGCTAAGGCTTCAGCTTACTATGAAGCTTGTTGTCTGTTAACAGTTGCTGGTTTCTTAGTGTAAAGGATGTGTATAGCAGGTTCACACTCTTCAAGACTGATTGTGGACATCACCATGCCAATTGTTTCGTGATATTTTACATACTGAGCACAAGATTTTGGTCGATGTATCTGCTTCATTTGCTGCGGAGTTATGCTGTTTCTCCACGATATATCCTCCTTCCACGGTCGACTCTACTCACAGAGACACATAATTTCGGTATGCTGCATTCCTCCATTTAGTAATGCAGCTTATTTTTGTTTTTGTACCCAAACCAGTCTGTAATTTGCTAGTACATTTACCAAGAAAAACACTGTAGCTGCCCACCTGTCATACGCACAGCTTGTTTATTATTTATTTATAACTTGTTAATTGTTTTGTGGCTCTACTTGAGTGTCACTGTGGCACAAGACAAATGCAGTCGGTCACCTTCACTATATTCATGCCAGAATAAATGTTCCAAAGCTCTCTATTTATTGCAACAAGCATACACAGGGGACACGGATGTTGCACTAAAGTCTACCCCCCCCCCCCTCAAAAAACAAAAACAAAAAAAAAGGTCACACTTTCACGAGAAGGTTCCTATAAAAGGCAAACTTTTCTCAGTGGTTCTCACCATCGACAACAGAGCAGCGATAGGCGCTAATTTTTTGTTTCTGAAGATATTCAGTAAAAGAAGCACAGCCCTGCAGAACACAAATGGTGAATAGATGATGCTTGATTTGGCAAGTGCACAATTCCAGTAATGGAAGTAATGGTGCTGGTCTAACTTTGTCCCTTAGTGTCTTGTTTAAAAGGCACACTAAAGTGAAACAGTACATCAGTTTCTACTGATCAATAGTTCTTTAAGAATTCTATGGCCGTTGACTTCACTATCACGGGTTCAATATCAGATAAGAAAATGACGGTCAAAGATTCATTCTTTGAATTTCACATTGAAACCTCCACACCTCAACAAAAGCATGACGTATTTCAAAGCCTTTCTATTTTAGCTACACTGGCTGGATGGAACTTTATGAAACTCGGCACGTTAAGCCTACAGCCACCTGAGAACACAGTGCTATTCATATTTAATTACTGGTGGATAGTTATGGGAGCCCTTGTTCTAAATCTATGACATCAGAGAGAGCTGGTGCAAGAACTTCGAGGCAGCATCACCATCTGCATTTTGATTATGCACACTTTCTCCCTTACCAAATGCCTTCCCATGGCAAGAGTGGCACTCTTGGTATTGTGAAAGAATGATATACTGATATGGATAAGGTCATTTTGCTCTTTAGTGTCCCTTTAAATATGGCTGTGCACAAGCTTCAACATATATGTGCCATTTCACAACTAACGAAACTGTAGCTTAATGCCATTTTTTCTGCACTTCAGACCACATTCAACACAAAATTGTGCAGCTTATTCCCAAACACAATGCTGCATTTATATTTATGGTACATTAATTATTAATTTTTACATACTAAAAATGGTCATCCAAGGCAGCCAAAAGCCTTGCCTTCCTTTCCTGTGTCATCCATGGTGCACTAAAAAGAGAAAAGAAAATAATTTGATGTTGACACGAACATGACGTAATGTGCAAACAAACACAAACAGGGTCTACACATTTCCCCGAACATTAAGCCCGAGCGAGTGGATTTCTCGCATGACGCACATGCCAGCAATTACACTGAAAACCTTCAATGAAATGCAAATGAGGCTGTGCTCCATACCTGAAAGTTCGAAGAAAGGACGAAGTACAAATCGCGTGCTTACCTGATCTCGTAAAACGGCGGCGCTTCTGAGGGGTACTCGGGTGGCAGTGTAACCTGCAATTTTCAGTCAATAACAAAATGCACATGTGCTTTAGGTTGCAACAGAACTACCTGAAAGCTCAGCTTGTCGCTGTTGGATTCGCTGCACAATACAATCTTGTAAACGCGATTAGCAGGATCTTCCACCTTCCAGTCATCTTGATATATTGCGCTCAGCGCCTCTATTTCGTCAGCCTGAAAGTAACACCAAAATAGATTAACTTTAAACTTATACATCTATATGTTGACATCGTCTAGTACTGTTCGATCGCAAGCGTGTTACCTGAGACGAAACGTTATCTGCTGCAGCCAGTGGTTCCATTCCCTGCGACATCTCCAAATAATAATCGCGCCGACGTAACAAGTCTTGACGCATAACAAGGGAATGACAGCGCGCACTACAACTTTACGAAGCACTTTTTACTTCGTATCTTGAGGTCCATAACAGCTGTCAGCACGGGCGCGACTCCAGAACCCCAGAACACGCGCACGTACACAGCACAAAACTGAAACTATAGATGTTGCCACCCGCGTTGAGCGTGCGCAGGCGCCTAGCAACACCTGCTGGACCACGGGCTAGAACTGCTAGAACTACTGACGCTATGGGTCGATTAAATTCCAAAAAATAATAAAAGAAATGATCCGAGTTATAGAGTTAGTTCTGAGCTAACTTTTTGAAGCCAGAAGCGCAGCAGCCATCTTGATGCGATATATTCTATTAGTGGAGGTACGCCACTTCCTTCCACTTCCTTTGCGTCTCAGATGGGTAGATTGGCGCGAGCTTCGAATTTGCACGACGACCAAAAGGCGTCGGTCGATCCCGGTTGATCCTTTAATTCCGACGATTTTGCCACGGTGTTGGGGAGGATTTCTCCGAATTTTGAGGGGGGAAAGGGGGGGGGGGGGTATTTCCATCTCCCGTAATTTTCGCAGCAGTCGTTACCGTGTCGTTACTACTGCAGTAGAGCAGGGTAATATACGTACAGGTGTTCTTCTGTGGTAATACCACAGAACCTACGTTAAGGTGGGCTAGAACGGGGTTTCTGTGGTATTACCACATAACCCACGTTCTATAACTCACTTTAACACTGTAACGTTAAAGAACTAGGCTCACTGAATTGTAGCTCACTTTTACCACTGTAACAGCCACGTTGCCGACGTCTTCACTGTGCTATGGTGGCTAGAGTGCCCATAACCACTACAACCATGTCATGCCCCATAATCATGTTATGCTCATAACTGTACATGACTGTACACGTTTCAAAGCAATGGTTTCAGGGGGATCATGAACAACTCTTCAATAGACATCATCATCAGCGACAGCGCTGTATTACGGTGGCTAGAAGTAGAACATATAGCTGTATTTTCAGCATATGTATATCTTTTTTTTGTATAATGAACGCAAGTTTACATTTTTTTTTTCCTTTAAAGTTAGGCAACTAAATGCTCTGACAAAAATCCATAGTGCTAGCCAAGGAGCCGGCCAGCTCGTGGGCAGCTCCCGGCCCCCGGCTAACCCCGGCTTCACTGGAATGCTGGTGTTCTCAGGGTTCTGAGGCAGTTGTACAATCTTTTCAACGGCTGCTATGTCGTATGTATGTATCCGTTAAAAACAGAACATGCAACGGTTCTTCATCATAGCGAAGACAGTGCTGAAGACGTGTAAACTGATCCCGAGCATGATTCTACAGTGACGAATGTGCGCTGTTCCAGATGTCAAACATTCTCGTTTTCGGCAGACTGTGACGGCACTGGTTTTGTCTTAGGAATTCTCTAGCCGGCTCTGGAACATTGTCCCTTAGACATGGGTATGGACATCGCGCTATTGCCGTGCTAAAAAAAGCTCGTGCTATCGGACGTATTTGTTTTCTGAGTACCTTGCGGAAAGAGACTGCGTGTGCCACGATGGAAGAGATTGTCCAGTCACCGAACGATGCCAGGCAGTACCGAGTGATCACACTAGAAAATGGACTCACTGCACTGTTGGTGTCTGACCACAAGTCTCGCCCACTCTCTGGGATGTCTTGTTCCTCTTCTAGACATTCTTCTTCGTCGCGCAAGTCCACGTCGTCACCAGCTAGCTCAAAGAAGGCAAGCCACGACTGCCTCGCCGGGGCGGAAGAACTGCCGGAAGTGAATTTTGGTGACGAAGCAAAACTGTCCTCGCTTCCGAAGATCAGCATTGCGTCTTCGATAGCAAACTACCTCAACTCTGCAAACTGTGAAGACTCGCCGCGCTCGAAAAGTCCGAATGAGGGGCACTGCGAGGTGAACACCGAACTTGGCTCTGCGTCTTCGAGCCTACCTCAGTCGATGGAGCGACCGTTTTCTGACGCCACTTCTGAGGACAGCATGAGTGAAGACGACGTAAGTGTCCCTGGTGGCAGCGACAGTGGGCCGGAAAGCGATGTGGAGTCAGTACACCATTCCCGTGCAGATAGCAAGCAGCACGGCAATGTCAGGAAAGAAAAAATGGCAGCTGCCGCCCTGTGCGTTGGCGTTGGAAGCTTCCACGAACCGGAGAATTTGCAAGGGCTGGCACACTTTCTCGAGCACATGGTCTTCATGGGCAGTAGCAAGTACCCCCGAGAAAATTTCTTTGATGCATTTCTGAACAAACACGGAGGTAGCGACAACGCATACACAGAATGTGAGAGAACGGTCTACAAGATGGAAGTTCACCAGAAACATTTACACCGAGCATTGGACATATTTGCGAATTTTTTTGTTTCGCCACTTATAAGGAAAGAGAGCATGGTGCGAGAATTGGAAGCTATTGACAACGAATTTCAGCTGGTGCTTCCTTCTGATTCCTGTCGTCTTCAGCAATTACTTGGTAGTGTTGCTCGTGAAAAGCACCCAATGAGGAAGTTTATGTGGGGCAACACAGCATCCCTGAAAAAATCACCAGAAAAGGAGGGAATAGATGTTCATGCTGCTTTACGCACATTCTTTGAGCAGCATTACAGTCCAGCTGTTATGACTGTTGCTGTGCAGTCAAGGCATTCCTTGGATGAGCTGGAACGCATGGTGAAAGAGGTATTTTCTGCAATCCCAGTACGCAAGCCTGCCCCTAAACTTCCAAGCCATCTGTCTTGCGAACCATTCCCGATGGAGCGGTTTGCCTTGCTGTATAAGGTGCAGCCTGTCAAGAAGGTGAACAATGTCTCACTCACTTGGGCATTGCCATCACTGCTTGATGAGTACAGAACGAAGCCTCTAGAATACATTTCTTATGTTGTGGGGCATGAAGGAATTGGTAGCATTTTGGCCTATCTGAGGGACCGATCATGGGCCCTTAGCCTTGTTGCTGGTAATGAGGGAACCGGATTTCATCATAACACAATTTGCTCCTTGTTCAACGTCACAATCTCCTTGACTGAAGAAGGGCTGAAACATGTTGAGGAGGTGCTCACAGCTGTGTTTTCCTTCTTAGCTATGTTGCGGAAGGTGGGGCCTGTCAAGAGTATTTTTGAAGAAATCAGAACAGTTGCAGACAACAACTTTCGCTGGTGTGAAGAGGAAAGTCCATTAGACTACGTTGAACGGCTTTGTGCTAACATGCAGCTTTACCCACCGAAGCACTATCTAGATGGTGAAACCTGCCTGTTTGAGTATGATCCTGCCTTGATTCAAAAGTGCCTAGACCAGCTTGTCCCCTGCAAGGCCAACATTATGATAATCTCCTGCCGCTACCAAAAACAGGGTGTCTGCACTAAGAAAGAGCCATACCTTGAGACACCATACTGCACCCAGGAGGTTCCACTAGAGTGGCTTGCAGCGTGGTCCAACCTTGTGCCTGATCCATACTTCGAGGTTCCTCAGCGAAACAAGTATATTGCCTCTGATTTCACTTTGAAGGAAGAGAAAGAGCACCAGTCAGAACTACCAGTCAAGCTGCATGAAGACCAGCAATTTCGCCTGTGGTACAAGAAGGACACTAAGTTCAATGTGCCGAAAGCTTGCGTGTTCTTTCAGCTGATATCACCTGTAATGTATGTATCTGCTGAAAATGCTGTTCTTATGGACATTCTTTGCGACACTTTGCTCCAAAACATGAGTCAGGAAACTAATGCTGCTGTGTGCGCATCGCTTGACTTCACAATATCAGTTAATGAGAATGGGCTCATTATAAGAGTTATGGGCTTCAATGAGAAATTGCCAGTACTCTTTGATGTTATTTTGCACCATTTAGCTGCCTTTGCAGTCAAGCAACAGCTCTTTGAAAACATCAAAAAGCACCTGCAGAAGCGTTACTATAATTTGTTCATGAAGCCATCACACCTCTGCACAGACACTCGATTCTCTATTCTTCAGCACTACCACTGGTCGAACATAGAAAAACGAATGGTCATCAAGGATGTTACCATCTCTTCACTTCTCTCTTTTGTTGAGGAGTTCAAGAAGCAGCTTTTTGTTGAAGGTCTTGCTCATGGAAATTTTACAGCATCTGAAGCCATTGCCTTGGGTGAACTTGTTGTGAAAAAACTGAATTGTACAACTCTTCCTAAATGCATGATTCCAGAGTCTCGAGTCATGCAAGTTCCATTTGGCAGTCAGTATTGCAGAGTTGCCTCTTTTAACATTGAAGACCACAATTCAATGATTGTGAACTATTACCAACTTGGACCTGGTACTATTAAGCAGCATGCGCTCGCAGAGCTGATGATTGACTTCATGGAGGAACCTTGCTTTGATATACTGAGAACAAAGTCGCAGCTTGGATATGATGTAAGCTGTTCGAACCGAAATACTAATGGTATTGTCGGATTCACAGTTGGTGTTTGCTGCTCTGCTGAGAAGTTTACGTGTTCATATGTTGATGAACAAATTGAACTTTTTCTTTCTATGTTTGCCAAAAAAATTTCTGAGCTTACACAAGAAGAGTTTGCAACTCAAGTTTCATCGCTAGTGAAACAGAAAAGCTGTTCTGACTTGTACCTTCAGGAGGAGTCCGACAGGTACTGGGGAGAGATAGTTTCATTTGACTACCTGTTCGATCGTGTTCAGCGAGAAATTGACTTCCTGAAGTCATTGACTTTGGAGGAATTCAAGGAAAGCTGCAAACTCTTTCTTCCCTCGAAGCACCCTGGAGAGCCACACCGACGAAAGCTCTCAATTCAAATTGTCGGCTATGGAGAGGCGGCAATTGCAGAGTCAAAGCCTATTGGATATGTATCCCATCAGACTCCAACATCTAGTACCGGTGACATCCACAATGCCTCTGCTGAGGGCAAAACACTTTCCTACCAACGATGCATTGAGCACATGCACAATGTGCACCCCTGGAAGCACCCCAAGCGCCCTCATGATGAGAACAGCACTGAAGAAATCAGCAGTGAAGATTTGAGCTATGCTTTGCAATTCCTCGAGTCAGTAGTTGAAAAACCAGAGGCAGTGTATGTGAACGATATAACAGTCTTCAAACAAGGGCTGGCTGTGTACCCTGTTTGTAGGGTCACATCATGAAACTCACTAGCTGGAAGCACCACTTAGGCTGCCACTTGCAGGGTGCCATGCTACCACTGCTGCCGAATATGTAGAAGTGTTACCCTGCAGCACCTATCAGGCAGTACTCTAAACTTCACATTTTACAGTGAAGTATTGGTTAGTGGAACCAACCACTATGAGCTTCAAAATTTCTAAGCCATGTTGGCTTTGCTGTACGAAAAGTGGTGCTCTTATGGACCGCTGTGCCTTGTAAAGTGCTGATCATGCAATATTGCAGTTCAGTCTTTCATGCTGAAATCTATTTGGATTATGGCCTTCAGCAGGCACATTTTGGTAGCATAATAATAAAAGTTTTTAGAAGTTTCCATTGTGTTATAAGAGCTTGTTTTTCACTCATATTCCCAAAAGCAGTTCATATCGAGTGCATCTCTGAGAATGAGATAGACTGGTATGCTTTAGTGCTTGCAAGTATCTGTTAAGCTGGCTATTCTGTTTACGTAGAGGAAAGTAAATCTGGTCTCAAAAACCTGTTATTTGGTTATCTGCCTTTCAAGAAGTGGCTATCTAGGCTATCCAGCTTAAGTATCGGGTTAGCTGGATATTCGAATTTCGGGCTTGAATATTTGATGCCTTATGCATGCGCACTGGTGCCGGGGGCTAGATGGCCCTTTAATCACCTGAAGGTGGGCGCACCAGTCTGCCCCATGCCTTTACATTGCATTGTGTTGTGACCATAATGACCTAAGTGAGAGGAGGTTGAATGAGGAGGGGGTGACTGCAGTGAACCTTTGAATGCCCTAACGGAGAGCCCCGTGCACACCTGTTTTTGATGCTGCCAATAGTTTACCCAACAAGGATGTGATGATGTAGCCAGGTAAGCATCCATTTACTGCATTTGTGCAATTTTAAGCAAATTTGGGGTGCAAATAATATATATTATAGATTACCACTACACAGCTCCCCAAAACATTTATGAAGCTATAGTTGGTGACTGCGTTCATACCATGTTCAAGATATGTACCATACAGCACAAGTCTGCTACACTGAATTTAGGAGTAAGATTATGTGATGGTAGAGCAATTCAGAAAGTCAAATTTAGAAAGGGAAGTGTAAGGACATTTAGCCAGAGCACATGTCAGGCTTAGACTAGTGTTTGCAAAGATGACGAAATTAGAAATTCAAGAGAGAGGAGAGAGACAAAGTGATAATTTAAGCACTGGTACTATAAAGTTATATCCGGTTATTGGAATGTTAGGATGATATAAACCAAAGAACTGATCACTTCAGTTATTTGGTTTTCTTTGAATATCTGGTGAATCGAATAATCGGATAACTGGTTTTGTACCAAAACCAGTGTGATGGTGCTGCACTAGTATTCTTTACTGGATAGTATGATAAACTGTTTCTAAATTGTTCACCACTTTTCAAAAAATTGGTGCAAATCTTTATTTGTTACAACAGTATTTATGTTTATCTTCTGCTTATAGAATAATTCCTCGAACTCTACAGAAGATGAGGGAGGTAGGTGTTTGCATAAGATTGTACTTCTTTGCTTTAAAGTTGGGACTGTTCTAGCTGCTCTTTAATGCTAGTGAGAAAAGGTACTCTGCATCACTGTATTAGCTGCTGTTACCTTGGGCTATGAATAGCCTTTGGACAAGGTTTCCCCTTGTTGCATCAGCTCAACAAAAGTACTAGGATTGTTTGCTCATATAATTCTGCCTCGCTCAATAAACATGGCACTTAATATACTTGGTTCACTCAGTCATTAACGTGCAGAACAGTCTTGGTTCCTGCGAATGAAGTAGACGCAGACCAGCTTTCTTCCAGAAATTTTTGAGCGGTGGACATTTTGCAAATGGGGAGGGGGGTTGCATGTGATGTTTCAGAATATCAATATTTTATTACTAACATTTTTAGAACATTCATTATTCTTTTGTCAAATACACGGTATTCTGGTGCCTCAATGCTGCTCCGAGATTCGCACACAGAAAAAAGAAGCAATGGCGGTTGTGCTTGAGCACTCCCATAGCGGCTGTGTCATGTTCTTTCTTTGTCCTCGTCTTGTTCCACTGTTCTACTTGCAAAATGAATTTCCACCAACTAGATCCAGCTACACCACTTGAGGGCAACTTATCACTGGATGATCTCATGATTGCAAAAGGTCCTCTCCAATGCTTCATCTGCTTGTTTTGAGTTTAACAAATACAGATAATGCATATATCCATATTAAGAAGGTCAAGTAAAGTGGCATGGTCAATACTGCCAGTGATGGCATTCATTGAAAGAGTAGGCAATTTTGGGCTGTATTTGACAGAAAAAGTGCTAATCCGGGTGTGCACGCAATGCAGTGATATTTGTCTTGGATGTTCACCAGGAGCCTCCATAGCTCACTAACACCATTTTCTGGCTGCATCCAAAAAGTGCTGCAGAGCCCCTTTAAAGAACCTTGCCTGCATAGGAGAAAGTTTTTCACAAAACTGTCTTTTGTCTTCCTTAGTAAAATGGGATTGACTGTCATTTAACTGAGATGTGCTTCTAAATGCAGAAAAGGGGCTAAGAACTTTCTCCACTCCTCTCTCGAACACACCAGGAGAAGGATACTTATCGCTTAATGAAGGGCATGTTCTCTGCTACAGAGGACTACCAGAAAAGCGCGAATACGGCGTGGGATTCCTTATTCACATAGACATGGCAGGTAACTGAAGAATTCTATAGCATTGATGAAAGCGTAGCAGGTATCGTGATAAAATTAAATAGGCGATACAAACTTAAACTAATACAATGTTACGCACCAATGACCAGCCACAATGACGAGGCTGTACAACAGTTTTATGAGGATGTAGAAACGGCAATGAACAAGGTACACACCCGACCACCTCCCGACCACCTGTTCTCCAAGAGGAGAACAGGTGGTCAGGAACTACGGTGAAGGTGATAGGAATAGCAGAGGAGAGATGCTAGTGGAATTCACAGAACGAAATCACCTCCGTGTTATGAATACTTTCGTAACATAAGAACAAAAAGTGGACATGGAAAAGCCCCAACGGAGAAACGAAAAACAAAATAGATTTCATAATGTGCCAGGTATAGTACAAGACACGAAAGTGGTTAATAAGGTCAGAATTAGTGACCAAAGACTAGTAATATACTTTAGTAGGACAGACTGCTGGGCTAGTTGGTCATGCATCATGAAAAGTTCAACTTAGCGCAAAAAACACAGGGACACAAGAAGAGACGAAACAGACAGGACGGGGCGCTATGTCCTGTCTGTTTCGTTTCTTCTTGTGTCCCTGTGTTTTTCGCACTAAGTTGAACTTTTCATGATACAGACTAGTAAGGGCGAAGATAACCCTCAATCTAAAGCAGGCAAGGACAAAGTTAATCACGTGGAAGCAGGCCTTCCTTGATGTCGTCAGGGCGAAAACAAGAATTTAGAATTGCGCCTAAGAACAAGTATGAGGCTATAGGACAGGAAGAAAATGAGGATATAGAGAAGGTGAACGAAAACATTACTAAGCTGATCACCGAAGCAGCGATCAAAGTAGGGGGCAAAGCACTGAGACAAGATGTAAATAAGCTCTCTGAATCTACTAAAAATTTAATCAAACATCGCCAACAGATGAGAATAACTAACTCAAGAGATAGGATAGAATTTGCCGAGCTGTCTAAGCTCATCAATAAAAATAGTCAGGGACATACGTAACCATAACATGAAAGAAACAGAAGCCACCCTCAAAAAAAGGAGTCAGCATCAAAACAACTAAAAAGAGGCTTTGTGCACGAAAGAACATAATGCATGCAGTGAAAGATAGGCAGGGCAACACCGTTACTAACTTCAAGGATATAGCCAAGGTGGCCTAGGACTTCTATTCTGAACTATACAGCTCAAATACAAGTCTCCCCACCATGAGGCTAATAAATGTCAATCAGGACACTGAAATTCCATGTGTCACTACGGACGAGATTAGAAAAGCAATTCAGGGCATGTCCCGTGGAAAAGCGGCTGGAGAAGACGGCATAACGGCCGACTTAATCAAAGATGGAGGAGACTTCCTAACTAGAAAGCTCGCGACACTATACACACAATGCCTCAAAACTTCAAATGTACCAGTCAGCTGGAAAAACGCAAATATTCTACTATTACATAAGAAGGGAGATGTTAAAGACTTGAGAAACTACAGGCCGATCAGTCTACTCTCAGCACTTTACAAAATTTTCACAAAGGTTATGTCAGACAGAATAAGGGCCACACTTGAATTTAATCAACCAAGAGAGCAAGCAGGGTTCGGGAAAGGATATTCCACCATAGACCACCTTCGTGTGATCAATCAAGTAATCGAAGAGTCCGCGGAATACAACAAACCCCTCTATATGGTTTTCATAGACTACAAGAAGGCTTTCGACTCGGTAGAGATATCAGCAGTTCTGGAGGCATTACGCTGTCAAGGAATACATGATAGCTACGTAAACACAATCGCCAACATCTATAAAGATTCTACGGCCACCCTACTCCTCCTCAGGAAAGGCAGGAAAATCCCAATACAGAAAGGTGTCAGACAAGGTAATACAATTTCTCCAATGCTGTTTACTGCATGTTTGGAAGAAATCTTCAAAAACTAGACTGGGACGAGACGGGGCTAAGGATTAACGGCAAATATCTGAGTAACTTACAATTTGCAGACGACATAGTACTCTTTAGCAATGATGGCGACGAACTGCAAAAGATGATTGAAGACTTAAGCCGAGAAAGTGCTAAGGTAGGATTAAGGATGAACATGCATGCAGAAACCAAAGATAATGCTAAGTGGCACGGCGAAAAAACGTGGTTTCACGATCAGAAACCTGAAATTAGAAGTCGTAGAAGAATACCTGTATCTAGGACAGCTACTGACAGGAAAACCCACTCATATAAAAGAAATCCACCGTAGAATAAACATGGGATGGCGCACGTACGCAAGACATTCCCAACTCGTGAAAGGAAATCTACCACTATCACTCAAGCGGAAACTATATAACTACTGCATTTTGCCAGTACTGACATAAAGGGCAGAAACTGGAGAATTATGAAGAAGCTTGAGAGGAAGTTGAGAACCGTGCAGCAGGCGCTGGAACGAAAAATGATAGGCTTACATTAAGAGATAGGAAGACAGCCGAATGGGTCAGAGAACAGACGGGAGTCACCGACATAATAACTGATGTTAAAAGAAAAAATGGACATGGGCAGGCCAGATCATGAGAAGGCTAGATAACTGATGGACAGAACGACGGAATGGATACCAAGAGAGGGCAAACGTAGCCGCGGATGACAGAGAGAGAGGGGGACAAAATCAAGGAATTCGCAGGCGTCAAATGGAATCAGCTCGCACAGGACAGGCATGAATGAAGAGGATTGGGAGAGGCCTTCGTCCTGCAGTCGACATAAGATGGGCTGATGATGATGATGATGATGGTGTATATAGCTAGGTTCTGACCAAAAGTGCGTATGTGAAGAGTGTGCAGAAAAAAGTCTCAACAAAATTGAATCGGAGAGTGGGGGTGAGAGAGGCAAGAAAGAATGTCATTGAGATAGGTGGGAGAGAATGTCAGGTTCTTTCAGGCCAAAGCATATAGCTGGCCATGTGTTTGTAGCATAGCTCCACTCTCGCAGCAAACTACACACATTTCTACAGCGGTCATTCTTCCTCCATATATGTTGTGTTCATTGAGTGGTTCTAGTATTCCTGAGGAACCACAAGCTTATGAGAAGAAACACCAAGATCAGCGAGTAAAATGCCAACTGCAAGTGAGGAGACGATGGTGACAACACTGCTGGTCATTCTACTGGTGCCAACACGATGTTTCAGAGGGACCTGCTTCTACATATGGTTAAAACTTACACCAATACCACCATCCCGCACCACACAACATCTCTGGTCACTCACTTTCACAGAGGGGATGGCTCAGTGTTTTTGAGGTTAGTCTTTCATAAGTCCTTAGGGCCTTTCTTTGTTAAGAATACCCCAGGAACTAATTAATTGCTTTACTGAGAGCAAAAGTTGTAAAACATATTTCACAGGATAAACGTCTTGCTGAAAAAGCCTGCCCAAGGAAGTAGTCCAGTTTTGTGCTGTAAGGCATCACTGCATAAGTGGTTAGTGTTGTTGGCATGCTACCACCAGTAGAATGGTGTCTCTGACACCCTGCAAACATGCTACATACTTGAATATTATTTCTTTCACCTAGACCCAATTTCAGCAGTGGTGTAGGCAGAGGGTGGTTTGAGCTCATGCAGCACTGCAACGATATCCCCCTTCCCAAATCGAGGGTGGTAAGTTCCACAATGTTGATTAGGTGATTTAGTGACTGAGCATCACAATGTATGTTAGAAGCAGTGTGGGGAGCGGGACAAAGAGAAAACACAAGTAAATGTGAATTACTTGTTTGCTTGTGTTTGTCCTGTTGCTTGTGCTGCTTTACATGGATGTTATGGTGATATGGTGCCAAACCGGATGAGAAACTCACTTGCCTTTCCTTTACTTCTGATTACATTGTACTGACCAGATGACTATGAGTTACCACATTCTTGAATTAGATCCACTTTAAAGCTCATGATGATGGCACTTATGCAGACATACACCCTCCAACCAATCCTCCCACTCCTTTCCAATCATGCACAAGTTTTCATGAATTGTACGAAGAGAAGGTGGGCGAAAGGTGCTTCGTAGGTGCACATGTCCATGTCAGGTCATGTCTGCTAGTGAAAAATGGCTGTACTGTTGTTTATGACATTACTAATAAATGAACAGGATAATTCTGCTGATGTACATACCACTATACATGATATACAGATGCATCGCAAACTGCAAAACAGTACATAGGGACGCAGCTTTTCCTGCTTGTGCAAACGGATCACTTCCTTGCCAGTGCCAGTCCGTGTGATGTAAAGAAAAACTTCAAGCTTTTGTTTACATAGATATGCAAGGTCTAGGAGAAAACCAGAAAGACTGCTATATAAATTGTTTTTTGTTTTCTTGTCACACTCTGAGAGTGATGAAGAACTTTGAAAATTTCCCAAGATTTTATAATTGCTAGTGGCTCTCTTTTGTGATGCAAAGGACGACATGAGGAATTGGCACAGTTAATTTCTGTACGTTCAGTGCACCCACTTAGCATCGTTTACTGGAATTTGTCTTCTGGTAATGCAAATATGCCTCATGCTATGCCACTACACTTTATATTGGGTGTCGAGAAACCAGTCTCTCTTCTTGCTGGTTTTCAGTGCCAGTGCCAATGTATGTACTTGCCTGGATAAGTTGTCTCTGACAGCCTTTGGCATAAACTATGGAAGTTTTTCTCAATACAAGTAGCTCTGCCAAATGTTTTTGTCACATTAAACATTGTAAAAGGAAATGCATGCCCCGCCACGGTGGTCTAGTGGCTATGGTACTCGGCTGCTGATCCGAGGGTCGCGGGATCGAATCCCGGCCGCGGCGGCTGCATTTCGATGGAGGCGAAATGTTGAGGCCCGTGTGCTGTGCGATGTCAGTGCACGTTAAAGAACCCCAGGTGGTCGAAATTTCCGGAGCCCTCCACTACGGCGTCTCTCATAATCAGAGCTGGTTTTGGGACGTTAAACCCCACATAACAACATAACAACAAAAGGAAATGCATTTCCACTGTGTAATGGACAGAACAACAGTGGTATGCACGTAATACTTCTTCTGTAGTAGTTTGGTGGTTTGTATCATTGTAGAGCTAAGACGTACACATATGCACTTTATTTTTGTTTCAGGAAATACCTACAGTGTGCCTTGATGCAACTGTGGGCAGGAATCGTTCTCATTTGTTTCAGATAGAATTTACCACACGTGTGCTCGTATGTCGATCATTGTGGTAACTTGCAGTGAATCATAAGGTGATATTCACCTGTTCCGTAATGTCTGGCATCCCTTTTCTCAGCAAGAAAGGTCAGGTTGAGGAAAGAAGGATGTTTTGAATGCACTGTAATGCTTAGTATACCTGAATAAAGAGGAATGTGTTCCTTTTACTTAAGTTTAACAAGTTCCCAAGATTAAAAAAAAAAAGAAAAGGTAGTTTTCTAAAATATAAAAAAATCTTGTATCTATAGCTGGGAAATTGTGGATTATGCTATGAAAAATTACATATATCAATGTATCTTCAGAAAAAAAAAGCCATCAAGAGTGGAGGATTGAATGACAGCCAGCATAATATTTCATGTTTACTTGACGAAATGTGGGAGCAAGTCATGTGTACAGGCTTGTGACTGAGCATGCAAGTACACTGTGTACACTAAAATAGAAAGCGCTCATTAAAGTCCCAGTAGCCCAGTTTTTATGCATGAGCATGAATGAAACTATGTATCGTGAGTACATATATTTTGGCTTGGCTGAGACATGCTGAAAATGTAGAAAACATAGTAGGCCTGTTTTTTTATCCGAAGAAAGTACACAATGCTGCGGCAAATGTGCAACTCACCCAGTTAATTCTCGCGTATCTTCAACTATTATGGGCCTTAAGACAAGTGGACCACTGTGATAGGTTCCTTTTATTTACATTTTTGAGGAGGAAAAGAAAAGTTTTCAGTTTTTCTCAAAGTGATGCATTGATGCAATGGCACAATTCAGCATAGCGCTGGAACTCATGGGGTGGTGTCCTTCGTATAAACATGATGTTGGAGTCAGTGCGCACAATGCAACTTCTGTCTGTACAGGTCGTATTAAACAACTCTGAAAGCTTCTAGGCATTTCATAACGTTGCCTGATCAGCAGCATTGCCTATGTGTTTCCATTCCACCATCTTTTACCTTACAGTTATTGCCTCTTTTTCATAATTTTGTATTACCATGGATTGCTCAATTTTTACATGATGCTTTCTTTTGCAATATGTTATGAAGTGATGCAATACTTGGGATGTCTCAGTGTGCTTTCTGTGTTGGTTCAATGTTGGAGTAGTATTCTCTCTGCTTACACTTGCACTTATGCTTGAAAATCCTGCATTTTTCGTTCCCTTTAACTCTCACCCCGCACTACTGTGATCCTTCAATTTTAATAAATAAATAAAAAAATAAAATAAATAAATAAATAACTAAATAAATGACGTTCCAGTCTGTAAGGGGAAAACCATCGCCTACCTAACCCCTTTTACTCGTTAACCAGAGTTTAGAAGCGGGATGCATGTAAGAAGATCGCGAAGTGGTTCGATATATCGATAATTCGAAACACAAAATTTAATATGCCTATTCGAAGCTCGTCTTAAAACAATGCTTGTCTCAAATTTTTTTCCCTGGACCGTAACAGGCGGTAGCTTACCGATATGGTCACAATGGAAAAGAACAACATGAAAACAATCGCATTTTATTTCTTGTGAAATAAGTCTGTAAGCGTACGTTGCTTCCAGCATTTTGTTTGCCATCAAGTTCCTCAAGCCATACTCACTATCGTTGAGGCCTTACAAGTCGCCATCCAGCACCTTCATGTCGCGACTCCATTTAAATGCTCGCCACCTAGCGGACGCTCTTGGAACCAGCCGATCCAAGGTCGACCTCGAAATGCGGCATGGTATCGCATTACCGCGGGCTGTAAAACGGCTCTATAATTCCTTAATCGACGCCATGCCGCCTCGAAGCAGCCTGAAAAAGAAAGAATCCTCATCAAAAGACTTGTTGCGTGCCTCAGTGCGTGTCATCGCGATGCAAAGACAGCAAAACGTCGTTTCATCGGTTCCCCAAAGAAGCAGACGACGCTTCGCGCAGGGCAACATGGATTAGGAACTCAAAAGGACAGAAAGTTGAGCGAGTTGGTAACAGTCCATAATCAAAAGAAGAGGCATGCAGGACACGGACACAAGGAGAGCAGTGAACAACACGAACGCCGACTAACAACTGATGCACAGCACAGAGGCGAAAAAGAAAGAAGACACACAGCTTATCTGCGCATGCTCGGAATGGTAGCGCCACCTGTCAATCGGTTACACGTGCCGGTCTTCGCGATAGACAACTCCTAAGGCTTTCTATCTCCTCTCTGTTTAAGCTAATCGACGGCTGACTCACGCATGCACTTCCACTAATACTGATATGCCAGGCCTCAACCAATAAACGCGTATCTTCGTTCTTATGCCTGTACAGGATCTCAGTTTTGTCTAACTCGGGCATGCAGCTACAGACCTGGCAGTGCAAGGATAGATTGGACGGCGTCCCACCTGATAGCGACCTTCTGTGTTCAATTAATCTTTTATTAATACAACGCGCAGTTTGCCCTACATAAAAACATCCGCAGCTAAAAGGAATCTTATAAACTACACCCATGCGACAGTCGCTGAAATTGTTCGTGGCTATGTGCTTAACCGGACAGATATCCGTTCGCTTCTTACCTTCCATCTGCTCATTTCTTCTATGCACTGCAGCACAAACCCTTCCTAACTTATTGGGAGCCGTAAACACAACATTAACCCCATATTTACTTCCCACTTTCTTAAGCCTGTGCGAAACTGCGTGGATATACGGAATACTCACGACCTTTTTCTTGTTAATGATACTCTTTGCTACAGCTTTTGTTCAGGTCGAAATCGACTTCTTAAGACGCTCAGCTACTGTGGCTATGGCTAGTCTAGGGTAACCTGCATCTAAGAGGCGCTCGACCTGCGCATTAAAGCTAATGGTCAAACGGTGCACGCACGACTTCGATAGGGCTGACTTTAAACAGGACAAGGCTATTCCATTTTTTACTACTTTCGAATGCTTGGAGTGAAAGTTTAACAACGGCTTAGATGCTCTAGGGGAGTACTGCCAACACACGTGATTCTGCTCAAATGACGAGATATCTAAAAATTGTATTACGTTTCTCTCCGGTAGTTCTTTCGTAAACCTTAGACCATCCCCATTAAGTTTAAATTGATCGCTTACATAGGTGACTACGGATTCAAAATCATCCTTACTACAAAGTACCAAGTAATCGTCCGCATACCGAAATACCCTAATGATGCGGTCCCCTAAGGCCTCTTTTAAACGGCAGCCAAACTTGCTCAAGTATAGATCACTTAGAATAGGGGCTACCTTTGAACCTATACAAATCCCTGACTTCTGCACAAACGCGCCTTCCCTGTATCCAACTAATGTTGACGTTAAGTACATGGAGAGAATTTCTAGAAAGGTACCTGTGGAAACTCCGCATCTATCTATGAAACCGGACTCCTGCCCTTTCATTTCATTTCATTTCATTTCATTTTATTACCTTAAAGACCCCAGCGGGGCATTACATAAGGGGTGGGTTCATATACAATGACGATATTGTCACAATGATGACTATGTAGTTAATTCTGATAGCTTATGCACAAAGCTTGATGGGCAGGTGATTGTGGCGATGTCGTGGGAAAGGCCGTTCCAGTCTCTTGCTGCTCTGGGAAAAAACGAAGCAGAAAATGCTTTAGTACGGGCACGGGGGCGAAAAACTTGTAGTGCATGACCAGTGCGATGAGATATGTGAGCTGCAGGGATAATGTAAGGAGAGCGATTAAGTGGCGAGTGAAAGAACTTGTGAAATAACGAGAGGGTTGCAATGCTTCGGCGACAAGACAAAGATGATAAGCTACACTCAGTTTTGAGGGATGAAACACTGACGTCATATGAATACGAAGCACAAATGAATCTAGCTGCACGATTTTGAATGATTTCTAGAGAATTTGTGAGGCCAACTTCGGTTGGATTCCAGATGGGAGATGCGTATTCTAACTTTGATCTTACTAATGATTTATATGCAAGTAGTTTTACATGACTTGGAGCGTTGCGTAAATGACGTTTTAAGAAGCCCAAAGTTCTGTTAGATGATGATATGATTTTAGCAATATGAGTGTTCCAGGACAAATTGTTGGTTAAGGTGACTCCAAGGTATTTATAATTAGTTACTGATTCAACAGGAACGGTGGCTATGTTATAAGGGAAGAGAAGAGGATTTAGACTACGAGTGAAAGATATTAATTTGCATTTAGTAGGGTTCAAGGACATTAGCCAGTCATCACACCATCGTAGGACGTGGTCGAGATCTTGTAGTAATATTTGGTCAGAAGGGCTAGTAACGGTTTGGTAAATAACGCAGTCATCAGCAAACATGCGGATATTAGAAGACACATGCAACGGTAGGTCGTTAATGTAGATTAAAAATAATAGAGGACCAAGAACAGAGCCCTGTGGCACCCCCAATGACACCGGAAGAGGATTGGACAAGTTATCATTGGTAAACACTGATTGCGTGCGGTTAGTTAAAAATTCTTTTATCCAATTTAGTACATCTGGGTGCAAGTTTAAGGAAGATAAATTTAATATTAAGCGTTGGTGGGGTACTTTGTCAAACGCTTTCGCAAAATCAAGAAATATGGAATCGGTTTGTTTGTTAATGTCAAGGTTAGCATGAAGGTCATGAACAAAGACGGCAAGCTGTGTTTCGCAAGAGTAGCCCCTGCGAAAACCATGTTGAGAGTGGTGAAAGAAGTTATGGGAATCGAGAAAGTTCATGACGTAGGAGTAAATGACGTGTTCCATGAGTTTGCAGGGTACGCTGGTCAGGGAGATCGGTCGGTAGTTCAGTGGCGAGTTTCTGTTACCAGATTTGAAGACAGGAACGACCTTTCCCACCTTCCAATCGTCTGGAATGATGCCTGTAGAAAGAGACTGCGAAAATAACAATACAAAATAAGCCGAAACAATATGACGTACATTTTTTAAAAGTTTTGCATTAATGCCGTCCAGTCCAGACGCTGATGTTAGTTTCATCTTTTCAATCAGAGATGAGATACCCTCGGCAGAAAAGCTGATTTCAGGCATGACAGGTGTGATACCACATGAAAACACAGGTAAGGGTGCGTGTGATTCGTTAGTAAATACAGATGAGAAAGCTTTATTAAAAGCCTCAGCGCATTCTGCGTCTGATAGAACCTCCCCGGATTCGTTAGTAAGAGTGGTGCGAAGAACTGCTTTAGGGTTAATTATCCGCCAAAACTTGCGGGGATCTTTAGTTAACATATTGGGCAAATTGCTGTTAAAAAATTTAAACTTAGCGTCACGGACAGCTATCAAATAAGCTTTTTCGGCTGCGTAGTACTTATCCCAGTTGTGGGAGCCCCCTTTCAGTTTGGCAGACCGGAATGTACGTTTTTTCTTGTTAGCTAATCTGTGCAAAGATTTATTATACCATGGCTTTTGAGTGTTGCAACGAATAGTAGTTTTAGGGATGAAGTTGTTTACTAGATCGGTTAGCTTTTGCCTAAAAATGAGCCAATTCTCCTGAACAGAGCGCTGATAAAAATTAAACTGAAATGTCTCAAAAAATGCTGCAAGTTCATTGTTTATAACATCATAGTTACCCTTGTCGTACAAGGTTATTATTTTCTTTTGCATGTGTAGGGCAGCAGGGCTGAAACTGAAGTCTGCATGAATAATTTTGTGGTCGCTGATTTCACGGAGATAATGGATCTAAGAAAGGCTATCAGGATGGGTTGTCAGTATTAAATCTAAAATGTTAGAGGAGTCGCATGTGACGCGTGTTGGCTGAGTTACTGTGTAAGATTGTGATCAAGACAATCAATAGACTTGTTCTTGAATACATTCTTTCACGCAATTTAGTAAACCTTCATGCGGCAACGAGTAATACAAATCTTCTACATCCATGCTAAACGCTGTGCAGTGGCCAGGATTTTCCTCTGTTAACAACTGAATTAGAGCCTGAGAATTACGTACACGGAAGGGGTCAGAAAAACTTAAGGATGTTAAGCACTTCTGCAAATAGCTAGCTCCGTTTCGCTCGATTTCCGTTTCGCTCGATTGTATCCGTTTCGCTCGATTGTATCAGAGTCAGGGACTTGGCAAGTTTGTGTAGCTAGCTATTTGCAGAAGTGCTTAACATCCTTAAGTTTTTCTGACCCCTTCCGTGTACGTAATTCTCAGGCTCTAGTTCAGTTGTTAACAGAGGAAAATCCTGGCCACTGCACAGCGTTTAGCATGGATGTAGAAGATTTGTATTACTCGTTGCCGCATGAAGGTTTACTAAATTGCGTGAAAGAATGTATTCAAGAACAAGGGCAGGAGTCCGGTTTCATAGATAGATGCGGAGTTTCCACAGGTACCTTTCTAGAAATTCTCTCCATGTACTTAACGTCAACATTAGTTGGATACAGGGAAGGCGCGTTTGTGCAGAAGTCAGGGATTTGTATAGGTTCAAAGGTAGCCCCTATTCTAAGTGATCTATACTTGAGCAAGTTTGGCTGCCGTTTAAAAGAGGCCTTAGGGGACCGCATCATTAGGGTATTTCGGTATGCGGACGATTACTTGGTACTTTGTAGTAAGGATGATTTTGAATCCGTAGTCACCTATGTAAGCGATCAATTTAAACTTAATGGGGATGGTCTAAGGTTTACGAAAGAACTACCGGAGAGAAACGTAATACAATTTTTAGATATCTCGTCATTTGAGCAGAATCACGTGTGTTGGCAGTACTCCCCTAGAGCATCTAAGCCGTTGTTAAACTTTGACTCCAAGCATTCGAAAGTAGTAAAAAACGGAATAGCCTTGTCCTGTTTAAAGTCAGCCCTATCGAAGTCGTGCGTGCACCGTTTGACCATTAGCTTTAATGCGCAGGTCGAGCGCCTCTAAGATGCAGGTTACCCTAGACTAGCCATAGCCACAGTAGCTGAGCGTCTTAAGAAGTCGATTTCGACCGGAACAAAAGCTGTAGCAGAGAGTATCATTAACAAGAAAAAGGTCGTGGGTATTCCGTATATCCACGCAGTTTCGCACAGGCTTAAGAAAGTGGGAAGTAAATATGGGGTTAATGTTGTGTTTACGGCTCCCAATAAGTTAGGAAGGGTTTGTGCTGCAGTGCATAGAAGAAATGAGCAGATGGAAGGTAAGAAGCGAACGGATATCTGTCCGGTTAAGCACATAGCCACGAACAATTTCAGCGACTGTCGCATGGGTGTAGTTTATAAGATTCCTTTTAGCTGCGGATGTTTTTATGTAGGGCAAACTGCGCGTTGTATTAATAAAAGATTAATTGAACACAGAAGGTCGCTATCAGGTGGGACGCCGTCCAATCTATCCTTGCACTGCCAGGTCTGTAGCTGCATGCCCAAGTTAGACAAAACTGAGATCCTGTACAGGCATAAGAACGAAGATACGCGTTTATTGGTTGAGGCCTGGCATATCAGTATTAGTGGAAGTGCATGCGTGAGTCAGCCGTCGATTAGCTTAAACAGAGAGGAGATAGAAAGCCTTAGGAGTTGTCTATCGCGAAGACCGGCACGTGTAACCGATTGACAGGTGGCGCTACCATTCCGAGCATGCGCAGATAAGCTGTGTGTCTTCTTTCTTTTTCGCCTCTGTGCTGTGCATCAGTTGTTAGTCGGCGTTCATGTTGTTCACTGCTCTCCTTGTGTCCGTGTCCTGCACGCCTCTTCTTTTGATTATGGATTAGGAACTTGCGCATCGGCAAGAAGGTGATGGGAACTATACGCTAGTTTGGTCCAGGCACTTCTCTCGCGACGATTTCTTCCTCCCCGGTGAGTGCGCAGGTTGTGTGCACGCGTTTATTACCATGCACGCTTTTCGAAGAGCCGGAGTGTAGTTTAGTTTAGGCAAGCGCGTGAACAAAATCGCGACATCGTTTATACGTGTATATCTGGTGACGTTTTCTGAGCGTGCCTATGCTCAACTTGAACCGCAGTAACATTATTGCTGACATACTTTTGCCCGCATGCATTGTAGTAAGTAGATATAAAGCGAGCACTTTCCTTCGTTCGCCGCCTTCATCCCATCCGCGCGTTGCGCCTCGTAATTTGTTTGGTGGTTATGGAGGTAATGTGCGTGTGATCGTTTAACGTAGCGCCTTTGCATTTCGAGTTCTTCTGGTGACAAATCAGGATTTATTGGGCTCGTTCCAACTTTTCAGCCCTCGACCTGTTCACCGCGCCTCTAAGTTTGCCTTCCGGCACCGTGCATAGAACTGCACTCTTTTAACACGTTTATAAGTGACGCATTTGTACTCAATGGAGCAACACCGCGCACAAGGGCTTGCATCTTTTGGAGAGGCCTGCTACGCATGAACACGTACCTGCCTTCTTCAACTTCAAACTCGCTGGAAAGGCTTTTAAGAAAATCTTATGCTGGTCTCCGAACAAGTGCGACGTTTGAACGCACAGTGCAATTTCCGCTGTTTCGCCGCTCAAATCTATTAGACCAATTAATATCAGATGTTCGGCAGCAAGAACCCTTTCGCATTCGACGAAGCACTGTGATTCGAACCCGCAATCAAGAAACTTTAGCACAGTGCTAGAGTGTACTAGAACTAGTACACTCTAACAGCGCCAAGCGGAAGCGCGGCCGTGAAGCCATCTTTTTGCTGATGAACCACTTTTTCTGGAGCTACGAAATCCTCCATGGCACCACAACAGCAGCAGCGAATGACGGTGATCGCCGGCGCCAGCTCTCGGAGCATGGTACAAAGCCGGCGTTACATTCATCGCTGCTCATGTCCGACCCTTCGGCACCGGCGTTGTCAGCCACGATCTTGGCCCAGTAAAGAGGGCGCTGACATGCCGGTTTTCTATCGTGCGAAGCCCTTGAACGAACTCTGCCGCTGTGTGTTTGAAATTACCATAGCGGAACATATTATGTTTCCTGTGACTGAGAATCGCCGAACGATAAAAATAATCTGAAAGCCATTTCCTGAATCGCAGTGACAGCGTCAACAGAGAGAGCTCGTTAGTGAAAATGACAGTGGGGATGTGACCTGGGGGGGGGGGGGAGGGGCTATAGGAACACCAAAGAGAACAATGGATCATTTCAGATTAATAGATTGTTACTTGAGAACTCTGTTGTCGTTGGTTTCGCCACCATAAGTTCAGTATTACTAGAGAAAACGAAGGTTAAAGTTTAATTTTTGAATTGGGCGCCGAAGCCTAGGCACCAGCGCATAATCGTGACGTCCCAGACAACACATGGACGTCCTAGGGACTACGAAAAGACGTCCAACTTGGGAGGTTGGGACGTCCCATGGGATGTCCTAAATACCGCAGAAAAACATGCCAAGTGGTACAAAAAGAGATGTTTTTGGGATGTCCCAGATGGCGAGTTTGTGCGAGGTTATTGGGATCTTATTTTTTTCTTTCTTTATTAGATTTATTAACTTCTCACACACTGGCAGTCGTTCACTGACCAGAGAATTTTTAGGAAGCCCAGAAAAAGAAGTGTACAAAATAAGGTGAATATCACAATCATTTATTGCACAGCATTAGTCTGGTGCAAGTATCATATGCATAGATTCTCCCACATGTCCTCCGCTTTCCGCCACCTGTGGTCTTCATTTCTAGACTATTGCCAGTTCTGCTGCACAGGTGAACGAGGACGCGGATGTCCAAGATTGTTTCTTCTTTGCTCTGCGCGTTTCATTATCAAATCAGGCAATCTGCGTAAAAGAAAAATATGAAACGAGAGTGAGGAAAATGCAGTGAGGCAGTAATACAAGCGATGCAGATGTTAGCGTTGTAACAATACTCACAGCGAACGACCTACCGTGGGCCACGCATGTAGCATCCATGTCCCGTACCAGCTGCTTCCGTGAGCAAACAATACAGAAGGGGCAACAAGCAATATGTGAGAAAGCTGCTAAGAATGCAATAACTGAAATGCTCTAAACTTACCTCAAATGTTGTGAAATCAAGCTGAATCGCCGAACATTACAAAGACGCTGGACGCACCGATAGGTAAGCTGGTGACAACATAAGTACCACGTGCGTCGTACCACGTGTGGCGACAAACTGCACAACCACTCGCAGTGACTAAGGGTGTTGGAGGAAGGGGGTATCGAACGCGGGCCCTCGAGGTGCCAAACAAGCAGACTACCACAAGGCTACAGCTGCTCGTCCCACACGGCACGTAGAGTAAGAATCTTTTGCAGTTGTAATGACCGTGCTTGTGTAACGTGAATTGCTCTTCTAATGTGTGATAAGCACTATCATAGCTATACATATCTTATGTTACCATTAATTCGGTACGCTTTTGTGCAAATTTGATACCGTAGGAGTACTTCAACGAACGGCGCTTGTGATGGCACATTAACGCACACTATAGTGCATTTTTCTTCGAGAAAACAGACGTCTGGGCTTTGGACTAACGTTACGCCGTACCACGAGCTACCATCGAGTCGCCACAGTGCTGTTGACCTTCCTTGTTAGCCCACGTAAAGCACGCTCATGAGTACTCATGCGCTTTGCACAAAGACCTTGATTCTATTCGTAACGCTTGGCTGAATGCCAAACAATTCGTCATAGGAAATTTCCATGGTGGCTGCTTCGCTGGACACCCACAGTTCACGGGATCTGCAGGATTTTGTTGTTGTTCCTCAAGCTTCTTAAATTTACGTGGAAAACGGACGTGTTATCCTTTGCGCTGCGCATGGCATGTATTAGAAATGTAAATGTAGAAACGTCATTTTAGTGATGTAAGCCATCGAAAGTAGCGGTATATCCCCCCCCCCCCCCCCCGAAGAAAAAGACCGGAAAAAAAGCATTAGCGTGGCAAGTGTATGAGCTCAAGCAACTTTGTCAAGATCGGCTTTGCGTTGAATGCGTGCAGGCCAGAAGCTTTGCGTACAAAAGCTTCCCATCCTTCTACCACGCAACATCTTAGTGCATTTTCCGAGCATTCGCCTTCATCATCCAAAGAAGTATCTTATTCGGCGGCGGCGGATAGTCCCTGAATTGTATCGCCAGTTCAGCCTCTCTAATCTCATTTTTCTTTGCCACCCACTCATCGCGTGTGACACGGAACTGGTATTGTAGGGCTTTTGCCAGGCTTAGCTTGCAGTCTGTGGAATGCCTCAAGGTCGGAACGGGCCAACTGGAGAAGGCGAAGTTTGTATGCCAGTTGATTCATCTTTCCAAGCAAATCCTTAACAACCTGCACACCCTGGATTTCTTGATTCCGGCGTCTACTGTGTGTGTGCATGCGTGGAAACTTTCTGGGTGGTTTTGGTCGATTCTGTATCATCGATTCTTTTCCTGCGGGTAATATTTTCTGCGGGTTGCTTTTTCATTCCTGCAAGCACCATGTCGTATATATACTGTTCAGACAATCGCTTAATCGAGTGCTCCAGTTTGTCGACGGTTTCCTTGACACACACACTAAAAAAAAAGCACCCATCCTCTGAACTGCCGGTAAGTGAGCCAATTTTTGACAAATTCCAAAAAGCACTTTCTCGAGTGCTTTTTCATCCCGCAGGCTACCACGAGCACATTGATTGCTACGAGCAGCTGAGGAGACACATTTTTGGCATTTCCACGTTCTTTTTGACGAGCCTCGAATGCAGCTTTGCTTAACCCCGAGCCTGTTTACTCAAATGGTAAACGTAGCTTACATACAGAGCATGTTGGATACAGGCTATTTATCTGGAAGAACGTCATGACAGACCAAACACAACTCCGGCAATTTGGTTCACAGTACACGGGCTATAAGCCACTTCAGCTCAGAAGTGTGCAATATATGCATCAGTGGTGGATGCAGTACGTTATAGGTGGCCAGTGATAAAAAAACCAACCTGCAAACGGATGACGATCACTGAAGAGGCCTCCTCTTCGCTGTCACCACCGCTGAGCAAATGTCCGTTGAAGGTTTGCTTGCCAAGGCGCTAAAGTGGCGCATGACGTAGAACCATGGCTGACTGTGATACTGGTTCCTATCGGGGAGGCTGCAGCAGACAGCTAGCCTCGTTGGAAGGTGATGAAAGGCGAGCGAAGTATGAGAGCCACGCCTTTTAAAGACGATAGTCTTTCTTGGGATACTTCAACGCAGAAATTTTGGTCTGTGTGTGTGTGTCCTGCTGCGAAAGGTGAACCCCTTCCTCAACGACCACCCAGCTTGAACTGGTAGCTACCATCATACTTCTGAACACAGTCGACCAAAAAGCAAATATTACGCATATCTGAGGCGCAACATCAATACGTTAGTATTAGACTGTGTGTTCCTTTAGTAGAAAATACATAGATGCGTAATTCTAAAGACCCTAGTGCTTGTTAGGATGCGCGAAAGCGGACGTTTCCTACGCAGTTCTGCGTACTACGCAAGCTTCTTGCGTTTCCCGATATCATGGCCAGATGGCGCCCATATCTCACGCTCGTGCCGAACGGGTAGCACAAGGCAGCAGAACGGCCGCCCGCCACTCCCGCCGGTCCCTTTCTCTCCTCACGTCTCTTCGTTTTCCCTCTCGCTTGCGCGACTCCACGGGGAAATAGAAACACGCGAACCGGGACTCATGTAGTACGGCCGGTAGAAGACTATCGTCTTTCGACGACATTTGCAGCGAAGCACGGAGATACGCGGCCAATTTTTTTTTTTTTTTTTTCCTCTCACGGCCGGAACCGCCGCTCCGGCGGCGTCAGTGTTAAGGCCCATGCACACTGGCGGAAAAACGCTTCGGCGGCGACACGGCCACACTGCTCGCGGCGAACCTAGGCGAACCGCGGCGGCAGCGCCGCGAAATCCCGCCTCCTCCGAGCGAACGAGCGCGAGAGGCAAGCGAGCCACCGTACGGGTACGAAACGAGCCTCCGGGCGGGTCCGCATGACTCCGCGATGGAGCGCGTACGTCACGGGCGGGGACGCTCTGATTGGTCTCCTTCCCGGCGGCACGCGGCGCGCCGCGTAATATCGCGCACGGACCGATCGTCTCGCGACAAGAGAATCCCTGCCGCGCGGCAGCCTCGGAGGCTCGCGTTGTGCCGCCGGTGGCGCGCCGCGCGCGTTTTTCCGCCAGTGTGCACGCGCCTTTACGGTTTGCCCCGCCACGATGGTCTAGTGGCTATTGGTACTCAGATGCTGATCCGAGGGTCGCGGGATCGGATCCCGGACCCAGCGGCTGCATTTCGATGGAGGGGAAATGCTGGGGCCCATGTACTGCGCGATGTCAGTGCACGTTAAAGAACCCCAAGTGGTCAAAATTTCCGGTGTCCTCCAATACGGCGTCTCATAATCAGAGCTGGTTTTGGGACGTTAAACCCCACAAAACAAACATGCTTATCGACCGATGATACTGATTATGCGAAGGGCAATATAGAAATAGTATGCGAAGGGATATATAGAAAGAGGGGCAATATGATGCACAGCGACGTTATTCGTCCATCTTCACGGTATTCAAAAGGGGATGAATATTTTTATTTTGTTGAGGCCTGCCGAACTCCTTCATGAAGCGCTTCGGTGAGCTTCAGAAAGGTGCGCTAGGATAGGCGAAGCTATCGCTTGAAACCCTGCTGCCATTTCCAGACAGCGCTGGAAAGCGACTCCGGTCCACCTGAAGACACCAGGAAAAAAAAAGAAAGAAGGAAGGAAGTGATTGACTATGGCGAAATGAAGAGGCCGAGGCAAGCAGGATGAACTACAGAGCGTCGTATGCACTTTATAGACGAATGAAGCCGCAAGGTCAATACAGGCGTCACGGCTATAGGTGTGCAGAATGAACGAAGATATATATATATATATATATATATATATATATATATATATATATATATATATATATATATATATATATATATATGTATATATATATATATATATATATATATATATATATATATATATATATATATATATATATAAAGCAGAATTATTTTGGGTCTCGTTAGAAAGCATTCTGAGGAAGTGCGTTCGCTCAAGAAAAGAGAGGGAAGGCTAATTACGTGCTGTGCATCGCCAACCGCGTTCACTCCGCGCGCAAGACGCTTGCTGTACCGCACACGCGTGCAAGTTTCCGTGGTTATGCGTGTGCACGTACAGTGCTCAGCGAATGAAACGCGATTCTCGGAACGCACGGCCGCCGAACTTTTCTGCGTCGTCGCTTTGCACTGAGGACACCGAGCTAATCCGTTGTCGCGCTTAAAAAAGGCGAGAGACGTTCTGAAGCATTGTTATCCAGTTTGGTCCCCTCGTGACCACCCAGCGCACTCCAGTGGCGCAAAATGTACCGGCCAGCACGCGCTCCAAGTATCGCGTTTCAATCGCTGAGCGCTGTACAACACCCATGCCCACATAACTCCATGGAGCATGGCACTGGTGCGGCGCGTGTTTCACGCGTTCCGACGGCGCTACATCATATGCATTACGAACGGCTGAAGATGTTCGTCGTGACAGGCGATAAGTCGTATTCGTGTGTTTCTCAGTGATTGTTGTGAACAAAAATTTTCAAGTTTATTCTTTTCAGCAGTACGCGACATGGGTCTATAATGTATATATTGAACCTGAATTTTGCTCTGTCAAAATTTCGTGCAACGGCGTTTTTGCTTCTCAAACATTGAATGCGAAAGGAAAATTGCAGGCGACTTCCACTTTGGCCGGATGTCGAGATATGCCCTAATTAGATCGAGAGTGTGCAACGAAATGGCTTCTTCGAATAGCGAAAAAAAAGTGACTTCCAATGCAACTGAGACAGGGGAATAAAAAAAATCGCTGGATATATAGACGATTTCGTTAAATGACTGTTTGTTTTATCGAGGCATGCATGACTATATATCTGTGTGTGTGTGTGTGTGTGTGTGTGTGTGTGTGTGTGTGTGTGTGTGTGTGTGTGTGTGTGTGTGTGTGTGTGTGTGTGTTAACAGTGTATACATACCTGTGTAGAGATGAACTTCGAGACCTCCTCTTGCAAAGCAGCTTCGATGCGTCCCTGGAAGTGGCGCGCCACGCGGTTGGCTACGATCTTGAGCAGCCAGTTGAAGGCCGACGACACGCCCGTGATGCGCGTCACCTTCATACCGTCCATTTTGTCCACCTGCGGAACATGACGCCCTCGACAGTTCATCACTTGTCCCCACAGGGTCACGACTATAAGACACCCTCGCATAGGATCTATATGGTTCACACTGTGACGTTGACCGTTTGGGAGCCACCGCCGACTCCAGAGCTCTCACACATCCTACACATGTGCGCAGAGTCAAGGCCTGCGCATGTGGCGTCCTTTTGTGTTTTCTCTGGTCCTTGTTTCTAGCGCAGTTAAAACTATCCAAAGATGAAACATAACCAACTAGTCCGACTTGGTGCACTGCTACAGTCAAGACCGTAGAGCCGTTGGCATCCTACATTGCGACAGGTGCAACATGGTACTAATTATTTGATGTATGAACTTATATGCGCTCATCCATTGACGTTCAAACGGGAAGGGGGGGGGGGGGTGTCAGTAAGATTAATAATAACTTTACAATCTGCTGCAAAAGTTTTTTTTCAAGGCATGCTTTGCACTAGCAGGAATAGCTTTGCCCTAGCGGGAGTAGCATGACATCATAGATTTGAATTATTTCGCTCAAGCACTGGCAATTTTTCTTCAGAGAGCGTTAATTATTCAGTTAATTCTTCGGGGGGGGGGGGGGAGGGGGGGCAGCTGCTTTTTTTCTTCATCTAGCAACTGCTTTCTTTGCCCGTCTTGCCAGATTCGTTTTTGTAAACACAGGCTCTTGCAGTTCACTGCATGGGACAAGCAAATCGAAGGTAGTTTATATCTTTGGCGTGTGCCCTCCCTGATGATAGCGACACATGAAGCGACACATAAGCAGTAAAAACACATTTGCAGTTGGAAAGTACACCCACACATTGAGACAGACACACACAGGACCGCCGAACCGGATATGTGATACACTCGCGACAAGACGGTTCTCCATATGTATATAAAATATTCTGCATATACTTAAGCACTGGACAGCAATCGTATCTGCTTGCGTCAGCGTCAACTTGCTCACCCCTGCTTATGCTGCGCGTGCTGCATCCGTACCGACGATTAGGCTTAGCTCAGCACTTCGTCGCGATGTTTACAAGTTACGTGCTTATTTAATTACGAAGAATTTATTAACCGCATGGGCATAGTTACGCTCATAAAGCGTTCATACGGGGAAATATTAAGTCATTTAGCAATGCACATCATATAGAAATATCGAGAAAGAGTGCGTTATGAACAGCCTTGTCTCACCACGGCAAGGTACGCCAGCGGTAAGAGTAAGGATGGCAGATCGACTATGAAATTTTTTGTCACAATCTCTGTTGTAGGCGAAATCGCAAAACTGACGCGCGCGCGCACGTGTGTGTGTGTGTTGTAATAAATAACATTGCTTTATTTCTTCAGATATGGGTCATTCCACGCCAACTGCCCCAGCTGTGGCGCTCGACAAAAATTAACTTCTTCCGAAAATTTGCAAAAAATTACAGGGAAGTGAGCCTTACTTCCACAGGACTTTCAGGAAATATTTTGAGCAGGAAAAATTTTTTAGGCTCGTGAGGGTCATTTGAATTTCGCAAAACGGCGGAAAACAAGGCGCCAGAAAAAAAATTCCTGAAGATCAACCAATGGGCCAATCGTTTACAAATATGCATTTTTCCATTCTCATAGCATTTATCTTCACTTATAAAAATGTTTTACAAATTATATTCATGTTCCTCACTGCTTAAGACCGAGGTGAAAATGGTAAAATTGCTGCGTTTTGGGGATTTTTTTCCTGAAAAACAATTTTGCAAGAAAACCAGAAAATATTTTTGTACAACTGCACATGACAGGTACAAGAGTATAAAAAATCATTTTTGCCTATGTGCTTTGCAGAGGCTCTGAAATAAATCTGTAAACTTGACAAAAACGCCATTTTTCCCTATGTTTAGGCGTCAATAGCACCCTAAGGTGGTCCATGAAAAAATAATCAGAACAGGGCATGCAGTTGAGCAATGTAAGCGCTTTCGAAAGAGCAAGTTTCATCGAGGTAATTTTTGTCTTCGTCGAGAAAAAAAATTTTGAAGTTGAGTCCCATCACTGTCCTTCTATTGCTCCGTGATTCGCCTTCTCCTTATGGCTTGCTGGCGGGAAACACAAACCACCTTCCCTTGCCGCGTAAAATAAAAGGTAGCGCGTGAGCAGCTTGTGGTTTTTCTATCTTTTCCTTCCTACCTCAACTGCCGTTTCCTATATAAAAAGCGATAACAACACAGGGACACATTTAACTGTACGCTTGGCTTAGAAACCACCGTGTCTCCGTAACAAACAACGGCAGCTTTTGCGTGCTCCTCTGACTATGAGAAATAATGAGCAGTAAAGCGTATGTACTTGCGAAGCGTAAGAACTTTAAAAGCAGCAACTTTTCTCCACATAATTTGTGTTTTCATTAAGAAAAACATTTCCAAATTCTTCCTCTTTTTTTCGCTATGCAGTTTGATATCTCCTAACAATATGTTGTCGGGCAATACAAATCAATTTACCTTGCCGCGTAAAATAAGAGATGGCGTGTGCGCAGCTTATGGCTTTGGAATCTTTTCGTTCCTACGTCAACGTTCTATTCTTATGTAAAAGGCCAATATTAAAGGAAGGCATTTAACCCCACGCTTGGCTTAAAAACCGCGATGCCCCCTTAATAACAGCGGTACATTTAGCGTGCTGCTTTGACAAGCAGTTCGCTGAACAGGAAACGAGGAAGCAAAATGGGGCCTCAGCGTAGCCTCTAATTGTGAATCCAAGCCACTAAAACACAGGTCCTTGCCTCGATGGACAGCGCAGCACGCGATGACACGCCGCGTATTCATGCTACCTGTACGTCGTCGGCGACCCTCACAAACAGAAACCACAAAGCTCTTCTTCGCATTATAATTTTTGCGGTTGCAAGCCGACTCATCTGCTCGAATAGAATATCTCAGTGTGCTAACATGCATTGTTTCTATATCGCGAGCATATTTCGCGTTCTCAATCATAGCACACCACTGATACCTGTATGGAAAAAAAAAGAACAATTTGATTGCAGCCTGACCAGCGCCAACCGTCGTTTACTTCAGCCATCTTTCTTTTACCTTGGACGCCGGCTTTTCGTCTTTCCTTGCTTGCTTGCATAACAGCTGACTGTGAGACCTTAAATTCGTGCTCCTAGTGACGCGCATGAAACGCTGAAATTGATTTGAGGCCCATTGTGAAATTACACGCGTGGGAGGTTGCATATGAATATTTGCATTTGCACTTGAGGTGCTCACTATCGGTTTAACTCAGTGTTTGTGAGGGTCGCGACGTACAGGCAGCGTTGTACACGTTCCTCCAAAACAGGAACGAAAACTCATCCCTTCTCAATTTTGTTTGTTGTTGTTTTGTGGGGTTTTACGTCCCAAAAGCAGCTCTGATTATGGGAGACGCCGTAGTGGAGGGTTCCGGAAATTTCGACCACGTGGAGTTCTTTAACGTGCACTGACATCGCAGAGTACACGGTCCTCAACATTTCACCTCCATCGAAATGCAGCCGCCGCGGCCGGGATTCGATCCCGCGACCCTCGGATCAGCAGCCGAGTGCCGTAGCCACTAGACCACAGTGACCGGGCTTCTCAATTTCGTGACGAGTTCCCATTACAAGTTCGCTTAACAGAAAAGGAACGCGTCCAGTTACATTTCGAAAATTGGAACGTGTCGTTACATTAACGTGACATTTGATTTATAAAATTGAAGATCAATCCTGAGGCAAATTAAAGTGAACGTATGAAATCTCGCATCTGCCTATGTATAATTGAAGAATTTCAACGTCACTGGCGGCATGTTATCTGTAGTCAAAGAAACATCCAAAGAAACGCTCCGAGGTAAATATTTTCAAGGAGCATCGAACATACTACGGACAACTCCACTGCAACCTTGGCGCTAGTCTATTACAAGTGCAACACTTTCCACTTCAGTCTTCAGATGCGTAGCGAGGATACTGCGCCTCCAATATGCAAATAGATATATAGTTACTCACATGCACCAGTGCATTAACAGCGGTGCATTTGACACTAAAAGCTAGTAATATACCTTTTGATTTAGGATAGCATATAAAGATTTGTGCCTGACCGATGCCACTGCGCTCAAATACTGGAACAAGACTCCCTAATGTCGTCAGCCATCCCGATCCTAAACGATTTTGCTCAAAATTGGTGGCCCTTGTAGCATTTTAATAAACTATTTGGCAATTCTGGATATATTGCTTTTACTTAGTTCTCCTCACTTTAAAGTACTTGTGATATCCTGAACTTTTTTTTGTTAATTATAGCTGCGTTGAGTGTATGCCGGCGTGAAGAATTTTAATAATGCTAACTTGTGCGTTTACCGCCGAATTAAATAACACGGGTCTGTTTTCTTCTTTTCTTTGTGGCATTACAAATAAGCATTGTTTGATATAGAAACAATGGATGTTAACACACTGAGATATTCTATTCGAGCAGATGAGTCGGCTTGCAACCGCAAAAATTATAATGCGAAGAAGAGCTTTGTGGTTTCCGTTTGTGAGGGTCGCCGACGACGTACAGGTAGCATGAATACGCGGCGTGTCACCACGTGCTGCGCTGTCCATCGAGGCAAGGACCTGTGTTTTAGTGGCTTGGATTCACAATTAGAGGCTACGCTGAGGCCCCATTTTGATTCCTCGTTTCCTGTTCAGCGAACTGCTTGTCAAAGCAGCACGCTAAATGTACCGCTGTTAGGGGGCATCGCGGTTTTTAAGCCAAGCGTGGGGTTAAATGCCTTCCTTTGATATTGGCCTTTTACATAAGAATAGAATGTTGACGTAGGAACGAAAAGATTCCGAAGCCATAAGCTGCGGACACGCCATCTCTTATTTTACGCGGCAAGGTAAATTGATTTGTATTGCCCGACAACATATTGTTAGGAGATATCAAACTGCATAGCGGAAAAAAGAGGAAGAATTTGGAAATGTTTTTCTTAATGAAAACACAAATTACGTGGAGAAAATTTGCTGCTTGTAAAGTTCTTACGCTTCGCAAGTACATACGCTTTACTGCTCATTATTTCTCATAGTCAGAGGAGCACGCAAAAGCTGCCGTTGTTTGTTACGGAGACACGGTGGTTTCTAAGCCAAGCGTACAGTTAAATGTGCCCCTGTGTTGTTATCGCTTTTTATATAGGAAACGGCAGTTGAGGTAGGAAGGAAAAGATAGAAAAACCACAAGCTGCTCACGCGCTACCTTTTATTTTACGCGGCAAGGCAAGGTGGTTTGTGTTTCCCGCCAGCAAGCCATAAGGAGAAGGCGAATCACGGAGCAATAGAAGGACAGTGATGGGACTCAACTTCAAAAATTTTTTTCTCGACGAAGACAAAAATTACCTCGATGAAACTTGCTCTTTCGAAAGCGCTTACATTGCTCAACTGCATGCCCTGTTCTGATTATTTTTTCATGGACCACCTTGCCCCGCCACGGTGGTCTAGTGGTTATGGCACTCGGCTGCAGATCCGAAGGTCGCGGGATCGAATCCCGGCCGCGGCGGCTGCATTTCGATGGAGGCGAAATGTTGAGGCCCGTGTGCTGTGCGATGTCAGTGCACGTTAAAGAACCCCAGGTGGTCGAAATTTCCGGAGACCTCCACTACGGCGTCTCTCATAATCAGAGCTGGTTTTGGGACGTTAAACCCCACAAATCAATCAATCATGGACCACCTTAGGGTGCTATTGACGCCTAAACATAGGGAAAAATGGCGTTTTTGTCAAGTTTACAGATTTATTTCAGAGCCTCTGCAAAGCACATAGGCAAAAATGATTTTTTATACTCTTGTACCTGTCATGTGCAGTTGTACAAAAATATTTTCTGGTTTTCTTGCAAAATTGTTTTTCAGGAAAAAAATCCCCAAAACGCAGCAATTTTACCATTTTCACCTCGGTCTTAAGCAGTGAGGAACATGAATATAATTTGTAAAACATTTTTATAAGTGAAGATAAATGCTATGAGAATGGAAAAATGCATATTTGTAAACGATTGGCCCATTGGTTGATCTTCAGGAATTTTTTTTCTGGCGCCTTGTTTTCCGCCGTTTTGCGAAATTCAAATGACCCTCACGAGCCTAAAAAATTTTTCCTGCTCAAAATATTTCCTGAAAGTGCTGTGGAAGTAAGGCTCACTTCCCTGTAATTTTTTGGAAATTTTCGGAAGAAGTTAATTTTTGTCGAGCGCCACAGCTGGGGCAGTTGGCGTGGAATGACCCATATATATACTGTCACTGCCGCGCTAAGCGAACCATATATATATATATGGTGTCCTTCCAGCGCTCCCAGTGCACGGAATACAGCATGCAGTAAAACAAGTGCCTCCCAGTGCGCTGCAAGACGCTGGGACACAATGCACAGTGTCTCCCAGTGCTCTGTAAGACCCTGGGCACACTGTACAGCGTCCCCGGGGCCTTCCAGCGCGCTGAAATGCACTGGGGAATACCGGGAGACGCTGATTTCTGCAATATATATGGTACAATCAAAGATTCCCCTACACAGCTCCAAAGCGGGTTGTGCGCACACCCTTGTTTTCCTAAGGGCACCTATAGGCCCTGCAACCATTTTTGAACGTAGTCAGAAAGCGATGCCGACCAGTCGTGGAGGCTCAAGCTTTGAGCATTTGAAGCAGATAGTGCAGCACTGCGCGCAGCAGATAATTCGCAGTTTGGTTTCAAACACTGCTGGAAGGCTCCCGCTCTTCTTTCACCAGATGACGTCATGGGGGCACCGACTACGTCGCTTGGCCTTTTTCGTTGCCCTTTAAGAGGGATACGCACATTTCCTTTACTCTTTGAATTTAAGATGAACATATAAAGCGCAGCAGATGATCGTTCCGCGGTCATGAAATCAGTCTATCCTCTTTTCGCCTCAAGCGACACAGTCGGTCGGTGCGCAGTGAAGTCATTTGTTGAAAGAAGAGCGGGCCCTTTGCGGATTCCCAGAGGAGTTATATTTGGCTCACGTGTTCACAGGAGCCGCAGTACTGATCGGCACCGCTTTCTGACCTTCCTCAAAAAATGCTGTAGGACCCTTTAATTTATAAAAAAATATTGCAACAAAGGCGCTTCAACTCAGCCACCAGTGTCCCCACCTCTTTGACACTAAGACACACCCCTAATTTAAAATACTTTGGAAATCCTTGCCCAGCTTTCAGCGCTCGATGACGTGTGCGTCCAGCGTAACGCTGTCAATGGCCTGGCAGAGCACGCGTGCTTATATAGAGAGGCACAGGTGTACTTTTGACAGCAAGCGAGTTTGTACTGGCCTGAAAGTACTCGAGGCGGGCCTCTCCGCCCTTGATGGGCGCTCGGTAGACGATAAGCGTGTTCACGCGGTTCACCGAAGCCTCGATGTCGCCGCTGATAGTAAGACCGAAGCGCGACGCCCGGTGCCGACCCGTGAAGAAGACATCGTTGACGGCCGCCGGCGTGGTCACGATGGCCGTGTCGTGCGACAGCTGGACGGTGCTGTTGCCGGAACGGTAGAAAGCGGAAAGGCCGAGCACCTGGCCGTTCGTGATCACGAAGCTGTTCTCGCCGAAGTCCGGCACCTGTAGCGGGTCGATGGCGGCCAACAATTCGCGGTCGTTGCGCATCATGCCCAGCACGTTGTCCACGTAGTCATTAGCCAGAGCCACATCATCTGCAGAGAGAATTGATGTGCGCGTGAGCCGCGTTAACTATAAAGGGATTGCTTACGGGACTTCGCACGTGGTCTGCGCAAAGTTTGTAAGTATATGGACAACGGACGCGTTCGATTTCTGGCCGCGGCGACTGCATTTCGAAGCAGGCGACGGGCAAGGACACGGGGTGGGTGCACGTTAAGTAACCCTGTAGTTTGTCAAAATTAATCTGGAATCCCCCCGCTGCGGTGCGCCTCATAAGCATATAGACTAGTTACGGCACGTAAAAGTCTTCAATTTTGATTTTGCAAGAAACGTGCATGCACACTGCAAAAGTTCTTGCAAGGTGTAGCTCTTAATTCCATGCTTCAGGTAAGCCACAAAAATTGTGTGGATGAAAATAATGCGTTCACAGTATATAACGCATTCTTGTGTCAGTGCAACATACATATGGATTCCGGGGCTGTGTGCTCCAGTAAGTGTACAGGATACCTTGTTTCATTCTTTTCTTTCTTACTTTTTTAAATGCGAAGCATTTCCTGGCGAACTTGATCTATCTATCTATCTATCTATCTATCTATCTATCTATCTATCTATCTATCTATCTATCTATCTATCTATCTATCTATCTATCTATCTATCTATCTATCTATCTATCTAATATGTCTCGGTGCTCTCCTGGTCGTCTCGTTCGCCTGCTATACACAAATATTCGCATGGTAGTGTACAAATGTATAGCGAACATGAATGACTGATCTTTACACCGATAACGTGATACACTCGCCGTGTACGCCACGATTAACGGTACTGCAATCATGTGTGGCTCATACCCGTCGTGGTCAGCCTGTGTTATGGGGGTATGCGCCACAGGTGTTCGAATTTTGTACAGCTTATGCCAATTAAGGGCCAACTGAAACATAATCTAAAATATCGTTAAAACACACCTAAAGATACGAAAGGCACACCGTTTGTCGTAGATTGTGATTGAAATAGAATAGAAACGTAACAAGCACACAGACACACACGCAACCTACCAAGAAGTTGAAAGGCATCGAACCCGGGCCTCCAAGATGCAGAGCAAGCACGTTGCTAGGGCGGCTTCTTCCACACGGTGTATGTAGTAAGGAAACCTATCACACCGGAAGCTGCGATGACGATGCTTGTGTAATATGAATTGAACCTTTCTGTGAAGTGGGTGTTCGCGGTTGGAGACATGGCACAATGTGTGTGTGAAATGGCAACTCCGGAGATTTTTCAGTCTCCATGGATCTCAATGAAATTTTCAATATAATGTTCTCCTCGGTACTATGATAATATATGCCAAGTCAGACAATTTCAAGTCATTTAGTTTTCCTGCAAATGAATTTTTAAAAATTTTAGCGGATTCCCAAGCAGACCACCCTGTGGATATGACGTCATTACCTTCAATGCTGCCTACCCAAGCAGGCGGGCGGTCGAAAGCAAAACGGTGATACTATAGCGCTCAAATCGTCTCTGTCAAGTTAGTAATTAAGAGCTCGCATAACTTAATAAGTCATCGGAGGACATCACCACTTTCATGTTTCTACAACCAGCTCCATATTTCTGATGGCGAGGAGGTTGCATGAAAGAGCTGTCCATTTCTGTTTCGCGGTTTTGACACATCGTTCAATCGGTTATTCAAAATTCTCTATGAGTGCCTGAGCAAACTAAACCACTTTGCCTGTAACAGGAATATCAGTGCTATTGGAAAACAGGGATATCAGAATAATGTGAAAAAGAAAGTAAATGTGGTTGATCTCTCGGTCCCAGGAATCGGTATAACACGAAAGTGAAACCTGTCTTCGCACATAAGCATCAACATGTCGAATACAGGGGCGGGAGATGGGTTAGGTACTCTGGACATGTGAACCCTTTGCATATACACATAATCGGCATCTCGATACTGCACAGGGATCCATACTTGATAGTTGCACACAAGCGAATGCTCTCGAACGACACATTTCTCTGGAGACAATGCATTGAACACGCCAGCGCCCTGCGCAAACGTGCCATAAACCAGGAGCGCCTGCAAACGGTGATATATATATATATATATATATATATATATATATATATATATATATATATATATATATATATATATATATATATATATATATATATATATATTGCGTTGCGAGGATAATATGTACGTAAATACCCAATAAAGGGGACGGAGGACGCCCGCCTTCGTAGCTCCGCGGTAGAGCACCGGACGTGTAATCAGAAAGGACTTAAAGTGGACGAAAAGACAAACCTGCCTTCGGTGGGAACCGAACCCAAGACCTTCGTATGACACGTCCGGTGCTCTACCGCGGAGCTACGAAGGCGGGCGTCCTCCGTCCCCTTTATTGGGTATTTACGTACATATTATCCTCGCAACGCAATATATATATATATATATATATATATATATATATATATATATATATATATATATATATATATATATATATATATATACGTGTCATACGAAGGTCTTGGGTTCGGTTCCCACCGAAGGCAGGTTTGTCTTTTCGTCCACTTTAAGTCCTTTCTGATTACTCCACAATTACAATATTACAATTAACTTCTCCTATGTTTTCCTAGGCGTCATTGTCTGTTAGCTCATTAAGTTGTTTCTAACAAATAAAAACGAGCCCTTGACCCCCTTCCTTTCTTTATATATATATAATAAGAACTTTGAAGTAAAATGCAATGTTAACAGATAAAAACTTTAACGTTTCGGCTGGAGGACCAGCCTAGTAGAGTACCTATGGAATAAATGGAAACGAATTAAGGTATTAAAATGGATGAAAAAGCGCATATGAGAACGTACAGCATTGGATTAGTATAATATTATTGTTATTATTTCATTGCTCGTCATTGTGACAATCACCTTGTCCGAAAAAATGTTAAAAAATACGCTTATGTAATCATTACATGCACCGTACATTGGTAAAGTACTTTAGATGGGAAAAACTTCCTAAGCACAGCACGTGAGGACCTATTGAATTTCAGGAACTAACGGAAAACAAGGTGTGAGAAAACCTTTTCCCATAATTGACCGCCTTGCCCATGCTTTTTGAAAATTGCTGTCATATTATAAAACAGTTTCGCAAACTGCTGTTAGTGCAGGAAAACCTCCATGTATTTTAACAAAGCTGTGCATAAAAAATACTGCAGTCTACAGGACCTGTTTTTTTTCTTTGCCAATGTGATGTGTACAGGCATTAAAGTAAAAGCCTCAGCTCCACAAAAGCCTGAACTTGGTTCACACAACAGCATAGCGAGAATATCTGTCGCGCTACTTATCCTCTCTGCGATCGCAGTATAAGACGGCACATAATGCGTATTATATCACGAGCGTATGAACGCATTATTTCGCCATTTACAATGCCTTTCCAAATTCTGTATGATATATGCCTGGCTACGAACTCCACAGAGCCTAAATTAGAAAAGAAGTTGCTCATTTTATGCTAACGCTACCTTTTTGCTTGTGGTGAAGTGCGCTTTATAATGGGTTATGTAGTGACAGAAACTTCATAGCGTGCTCTTGCCAGCACCAAGATAAGAATACCGTTTGACATTTAGAGGAACGAGTATCCTCTGAGCAAAAGAATGAGCAAAATAAATCGAGAGGAATGTAGTATCGAATGCATAATACTAAATGCATCATACTAAATCGTTATAACGATCCACGAATGAATTAAACGGAACAGTACAAATCCTTTCAAGTCGTTGTGAAGATATTTATTTATAAATTTCCGCATTGAAGGAAGGCAACAGAAAGCGCTACTATGCGCGCATCATCGCGTCTTCATTCGACGTGCGTACTGCTCCGAAGTACTACGGGAACAGCGCCAACGATTCGTTCGAATAGCAATTAAACGTGGCGGCCATTTTTTTTACTGGACACTGGCCGATGCACCGCGCATCTGACGGGTCCGACGTCATTTGCTAACCACGACGAGCCGACTGTCTATGGGCGATTCGTACGCGATTACGGTGTCGGCGAAAAACGTCAGCCTCTTCTGCACGCAGAGCGCGGCGGCGAACAGGCCGGTGTTGGCGGGACCCGGGTTGTTCTCCTGGCTGATGTTCGTCAGGCCGGACACCATGAACGCATCGGTGGCCAGCACACCGTGCATTCGGTAGAAGATGGAGCACGGGACATCCGTGCTGCCCATCACGAACGTCACGATGATAAACAGCATCGACAGGAAGAAGCTGGAACACACCATGGACATGAGCAAGGCGTGAGGCCGCATCGTCGGGTAGTTCAAGCTCAGGTCGTAGTCCACCACGGTCAGCAGCACGATCGAAGTGATGGCGTCGATCACCTGGTAGATCTTGAGCGAACCCGTGAAGGTGTGGATGTAGTAGAGGTGCCACGTCATCGTGATTCGAGCTGCGGCGTCGAGCTGTCGTCGGTGCTCGGCACTGTCCCCGACAGAACGCAGGCGGGGTGCACACGTGACAGCGTGCGCTCGCCATTGCCGACACTTCTTCCTCCTCTTTGTCGCTGCGCGCGTTCGCGGCCACGGGTGCACCATAATGGTTGATGATGATTCCTTCGAATACAGCAAGTATACCCGCGAGGGTTGTTTGCTCCCACAACGAGAAAGAAGAAAATCTTGCCGATTTGAGCTCGACCGCTCCTTTTGCAGTGAAAGCGATAATGGGACTCGACCGTCAATCATTTCTAGAAGAGAGGACACAGCGGCTGAAAGAAGCGCGATAATCGACAGTATTGCAGCACAAGTGAGCGAGAAACGCGCAAGAAAAGTAAGCACTAGAAAATATGGAATGGTGGGCGTAAACGAATTCATTCTCTTATTATAGACCGGATGAACAGACAATAAAACACTACAACAAACATAAGCTTCACACAAGGATATATAGGCATAAAAATTTCGAGGGATGTTAGTAAAAATAGAAAAATAAATAAATAAGGACAATGTTTGTAGGAAATCATAGCACATAATGTGTCAAACACAACCGGCCTGTTACTAAATAATATACTGCACAAGCCCCAACGAACAATCTACAGGATAATAGAAAACAGCGTGGGCAGTCGATTAATTCAGTGTCCCTAGAAAATACTCTAGAGACCTGCACGGTACTATTACATTCATGAGATGATATGTTCGTACCCTCTGTTATATTTACGCTTATCAGACGTACCTACCAGACCTGCGTAAGTTTAATATTGGGGATTCGGAAACGTCTGAAACTATTGGGGAGGTGGACGTTGCATGTTTATTCAAACGACCTTGAAAGAAGGGTTCGCACCTATGCTGCTCCTTTTCTCTGCACATTAGGCGAGAGATAGCTTGACCAGTGGTTATAGACATCGAGATTCTGGAAGCCGAATAGCGACGTTATTCAGGATTTCATGTAACAACTATACGTCGGAAGGCGAAATTAGGACTAGACCTTCTGTTTTGCTTTGCCCAATTTATGAATATGCTTTCACCGATACTGAGAAGCAGGTCATTTGAGGTCGAAAAGGGGAAAAAGCGAAGTTATCTGTTATGGATGGTGCCAAGGGGAGCAGAGGGGAAATTATTGCAGTTCTTAAATGTAATATAGTAAATATGGAAGAAATGGAAATTAACTCAAATGCATGGAAAGCACATATGTCAATGCGTTCTTCTTCTTTTTCTTCTTCATCTCTTTTCTAAACCTTGATATTTTTCAAAACTCCCTTCCATTGTTTTCATCTGATATTTCCACTGTTATAAAATAATATTGCTCGTTTTATGTTTTTCTTTTCTTGATGTGATGATGATTTTGGTTATCTTAGGAAAGGACGCTAATTTCTGCAACCCATGTATTGAGCACGGCTAAGCGTCCGTGGGGGTCGGGGGAAAGGGAGTGAAAGAGATAGGAGAGAAAGGCCGTAGTGGAGGGCTCCGGAAATTTAGACCACCTGGGGTTCTTTAACGTGCACTGACAACGCATAGTACACGGGCCTCTGGCATTTTCGCTCTCCATCAAAAATGCGACCGCCGCGGCCGGGATCGAACCCGCGTTTTTTGGGTGGCAGCCGAGTACCGTAACCACTACACCACCGCGGTGGACTTGATGGGGTTTTTACGTGCCATGATGCCTTAATGTGAGCTGCTTCTCTCATTCTCTCTCTCTATTTTTCTTGTTGTAGCTTGTCGTCCCGACATTTCTTTGTTGCTTCCTTGTATTTTTCGCCCCTATCTTTTGTGTTTTTGCGTATCTGTTTCTCGTCCCTATATGGGCCTAATCTTGTATTTATCCCTGTCGTGAAGATATCGTAACATTTTCTCTTTTCTTACATTTATTTGTACTAGGGTACATTTTTTCGGTTTCATTGTGTAGTACCGCCATTCTTTTGCGTGCGCCAGTACCAAGTTCTCTCGGTTGTTCATGGACCCGTTTAATTATTATTATTATTATTATTATTATCATCGCGGCCAATTATTTTATTTAATTGCTCATGAATATAGCAATGAAGCCTTCCGGAAAATGTAAAAAATGACGCCTATGCAGCCATTGCATGCCTAGTTCATTCGCAAACGATTTTAGGCCAGACTGATTTCTAAGCACGTAAGCAGCTCTTGAATTTGAGGAAATACCGGGAAAGAGGGTGTACGAAAACATTTCGACAAAACTGGATGATTTGCCCTTGCTTTCTTGCTTTGCTTGAAAATTGGTCTCTAGCTATGTAATAATTTCACAAAGTGCCTTTATTTTCTTCACTCCATAGGAGCGATGTGAAAATGCGCGAAATTTCAAAGTCTAGTCGAACTTCGTTCTTTCACAAAAAATTAAATGGGCTCGCACGAAAACCTCCAAATATATCATAAAACTGTCCGTAAAAAGTGATTTAATGTAAAGTATTCGTCTTTTCTTATTGTCAATATGGCGCGAGGAGAGTCTAAAATAAAGGGTGAACTTGAAAAACGCCTGAACTGGATGCACTCCGCTGCATAGCGAGAATACCTTGTAGCGTCGCGCGTGGGCCGTTCGTGTCGGTGATCAAGTTTGGCTTGCTGATGGAGGCACGACTCCGAGTAGTTGAAAATGAAAACTTAACATTTATTTACATTTCAACTATCGGCACAGCGAACTCGGGCACTGAGACCCTGGCTGTCCGATCTCCGTCTCTCGTCTCTGAGTCTCCTTTCATCCGTCGCAGCCTTCTACTCCATCTCCCAGGGCCATTCCAAGACAGGAGGGGCGGCCGGGCGGAGGCGAGGCTCCCTCGGAGCCGCAGCACAGCAGGGGTCGAAGCGTGCGTGCCAGGTTGTCCTCCCCCAAGTCGACAACAGGTATCTTTTCGGTGGGCCAGAAAGTCGACTCATCCTCGTTACGCGCCGTCTCCTAACGACACCAAGGTGGTTTCGGGGCCAGAGAGGCCCCGATGCCCGCGGCTATGGCGCGCTTCACCGACGCCCTATCTTGAAACGCAACAAACTCCTCCGCCGCCGGGAGATCCGACCTAAGGGTGGCCAGCTGTCTGGTCGCCCGAAGCGTCGAGGTGCTTTCTTGGTGCGATGAATGAGAACACCGCAGCTGGAAGCTGTCTCAGCACAAAACACAAGCACAACACATTCACCGCGGTAGGCGTGCCCAAGCGACACGTCCGCCGGACACTAAAGTTCCTACAAGGCTTTACACAATTCTACCTCTTTCTCTGCTACTTTTTCTTATCTCTGTCGTGGCCAGCTCTCGCAAGGTTGGAAAACAAATACCAGGTGACGTTTTCCTGGAAAGCGGACTAAATAGAACAAGGTTTCTTAAAGCAGCAAGAAAAAAAATAGAAACCTCTGTTCGGTTACTGAAACCCCCGACTAAGTCCGTCGGCGTTCTTATTCTGGCTCCTTTTTCGATACTTCACCTCAAATTTATATTCCTGCAAAATGAGGCTCCATCTTAGAAGCCTCCCGTTTTTGCTCGACATTCGATTCAGCCATGAAAGAGGGCAATGGTCACTCTCGACCGTGAATTTCGTGCCTTGAATATAGCATCCTAATTTTTGAATTGCCCACACTATACACAAACACTCCTTTTCAGATGTGCTGAAGGCTTCTTCCCGTGTTGTCAGTTTCCTGCTGAGATAGAGCACGGGATACTCTTCACCACTCTCGTTTATTTGGGCCAGGACTACACCCAGAACACGGTTGCTGGCGTCGCACTGGAGAACAAATTCTCTCCCATAGTCTGAAATCACTGTGGCCTTGCTTAAGAGCTCGACCCTCTCCTCTATATCAGGCAAGGGGTACACTGGGTCCTTTGTTACGGCATTCAGCATTTGATAGTGCACGCACGGCGGTGGATCTTTCCCGGGTACTTCAACGAGCATTAAGGGTGAGCAATAGTCACTGCATCCTTCCTTAATTACACCCAGGCGAAGCGTCCTTTTCACTTCTGGCTTCGTTATGCCTAGCCGCCGTGGGGACATGCGGTAAGCCTTCGAACTAAAAGGAACCGCTGTTGTCTGCTCGATTTGACGCTGTACCAAATGAGTCCTTCCGAGGCAAACCGCTCTCAAAACTTTCTTGAGTGCGGCGTGCCACCTCTCCACGCTGTTACTTTGCGGGCGATATATCGAGCTATGCAAAATCCTGACCCCGCACTTCTCGAGAAACGTTGTCGTGAGTGCGCTCGTGAACACTGTTCCTTGATCGCATTGCATCTCTGCCGGGAAACCAAGGCGCGAAAAAATGGAAAGCAGTGCATCGACTACCTCTACCGAAGTTGCCTCTTTCAAGCGTACCGCCTCAGGAAACTTGGTCGCCGGACACAACAACGTTAGAATGTATCTGTTTCCCGCCGTTGTTTTCGGCAGCGGTCCCACCAAATCCACAACCACTCTGCGAAAGGGCTCAGAAATAATTGGCACTTTTACCATCGGTGCTTTCCATCGGTCGTTAGACTTGCCTGCTCCTTGACAAGTATCACAAGTGCGCACGAAATTCTCCACCTCTCTGAAGCACCCTGGCCAATAAAATTCCTGCAGCAGCCTTTTCTTCGTTTTATTTATACCTATGTGTCCTGCCCACACGTGATCATGACAAAGGCTCAGTATGTCTCTGCGATACGGTGCCGGAACCACCAATTGATCGTAAGATCGCCCTCGCCTGTCTCGGTACTTACGGTACAGGACGCCCTTTCTCACTTCGAAAGAAATGTTTTTCGACGACACCCCCTCACTGCTTCCGCTGTTCAGAACTCCTAACGTCGGATCGTTCTTTTGTGCCTCTCGTAGTGTTTTTCGATCAACACCCAGCAAGCGATCGTAGCTAGGCGCAGTCGGTGCTAACACCGTTCCCTGAAAACTGTTATCTTTTCCTTTAGACTTTCTTTTCTTTTTCTCAACTGGCCTCTCCTTATCGCGAGAATCCTCCAGATTTTCGGGTTTCTGCTCCTCTGGCGCAACTACGTTTTCGGAGCTGGCTACTTCATCTTTTGATTGGACGCTTTCACTATCGTCGTAACGCAGCTGTTGAGCGAGTGCGCGCGCTTTTGACCTTGTCAAAGCCATAACCTGAGCTTCAGCAAATGTGCATCCCCTTTTATTTAGCAGCGACTCTGAGTTGTTCGAGAAAAGGTAAGGGTAGCCCTCGGGTAGCCCTTTGGAGACTGCTGCCACTGTCTCGATAGCTCCGAAAGGTCCCTCAATCTGTACCTTTGCCATAGGTAAGCACACTGAGTCTTCGCTGACGGCCTGCCTTATCCACGCGCATTCGGATAAGTAGTCGTCAGTTTTTACATAGCTCGGATGGACGACATCCATGGTCGCCGCGGAGTCCCTCAGCACTTTACATTCTTTCCCATTTACCATGAGGTCTGTCATGTACGGCTTCAGTAGATCAATGTTACTTGGATGATCGCTTATGCAAGCGAATACGGGCCTTTTCTTTGGACAGTTTCGGGCGAAATGACCTGTTTCCTTGCAGTTAAAGCATGTCACCTGAACTCTGGCTTCGAGCTCATCCGACTGATTTGCGGGTTTATTACTACCCCTTTCAGGTGCTTTCACTATGCCCTCAGAGCGAGCTGAACTCTGATTAGCGTCGTCTCGTTTAGCTGCTGTTTGCTGTCCTCGAGGGTACGCTTGTGGCCGTGGGGAAGACTTTTGATAATTGTGCGCGCTATTGACCTGAATCCTAAGGCCTCGACTTGCGACATACTCATCAGCAAGCTGTGCGGCACGCTTTACAGACACACCTTCTTGTCGATCCTTAACCCAAAGGTGCACGTTATCGGGCAAAGTCTCATAGAACTGCTCTAAGCAGATTAAATCTCCCAATTTAGTGAAGTTATCCGCCCCTGTTCCTTTCACCCACTCCGAAAAATTGTCCCTCAGGCTACACGCAAACTCCACAAAACTCGTTAGACTTTTTCCTTTCCTGGCGAAATCTCCTCCGAAATTCCTCCGTTGAAAGCCTGTATTTTGCGAGCAAGCTCGATTTCACTGAGCTGTATTCGCCTGCCTCGGCTGCGCTAAGTCGGGCCACGACTTGCGAGACTTCTCCCGGCAACAACGCAAGCAACCGCTCTGGCCATGTGTCTCGGTGAAATGAGTATTTCTCACAAATCCGTTCAAAATTAACCAGGTAGAGACCGATGTCATCGCCTGTCTTGTACGGCTGAAGCAAGTTTGTCATTTTCACACTTTCCGCTGGAGGCGGTGGCGCCGCGTCCGCACTGCGCGCCAATCTCGCCTGCTCTAGCTTTATTCTTTCGAGCTCAATTTCTGCCTGCCTTTGTTCCCTCTTTTCCTGCTTCTCTTTCTCTTCCGCCCTTTCATTTCGCTCGTGACATATCTTTTCCCAAGCATCTGTGAGCTCGTCCTCCTCGAAACCCACTTCTTCGATTGCAGCGCGAATTTCGGGCTTCCTCAACCTACTGTTTATATCCATTCCGAGCTCTGCTGCCAACAGCAGAAGCTCTTCCTTTCTTAACACGGTGATATCCATGCCTTCGAGAGCCGGCTACGACTTTCCCTGAATTAACCACGCACCCAGTGGCGGTTAGTCAGACCTAATTGCCCGATACAGAACCCTGTCCTTATCGTCCAGCAAAACGTAGTCGCTCAAGCACTCACCGAACTGCGAGCTTGCAAAGGTCGTGTCTCCCGGAGCCACGTTGCCAGGTCCGCCGATCCCAGATCGTGTGGACTGCACCTTCTGCTGCTCTTCCTCCGAGTCGTTCCAGCCTCCACGCTGTTACTGCGACGGTTGTGTCTCCCGGAGCCACGAAGAGGAGCTCTGCTGATCCTTGATCCACAGATGTCGCTCTTCCGTCGACAGTTTTCCGCCAGCCTCTTCTTGATCCCACCGCTGCCACCAGTTTGTAGCGTCGCGCGTGGGCCGTTCGTGTCGGTGATCAAGTTTGGCTTGCTGATGGAGGCACGACTCCGAGTAGTTGAAAATGAAAACTTAACATTTATTTACATTTCAACTATCGGCACAGCGAACTCGGGCACTGAGACCCTGGCTGTCCGATCTCCGTCTCTCGTCTCTGAGTCTCCTTTCATCCGTCGCAGCCTTCTACTCCATCTCCCAGGGCCATTCCAAGACAGGAGGGGCGGCCGGGCGGAGGCGAGGCTCCCTCGGAGCCGCAGCACAGCAGGGGTCGAAGCGTGCGTGCCAGGTTGTCCTCCCCCAAGTCGACAACAGGTATCTTTTCGGTGGGCCAGAAAGTCGACTCATCCTCGTTACGCGCCGTCTCCTAACGACACCAAGGTGGTTTCGGGGCCAGAGAGGCCCCGATGCCCGCGGCTATGGCGCGCTTCACCGACGCCCTATCTTGAAACGCAACAACCTGTCGTATAGACGCTCTTCCCCTATTCCCTCTGCGACCGCAGTGTAAGACGGCGTGTATTGCAGATTCTGTCCCGGGAGTATGAACGCATTATTTCGCCAATTACAATGCCTTTCTAAACTCTGCATGATATAGCTAGCTGTGTTCTATACAGGGCCTAAATTATAAAACGAGTTGCTCATTTAATATCCCAACTCCTCCTCTGTTCTTGTGGTTAACTGCGCTTTATAAGGGGCTATGTAAGCACCCAAACTTCATAGTGCTCCGTTGCGAGCATCAAGATATGAACACCGTTTGATATTGTTTATATGGCAGTCAGTATTGGTCACTATTCGCAATATACAAAGGGTAGTCTGTGCGATATACCTCGTGCTAATTAGATACGTATTCGTTCAAATTTCAAATTTGCCTCCTGTACGCTTATGTCCTTGCTCACAACTTCATTATGATATATTGCTAAGTTAAGCAGAGCTAAACAGGCACTGTAATAAATTGTAACTTTTAAATATGGTGTTCTTACCAATGTTCATTTTGTATCGGGATTTTTCCACTGCACGAGGAGTATATGAGGTATCCATTGCGTGATTATTTCTCTCATACTAAATGACAGCGCAAAAAAAAGAAAAAAAGAGCCAGGCCTGCGCGGAACCGCAGGACAGTGACAGCGTAAGCTGGAAGACCGATGTTCTTAGAGGCCATTTTAAACGCTCGGGGAAACTAGTGCAACTAGAGGTGGTAGGTATCCCCTGCGCCATTACTCATCATTTCGCCAAATAGGGAAGTACCCACTACGCCATAATTACTGCGGCATTTTAACGTGCAAATCTGTATAACTTCACATCTTAGAGAGTCTCTTGGCGTCGTTTTCCCGAGAACGACCCGGACTCTCGGCCAGGCGTCGACGGCGAGCTGTGGTTTGGGCTTCTCTCTGCACAGCTGTCTGTTGTGCCCGAGGTTGCCTTGCTGCAGCCGCGCGCGTAGTTCTGCGATTCGCTTCTTCAGCAGCGGTCCGCACTTTTACGAGGAGGCGCCATCAGGTATATCGAATACCCAAGTCAAGTTGCTGTCGGGGCTGCGCACGTCGCCTGCCGCATATCACATGTCACGATACGACACGATAAAGCGCAGCGGTTCGTAATAATGATGACGGTAAAGTTGAAGAAGATTTTTTCATAATGATGATGTTTATGATGCCTCTGTAATGGGTGCAGAGCTACGAAGCATACACCCGTGCGTCCTTTGAAATGATTCCTCGAACTCATTATGCAATCCACTTTCCGCGACGTGTAGTGGCGTTTTATTATTCTGCCACGTAACATTACATTTCTTAATGCGGTTCCTCGGCAGACGTTATGCCTCTTTAGGTCTCTTAGCGATAATTTCTCAACCACAGGCGTAGCTCAGTGGTAGAATGCTCGACTACCGCACAGAGGACGTGGTTTGAATCCTCCTCTATCCTGGATATTTTTTCTAAAATTTGCCGCGATAGCGGTTACGGACACCGGCGGCGGCGGCGGCGGCGGACAACTACGGCACGAAAACGGCCCTTGTGATCTCATAACAGCTTACGCTGTAAAAAATAAGAGCAATTTATTATCCAATACTTTGTATTAAAGTGTTATTTTGCACACACACACACACACACACACACACACACACACACACACACACACACACACACACACACACACACACACACACACACACACACACACACACACAGTTGTACTACATCTGTATTACAGCCGTATATCCTTCCCCACCACTTCTTTCAAAAAAGGCGCGTTTAATAGTATAGTGTTTTTATAAAGGAAATCTAGTACAGTATGCAAACATGGCTCTCTATACGGCTCTTCTTTCTTATAACGATGCGCGAACGAAATAAATGGAAAAGTACAAATAACTTCAAGTCGCTGTAACGCTGTTTATTTAAAAATATGCGAATTGAAGCAATAGAATACGAAGCGTTATAATGCGCGCATCATCGCGAAATCATTCGACGTGCGTACTGCTCCGAAATGTTGCGCGAACAGTACGAACGATTCGTCCGAATAAGCAATTAATCCTGGCGTCCATTTTTTACGGGACACTCGCCGACGCACCGCGCAGCCGACTGGTCCGACGTCACTTGCTCTCCACGCCGAGCAGACCGTCTATGGGCTGTTCGTACGCGATTACGGTGTCCGCGAAGAACATCGGGCTGTTTGGCACGCAGAGCGCGGATACGAAGAGACCGGTGTTCGCGGGACTCGGATGGTTCTCCTGGCTGATGTTCGTCAGGCCGGGCACGATGAACCCGACGGTGGCCAGCACGCCATGTTCCAGGTAGAAGATGGAGCACGGGACATCCGGGATGGCCATCACGAACGACATGAAGATAACCAGCCTCGACAGGAAGAAGCTGGAACACACCATGGTCATGAGGAAAGCGTGCGGCCGGACCGTCGGGCAGTTCGAATTCAGGTCGTAGTCCACCACGGTCACCAGCACGATCGAAGTGATGGCGATGATCACCTGGTAGATCTTGAGCGACCCCGTGAAGGTGAGAATGTAGTAGACGTGCTGCGTCATTGTGACTCGAGCTGCGACGTCGAGCTGTCGTCGGTGCTCGGCACTCTCCCCGACAGAACGCGGGCGGGGTGCATAAGTTGGTTGGTTGGTTGGTCCTTGGGTATCTTGGCGCAACCCACTCTGGGGGATCGGCCATGAACCGGAAAAGAAATTTGTGTGGAAGAGAGTGACAGCGTGCGCTCGTCACTGCCGGCACTTCTTCCTCCTCTTTGTCGCAGCGCGCGTTCGCGGCCACGGGTGCACCATAAATTGTTGATGATGATTCCTTCGAACACAGCAAGTACACCCGCGTGGGTTGTTTGCTCCCACAACGACAAAAAAGAAAACCTGGCCGATTTGCCCTCTACCAATGCTTCTGCTCTACAAAAGTTCATTACGGATTCGAATCGATTTGCTTGTTCAGTTATTAGATCCTAATTACTTATTCCATTATTCTCTATACGATTGCTTGATTGTCATTTTATTTTATTAAGCTATATCGTATCCAAAGACTAAATTTGTGATATTCAAATTTACATCAAAGGACGAATAAACCTTTCAGGTAGAATAACTTAGTAAATTAACCTCAAATCCGCCTATAAGTCTTGGCTGATCCCCCAAGTGGGTAGATGCCAAATGTGAAGCATCATCATCATCATCCTTCTGCTGTGAATGCGATGATGGGACTCAACCGTCAGTCACTTCCAGAAGAGAGGACCAAGCGGCTGGAAGAAGCGCAATAACGACAGTATTGCAGCACAACAAGTGAGCGAGAAATGCGCAAGAAAAGTAAGCACTAGAAAATATGGAATGGTGGGCGTAAACGAATTCATTCTCTTATTATAGACCGGACGAACTGACAATAAAACACTTCAACAAACATAAGCTTCACCCAAGGATATGTAGGCATGAAAATTTATTGGGATGCTAGTAAATACAGAGAAAAAAATAAATAAGGACAATGTTTGTAGGAAATCATTGCATAATGTGTCAAACACACCCGGCCTGTTGCTGAATAATATACTGCACAAGCCCCAAGGAACAATCCACAGGATAATAGAAAACAGTGTGGGCAGTCGATTAATTCAGTGTCCCGAGAAAATACGGTACAGACCTGAACGGTCCTATTGCATTCATGAGATGATATGTTCGTCCCCGCTATTACATTTATGCCTATCAGGCGTACCTGCCGGACCTGCGTAAGTTTAATGGTGGGGATTCGGAAACCTCTGAAACTGTCGGGGAGATGGACGTTGCATTTTATTCAAACGACTTTGAAAGAAGGGTTTGCACCTATGCTGCACCTTTTCTCTGCAGATTTGGCGAGAAAAAGCTTGACCAATGGTTATAAACTTGGAGATTCTGGAAGCCGAATAGCGACGTTATTTAGGATTTCATGTAACAGCTATACGTCGTACGGCGAAATTAGGACTAGACCTTCTAGTTTGTTTTAGCCAACTTGTGAGGTCGCTTTCACCGATACTGAGAAGCAGGTCGTTCGTGGTCGAAAAGTGGAAAAAGCGAAGTTGTCTGTTATGGATGGTGCAGTACTGATAATATTTATAGCCTCTAACTCGCAGTTCTTGCCTGTTTTAGGATATATATATATATATATATATATATATATATATATATATATATATATAATATCATATTATATCATTATATAAATAACTTAATGAAGCCAAGGAGAGCAGATGGGAAATTATTGTGGTTCTTAAGTGTAGTATAGTAAATATGGAAGAGATGGAAGTTAACTCAAATGAATGGAATGCACATATGTCAAAGCGTTCTTTTTCTTCTTTTTTTTTACTTCCTCTTCTACTTCCTCTCAATGTTAGCTTTTTTCTAAACCTTGATATTGTTTTCATCTGAGATTTCCACTGTTATAAAATAATATCGTTCCTTTTATGTTTTTCTTTCCTTGATGTGATCTTGATGCTCAATGATGCCTTCACGTGAACTGCTTCTCTCATTGTCTATCTCTATTTTTCTTGTCGTAGCTTGTCCTGTCGTCCTGACTTTTCTTTGTTGTTTCCTTGTAGTATTCCCTCCCCCCCCCCCCCCCCCCCCCCTATTTTTCTGTATGTTTTTGTGAAACTGTTTCTCCTCCCTATTTGGGTCAAATCTTCTATTTATCCCTGTAGTGATATCGTAACATTTTCTCTTTTCTTAGATTAATTTGTACTTGGGTATATTTCCACGGTTTCATTGTGCACTATCACCATTCTTTTGGGTGCGCCAGTACCAAATCCTCTCGGTTGTTCATGGACCCGTTAAAAAGGTATTATTATTATTATTATTATTATTATTATTATTATTATTATTATTATTATTATTATTATTATTATTAGATCATATTATGTTGTCGTAAATGGCCAAACGTCTTCTTTCTACAAAGCTACTAGTGGGGTTCCTCAAGGGTCGGTATTGGGCCCACTCCTCTTTTTTATTTATGTTAAGGATGTTTCTTCTGGCATTCGGAGTTCTTCTTTCGTTTTGTATGCCGATGACATAAAGATATTTAAGGAAATTCATTCAGTCGTCGATTGTCGCTTGCTGCAATCCGATTTGTGTTCTTTTTCGGAATGGTGCAGGAGAAATAACCTCTCCCTGAATATTTCAAAAACCAAGGTCATGAGTTTCACTCGAAAAACTTCTAGTGTGCCATTTTTATATTCTGTCAATATTGTGTCGTTGTGTAAGCTTTGTGAGATCAATGATCTAGGTGTCTCTTTTTTGTTTTTTTATAGCACCTTACACTTTTCTGCTCACGCTAAGCGTGTTGCTTTGCGATGTCTTCGCGCCCTAGGCTTTGTTTGCAGGATGTCTAGAGAATTCCGTTCTCCTATGCCCTTACGCAAACTGTACACCGCAATATGTCTTGATCAACTTGAGTATGCATCTGTGATCTCGAATGGCATTTCTAATTGGGATGCTAGTAAATACAGAGAAAAAAATAAATAAGGACAATGTTTGTAGGAAATCATTGCATAATGTGTCAAACACACCCGGCCTGTTGCTGAATAATATACTGCACAAGCCCCAAGGAACAATCCACAGGATAATAGAAAACAGTGTGGGCAGTCGATTAATTCAGTGTCCCGAGAAAATACGGTACAGACCTGAACGGTCCTATTGCATTCATGAGATGATATGTTCGTCCCCGCTATTACATTTATGCCTATCAGGCGTACCTGCCGGACCTGCGTAAGTTTAATGGTGGGGATTCGGAAACCTCTGAAACTGTCGGGGAGATGGACGTTGCATTTTTATTCAAACGACTTTGAAAGAAGGGTTTGCACCTATGCTGCACCTTTTCTCTGCAGATTTGGCGAGAAAAAGCTTGACCAATGGTTATAAACTTGGAGATTCTGGAAGCCGAATAGCGACGTTATTTAGGATTTCATGTAACAGCTATACGTCGTACGGCGAAATTAGGACTAGACCTTCTAGTTTGTTTTAGCCAACTTGTGAGGTTGCTTTCACCGATACTGAGAAGCAGGTCGTTCGTGGTCGAAAAGTGGAAAAAGCGAAGTTGTCTGTTATGGATGGTGCAGTACTGATAATATTTATAGCCTCTAACTCGCAGTTCTTGCCTGTTTTAGGATATATATATATATATATATATATATATATATATATATATATATATATATATATATATATATAATATCATTATTATATCATTATATAAATAACTTAATGAAGCCAAGGAGAGCAGATGGGAAATTATTGTGGTTCTTAAGTGTAGTATAGTAAATATGGAATTCCACGAGCAACGCCGTTGAGTAAATCCAGAAAAAATTCCTGGACATCTATAACCATAGGTTGGCTAGAAATGGCCCTGATTCTTGCATTGACACTGTTGGATCACTGTCACTGCCATCACTACACTGCCGAAGAAAACGCGCTGATCTGTTATTTCTTTTCAAGCTTGTTCATGGTATCATATCCTGCCCTGTACTGCTCAACTGCCTTAATTTCCGTTCCTACGTAAACTGACCAGAGAGAATAGACCTTTTCATATAACCGCCTGCCTCTGCGAACATTCGACCATTGACAGGATACAACGTCTTTACAATGCTTACTGTTTAGAGCTCGAGGTCTTTCACAGCTCCCAGTCGCTGTTCTGCTCCGAGCTTTGCACTGTACTAACATACTGTCGTACACTGTTGACATTTTTTTTCTTGTTTTGCCTGCGCGTAGTTGTATATGTGCAATTTTATAACGTTTTTTATCCCGGATATTTTATTATGAGTTGGCCTTTATTGTTCTTCTGTAGTATTTTTTTTTCTGTAGAGTCTCCGTATTGTATTTTTTCTTGTTTGTTTTTTCAGTGCGCCAGCACAAAGACCTTACGATTGTTCCTTGGGACGTTAAATGAACTTTTGATTTGAGGAATTTGAGGAAATACCGGGAAAGAGGGTGTGCGAAAACATTTCGACAAAATTGGCCGCTTTGTCCTTGCTTTTCTTGAAAATTGGTCTCTAGCTATGTAATAATTTCACAAGGTGCCTTTTTTTATCTTCATTCCTTAGGAGCGATGTGGAAATGTGCATACTGTGGGAAATGTGCATACTTTCAAAGTCTAGTCGAACTTTGTTTTTTCACAAAAAATTAAATGGGCTCGCACGAAAACCCCCAAATATATCATAAAACTGTCCGTAAAAAGTGATTTAATGTAAAGTATTCGTCTTTTCTTATTGTCAGTGTGACACGTAGAGCCTATAAAATAAAGGGCGAACTTGAAAAACGCCTGAACTGGATGCACTCCACTGCATAGCGAGAATATCTGTCGTGTCGACGCTCTTCCCCTGTTCCCTCTGCGACCGCAGTGTAAGACGGCGTGTATTGCAGACTCTGTCCCGGGAGTATGAACGCATTATTTCGCCAATTACAATGCCTTTGTAAAATCTGCATGATATAGCTAGCTGTGCTCTCGACAGAGCCTAAAATATAAAACGAGTTGCTCGTTTAATATCCTAACTCCTCAATTGTACTTATGGTTAACAGAGCTTTATAAGGGGCTATGTAAGCACCCAAACTTCATAGTGCAGAGATGCGAGCACCAATATATGAATACCGTTTGATATTATTTATATGGCAGTCAGTGGTCACAATTCGCAATATATAAAGGATAGTCTGTTCGAGGTACCTCGCCCAAATTACGTTCGTATTCGTTCACGTTTCAAAGGCATACTCCATGGGGACCCCTACTCAACAACCATTTGGCATTCTTGTGGGCGAAAATTTTACTCCTGTACGGTGATGTCCTCGCTCACAACTTCATTATGAAATATCGCGAAGTTAATCACGGCTAAACAGGTACTGTAATAAATTCTAAACTTTTAAGCATGGTGGTCTTAGCAATGTTCATTTTGTATTGGGGCATTTACACTGCACGAGGACTATAAGAGGTTTCCATGGGGTGATTATTTTTCTCATACTGAAAGACTGCGGAAAAAGAAAAAATTAAGAACTTATTATCGAATACTTTGAAATAAATTGTTATTTTGCACACACACACACGTATATAAATATATATATATATATATATATATATATATATATATATATATATATATATATATATATATATATACACGTGTGTGTGTGTGCAAAATAACAATTTATTTCAAAGTATTCGATAATAAGTTCTTAATTTGTTCTTTATATATATATATATATATATATATATATATATATATATATATATATATATATAGTTAAACTACATCTGTATTACAGTCGTATATCGTTCTTCACCTATTCTGTTAAAAAAGGCGCGTTTAGTAGTTTAGTGTTTTTACTAAAGGACATGCACTACACCACGCTAACATGGCTCTCTATATGGCTCGTCTTTCTTATATATAACGATGGACGAACGAATTAAATGGAACAGTACAAATAATTTCAAGTCGCAGTAATGATATTTATTTAAAAGGATGCTAATAGAAGAAATGAAATACGAAGCATTATAATGCGCGCATCAGCGCGAAATCATTCGACGAGCGTACTGCTCCGAAGTGCTGCATGAACAGTACGAACGATTCGTCCGGATATGCAATTAATCCTGGTGTCCATTATTTACAGTACACTCGCTGAAGCACCGCGCAGCCGACTGGTCCGACGTCACTTCCTCTCCACGCCGAGCAGACCGTCTATGGGCTGTTCGTACGCGATAAGGTGTCGGCGAAGAACTTCAGGCTGTTTGGCGCGCAGAGCTCTGCGGCGAACGGGCCGGTCTTGGCGGGACCCGGGTGGTTCTCCTGCCCGATGTATACGTCAGGCGGGACACGATGAAGCCGACGGTGGCCAGCACGCCGCGCACCCGGTAGAATATGGAGCACGGGACGTCCGTGCTGCCAATCACGGTCGACATGGAGGTCACTAGGGTAGACAGGAAGAACCTGGAACACACCATGGCCATGAGGAAAGCGTGCGGTCGCATCGTCGGGGAGTTCAAGCTTAGGTCGTAGTCCACCACGGTCAGCAGCACGATCGGAGTGATGGCGGCGATCACCTGGAAGATCTTGAGCGAACCCGTGAAGGTGCGAATGTGGTAGACCTGCGACGTCACGGTGATTCGAGCTGAGGCGTCGAGCTGTCGTCGGTGCTCGGCACTGTCCCCGACAGAACACGGGCGGGGTGCACAGGTGACCGCGTGCGCTCGCCACTGCCGACACTTCTTCCTCCTCTTTGTCGCTGCGCGCGTTGGCGGCCACGGTTGCACAAGAAATGGTTGATGATGATTCCTTCGAACACGGCAAGTACGCCCGCGAGGGTTGTTTGCTCCCCCAACGACAAGAAAGAAAACGTGGCCGATTTTAATTCGATCGCTGCTTCTGCTTCGATGAATATGATGATAGTCGATCGTAAATCATTCTCACAACCCAGAATACCGTGGCTGGAAGAAGCGCGCTAATCGACAGTATGCAGCACAACAAGTGAGCGAGAAAGGCGCAAGAAATGTATAATAAAATAAGGCATGGTGCGCGAAAGCGGTTTCATTGCCTTATTAGACCAGATATCAAGTAACACTAAAGCATTTGAAAAGTGATAAGCTGCACTCATGGATATCTATGCCATCGAAATTTCGAGGGAGGGTAGTAACTTTAGATTAAAGAGTTTAGTGACGACAAAAACTCTTTGTTTGTACGAAATCGCTGCGCATGTTGTATCAAACGCACCCGGTATGTTACTAAATACCATAGTGCACAAGCCAACTGACCCTCTTAGACCAAGCTGAGCAAGCCGCAAGAGCCAGTGGAGCCCTGTACTGAGGGCCCCACCCTGAACTGCCTTTATATTTTCTTCTTAATAAAGTTTGTTTCCTCCCTTCCTTCCAGCGTGTTGAAGCCACCGGATCATGTTGGTGTTGTTGTTTTCCTCAATTTTGGCACGTACCCACCCTGGGAGATTGGCCATGATGTGAGAATTTGAAAGAGTTAAGTCATAAGTATTGTGAAATGCCAATCGGAATCGAATAATCAGGATGGAATTAACTGTGAATAGTACGAATTTATGAACCGGATCAGAAAAATGGGTCTTCGTCTTCTTTCTCGAATTCCCCTTGACCCACTAACCTGACTTCATAACCACGTATATCGTCATCGTCGTCTTTATACCTAGACATAATGCACGCGTCATTCGCCTCTCGCTAAGCGAGCATCGCCCCGATGCTAGTCAATTAGGGTCACTCTGTGGAAAGTAGTCCTTTTCCCACAATCACTCGCTCACATATATGTAGGGTTTCATGCAGTCTTCGGGCACAAGTTCAGAACGGTGCACGCGGCGTCTTGTGCAGCTGGGGTATCTGGAACGACCTCATATGTGATGTCACTTAGTCGTCGCAGCACACGATAGGGTGCGAAACACCGGCTCAGCAGTTTTTCGGATAGTCCTCGTTTTCGTGTAGGTGTCCCGACCCATGCACTGTCACTTGGGTCGTAAGTAAGAGCCTTGTGATGTACATTGTAGCGACCTGCGTCGTACACTTGCTGGTGTTGTATTCGGATAAGGGCGAGCTGCCTAGCTTCTTCTGCGCGTTGGGTAAACGTCTCGGCATCCGTGTCAATGTCGTCAGGTTCGTGCGGTAGCATGGCATCGAGCATCACTCTTACTTCCCGTCCATCGACATGGCTGGATGGGGTCGGTTTCCTGCTAGGCCATATTTTAAGGAAATGTTACATAAGGCAGAATCTGGTCCCAATTTTTGTGCTATATATCCACATACATGGAAAGCATGTCTTCGAGTGTTTTGTTTAAGGGCACACTCAGCCCGTTGGTTTGGGGATGGTAGGCCGTAGTCTTTCGATGAGTTGTGCCACTGAGCATCAGGATATGACTTAGCAGTGGAGCCGTTGAAACGGTGCCTCGGTCGGTTATGACGATGGTTGGGGCGCCATGTCGCAGCACGACGTTCTCTACGAAAAATCGTGCTACGTCTGCTGCTGTGCCTCTCTGCTGTGCCTTCGTTTCGGCGTATCGAGTCAGATAGTCAGTCAGATAGCCAGATAGCTAGATAGCCAGATAGACAGTCACGTAGGACGTGACGCCTACCGGCCTTTAGAGTGCATGTGAGGGCTTATTGGGCAGCAGCCATCTCGCCATAAGATCACGTTCGGCGTGACGCCTACCGGTCATAAGAGTGTTCCACACTCGCAGCCATGGCTATGGGTGGCGCTCCCTAACACTCCCAGGATTACATATGCATAAATACCCATTAATGTTGACGGGGGGACGACCGCCTTCGTAGCTCATCGGTAGAGCATGGGAAGCGTTATCCGAAGGTCATGGGTTCGGTTCCCACCGAAGACAGTTTTGTCTTTTCCTACACTTTAATTCCTTCTTACTAACTCCAAAATTACAATACCACAAATAGGAACTTGAACATCTTCCCCTATGCTTTCCTAGGCTTCAATGTTTGTTGGTTCAATAAGTCATCTATGTATGTATGTATGTATGTATGTATGTATGTATGTATGTATGTATGTATGTATGTATGTATGTATGTATGTATGTATGTATGTATGCGTGTATGTGTGTATGTATGTGTGTATGTGTGCATGCGTGTATGTATGTATGTATGTATGTATGTATGTATGTATGTATGTATGTATGTATGTATGTATGTATGTATGTGTGTAAAGTAAGCAACGTAATTATGCCAAAGGAAGCACACGGGAAATAATTGTAGTTTTTAAATGCAGCATTAATCGGAACGCAGCAAATTAAATGCAGCATAAATCGGAATGAATTAAAGTGGACGAAAAAAAACACAGTTGCGAATGTACTGTTCCAGGGACTAATTATTAGTATTGTCATGTTTGTTGTTATTTCATTACTCGTCAATATAGAAACCAGCATGTCCGGAAAAAATGTTAAAAATTACGCGTTTTATTAATTGCATGCATGGTGCACTCGCTAAATATTGTAGCCGAGAAAACTTTCTAAGCACATGAGGAGCTTTGGAATTTGAGGAAATATCCGAAAACAGGTTGTGAGAAATGGTATCCTCAAGATTAATCATTTTCCCTCTGCTTTTCTGCATTGCTCGAAAATTGCTGTCTTATTATAAAACAGTTTCACAAAGTGCCTTTATTTCCTTCACTCCTTAGGAGTGATGTGAAATTGTCGAAAACTTTAGATCTTTGATGAATTTTTTTTCACAGAGAATGCTCCCACAAGAAAACACCCTTGTATTTTAATTAAAATGCCCTAAAAGTACTATACTATAAAGGATTTCTTTATTGTTAATGTGATGTGCAGAGGCTCTAAAACAGGAGGGTGAACTTCACAGAAGCCTGAACTCGATGCACTCCACAGCATAGCGAGAATACTTGTCGCCGGATGTGTTTGATAGAATATGTGCAACAATTTACAAAAAACAAACAGCTCTCGTAGTCACTTAAGTTTTTTCTCTACATTTACTAACGTCCCTCGAAATTTTCATGGCCTACATATCTTTGATTGCAGCTTAGCTTTGTTCAAATGTTTTATTGTCTGTTTATCTGGCCTAATAGTTCGCTTACGCGCACCATTCCTTATTTCCTAGTCGTCACATTTCCTGCGTCTTTCTTACTGACTTATTGTGCTGCATAATGTCTATTATCGCGCTTCTAGCAGCGGTATCCATTGTTGTGGAAATGATTGACGGTCGATTCTCATTATAGTCACCGCAGCAGAACCAGCGGTAGAGTTCAAATCGGCCTACATTTTCTTTTTCTGTTCTTTTCTGTAGTTGTGGGAGCAAACAACCCTCGCGGGCGTACTTGCGTGTTCGAAGGGATCATCATCAACCATTTTTGCTCACCCGTGTCCTCGAACGCGCGCAGCGATAAAGAGGAGGAAGAAGTGTCGGCAGTGGCGAGCGCACGCTGTCATGTGTGCACCCAGCCCGCGTTCTGTCGGGAACAGTGCCGAGCACCGACGACAGCTCGACGCCGCAGCTCGAGTCACGATGACGTGGCAGGTCTACTGCATGCGTACCTTCACGGGCTCGCTCAAGATGTACCAGGTGATCACCGCCATTACTTCCATCGTGCTGCTGACCATGGTGGACTACGGCCTGAATTCGAACTACCCGACGGTTCGGCCGCACGCTTTCCTCATGACCATGGTGTGTTCCAGCTTCTTCCTGTCCAAGCTGTTTATCTTCATGTCGTTCGTGATGGGCAGCATGGTTGTCCCATGCTCCATCTTTTACCGGGTGCAAGGCCTTCTGGCCACAGTCGGCTTCATCGTGTCCCGCCTGACGAACATCAGCCAGAAGAACCACCCGGGTCCCGTCAAGACAGGCTTGTTCGCCGCTGCGCTCTGCGTGCCAAACATCCAGACGGTCTTCGCCGACAACGTAATCGCGTGCGAACCGACCATAGACACACTGCTCGGCGTGGAGAGCAGGTGACGTCGGACCAGTTGGCTACGTGGAGCTTCAGCGAGTGTCCTGCAAAAAACGGCCGCCAGGGTTAATTGCTTATTCGGACGAATCGTTCGTACTGTTCACACCGTATTTCCGAGCAGTACGCACGTCGAATGAGTCCACGATGATGCGCGCATAATAGCACTTCGTATTCCATTTCTTCGATTCGAATCTTTTTAAATAAATAGCATTACTACGAGTTGAAATTTTGTGTATTGTTCTATTTATTTCATTCGTGGATAGTTATATATACGAAAGAAAAGCAGCATAGAGAGCCATGTTAGCATAGTGTACTACATTTCCTTTAATATGAACACTAAGGCATTAAAGGCGCCTTTTTTTACAGAACAGGTGGGGAAGGATATATGACTGTAACACAGATGTAGTCTAACTGTAAATATATTGTATGTGCAAATAAAAGATTTAATATAAAGCATTCGAGAATACATTCCTGTTAATTTATTTTTTCTTGCACTGCCTTTCACTATGAGAGAAATAATCACCCTTTGGATAAGTCTTGTACAACGCTTGCAGCGTAAATAACCCGATACAAAATGAATGTTGGTAAGAACACCACCCTTAAAAGTGTTAATGTATTATGACACCTGTTTAGCCCTGATTAACTTCGAAACGTTTCATAATGAAGTTGTCAGCCCGAACATCACCGTGCAATAGTAAGATTTACGCCAATAAGGATGCTAAATGGTTGCTAAATGCTAAATTTTGTGAACTTATGAATTGTCACTTAAGTCTGGTGTTCTTACCGATGTTAATTTTCTGCCGGAACATTTACAGTGCACGTGCAGTATAAGGCTTATCCATAGGGTGATTATTTCTCTCATACCGAAAGACAGCGCAAAAAATAAAATTAAGACGAATGTATTATGGAATGCTTTATACTAAATCTTTAATTTGCACATACAACATATTTACATTTAGACTACATATGTGTTACAGTCGTGTATCGTTGCCCATCTATATCATGTTAAAAAAGGCGCATTTTATGCTTTAGTGTACATATTAAAGGAAATGTAGTACGCCCTGCGTACATGGCTCTCTATACTACTCTTCCATCTTATATATAACGATCCACTATTGAATTAAATGGAACATTACAAATAATTTCAACACGTTGTAAGGATATTTATTTCAAAACATGCGAATCGAAGAGCTGTAATAGGAAGCGCTATTATGCGCGCATCATCGCGAAATCGTTCGACGTGCGTACTGCTCCGAAATACTACGTGAACAGTACTAACGATTCGTCCGAATATGTAGATGAACATAGCTTCGATTTTTTACTGCACGCTGGCCGATGCACCGCGCAGCCGACTGGTCCGACGTCACTTCCTCTTTACGCCGAGTGGACTCTCTAGGGGCGCTTCGCACAAGATTGCGGCGTCAGCGATGAACGTCAGGCTGTTCTGCACGCTGAGCGCGGCGGCGAACAGGCCGGTCTTGGCGGGACCCGGGTGGTTCTCCTGACTTATGTACCTCAGGCGGGACACGATGAAGCCGACTGTGGTCAGCACGCAGTGCTCCCGGTAGAAGTTGGAACACGGGACGACCTTGCGACTCATCACGGACGACATAAATTTCACCAGGCTCGACAGGAAGAAGCTGGAACACACCATGGTCATGAGGAAAGCGTGCGGCCGGACCGTCAGGCAGTTCGAATTCAGGTCGTAGTCCACCACGGTCACCAGCACGATCGAAGTGATGGCGATGATCACCTGGTAGATCTTGAGCGACCCCGTGAAGGTGAGAATGTAGTAGACGTGCTGCGTCATTGTGACTCGAGCTGCGACGTCGAGCTGTCGTCGGTGCTCGGCACTCTCCCCGACAGTATGTGGGCGGGGTGCACAAGTGACAGCGCGCGCTCGCCACTGCCGGCACTTCTTCCTCCTCTTTGTCGATGCGCGCGTTCGCAGCCACGGGTGCACCATAAATTGTTGATGATGATTCCTTCGAACACGGCAAGTACACCCGCGTGGGTTGTTTGCTCCCACAACGAGAAGAAAGAAAACATGGCCGATGTTAGCTCGAACGCTGCTTCTGCTGTGAAGGCGATGACGGGACTCGACCGTCAGTCACTTCCAAAAGAGAGGACAGAGCGGCTGGAAGAAGCGCAATAACGACAGTATTGCAGCCCATCAAGCGAGCTACAAAGGGCAAGAGAAGTAAGCACTTGAAAATAGGGAATGGTGCGCGTAAACGAATTCATTGTCTTATTAAGGACCGGATGAACAGACTATAAGACACTTCAACAAACATAAGCTTCACCCAAGGATATGTAGGCATGAAAATTTCGAGGTATATCAGTAAAAATAGAGAAAAAATTAATAAGGCCTATATTTGTAGGAAATCATTGCGCGTAATGTGTCAAACACACCCGGCCTTTTATTAAATAATATACTCCACAAGCCCCAAGTAACAATCTAGAGGATAATAGAAAACACTGTGGGCAGTCGATTAATACAGTGACCTAGAAAATATGGTAGAGACCTGAACGGTACTGTTACACTGATGAGATGATATGTTCATCCCAGCCATTACATTTATGCTAATCAGGCGTACCTACCGGACCTGCGTAAGTTTAATAGTGGGGATTCGGAAACCTCTGAAACTGTCGGGGAGATGGATGTTGCATTTTTATTCAAACGACTTTGAAAGAAGGGTTTGCACCTATGCTGCCCCTTTCCTCTATAGATTTGGCGAGAAGTAGCTTGACCAATGGTTTTAAACATGGAGATTCTGGAAGCCGAATGACGACGTTACTTAGGATTTCATGTAACAACTCTACGTCGGACGGCGAAATGAGGACTAGACCTTTTGTTCTCTTTTAGCCAATTTGTGAGTCTGATTTCACCGATATTGAGAACCAGGTCGTTGAGGTCGAACAGTGGAAAAAGCGAAGTTATCTGTTATGGGTGGTGCATAACTGATAATATTTATATTTATAGCCTCTAACTCGCAGTTCTTGCGAGTTTAAGGATATATATATATCGGAAATCATTATGTATGTCTAACCTAATGAAGCCAAGGGGAGCAGAGGGGAAATTATTGTAGTTCTTAAATGTAGTGTGCACTAAATATGCAAGAAATGGAAATTAATTCAAATGGTTGGAAAGGACATAAGTCAGAGCGTTCTTTTTCTTCTTCTTATTCTCCTCAATGTTAGCTGTTTTCTAAACCTTGATATTTTTCAAGACTTCCTTCCATTGTAGGGTAGCCAACGGGACGCCCTTCTGGTTAACCTCCGTGGCTTTCTGTTTTCCCCTTCCTCCCTTTCCCTCCTTCCATTGCTTTCATCTGAGATTTACACAGTTAGAAAATAATATCGCTCGTTTTATGTTTTTCTTTTCTGGGTGTGATCTTCATGCTCAATGATGCCTTCATGTGAAATGCTTTTCTTATTGTCTATCTCTATTTTTCTGGTTGTAGCTTGTCCTGTCTTCCTCACTTTTCTATGTTGTTTACTTGTATCCCCCCCCCCCCCCGCCTTATATTTCTTATTATGATTTTCTGAATATGTTTCTCGTCCCTGTATATGGATCTAGTATTGTATTTATCCCTGTTGTGAAAATATCTTAACATTTTCTTCTTTCTTGCATTTATTTGTACTAGGGTACATTTTCTCGGTTTCATTGTGTAGTTTCACCATGCTTTTGCGTGCGCCAGTACCAAATCCTCTCGGTTGTTCATGGACCCGTTAAAATGATATTATTATTATTATTATTATTATTATTATTATTATTATTATTATTATTATTATTATTATTATTATTATTATTATTATTATTATTATACTTGTACCAGTATTGACTACGATATTTAATAAGTGTCTGCATGCTTCAACTTTTCCTAGGAAGTGGAAAACTGCTCGTGTTATCCCAGTATTTCAGTCTGGCTGTAAAAGCGACGTAACTACCGCCCTATTTTCCTTCTTTGTGCCGCATCAAAAATCTTTGAGCTTGCTCTCCACAAGATATTGTCTTTTGATGTAAAAAATTCATTGATTGCTAATCTGCATGGGTTTCTCGCTGGCCGCTCAACTGTCACTAATCTTGCCAGTTTCATGATGCAAGTGTCCACGCCTATATCGCAGAGAGGACAGGTTGACTCTATTTACTGTAACCTTAGCAAAGCTTTTGACGTTGTCAACCATTCGCGGCTTGTGGATAAACTTGCGCACTACGATGTTGATTCTTCAATTGTGAATCTCCTGCATAGCTATCTTCTGGATAGACCATGTTATGTTGCCGTAAATGGCCGAACGTCTTCTTTCTACAAAGCTACCAGTGGGGTTCCTCAAGGGTCGGTGTTGGGCCCACTCCTCATTTTAATTTATGTTAATGATGTTTTCGTTCTCTCATTCGGAATTCCACTTTCCTTTTTGTATGCCGATGACGTAAAGATATTTAAGGAACTTCATTCAATTATTGATTGTCGCTCGCTGCAAGCCGATTTGTGTTCTTTTTCTGAATGGTGCAGGAGCAATAACCTCTCCCTAAATATTTCAAAAACCAAGGTAATGAGTTTGACTAGAAAAACATCTAGTGTGCCATTTTTATATTCTGTCAATTCTGTTTCGTTGTCTAAGGTTTCTGAAATCAATGATCTAGGTGTTCTTTTTGATAGCACCTTACACTTTTCTGCTCACGCTAAGCGTGTTTCTTTGCGGGGTCTTCGCACCCTAGGATGTGTTTGCAGAATGTCTAGATAGTTCCGTTCTCCTAGGCCCTTCCGCAAATTGTACACCGCGACATGTCTCCCTCAACTTGACTATGCATCTGCGATCTGGAATGGCATTTCTAATTCCAGCAGCAACGCCATTGAGCGAGTCCAGAAAAAGTTCCTGAACATCTATAACCATAGGTTCGCTAGAAATGTCCCTGATTCTTGCATTGGCACTGTTGGATCACTGTCAGTGCCATCACTACACTGCCGGAGAAAACGCGCTGATCTGTTATTTTTTTTCAAGCTTGCGCATGGTATCATATCCTGCCCTGTGCTGCTCAACTATCTAAATTTCCGATTTCCACGTAAGCTGACCAGAGAGAATAGACCTTTCCATGTAATTGCCTGCATCTGTGAACATTCGACCGTTGACAGGATACAACGTCTTTACAATGCTTACTTTTTAGAGCTCGATGTTTTTCACAGCTCCCAGTCGCTGTTCTGCTCCGAGCTTTTCACTGTACTAACATAGTGTCGTACACTGTTGATACTTTTAAAAAAAATTATTTTTTATTTCTTACCTTTTTTATTTTTTCTTGTTTTGCCTGCGCATAGTTGTATATGTGCAATTTCATAGCGTTTTGATTCCTGATATTTTATTATGAATGTTGGCCTTAGTTGTTTTTTATTAGTATTTTTTATCTGTGGCGTCCTTATTGTATTGTTTTTTGTTATTTATTTTCCGTGCGCCAGAACAAAGATCTTACGGTTGTTCCTGGGCATGTTAAATAAACTTTTGACTGATTGATTGATTGATTATTAGATCATGTTATGTTGCTGTTAATGGCCAAACGTCTTCTTTGTACAAAGCTACTAGTGGGGTTCCTCAAGGGTCGGTGTTGGGCCCACTCCTCATTTTAATTTATGTTAATGATGTTTTCGTTCTCTCATTCGGAATTCCAGTTTCCTTTTTGTATGCCGATGACGTAAAGATATTTAAGGAACTTCATTCAATTATTGATTGTCGCTTGCTGCCATCCGATTTGTGTGGTTTTTCTGAATGGTTCAGGAGCAATAACCTCTCCCTAAATATTTCAAAAACCAAGGTAATGAGTTTGACTCTAAAAACATCTAGTGTGCCGTTAATCTATTCTGTCAATTGTGTAACGTTGTCTAGGGTTTGTGAGATCAATGATATAGGTGTCCTTTTTGATAACACCTTACACTTTCTGCTCACGCTAAGCGTGTTGCTTTCCGGGGTCCTCGCACACTATAGATGCGTTTGCAGAATGTCTAGACAAATACGTTCTCCTATGCCCTTCCGCAAATTGCACACCGCCATATGTCTTCCTCAACTTAAGTATGCATCTGCGATGTGGAATGGTATTTCTGATTCCAGCAGCAACGCCATTGAGCGAGTCCAGAAAAAATTCCTGAACATCTATAACCATAGGTTCGCTAGAAATGGCCCTGATTCTTGGATTGGCACTGTTGGATCACTGTCACTGCCATCACTACGCTGCTGGAGAAAACGCGTTGATCTGTTATTTCTTTTCAAGCTTGTGCCTGGTATCATATCCTGCCCTGTACTGCTCAACTGCCTTAATTTCCGAATTCCACGTAAGCTGACCAGAGAGAATAGACCTTTTCATATAACCGCCTGCCTCTGCGAACATTCGACCGTTGACAGGATGCAACGTCTTTACAATGCTTACTTTTTAGAGCTCGACGTTTTTCAGAGCTCCCAGTCGCTGTTCTGCTCCGAGCTTTGCACTGTACTAACATAGTGTCGTACACAGTTGACATTTTTTTCTTGTTTTGCCTGCGCATAGTTGTGTATGTGCAATTTTATCACGTTTTTTATCCCTAATATTTTGTTATGAATGTTGGCTTTTGTTGTTTTTATTAGTATTTTTTTCTGTGGAGTCGCCTTATTTTATTGTTTCTTGCTTTTTTTCCGTGCGCCAATACAAAGACCTTACGGTTGTTCCTGGGCACGTTAAATAAACTTTTGATTGATTGATTGATTGATTGATTATTGTGGCCGTTTTTCTTATTTCATTGCTCATCAATATAGCAATGAACCCTTACGGAAAATGTAAAAAGATGACGCCTATGCAGTCATTGCATGCATAATGCATTCCCAAAGGATTTAAGGCCAGAAATATTTCTAAGCACGTGAGCAGCTCTTGAATTTGAGGAAATACTGGAAAAGTGGGTGTGCGACAACATTTCGACAAAATTGGCTGTTTTGCCCTTGCTTTTTTGTTTTGCTTGAAAATTTATTTCCCATTATGTAAAAATTTCACAAGGTGCCATTATTGAGTCCTTAGGAGCTATGTGAAAATGATGAAAGTTCCAAAGTCTAGCCGAACTTTGTCTTTTCACAAAAAATTAAATGGGCTCGCACAATAACCCCCAAATATATTATGAAACTGTCCACAAAACGTGATTTAATATAAAGTATTTGTCTTTTTTCATTGTAAATGTGATACAAAGAGGCTGTAAATATGTGAACATCAAAAAACGCCTGAACTTGATGCACTCCACTGCATAGGAGAATATCTGTCGTGCCGACGCTCTTCCCCTATTCCCTCTGCGACCGCTCTATTAGACGGCGTGTATTGCAAATTATGTCCCGGGAGTATGAACGCATTATTTCGCCAATTACAATGCCTTTCTAAACTCTGTATGATATAGCTAGCTGTGTGCTCCACTGAGCCTAAATTATAAAACAAGTTAGTAGGGCCTGCCAGGTAAGTTTAGAGGGGGCTGGCAAGAGCGTTCGATCTGGGAGACCAAGTTAAACTGGTCACTTGGGCCGAGGGAGTCGCCCCCAAGATGGGCCACCCTGAGGACCACCCTCCGTGACCATGAAATAAAGATGTTGTCACCACCACCCATAAAACAAGTTGCTCGTTTAATATCCTAACTCCTCCTTTGTACTTGTGGTTAACAGAGCTTTATAAGGGGCTATGTAATCACACAAACTTCATAGTGCTGCGTTGCGAGCACCAAGATATGAATACCGTTTGATATTATTTATATAGCAGTCAGTGTTGGTCACTATTCGCAATATATAAAGGATAGTCTGTTCGATGTACCTCGCCCAAATTACATTCGTATTCGTTCACGTTTCAAAGGTATACTCCATGGGGACCCCTACTCAACAACCATTTGGCGTTCTTGTGGGCGAAAATTTTACTCCTGTACGGTGATGTCCTCGCTCACAATTTCATTATGAAATATCGCGAAGTTAATCACGGCTAAACAGGTACTGTAATAAATTGTAAACCTTTAAGTACGGAGGTCTTACCAATGTTCATTTTGTATTGGGCATTTACACTGCACGAGGAGTATATGAGGTTTCCATGAGGTGATTATTTCTCTCATACTGGAAGACTGCGCAAAAAGAAAAAGTTAAGAACTTATTATCGAATACTTTGAAATAAATTGTTGTTTTGCACACACACACACGTATATATATATATATATATATATATATATATATATATATATATATATATATATATATATATATATATATATATATATATATATATACAGTTAGACTACATCTGTATTACAGTCGTATATCGCTCTTCACCAATTCTGTTAAAACAGGCGCGTTTCATAGTTTAGTGTTTTTACTAAAGGAAATACAGTACACCACGCTAACATGGCTCTCTATATGGCTCCACTTTCTTATATATAACGATGGACGAACGAATTAAGTGGAACAGTACAAATAATTTCAAGTCGCAATAATGATATTTATTTAAAAGGATGCTTATAGAAGAAATGAAATACGAAGCGTTATAATGCGCGCATCAGCGCGAAATCATTCGACGAGCGTACTGCTCCGAAGTGCTGCGTGAACAGTACGAACGATTCGTCCGGATATGCAATTAATCCTGGTGTCCATTATTTACAGTACACTCGCTGAAGCACCGCGCAGCCGACTGGTCCGACGTCACTTCCTCTCCACGCCGAGCAGACCGTCTATGGGCTGTTCGTACGCGATTAGGGTGTCGGCGAAGAACGTCAGGCTGTTTGGCGCGCAGAGCTCTGCGGCGAACGGGCCGGTCTTGGCGGGACCCGGGTGGTTCTCCTGACCGATGTATGCGTCAGGCGGGACACGATGAAGCCGACGGTGGCCAGCGCGCCGCGCACCCGGTAAAAGATGGAGCACGGGACGTCCGTGCTGCCAATCACGGTCGACATGGAGGTCACTAGGGTAGACAGGAAGAACCTGGAACACACCATGGCCATGAGGAAAGCGTGCGGTCGCATCGTCGGGGAGTTCAAGCTTAGGTCGTAGTCCACCACGGTCAGCAGCACGATCGAAGTGATGGCGGGATCACCTGGAAGATCTTGAGCGAACCAGTGAAGGTGCGAATGTGGTAGACCTGCGACGTCACGGTGATTCGAGCTGAGGCGTCGAGCTGTCGTCGGTGCTCGGCACTCTCCCCGACAGTATGCGGGCGGGGTGCACAAGTGACAGCGCGCGCTCGCCACTGCCGACACTTCTTCCTCCTCTTTGTCGATGCGCGCGTTCGCTGCCACGGGTGCACCAGAAATGGTTGACGATGATTCCTTCGAACACGGCAAGTACGCCCGCGAGGGTTGTTTGCTCCCACAACGACAAGAAAGAAAACGTGGCCGATTTTAGTTCGAACGCTGCTTCTCCTTCGTTGACTGTGATGATAGTCGATCGTAAATCATTCCCATAACCCAGAATACCGTGGCTGGAAGAAGCGCTCTAATCGACAGTATGCAGCACAACAAGTGAGCGAGAAAGGCGCAAGAAATGTAAAGACTAAAAAATAAGGCATGGTGCGCGAAAGCGGTTTCATTGCCTTATTAGACCAGATATCAAGTAACACCAAAGCATTTGAAAAGTGATAAGCTGCACTCATGGATATCTATGCCATCGAAATTTCGAGGGATGGTAGTAACTGCAGATTAAAGAGTTTAGTGACGACAAAACCTTTTTGTTTGTACGAAATCGCTGCGCATGTTGTATCAAACGCACCCGGTATGTTACTAAATACCATAGTGCACAAGCCAACTAACCCTCTTTGACCAAGCTCAGCGAGCCGCAAGAGCCAGTAGAGCCCTGTACTGAGGGCCCCACCCTGAACTGCCTTTATATTTTCTTCTTAATAAAGTTTGTTTCCTCCATTCCTTCCAGCGTGTTGAAGCCACCGGATCATGTTGGTGTTGTTGTTGTCCTCAATTTTGTCACGTACGAACCCTAGGGGATTGCCCAAGATGTGAGAAGTTGAAAGAGTTATGTCATAAGTATTGTGAAATGCCAATCGGAATCGAACAATCAGGATGGAATTAGCGGTTAATAGTACGAATTTTTGATGATGATGATGATGATGATGATGATGTTACTTCAATTTTGGCATGTACCCACTTGGGGGATTAGCCAGGACTCAGGTGGATGTTAGTTTAACTTACCAAGTTATGCTACCTGAAAGGTTTAGACGCCCTTTGATGTTGAATTTGAATATTACAAACGTAGTCAATGAATAAATGATATAGAGAATAATGTAATAAGTAATTAGGATCTTTTAACTGAACAAGCAGATCGATTCGAATCCGTAATGAACCGGATCATAAAAGCGGTGTTCGTCTTCTTTCTCGAATTCCCTTTGACCCACTACCCGGAGCTCGTATATCGCCATCGTCGTCTTTATACCTAGACATAATGCACGCGTCATTCGCCTCTCGCTAAGCGAGCATCGCCCCGATGCTAGTCAATTAGGGTCACTCTGTGAAAAGTAGCTGACTATCGAGTCAGATAGTCAGTCAGATAGCCAGAGTGCCAGATAGTCAGTACCGTAGAACGTGACGCCAATCGGCCTTTAGGTTGTATGTGAGGGCTTATTGGGCAGCAGCCATCTCGCCATAAGATCACGTTCTGCGTGCGCCTACCGGCATAAGAGTGTTCCACACTCGCCGCCATGGCTATGGTTGGCGCTCCCTAACACTCCCAGGATTACATATGCATAAATACCCATTAAAGGGGACGGGGGGATGACCGCCTTCGTAGGTCATCGGTAGAGCATCAGACGCGTTATCCGAAGGTCGTGGGTTCGATTCCCACCGAAGACAGGTTTGTCTTTTCCTCCACTTTAATTCCTTCCTACTAACTCCAAAATTACAATACCACAATTAGGAACTTGAATATCTTCGCCTATGCTTTCCTAGGCTTCAATGTTTGTTGGTTCATGAAGTCATATATATATATATATATATATATATATATATATATATATATATATATATATATATATTAAGCAACGTAATTGTGCCAAAGGAAGCATATGGGAAATATTTGTAGTTTCTAAATGTAGCATAGTACACGGAATAAATGCGAATGAATTAAAGTGGACGAAAAGAAAAACACACTTGGGAAAGTACTGTTCCAGGGCATTAGGGAATTATTATAATTACTATTGTCGTGTTTGTTGTTATTTCATTACTCATCAATATAGAAATCAGCATGTCCGGAAAAAATGTTAACAACTACGCTTTTTATTCATTGCATGCATGGTGCACTCGCTAAATATTTTAGCCGAGAAAAGTTTCTAAGCATATGAGGCGCTTTGGAATTTGAGGAAATATCCGAAAACAGGTTGTGAGAAATGGTATCCTCAAGATTAATCATTTACCCCCTCCTTTTCTGCATTGCTCGAAAATTGCTGTCTTATTATAAAACAGTTTCACAAAGTGCCTTTGTTTCCTTCACTCCTTAGGATTGATGTGAAATTGTCGAAAATTTTAGAGCTTTGCTGAACTTTATTTTTCACATAGAATGCTCTCACAAGAAAACGCGCAAGTATTTTAATAAAAATACCCGTAAAAAGTACTATACTATAAAGGATTTCGTTATTGTTAATGTGATGTGCAGAGGCTCTCAAACAGGAGGCTGAACTTCACAGAAGCCTGAACACGATGCACTCCACAACCTAACGAGAAAAATCTGTCGCAGGATGTGTTTGATAGAATATGTGCAATAATTTCCAAAAAACAAACAGCTTTCGTAGTCACTTCATTTTTTTCTCTACATTTACTAACGTCCCTCGAAATTTTCGTGGCCTACAAATCTTTGAGTGCAGCTTACCCTTGTTCAAATGTTTTATTGTCTGTTTATCTAGTCTAATAGCTCGCTTACGCGAACCATTCCTTAATTTCTAGTCCTCACATTTCCTGCGTCTTTCTTACTGACTTATTGGGCTGCATACTATTATCGCGCTTCTTCTAGCAGCGGTATCCATTGTTGTGGAAATGATTGACGGTCGATTCTCATCATAGTCACCGTAGCAGAACCAGCGGTAGAGTTCAAATGCGCGTCATTTTCTTTTTCTTTCCTTTTTTTTTTGTAATTGTGGGAGCAAACAAGCCTCACGGGTGTACTTACCGTGTTCGAAGGAATCATCATCAACAATTTATGGTGCACCCGTGTCCGCGAACGTGGGCAGCGACAAAGAGGAGGAAGAAGTGTCGCCAGTGGCGAGAGCACGCTGTCACTTGTGCACCCCGCCCGCGTTCTGTCGGGGAGAGTGCCGAGCACCGACGAAAGCTTGACGCCGCAGCTCGAGTCATCATGACGTCGCACGCCTACTACATTCGCACCTGCACGGTTTCTCTCAAGATCTACCAGGTGATCGCCGCCATCACTTCGATCGTGCTGGTGACCGTGGTGGACTACGACCTGAACTCGAACTGCCCGACGGTCCGGCCGCACGCTTTCCTCACGACCATGGTGTGTCCCAGCTTCTTCCTGTCGAGCCTGGTGAAATTCATGTCGTTCGTGATGGGCAGCAAGGACGCCCCGTGCTCCATCTTTTACCGATTGCACGGCGTGCTGGCCACCGTCGGCTTCATCGTGTCCGGCCTGACTTACATCAGCCAGAAGAACCACCCGGGTCCCTCCAAGACCGGCCTGTTCGCCGCCGCGCTCTGCGTGCCAAACAGCCTGACGTTCTTCGCCGACAGCCGTATCGCGTACGAACAGCCCATAGACACACTGCTCGGCGTGGAGAGGAAGTGACGTCGGACCAGTCGGCTGCGCGGTGCTTCAACCAGTGTCCTACAAAAAACGGCCACCAGGTTTAATTGCTTATTCGGACGAATCGTTCGTACTGCTCACGCAGTATTTCTGAGCAGTACGCACGTCGAATGATTCCACGATTATGCGCGCATAATAGCGCTTCGTATTCTATTTCCTCGATTCGAATCTTTTTGAATAAATAGCATTACAACGTGTTGAAATTATGTGTATTGTTCTATTTATTTCATTCGTGGATTGTTATATATACGAAAGAAGAGCGGTGTAGAGAATCATGTTTAGCATAGTGTGCTACATTTCCTTTAATATGAAGACTAAAGCATTAAACGCGCCTAAACAGGTATAAACTGTCACTTTAAATCGTGATGTTCAACTAACGTGCATTTTTCTATCGGAACATTTCCACTGCAAGTACTGTATAAGACTTATCGATGGGGTGACAACTTCACTCATACTCAAAGAGAGCGCAAATACAGGCACGTAGGCAAGGGGGGGCCCAGGGGGGCCCGGGCCCCCCCCGAAATTTGTCGTCAGCCATTACCGCAGGGGTATAGAGGCACAAGTACAAGTAGCACCGGGCGCATTTAAACAAATGAAAAACAAACGATAGTCAAGGAAGTCACTAAAAACTGCTAACCAAGAACCTTTATTCCGAAAGCACTTCAATTCCAAAAGCACGGCTACGCTTGCCGAGGATTCAGCGTCCGGCTCCTGAATCAACAGAAACACCATGCACTCTCCCGTATGTCGGAGGCGTTAGCGAAACCATCGGCCGTATTCTCAGAAGAGAAGGCATCCGAGTGACTCACAAGCCCACGAACACATGTTCTCTACATATTGCCAAAGGCCGTTCACCGAAGGAGAGACCCCAAGGCACTGTATACAAATATGCAATGCGAGCTACATCGGCGAAACGAAAAACCTCAAAGAAACATTTTGTCAGCACAGGAATAACCTCTAACTTTGCAACAGATCGCAACACGATAGCTGAACACTCCCAGGATAGCGACCACCGTATCAATCTTCCTGACACAACGGTCGTACCAACTGAAACTACTGAAACCAGTTATCGGAAATAGTTGCTGCTTTGTGATTGGGGACAGAAACAGAAAACTTCGCAACGCGAGACATTTTAATGTATGTAAGACAAGCTTGTTGGAAACAAAATTACCAGAACGAACAAAATGTTGCCATACGGCTTCGAAACCAAAGAAAACGACGTCATCTGCCCGTACTTTGTGCGACTTTTCTTCGTCGCATCAGTATGGTTCTGTCGGGTTTTCTGGGCAAAAGCGACCATGACTATATTGCGCGAAACGGGGATTCTCATCTACGGTTAGGGCGCTCGGTAGTTGGATTGCTTCAAGGAACAGTGCAAAGAATGACAGGACATACAGAAAAAGATAGCGTTGACTCCACCGATGGATTCCCTGAGGAAATGTCCTTCTTAACGAGAGGAGCGGTGTCTTTGATGCTGCATAGCTAGCAGGCGACATATTGCGGGCGTCATTTATACAGTCGCGTAGTGGCGGCAACTTAGGGAGCATTCAGGTGCTTTGTTTAACTGATAGCTGCGCAGCGTGGGAACAAGCACGCGTACGGCTTTGCTTTGCCGCAGACGCAAAGTTTTTCCACGACCGGACGGCGGAAGCTAACGGAAAGCTTGGAAAAGGGGACTTTTATATGGAAAGCGACGGCTTCGAGGGCCCATTAACCCGTTCAACCCTGCTGGCACCTCTACGAATCCCACCACCCTTTTTCCGCTGTCTGTATCGTGGGGCAGGCGCCCGCGTGGCGGAAGGAGTGAAAAGGGTAAACAAACAAGGTAACCAGGGTCGCTTGTAGTTCTGCAGAAGGGTACTGTGAGCCTCGTTCATTCCATAGGTAGATGACCTGAAAGATTCCCTCAAACGGCGCTTTGCAGACCATCGGAAAACGCGGCGAAGTTTGCTATTTGTGTTGCCAAAGCACGCCTGCAAGGGCAAATTTGAATCTGTTCAGCCGGCCTTCGACTTTTACCTCAGAGATATGACAACAGCGCACATCGTTACGCTAAAAGGTGAATGGGAAACGTGGAAAACTAAATAGCGAACCATTCAAGAGGAGGAACTTCCCCGCTCTGCGACGGGTGCTTTACCTGAATGCAACAAAGCCCTCGTGCCGAACGTTCACACACTCAAGATATTGGCGACAATCCCGATGAGTACAGCTGCTGCAGAACGCAGCTTCTCGACACTAAAAAGAGTAAGAACATACATATTTTGAAGAACCGTTCAGCTGAAGAGTGGCTTAATGGCCTGGTTCTTATGTCAATTCACCGGATGCAACTCAGTGTCGACGAAACTGTGTTTATAAAGAAACCGTGACGCATGAAAAGTGCAGCGTGAACCACTCTTTTTGGCCAAGCTGCATGGTCGCTTTCTTTTTCTTTTGCGTTAACTTTTACTATATTGTAAAACCACTCGCAATGTCATTCTTTAATATCGCTTCCTAAAACGAATATTAACGTTCTGCATCTTTTGTGTGATGAAAGCATCCGTGTTTTGGTTCTTTGTGGTTCAATGAAATTGTTTTCGCGAATATGTCTGTTTTTTTCTTTTAAGAGTTGCTGTCATAAAGTGGCTCACGTTCTTCTCGCACGCCTGTAGTTGAGACAAAGTGTGAGAAATTGAGCAGAGAAAGCGCCCGACAAATATTTTTTTTTACTTCCTGCAAAGTGGGCGCCTGATTCCGTTGCACTGCTCTTTTTTTTTTTTTTTTGGCTCCTCTTTCCGTCACTGACTCTGTATGGCCCTTCTTCGTCTAGATTACTTGGTTAGAAAGTATTCTTTCTCGTGCACAACCACTAGTTTTACTGCAGTGTCAAAAAACTTGCTTTCCATCTCGGATGAACTCGTCTTTTGTACTGTATTCCACTCTGTTGTCATTCTCGTCTAATAATTAAGCGCCATCTATATTCCCGGGCAAGTTTTTTGAAGCATTGTATAATAATGACCATGCTGTTATTGGCGCTGTTGTCGCCCCCTTTTGTTATGTAATACCCTGAAAAGGGCCTTTAAGGGTGAATAAATGATGATGATGATGATGATGATGATGATGCTTTTTGGGCCCACCCCGAAAAAAAATCCTGGCTACGTGCCTGCGCAAATATATATATATATATATATATATATATATATATATATATATATATATATATATATATATATATATATATATATATATAAAGAACAGAAGAGGATCTTATTATCGAATACGTTGTACAAATTGACAGTTCGCACATATATATACAATAGATTTACAGTTAGACTAATGTAATACAGTCGTCAATCGATTCCCACCTGTTCTGATAGAAAAGACGCCTTTAATGCTTTAGCATTCATTTTAAACCAAATAGTGCATTATGAGAACATGGCTCTCTATACCGCTCCTCTTTCTGATATATAATGATCTACGAATTAAATAAACGGCTCAGGACAAATAATTTCAACACGTTGTAAATATATTTATTTCAAAACATGCGAATCCAAGAGCTGGAACAGGAAGCGCTATTATGCGCGCATCATCGCGAAGTCATTCCACGTGCGTACTGCTCCGAAATATTCCGTGAAGAGTGCAATCGATTCGTCCGAATAGTCAATTAAACATAGCCGCAATTATTTACTAGACGCTGGCCGATGCACCGCGCGGCCGACTGGTCCGTCGTTACTTCCTCTCCACGCCGTGCGAATTCTTTATGCGTGGTTCGTACACGATTACGCTGTCGGCGAAGAACGTCAGCCTGTTTTGCAGGCAGAGCGCGACAACGAACAGGCCGGTCTCGGTGGAACCCGTTCGGTTCTCCTGAAGGATGTATGTCAGGCCGCACAGGATGAAGCCGATGGTGGCCAGCACACCGTACACCCGGCAAAAGGTGGAACCCAGGACGACCTTGCGGCCCATCACGGTCGACATGAAGTTCACCAGGGTCGACAGGAATATGCTGGAACACACCATGTTCATGAGCAAGGCGTGCGGCCGCATCGTCGGGGAGTTGAAGATCAGCTCGTAGTCCACCACGGTCAGCAGCACGATCGAAGTGATGGCGGCGATCATCTGGTAGATCTTGAGCGACCCCGTGAAGGTGTGAATGTAGTAGACGTGCGACGGCATGGTGATTCGAGCTGAGGCGTCGAGCTGTCGTCGGTGCTCGGTACTGTCCCCGACAGAACGTGGACGGGGTGCACAAGTGACAGCGTGCGCTCGCCACTGCCGACACTTCTTCCTCTTTGTCACTGCGCGCATTCGCGGCCACGGGTGCACCATAAATGCATGATGATGATTCCTTCGAACACAGCAAGTACGCCCGCGAGGTTCGTTTGCTCCCACAATGAAAAAAAAAAAAAAGTGGCTGATTTGAGCTTGACCGCCGCTTCTGCAGTGAAGCCGATGATGGGACTCGACCGTCAGTCATTTCTAGAAGAGGGGACATCGCGGCTGGAAGAAGCACGGTAATCGACAGTACGCAGTTCAACAAGTGAGCGAGAATGGCACAAGAAATGTAAGGACTAGAAAATAAGCAATGGCGCCCGTAAGCGAATTCATTGCCTTAAACAGGACCAGAAAGACAGATATTAAAACATTTGAAGAAAATAAGCTTCACTCAACGATATGTGGGCAACGTTAATTAAGGTACAGCAAAAAATGATGTGATGAGAAAAGCGTTTTTTTTTTTTAGGGAGATCGTTGCGCATATTCTATCAAACACACCCGCGCTGTTAATAATATAGTGCCCTGATTCGGAGGAAGGATGATACGGAAACTACAATATTTAAGCCAGTAGTTTACGAAGCCGAGCACGATGAAACCCTCTTTTTTGATTTTAGGTACCGACATAATAATACGAAAAAAAAAACGTGGATAATCGATAAATTCAGTTTCCCCACAAAAACGCGGCACGGACCTGCACCGTACTATCACATTCATGCGTTCATATGTTGATAACCCACTGTTAAATTTGCGCACATCTGTACGTACCGGATGTACGCAAGTTTAATAGCTTGTATTCGGAAATGTCCGAAACTGTCGGCAAGATTTTCATATGAACGTTAGCACGATATATGAAATTCTAAAAACAGTCACCATGACTTCCACGGCAGGTCACGAGATTTGTTTTCAGTGGATACCGAGTCTCATGGGGGGTGCTAGATAGTGAGATTGGAGACAAATTAGCCACTGCAGCGCATACAGAGTGCACCACGGCACCCGTGATTGTTTGTTATTCGAAGGGAAGGAATATTCTTGGCACCCTGCACGATCCATTATGCAAGGTCGAATGGTGTGATGATTATACAAGGTATTTAGTTTTGTTTAAAATGGATCCACTTCTTAGGTTTAGACCGAATCGGAAGATCGATCGCACGTTCGACACACTCCTGCATCGTTTTCGCTTGGACGTTGCATAGACGCCTTACTTCTTACGCAGAATCCAACGAAGAACGTCCCCGCAGTGCGATCACTGTCATTATCTGGACGCATTATTGCAGAATGTCATCACGGAGTGTCCGCAGTACAAAGAAAAGGGCGCTCAACTGAGGGATCGGTTGCATAGACTCGATCGACGAGCTCTCACACTAAGTAAAATGCTTAGACCGTGGCCAAACACTGAAAACCAAATACGTGCAGTCAGCGCTCTTCGAGACTGTTTAATGGATACAAACCTCATGAACTGTTGGTGAATGACATTATTGCCTCTTCTTTTTGGGCGTAGGCATATCGCATGGGCATTTTCTAGGCCATTACATAGAAATATTTGTTGGGACTGTATCAGCGGTAATAGGTTTATCCACTCTGCAGCATGGAACTTTGCCCATAGAGGTATCCTTTATAGGCTATCCACCACGGTTGTCGGTAGTTTGTGAACACTCATTTTTTTTTTCTTTCCTTAGGCATTTGTCCTTCCATGCGGTTTTTTTTATGCGTATGTGTGTTTATTGTTGTAAGCTTCAATATCATGATGGTGGAATAGCCGGATTTCACGTAGCCTACCCTTTCCATGTTCTCAAGTGTTCTTCAAACGACTTCGAAAGAAGGCTTCGCACCTATGCTGCTCCTTCACTTAGCACATTAGGCGGGAAATAGCGTAACCAATGGTTATAAACAAGGAGATGCCGGAAGCCGGAATGGCGACGTTATTTAGGATTTCATGCGATAACCATACGTCGTACGGCGGAGTTGAGACTTGACCTTCTGTTTTGTTTCAGCCAATTTGTGAGTCCGCTTTCACCGATACTGAGAAGTAGGTCGTATGAGGTCGAAAAGCAGGAAACAAGTTGTTTGTTGTTGATGTTATAGTACTGATATGATTTATATCCTCTATCTCGCAATTCTTGCGGGTTTAAGGATATAAATATATCCTGAAGCCTTACATATATAACCTAATAAAGCCAAGGGGAGCAGAGTGGGAATTACTGCAGTCCTTAAATGCAGAATAGTAAATATGGAATAAATGGAAATTAATTAAAATGGATGGAAAGCACATATGCCAATGCATGCTTATTATTATTATTATTATTATTATTATTATTATTATTATTATTATTATTATTATTATTATTATTATTATTATTATTATTATTATTATTATTATCTCTATTGCCTCTTTTTAATTTATGTTAATGATGTTTCTTCTGTCATTCGGAATTCTTCTTTCCTTTTGTATGCCAATGACATAAATATATTTAAGGAAATTCATTCAGTTATCGATTGTCGCTTGCTACAATCGGATTTGTGTTCTTTCTCTGAATGGTGCAGGAGCAATAACCTCTCCCTAAATATTTCAAAAACCAAGGTAATGAGTTTCACTCGAAAAACATCTAGTGTGCCATTTTTATATTCTGTCAATTCTGTGACGTTGTGTAAGGTTTGTGAGATCAATGATCTATATGTTCTTTTTGATAGCACCTTACACTCTTCTGCTCATGCTAAGCGTGTTGCTTTGCGGGGTCTTCGCACCCTAGGCTGTGTTTGCGGAATGTCTAGAGAATTCCGTTCTCCTATGCCCTTCCGCAAACTGTACACCGCAGTATGTCTTGATCAACTTGAGTGTGCATCTGTGATCTGGAATGGCATTTCTAATTCCAGCAGCAACGCCATTGAGCGAGTCCAGAAAAATTTCCTGAACACCTATAACCATACGTTCGCTAGAAATGGCCCTGATTCTTGCATTGGCACCGTTGGATCACTGTCACTGCCATCACTACACTGCCGGAGAAAACGCGCTGATCTGTTATTTCTTTTCAATCTTGTGCATGGTATCTGTACTGCTCGACTGTCTTAATTTCCGAATTCCACGTAAGCTGACCAGAGAGAATAGACCTTTTCATGTAACCGCCTGCCTCTGTGAACATTCGACCGTTGACAGGATACAACCTCTTTACAATGCTGACTCTTTAGAGCTCGACGTTTTTCACAGCTCCCAGTCGCTGTTCTGCTCCGAGATTTGCACTGTACTGACATAGTGTCGTATACACTGTTGACATTTTTTTCTTGTTTTGCCTGCGCGTAGTTGTATATGTGCAATTTTATAACGTTTTTATCCCTGGTACTTTTTTATGAATGTTGGCCTTTGGTGTTTTTAGATTTCTTTAGTATTTTTCAAATGCGAAGCATTTCTTAGCGAACTTCGGCGACTTTGGGCGTATCTATCTATCTATCTATCTATCTATCTATCTATCTATCTATCTATCTATCTATCTATCTATCTATCTATCTATCTATCTATCTATCTATCTATCTATCTATCTATCTATCTATCTAGCCGCCTACGAGTTTGTGCTCTCCTGGCTGTTTCGTTAATGGAATGTATACGAAAATTGGTATGCAATAACATGACTGCATGACGAACATAAATAACAGGTCATAACATGAAAATATTGACATGCATGTCATGAGCGGCATGATTTAAATGCCACGGTCTTGGTGCTCTCCTGGCTGTTTCGTTAATGGGACGTATACGAAAATTGGCATGTCACAACAAGACTGCATCATGAACATAAATAAAAGGTCATATCATGAAAATCATGACATGCATGTCTTGAGCGGCATGATTTACGTGCCACGGTGTTGGTGCTCTCCTGGCCTCTTCGGTAATGGAATGTATACGAAAATTGGTAGTATGCCACAACGTCACTGCATGGCGAACACAAATGACAGGTCATAATATTAAGATCATGATATACATGTCATGAGCGGCATGATTTACATGCCACGGTCTTGGTGCTCTCCTGGCCATTTCGTTAATCGTATGTATACTAAAATTGGTATGCCACAACATGACTGCATGGCGAACACAAATGACAGGTCATAACATGAAAATCATGACATGCATGTCATGAGCGGTATGATTTACGTTCCACGGTGTTAGTGCTCTCCTGGCCGTTTCGTTAATGGGATGTAGGCTGAAATTGGTATGACACAACATGACTTAAAAACATACTAAAGCGGAACAAAACAAGGACATAGAAAGAAGCACACAGGACGACCGCTAGCGGTCGTCCTGTGTGCTTCTTTTTATGTCCTTGTTTTGTTCTGCTTTAGTATGTTTTTAAGTCAAGACCAACTAGCCCAAGTTTCAGCGTTAACTGTGACACAACATGACTGCATGACGAACATAAATGACACGTCATAACACAAAAATTGTGCCGCGCAGCACAGCGGCTGCGAGGCAGAGAGGACGAGGGAAGCAGACGATAGTGGGACGCGTACAGCTGCTGCCGACGTCGACCGCGTTTCCCCGCGCTCGCGCCGAACGTGAATCCATGAGTCTAGCGGTGGCACGGCCGGTTGCTACAGGAGAGCAACTTATACGATTCATTGCGGGCTACCATGGGTAGACCACGGAAAGCAACGGTTCAAGAACAGCGTGAATATAATGCTCGATGAAAATCATGCATGTCATGAGCGGCATGATTTACGTGCCACGGTCTTGGTGCTCATGCGGCCGGTTTGTTAAGTTGATATATACTGAAATTGGTATGGCAAGACAACAATGTATGACGACCATGGGTGACACGTTCTAAGAACATGAAAATCGTGACATGCATGTCATGAGCGGCATGAACGAAACGCGTGACATGCCATGCGTTTAGTTAATGGGGTGTATGCCAAAATTGCTATGGCGGCCCGACTGCATAACGAACGTAACTGACAAGTCATAACATTAGAATCAAGACATGCGTGTCATGAGTGGCATGGTTTACATGCTACAGTCTTGGTGCTCTGACAGCCGCTTCGTTAACTTCATATGTACCAAAATCGGTATAGCGAGACATTGCAGATCCATTTTACGTTCTTGATGCGTGCTTCGCATTTCCTTGATTCCCACTGAACGTGGGATCTGCCATTTTTTTCTGTAGTCTCCTTATTGTATTGCATCGTGTTATTTTTTTTCCCGTGCGCCAGTACAAAGACCTTATACGGTTGTTCCTGGGCACGGTAAATAAACTGTTGATTGATTGATTGATTGATTGATTGACAGCTCGCTGTCTGCGTAATGGAACTCTGCATACGGCTATATACAAACTCGATCCCGTTTGATGGAGGCATTTCTTAGGAAAAAGCACCTGTGACCGGCAGACCGAGTTTTGGATATATATATATATATATATATATATATATATATATATATATATATATATATATATATATATATATATATATATATATATATATATATATATATATATACGCAAACACACTTGCAGAAGAGAAGAGTGTGTTAGAATTCTGCACGCATGCGGAACAGAAGTAGAATCAGCCGCAGAGAATTTTGCAGCGAATTTCTCATCCTTATACCAACCCTCACGCTCCAACAGATTTACCAGTCAAGTGCGCAACACGGTTCCTACAACTATTACTGTCTCATTTGACTAAGAGTTCATCAGTGAATGTCTCAAGCGCTTGATACCATCGTTATCCAGTGGCGCCGATGTCATCGCCTCCGCCATTGTAAAAGCTTATGGCACTACATTTGTGCCAGTACTAATATCTATATTTAATAACTGTCTGAACACTTCCACTTTCCCTAGCATGTGGAAAACAGCCTGTGTTTTCCGAGTGTTTAAGTCTGGCTGCAAAACTGACGTCTTAAACTATCCCCCGATTTCTTTACTCTGTGCCACATCAAAGGTTTCTGAGTTTGTTGTTCATAAGAGTTTGTCATCTAGCGTCAAATCATCACTGAATCAGAATCAACGTGGGGTTATTTCTGGTCGCTCGACTTTCACAAATCTTGCTACTTTTATGACGAAGATTTCCACTGTAGTTGTTAAGAGAGGGCAGGTTGGCACAATTTACTGCAACCTGAGTAATGGTTTCGAACTAGTCAGCCATTCACTGCTTTTGGAAAAGACTTCGTCGCCCCGCCACGGTGGTCTAGTGGCTAAGGTACTCGGCTGCTGATCCGAGGGTCGCGGGATCAAATCCCGGCCGCGGCGGCTGCATTTCGATGGAGGCGAAATGTTGAGGCCCGTGTGCTGTGCGATGTAAGTGCACGCTAAAGAACCCCAGGTGGTCGAAATTTCCGGAGCCCTCCACTACGGCGTCTCTCATAATCAGAACTGGTTTTGGGACGTTAAACCCCACAAATCAATCAATCAATCAAAAGACTTGGTCACTTTGATGTCAACTCCACATGTCGACCTACCCCACAGCCACCTTTTTTACAGGTCGTGCTATGTTTGCATAAATGGACAAACATATTTTTTGTTCAAGGCGACCAGTGGGGTCCCTCAAGGGTCAGTATTATGCCCACTCCTCTTTCAAATTTTTGTGAACGCCGTCTCTTCCGCCATTCGAGATTCTTTTTTTATATTTTATGTTGATGACATAAAGATATTTAACGGAATTGATACTGTCATCGACTATCGCATTGTGCAGTCACATTCGCTTTCCTATTCGGAATGATGCAGCAACAATTACCTCTCTTTAAACACCAACAAGGCAAAATTCATGACCTTCTCTCGCAAAACTTCGTGCGTATTATTTGCATGCTCTGTTAATTCTGTAGCTAGGTAAAGTGCGTGAGGTAAATGACACAGGGGTTGTTTGACACAAATATACACTTTTCTGCTCACACCAAGCGTGTTGCTATGCGAGGTCTCCGATCTCTTGGCTCTGTTTGCGGGCTGTCAAGGGAATTCAACTGTCCGATACCTGTCATTAAATTGTGCACCACGATATATCTACACCAACTTGAATATGCTTCTGCGATATGGAATGGAAACTCTTAATGAAGCAGTAACACCATGGAGCGGGTACAGAGAATTTCGTACGAATATACATTCATCGCTTCCGTCGAGTGGGCTGTGGATCCTGCGCAAACAGTGTTGTTTTATTATCAGAGCCATCATTTCATTGCTGCTGAAATGGTGTTGATATGCGATTTCCTTTTAAACTATTGCGCGGCGCTGTAAGCTGCCGTGAACTGCTTCAGTGCATCAATTTTTGAATTCCGCGCTAGATTTCTAGAGAGCAAAGGTCTATTGAGCTACCCGCCTATACCTATGCCAACACTCGTCCATCCAGAGAATACAGAACCTCTGTAATACCCATTTTCTAAAACTTGATATTTTTCAAGACTCCCTGCAATTCTTCTCATTTGATTTGAACTGCCATCAAAATATTATCCTTCATTGTATATTTTTCTTTTCTTGATGCGAACTTTATGTGAGCTGTTTTTATCATTGTATATCTGTATTTTTCTTCTTGTAGCGTGTCCTGAACTCTTCAATTTTCTTTGTTGTATTCTTGGATTTTGATGCCTCTACACACTAAGAAAAATAACACCCTATGGGGTAGCAGGTTTTAAATCATACTTTATGCACCCTTATTTTTCCTAAAAATTTCGAAAATGGGTGCTCTTGTTGGTGTTATGCCCTTATTGCACCCTTATTGCACCCTTCTTTAATTTTAGAGGTGCAGAAAGGGTGTTTGCATTTGCAAAATATTTATTATGTGAATAAGGGTGCTTTGGCATTCACCATTACAAGCAAGAAAAAAGCCATACCACTATATCGCTGAGAGAAGGTGGTATAAACATGTGCTTGCCATTGCAGTTCATATGATTGTTTCTTTATTGTTTTATCATTTTTAGGATATTGTCATGTGATCGTGATTATGAAGGACGAGAAACAAAGTATTAATGGTCGGACTGTTTATTTTCCTGATCAGCGAACAGCAAAGAAATCAAATTGCACTGTACAGCAATAGAGGCGAGCACACTCGTTGGTTGTCGATGAAAAATTATCAGCAGCGATAAAAGCACACGTGTGACGCGTCATGGAACTTTCCAGCTCCATCGTACCCTCGCGCGAGATAGGGAACGTATGTAGTGGGGCATACGCGTCGGGGCCTGCAATGTTTGTAGGACAAACAGCCTCCTTCGGGAAGCTGCATGCAATTTCGAGGGGGTGCAGCGCGCTGACCGACAACGCGCGTCACAAGACAGTGACTGGAAAGAAAACAAGTATGCGTATAAACATTATTCTGGTGCTCTTATTATACTACCGTATTGCGTAATAACTGGCACTACAAAATGTATTCTTTGAGAAGAGAAACGTTATAGGCTTTCGTTTTTGCTAGTTACGGCACCTAAGCTGGAATAATTACATGAGGAGCTGACCGGTCACCTGTACAAGTTGTCCCGCAAGTTGACTCTCTTTCCTCTTCCACTTACCAGAAACGCCTGACCGTAATACACTAAGTACTTATATGTGTAGTTATTGGTGTTGTTACAGTTGTATATTGGTTTAAACTGCTGCTGCTTGCAAATACGTGTATAATACGTTTCAAATTTCGCGGGCACAGATCCTGGGACTTGAACTCTGACCTCGTCGCTCCCCTGTTGTAAAAAAAAAATTTCGTAAGCACGTACTGTAGTAATCTGCAGTTATTTTACTGCTTGTGTTATTTTGAACTATGTATAGGTATTTCTAGAAATAGTTAAGCAAGTATCAACGGTATGTGCGCAAGTGCGGCCGCCAAGAGAGAGAGAGAGAGAGAAATAAGGAAGGGAAGGCAGGGATGTTAACCAGTCATGAGTCCGGTTTGCTACCCTACACTGGGGGATGGGAAAAGGGGAATAAAAGTAAAGAGAAGGAGAGAGGGGGAATGCCTACAGGGCAGTCCTATACAATATCATAGGCGCTCGGCTAGGCCAGATGCTTTTAGAAAGGCCAAAAGCGCTTTCATTGCTTTCTGAGCCGTTGGACCGTGAGGACGGTATTCTAAGATTGTCTGTTCACAAAGTGGACGATCGTCGAGCTTTGTGAAGGACTCGGTCATAGGCAGTCGATGTTCCTCAAATTGTGGGCAGTGGCACAACAAGTGATCTATGGTCTCTGCGCATCCGCAGACAGCACACGCAGGACTATCAGCCATTCCAATCAGCGCAGAGTAAGCGTTCGTAAAGGACACTCCCAACCACAATCGGCAAAGAAGCGAAGCCTGACGTCGGTGCAAACCAGCCGGAGGTCCGAGTTGCAGCGATGGGTTTAGCCGGTGCAGTCTGGTGCGCCTCGTGTATGGGGTATTCCACTCAGTTAAGGACATGGTTCGCGCAAGAGTGCGAAGTTGTCTTGCAGCGTCCGTCCTTGAGAGCGGAATGGGAACACAGCGGTCTTCATCGCCTGATGTCCGAGCTGCCTTATCTGCGGAGTCATTTCCACTGATACCGCAATGGCCTGGTATCCATTGAAAATATATCTCATGTCCTTGTTCTTGTAAATTTTGCACAAGTACCGCGATTTCGTATGTAAGGTGGTTTTGCTCCACGTGTCGAAGAAACGACTGTATACTTTGTAGAGCTGATCTTGAATCACAGAAGATTGCCCACTTTCCAGGACTCTCAGCGTGTATAATATGAAGCGCTCCGCGGAGAGCCGCGAGCTCTGCAGCTGTAGATGTGGTGACGTGGGAAGTTTTGAAGTGCTGGGTGACTCCCATTCTTGGGATAACTATAGCACCACCGGAACTGGTTGATGTGGTTGAGCCATCGGTATAAACTTCTGTGCAGCCCCTGTACTTCGCATACATGTGTAACATGCTTAGTTGTTTGAGTGCACATGGTGGTAAGTCCAACTTTCTCAGAATACCAGGGATGTTGAGGCAAACTTTAGGATGGTTTACACACCATGGAGGAATTGAAGCCTTTGTTGTAGGTGCATACCCTGACGAAAGAGAGGCACGGTGGGCGACGACCTTTGAACTGAACGTTTCGCGGGGTCGTTCCATTGGAAGACCTGCGAGGTGGTGATTAGGGGTCCGGGCACAGTGTCTTATGTGCACACGCATTGTTTCAATGATTACATGCGTTCTGACATTGTGATCGCGAGCGATTGCTATAACGTCTGTCGACGACGCGCTCTTTGGCAGACCAAGGCATATTTTCAGGGCTTGGGCTTGGATGCCTTGGAGTGTATTCAAGTTAGTTTTGCAGGTGTTCGCGATCACTGGTAGGCTGTACCGCAGGAATCCAATGAAAAGGACTCGGTACAGCTGTAGCATAGATGTAATTGACACTCCCCAGGTCTTTCCTGCTAGTAATCTAAACATGTGACAGATTCCTGTCAACCGTTTCCTCACATAGTTCACATGGGGTGTCCAGGACAGATTTCTGTCAACAATCACTCCCAAAAATCGGTGACTTTTGCTATAGGGGATCACCTGCCCGTCGAGGGTTATGACGTATGGCGACATTAGTTTCCTGGTAAATGCCACCATAGCACACTTTTCACAGGCTAGCTGCAGACCTTGCTCACGGAGGTAGGATGATGTCAAGGAACCTGCCTTCTGAAGCCGCGCACGAAGCTGAAGTCGTGTCACAGCCGATGCCCATATGCAAATGTCGTCGGCATAGATGGAGAGCCGAACGGTGCCAGGAAGGATGCCGGCGAGTCCAATGAGCGTTAGATTGAAGAGAGTTGGGCTCAGTACTCCGCCCTGGGGAACTCCACGGCTACTGTAATGTTGAGAGGTTGGGCCATCCTCTGTAAGTATGTAAAATGATCGCTGCTCTAGGTAGCTACTGATCCACAAATAGGTCTTGCCACCAAGTCCGACTGCTTCTAACGTGCTCAAAATTGCTTCGTGTGTTACGCTGTCGTATGCTCCCTTAACATCTAGAAACATGGCAGCAGATAATCGTTTGCGGGACTTCTCGTGCTCGACATATGTCACCAGGTCAATCACGTTGTCTATGGAGGAGCGACCACGCCTGAACCCGGACATCGCGTCTGGGTATATCTGGTAGTGTTCAAGGTACCATTCCAGCCGTGCTAGAATCATTCTCTCCATTAGTTTTCCAACGCAGCTTGCAAGTGCAATTGGTCGATATGATGCAATGTCTAAAGGCGACTTCCCAGGCTTAAGCAATGGAATTATGCGACTCGTCTTCCATTCCTTGGGAACCATGCCCGTCTCCCACGAGCTGTTGTATAAGAGGAGCAGCACCTTCCGAGCCTCTTCCCCTAGGTTACGTAAGGTACGGTAGGTTATATCGTCTGGTCCTGGCGATGACGAACGCTTGCACAAAGCAAGTGCAGCTTCGAGTTCACCCATAGTAAAAGGGCAGTCCATGCGGGGGTCGCGTGATGTGGGTAGGTGGTCGGGCATCAAGGTCCCAGCGGAGCTTGTAAAGGTTCCAGCGATCCCCCTGCAGAAACTGTCTGCGATGTCTATCTCGCTGCACTGTTGGTGAAGGGACAAAGACCTGAAAGGGTGACGCTGCTGAGGGGTCCCACGGAGGCCGCGAACAGTTCTCCATATCAGAGGCAGAGGTTTTCTTGGGTCCAAAGATTCGCAAAAAGATCTCCACCTTTGCGATGCGAGTTTGTCTAAACGACGATGAATTTTCTTTTGAGTCCTTCTGGCCAACCTCAAGTCATGTACAGACTTTGTACGCCTGTACCTACGCTCTGCGCGGCGACGAATTGCACGGAGCTTTTCCAGCTCGATGTCATATTGAGCGCGTGTAGGTGTTTTTGAAAGGGAGTGTGTAGCAGCCTGCAAGGCTCCCTTTATAGTGTCCTCAAGACTAGAGGTCAAGCCGTCACGGCAGTTGTCTTCCATAATTGATTTGAAGGTCGGCCAGTCGATATGGTGAGAGCTGCTAGCAGGCTTGAAGTCCATTAGCCCTTCAATCCTAAGATAAGTGGGGAGATGGTCACTTCCCCGCGTTTCAATGTCTGAGAACCACCTAACTTTTCTCATGAAGGAGCGTGAAACAAAGGTGAGATCCAAGCAGCTACTATATGAAGTTCCACGCAGAAAGGTGGGGCTGCCGTCATTCAACAAACATAATTCTTGTTCGGAAGCAAATGTCACTAATCTTCGGCCCCGCAAATTTGTGTTAGAGCTTCCCCAGAGATGGTGGTGAGCATTAAAATCTCCGGTCATCACCCATGGCTGAGGAGTCGCTGTCAGGATTCGGCGTAACCGCTCGCAGTCTAGTCGGCTGGAGGGCGATATGTAGGCTCCGACAACTGTGAAAGTGAGCTTGCGTCTCTTCACTGTTACACACACATATTCGTTTCCATAGTCGGGTGGCACCGGATGATGAACATACGTAAGGTCATGACGCATGAAAACGATGACCTTGCTGCATTCTCCATGCGTGGCGGATACGAAACACTCATACCCTGACAGCCTGATATGAGTTGTCAGGGGCTCGCAGATGACGATAATGGGGAAGTGATTCGTAAAAACAAACTGTCGAAAGTCCGACATACGCGACTTTAGACCTCTGGCGTTCCACTGAAATATCGACGCGTTCCGGACATCGTCACGGAACGACGACGCCTGGCGAGCCATGATTTCAACGAAGAGCTGCAAGTACTGGGCTCAGTGTGTCCAGTACCTGTAGCGCGCTTTGCGCAGAAGAAGATTTCATGTTGCTCAGAATAATACGAATGGCACTCATAAGGGATCGTAAAATGTTGATGACCTGAGCATCATTAGTCAACGCCTCTTCATTAGTTGCCGACGTCTTCGAGGTTGGTGAGCTTTGAGGTACTTCTGTAGCGCGTTGTACCCTCGGTGGCTGAGACAGTCTGTCCGGACGGGCAACTCGGTCCACTTTGCTCGTTGTCTCTGTATCTTTCTTGTCGGTGCTATGCGTTGATCTGGCAACCTTTTTGACCAACGATGTCGCGTCACTATCTACTTCTGCGGTTTTCTGTGAGCGTTTTCGGTGGCGACGCCGACGTCGCCGAAGAGTGGCAGCAGCCTCTCGATGTGTTGAGTTGTCTCGCACCATTTGTTTGAGAATGGCAGTTTCCTTGCGCATCTTCGGGCAATCCTTTGATGAGGCCTTGTGAGTACCACTGCAGTTAGGGCACTTGAAAACATCAGCGCTGCAGGCGTCTTCTGAGTGGGACTCTGAACACCGCGGGCACACGGTGTTGTTCACACAGACACCCTTTACATGGCCAATCTTGCAACACTTGAAGCACTGGAGGGGCTTGGGCACGAATGGTCGTACCGGGTGGCGAACATGTCCTACTTTGACGTGGGAAGGAAGGCTATCTCCTTCAAAGACAACCTTCACACAGCGTGAGCTCCCCAATCTGGTGACCTTCGTAATAAAGGTGCCTTCTGAAATTGGTTTGATCAGTATTGGCAAGTCGTCATTTGAGATGGCAACGTCGACGTCGTAGATGACGCCCGCAGCACTGTCACCGCCTAGAGGGATGACTGACTGCACCTTTATATTGTCGATCTCGGTTATACTGCGAAGGCCGCCAAAAGTTATGGCGCTCCACTGGGCCCGTTGAGGTCGTGGCCCGTTGTGTGTACTACGTCCTTGTTGGCGCACTTGGTTTGCATTTTCCCTTCATTTGAAGTGTTGTTTGCACTATGTGCTCGTCCCTTGCGTCTTGCTAGTGCTGCTTATTACGAAGATCTCCTGGTTTAGATCTCGAAGCACCCTCTGAACGGGTACGTGCGGCGACGGTGCTTTGAATTTTCTTCGACGGGCGTTTCTGCTTTGTGTTCGACAACTGAAATGCGCGATGACAGCAGGTAAGAGCAGCAGTTATCTATTTCTTAGTATACGTTAAGTAAACTTTTGTTACCGTAGCAGCTATGTCCGTATGTATTGTGCAGTTATGATGGGCGCAATGTTCCGGGGACACGCTTTTCAGATTTTGAATTGAATGTGTATTGCGCATGCGCATCTCTTATTGGGCGGGTGATTTGGACGGCGTTTCGGCCGTGCCCTGATCTGCAGGCGGCGAAATGTTTTGCTTTAGTGAATGCTGTCTGGTATTGTTTTGCTTGCTCACGCGCCCTCGTAAATTTAATGTGTAGGCGCTCACCGTGCAAACCTTGCAGGATCTGTTCGAGTGATCCTTTCACTGCTACCAATGAGTATTTTCGTAAGGGAAGGAAGGAAGGAAGGAAGGAAATAGTATAGAGGGAAAGGCAGGGAGGTTAACCAGTGTAGGACAACCGGTATGCTACCCTGCACGAGGGAAGGGACGGGGGAGATTGAAAGGTGAAAGAAGAGAGAGAGAGAAAGGATCCACATATAGCACATTGTCAGAGTCAGTGGCACCTGCCTGGTACGCGACATCACACATCGCTGTTACAGTCGCTTGTGCAAGTCTGTCGTCTTTAAAAACTGCAGCAGCGCCTTTAAAAACTGCAGCAGCAGCGCCTTCGTATACATTCCATTAACGAAGAGGCCAGGAGAGCACCAAGACCGTGGCACGTAAATCATGCCGCTCAAGACATGCATGTCATGATTTTCATGATATGACCTTTTATTTATGTTCGTGATGCAGTCTTGTTGTGGCATGCCAATTTTCGTATACGTCCCATTAACGAAACAGCCAGGAGAGCACCAAGACCGTGGCATTTAAATCATGCCGCTCATGACATGCATGTCAATATTTTCATGTTATGACCTGTTATTTATGTTCGTCATGCAGTCATGTTATTGCATACCAATTTTCGTATACATTCCATTAACGAAACGGCCAGGAGAGCACAAACTCGTAGGCGGCTAGATAGATAGATAGATAGATAGATAGATAGATAGATAGATAGATAGATAGATAGATAGATAGATACGCCCAAAGTCGCCGAAGTTCGCTAAGAAATGCTTCGCATTTGAAAAATACTAAAAAAATCTAAAAACACCAAAGGCCAACATTCATAAAAAAGTACCAGGGATAAAAACGTTATAAAATTGCACATATACAACTACGCGCAGGCAAAACAAGAAAAAAATGTCAACAGTGTATACGACACTATGTCAGTACAGTGCAAATCTCGGAGCACAACAGCGACTGGGCGCTGTGAAAAACGTCGAGCTCTAAAAAGTAAGCATTGTAAAGATCTTGTATCCTGTCAACGGTCAAATGTTCACAGAAGCAGGCGGTTACATGAAAAGGTCTATTCTCTCTGGTTATCAATCAATCAATCAATCAATCAATCAATCAATCAATCAATCAATCAATCAATCAATCAATCAATCAATCAA